>CM048744.1:28834674-30129258 GCA_026315105.1 Locusta migratoria
GTTTGATGCAGCTCTCTACAGTACCCTAACATGAGCAAGCCTCTTCAACTCCACATAAGAACGGCAACCTACATCTGTCTGAATCTGCTTACTGTATCCATTTCTTGGTCTTCCTCTGCGTTATTTACCCCAAACACTTTCCTCCAAAAGCATATTAATAGATACTCATCTTGTTTTGGTGATTAAATCTTTGTCGTTGCTCTGCTTATTCTTGTTTTTTGTTCTTGGTCTTGCGTTGTGAAGTTTTACTAGACCTAAACCTTGTTGTAAATTTGCAGGACGTCTAACTACTGTGGGTATTGTCCTTGAAATAATTCTCTTCAGTTTCTATTCTGAATTTTATTTACTACTAGCTAAAAACCCGGCATTGCCCTGGTATTTATTTATTGCTGCCTTGAGTAGTACTTCTCATATCCCTTCCCTCTGTCCATCTCCTTTTTCTCTAACAACATGTTATATTTATCAGATAATATATAAGAAATAACGCTGTCTTGCGTAATGTACAAAATTATATGTGCAGTACCCAAACAAAGAAAGATAGCAATCACAATACAATGGCATATAAAATTCACACGTTATTGAGTTATAGGTTGTTAAATTGAATAAATTTTTCAGGTAAAATCTGTTACGAATATAATTAGTAGTAAAAAAGTAATTGATTAAAACTTGGTGCGAGATAGGGTGGTTTTCTATGAACGTCACTGTTTATGTGCTCATATCTCATGAACTACGTGTCGTACTGTGATACAATTTCGAAGGTCCATTCAGCTATATGTGTGTATACTGTCTGTGAAATTTCCTGCGGCTACAATTTGCAGTGTAGAAATTATAAATTGTAAGTCATATCGAATACCTTAGTTTTAGTCCATGAACAGCTGAAAAGTAGTATGCGAAAAAACTTTTTTCCTTTCATAATTTTGCTATGGTTGTCAGTGAGAAAAAGTTAACTAAAGGTTTGAAATTATGTTTCACAATGTTTGTTAAGCTTATGGGACTTAACTACGGGGTCATCAGTCCCTAAACTTACAAACTACTTATGAACTACTTACGAACTAGGACGGCACAAATATCCATGCCCGAGGGGGGATTCGAACCCCCGACCGTAGTGGCCGTGCTGACCGTGACTGGAGCGCCTCAGTCACCTCGGCCACCGCGGTCGGCGAAATTACGTTTAAAGTTGTTTTCAAGTGGCTAAGTACTGTCATTCTCATACAGTGTGTGAATAAAGTCTCGTTGCATTATATGGCAGTTTTTTGCAACTATATACTTTACAAGGGCATTCCTGGTGCGTGAGTGAGGGTCAACTGGGTATTGTCGCCGGCCGCGGTGGCCGAGGGGACTGAGGCGCTCCTGTCACGGTCTGCACGGCCACTACCGTCGGGGATTCGAATCCCCTCCCCCCGGGCATGGATATTTGTGCCGTCCTTAGTCTTAGTTAGTTCATAAGTAGTTTGTAAGTTTAGGGACTGATGACCCCCGTAGTTCAGTCCCATAAGTTCTACAATCATTTGAACATTTTTTGGGTATTGTCACGCGGTAGCCTCTCATTATTTATGACGTCATATCTCCTTAACTATGTGGCGTGCTCTTTTGTTTGTGGGTCAGGAACCTTCGTGGGCGTATGGTGAACAGTTCACCAGACAAACATTTCATAAAAATTATGGATACATGACAAAAGCGACTGTCACACTCCACATCTAAGCCGATAGTGTCAGTAATCAGTAATGGCAAATCTTGCTTCCCACTCCACTTTCACCTCTCAGTACAAATGAGTTTTTATTTTATTGGCTATTTTTCGGTTGTTGAACATAATGGGATATTCACGTAAATAAAGTTTATAACTTAAGTATTTTGTTTTCTTATTTTATTTCGGTGTGTGTTGTCTTGGGTGGACGTAAATACATTTTGAAATGTGTTGTTGATATTTGCATCATATGCCAATGACGATTGCATCATGAGACACTACTAAACTTTAATAAACAGGTGTGTTGTGTATGTATATAGTACGTAATGTATTTCAGGATACTATTTTAGATATTAAGTTGTTTATGGTTATTTAAACTTTGAGTTGATGAAAACTATGAATCGTTTACACTCGAGTTTTAGTAAAGGCATCATAATGAAAAACAGCTGACAAGAATAATTCATATGGATGACAATGTCACATTATACCAATGGTATAGGTTTTTGGGACAGAAATGTATTAAGATTTGGAACTGAACTATTGGGTAGAAATATAGGGTTGCATATACAGAAATGTTACAGTGTTACAAACTGCAGCAAAAATGGTGTTCGACGTGAGTACTGTAATACACCAGAAGCTAATATGAAGCGGAGCCCAAGCCGTTGGAAGTTTGGTTACGCTCTATGTGTGACTAGATAATAGTACTACTACAGCAAGTACAATTACGTCTGTATTTCACCAATGAGAAAGCAACAATGGAACTGCTATTAAATTCGGCTGCATAATAAATCCACTCATTTAACGTTAACTGTGTTTTCTAATTAGTTTACGCTGTAAACATCGCATAAATGAATAGCAGTCTGGGGAAATTTTCCAAGAGCCATTCTCCTTAACTCTCTGCAATTAACGACAAAATGAAATTTCTCGCACTGGCTCTCTTCGTTGCTCGTGGAGGTACTTTGAACTTCTCGGGAGGATAAAGAAACGCTTCTCCGGGCTGTAAAAATCTGGCGTAATCGCACTTTTATTACCGACAAACCTCATTTAACACTGTTGTTTTCTCCTTCGCGACCATCAGGGAGAATCTCAGAGAGGAAATTTCCAGATTTTGGGTCAACTTCGACAGAGTTGGTGAGGACCTTTCGCAATACGATGCGTCTAAGTTTTTAAATTTTGCTTCTCTGCGCTTCTCAAAGTTTTCGATTTCGTATCGAGATGACTTTGCACTATTACCAACTAGGAAAGCAGTAAGTATGATATATATCAAAAACATTTTTCTGTCATTCGCCTCAGACATCTATACCGCCATCAGTTTGATTTTTCTCATGATTCATGTCATTTAAGTTTATAATCTTTTGCCAGTTATTTTGGTTGCATATTATTTATAGCTTACCATTCTACCACGTTCATTAGATTCTTACGTTAAAATACTCGCGTTATTAATATACATACAAGGGGGCACATAAATGTAAAGTAAGAATGAAACGGAATTCTATCGTAGACTGCAGACGACGTAGATGAGCAGTTGAATGGAAAGGACATTGTGTTGGAAGAAGGATATAAGATGAATTTTAATCAGAGCAAAAGAAGGATAATGGAATGTTGTTGAATTAAATCAAACGATGGTGAGAGAATTAGATTATAAAACGTGAGAGTAGAAGCAGTAGATGAGTTTTGTTATTTGGGCAGTAAAATAACTTGTGATGGCCGGAACAAAGAAGATGTAAAATGCAGAATGGCTGTGGAAAGAAAAGAATTTCTGAGGAAGAAAAATTTGTTAACATCGAATACTATTTTATGTGTTAGGAAATCTTTTCTGAGAGCATTTGTCTGGAGTGTAGTCTTGTACAGTAGTAAAATGTGGACTGTAAAGATGACAGGCACAAGGAAGATATTACCTGCTACGGAAAGATGTTGAAGATTAGTTGGATAGATCCAGTAACGATTAGAGGGGTACTGAACAGAACTGTGGAGGACAAAATAAATTTCTGATATATATTGTTTAAAGTGGTTGGTGGTTTGGGATCTGTAGTTATGTCCTCGTTCATGAACCATGGGCAACGTGTGAGTGGTCCTGACGGTTGGGATACCAGTTACTCTGGAATAAGTTTGGGCATCTCCGACATATTCTGAGTCATGGCCATCTTTGTGTTCAGTCGGCAAACACTACCAAATACACCGGTTAGTTCCTCAACCGTCAGGGGTAAAACCCAAGGGGTCCTGGGCAGCTTACCAAGTAATTTTCGTGTGTTCTTTTATAGGAAAGATAACAACAACCAAAGAATCTGTCTTCTTAGCAGCAATAACAATTCAATAATTAGCCCGTCTTTGCAATTGAGAAGTTGTTATGAGGTGAGAAAAAACCATTCTCGTGACTTCAGTACTCTGGCTTGGGGTGAAATCAGGATAGTCTAGCGTTATCCGTTGCAATTCGCAAATCTTCACATATGTAAATAAATAAGGGCTCATAATTCTGCTTGTTTTGACAACTTGCCAGAGACGAAGATTTGTTCTTCACATCAAATCCACCTCATGATCAGCTCCATTTGCATTGACTACGGCCCAAACTGTGCTGTCGCATAAGTCTGAAGTGCGCTCCACGTACTTTCGCTGCGCGCCGCCATGCAAGCACGGCACGGCGTTCTTACGACGTCACCCACGAGCGCCCTCTGCTGCAACCCCGCTCGTGGCCACCAGTGAACTGCATCGGTCACTTGGCAATAGGACAGGCACCAGTTAAGACTCTCATCAGTAGGCAGGCCTCTACCTAGATAAACTACGTATCTACATTCCACTAGTCTTCAGTTAACAAAGTTAGGTATTGTACTATCTCTACGAAATATATATCTTGTTCTAATCTAGCTTAGTGTTTCTGGTTTCTGCTGTCCCACTGGCTGGTCACCTCAGACTGTACCCGCACACGCGTGCATCCTATTTCCCGTGTTTGTCTCTCTCAACTCGGCCACCGACACCTAGGATAACCGGCGGAAACGAGACACAAAACAAACATAGAGACTAAGGGCACAAGACATAGTTAAAATAACGGTGAGATGGCTGTAATGTTATTCCATCAGCAGGAGGTAACTACCTGCTTCCAAGGTACAGCGATATGACGCCGGCAAGTCATAGAAAAATACCTCGGACCTTCGCAATGACCGAGTCGCACCTGTAATTGACAGACCAGAGACTCCCCAAATACGAATGAAACGGGGAGCTGTTAATATCAATGGGGACTACAGTGGGAAGAAGGTAGAGCTGGCAGAGGCTTCAAGTAAAATGGGGTTAGATGTTTCAGCTGTTACTGACGTTAGGACAGGGGCAGAGAAAGAGGATGAAGCGGGAGAATACAAGCTCTACCTGTCATGAGTCAAAGCAGGAAGAGCACAGTGGGCGGTAGGGCTTTACATCTACATACATACTCCGCAATTCACCATAAGGTGCGTGGCGAAGGGTACACTATACCACTATTAGGCATTTCCTTTTCTATTCCACTCCCAAATAGAACGAGGAAAAAAAGAATGCCTATATGCCTCCGTACGAGCCCTAATTTCTCTTATCTTGTCTTTGTGATCTTTACGCGAAATGTAAGTAGGCGGCAGCAAGATCGTACTACACTCAGCTTCAAATTCCGGCCCTCTAAATTTACTCAACACAAATTCACGAAAAGAACGTCGTCTTTCCTCCAGTGATCCCCAATAGAGTTGCCGGATCATTTCTGTGACACTCGCGCATTGGTCGAACCTACCAGTAACAAATCTAGCTGCTCGCTTCTGAACTGCATCTATGTCTTCCTTTAAACTGATCTGCTGCGGGTCCCAAACACTTGAGCAATACTCAAGACGTGGTCGTACAAGCGTTTTATACGCGGTCTCCTTTACAGGTGAAGTACATCTTCCCAAAAGTCTCCCAATAAACTGAAGTCGGCTGTCCGCCTTACTCACAACTGTCCTTACATGTTCGTTCCATTTCATATCGCTCTGCAATGTTACGCCTAGATATTTGAACGACGCGACAGCTTCAAGAAGCTCGCTACTAATGCTGTATACGAACATTATAGGATTGTTTTTCCTACTCATGCGCATCACCTTACATTTTTCTACATTGAGAGCTAGCTGCCATTTTTGGCACCAACTAGAAATTTTGTCTAAGTCATCCTGTATGCTATTACAGTCAGTTACAGACGACACCCTCCCATACACCACAGCATCATCAGCAAACAGCCGCAAATTACAACTTACTCTGTCCATCAGATCATTTATATAGATAGAAAATAATAGCGGTCCTATCACACTCCCCTGGGGCACGCCTGACGATACACTCGTCTCTGATGAACACTCGCCGTCGAGAACAACGTACTGCGTTCTATTACTTAGGAAGTCTTCCAGCCAGTCACAAATCAGTGAACCTATTCCATAAGCTCGTATCTTCGTTGGCAATCTGCAGTGTGGCACCGCGTCGAACACCTTTTTGAAGTCGAGGAAAACACAATCTGCCTGTTGCCCTTCGTCCATCGCTCGCAAGATCTCATGTGAGAAAAGGACAAGCTGAGTTTCACATGAACGATGTTTCCTAAACCCGTGCTGATACATGGAAAGAAGCTTTTCCGTCTCAAGGCAATTTACTATATTCGAACTGAGAATATGCTCCAAAATTCTACATGAAACCGATGTCAACGATATTGGCCTGTAATTGTATGGGTCAGTTCTCTTTCCTTTCTTATAAACGGGAGTCACGTGCGCTTTTTTTCCTATCGCTAGGAACTTTGCGCTGAATTAAAGATTCGCGATAAATGCAAGCTAAGTAGGTGGCCAATGCCGCAGAATAATCTTTGTAAAACCGAACTGGTATTCCATCCGTACCAGCAGACTTTTTCGTATTTAGCTCTCTCAGCTGCTTCTCTACACCGGAAATACCTATTACTATGTCCCCCATTTCGGAGTTAGTACGTTGATCAAATGAATGTACATTTGTGCGACTCTGTTGCGTGAAAGATTTTTTAAAGGTTAAATTTAGAACTTCAAATGTTGAAATGTTTGTATAGCTTATGGGACGTAACTACTGGGTCATCAGTCCCTAAACTTACAAACTACTTATGAACTACTTACGAACTAGGACGGCACAAATATCCATGCCCGAGGGGGGATTCGAAACCCCGACCGTAGTGGCCGTGCAGACCATGACTCGAGCGCCTTAGTCCCCTCGGCCACCGCGGCCGGCTTTAGAACTTCAGCTTTCCGTTTGCTTCTTCTATTACTGCCTCGGAATGATCAACGAGTGACTGGACAGTGGGCTTTGACCCTTTTATCGATTTTACATAGGACCAGAATTTTTTCGGGTTCTCGGAAAGATCTTTTGGTAAGGAAAGCAATCGAACCCAGCATAATTGCAATAACGTATGTAAATGAACGATGTGGCTATCTCAGCAAGAAAATTAGGATTGTGCCAGTGAATTCGTCTGACGTATGACCTGGGTTAATGACCTTTGGAGGACAAGTAATATGACATCACATTGAATTGGGAAGATAGTATATACTATAGCGGAAAATCGTAATGCCGGATGTAGTCCGACAGTGGAAGGAAGGAAGATTAGTGTTTAAAGTCCCGACGACAGCGTGGTCATTAGGGGCGGACCTTACGCTCGGGTTGTTCGGGTAAGGATTGGGAAGGAAATCGGCCGCGCCCTTTGAAAGGAACCATCCCGGCATTTGCCTGCAGTGATTTAGGGAAATCACGGAAAACCTAAAATCTGGTTAGCCGGAGGTGGACTTGAACCACCGTCCTCCGAATGCGAGTCCGGTGTGTTACCACTGCGCCACCTCGCTCGGTCCGGACAGTGGAGTGGAAAGAGTTAAAATTATTCAGGAGTCGAGGTTTGTGTCTTTGCGCATGTGGTTAGCGCTCCTCCTCTCTTTTTACCACCTTGAAGCAATGCGGCTTTTCATTAATTGGGATTTATTTAACAGACTTTTTGAACTTACATTTTTTTTTCTGTGTCTGTCACTGGTTCTTCCCAGAAATGTTTTGCAAAATAAGAACACAGTTTCATAACCATAAGAAAAAAGCTTCTTACGGCTTAAATTATGACACCAGACATCCATCTCGATCCAGCGAACTTCCTGCAGTGTCAGTGAAACACAAGCGGACGGCAGTGGCTTCTGTTTTTTTTTTTTTCATTTATTTTTTTAATTATTATTTAAGAGAGGAGGGCTGTCACCGCCTTTTTTCAAATAAGGAGACCGAATTTTTTTATTCCCAAAGGAGCGTGTCGGAGGACAGGCTGTTATTTCATCGGCGCTTCGATAGGTCCGAAAGGTAATTTCGCGGAAGAAACGAAACACAGGGAAATAAATGGGTATGGCCAGAGTGAGAGAGGAAGTGATTTGTAAGAGAAGCTTGACCGTGTCTGGGCCGCTGCCACAGTTGAGGCAAACAGTCGCCACACCCCACAGAGGATGGAGCGCAGCGTTCTGACGACTGGAGCGATACTGACCAGTTGGTATTAGCACAAGCAGCCTGACGCAAAAAGAAGACTTGCTATTTCTGATACTGTTACTTGCAGATATGCTAAACGTTGTGATTTTTCGAATATGAATATGTATTTAAACTGCTATCACGTCTCCTGTTAATGGCAGTCTATAATAATAATAATAACTGTTTGCAGTTTAATACATCGGCTCACAGTAGAAGTCATATTGTCTTGCTCAAAGATGTTGTGATATCAGAAATAAATTGCGAACTGATTGTGATTCCATTCCTGTGTGTGAAGGATAGTTTTACTTCCAAAGAGGATTTAAAAAAAAAAAAAGAATGATAATAATAATAAAAAGTGGATTTTGGACATTTTAAGTGGTGAGTGAAGTGTGTAAGTAAATTAGTGAAGTAAAATTCAGTAATAATTGAAGAGTTGTTAATTAGTGAAGTATAAATGAAAACTTAGTTCAGTTCAGAATATTCAGGCACAGGCGAGTACAACAGCAGACCCGACAGTGGATCGACCGGTTAACGCAGCCCATTCAGCAGACCACTGTCCTATTAATGTTCACGAAACAACGAGTCCTCCACTCTCTCCACCTGTTGCAAGCCGACGATTCAGCGATCAGGCGTCGACCGCCATCCTCACGTGAAAGCACAGACCGTCAAACATGGCCAGCTCTTTCATCTCAAAGCAATGTGACCAGAAGGCAATTACCTGGTGTATTGGCCTCCAGAACAACGTGACGATCGATCTTTCCAGAAACTGTACACCGTGACAGAAGAGACAACGCCCATGAAGCCGATCACCTCCAGCCAGGTCCATCAAATAAATAACACGGCCAACAAGACGCCGATACAATCAGAGATCATCAGTATTAGCAGTAACAGCATTAGTAGCAGCAGTAGCAGTAGCTGGAGTTGGCGTTCCAGTCACCATCAGCCAACGGTAGTGACAGCTTGTTGAAGATAGATTGTCAGAGTTGAAGGGCATGAAAGGGATGCAATGGTTGGGAAGCGAGTAAGACAGGGTTATAGCCTTTCTACAATGTTATTAAATTTGTACATTGAGCAAGCTATAAAGGAAAGCAAGGAGAAATTTGGAGTAGGAATTAAAGTTCAGGGCGAAGAGTTAAAATCATTGCGTTTTGCCGACGACATGGTAATTCTGTCGGAGACAGCAAAGGACCTGGAAGAGCAGTTGAACGGAATGGACAGTGTGCTGAAAGGTGCATATAAGATGAACATTAACAAGAGCAAAACGAGGGTAATGGAGTGCAGTGTAAGAAAATCCGGTGATGCTGAAGGAATTAGATTGGGAAACGAAGCAATAAAGGAGGTAGATGAGTTTTGTTACTTGGGCAGTAAAATAACAAATGATGGTCGCAGTACAGAGGATGTAAAATGCAGAATGGCAATGGGTAGAAAAGCGTTCTTGAAAAAGAGAAATTTGTTAAAATCGAATATTGATTTAAGCCTAAGGAAGTCTTTTCTGAAAGCATTTGTGTGGAGTGTTGCCTTGTACGAGAGTGAAACATGGACGATAAACAGTGCGGACACGAAGAGGATAGTGGCTTTTGAAATGTGGTGCTACAGAAGAATGCTGAAGATTAGGTGGGTGGATCGCGTAACTAATGAGGAGATACTGAACAGAATTGGGGAGAAAAGGAATTTCTGGCATATGTTGACTAAAAGAAGGCATCGATTGGTAGGACATATTCTTAGACATCAAGAAATTGTGAATTTAGCACTGGAGGGAAGTGTTTGGGGTAAAAAACGCAGAGGAAGACCAAGAGATGGATACAGTAAGCAGATTCAGACAGATGTAGGTTGCCGTTCTTATATGGAATTGAAGAGGCTTGCTCAGGATACGGTATTGTGGATAGCTGCATCAAACCAGTCTCCGAAGTGAAGACTACAACAACAACAATGGAAGAATCTGGTCGGCAGTAACAGCGTTCGGAAGGAGATCAAACAGTAACAGAGGTACTCACCCAGGATGACTGGCCAAAACGATAGGATGCGGTCTGGTCGTGAAAGTCAGCTGTGATCTCCGTCAGAGGTTCCACCGCTGGAAGGCTTGCAACCTGGAGTCCGTCGTTTTGACCCCAGGACAAGGACGTGCCGTCTCCAAGCCGCGCTGCTACCTCTGGTGGAAGCACAGCACAACTCT
Source organism: Locusta migratoria (assembly GCA_026315105.1). NCBI lineage: Eukaryota > Metazoa > Arthropoda > Insecta > Orthoptera > Acrididae > Locusta > Locusta migratoria. Next base: position 28,845,003 of record CM048744.1, read on the forward strand.
TTTGGAGGAAAAGGAAGGGAGAATCACACAGAACCACCACGAGGTAATTCCTCAGGAGGTATGGCCTGTTAACGCACGTTTGGAAGAGTTCTAGCTTTGACGGCTAAAGGTCTTCACCTGGCAACAAAGAAGCAGATGTGCCGCCAGTAGACGCTACGGAACGCACTTAGCAGACGCATGCCTTATCGCCACCGCCGACGACACTCGCCATGTCATTGTATTTGCACTAAGAATAATGTCTGATTTATTGGTTTAAACCCTGTATTTTGTGTAAATGCTATTTCATTTAAGCCTCATACTGGATCCGAGGAAAAGATCCCACATAACCCACATGTTTATAATATTCCTTGTAAAATACTGTACTGGCCATAAAATGTTACCATGTAGTTAGAACTTGCCATCGTGGCAATACGGCAATGCATTTTCAGTACTTTAGTTTTCATTCCTTAGCAAAGCGGTAACAGAACTCTTCTTCAAGAGGTATCTTCATAAGATATTCAAAGCTAGACCAGATTTTAAATTCTCGGAGACTATGTGTGTGTAAAAGGAGTCAAGAACCGATGCCTCTTTACATTCTATTTTTATGTACCCGAACAGAACCGGCTGATTTTTCTGAGCAATTTGATACCCCACTCATGGTATTTATGTCAGTAATTAGAGACTGTAATTACTTTACTTGCAAAAGTCATTCTGTGCAATTACTCTGTATATATTACGAGGCTGCCGCCGGACAGACATTTTCTACATCTACAGTGACCACTGATCACGTGAACATAATTCTACTTGGCAACAGATACTGTTTGGAATTCCAACAAAGTCATATGCAAAGACCGATTATTCTGTGTGTTGTATCTTTGTTTACCCTCTTTGAGAACCAAAGCAATACCGTCTTTGTCGATGCCTGTCAACAGTTTACCTGATGATGGACTAAACCGGCCGCGGTGGCCGAGGAGACTGAGGCGCTCCAGTCACGGTCTGCACGGCCACTCCGGTCGGGGGTTCGAATCCCCCATCGGGCATGGATATTTGTGCCGTCCTTAGTTGTAAGTAGTTCATAAGTAGTTTGTAAGTTTAGGGACTGATGACCCCGTAGTTAAGTCCCATAGACTCTACAAACATTTGAACATTTGATGGCCTAAGAAGCCGAAAACTTGTTAGTAAATAAACAAAAAATTAATAGAACAAGCAGTTTGTTCGTTTCAACCTTAAATATGGAAGCGTTCTTCTACGAAGTGACTGAAGAATGCATTTATAAGAAAATAAAAGAGATATTTGGAGAAAAGAAAAGCAGCAGTATGAATATCAAGAACTCAGACGGAATACATGCACTAAGCAAAGAGGGGAGAGCTGAACGGTGTAAAGAATATATATGTATGGTCTACGGAGCTAGTGTTAATCTGGTCTAGTGTAATCCGCCTTTCTTCAGACAGGAGCCTTCCGTCCTCGTAAGCAGGCAGCGTGGCTCGGTCGCCACCGGCGGTGAATCACAGCGGCTGATAGCGCGCCGGATGTCACGTCGAGGCCCGTCACGCCATCGCCAGACTGCTGGGCGGTCTGCCCAATACCAGAGGGCGGCCCTTCAGAAGCGACCGCGCGGCTGCTGCAGGAACGCCACCACCAGCCACCGGTCACCTGTCTGACGCTGGTGACGTCAGCGGTCGGTGAGTCAGTCGGCGGCAGGATATCGGATTGATCAGGGTAGTAATGTATCACCTGACTCTCCACAACCGGAACTAAATCTATCGAAGAAGGTTTTATTAACCATTGAGCACAGTGCTTTTGGCGAATACTTGTTCCTTAAATTTAATAAATAAACCGAAAAAGTAAAGAATGGATTCAAAGTAAACATTGGAAGATTTAAGGGATTTCTGAAAATGTGTCAGGGGTTCTAATCCCCCCTCGGGCATGGATATTTGTGCTGTCCTAGTTCGTAAGTAGTTCATAAGTAGTTTGTAAGTTTAGGGACTGATGACCCCGTAGTTAAGTCCCATAGACTATATAAACATTTGAACATTTTTCTTCTGAAAATGTACATCAGAAACCAAAAGGATTTTTAGATGTTGCGTTCCGTAAGTATTGGACCGCATCAAGGCTGTATACTATTTCGTTCAGTGCACTAATGGGAAATTTTGTGTCCCATCCTCGTCACCACTTTTGTGTCTCGTTTCCGCCGGTTGTGCTAGGTGTCGGTGGCCGAGTAGAGAGAGACCGACACAGGGAAATAGGATGCACGCGTGTGCGGGTACAGAGTCTGAGGTGACCATTCAGTGGGACAGCAGAAACGCTAAGCTAGATTAGTATAAGATATGTGTATCGTAGAAACATGGTAATACTTAACTTTTACATAGTTCTTGATTGCAGACTAAATGTAATGCTGAGACATAGGTTAACTAGGTAGAGTCCTAGTGCCTGTCCCAATCCCAAGTGACATGGTAATACTTAACTTTTACATAGTCCTTACTGCAGACTAAGTGTAATACTGAGATATAGGTGAACTAAGTAGAGGCCTGCCTACTGATGAGTCCTAGTGCCTGTCTTAATCCCAAGTGATCGATGCAGTTCAGTGGTGGCCACGAGCGGAGTTGCAGCAGAGAGCGCTCGTGGCTGACGTAAGAACGCCGCGCCGTGCGTGCATGACGGCGCGCGGCGAAAGTACGTGGCGCGCACTTCAGAATTGTGCGACACCACAGGAAATGTTACTTAGTGCGAATTAATTCCCTGTTTGTTGCGTTGGGAAATTGTTTGCCGTTTTGTAGGGAATTCGATTTGCTTTCTATGGAGGAAGTGACAAATTTCGTTGCCTGTGGCGAGGAACAGTGCGAGGTAATTTTGCGGAAAACCAAGAGCTGTGGATTACCCCTTCCAGTTATGTGCGCAGGAAGAGAATGACAGTAACAAATTTACTTGTCGGACAAGGTTACACACAAGAACCTGTCAACCATAGAACAGGAACAGCATTAATTATTTTCTTCATGGTCAGCGCAAAAATCTATTCCCGTGTTTCTATAGGATTTGGTTTTCAAATAATATTAGCTGAATCCTATAGAATTGCGACAATACTTTTTGGTGGTGAACATGAAGTAAATAATTGATGCTGTTACTGCTCATGGGTTGACAGGTTCTTATATATACCCTTGGCCGCTCAGTGACTAACAAACAGAATTCCCTACAATTCACTCAAACAGGAAATTAACTCGCACCGAGTAAGAGTGCATGTAAGCTGAAAATGACGGGAAAATACAAGGCGCTACACTGTCTCGTATTCTAACACAGGACAGCGATGGTCTATCAATATCTACTTCGCGGAAATGAGCTAGTCATATACAGCTGTACTTAGACGAAGTGCTGACTTCACTTTTTCGCGTGCAGGTTGTCTCGCTTTATTGTACTCTCCTTCGTATGAACGCCGACGCTTCCATTCAGCGATACGCAGCTACCTTCCAGTTTCGATGTGCCACGTGATACATTTGTGCCCTGCTCAGTCCGACATTCCTGCGACCGAGTCAGTCGGCCCCATCCAGCTCCGGACTGTCTCGCGGCAGCAAGCACTTGCCTGTTCTCACGTTTAGCTGTCGGAAGCTTACGTCACGTGACTGTCCCGTATGTATACACAAAGCTGCAGATCTGCTTCCGACGGAATTACCTGTCGAAACTATTGCAGGACGCAGTTTAGAGCGAGAGCTCTGCAGTTCTCATCTCATGTTGTACCGTAGTACATAACTAGCTGAAAACCCGGCGTTGCCCAGGTATTTATTTATTTCTTCAAGCCTTGTGTTAGTACTTCTCCTAGCGCTTCTCTCTCTGTCCATCTTTTTATCTAATGACATATTATATTTGTCAGAGAATATCTAAGAAATAAGACTCTCTCGCATAATATACAATTATACATTCATTTAATTGTCGAGCCCGGTGGTTGAGAGCCGGCATTCGAAAATTAAGAGATATGCAAACTACCGGAAACATTACGCAAACTTTCCCCTGAAGCTGTTTGATGACTTCTTGGTGGTCCGTTGAAGAAGGACGTGAGCAAATATTAAGTAAAGTAACTGAAAATAAACTGGTTCATTAATAACAATTAGAGTTATGACCGAATTTACCGGTAATAAACACACCACGAGCTGACGGCCAAGGCTCCGGACAGTCCAGAAAGTTTCCTTCAATACCACCCTTACGTATTAAAAAAAAAAAAAAAAATTAAGTTTAAAAAAATCTGTAAAACTTAAAAACACAATGGTTAGGATGGACCTTTTTGTTTCCTCTCTTGTCTATTTGTATAAACAAAATTAAAAATAAAAATACAAGTAAAAACATGAAATTTCAATAAAATAACACATTATTTTATTTCCTTTCCCTTATCCTTTCCTTTAGTTTCATCCTTTTGGCAGACGATATGTTAAAAAAAAAAAAAAAAATAAAAGTGGTCTCGAGGTAAAGCGCTCGACTGTAAATCGAAGGGTCGCGATTTCGAAACCCGGTCGGATCTCGATTTTTTTTTTTTTTTTTTTTTTTCAGTCTGCTTTTAAGCCATCCTTCACCTCTCAACGATGTGAGGAGTCGCCAGAAACGACACGTGGTTCGGATTCCACGCTAAGCTGTAGGTCCCCTTTCCGCTGTTAGAGAACTGGGATAGGCTAGGGGCACGCAAATCTGCGAGGTGACGTCCAATTGAAAGTGCTGCACCAGAGCAATGATAGATACGAAATTATTATTATTGATTTAATTCAGAATTTTACTGTAAAAATTAATTCTTGTTACTTGTCCAGGATGTAACATGAATAATTTCCTTGGTGAGGCCACCCCTGAGCAAGTCACAAAGTTGTCCGTGTGAGACACATGAGAACGTCAAATGCATTACACAATATTGAATAGATTATCGTGTGGTTTATTAATTGTAATACAAAAGGCAAATGTCACTTGAAACTGTATTCAATCAGGTTAAAATCCAGATCTGTCGTAAATAATGGGTATTTGTTGGATGTCCTTATAACCCTATTGGTAATCGTGTGTGTTTCGGAGCTCATAGTTGTCACCACCAATTTCCAATGGTGCCTCTCCTCCCCTTGGTCATTGACTCACGAGGACATTAAACAGGATGGGGCTGAGTGGGTCGCCTTGAAAGACACTAATTAAAATGTGGTGTTCCAGAATAATGATGAAAATAAAATGGGTAAATCACCGTAACTAATAAGGAGGTGCTTAACCGAATCTGGGGAGAAAAGGAGTTTCTGGCATGTCCTGACTAAGAGAAGGGATAGGTTGGTGGGACATCAAGGAATAGTCAACATTAGAAGGAAGTGTGTGGGGTAAAAATGGCGGAGGGAGGCTGAGGGACGAATACAGTAAGCAGATTCAAAAGGATGTAGGTTGGCGAATGTATTCTCAGATGAAGAGACTTGCACAGAACAGGGTAGCGCGGAGAGCTGCATCAAACTAGTTTGCGGACTGAAGACCACATCACCATTTTCTGCTCCCACAATTCACCATTCACATGCGGAGCTGCAGAGCAGACAGCTCTACAGTTTTGGTGCTGACGTCTAACCCAACACTCGAGACAGATGACGCGCAGTACGGCAATAACACGCCAGTAGTCGATTAGTCAACCAAGACAGGAAAGCCGGTCCGGTAAAAGGGTCTTTAGACCCCAACCAATGAGTCAGAGCAGTCAACAGTCAGGATATTGTTTTGGACACCACTGTGCTTTTTCACTGATTGTTTTGTGTGTATCGGCTAATGATGCATTATGGGACTGGTGGCCATAGTAGTCTAGTCCCCCTAAAACCCCCAAAGCAACCAACCAACACCACCGTGCTCTGGTGCAGGAGACGGGCAGTGCGCCGCGCAGTCGTTAGCAGTCAGCGGGCAGCCAGAGGCGGCTGCGGCTTCCGTCGGAAGCGCGGGTTCCGCCGCTGCGCTACCTGTCGCACAGTGTCATTGTTGCCAGGCGGGGGCGTGACGGCGCGCATTCCGCAGGCTCTGGCCGCCCGCACCCCACGCTGCAGGCGTGGCTCACAGCCGGGGGTGGCGCAGGCGCTCCGGAGCTCACTGCGCCCTGCACTGGCTGACGTTCTGTTAACCCAAGTACTTCTAGATATAATAGCCACTGAAATTCCGTTTTATCTTTCTTTATTGTCCTACTGGACCACATCACAATGTAAATATATATATATATATATATATATATATATATATATATATATATATATATATTTTTCTTTTAATATACATAGGTAGTTTCACTGTGAAACAACGTTAACGCAAGGGATTTTTCAATGTCTTTCATAGAGTTCACTAATTTTCAATTTTTAACATTTATTATTACGCTAATGTTACATTTTCATTCATATTTAATTTTTTTTCCTCAAGCTGCATTCAAAACTAAATTTTCGTTTTCGCAAAATTTCGAAGTACGTTAAATAGAGCACTTTTATTTGTTTCTCATGATGTTCCAAAAATCAGTTTCCTTTTCTCAGTTAGGCATAATGCGACACAGTCTCGTCCTATGTGGCTTCTCTTATGAACTACAATATGGACATCGTTTCGATTTGCTCTGAATTGGCAAAGACGGTTCATTCAATTGTCTTTGTCCATAGAGGCTATCATTGTAAAAGTCTTTTTAGGGTTTCAGGGTGGATTCACAGTGAGTGACCTATGCCATTAGGGCAGGGGTCGGCAATTGTTTTGGCTCGGGGGCCACATTATAGACACAGAGGTTAGCGGAGGGCCGCACCTTATAAATCTTTCACTTCTATATAATGGCAGCATTCCCAAAATTATTATGAAAATGCAAGTTTTCTTTACTTCTAATCACATACCACACACAGAAATGCAATTTCGGGAGTAGCAGTGAAAGCGTTAAACTGCATTGATTAGTTAGGTTTACATTTCATAAAAATCATTGTACATAAATGATAGTCAGAAGTAAATCGGTATAAGTATACTTCTTATAATTTTGATAAGACTTAAGTCAAAAGTACACAAGGTTTCGGAACTGGTGCTTTCCGGAAGCACGGGCACCTAAGCACAGTCAGAGTCCACTTCTATCCCTCTACCTCAATAATTACACACGCTATATCATGATATAGTTTCACTAATCTCATTTTTCTGGGAAATGTCACTTGTACCTCATCTGTCAGTAGTACGCACTAGCAAGTAGCGCAGACGCTCGCGGATTTTTTTAGTCGCGCGGGGAAGGAAAATTAGTTTTTCTTATGATTTTTGTAAATGTCTTGGCAGACCACACAAAACCCCTTCGCGCGCCACATGTAGCCCGCGGGCCGCTATTTGCCCACCCCTGCACTAGGGGATACGGCATAGCAAGATGTGCTTTCGCAGTCAAACCACTGTCACGCAAAGGGTTAAGTGCAGCACCAGACAAGTAGGTTCTAAGAGGTGAGTTGGACAATTAGTTTCCCCTGTCGACTGTCGTCAGAGTTGAGAATGAAAGGAAAAAAGTAGAACGAGACATTACAGATAACACATATCCTTATTTTTCTTCATAATTTCCAAGTGCATTGAGACATTTGTCATAGCCCACATAAGCTACAAGAAACCTTCCAGGAAAACACCAGGGCGTTGCATACGGACGTCAGCATTGCTTCCAAAGCGCCTTTCGCCGAGAGTCTTCTTCAAAGCTGGAAACAGACGGAAGTCACTTGGTGCGGGATCAGAACTGTACGGCAGATGGTTTAGGTGCTTCCAACCACCACGAGTTGCAATATGGTTTTGCGTTGCGTCGCCGAGTGTGGTCTCGCATTGTCATCCAACAGCAGAACGCCAGATCCCACAAGGAGACCACATGGGTATCGGATTTTAGAATTTCTTTATACTTACGGTACGTGAAGTTCAGAACTTCAATAACTATCAGCCAAATTCTGGTCGTTGTAAAAAGAGAGAGAGAGAGAGAGAGAAAGAGAGAAAAAAAGAAAAGAAATCGAGCTCTTTACATTTCGCTAATGATAATGCCACTAAAATGAAAATTAAAATACAAAAATTTGTGTTTGTTCTACAGATTTCTTTATTTTGTTTCACTTTGTCTTTTGAACAACCCTTATAACGTTAGAATGTTGTTTAATTTTATTTTTATTCATATAGTCACGTTGTAAGAATTTATGTTTGCACTGTTTCTCTATGTATGGTATTTATGTTTCCTTTTTTCACTACTATTATTTTACATATTTCATTCAAATATTTATTTACACTGTAACTGCTCCATCAAAGAAGTAAATTTACTTTTTTGTATGTAACATCTCTTTCGGTTTACTGACAACACGAGTTCTTTTACTGAACTTCAGTAAATGTCTGACGATGGCCTAATAAGCCAATAATCGATTCACAAAATAAACATATCTGTAGAACCAACACGAAATTGTGTATTTTAATTTTCACAATGAATTTGTTCTACCAAGAAGCGACGGAAAAATCAGTTAACATGCCACTAACAGTTTTATACATGGTCATGATTTCCTTCCTGGGTCGTAGCAAAACTGTAGGAAACATTAACTATGAGATTTTTTATGGAAAAGGCTCGCATTTTCATACCACCTGTTAAATGCACGCTCACCTGCCAAGAGATACGTACATTCTTTAGTCTACGAGCACATCGTCTTTGGTCCCAGCTTAACAGTTCACGTGTTTTACCTGGCGACGGAAGTGAGCCGATCCATTTCCAAAGAGGAAACTTTACACTGCGTTTATTCACGTGTACTCGTTTTTATAGCAGTGTTGTGCAGCTACAACTAAATATAAGTGATGAAATTTCGGAGGTTTGTGACATTATCTGTCTTCCGTGATTTTATTCGTTATTTTAAAATCCCAAACTATTGTGTTAGCTACTAAGCTCTATTTCAGAAACACAATAAATCAGAAGCTTTTTCTGTTCCTACGACAACTGTCAAAGTTTCCGTAAAGGCAAGCTAGACACTAGTGGTGATGCGAAATTAAATGCTGCAAATAGAATATTGTTCGGAAAAAAAAGTTCAAGCTCCTGTCGATGTTCCCGGTACAAGAAGTAATAGGTTTACTTATGTCGATAGGAGTAAGAACAAAAGTGAAACAATGGACGATTACAATAAAAAAAAGTGAGTACTGTAGAAATTGGCCCGACCACTGTTTCAAGTTCAGACAGTATACTGCGAAATATCGAAGTGTGTGGCATCGTAAGAAAATAACAAAATAGTGTAAGACAGAAATTACAGGGACTTTTCTAAGCCACCGCTCATATTTATAAAAAATAATTTTTAGGTTGTTCTACCTAACCTAACATAGTTTTTATTCGTCGAAAATATTTATAGAGGAAATGTGTCATAGCATTTATTGGTCTAAATCAGTTTTACAATGTTTTAAATGTCGTTGGCACAGATCGCGTTCCCCTTCCTCCCCTCCCCACACCCCTCACCCTCCTATTTAATCTGACACATGATAACTTAGAGCATCTGTTCAAGGTTAGCACCTATGCGTACTTGCAACCCAATTGAGGGTAACTTTACATTATTACTAGGAAATTCTCCACAGCTGTATGGAGGGGTTATTGTGAATGTTTATGTCACATACTACATCTTAAGCACTACGTTCGCTCAGGAATTTTACTATGTCGCAACCGATCGTCTCGTAGATGCTGAGAACGTACGGAAAAAAGGGCATTGCCTTGGGTGCCAAACTAGGCATGCAATCTTCCTCTTCCACTCTTCAAGAAACGGACAAAATTAATGCCACCTCACCCGTCGAAAACTTAAGTTTTCTACCGATATTTATAACAGTTTTCACCTTTCGTCGTGTGATGCTGCTGTTTCCTTTCGTACTCGCTGTGGTTGTCTTTCCAGCTGTCACTGAAATCCGGCTGTTTTAAACTTGGATGCACATTAGTTCCTCGCTCCAATATTGTCTTGAGAAGGGTGTTCACCGGCCAAAATATGAGCCGACGTCGATTCCTGTGCCAGACTGCGTGTACGCGTAAGGTTTATTTTAAATTATTATTATTATTATTACAGAGCCACCACCATCGTGCACAGTAGTTTCTCAAAAATTTAGATTCGTGGCTTCGCGAGGTCCGCGCCATCCATTCTCACCTCTTACGAACTGAAGTCGGAATTCATCGGGCCAAGCCACGGTTTACTGTCGTCTATGGTCCGAACGCTGTGTTCAAGAACCCGCGACATGTGCTGTGGTCGATGTCCTACTGTTACGAAAGATACCCTAGTCGGTTGTGTGCTACCGTAGCCATTATTAGCCAAAGTGGCCGAACTAGAAAAACGGATACGTTCCTCAAACGTCCTACTTTGATTTCCGCCGCAGTTATTTCTCTCACTGCTGCTGGTCTGTTAGCAGTGATGATTACACACAACTGCCGCTGCCCTCAGTTGATAAGTGCAGATTGTCCCAGTGCGCTGTGCATAGTGTGAGGTACGTCTAAAATTTGATATTCCCTCATGGATCGCTTGCAAATCAAATGTTCAAATGTTTGTAAATCGTATGGGTTTTAACTGCGGGGTCATCAGTCCCTAAACTTACAAACTACTTATGAACTACCTTATACTAAAGACAGCACAAACACCCATGCCCGAGGGGGAACTGGGAACGGCCTCGCGCATCGGAGCATAGGGCCTCAATGCGCTCGGCCACTCCGCCGCGGCACCCAGCTTGCCCTTTTCTCTCATGGCAAGGGTAAAGGGCATCAGGAAGACTGCATATTACTCGATTTTCGCAACGCGTTTGGTACGGTACCACACTGCAGACGGCTAAAGGAGGTACGAGCCGCGGTGGAGTGGCCGAGCGCATTGAGCCGCTATGCTCCGATGCACGATGCCGTTTCCCGTCGGGGAGTTGGAATCCTCCTTCGAACAGAGACGTTTGTGTTGTCTTTAGTATAAGTAGTCCATAAGTAGTTTGTAAGTTTAGGGAATGATGACCCCGCAAGTTAAGTCCCATAAGTTTAAGAAACATTTTCGAAGGTACGAGGTTTTGCAGTAGGAACCCAAATATGTGAGTCTACTTAAGTAATAGAAACCAGTACGTTCTCCTCGATAGTGAGTGTTCATAGGAGAATATGGTATCGTCAGGGGTGCCTCAGGGAAGTGTGATAGGACCGTTATTATTTTCTATCTACATAAATGATCTGACGGACAGGGTAAGTTGCAATATGCGGCTGTTTGCTGATGATTCTGTGGTGTTCAGGAGGGTATCGACATTGAATGACTGTACTAGGATGCAGGGTCACTTTTATCAAAGTGGAGTGTGGAACGGCAGTTGGCTCTAAAAGTAGAAAACTGTAAGGTGATGCAGATGTGTAGAAGAAGAAAATCCAATTACTTCCGAATACAGCATTAGTAGTGTTCTGCTCGACAGAAGCGCATCAATTAAATATCTAGGCGTAACGCTGTACACCGATGTGAAATGGAACGAGCATGTAAGGAAAGTCGTGGGGGAGGCGATTGGTCGACTTCCGTTTATTGGGAGAATTCTGGGAAGGTGTGATTCGTATGTAAAGGAGACCGCGTAAAAAACGCTTGTAAGACCCCGTCTTGAGTATTGCTCACGTGTTTGAGATTCCCACCAGATCGGTTTAAAGGAGGACTCAACAGTTAGAGGCAGTTCAGAGGCGGGCGACTAGGTTTGTAGCTGGTAGATTCGATCAGTGCGCAAGTGTTACTGAAATGCTTCGGGAACTTAAATGGGAGTCGCTGGAGGCAAGGCGACGTTGTTTTCGAGAAGCACTGTCGAAGAAATTGAATTACTGAATTAAAAACTGTTCACGTTATGGAAATACTTACACGCACTTAGATACTGTGACCTGTTGCAAGTGAAGTTCTGTCGCAGATTTTAATCGAGAAAACCAATAATTATGTAATTAATTCAGATACAAAGTCAAGTAGTAATTCCTTTTCATTGCCTCATTACGTTAATTATTCGTACCAATTACAGATAATAAAGAGTCCGGATAAAAGAGATTTTTCTGCGTTAATGGTTCCGGAAAGAAAGAGCCAAAGGACAGGAAAATCACGGAAAATTGTAGACGAGTTACCTCTCAGATAATTAAATTCAATTATAGCATTGTCTCTTATATTCGCTCTTTACCGTTCGTTACGGCCAATTAATATCCTCGGAAAACGTCCACTCAGGACACTGAAAGAAGGTGCTGCAGAGTCTTGCTTTCTTCGCTCTCCATGCTTCGTTCGTCGTCGGTTATTTTGCTTCCTAAGCAGGAGAGATGCTTAACTTCACCAATCACTTATTTTTTACACTTCATTAAAGTTCTGTTGTCATTAGACTACTCATTTCATTCCACAGATCCTGCAATTCTTCATCAGTTTTTTTTACAGCCATCTCACCACCGAATCTAAATATCTTACACTTGTATTTTTATGTATATAGAGTAGGCTATCGCATCAGAAGCTGTACTGATTACTCGCGTCAGAAGGCGAGTACACACTCGCCAACGAAGCCAAAGAACTAATCATCTTTATGATGTTGCTGCTCTTCTTTCTTCCGTGCTTGCTTGGATAAACAGTGACGATTTTCCGCCGTATGCAAGATACCTGATTTTATTTAATTTTTCCAAACATGCTTCAGCACATTTTATGCTATCATCAGTGTGGTGGTTTATTTTTGTGCTGAAAAATTATAGTTACTGTACAATAGTCTTTTCAGGTACATCTAAAATATTTTTGTAGGTTCATTCGTTTTGAATTTTGCTTAGGTTATCAGACTAATATAACTATTTCAGTTTGGTGAAATTAGGCCTAGATATACGAGTATCACATTTTTTTACATACTTTCACATTAGGCTACGTAAAAACTCATTAAGTAGCCTAGTTATTTCTTGTTGTGGTAATAGTATCTTACAAACTTGACATCTGCAAACATAACAAACAGTTTAAATTTCTTACTTTCCAATTTTCGGTTCGAGAAAACGCGTCATTTTTGTTTAGTACTTATTTTCCTTATCTTGAGATTCTGGTTGTTGCCGTTTCTTTTGTAATGTGTATATTATTTGTTTTCCACTTTTTTTCGAGGTATGCATTACACAAGTAGTAATATTCGGCGTGTCTATGCGGCTGAAATCTGTTCATTTGTTTTCTGGGTGTTTTGTTTTTGAGAGTTGCGCATGAAATACGAGTGTTTACTGTTAGTGTCGTGTTATATTTGTCTGATGATAGGGGAGTGTAGGGGTGAAATAGTATTTTGGATGGGTTTTCTTCTTGTTTAAACTTCGTATATGCATATACACCTGTGTGTGTTTCTTGAGTGTGTCTTGTTTTTCTCTGTGTGTGTATGTTGCGAAAATATCAAGTGTTTGTTGGTACTTAGGTTTTCTTATGTTTCTGAGGTGGTTGTGATGTGTGTCAGTAGAGGATTTACGTGGACATTTTTGTGGTGTCTGACAGAGAGAGAGAGAGAGAGAGAGAGAGAGAGAGAGAGAGATAGAGATAGTTAGCGATAGGAGAGAGTGATTAGGATACCAGTATGAAGACTATTTGTACATGTCCTCTATTGTGGTAAATAGAGTTTTGTTGCAGAGTGAAGTGTATTCATTAAGTACAGTTTTTCCTTGTGCTATTGCGTTTTGTATGTGATGTTTTTCTTCTATTGTCAGTGGTATAGGAACTTTTAGGTCTTTTTCTGTGTTTGTAGGGTGGTGATTTTCTGATATTAGGTTGTCTGCAAAAAACGACAACCAGTGGAATCGGCTGAACGTAGGTCCTCTACACGTTGGCGTTCGGCTTTTCGTCGCTGCCAAATGGAGCGGTTCTGGTCAAGTGATTCGGCCACTTGGGAGCACAGTTGGCTCTGACACTTTGTCAAGTTATCTTGTGTGTTTTCACATAGCACTCTGTAGATGACATACGCTAAATGAATAAATTATCAATGGGAAGCAGGAAGCTTAAAACAACACTGTACGCCTATGCTGTCATAATGCCACGTAAAACAACAAGGGGAGCAAGCCCCCTCCGTGAAAAATACGACCACACCGTAACACCATCGCCTCCGAATTTTCCTGTTGTCACTACACACGCTTCCACAGATGACGTTCACCATGCATTCGCCATACCCTGACATCGGATCGGCATATTGTGTACCGTTAATCGTCCACACAACGTTTTTCCACTGACCAATCGACCAGTTTTTACCCTCCTTACAGCAAGCGAGGCGTCGTTTGGCATTGACCTGCGTGATGTGTGACTTATGGACCGATGCTCGACCACGAAATCCAAGTTATCTCACTTCCTGCCTGTCATAGCACTTGGAGTGGATGCTCTACATCTACATCTACATCTACATACATACTCCGCAATTCACCGTAAGGTGCGTGGCGGAGGGTACACTGTACCTCTACTAGGCATTTCCTTTCCTATTCCACTCCCAAATTGAACGAGGAAAAAAAGAATGCCTATATGCCTCCGTACGAGCCCTAATTTCTCTTATCTTGTCTTTGTGATCTTTACGCGAAATGTAAGTAGGCGGCAGCAAGATCGTACTACACTCAGCTTCAAATTCCGGCCCTCTAAATTTACTTAACAGAAATTCACGAAAAGAACGTCGTCTTTCTTCCAGCGATCCCCAATTGAGTTGCCGGAGCATTTCCGTGACACTCGCGCATTGGTCGAACCTACCGGTAACAAATCTAGCTGCTCGCCTCTGAACCGCCTCTATGTCTTCCTTCAAACCGATCTGCTGCGGGTCCCAAATACTTGAGCAATACTCAAGACGTGGTCGTACAAGCGTTTTATACGCGGTCTCCTTTACAGTTGAAGTACATCTTCCCAAAATTCTCCCAATAAACCGAAGTCGGCTGTCTGCCTTACTCACAACTGTCCTTACATGCTCGTTCCATTTCATATCGCTCTGCAATGTTACGCCTAGATATTTGAACGACGCGACCGCATCCAGAAGCTCACTACTGATGCTGTATTCGAACATTATGGGATTGTTTTTCCTACTCATGCGCATCACCTTACATTTTTCTACATTGAGAGCTAGCTGCCATTCTTCGCACCAACTAGAAATTTTGTCTAAGTCAACCTGTATGCTATTACAGTCAGTTACAGACGACACCCTCCCATACACCACAGCATCATCAGCAAACAGCCGCAAATTACAACTTACTCTGTCCATCAGATCATTTATATAGATAGAGAATAATATCGGTCCTATCACACTCCCCTGGGGCACGCCTGACGATACACTCGTCTCTGATGAACACTCGCCGTCGAGAACAACGTACTGCGTTCTATTACTTAGGAAGTCTTCCAGCCAGTCACAAATCTGTGAACCTATTCCATAAGCTCGTACCTTCGTTAGCAGTCTGCAGTGTGGTACCGTGTCGAACGCCTTTTTGAAGTCGAGAAAAACACAATCCGCCTGTTGCCCTTCGTCCATGGCTCGCAAGATGTCATGTGAGAAAAGGGCAAGCTGAGTTTCACATGAACGATGTTTCCTAAACCCGTGCTGATGCAGTTTGGAATTTCTGAGCGATGGTCTACATAGGATACTCTGCAAATCACATTCAAGTGCCTGACAGAGGGTTCATCGAACCAGCTTTATACTATTTATCTTCCTTTCCATTCTCGAATAGCGCGCGGGAAGAAAGAACACCTGGATATCTCCGTTCGAGCTCTGATTTCTCGTATTTTATTCTGATGATCATTTCTACCTATGTAAGTGGGAGTCAACAATATATTTTCGCATTCGGAGGAGAATGTTAGCGATTGGAGTTTCGTAAGTAGCCCAGGCCGCAGCGATATGCGCCTTTGTTGTAAGGATTACCATCCCAGATCCTGTATCATTTGCGTAAAGCTGTCTCCCCTCTAACGAGACAATACAAAACGAGCTGCCCTTCTTTTGACTCTTTCGACTTCACACTTCTCACTATTTAGAGTCAATTGCCAACTTTAATTTAGATCGTTCTGCAGTTTGTTTTGATCTTCAGATTATTTTTCTAGACGGTAAATGACAGCGTCATCTCCAAGCAACCTAAGATTTTCTCCCAAATCGTTTATGTAAATAAGGAACACCAGAGAACCAATAACATTACCCTGTGGAACGCCGGATATCACCTCTGTTTTAGTCGATACCTTACCATCGATTACTACAAACTGTATCCTCTCTGACAGGAAATCCCCGGTCTAGTCGCAAATTTGGGCCGATACACCATAACCACGCAATTTGATTAAAACCCGTTTGTGAGGTGCGGTGCCAAAAGACTTCTAGAAATCAAGAAATACGGACTCAATTTGACAACCCTTGTTGATAGCATTCATCACTTCGTGTGAGTAAAGGGCTAGTTGTGTTTCACATGAACAATATTTTCTAAATCCATGTTGACCTTGGGTCAATTGATCATCATGTTCGAGATAATTCATAATATTTGAATACAGGATATATTTCAAAACCCTGCTGCAAATTGACGTCAATGAAATAGGCATGTAGTTTAGTGGGTTACTCCTACTGCCTTTCTTGAATATAGGTATGACCTGTGCAACTTTCCAATCTTTTTGTACAGATCCTACTTTGAGCGAGCGGTTGTATATGGCTGTTAAGTAAGGACCTATCGCTTCAGCATAATCAGATAGAAATCTAATGGGTATACAGTCCGGACCAGAACACTTGTTCTTGTTAAGTAATTTAAGTAAAAGGAACCAATTATTAACTTTTTACGATTTTCTAGTTCTGCCTCTAGCCATAACAACTCACAGGAACTATCAACTTCAACTTCACTACACGATAGACTACCTTTGACGGCGACAAACACGCCTCCGCCTATTTTGTTTAATCTATTCTTTCTGAATATAAATAGATATTTTGCAAATACTTCTATTGAACTTACTTCCAGCTTAAGCCAACTTTTCCTAACTTTAATGATATGTGTTTCGATGCTTTCTATTAACGCTTTGAGTTCTGGTATTTTCCCGACACAGATATGACAATTTACAACTGTTATACCGATAGTTCTAAGATCTATATTTCTCCTGTGATGGACCTGCACCCTTTGAGAAAGCCCATTTGGTGTTTCCGCAAAGCTCTCTACCCTAAAGAAAACCGCCCAGTGCACACCACACAGCCCCCACTACCCGTGTAGCCGCTTCCTGCGTGTAGTGGTCTCCTGACCTATTCAGTGGAACCCGGAAACCCACCACCCGATGGCGCAAGTCAAGGAATCTGCAGCCTACACGTTCGCAGAACCGTCTGAGCCTCTGATTCAGACCCTCCACTCGGCTCTGTACCAGAGATCAACAGGTGGTCCTGTCTACTATGATGCAGATAGTGAGCTCTGCTTTCATCTTGCAAGCAAGATGGCAGTCTTTACCACTTCAGTTAGCCGCTCGAAACCTGAGAGGATCTCTTCAGATCCGAAACGACACACATCATTGGTACCGACGTGAGCCACCACCTGCAGTTGGCTGCACTCCGTATCCTTCATGGCATCCGGAAGGACCCGTTTCACATGTGAAATGACCCCACCCAATATGCACACGGAGTGCACGTTGGCCTTCTTCCCTTCCTTGACAGCCATCTCTCTAAGGGGCTCCATCACCCGCCTAACGCTGGAGCTCCCAATTACAAGAAAACCCATCCTCAGTGAAAGCCCGGATCTGGAAGGCTGTCCTGAGCAGATAGCGCCTCAAACCTGTTCGCAAGACGAACCGGGGACGCCTCACGATCGGTCCCCCGGATTGTCTTACGCCGTCTGCCACGCACTGGAGTGACCTCCCAGGCAAACTTGGGTGGGGAATCTGCCTCACTGCTAGCAGTATTAGGACATGTCGCTGCCGCAGGCCGATCGGTGGAGACGACGGGAATCCGTTCGGTCTCCACTACCGGCCAACAACAACGACGCCCCTCGATCGCAACCGTCAGCTGTGTGACCGCGGTTAACACATCCTAAAGCTCGGAGTGAAGTGTCACCAGCTCTGACTGCATCTGCACACGGCAGTCACAGTCCCTAATCATGATTACAGTGCCGAGAAAACCAAAGCTACTTTCGCGAGCACGCAAAGAAAGACTACATTGTTTGTTAAAACGCGAATTTGAATTAATATGCACGAGATCACAGTATAAACTTACAAACTAAAACGAAAAAGTGCAGACAAAAATCAAAATACTATATGTCGCTTCTAGTCAGAAGCCGGTTTCACTTACGGAATTTGAAGGCAGCGTCTGCTGCGTATCAGCCGACGGCTAAACAGACACTGACTGAGCTCTACCAACAGCAGGCGCAATCAACACAAAACAAACGACTGTCGCGATGCGCTCAAAGAAATACTTCAAACTGTCGGCGGTCGCTATCAGTTAACAGACGAGGTCAGCCAGTACGCATTTTACTATCACATCAGAAACAGTATGTTTAAGAGTGTGGAAATCTAGCCTACAGACTTCACACAAGTCACGTGACCACTTTCGTTGAGTTCCGCGGAGCGCCCCATTCTGCTCTCTCACGACGTCTGATGACTACTGAGGTCACTGATGTGGAGGACCTGGCGGTAGGCGGCAGCACAGTGCATCTAATATGAATAACGTATGTTTTGGCGGATATCCGGATACTTTTCAGGGTGGTCCATTGATAGTGACCGGGCCAAATATCTTACGAAATAAGCATCAAACGAAAAAACTACAAAGAACAAAACTTTTCTAGCTTGAAGGGGGAAAACAGATGGTGCTATAGTTGGCCCGCTAGATGGAGATGCCATAGGTCAAACGCACATCAACCCGACCCCCATTTTCATTACATATTCGTCTAGTAAATCTGAACGTTTTATTTGGAATACTTTTGTCGCTTTGTAATAGATGGCGCTGTAATATCCACTAACATATTGCTCACACCTTTAGACGAACAGAGGGTAACAGGTAGGTTTCTTTTATTTTTATTTATTTTTTTATTTTTTTAATTACAGAACGTAGGTACGTTTGAACTTTATTTCGGTTGTCTTAATGTGATACATGTACTTTATCATACATTATGCTGTTACTATGTGATCACCTGTAATTACCTCATGACTTCAATAAATGCTCAAAATGAAGTCCTTCAACTTCATTGCATGCGTCCAATACGCGTAACGAAATTCCTCTCAACAGCGAGTAGTTCGCCTTCAGTAATGTTCTCACATGCATTGACAATATGCTGACTCATGTTTTCAGGCGTTGTCGGTGAATCACGATAACAAATACCCTTCAATTTTCCCCACAGAAAGAAATCCGGGGATGTAAGATCCGGTGAATGTGCGGGCCATGGTATGGTGCTTCTACGACCACTACACCTGTCATTAAATATTTCATTTAAGACCGCTTCAACTGCACGCGAGCCATGTGCCGGACATCCAGCATGTTGACAGTACATTGCTATTCTGTCATGCAGTGAAACAACTTCTAGTAAAATCGGTAGATCATTAGGTAAGAAATAAGCATACATTGCACTATTTAGATTGCCATCGACAAAATAGGGGCCAATTATCCATCCTCCCACAATGACGCACCATACATTAACCCGCCAAGGTCGCTGATGTTCCACTTGTCGCAGCCATCGTGGATTTCCCGTTACCGAATACTGAATACTATGCCGATTTACGTTACCTCTGTTTCTGAATGACGCTTCGTCACTAAACAATACACGTGAAAAAAATCTGTTATCGTCCCGTAATTTATTTTGTGCTCAGTGGTAAAACTGTACACTACGTTCAAAGTCTTCGCCATGCAAATCCTGGTGCATAGAAATATAGTACGGGTGAAATTTATGTTGATGTAGAACTGTCAACATCGACATTTCTGAGATTCCCGATTCTCTCTCAATTTGTCTTCTACTAATGTGCGGATTTAGAAGTAACTGCAGCTAAAACACTTGGGCACCATCATTTGTTGTAGGTCGTGGTTGATGTTTCACTTGTGGCTGAACACTGCCTGTCTCTTTAAATAACGTAACTATCCAACGAAAGGACCGGACACTTGGATGATGTCTCCCACGGTAACGATCAACATACATAGCACAGGCCCGTTGGGCATTTTGATCACAATAGCCATACATAAATACCATATCAACCTTTTCTGCAACTGGTAGACGGTCCATTTTAACACGATCGCGAAGCATACCGGCCGCTGGCGAAATGTTACGCGATACCACGTACTTATAAGTTTGTGACTATTACAGAGGCATCTATCAAAAAGTGGAAAGCGTGTTCCAAATAAAACATTCACATTTATTTACGTACTAGACGATTATGTAATAAAAATGGGGGTACCTCTTTAAAAAAATGATATCCGTTTGACCTGTCAGGGCCATCTGGCGAGCCATACATAGCGCCATCTGTTTTCCCCCTTCAAGCTAGAAAAGTTATGTTCTTTGTAGTTTTTTCGTTTGGTGCTTATTTCGTAAGATATTTGGTCCGGTCACTATCATTGGACCACCCTGTACACCGCTGGACTATAAATCTATTTGAGTATTTCATTGTGTTTCCTATACACAAATTTCTGAAAACGGCATTTTATTAAAATGAAGATCGAGGCAGTATAGTAGGAAGGGAAGAGGAAGTAGATGAAAATGAAATAGGAGATCCTATACAGAGAGCAGAATTTAACAGAGCATTGAAATACCTAAGTCGAAACAAGGCACCTGGAGTAGAGCTACCGTAGTCTCTGCCATGTCAAATGTCAGCCATGTCAAATCTATTTCGCCGGGTGTGTAAGGTGTCTGAGACAGACGAAAGGCCCTCAGACTTTCAGATAAATGCAATAATCCGCATCCCAAAGAAAGCAGATGCAGACAGATATGAAAATTACAGAACCATCAGTTTAGTAAGACATGTTTGCAAAATTTTAACTCGAATTATTCACAGAATAATGGAAAATTTGCTAACAGCTTATCTCAGAGAGGACCAGTTTGGATTTAGGAGAAACGTCGCAACACGGGAGAGATTATATTACGACGTATTTTAGAAGATAGATTAATGAAAGGCAAACCTCCATTTTTAGATTTTGTAGATTTGGAGAGATTTTTTGACAATATTGACTGCAATACACTCTTACAAATTCTGAAGTCAGTATTAATGAAATATAGGACATGGAAGGTAGAAAAACCAGACCGCAATTTTTAGAGTCGAAGGGCTTAGGAGGGAAACATTGGCTGGGAAGGGAGTAACACAAAGTTGTAGCCTTTTGTTCAAAGATATTCAATTTGTACATTGAACAAGCTGTGAAGGAAATCATGGAAAAATTTGGAGAAGGAATGAATGTTCAGGGTCAAGAAATGAAGACATTGCATTTTGCTGATGTCATTATAATTCTGCGAAAGATAGCAAAGGTCCTCGAAGAGCAATTGAACGGAATGAACAGCGCGCTGAAAGGAGTGTACATAATCAATATTAACAAGAGTAAGATAAGTATAATGGAAGGCAGTAAAAAAAATCATGCGATGCTGAAGGTATTAGATGAGGATACGAAAGAATAAAGGTGTTAAATGAGTTTTGTTAATTTGGCAGTAAAATAACATATGATGGTCGCAGTACAGAGGATATAAAATGCAGAGTGGCAATGGGAAAAAAAGCGTTTTTGAAAAGAGGGATTTGTTAATGTTCAAAATGTTTGTACAGCTTATGGGACTTAACTACGGGGTCATCAGTCCATAAACTTACAAACTACTTATTAGCTAGCTACTACTAAGGACGGCACAAATATCCATGCCCGAGGAGGGATTCGAACCCCCGACCGTAGTGGCCGTGCAGACCGTGACTGTAGCGCCTCAGTCCCCTCGGCCACCGAGGCCGGTGGATTTGTTAATATTCAATATCAAGTATAAGGCATTCTTTTCTTAAGACATTTGTGTTGATTGTTGTCTTGTACGGATTTGAAACATGAGCGGTAAATAGTACAGACAGGAAGAGGATAGAGGCTTTTGAAATGTGGTGCAACAGAAGAATGCTGAAGATTAGTTGGGTAGATAGTGTAACTAGTGGGGAAGTAGTGAACAGAATGAGGGAGGAAACGAATTTATGGAATACCTAGACAAAAGAAGTAAAAGATTGGTAGGACACATTCTTAAACATAAAGGAATGTACAATTTAGCATTATAGGGAAGTTTGTGGGGGTAAAAATCGCAGAGGATACCAATAGACGAATAGAGTAGGGTGTAGAGCTGCATCAAACTAGTCTCCATACTGAAGCTCACAGCAGTTACATGTAATTCTGCCAAAGTTGTTACTTTGAATTAAAATGACAAACACTTTTGTTGAAATTCAGTCATTTTCAATATGGAAATGCAAAACTTTGTTTAACGATTGGCTGAGATATCTTGTACAAAATGCCTGGATATTTAGTTCATATTTTCGAGTGTGCCTACACCAGTGTTATTGACTGTAAATGTACTGATGATGACTATTAT
The DNA here is from genome assembly GCA_026315105.1 of Locusta migratoria. Lineage (NCBI taxonomy): Eukaryota > Metazoa > Arthropoda > Insecta > Orthoptera > Acrididae > Locusta > Locusta migratoria. The sequence continues at coordinate 28,867,360 of CM048744.1, forward strand.
CGTAGTTGAAATCGATATGCAAAGTTGAATAAACATCTACGAACGACCAATGCAAATTTTTTTTTAGTACTAAGTATTTTATGACCTTGGTGCACCTGATTCCAATACTTTTCATGTAACAAAATTGACACGTGTCACTAAAGTTCTGGCATCTTCCTGTTATAGTCTACCCACGTCGTCTTACCAATTAACGCCCACACAACACAAGGTTCATCAAAACGAGACATGAAAAATTTTGTGATTGTGAAAATACTTCTTGCAAATGTTAGTGTGTTTGCAGATTTTTTATACATGTTAAGTAGACATCGGTTTTCGTCAAAGAACAACCAGAGCTAAAATTCATATCACTCCAACATTTTTGCGATGACTCAATTAATAAAAGTTACGATTTGACCACTCAGTAATTATTTTTGTTCAAACACTTTGCCGTGTTAAATATTTTCTATTAACTGCCAATAGGGTCGTTCTTAAAACAAAAACGCGCATTTTTTTTAATATAGTAAAATCCAATCTAGGAAGTAAATTGATACTACACTTTCGTTTCGTTCCAAAAGAGGACTAAAACAATAGTTGGTATCGCAGCCGACAAAGTTCTGCTTTTGACCTATTTTCATGACTTAATTATTGATTTTTACCACATCTGTGTTACTGAAAGGTATTACTTACCATAAAACAGTGAGCAGACCAAACGTATGTTAGAAATACGCCTGTTTGGTTAATACGTTTATCTTTTTACTGCCTCTGCTGTAGAAACATGGAAAATGAACTTGACCGTTTTAGATATACGAGTAGGTTTCTGCAATGAAGCCCTTATCGACTTTTTTCGCCGTGAACGATAAGAGACAAAAGAACAGAGAGTGCTGGAGCAGTTTTGGTGCTCGCTGTGTCCCCAGTAGTATAGGAGTCAGCGCCATTACCTGGAAAGCAGGAGACCCGTATTCGAATCCCGGCTGCGTACACATTTTCTACTGTACACATTTGCAGTTAATGTCATAAATCCCGTGAAATTGAAAACTGAGGGCGTGTTGATGATGTTTAGAAGCCGCCATGGTTTGTTCTTAGCTGAATGGGATTCTTGCATGATAAATCAACAGTACGAAATGAAAATAAATAAAACTGTGAACATATTCTTTACATTATTGCTAAAGACGTTTTACGAACAAACTTGCAGATGAAATGTTGTAATATTCTGAAGGCGAAAATTACGCTGGTATACAAATCTGCCAGTGTAATTTATGGGCGGTCGCGGTGGCCTAGGGGACTGAGGCGCTCCAGTCACGGTCTGCACGGCCACTACGGTCGGGGGTTCGAATCCACCTTCGGGCATGGATATTTGTGCCGTCCTAGTTCGTAAGTAGTTCATAAGCAGTTTGTAAGTTTAAGGACTGATGACCCCGTAGTTAAGTCCCATAAGCTATACAAACATTTGAACATTTTTTTTTTAATTGTAATTTATGTGAAAAATGTCGAGTTGCACCGTGGCTCGGAATCACCTTGAAACTGTAAGTCCCCCCTACAAGTCAGTTCAAAGTCAGTAAAGCACTGTAGTGTTCAATTCGGATTGTTGACTGTTTTACCCTTTCATGAATCCTGCTTTGCAAATTTTGGAGCCTACACAGTTCAATAAAATAAAAACCACAATCTGTAGTTTTCTTTCAGAAAAAAGTTATTGTGCAGCCCATATTATGCTTTCTCTTTCAGTTCAGACATTAATTTTGTTCCGCCACACAGCTTCCTATTTTTTTTTATTTTTTAAAATATTTTTAAAGAAAAGACGTCGACCTACATCGTTTCTTCTTGTGCTTTTTATCGATGTTGAGCTTCTTGCAGTAAGATTAATGATTCACAACCGGCGACTGCTGACATTTCTCCTCCTTTCCTCACTATTAAATTGTAAGTGTAACGCTTTTATGAAATAATTTTACTAATATTTTATTAGCACGACGCGTTTCGAGAGCAAGCTTTCATCATCAGCTGCGTTTTTGCAGTTACCGAGGCATTACAATGTGGTTACGTTCATATGCTGTGTGGTCGAGAGTTATTACTCGTATGTGTTAAAATTGAAGCCTGTTTAGGAAGATGCATCTATTTTGGTGTGTTCATTATATGTTTAAATTACATGAATCATTATGTTAATGTAGGCCTACTAAAGTAATTATCCAAATAAATTAAGCATGTAATACACACAATGAAACACTTGATCTTCCTGAACAGGTTTGAGTTACAACTATAACCTCTCTGGTACACACTACACTGAATATAAACATAATTCATTTACTAAAAAGTGACAGCTGCAGTACTTTTATTTCATTAAAACTTATGATACAGTCTCAGAACTAAAAGAAAAAATCCATATAACATGGATAAATTTGTGTTTAATTGTTGTTGTTGTTGTGGTCTTCAGTCCGGAGACTGGTTTGATGCAGCTCTCCACAATACCCTATCCAGAGCAAGCCTCTTCATCTCCACATAAGAACGGCAACCTACATCTGTCTGAATCTGCTTACTGTATCCATGTCTTGGTCTTCCTCTGCGGTTTTTACCCCACACACTTCCCTCCAACGCTAAATTCACAATTCCTTGAGCCGCGGTGGAGTAGCCGAGCGGTCTAAAGCGTCTCGCTGCGGAGCGCGCGGTTGCTCGCCGTGGAGGTTCGAGTCCTCCCTGGGGCATGGGTGTGTGTGTTTGTCCTTAGGTTAGTTTACCTAGGTTTAAGTAGTTTCTAACCTACGGACTGATGACCACGCAGTTTGGTCCGATAGATTTACAAACATTTGAACATTTTTTGAACAATTCCTTGATGTCTAAGAATGTGTCCCACCAATCTATCCCTTCTTTTAGTCAACGTATGCCAGAAATTTTTTTTCTTCCCAATTCTGTTCAGTACCTCGTCTTTAGTTACGCGATCCACCCACCTAATCTTCAGCATTCTTCTGTAGCACCAAATTTCAAAAGCCTCAATCCTCTTCCTGTCCGCACTGTTTATCGTCCATGTCTCACTCCCATTCAAAGCAACACTCCATTCAAATGCCTTCAGAAAGGACTTCCTTAGGCTTAAATCAATATTCGAGGTTAACAAATTTCTCTTTTTCAAGAACGCTTTTCTACACATTGCCATTCTGCATTTTATATCCTCTGTACTGCGACCATCATTTGTTATTTTACTGCCCAAGTAACAAAACTCATCTACCTCCTTTATTGTTTCGTTAACTAATCTAATTCCTTGACCATCACCTGATTTTCTTAGACTGCACTCCATTATCCTAGTTTTGCTCTTGTTAATGTTCATCTTATATGCACCTTTCAGCACACTGTCCATTCCGTTCAATTGCTCTTTCAGGTCCTTAGCAGTATCTGACAGAGTTACTATGTCGTCGGCAAAACGCAATGTTTTTAATTCTTCCCCCTGAACTTTAATTCCTTCTCCAAATTTCTCCTTAAAGCTACTTTAATGCGATATCAAACGGGAGCAATCTTGACTAAGCTTCAGGGCCAACAGCAATTCCACGTGGCCAAAACCGCTGACACCAACAACTTGGTTTCGTGGGACGAGAGGCCAAAAGTGAGTGCGTTAGCGCCCAAAGCTCAGCCATATCCACCGTCTGTTGGCCTTGTTTGGCCTAGTGTGTCTGCGCGCTCTGATCATTTCGTGATGTGCAGCTACTTTTCCTGCGCTCAGTACAAGTACCTTCAGCCCCTCCAGACAGCAGACAGTTCCCGCCCTCAGCAGACAAAGAGGGCGCCTGGGGCGGTGTTTTGGCGCGGCAGACAGCCGGTGCCGCCCCCGCGCGCTAATTGACAGCGGGCCGCCCCTGGGGGCTGCCACCCCAGCCACCCCTGCAGACGCTGGCGGAATTCGCGGCTGGGCGCCTCGAGGCGTAAACAGGCCAGCGCGAGCGTCGCTGTGCTTTTGTCCGCGCGCGACAGCCCAGGGACACTCCGGCTTTCTCTTCTGCCTGCCAGCTCCGCCCCAAGTGCCGGGGGGAAAAAGTTGTGGCTGCGTGCAGACTGCAGAGTACGTACCGCAAGGGAAGTGAGGCCTTGCTGCAGCATATCTGGTGTTGGGATATGTGTGTCTCAGGACTAATGTGTGTCTCAGGACTAATATCGCATATTCATGCCAGAAGAAGCTCCATATGTATATCTATAAATGTGAATGTCTGTTCGGTGTACGCTTATCACGTCCGAACGACAAGACGCAGAAACTTAAATATTTGTACAGTTACTAATTTATGCCTGAGGAAGGTTTTGGCACGATTTTATACCGATCTGATAGATATTTAGTAATTTGAAGAATATAATGCGAAATGCGGAACAATAACTACTATTTGAAAATTAAATTTACTCTTTGAAAATGGTTTTATTGGTTGCATTGTTGCTTGAGGGTTGATAATGATAAAAGGGTGGAGTATATTAGGATGGGAAGTTATCGGTGTATACAAAATTCTAGGTGTTTGTGTGTTAATATTTCACTCTGCAGCGAAAACTACAGAATGCAAACGAATGGTCTGTGTGTAATTGTTGTCGTAAGTCTCCCGTTGAACACCATAGCAGCTCCATGTCGATAGCTATAAGGGAATGGCAGATATCGTGTTTCAAAGTCGTCAAATTATTAAAAAATACGGACTGAAGGCCAGCAATGACGTTTGCGACTCAATAGCAAGGACGTTACATACAGCCAAACATGAGGCCATAGACCATATCTTTGGTCTATGCGTGCTACAATGACTTCAGCTTTCTCTGTAAGGATAAGCATACGAATAAGGAAATATAAGAATAAATAAAGCAGTAAAAAAGAAATTTCTTTTAATACATCTCTTTAAAAAGATCGATTTGACGTTTCGCGCATTATCTATCATAATCAACCAACACGCGAGCGGAGCCGCGGGTTTAAGCTAGTACTAGCATAAATGCGTACATGTCTCTCGATTGTCCTACATAAAATAAAAAAATCGATATTAAAATTTGGGTGGGTGAAAAGGACCATAAGCGAGCTCATTAAGTACTATTAGCATATTTTCAACATTGAAACTGTTAACCCTTTCCAGCCCAATGGTGCCATATGGCGTCGACAACTTTGTTACTTCAGGCCCAACCCAGTGATGGATTTTCACATTTGTCGCCAGTTGGCTATCCAAATTTTTCCGCTCCTTCAGTTCCATACCCTGTTTCATGATCATACTAATTACAATTTTTATCAATGAAATTATAGCTTTATGTTTTGTGCACTATGGTTGTAATTACGTCACCTACTTTCCGCAATAGTATGACTGTGAAGTAAGGGATCGAAGGATCACTTCCCAGATTATTTTTACAATCCAAATATTTGGTTAAGATTACACAAGAAATAGTTTTTGTGTATATTTCTTAGCTAATGAAATCACTATGATATTCTGCCAATAATATGGGACTATACTTCTTATATAATAATGTACTTTCGCTAAACAGAATTAAAGAACTTCTTAAAAATTTTTGCCCTAAATCTCCCGCCCCTAAAATCTGCCGGCCTAGGCTCCAGCGTACTCATCCGCCACTGGCCTAACCATTTGTTCAGAGATGATAAACGACACTGCAGGACTTAACAAAATTCATTGTGGTTAGTTTGGCTACTATTACTTCGAGTCTTGAAGAAACAGAGAGCATTAGGCTGCAATGCTCTGACAAAATATGTATTGCCTGTCGCTTGATATTTAAGTTAGAATACTCGCAGCGGCTTTTAAAATATTATATCAAGGTAAAGGAAACAAAGTCATTCCAAAAATTTCGTTAATAGAATGTTAGAGATATGAAATAGTAGTAAACAGTTACTTACAATAAAGGAAACATGTGCTGCCCAATGATGCCATATGGAGTCATTACAAATTTCCCTGAAAAACATCAAAAAAATCAAAAAATCTAACAAATACATTGTACTTTATTCCAATCATTATATATACAAATGTTCAAATAATTATTTTTGTTTCCAAATTAATAAAATTTGGACTGAAAAGGTTTAAAAATATCCCTTCTATTACAACCTCTTTGTATAGACCAAAACAACCACAAAATCCAATACTTACAGCCTCAAGAGTGAATTATAATAACAGTTATGAGCACTCATTCTACATAATCTGTAAGACATTGAAGTGCATCGCAGAGAGTTCATCGAGCTGCTTTTATGATATTTCTCTACAGTTCCATTCTCTGATAGCACGTGGGAAATTTTCTTATTTTCTATCTGATTTCTCTTATTTAATTATGATGTTCATGTCTCCCTATGTAGGCGGGTTCTACCGAGATTTGTTCGTATTCGGAAAAGAAAGTTGGCGAAAGAAATTTCACAAATAGATCTCGCCACAACGAACACTGTGACTGCGCTTCGACCTGCTAAGACGTTCTGGATTTTCTTTCCTTCATTGAGAAGGTAGCGATTCTTTGTCTGGTGTTCAAATTAGATTCTAGAACTTAAATTTATTTTTCGGAATAAGTTTCTCCGATCATATACGGATGTGTATTCAATTTCATTTCGGTTATTCTGCTTAGGTAAACGCGGTGAATATGTAACTAATTCAGATTGATAACGGCTGAGAATCGGTAACCTTTGTGAGACTAGCTGGCGGTGGACGAACTCGGTTTAATTTCTTTCGAGCTTTGTGGGATGCAACTAATGTGCCGGAAAATTTTTATTCTGTATAGAGCATGTGAAATATCGTTTTCCGTTTTCTTCTTCCGCGATTGATATGTACTCCACTTGGTGTGTTCTTAGAACAAAGCCTTCATCTACTCCTCTATCTGTTTCTATGCCCTTCAGGCAAGAAATTATGTATGTATCTTTCTGCTTTCCAATAGTACCTCGCGATCTCCTCTCCGTCTATTTTAAATTGTTGTTTCCTTTCCAAACTTTTACTTTGCATTCAGGCTCCCCCAGTAAATTCTCTTCTAGCCTTTTACAACCCCCTTTATTAGCTTGTTTGTGAAATACTACGTATTTTTTTCTTCGTTGATTTACTCTGACTTTGAATTTATTCCACTTTTCCGATTTTTGAAGACTGGACTTCGTCTATCTGTGTAAAACCTTCCAAATCCTGTCTAACTGTATTTCTTTTGCTTCCTTATGATATCCTACGCATTTCTAAGGGTTGCATGCCGTAACTACTTTTCTTTATTTTTCGGAAATTGAATTTTGTATTCTTTACTGGTATTTGGAACCACGTGGTTCCGAACTCCGACTTTAAAGGTTCTTGCCACAGCTATACACTATCGTGTATTCTAGCTTCGTTATCTTCGTCTTAGTAGGTTTGCATGCTCACGATTTGATTTAAATGGAAATTAATCTCGTTATTATCGCGTACCATCTCAAGTAAAGAAAGACCGACCAGAGCCACCTATGAAGTTTATTTTCCTTATGTTGTGTGGTACATCCTGCTTCGCTGAATTTCGCCTACGATAGCGGCGCCTGCTTCTGCCTCGTATCAGCACACTGATTTGGGTGAGTTTCGTTTTGCTTCGCGTGTGTGAGTGAATGAATGCTTGTTGATTGTAAATCCTTCCCCCGGCGATGTACAGTTCAGATGACTTTAATTTAACAATCAATGGAATGCAATTTTATTGTGTAACAAAATTGCTTCCCCCATTTGCTCATGTTTGGACGGAATAAATAAGTTGTTATCAGTGAAATTTTATCCTGCTTATCAATATTTGTTAATGAATACCTGTCCCTTTTATTTAATGTTGTTTTCACCAGTGCTGAGAACAAATTCGGACGCAAATTATCATGTTTTAATTCCGTTGCGCCATAAATGTTGTCACAGCCACCTTCATAAAATGGTTTAGTTCGGGGTGGCTTGTATATTAATGATTGAGTGTAATTCTCATGATCTGCGATGTGTGTTGGCCACCGTCTCTTTGTCTTCCTGCTGCTAAAGTAAATTTTTGAATCAGTTCTAAATTCTGGGCCAGGGAACAAGATTCTGTTGCAAGAAGTAGTCAGTAGCTCACGCGAATCCTTTAGATGGTTTTTTACGGACAGTATTATATGTTTAAAGTAAGCTTTTTAACTGGCTCCTTTAAGCTAGAATTAATTTTACAATTAACGGTGGTTTTTCACGGTCTCCAGAAATGTCAAAATTTTCGAACATCAAAACTGTTCCAAACTTCTGCAACTGACCTATGTCAGATAATCTATATCTATAAATGTGAATGTCTGTTCGGTGTACGTTTATCACGTCTGAACCACAAGACACAAAAAGCTAAAAATTTGTACAGTTACTAATGTCCACCCGGGGAAATCTTTAGGCACGGTTTTATGGCGATCGGATAGCTATGTAATGTGAATGTCTGTTCGGTGTACGCTTATCACGTCCAAACGACAAGACGCAGAGACTTAAATATTTGTACAGTTACTAATTTATACCTGAGGAAGGTTTTAGCCACGATTTTATAGCGACCTGATAGATATTTAGTAATTTGAAGAATTTAACACGAAATGCGGAACAACAATGATTGTTTGAAAAATATATTTACTCTTTGAAAATGGTTTTATTGGTTGCATTGTTGCTTGAGGGTTGATAATGATTAAAGGGTGGAGTATATTGGGATGGAAAGTTACCGGTGTATATAAAATTCTACGTGTGTTTGTGTTAATATTTCGCTCTGCCGAAGTCTCCCGTTGTACACCATAGCAGTTCCTTGCCGACAGCTATAAGGGAGTGGAAGATATGGTGGTTGAAAGTCGTCACATTATAAAAGAAATTCGGACTGAAGGCCAGCGATGATGTTTGCGACTCCATAGCAAGGAGGTTACGTATCTGTGGTCTATGCGTGCGTACTATGTCTTCAGCTCTTTCTCTGTAAGGATAAGCATACGAATAAGGAAATATAAGAACAAATAAATAAAGCAGTAAAAAAAATTCTTTTAATACTTCTCTTTAAAAAAATCGATTTGACGTTTCGCGCATTACAGCAAGTGATCCATCTGTGATATTATTACAATCATTATTGTTGAATTTCGTGATTGGATTCTTCGAAACGAGTGCATTTTTACCTGTGATTTCTTATATATTCTCTGATAAATGTAACATGTTTTTAGAAAAAAGGAAATGGACAGAGAGAGAGTGCATAGGAAAAGTACTAACTCGAGGTTCGAATAAATAAATAAATACCCGGGCAACGCCGGGTTTTCAGCTAGTAGGCCTATAGTTTTACGCATAATATCGATCACCCTTCTTGAAAACAGGAATGGCTTTTTTTATTTTTTTTTATTTTAATTTTTATCCTTAGCGACGCTTCGCTCACATACCTTTGGGTCGCGGCGGAATGGCCGAACGCCTTAAGGTGCCTTGGTGTGCAGCACATGGTTGCTTCCCGAAGAAGGTTCGGGTCCTAAAAAAAAAGGTGTTCAAATGTTTGTATAGTTTATGGGACTTAACTACGGGGTCATCAGTCCCTAAACTTACAAACTACTTATGAACTAGCTAACACCAAGGACGGCACAAATATCCATGCCCGAGGGGGGATTCGAACCCCGACCGTAGTGGCCGTGCAGACCGTGACTGACGGGCCTCAGTCCCCTCGGCCACCACGGCCGGCTCGGTTCCTCCCTCGGGCATGGATGTGAGTGTGGTGCTTACGTAAATTTTAGTAGTTTGTAAGCCTAGGGGACTGATAACCACATTTGAACATTTGTGAAACCTGCGTTACATTTCTGCTAGAAGGGAGGCCAAGTTTCTTCCTATACTCGGGACAAAATTGAATTTGTATCGCAAATCTCTTCTTCTTCGGGGTGTGCCGTATGGCCGGCCGCGGTGGCCGAGGAGACTAAGGCGCTCCAGTCACGGTCTGCACGGCCACTACGGTCGGGGGTTCGAATCTCCCCTCGGGCATGGATATTTGTGCCGTCCTAGTTCGTAAGTAGGTGAAAAGTAGTTTGTAAGTTTAGTGACTGATGACCCCATAGTTAAGTCCCAAACATTTGAACATTTTTGTGCCGTATGATTGTTAGCAGCGCGTGCCGTATGCCGCAGTGAATACACCGTAATGGAACTCTGTGAAATACAAGTTATTAATTTATTCAATATTCGTTTTTACTGTTTTTTACTGTTACGGAATACACAGTTCAATCCGTCAAGTCATTTTCCAAACACAAGTTGTAACATTTCTTCTGTAACATAAACAGTGAACGAGGATACGCAGTTTACAATTCCTCGATAGATTTTGGACGGTTTTTATAGACAGTTGCTTACTCTGCACCCCAATAGAAGAAATCAGGTGGTGTTAGGTCAGGCGATCCTGAAGGTCAGAGTCCCTGTGAAATTATGCGATCACCAAAAACATCAGCAAGCAGTGCCACGGAAACGCGAGCTCTATGTTGAAAATAAGCGTTCAGTATTTCACTCAACTCAAATTCTCCTATATCAGTGCAGTATCGCTGTACGCTTACTGTTTGGTTGAAAAATATGACATCCACTTTCCGACGTCTAGAAACTGCAATCCAAACTACTGTTTTCACAGGATGCTCATGAATACATAATGGATTTGCACTACTCCGCATACGAGAATTTTGCAAGTTCATGTACCCGGATAAATGAAATCATGCCTCATCAGGGAAAAACGTTTCATTTTGACTATCCACTCCATTCTGTTGAACGAAATTTTTGAACCATTGACAATAATGCTGTCTCTTGACGTGATCACCATTTCTCAAATCTTGTACGATCATCACTTGGTATGGGAAAAGATCTAATTTTGCCTTACAGCTATTTGGGCCGTTCCGACACCAACATAGATTTCTTGGGCCAGTTTTCTTACTGGCTTATTGGGACTCATGGACGTGTTATAGGAAATACTGAGTAGCTTGCCCTCACACAAAACGCTAGGACGACCACTTCTCGGTGCATTTGCCGCAGAACCCGTACTTCGAAATTTGTTAATTAAGTCTCGCACAGTATCGCGGTGTGGGATTATTGTCTCCGAAAAACTGAATTCAGTGTTTGACGAACTGAAACTGTGTATTTACCGCCAGCCTTGAACACTTATTTTTCAGTGGTTAGCATTTTAACAGTGACAAAAAAGAAAGAAAGTAATCAAAGAACTAAACTTGAACATTCACGTCAACACGTACGACACACACCAACGATAGATATTATACTAATACTAAAATCAATAGCAATCAAGGGATTTATACCAAATAAATTAATAAAAGATGTGGCTGACCCTCGTGGTACACAAAACAGGTCAGATCACTGTTGCAGAAGCAAAGAAAAGCGCATGTAAAATTAAAACAGACACAGAATCCCCAAGATGGCAATCTTTTACAGAAACTCGCAATCTAGCGCGGACTTCAATGCCAGAAGCATATAATAGTTTCCACAACGAAATCCTGTCTCGTAATCTGGCAGAAAATCCAAAGAAATTCTGGTCATGTGTGAAGTACACTAGCGGCAAAACACAAACAATACCTGCACTACGCGATAACAATGGTAATACTACCGATGACAGTACTGCTAAAGCAGAATTGCTAAACACAGCTTTCCAAAATTCTTTCACCAAAAGAAGACGAAGTGAACACTCCAGAATTCGAACCGAGAACAGCTGCCAGCATGCGAAATTTAGAAGTAGATGTCCTGGAGTAGTAAAACAACTTAAGTCTAAACGATAACAAATCTTCCGGGACAGATTGTATACGAACTAGATTCCATACAGAGTATTCTAATGCTATAGCTCCATACTTAGCTGTCATACACAACCGATCACTCAGCGGACGATCCGTACCCGAAGACTAGAAAGTTGCCCAGGTCACTCCAATATTCAAGAAAGGCAATAGGATTGATCCCCAAAATTACAGGCCAATCTCATTGACGTCGATTTGCAGTAGGATTTTGGAACATATACTTTGTTCGAACATTATTAACTACCTATTAACGACCTATTAACCAATAGTCAACATGGATTCAGAAACTATAGTTCTTGCGAAACACAGCTTGCACTTTATTCACATGAAGTGATAAGTGCCGTCGACAAGGGATCTCAAATCGATTCCATATTTTTGGATTTCTGGAAGTCTTTTGACACTGTACCTCACAAGCGACTTCTAATGAAATTGCGTGCTTAAGGAATATCGCCCCAATTGTGCGATTGGATTCACGATTTCCTATCAGAAAGGACACAGTTCGTAGTAATTGGCGGTAAGTCATCGAGTAAAACAGAAGTGATATCTTGCTTTCCCCAGAGAAGCGTTATAGGTCCCCTTGTATTTATAAACGATTTAGGAGACAATCTGAATAGCTCTCTTAGACTGTTCGCGGATGAATATGTCGTTTATCGGTAGGTGGAGTCAACAGAGGATCAAAAGCAACTGCAAAGCGATTTAGACAAAATTTCTACGTGGTGCGAAAGTTGGCAATTAACACTAAATAATGAAAAGTGTGAAGTAATACATACGAACACTAAAAGAAATCCGCTGAACTTTAAGTACACGATAAATCAGCCAAACCTTAAAGTCGTCAATTGTACCAAATACCTACGAGTTACAATTACGAACAACTTAGACTGGAGAGAACACATAGAAAATATGGTGGGGGAAGGCTAACCAAAGGTTACGTTTCATCGGCAGAACGCTTCGAAGATGCACCAGCTCCACCAAAGAGACTGCCTACATGACACTTCTGCGTCCTCTCCTGATGTACTATTGCCCCTTGCGGGACCCTCACCAGGTGGGACTGACGGACGACATTGAGAAGGTTCAGAGAAGGGCAGCTCGTTTTGTTTTATCACGTTACGGGGGGGGGGGGGGGGGAAGCGTCACGGAAATATTGCACGAATTGGGATGGAAATCATTAAAAGAAAGACGTTATTCATTGCGACGTGATCTGTTTTCGAAATTTAAAATCACCGACATTTACTTCTGAATGTGAAAAAATATGTTGCTAGCACCCACCTACATAGGGAGACATGACCATCCCAATAAAATTCGAGAAATCAGGTCGAAAACGGAACGATTTAGGTGTTCTTTCTTCCCGCACGCTATTAGAGAGTGGAACGGTGGAGAAAGATTATGAAAGTGGTTAATGAACCCTCTAACAGTCACTTAAATGTGATTTGCAAAGTATCTATGTAGATGTACTACAGACGCTGGCTGTGATAAACAAATAGTGGAATTTTGGAAGAGTCCAATTGAAGGGGACCAAAACGAAACGAAAAACTCTAGAGTCTCTGAAATGTATACCTTAAGATCTATGCGTATTTATTCGATAGTGTGAAACATTCATCTACTCGTCAAGTGCCCCTAGCTGTTAAGGTAGGACTTTTAGAGCCAACGTTTACTTCTCACTATTTTTTTTTTCCTCGTGTAACATGGAAAGGTAAGAGCTTGCAGTAGATGAAATGTGGTTCACAGTACTGGAGATGACGAAGTGCTGCGAGTGTCTTCGGCTGACCTTTCTGGACACGTGTTGCTGTTCAAAATACTATTTACCCAACTCCAGTAAAAGTCTCCGAAGTTAGTAAACATGGTTTTGACTCAGCCTCTACATTTCTAAACAGAAGCGTTACAAGATCGACGGGAGTGTAAGTGACGCACCTTCCTTTCCAGGGCGTCTTGTATCGCGGAGGAAAGTAAGCTACCATAACTGAGTTTCCCTTTCAGTCTGCAGCTTTCATGAAGCCGGAGTGAACTCGCTCTCTTCGTTAAGTGCGACATTAGTGTCACGCATTCTAACTGGTGGATCGCCTGAAGCATTACTTTTGTAAGCGTGTTTCCATTGTACCAGCTGACTGCGGCACGAAATTTTGCAGGTTAAGTAATCGCGCCGGAAACGCATACTTTAATGATGCTCTCAGGCTGTTCCATAATGGAGAGTATAATTAACTATTTAATCACGGAGTGAAATTGCATGGCAGCTGAGCAAATTGCGTGAAAGATTGAAGCACCTCCGATGCCTCGTAGGCGAACTACGAGAGTCGTGAGGCGACACAGGCTCGTGCAATTTATTTGGTCGAAATCTTGTTTAAAGTTCTCTTGGGAAGATTCGGTCACTTTCGTAAATCTAATGGACAATTCTGCAATGTCTGTACACAGTAATCATCTTTGTTCTTTGTTGGAATACAGATAGATGCTTGTCTTGAAATTCGGATTCAGAACATTATCTTCCAAAAGGTATGAGAATACAGGACTGTATAGTCAGAAAGCTATTAAGCCGGCCGCTGTGGCCGAGGTGACTGAGGCGCTCCAGTCACGGTCTGCACGGCCACTACGGTCGGGGGTTTTAATCCCCTCTCGGGCATGGATATTTGAGCCGTCCTTAGTATTAGCTAGTTCATAAGTAGTTTGTAAGTTTAGGGACTGATGACCCCGTAATTAAGTCCCATAAGCTCTACAAACGTTTGAATTTGAGAAAGCTATTAATTTTTCAATAATACTCATCAAATCTCCATGAACAGAATTTATTTACATATGGCGTTTCATAAGAAATACGTGACAATAACAATGATTATTATCATCGAGCCGCACCGTCATGGATTGCACTGCCACTCCATCTGGCAATGGAATGTGTGTCGTCTTTAGCATAAGTCAGTTTAAGTAGTTTGGAAGTCTAGGGACCGGTGACCTTAGCAGTTTGCACCATTAAGTTTAGAGAAAATTTGAACTACAATCTGTAATGACAAAATATTATGAAAATACGTAATTTATTACAATTCATATTACAACATAGACTAATATGAGTGTTTATTTCTTGATTTTTGGATCACTGAAAACATTTGCCCATTTCAAGGATTTTCTACCTTGCTGGTATAAACTGTCTTCTGTCCTTTTGTAGTGTGAACTGCGTTACACCCAGGTTTCACTTCTATAAGTAGCTACATTTCGTATAAATACTCGAATAAAAATACACTCCTGGCCTTTAAAATTGCTACACCACGAAGATGACGTGCTACAGAAGCGAAATTTAACCGACAGGAAGAAGATGCTGTGATATGCAAATGATTAGCTTTTTAGAGCATTCACACAATTTGGTGGCGGTGGCATATCATCCGGCGTGATGGTATGGGGTGCCATTGGTTACACGTTTCGGTCACCTCTTGTTCACATCGACGCACTTTGAAGAGTGGCCGTTACATTTCAAATATGTTACGACCCGTGGTTCTACCCTTCATACGTTCCCTGCGAATCCCCATACTTCAGCAGGATAATGCACGACCGCATGTTGCAGGTCCTGTACGGGCCTTTCTGGATACGGAAAATGTTCGACTGCTGCCCTAGCCAGCACATTCTCCAAATCTCTCACTAACTGAAAACGTCTGATCAATGGTGGCCGAGCAACTGGCTCGTCACAATACGCCAGTCCCTACTCTTGATGAACTGCAGTAACGTGTTCAAGCTGCATGGGCATCTTTACCTGTACACGCCATCCAGGCTCTGTTTGACAATGCCCAGGCGTATCAAGGACGTTATTACGACCAGAGGTGGTTGTTCTGGGTACTGATTTCTCAGGATCTATGCACCCAAATTGCGTGAAAATGTAATCACATGTCAGTTCTAATATAATAGATTTGTCCAATGAATACCCGTTTATCATCTGCATTTCTTCTTGGTGTAGCAATTTTAATGTCCAGTGTATTTGCTCTCTGTATTAAAACAAAGCATGCGTCGACTTCTCCTCGTAAAAATTTCAAGGCTGTGTCCTCAGCAGGCAAGGAGATGCCAAGCGCGTTTTTCAGAGTGGTGGTAGTCATCTAATTCCTCGAGCACGGAATAACTATTAACAGTGATGTGCTCTGTGAGACACTCCGTAGCCTATGCAGGTCCATCGAGAGCAAACAGCCTGGGCTGTTCACGGAGGGAGTGATTCTGCTACATGATGACACGCGTCCACACGTCTCCAGGGTCATGCAAAGTGTTCTGGACAAGCTGAAGTGGGACAGCTTATGCATCCGCCATAGAGCCCGGACATGTCGCCCTGTGACTTCCATCTGTTTGGTCTGCTAAGAAAACCATCTCAAAGAGAAGCGCTTCAACGACGAACTGAAGGACACTGTGGAGGACTGGCTCTTGTCACAACCACAGGAAGTTTGGGAAGATGTAATCCTTCGGCGTGTTAAACATTGGGCTTCTGGTGATTACTCTTGAATAAAGACTTGAATTACACTCGCATTGTCGTTTCGTACCTTTTCATTTGAGCACTACTCGTATTTAGGTTTCAGAAATTACTGCAACCAGTCGTCTTTTTTTCTTCTCAATGAAGATTTATTAAACCATGACCGGTTTCAAGCTGCATTTAGTGCAAATTACATTTGTATCTGTGGCAGGGCAGAAAACGAGAAAAAGTAAACACTAATTGTGGTATGTTACACTGATTAATTACAAAATAAGATCGTTTTCAAGATGTTACTTACAGTTATAAGTTTTACATTTAGTTTGACCATGTTTTTTCCGGTCAAACTAAATGTAAAACTCATAACTGTAAGTAACATCTTGAAGACGAACTTATATTGTAATTAATCAGTGTAACATAACACAATTAGTGTTTACTTTTTCTCGTTTCTTGCCCTGCCACAGATACGAATGTAATTTGCACTGAATGTATAGACCATTTGATGATGAGCTGCTAGGCAGCTTGAAACCTTTCATGGTTTAATAAATCTTCATTGAGAAGAAAAAAGGCAACTGGTTGCAGTAATTTCTGAAACCTATTTCAAGATACAGTCGCAGGTTCCAACACATAATGGATAAAAGTTCTACTCCTATTTATTTTCATAAAATCTTTCCATTTATTTATTCTTTTTAATATCAACGTCCAGTACACCTCCTAACATTCGCTGTTGTCTGTTATGTTGATAATCTAGTAGCAGATATTTTCTGCAAGTTTCCGTTGTTCTATCCCTCGTTACCCGTGTTCAGTTACATTTCTGTCACTTTCATTTATGTTCGCCTAACACCTTTTACAAGACACTCGCCATTCCACTTGACAAATCTTCCGGATTCGTTTACATATTATGACCAATTACAATGTCATCAGCCGACTGTAAATATTTTTTTCTTCTTCTACCTGTACATCAACAACTTTTGCTAATTTACGATTACTCTGACTTACTTTCGCCATTTCCTTTGAATTACTCTCCTAACCGCAGCGTGCCACGAATCCACCTCCTCATTTCACAGTAGCACTCGCACCACAACTACTCAGTTATTTGGTCAGTGTTTATTTCACTTTGTGTCTACCCCTACAGTTTTTACACTCTAGACTCTCTCCATTTTACGAAAATTATGTATTCCCTGATTACATTCACTGGCTGTTCCGTCGGTTCTTGACAGAATATTTGATACATTATGAATGAAATACACAAGATAACTGTGAGATATTCTGCAAATTTATTGGTTTACGAAACGGTTTTTGGCTGTTATGCCATCATCAGGTAAACATAAGTTTAAGATCTTTGAAACTTAAACTTGTAGCTGCCCGCAGTGGCCGAACAGTCTGCGGCGCGCCACTCACAGTCCGCACGGCCCCTACGGTCGGAGGTTCGAAAACCCCCTCGGGCATGGATGTTTGTGTCGTCTTTAGTATAAGGTAGTTCATAAGTAGTTTGTAAGTTTAGGGACTTATGACCCCGCAGTTAAGTCCCCTAAGCTTAACAAACATTTGAACAAATTAAACTTGTTATGTTTACCTGATATGGTATAACAGCCGAAAACCAGTTCGTAAACCAATAAATTTGCAGAATATCTCACAATTATCTTGTGTATTTCATTCATAATATTCCCTGATTTCTCAAAATATGTCAATGTAATGTCTCGTCACTGATTTTCTTCGCCGATTTTACGGAGAAACTCATTTCTTCTCTTGTCAAGCAACTTCGAATCGATTTGACGCTTTTTCGGTTTTTGCATAGTCCACGATTCACCACCATACAATACCTTTGCGTAATATTAGCAATTCCTAGCAATTTCTTCCTCACACAAACAGTGTCTCGAAAAGAGTGTATAAGATGAGCACCAACAAGAGTATAACAAGGATAGTGGAATGCAGCATCAGAAAATCAGGCTATGCTGAAGGAATTAGATTAGGTTATGAGACAATAAAAGTAGTACATGAGTTTTGATATTTGGATAGCGAAATAACTTCTGATGGCCGAAGTAAATAAGATATAAAATGCAGAATGGCTATGGGAAGAAAAGTGTTGCTGAAGAAGCGAAATTTGTTGACATCCAATATTAATGTAAATATTAGGAAGTATTTTCTGAAAGCATTTGTCTGGATTGTGCCATTTTATGGGAGTGAAACGTGGACGATAAGCAGCTCAGACCAAAATATGACAATAGCTTTTGAAATGTGGTGCTACAGACAAATGATGAAAGTTAATGGGTAGATCACGTAACTAGTGAGGAAGTTATTGATAGAGCTGAAGCATTGAATTAAAATTTGTGGTGCGGCCGGGAATCGAACCCGGACCTCCATGCTTACTAGGCAGACGTCTTAACCGTTAGACTACCACACCACTAACGATTAAGGCGCCTCGGAATAGTCTATGTACGATTTCCCTCCACAACACAAACTTTAATTCAGCTTCTTTGTTCCAAAGATAATTGCCACTACTGCCAAGGCTCTCCATGCAGCGGAATAGCACCTCAGCAATGGACATGGTGGAACAATCCTGTTATGGTGATATAAATATCAATTAAATACAATGAAAGAATCCCTGAGACGGATTTTCGTCTCAAATATGTCAACGACATTATTGATAGAGCTGAAGCATTGAATTAAAATTTGTGGTGCGGGATTCTTTCATTGTATTTAATTGATATTTATATCACCATAACAGGATTGTTCCACCATGTCCATTGCTGAGGTGCTATTCCGCTGCATGGAGAGCCTTGGCAGTAGTGGCAATTATCTTTGGAACAAAGAAGCTGAATTAAAGTTTGTGTTGTGGAGGGAAATCGTACATAGACTATTCCGAGGCGCCTTAATCGTTAGTGGTGTGGTAGTCTAACGGTTAAGACGTCTGCCTAGTAAGCATGGAGGTCCGGGTTCGATTCCCGGCCGCACCACAAATTTTAATTCAATGCTTCAGCTCTATCAATAATGTCGTTGACATATTTGAGACGAAAATCCGTCTCAGGGATTCTTTCATTGTATTTAGTGAGGAAGTGCTTAACCAAATTGGGGAAAAAAGGCGTATCTGGTATATGCTGACTAAGAGTAGGCATAGATTGGTGGGACACATTCTGAGACATCAAGCAATACTCAACTTAGCATTAGAGAGAAGTGTGTGGGGTAAAAACCGTAGAGGGAGGCAGAGGGACGTATACAGTAAGCAGATTCAAAAGGATGTAGGTTGCCGAACATATTTTCAGATGAAGAGACTTGCACAGAACAGAGTAGCATCAAACCAGTCTGCAGACTGGAGACCACAACAACAACAAGTGATAAAGTTTCAATGATTGTAGATAAACACCTTTCTGAATTCTGTGGAATGTGCCGTTGATATCTTCCTTGCAAGAGCCAAGGGTACATCATTAGATTATTCCATTGTGCAACACACAAATAAATAGTTCGAAGAGTAGCATTAAAATTACGACAGCATAGTTCATGTCAGAACTGTACAGATATCTTTCGGAAAGTCTTCAAGTACGTCTCTGTAAATTCCTAGATTAATCAAACTTGAATAGCTACTTGTTCCCAATTCTGATTATGATTTTACGAATTCTAAAAGAAATTATTATTTAGTCAAATCTTCGAAATTTTTCCTGACATGAAATGTACACTGGTGGAAGCGCTGGAAACAGCTTATAATAATAGTTCTCTCAATATTTTCTCCAGCGTAGGGTGAATGGATCCTTTCGTCCAGGTAATCCTGTTTCAGATTTCGATTGACCTCTGCAGCACTTATATTCAGCCGGCCGCGGTGGCCGAGGGGACTGAGGCGCTCCAGTCACGGTCTGCACGTCCACTACGGTCGGGGGTTCGAATCCCCCCTCGGGCATGGATATTTTTTTGTCGTCCTTAGGATAAGCTAGTTGATAAGAAGTTTCTAAGTTTAGGGACTGATCACCCCGTAGTTAAGTCCCTTAAGGTATACAAACAACAACAACAACAACTTATGTTCATCGATCATTTCCGTAACAAATCTGTCAGTACATCTCTGAATTGCATTTCATATGGCTCCCTTTAATCGCCCCCGAGGTACTGAATAAGTGTTTATCGCGCAGTCTCCTTTGCAGCTGAAACACATTTCCCCCAATTCTTTGAAACAAAACTGCACCAAGGCCAAAAGCAGAAACAACACCACTGGTTTGTTCGGATCAGACGCACCAAGCAACGACTTTAGAGCAGACACAATTTAAATTTTTGGAATTGCGGATTTACATTCATAAGATCAGACAAATGAAGCATTTCTGCGACGAAGTCGATGCGAAGTCGTAGCAGTGGAAGAAGCCTATGGAATAAAACGACAGTAATATTTAATCTTGCCGATGAGCCGACGTCGGGCAAAAATATTGGCGATCCTGTTGTTCTTTGACATGGCTTGTGTTTGCAGCGAGGTGTCATTTTGGTTCGTACAGACCATGATGACACTCACGTCGTTGTGCCTCTTGTACTGCAGCAGGAAGTCATTCAGCTTCAGTACATCGGTTCAAAACAGTTTAGAATAGTTCAGATTCTGTAAAGAATAAGAAATGCAGGAAAAGGAACATAAGAAATAAACTTTGCAGTGACAAATGATGAGAAAGTTACTTTTCACTGTGAGTTTTGCACACCGCCCCCCTCCCCCGCTTCTTGTCGTCCTTAGCACGACAGACGTTTCTGCTAAATGGCACTGCAGTCTGTGGGTCGCTACGGTCCAGTAGGACACGCCTCTGGGCAGGATCGCGGCCCCGTAGGTTCGTTCAATTGGCCCAAATGATAGTTTGTGGTAGTTCCTGACGGTTTGGAGGGCCTCCACAGCGCATGCGTGCTTTTCGACGTTTTGCAACTCCGAAACCAACTCGAACGCTTATTTCACCTGTTTCGCAGTTTGGCCACCATAGCGCTAGTTGGCACCTTTGCTCTCTTCGGCAGTCGCCCAACGTTTTTGTCTTACCGTACCCATTAACCGACTTTAAACTATGCAGCCATGCAGATAATTTCTTAAATTCTTGATTCTACACCTTACATTATAAATAATTTGAATGTGAAACAATAAGCCACAGTATTTCTCATTAATATTTCCCTCATTTATAAATGATGTAGCAAAATCGACTTGACAAAACCACATACAAAAATGAGGTAAATTTTCAGTAACATACAACTTCATTTGCGTTGTCCCATAAAATTTTAAAAAACGAAATATATACACATTTATATACAAAAATTTGCACATAATACATGAGATATGAGCACGTAAACAGTAACGTTCATGGAAAATCGCCCCATCACGCACAAAGTTTTAATCTATTACTTCTTTACTACTAATTGTATTCCCAAGAGATTTTACAGACATACAGCCCTTATACAAATGAATATATACCTGAAAAATGGCAAGAATAAATAAATAAATACCCGGGCTAGTATTTATATAAAGACAGGCGAGCTATTAAAATAACATCTCACTGAACAACTGCAAAAGGTGAAGTATTGATAATGTGGCTTTTGTTAAAGTGCATAAAATATGTCACAACTGGAACGCCTGAAACCGTTTCAGATAGTCGGGAACGCCACTCGGGCGAACCTCATATCGTGGTAGACAGACGCACACGCCCTGTGGTCAGACGCTGTCAACAGCGGCGGGGCTGGCTGGCGGATCTGATTGGCCACAGCCACAGCTTCCAGCAGCGGACCGCCGCCGCCGACACTTGTGGCCGCGGAGCGTCGCCGCCAATTCCCGGCAGGAGGAGGGGGAGGGGGTGCGACGTGCCGCCCCGCCCCGCCCTGCACAGCTATTTTCGCCCGGGAAGAGCAACAGCCTTTGTCTGGTCTGGCCGTGATAAACTGATAAAGCGCTGCGCCAGCGGGGCTCTGCTCTCCGCCGCGAAAACACCGCCGCCTCTCTCGATTCAAAACGTGCGCCGCGCCGCAGCCGACTGCTCCGACCGAGAGTCTGAATTTTTCATGCCGCGTTTCTTTCTCCGCAGAAAATAAAAAAAAAAATAAAAAAGTTGTTTCTGAAAGCGCCGTATACGCGCACTGCGGAGAGCCCTTCAGGCTAATAGTGGAAAAATCTACCGCAATATCGTACTGAAGAACTCTTCACCAATCCGACACCACTGCACTCCGTACTGCATGTTTCTGTGCACCGTAACCACTGTTTACACGAGAAGAGAATATTAAAATAGACAAAAGAAAATTGTTAATAAAAATTTCGCATATTTATAGTTGGTATTTTTACGCAATAAGTATTCGAGCATTACCAGCTGAAAAGTGCTCCTATTTGGGCACATGTAAAGCTGAATATGTTCCTCTATAAAAAAAAAAAAAAACTCCGCCAGAAATGTAGGCGACACGGAATAGTTCGAGGCGCGTCCAGAAAGTAAGTTCCGTTTGGTAATAAAATGAAATTGTACACAGATACAGAAGAACTTTTTATTGCACAACATTCTATAAGTCTTAAACTACTTTTCCACATAACTGCCGAAATTTTACAGGCATTTGTCATAGCGTGGTACTAGGTTTTGTATACCTTCTTCATAGAAATCTGCCGCCTGTGTCTTCAACCAGTTGGAAACAGTCAAATTTGGAGGAAGTCCATAGCGAGAGCACTAATTGTAAACCTACGGTTTTCCTGGATCTTGTCATCAATCGGGTGAACCAGTTCTTCTGTAACCGAAAAAGTGAACGCCCACTTCGTTCTTCATCGTACACATCACTACGCCCGCCATTGAACTGTCGGACCCGTCTTCTCACCATCGAATCACCCATCGCATTTGGCCCGTAAACATCGCAAATTTGCCGATAAATTTCACTTGGTTTCACTTTCCTCGCATTCAGAAACCGAATCACCGACCTGATTCCACAGGCACCGGGATTTTCAATCAATGCCACTTTTCAAACAAGCACAACAAAGCGTACGTAACTGACAGCGATCTCCAAATGACGCAAGTTGTTCTCCTTGATACACATGGTCTATAGCGCATGTGCGGAACTGCAATCGCAGCGCTGCAGCGGAGATAAATTGAAACGGAACTTACTTTCCGGACGCGCCTCGTATTTTGGTCCGACAGGTTTACAAACAAGCAACGGAATTGTACAGAACCAGAAACATTGGTCCTCATTCGGCATTCGTTACCAAAATCTTTGGCATTCAAATATATCAGCTACACATCATTTTCATCCAGTCTCTCGTTACAGCGCAACGTACACGCCACTGCCTACATACGTCTCTTTCCAACTGCCCCCTACTTCTCATATGGCCACTTTCTCGTTATTGTCTCTCCCACAGACACTATCTTCATCCCCTGATCTCCTACTGTCTCACCATTGCCTCTGACACTTCCACAGCCTACCTGCCACTGCTTCACCACTCTGTCCCTCACGGCACCACTATCTCCACCCATTTATCTTCTCCTACTGTCTCACCATTGCCTCTGACACTTCCACAGCCTACCTGCCACTGCTTCACCACTCTGTCCCTCACGGCACCACTATCTCCACCCATTTATCTTCTCCTACTGTCTCACCATTGCCTCTGACACTTCCACAGCCTACCTGCCACTGCTTCACCACTCTGTCCCTCACGGCACCACTATCTCCACCCATTTATCTTCTCCTACTGTCTCACCATTGCCTCTGACACTTCCACAGCCTACCTGCCACTGCTTCACCACTCTGTCCCTCACGGCACCACTATCTCCACCCATTTATCTTCTCCTACTGTCTCACCATTGCCTCTGACACTTCCACAGCCTACCTGCCACTGCTTCACCACTCTGTCCCTCACGGCACCACTATCTCCACCCATTTATCTTCTCCTACTGTCTCACCATTGCCTCTGACACTTCCACAGCCTACCTGCCACTGCTTCACCACTCTGTCCCTCACGGCACCACTATCTCCACCCATTTATCTTCTCCTACTGTCTCACCATTGCCTCTGACACTTCCACAGCCTACCTGCCACTGCTTCACCACTCTGTCCCTCACGGCACCACTATCTCCACCCATTTATCTTCTCCTACTGTCTCACCATTGCCTCTGACACTTCCACAGCCTACCTGCCACTGCTTCACCACTCTGTCCCTCACGGCACCACTATCTCCACCCATTTATCTTCTCCTACTGTCTCACCATTGCCTCTGACACTTCCACAGCCTACCTGCCACTGCTTCACCACTCTGTCCCTCACGGCACCACTATCTCCACCCATTTATCTTCTCCTACTGTCTCACCATTGCCTCTGACACTTCCACAGCCTACCTGCCACTGCTTCACCACTCTGTCCCTCACGGCACCACTATCTCCACCCATTTATCTTCTCCTACTGTCTCACCATTGCCTCTGACACTTCCACAGCCTACCTGCCACTGCTTCACCACTCTGTCCCTCACGGCACCACTATCTCCACCCATTTATCTTCTCCTACTGTCTCACCATTGCCTCTGACACTTCCACAGCCTACCTGCCACTGCTTCACCACTCTGTCCCTCACGGCACCACTATCTCCACCCATTTATCTTCTTTGCTGCCGCCGTCTCTTAGTTGACACAGGCGGGGTGAGGACTGATCCAGCTCACTCCCCACTTCTCAGTTACAGTCTTTTAAACACCAACATATTTCAATTTTTCTGCTGTAAAATGACCATTTTACGGCTAGTTCCCTTCCTTCCCTTGGACCATTCGCATGTGCTCCTAACAAAAGACAAATTATACATACAAACGTAAATGTACAAAATCATGCAAAACGATATTATAAATGATCAGTATCGTTTCAGGCAAAAATTAAAAACTATGCAACAGAAAGCACTATAAGGGTATGAATGTCAAACAATGAATT
Organism: Locusta migratoria; assembly: GCA_026315105.1. Taxonomy (NCBI): domain Eukaryota; kingdom Metazoa; phylum Arthropoda; class Insecta; order Orthoptera; family Acrididae; genus Locusta; species Locusta migratoria. Next base: position 28,892,300 of record CM048744.1, read on the forward strand.
GAAAAGGGGCACAAGAAGAACTAGAAAAGAAAGGAAATTAAAGCCTCAAAAAAATTTTACGATCACGAAAGAACACCTCGGGGTGGCTGGAAGAGACGAAAAGGATTTGAGGAAACTTAATGTTACAGAACACAGAAAGACACCATACAAGACAGGGAAAATTTCAGGATACGGATCAATTCTGTAAAATTTCCTATTCAACAACAATATCTACAACCTAGGAGGGTGATTCAATTGAACAAAGGCGGCCATCAGCCAATGCATGAAGATGTTCTGGGAAGAAAAAAAAAAAAAAAAAAAAAAAAAAAAAAAAAAAAAAAAAAAAGAGAGAGAGAGAGAGAGAGAGAGAGATTTTACGAGGCAGAGTTGGAAAATATGGTACCCATATCGACTGTGGTCAGAGTCGCGCATGAAAGGGAAAAAAAAATAGAATGAAATATTAAACAAAAGACATATCTTTATTTATCTACATAATTTACAAGTGCATTAAGACATTTGTCATACCGCTTTATAAGTTTCAAAAAGCCGTCCAGGAAAAAATCATGGCGTTGCATACGGAAGAAGCGTTGAACGGCTTGTCTGACATCAGCATTGCTTCCAAAGTGCCTTCCGCCGAGAGTCTTCTTCAAAGCTGGAAACAGATGGAAGTCAGTTGGTGTGACATCTGATCTGGTTGTCGAATGGTGTAGGCGCTCCCAACCGAGAGATACGATGTGGTTTTGCGTTTCCGTCGCCGAGTGTGGTCTCGCATTGTCACGTAAGGGAGGGAAACATAGCTGATGAAGTAAATGGCGTCCATTTATTTCGTTACAAAAATTGTCTGACGTTTCTATACGTATATACACTACTGGCCATTAAAATTGCTACACAAAAAGAAATGCAGATGGTAAACGGGTATTCATTGGACAAATATATTATACTAGAATTTACATGTGATTACATTTTCACGCAGTTTGGTGGATAGATTATGAGAAATCAGTACCCAGAACAACGACCTCTGGCCGTAATAAAGGCCTTGATACGCCTGGGCATTGGGTAAAACAGAGCTTGGATGGCATGTACAGATACAGATGCCCATGCAGCTTCAATACGATACCACAGTTCGTCAAGAATAGTGACTGGCGTTTTGTGACGAGCCAGTTGCTCGGCCACAATTGACTAGACGTTTTCAATTGGTGAGAGATCTGGATAATGTGCTGGTCAGGGCAGCAGTCGAACATTTTCCGTTTCCAAAAAGGCCCATACAGGACCTGCAACATACAGTCGTGCATTGTACTGCTGAAATGTAGGGTTTCGAAGGGATCGAATGAAGGGTAGAGCCATAGGTCGTAACACATCTGAAATGTAACGACCACTGTTCAAAGTGCCGTCGATGCGAACAAGAGGTAACCGAAACGTGTAACCATTGGCACCCCAGAGCATGACGCCGGTTGATACGCCAGTATGTGCGTTCACCGCGATGTTGCCAAACACGGAGGCGACGTTTTGCCATTCGTGCACCCAGGTTCGTCGTTGCGTACACCATCGCAAGTACTTCCGTCTGTGATGCAGTGTCAAGGGTAACCGCAGCCATGGTCTCTGAGCTGATAGTCCATGCTGCTGCAAATGTCGTCGAACTGTTCGTGCAGATGGTTGTTGTCTTGCAAACGTCCCCATCTGTTGACTAACGGATCGAGACGCGGCTGCACGATCCGTTACAGCCATGTGGATAAGATGCCTGTCATGTCGACTGCTAGTGAGACGAGGCCGTTGGGATCCAGAACGGTGTTCCGTATTGCCGTCCTGAACCCACCGATTCCATATTCTGCTATCATTGGATCGCGGCAAACGCGAGCAGAATGTCACGATACGCTAAATCGCAATCGCGATAGGCTACAATCTGACCTGTATCAAAGTCGGAACGTGATGGTACGCATTTCTCCTCCTTATACGAGGCATCACAACAACGTTTCAAAAAGCCGGTCAACTGCTGTTTGTGTATGAGAAATCGGTTGGAAACTTTCTTAGTGTCAGCACGTTGTAGGTGTCGGCACCGACGCCAACCTTGTGTGAATGCTCTGAAAAAGTAATCATTTGCATATTACAGCATCTTCTTCCTGTCGGTTAATTTCGCGTCTGTAGCACGTCATCTTCGTGGTGTAGCAGTTTTAATAGGCAGGAGTGTATTTCTTTATAGGGGGGGCATATTTACTGATTTCGTCCTGGCGATTCCACGAGGGGTCAGCGGGCAGGGGCGGCGAGGTCATGGAACTTTCATTATGCCGAGGTGTTCCAGTTGAGGACGAATCATCAAGGTAGCGCTTGCGTCTCATTATGACGAAAGGATAGGACGGAATATAGTAGTTCAAGGCAATGTTTCGCAGATTCATTTTCACAGCTGCGCCACAGGCAGCGGTTCCCTCCACATGGCGGCAGCGCGCCTACCGCCGCGCTCCGTCACCTGCGCCAGAGCTGGCTGCCGGCGCCTGCCTCACGCCTCTAGCCTGGGAATCGCGGTGGAGAGCAAGTGAGGAGGTCGGCCAGCTGCTTCCTGCTCGACACGGCTGGTGAGAAGAATCGCTGTGCTCGCCCTGGCCGCTTGCCGCCACCTGCGCCACAGGTCCAGCCAGCACGCGTGCCGGCGCACGCCTCAGCGGGATTTGCCTCTGAAGGGCGGAAGAGCGGACTAAACGGCGGGCCGGCATGCCTGCGCACGCGCGGTAACGTCCCCACAACACCTGCACACCGACTCAGAGGGCCGCGCATCCGGGGCAGCGGGAAGGCCAAGGCCGCTCACAAGAGGGGCCCAAGCGCCGATAGTTCCTGATAGTTACTGGCGGTTTGCAAGGCCTCCACTGCGCGTGCGCGCTTTTCCACAGTTTGCAATTCCGAAGCCAACTGGAACGCTTCTTTCACCTGTTTCGCAGTTTTGCCACCCGTAGCGCCAGTTGGCACCTCTGCTCTCTTCGGCATTCGCCCAACTTGTTTGTCTTATTCACCGAACCCATTAACCAACTTCAAACCATGCAGATAATTTGTTAAATTCTTTCTACAGCTCCTTACATTATAAATCATTTGAATGTGAAACAGTTAGCCACAGCATTTCTCACTGATTTTTCTCCCATCTAATACATAAAGTAAGGTGTCCGTATGTTTGTAAGTGTTGCATACAAATCTACAGTTTTGTTCCAATCTTTATGAAATTTTGTACACATAAGCTTCAATCCATGAGGACGGTCGCCGTAAGCGTAAGAATCACATACAATATACAGATCACGAGATATGACGTCATAAACAATGACATGCGCGAAAAACTGCTGCATTTTGCGACAATGCTGCTCATTTTCTCCTAAACCACTGGACCGATTTTAACCAAATTTGGTACACACATTCCTTACCGTGAGGTAACAATTGCTGCATGGTTAAGAATCACACATGGCACGTGGTTTAAAACATATTACGTCATATGCAATACAAATCGCAAAAGATGCTATATAATGCGATGACACATTCGAAATACACTATATGAGAATGACAGTACTTAGCGACTTGCAACAAACCTCAAACATAATTTCAAACCTTTATTAAACTTCTTCTCGCTGGCAACCATAGTAAAATGATGAAAGAAAAAACGTCTCCCTTACTACTTTTCCGCTGTTCATGGAGTAAAACTACGGCTCTCGGTATGACGTTACAATTTATAATTTGAACACTACAAATTCTAGCCGCAGGACACTTTACAGACAGTATACACACATATAGTTGAATGTACCTTCTAAATTGTATCAAATTCAGATACGTAGTTCATGAGATGTGAGGACACAAGCAGTAAAGTTTCGCTGTCCATGGACTAAAACTACGGCATTCGGTGTGACGTTACAAATTTTAATTTCTACACTACAAATTGTAGCTGCAAGAAATTTTACAGACAGTATACACGCATATAATTGAGTGTACCTTATAAATTCTATCACATTGAGATACCCAGTTCATGAGATATGAGCACGTAAACACTAACGTTCATGGAAAACCGCCTCTTCCCACACCAAATTTTAATCTATTACTTCTTTACTACTAACTGTATTTCCAAGAGATTTTACAGACATACAGCCCTTATACAAATGAATATCTGCCTGAAAAATGGCAGGAATAAAGAAATAAATACCCGGGCAACGCCGGGTTTTCAGCTAGTTTATAAATAATGTAGCAAATTCAAGCTGACAAAACCACGTACAAAAATGAGGTAAATTAGGATAGTAGTGTGTGAAAGGAATTTATGGTATCATACAACTTCCTATATATTTTGTCCCATTATTATGAGTTACAATACAATTTTAAAAAATGAAATATATACAACTTTATATCCAAAAATTTGCAGGTGTTGTGCAAGAATTATCATCTTACATGATTTTTCCAGAAGTTTTAGTGTAGAGGAACGCCCACATTGGCACTAATAGATTTCTATAATAACCACAAGCAGACAGACGGAAGCAGTAATTGTAAGACTCCATAATGGCGCATATAAAGCTACATGTCGGTTATAAAAATCTATCAGTGCCAGTGCCTGTTGTGAAGGAAATACTGCCCGACACATTATCCTCGTGTGTCAATCTCTTCTTTAACAGATAGCACAGAAAATCTCAGTAGGACTATTTTGACTTCATTTTCAGTCCACTATATCACAATCCAAACTGTAAAAACAATCATTCACCTTTAAATTTGTATGTCAAGGAAAAGTCCACAACTTTCATTTATAATGTGTATGAATGTAATAAAAAGAGCATGTACTGTATTAGAAGGCCACATAAGTGAAAGAATGCCTGTCTAATATACAAAACTCACTTTATTACAGATATTTAACACTGTATGAACAGAAAAAACTATAAACTCTTCGCAAATGTGCAGGTTTGTCTTTTGAAGCAAGTTTGTTAAACTCTTTGAAGCCAGTCAGAGAACAGTTTGACGAAAATCTGCTTACTTAAATAAACGACTTCAAACTATCGACTCCACCACTCGAACACCTCATTGGTCAGTCAGATCTCGTCAGAAAGAGTCAGAAATAGCCACTCGAAAGCCTCTAACTGTTTCTGATCGTTGGGATCGACACTCGAACATACCTACTGACTGGGGTGCTTTCTGGGAAGCTGGCAGCGGGTCCTCAACGCACGGCAAGCGTCAGAGCGGCGCTAGAGTAGTTCGAGTTGCGGTTGCAACCACGCTTCGGCGTTCGACACTCGGTCACCACCGTTTCAAACTGAACACGACTGCCAGTGACAAGTTCTAGTTGCGACGCGGAGAGAGTTGCAAGCGTTTGTGACAGCAAGTCCAAATCGATTAATAACCTTGCACCAAATAGGTAAACCAGCATACGAGCCAAGTGTTTTGTATGCAGAAACGTGCGAAATTCCGATTATTCTTTTAAACGTATGGTACATAATCAGTTTGGAAAACATTGTTTCCTTTCTTGGAATGAACAGCGAACTTATTAATTAATAAGCAGGCTCGTAAAAACAATTTTTCCTTGAGTGATTTTTCTGCATACATAAATCAAGCGATATCGAAAGTAGGCTCTCACTTCAAAAATTAAATCGATTTTGCATCTTCCTTACAAGCATCGGATCACATAATCCAACAAACTGTGCACTTTTCATACCCACTTGCGAAGAAACAGAACTGCTTCTTCTTTTCCTTAAAATTAAAATTACTATACTACTGAACTGATTGACCTACTATAAAAAAAACTTGCCCTGTGCAGTAACCACATATTTAAAGCAACAATGTACCTCTGAAAAGCATACTGAGCTATGGTAGTGACCACTCTTTTTAAATACGAATAGCTTTCATATTCATTGCCCCTACCGTGTAAACAACTTCGTCCGAATACCTAATACCATCTTAGTACCAGCCACACGTTCGTACACTGCACCCAGTGCAGCCTCTTAAAATCAACATAATGAATGATCATTCTTAATTTTTCTTGAAGTGAAACAATTTACAGCATTTACAGCTTGCGCATGAAGAACATTTTAGTTAATCAACAGCAGATAATTACCGTCAAGAAACGGCGAAATGTGTGGCAAAATAAATGCCACAATTTAATTAAATTTGTCCAGTTCGTTTAATCAAAAAATGTAAAGTAAGCATGATGGTCATGGGGAAACTGGCCTCTGCACTTATTTAGATGTTTATTTAATAATTTGACAATTTCAGGCAGTAAAATTGATCTCTTAAAATAATTACTACTTGACTAATGAAACAATGAAAGAGTTACTCCAGTTGTTATGTTTTAAATGACACGTACTGAGAACGACTGGAGATAAAGGTCACACATTTATGTACGTAATATATTTCTGTGACTTAACTGTCTCTCTGAAAACTCGGTGGAATCGGCTTAAGGTTATAAAGTACTCCATTACACACACACACACACACACATACACACACACACACACACACACACACACACCACCTGTGTTTTCCATATAGAATTTTCAGTGGTTCTACCTCACTAACTCTAAAACACGACACAGCACGTATCAAAATAAGCACAATGCCACATATGTAAACGTCACATAAATATTTGTACTTAACCATGCAGTAGAATCTCAAAATGCACAGTGCTAAGCATGTAAAACTGCTGCTGTTGCAGTGTTTCACTATTTAAATCGTAAACCTTTCATCAACGCAAATGAGTCAACTAGCACTACAGGCGGCCAAACCACGAAACACGAGAAATAGGCGTTCGACTTGGCTTTTGCAGTTGCATCTTGCTGCGACTTGTAAATTTGTTGCAACTCGAACGAACCTATTGTTGCCTCATAGATGGCTCTGCATTTAGCTTTTCTGGACCTCGAAAAGAGGAAAAGGCCTTCAATCGGATACCACACACGTCTCATGTGACTATCACTTGGACAATACGATATGCTAGAGCAGATTATTAACTGGGTACAGTTACTTCATGCACAACAAAGAAGCTATTCCCGGACAACTTCCCCATCACAGTCGGCGTCCACCAAGGTTCTGCCCTATCGCCGCTCCTGTCCATCCTCGTAATGGACACCGTGCCAGTTGACCTGCGCTGGCCATTACTGTGGACCCCACTTTATGCCGATGACGAGATGTTGACAGCAGAAAGCAAGCTTAATGTGCAGAGCCAAACTCAGGGATGGAATGATCTGTTGGCGCGACATGGTTTCTACATCTACATCAACACACATACTCCGCAATCCATCGTAAGGTGCGTGGCGGAGGATACACTGTACCACTACTAGGCATTTCCTCTCCTATTTCACTCCCAAGTAGAACGAGGAGAAAAAGAATGCCTATGTGCCTCCGTACGAGCACTAATCTCTCTTATCTTTTCTTTTTCAACCTTTACACGAAATGTAAGTAGGCGGCAGGAAGATCGTACTACGCTCAGCTTCAAATTCCGGCCCTCTAAATTTACTCAACACAAATTCACGAAAAGAACGTCGTCTTTCCTCCAGTGATCCCCATATGAGTTGCCGGAGCATTTTCGTGACGTCCGCAGTGTTCTAACCTACGAGTGACGAATCTAACTGCTCGCCTCTGAACTGCTTCCATGTCTTCCTTTAAACTGATCTGCTGCGGGTCCCAAACACTTTTACAGATTAAGTACATCTTCCCAAAATTCTCCCAATAAACCGAAGTCGGCTGTCCGCCTTACGACTGTCCTTACATGTTCGTTCCACTTCATATCGCTCTGCAATGTTAAGCCTAGATTTTTAACGACGCCACTGCATCAAGAAGCTCACTACTAATGTTGTATTCGAATATTATGGGATTGTTTTTCCTACTCATGGGTATCACCTTACATTTTCTACATTGAGAGCTAGCTGCCATTTTTCGCACCAACTAGAAATTTTGTCTAAGCCATCAATTACAGACGACCTCCTCCAATACATCACACAATCATCAGCAAACAGCCGCAAATTACAACTTACTCTGTCCATCAGATCATTTATATAGATAGAAAATAATATCGGTCCTATCACACTCCCCTGGGGCACGCCTGACGATACACTCGTCTCTGATGAACACTCGCCGTCGAGAACAACGTACTGCGTTCTATTACTTAGGTAGTCTTCCAGCCAGTCACAAATCTGTGAACCTATTCCATAAGCTCGTATCTTCGTTAGCAGTCTGCAGTGTGGCACCGCGTCGAACGCCTTTTTGAAGTCGAGGAATACACAGTCCGCCTGTTGGCCTTCATTCATGTTTCGCAAGATGTCATGTGAGAAAAGGTCAACCTGAGTTTCACATGAACGAAGTTTCCTAAGCCCGTGCTAATTCATAAAAAGAAGCTATTCCGTCTCAAGGAAATTTACTATATTCCAAAGTAGAATATGCTCCAAAATTCTACAGGAAACTGATGTCAACAATATTGGCCTGTAATTGTGTGGGTCAGTTCTCTTGCCTTTCTTATAAACGGGAGTCAACTGCGCTTTTTTCAATCACTAGGAACTAAGTAGGAGGACAATGCCGCAGAATACTCTTTGTAAAACCGAACTGGTATTCCATCCGGACCAGCAGACTTGTTCGTATTTAGCTCTCTCGCTTGCTTCTCTACACCGGAAATAGCTATTGCGCCTTAACCCGAAGAAAACCGAGTACGTGAAATCGGACAGACATGAAATGGGAAACGTAACGATTAATGATGAACATCATAGTCGTGCGAATAAGTTTAAGTGCCTCGGTTCCACGATCTCTGTTGACCGCCGACTCAACGAAGAGCTCAACACCAGATTTCAGGCAGCATAGTAAAAGTGGCGAACAACAGCCGGAGTTACTTGCGACCGCAGGATGACAGTTTAAATAAAAAAAACTATCGCTCTGTCATCCGATCAGACAGAACGCAGCCGATGTGTAATGAAAACGAAGATGCTAACAAGGGAACCTCCGCATCGTACCCCTCTTAGATTTAGTTATAAGTTGGGGCAGTGGATAGGCCGTGAAAAACTGAACACAGATCAATCAAGAAAACAGGAAGAAATTGTGTGGAACTATGAAAAAAATAAGCAAAATATAAAAACTGAACGGTCCATGCGAAAGATAGGCAACGTCGAGCAGATTCTGAACACAGGGGTGCCGTGGTCCTTTGATTAGTGTGAGGAGCTGTGGAGCGAGAGGAGCCTTCCCACATGCGATAATTTTAATTTTTTGAATTTCAGAAAAATTTTATCTGTCCGTCCGTCCGTCCGATGCGAGGTAATTGTGCCGCAGTATGGGGACGCTACGCTTAAACAAACATCTAAACACACGAGGTCAGTCGACTACAGTACACGGTGAAGAGATCATTCCTGCAGACGAGACTCTCTGGCTGGCAGTTGACTTCGTTACTTTGTACGAGACTGTATTTGTTGCAGTTTATGTGACAAACTCTTATGTTTTCATCACTTTTTTGCGAGTGATTGCCACATCCAAAAGAAAACCTAAATTGGGCAAGGTAGAATCTCTTTACCCATTCACCACGTGTACAAGTTAGGCGGGTCGATTAGAGATTCCTGTCATATGACGCACACACCATCACCAGTGTCTTATAGAATACATCAGGTGTGTTTTCCTGTGGAGGAATCGGTTGACCTGTCACCTTGCGATCAAATGTTTCGGAGAGGCACTTCCTTTCGTCTGCTGTTCGCACGGTTTTGCGGTGCGGTCGCAAAACACAGACACTAAACTGATTACAGCAAACAGAGACGGACATATCATAATTTTGCGACAGTAAAACAATTAAAATTTTCGTTCGAGGGAAGGCTTTAATCAAAGTCCTTACACTCCACAGCTCCTGATAGCCACAGCACCATGCCGCTCCTATTCTCAGAACCTGCTCGACGTTGATTATCTTGCACATGGACTGTTCAAATGTTTGTAAATCTATCGGACCAAACTGTGTAGTCATCAGTCCGTAGCTTACAAAGTACTTAACCTAAGGTAAACTAACCTAAGGACAACACGCACACCCATGCCTCAAGGAGGACTCGAACTTCCGACGGCGAACAACCGCGCGCTCCGCAGCGAAGCACCTTAGACCCCTCGGCTACTCCGCCGCGGTGCACATGAACCGTACAGTTTTTATATTATTTTTCTTTTTTCCCCATAGTTCCACACAACTTCTTCCCGTTTCCTATATTGATCTGTGTTAAGCTTTTCACGGCCTATCCACTGCGCCAACTTATAACTAAATCTGAGGGGGGTGCAGTGGGGAGGTTCCCTTGTAAGGTGGACAACGGGCGTCACTAGTTTAGGTTTCCAACGACGGCATCAGGAAACATTTTGGTGTTGCACCGATCCCAGACGAGATGCGCGAGAGCCAACTCCTACAGTTTGGGCATGTCCTACGGGCGAGCAACGACTGTATTGCCAAGACAGTTTACACACTTGTCGTCGACAGAAGACACAGATGACGACCCGAACAACGCTGGGCTGATGCGCTGCATGAAGATCCGAAGAGCGCGGACATCCATCCAGGTGTAGCGAACCTCGCAGACGCGCGGGACAAACACCGAAGGAAGGGAAGAAGACTGTTTTCTCGCCGATCGAGGCAGCCGCAGATTACCTGACATGGCGCGGGCTGTATCCCGATTTCCGCCATCAGTCTTGTAACTGTTCTCATGTCTATGGCAAATTCTTCTGTCCAGAATACCAGCTGCACTAAGTCACCTGCTTGATTTGTTGTATACCTAATCCCAAAAACTGGTAGCAGCACTATCAAAACGAGGTTCTCATTGTCCAGTACATTCTGGTCGCTAAATAAATGGTACTGTCTGGATGGTTTACAATCAGTAATTGATTTATTAATTTAACGTTCTACACTCTAGGCCCTATAGGTGCGGCTCGATAGCACAGTGGTAGGGTGCAAGGGTCGGGGGCTCAATCCCTGCCCGATCCTAGGATTTTTATCTGTCACTTTACACTTCTTTCACCTCTGACAGTGTCGCTAACGTGAAAAATATCGAGTAGCACCGTGGTTCGGAACCCAAGTTAAACTATAGATCCCAGTATAGCTGACTGAGTAAGTCAGTTCGAAGGTCAGAGGTAGGCAACGGCATACCACCTCCAAACAGGACCATGCCCAGTAAAGCACTGTGGTGTTCTAACCAATCTTTACCTTTATATTATAAAGCCAATATTATTATTATAAACAGTAAAAATAATAATAATAACAATAGAATAATAAATGCTGAAAAGAACAAACCTACGTCAAATGCAGATAGAAAAAAAATAGGATTTTGCCCATAACAAATTCCTTATTCTCCTGCCGTTCAAAGTTTTATTACTCCCGATACTCGATTACTTAATGGGTAAAAAGTAGCAACCTATCGTTATTTTCTCTATGTCAATCACAAATTTTTCCTCAAGTTTACGTTGTTTTTATTACTTCTTTGTATGAAATTTATGTGCGTAGCCTGACATTATCCTCAAAATAATTGCACCTTGAAAGTAGTCTGTTAAGTTATGTAAGCAATATCTCGGGCAGTTGAGATCTGCAAATGCAAGTTAAAAGACTCACTACTGCTCTAAATTACCTTGCATGTGCCCACAGTATTTGCACAACGGAAATTTAACTGCTCACTCGTTAAGGGAGCACCCAACGTTTTAACAAATACAAAATTAATGTTTATAAACAAGATTATTAAACATGGGATGGGAAACGTGAAATTATGAAGCAGAGGTTTGATACTTAAAAAAAAGAGAAAAAAGAGAAAAAAACATGCAAATAAATTTGGGAACACCAAGTTAAGCACAATAACAACTTACACCTTGTACAAAAGTGAATTAAATCATAAAGTTACTGCCCGTAATAAAATTGTCTCTGCGCTTTATGAATATGGAGGTAATGTAGGAGGAAAATTGCAATACACAATGGATAGATGAAAGCACATCAATTTATTCACAGACACACGCATAATGCTTGTGACACTTTAACAAGCGGGATCACTTGATAGCAGCGACAAACGAAGTGGCCGCGGAGTTTTTGACAAGATGGCGGGTGTCTTGAAGCACAAATTTAGAATCACTAAGAACTAAACCAACTAATGTTCGGGAAGGCAGCGGCATATTATTCTTAAGTAACACGTGGTGTGCGACCACGGTGAATTACACAGAATTTACAAAATAAATTTAGAATAAGAAAGTACAGCACATGCGAGAATTCGTACAGAAGAAAGCTAGTATTAATAAAAGCATGGCTGAAGACCGAAGTAATGACCGTCACGAAAGCACGCGATGCAATCGGTCATACAAGACAGGAAAGATGGAATAAAACTAGAAACTCTGAGAAATATTTAGCATACTCGCGAATACAGACGCGACGCGAAACCGGTAGTTACAAAACAACAAGAAAATTTAAACATAATAAGTTTACACAAAGGCTGAAGGCCATACACGAGTATTCTAAGTTGAGAAATACCGGACACAAAATTATCACCAGAATGACAATGCAAATACTAAATTTACACCGAATTACTCGAGTTCTATAAATTAAGAAACACTTCGCTTCGCATAGCGAAAGAATTACTCAAGAAACTGTCACTGATAAACCAAGACTGCTTGATTACAAAGAAAGCAAAGTTCTAACAGCATGCCTTTCCCTCAGCATAATTCGACGAAGTACTTACTTCCACGGTCGCAGCAAGACTGAAGCCCTAAAGCCAGCACAGACGACAAACGAAGCCACGCGTTCTTAACTAAAGTAAACGAGGCCCTAAAGCGCGAGGGGGCGACTGTAAGCCATTGCGCGGCAGTCAGTCAATATTAAAAGCAACCTTCCACATTCACATGAACACACGAGTTCAATCACACAGGTGGGAACATATATAAACATGGGCCATTGATAATTAATAAACAGAATAAAAAATAATAACATGCTAATAGACAATATTAACGGTGCAGAAACACTTTAGGTTAATGAATAACTCAAAATGGAACACGACCACAAATTCAGTGGACTCGTTTCAACAAAAAACAAAAAACTCTGCATTAATTGTAAAACCTGAATATTCCCGTAGGGTGTGGCTGAAGTGATCTGTATTTAACCGTATGTACCGAACATGGCCACCATCTTGAAATCCGCCACCTTGAAGTTCATCCGTGTAAACAAATGTCAAGTAGTAGCGGTATGGTTAAAAAGTTATAAGAAAATCCCTCTTCTTCACAAGGTATTTTGTTCAGTGACGAGGCAAACTTTTTTGTCAGTCGTGAACACAACCGAAACAACCACAGATATTGGAGTAACTGGATGCAGCCTTGGTGACTTAAAGGTTATCGTATGGTACGGACTGTAGGATACCCATGTTACTGGGCCCATTTTCACTGACCATAACTCAAATCCTCAAAGCTATCTGAAAATGCCGCCTATATCAGTGAAAACCTCTGTATTTATATCGTCGTTTCGGCATCTTCCATCATCAGATCTAAAAACGTTAATAACATTTGTACCTAGTAGGGTACATTGACAATCAGCTTTGCTTTGCAATTTCAGAGGTTAAACAACGCCCCCAAGCAGATACATGTTTTATTACTGGCACTGAATTTTGCTTTGAAAATTGGGAGGTTTTTATTTCTGATGATATCAGATGCCGAAAGGACGATTGCAGCTAGTTGAAATGTTAATTACAGTAATTTCTTTTTAAAAAGACGAATAATTCCCAATTCTAAAGCACCTACCTAGTAAGTAGGAGGTCTCGGGATCAAATCCCGGCCGCTGTCTAAATTTTAATTCAATGCCTCTCCTTATGTTTAATTCCAAATGCATTTTACAATTAATGATTAATGTAGGTAGACTAAAGCATTAAATACTATTGTCAGTACGATTTTTTTTTTTTTTTTTTTTTTTTTTTTTTTTTTTTTTTTTTTTTTTTTTACAAATTAAAGCGATATTGTAAGCTGTGGAAAGATTACAAATATCGTCGTTGTAATTTGGAGGAACCGATTACTCCATGGGAAAGTAGAGTACAGCTGTTGCCCTGTTGTACGCATACAAAGAGGTGGAGGGTGAAGTGGAATGAGATAAATAATAAAAATGGAAAATGGTTTCTGACGGTAGGTTCGAACACAGATCTTCCGCGTGGGAGACGAACATGCTACCAGCTACACTATCTGTCCATTTTATTTATTTATTTATTTATTTATTTATTTATTTATTTATTTTATTATTATTATTATTTTGCGGATTTCGGTTCATTTTGTTCTATGGTGATCGTTATGTCGTTGACGATTTGTATGTTACTTCGGATGTATCAGTTCTATTTGCTGTTGAAACTTTATTACAACCCTTTTTCTTGGAATATTCCGGGTAGTGCGCTTTAGGACTTCTACTGAGTGGTCAAGATGTAGGTATACAGACTGCTACCATCGTAGTTGCATCCCGATCTGAATTCCCAGGCCGGAAGGTGTCCCTTTTGGTGTAATTATTACGACGACTTTAGTATAACAATTACCTTATTGGCGCAGTCATTCTCAATTAAAGCGGTTTCCAACGAACAAGCATTCCAGTTTATTTATGCTGATAAATAACCGTATGTAACTAAAGCAAAAATGATTGTTATTGACAAGATTCGAACCAGTTACTTTCATCACTACTACGTTTCTATGCTACGCCCTTTATCATTTTATTTATATATTTATTTATTTTAACAATGTCTAACGCAGTCGTCACATTGCAGCATGAAGCATGTGCACGCTGTAGTGTTTATAAGATAGCACAAAACTACATTGAGAGGGCGGTGATTTAATTGAACCACACTCTCTAATTTTGTACGAAGATTGCAAAACGCAAAGGTTACTCCGACTCGTATACCGTAACGCGTAAACTGCGTGCTTGGAAAACGCGCTGGAACGTGCTGGAATCGACATCAGTTTATTTGGGAAACCTAGCGGGCGGGCTGCGTGCGGTTTTGAGGCGGTTTGCCACATCTGCGCCGGCGGACGTACGTGGTTTCGCCCGAAGCGTCACAAAAGCACAAACAGTTAAACACGAAAACGAAATGAAAACTGATGTTTATTTTCTAGATGAGAATACGGTAGAATTGTTTTCGTTTTTACCCGAACGTGGATAACATAAATATTTTACGTGCCGGTGGGACTTCACTTTCGTATTTGACTCTGCTTTAGGTTGAAAATCGTATAAAATACCAGCAGCGGTCTTGTCTGCATGTGGAACATCACTGAAATGGACCGCAGAAGAATTGTTGGACATATTAACAGCA
This sequence comes from Locusta migratoria, assembly GCA_026315105.1. Taxonomy (NCBI): domain Eukaryota; kingdom Metazoa; phylum Arthropoda; class Insecta; order Orthoptera; family Acrididae; genus Locusta; species Locusta migratoria. The sequence goes on from CM048744.1 coordinate 28,907,506, forward strand.
CGAGGAGAACATTTTAACCCGTTACAAAGCAGTTATATTTGTAGGATTTTTTGGTATCACATCGGCGAATTAGTAAAAGCGCCTTTCAGGACAGACAAAAAAAATGACTCAATTCCGGGCTGTGAAAAGCTTAACGCAAGTAGATGAAAAGTTATGACCTTCGGACTGACAGACGATCTACAAAAAACCATTTGCTGCGAATATGAAAGATCATCACTTGATTACCACTTGATTGATTTGCCTGAGTTACTCTTTGACGTGTTTATAAATTTCAGGAGAAGGTTAGCGAGAGTAAAAATGTTTCGAAAAAATGAAGAGCTTTTTATATGGGATTTACGGTTAATGCGATGTGTATGCGTGATTCTTTTTTCGTTTATTTGATTGTGTCCCTGGTAACGTTTTCGGGAAAGCTCTATACCTTTATAGAAGTCAATTGCTTTCGCCTACAGCCATGCGCACTTCACACTTCAAAGTTGTCAACTGCAACTTTAGCTTTCAGAAATTTACTTACATTCAGCTGTATATGTGTACACTGTCCGTAAAATTTCCTGCGAGTACAATTTGAAATATAGAAATCATAAATTGTAACGTCATACCGAATACCGTAGTTTTACTCCATGAACAACGGAAAAATAGTAAGCGAAAAACTTTTATCCTTTCATCATTTCGATGTGGATGTCAGGGAGAAAAAGTATGATAAAGGTTTGTAAATATCGGTACGTCTATATAAGAACGAAATTCATGCTAGGATGTTCTGTTGTCATTTGGGTATTACATTTTTTTTTTAAATATAGCTTTGTTTCGAAGTAATGTGTAAAGTTATCTTTTTAGTTTTATATTCTTTGTTTTATTTGCTACAGCACAGGTGAAATATTCGTCGCATAATTACAGCTCATAAAGAAAGCCAGCTCCAAAATATTAACATAAAAGGGACAACTATAGTTTTACGCTACATTCCCTAGCCTCTCATTTGAGTTACTATCAGTTTTTATGTCAGTAGCTCTACTGGTCTAAAGTTTTCTTGGTTGATCCTGCTAGTTATTTATGGTACGGAAACAGCACCGAAGTTACGAATTCATTAAATAGTGAAATTATGGGAAACATAATAATTCACCGTGAACAGCAACCAGAACAATTTGTCTCTCCATTGCGGCGTAGAATGTGCTTTCCTGGTAGCGATTAAACTGCACAGTGGCACGACATATTTCTGTAGACACTTTGCCGACACTGATTTATCACGAAAAATTATGTGCTGTACAAGCTTTCACACCCTTCTATCAACGATCTAAATAGCTCTCGGTAATTTCGTAGATAATGAAATGTGTACAACGTTATTATACACAAACACGCACACCAAGTATTTTCGTGCTCTAAGTAAATGCCAAGTTCTGATTTCAGGAGACGCAGAAAGTGTATCTCGTTTCTGTACATTCAAGCTGCACAAATAATCGAACAACGTATTTTATATGCCCAATAGTAAACGTCGTCAATTCGAGAACGAACAGGCCAGGTCCACAACCTTCTTTCTTTTTTTCTTTTTTTTTTTTTTTTTTTTTTTTTTTCAAATATTTGTTGCAGTCCGATTAGGGTGCTTATGGAGAAAAAAATGGGTAAAAATGCACTTAAAATTTTACAAATCATTTTCTTTTTAATACATTGCTTGTAGTGGCTATTTTAGCAGCAGCTGCATATTATGTATTTTCACAGCCGTATTTTAAAGAAAACGCTTTCTGCTACTACAAACTATTTCTACAATTCACCCATGCGCGTTTCGCCTTTTTCACAAGGCATCATCAGTTGGTGTCCTGAAATATTTACACGTTTTTGTTTACAAATATAGGTTAGGACTTTACATATGTAACCCCCTCGCTATCCCCCCCCCTCACACACACACACACACACACACACACACACAATGCGCGCGCGCGCTCACACAAACATAAAGATATCCTCAACACACTTTCAATAATCTTTTGAATTACAATTAAGCCGAGAAAGTTGGCAACACTTAGAAAAGAACCTACACTGGATGCAGTTATGGCAGTACACGGCAGTGCAAGTATGAAAATGGAAAGTCTTTCGCAAAACAGTGCAACATTTCAACCCGGTTGCCAGAAAGAGGGAGATATGCAGTAGCAACTGTTGTAGGTGCACCAATTTATATCAAAATAACGAACTGTTTTGAATCATAAACGAAATCCGTTTGTGCATATGTAAAATCTTAAATTATATTTGCGAACAAAAACATGTAAATTTTTCAGAACACCCACTGATGATGCCTTGTGAAAAAGGCGAAACACGTATGGGTAATTGCAGAACGACATGTTGACCATAGCTATTTATTTTTTCTCAATGCTACCGGTTTCGGCCAGTTTGCCATTATCAAGTGTTAGCAGAGATTAGCTAATAGCTTAACATGTCGTAACACAAAAATTCAAAATTGTTAAATAAGTATTTGTTGTCATTTCTCTCCTCATTGATATTACCACAGTTTGTAGCAGTCAGCCACTGAGTTAATATCAATAAGGAGTAGAGCAATGACAACAAATACTTATTTTACAATTTTGAATTTTTGTGTTACGACATGTTAAGCTATTAGCTAATCTCTGCTAATGCTTGACAATGGTAAACTGACCGACAGCGGTAGCATTGAGAAAACAGCTATGGTCAACATGTCGTTCTGCAATTATGTCAAAGCTGTTATGCCCCACCTGTTCACCTTTCTAAACGTATGGGTGAATTGTAGATATGAAAAACTCTTCGTTAAAATACATAAAATTTTAAACAATTTATTTAAAATTGATAGAAATAGACTGGACGGCAAAATGAAATAATTGAAATATATATATCGACTTGATTGAATATGTAAACCAATGAGTGTATATCTAACCAGTCAAAAAAGTCAGTTCCATCAATTAAAAATTTTGACCAGTCAGAGCATAAAATACATCAGTTGCTGGTGGTATTGGGCAACTGTTGTATTTTATGTTCTGACGGGATAAAAATTTTAATTGATGGAACTGACATTTTTTGACTGCTCAGATTCACTCCTGGTTTACATATTCAATAAAAAAAATTGTTTTGTAAATGAGTGAAAAGTCGAAACTAGTCACCACTTTGTAAATGAAAAAGAATCACTTTGCGGTCTAGGCTATTTTTATCAATTTTAAATAAATTGTTTAAAGTTTTATTAATTTTAACTAACTGTAAGATCACCCAATCTCCATGCTGGCAATGTCAAATTTTACAAATCAAAACAAAACAAAAAACAAAGAAACCTCTCTTCATTTGCAGCACCCGAAGCCGTTTTCTTTAAGATACAACTCTGAAAATACATTTTCCTTTTATCCATTCAAACTTTTGAACATGTGTTTGTCACAGGACTTGTAAACCGTCGGACCGATTTTGACGAAATTTTTTGAGCGTTTGAGGGAACCCTGAATTCACAACTGTACCCATCAGGTGGCGCTAAAATCTGAAAAAAAATCTATTTTGTATAGGCATTGTCACTTCGCATTAGATACGTTTATTTCGTAGCTCTGTTGCATCTTTTAAGGGTTCTGCCAATAAAACGCAGTCTCTGGTTCGCCTTTCCCACGACATTATCTAAGCGTTCTTTCCTATTTAAGTCTGAAGTAATAGAAATTCCTAGGTATTTAGTGAAGTTTACGGCCTTCACATTCGATTGATTTATCTTGTAAACAAAGTTTAACGGATTTGTTTTTTTTTTTTCGTACTTATGTGGACGACTTCACACTTCTCATTCTTTAGAGTCAATTACCAATTTAACCAGCATACTGATATCTTGTTTAGATCGTTCTTGAAGCGTGCGGTTCGATTTTCGAGTTCCGCTCCGTGGAATTGCGATTATCGTTGCCATTTCCGCCGATATATCTCTGTTTCCCCGAGTGGGAAGTGTGGTGCTTTTCGGAAAAGGCGTGTGGCCGTTGGAGACGTAGCACGCACCAGGGGGCAGTACCTTCCGTGGGCCGGGCGAGTCGGCATGCTCGCGCAGTGTGGCAGCAGACGGTGGATTTAGGCGAGGGTTACACCTGTTGGCGGTTCTGTGCCCCATGGTTCTCTAGCAAGGGAATGTGGAAGTCAAGTTTGGTATCGGAGTGTGACACTTACCAGCGGATGTTTGAGTGCTGTACTGTAATACAGCTGTCTGTTTCAGAAGTGTCGTGTATTATTTAAGTCGCCAAGTGTCTCGCAAATAATTTGTACGTCGTGGATGGAGGTACCTGTTGTTATTTGCCGTATGATATTGTGTGGCTGGCATAGAACCGTGACGCCTCATCTGAATACGGCACTAGTTAGTTGGTGATGCACTTGTTAACAAACTGATTACAAGTTGGTAAGCTTATTCTCGGTGGACTTGAGGTAATATTATTTCCAGTAAGTTATCACAAGATCTGTAAGGTTATTTGGTGATAATAACGTTCTCGAACATTTAATTTGTGTCTGTGATACTATTTTATATTTTATATGCACCGATTATGTGAGCGCTTATATTTGATATTAATTCATTAGTGGTACTCTGCGCTATCTTTCCGTGGTCCTTAAGTGTAGGCGACTGTTTAACGCGGGGTGCAAATGCCTATGTTGGCGCATTTTCTTCCACATTTGGATTAACGATAATCTATTGTCCCGTAATATTTCAAAAATTTAGTGTAGTGTATTTGATTACTTTTATTGAAGTTGTTGTTGATTTATGAACATTTTAGTAATTGTTTCCTTTATATATGTATGTTCCAGTTGTACATTGAGGTTAAAGATTTGCAGTCCGGCGGCCAGACCCAGCGGACAGGGTCCGGTTAGGTTTCCATTCCAGTAGTGTGCTGGTTCCTGCACTTAGTGTTGCAAGCTAGTATCTGTAATTGGTTTCACGATAGCTTTCTCCTTACGGGCACTTAAATTCTTGTCCTGTAAATACTGGTTTTCTTAAGTTGCATTTGTAAGTGCAATTTTTTTTTTTTTTTTTTTTTTAATGGTGCTCGCGTGCATTTTCCTTGTTTTTAAGTGTCAATCATGACTGTTTTAAATTGTTCCTATTGTTTTAGTAATATATATATATATATATATATATATATATATATATATATATATATATATATATATATTGCAGTTTCCTTAATTAAGTTTTGCTAATGCTCTTTCTATGTAAAAAATAAATAAATAAATAAAGTTTGGAAAGGTTGATCTGTCTGCTAGCAAAATCTATCTTGTCTTGGGGTTGTTAATCGTATTTATCCCATCTGTCTATTTTGCTTGATTCTCTATTGTTGAGATTTGTTTATGGAATAAGGCGCTATTTAGGTGTCCATTAAATAAATTGTTCTTTAAACTGGCAAATGTTGTTACTTGGGACTTAGGCCTTCCGTCAAACCCAATCCTTTTTCAGTTTTTGTAGTTGGTTTTGATTTTCAGATGACTTTACTAGACGATAAATGACGGCGTCATCTGCAAACAACCTAAGGGAACGGCTCAAATTTTCTCCCGGTTCGTTTATGTAGATAAGGAACAATAGAGGACCAATAACACTACCCTGTGGAACGCCGGATATCACATCTATTTTAGTCGATGCCTGTCTCCTCTCTGACAGGAAATCCCCTATCCAGATACAAATCTGGAGCGATATCCAATAACCACGCAATTTGATTAAAAGCCGTTTGTATCTAGAAATACGGAATCAATCTGAGATTCTTTGTCGATGGCACTCATCACTTTGTGTGAGTAAAGAGCTAGTTGTGTTTCGCATGAACGATATTTTCTAAATCCTTGTTGACCTTGGGTCAATAGGTCATTCTGTTCGAGATAATACATAATACTTGCAGGAACTGTTCGAAAACCGTGCTGCAGATTGTCGTCAATGGAACAGGCCTGTGGTTTAGCGGGTTGCTCCTACTGCCTTTCATTGTTTTCTATAGCCATGCTGGTGCAGCAGACAGCATCCATCTGCTCGCCGGCAAGGCCTCCTTTGTGGAGCCAGAGCAAACTCGGAGTCTAGCAGCATCGCGGATTTCACGCTGGCGCGCTTCCCACCCCCACCCCCTCCCTCAATAAGCCGTCAGCAGGGGAGGCGCGCTTCGGCTGTTTGGGACATTTTTTAATATTCAGAGGCCGCTGTATTTTTTATCATCGCAGCATCCCCTGGCAGATAATTAAAGAGCCCGCCCTCCGTCCAAAGCGCGAACACCGGCCGCTGCCCCTCGACACGTCATCTTAAAAGCCCCTACACACGCTCCAATTTATCTTCCGACCAACTGACAGCCAACCAACCAAATTCGTAGCAGCTTACACACATCCCGATCAACTGCACGCCTTGCTGCATGCAGCGATTGCAGCGCCACCCTGTTAGGATGTCTAGTTCCTGAACTGTTTTACAGACAGCAGACGATCGCAGGGAGTAAGTTGGTCGGTAGCTCTACACACGGTACAGTGTATCGGGAGGAGTTGGGGGGGGGGGGGGGCGGGGGTCGAATCCAACTATCCGACAAGAAAATTTGGTCAGGAAGTGCCTCCACAACTCGAATTCATCGGAGCGCCGACAAATTAGTTCCGACAAATCAGAACGCGTGTAGGGGCCCTAAGCCGTCTGTAGGGACACGAAATGTGCATCTGAACGTGTATGGTCAACGTGCCGAGCGAGACCAACGAGAAAGACAGGCCCCAGCGCAGACGTCATGCCACGTAAGCAAGGTAGTTCCGAGCCGGCGCGATCCTCGGTGCGAATAGTATTGTTGTGGAGGCTTTCCAAACGTGCAGGACAATATCAAGCGTGTCAGGAGATCTCATTGTGCTTCTTATAACTGTTTCTGCCTATTTCACAGTACAGAACCTCCAGATCAACTTTAAAATAGTAAATTAAATCGCCTGATATACAGGTTATCCCACATTGATAGCCAACCTGCTTACGTCCTGTTATTATTATTATTTATCTTTCCCCACACCTATTTTTACGCATAGGAACTACAAATGTTACATCAAATACCACGTTTAATTGTATTGGAGACTGTTCGCATTACAAAGACACTTTCATGAATTGAACAACTGATTAATCAACTATGTGCCACAATGCACATATATATATAATGTTCGTGTTCTGTATATTGGCTTTCCGTGACTGTGGCAGGCATGGAATGTTTATGGTGATATTCCTTGCCTGAAGCATCAGCATGGACAGTATGCAGACATTTGTGCAAATAGCGTTTTAATTATAACTATTTAAAAGCAAATAAATCACACTCTTTCGTAAACGGGGGAAATTTGTCTGTCAGATGGAGGCAAAAAGCTTTTTTCGATTTTACGGTCATTTTCACGTCCAGGTCCCCTTAAACCTAAAACTTTGACACTATGACACAGTGATCACATCTTCGGCTGTGAATGAAGCAGAATGTTTAAACATGGCAAAGAAAAATCTGCTACAAAAACTTGAAATAAAAGACCGGAAAATTTTTAGTAAAACTCTTTGGCCTATAAAATAAAATGAGGAATTCTGTCGAAGACACGACCACTTTTAGTGTCAAAAGAAAATCTTTAAGACGAAACCACCGCCAGGGTGCTTATATCATACAAAATGATCGCCACTCCTAACATTTCTGTATCTTTTTCACCGTTTTTACCGTGTTTACATTTTTGGCGAGAAGAGCCCCATCTATCACGTAATAAAAAATGAGGAGTTTCCCTTTAATATTTCTAGACTGACCCTTACAGCCGATGTGGACGGGGCAAGAGTATCAAGTTTGTAACCATTGGATATCCCTTTTCCACAGGAGCAACTTTTCTTTGAAGGATTTTCTTCTGTAACTGTCTGGTTTAATCTGGTCGCCTGTCCTTGCAGCCTCACCTGTGTATTATGCCGCAAATGTTTCTTCTGCTACTTGTTTCAGGTCGTAAAACTGACATCGCAAACCACATCTCGGGAACCAAAACGCTTGATCTCCTCGTTTAACATGCACTTTTAGTCTTCCCTTCTATTCCTAGCCCTTGTTGGATATCCCTATAAAACCTTTCGTTATCCTTTTCTCTTTCCCTTTCAATGAGGCTGGCACGATAACGCTATATTCGGCCATGTGTTTTCTTCAATTCTTGAGACAGGCATTTACCATCCTAGCTGTCTTTTATACGCAACTGTCGGCAGTATTCATATATTTCGTAAAGCTTATGGCCGAGTTACTTCTTCAACGTACTTTTTATTGTTCACTAAAGGTTACGGTCAGAGATTATCATCTGGTGGATTCGTTTTTATTCTTTTGTTTTGTGAAGCAATTTACATGTATACTATATTCATTCAAGGCGTAAATTCTTCAACAACAAAAAATTCGCACCAGATGATGGTCTAGCACCGAAACCGTTGGCGAATAATAAAGTAATGGTGCCATGAGTTTACGAGACATCTCTCTTATTCTCTCTGTAATACCACAATGTGTCTCCGTCCTTTTTCTTATTTCCTCAGTTCTTACATCATCAAGTCTTCTATAAAGCTTCAAGTCTAGTTTTACTTGCAAGAAATTGTGCCATCACCAAAACCATTTTATTATTCATCATCCACCGGCTATGGTGTTGGCCACACAATAATTAATAAAAAAATGTAAATGATTTTTTTTTTTCGAAGTATTTGTCTCCTATACATGACGAACTAAATAAAACGTTACTTTCTTTCAGCGATATTTGAACAATAACTCCCGTAACTTGTTATGGGTTCCACGAAGGTTTAGTATAGTCACATTTAACCTTGAAACGCACTTTTGAAACACCCGGTTTTAATTTTTGGTGGTCACTCGCCGCCCTTCCCCCTCCCACCTCACTTGCCTGATCCGTTGTTGGATATCTCGACCAGATTTCCATCATGTGATATGGTACTGTTAAGGTGCTTCAACTCTTTACACATTTTAATGTGATGTGTGCCAGTGTGCAAATTACTTCCCTCTTCTGACGAGCGCACATTATCTCAGTTTTCCCAACTACCCAACCATAGGTTTTATATTCTTCTGACAACTTCCACAGTCTCTCAATTGTAACCTCTAAAAGTCGACCACTGTACGAAACAAGAGCCTTGTTTTATCACTGAAATTAGCAAATGAGGTCCGGGTGAACTACTGGTTACTCTCTGCTACCAAAGCCTTGTTCCTTGGCCCAAACTGAGAACTGACTCGTTTCAAATTACTTCAACAACAGCAAGTTAATACTACAGTGGTCAATATACATAGCAGCTCACACGTTATTACACACAGACATTAATAAGCAAGCCATCACAATTAAAGTTATCTTAGAAAGGTGGCTCAGAAAACATTTATGGCGCATCGGAATTCAGACATAAAAAATTATTGAATCTGAACTTCTTCTCGGCACTTGTGAAGAACAATATTAAATAAAAGAGGGAAGGTGCTCTAAAACTACAACTTATAGGCGATTTACGGATAATGCTGAACTTAAAATTGTTTATTCAGATAGAAAACAAGCAAAATGGGAAACCAATTTTGTTAATACAATAAAAATGCATCTCTTACATGGATTAATGCGGACAGTGCCCAGCCTAAATTATACATGATTTAACGCTACTATAAGAATAAGAATTACAGGATGCAACCCATAGAAATATTTAGAATTACATAATGAAGCTTTTGAAGAAAGTTGTACAAGGCTCATAGAGGATTACTGACAAAGACAGAGTGCGTACTACCAGTCGGAAAAAAAAACGGCAAAATTAAAATGGGCGGGGAGAGAATATCGCGAAATATTTGTGGAAATCAGAAGGATACCCGCATAGTTACTTGCCTGATTGGCATGGAACAAAGAAGAGTGGAAGATGAAGACTTTGTTCTATGAACCAACCATGTGGAACACATATGACTCACGGAAGGAAACGACGAGAAGATTTTTACATGCACTGTACAACAATGGACATATCACCTATTATAAATCGGGCCCCACAAAGCTGGAAAGTATTTGTACAGAGTTCATACACCGCCACATAATCACAAAAGGTTTCAAAATACCAGGCTGTTGTCAAACCGCAACTAGAATCACACACACCGCGTTTATCTATTGGAAATCACTGAGTTTCTGCACACGATCGGAGAAGATATTCCTAAAAATCATTCTAAGTTCACGAATCTAAGTTAAACGTGCTAGTCAATGAAACGCTACTATCTCCAGAAACAAGAGCAGAACCAACCTTATCTCACCAGACGACCAGCCCAGAATGATCAGACTGAGCGGCCACCGGACGCGGGAAGCCACCGGAAGTCGGAAAATTCAAGAAACAGCGGTGGTGGGGACGAACAGTGAGACTCGCCCTAGAGTAGGCACGCTAACTAGCTCGCTAGCAAAGGGTGAGGAAACCTCTTTGGTCGTATCAGCAGCTATCGACACTGTGCCAGAGAGAACGATGCAAAACGAGCTATCATTCCCCACATTCAGGCAGCCATAGATTCTCGCACCCACTTAAAAATAAAACAACTGCACATTCTCACAGGGACAGTGGGGTAGCGGAGAAGCCGTACTTATGCCACATTAATTAATATAACAATAAATTATTAACATAACAAAATAAGAAAAACTTAGCAATATTAACTAATATTTTAACACATGAAATAAAAATGCTATTCCTCAAGCCTTGAAAAGAGTGAGGTTCAAGTTTTAACAAAATGATAATCTAGCGACATTAAATAAATTATAACTTTACAGAAATAAACAAAATATATATGGAAGACGACAGACGATCCTCTTTCACCTCTTCATAGTGTGCTTCGAGAATGCGCCCGCTGGCACAGAAAAGTGTGTATGTAAAGTTACAAGGGGACCACCAGAACTAAATAACGGATTTTGATGGGTCTCGGGTATATTGTAGAGGGACACACCCAGAGTATGCGGCTATTAGCGTTTTTAGCGACGGGCCGTGGTTTTCGAGAAAATTGAAGTTGAGGTTCACTGCGCGACGCAAGACGCGTAACATTCATTATCTGTGCTCCAACCAGGAGGGCGTGGCGCAGCGGTCGTCTGCAGGAACCGCGCTGCAGGTACCATGTTCCGGTTCTCTCCTTATTGTTGATTTTCTTTAAATCACGATGGTCCGACATTTTTCCATTTTATTTTCTATAGTATGAACAAGCAGTGTACACCGTGTGAAATTAGCAAGAAATATTCAATTTCGTCGAAGTAATTTAATCTCTATGTCATTACAAAATCTCACTCGCTATCGCCTGCATAGCTTACTATGCCACAACAGGAATCCGGATGATCCTTGTAAAATCAACCAGAACAAAATGGTTTGCAGCACCAAGCACGTTTCATAAAAGCTACTGTCTTGCAGGCGCATGGAATCTAAAAGAGCGACACCGAACGATGCGTATTTCATCATCTTCGAAAAAGCGGGTACCCTGAATTGATTTCTGTTGTGGCACAGCAAGCGGTGCAGGCGATAACGAGTAAGATTTTGTAATAATGACGTGAAAATTAAAATACACACAATGTAAACTGTTTGTTGACATTCTGAAAAAAAGGAAAAATGTCAGACTATCCTGATTAGAAAAAAAAGAAGCAAAAACACGAAGAGGACTAGAACAAGGGACCTTCAGCTTGGTAACCGTAGACCTGTAACCGCTAAGTAGCGCTCACTTTGTTGAAACGCGGCAAACGTTACGCGTCTTACATTGCGCAGTAAACTTCCCAACATCAGTTTTCTCAAAAACCAAGACCCGTCGTTAAAAACGCGGGTCCCTCTACAACATCTCCGACATACATCAAAATCCTTTATTTACACTTCTGTGGTACCCTCGTTAGTGTGGTTCCTTGCTTGTAACTTTTGTGTCCCTACTTCGTCGCCGCTTTTGTGTCCCAGCCTCGTCGTAGGTGTCGGTGGCCGAGTGGAACGAGACCGACACGCTGGTGCAGGTACGGAGGGGAGCAGCCAGAAACTATAAACACTCGAGTAAATTAGAAAGATATATATTGCACAGAATGAAACAATACTTAACTTTTACATAGCACTGCAGAATGTTGATACATAGTTATTAGAGGCCTGCCTAGTGCCTGTACAATAGCGAAGTCTTCACTCGTGCCTATCGGATTACGAAGGTCCTAACTCGTTGCTATCTCAGTCCGAAGAGCCGACTCGTCCCTCTCTCAGTCCGAAGTGCTATATATTTCCGTGGTGGCCACGAGCGGGGTTCCAGCAGAGGGCGCTCGTGGCTGTCGTCGGAAGAACGCCGCGCCGTGCATGCATGGCGGTGCGCGGCGAAAGTAGGTGGCGCGCACTTTGTACTTGTGCGACACCACAGTAACCAGTGCATCAGTTGGGCCGGTACGGGGTACCACCTTAAATTCAAACTCGCTATTAGCATACCGTCTAAAATTATTTCTTAAATCTGTAAAAGAATAGACCAACTGTAAATTCTCGAATGGATTTTTGAAAGTAAAATTGGAAAATTTTAGATTCGTTCGAGTTGCAATCATAACCATCGAAGCGTTCAAATTGCACTTTCGCACAATTCCAATAGAATCTGACTGGCAGTCAAATTTTCGAATGAGTCAATGGAAAGTTCCAACTAGTCTGAAAGCGTTTAAAAAACCTTGCTCCAAGGAGATAAGCCACCACATATGCAAAGGTCTTTTGTATTCAATATCGTTGCCTATTACTTGAAGAAAGGAAGTGCGAAATTCAGCAATTCTTTTAAATAATTAAGGGACAGTACATCGCAAAATTAGACTAAAGCCGGCCGCGGTGGCCGAGGTGACTGAGGCGCTCCAGTCACGGTCAGCACGGCCAATACGGTCGGGGGTTCGAATCCCCCCTCGGGCATGGATATTTGTGCCGTCCTAGTTCGTAAGTAGTTCATAAGTAGTTCGTAAGTTTAGGGACTGATGACCCCGTAGTTAAGTCCCATAAGCTTGACAAACATTTGAACATTTTTAGACTAAATTTCCATTGACTGAATCATGAAACACTGCACGACTTACGTTTGTTTCCATGCTTAGCACGACACGTTTTAAGAAAGACTCACTGTCAATATAAAATATTTACCGTAAATATTATGTTTACTTAACCGTCTTTTTCACATTGTAGCCAGTTTAAGATTCTAAAATAGTAGGAACTACAATAGAAACGTATTTTAATTTCTTTGACCAATGCTTCTCCAAATGGCTGGATGTGTACATGTTCAACTGTTGGTAATGTTTCCAGTTTTGCTTCTTACGGCGATAAACGGTTGGTTCCGTCTTTAAAAGTTCCACGCAGTTGCATTTTCCGAATTTTGTAGTGGTTTTCCTGTGATATAAGACTGTTTTTAATTCCCGGCAACAACACGCACTCTTATTGTCTTCTGGAACGCCACTGCTGATTAGTTACGATAAGATGTCGTTGTCGAAGCTCATGGGTGGTATCCTCATCTCCACTAAACCCCATGTGGAATGAGCAGAGTACCACAATTGGCGGTGATTCAACCGGAACCAGCCAGCGAGACTAAACGAAAAGGTGACTGCGACTCTTTCAACACTGTTACAAACCCTGTGTGTCACATGCTTGAAATGGATCTCGCATTCGGAAGGACGGTGGTTCAAATCCACCTCCGGCCATCCAGATTTAGGTTTTCCGTGATTTCCCTAAATCACTCCAGGCAAATGACGGGATTGTTCCTTTCAAAAGGGAACGGCCGATTTCCTTCCCCATCCTTACCCAAAACTCCGAGCGTAATGTCCGTCTCTAATGACCAAGCTGTCGACGGGACTTTAAATCATAAGCTAACTTCCTTTCTTCTTCCTTGTACAGTTGATATTAAAAATCGGGACTTCAGTGTTGTGTTCTTGTGAATGTGAAGTGAATATCTCTTACTGTAGCCCTGTTACAGAATACCAACGATTCGGAGCTGGGGAACAGACAAATACTGCGAATCAACTGGATCATTTCGAAAAAGATGTTAATTTGATTGAAAGTAGCCGGCCGCGGTGGCCGAGGGGACTGAGGCGCTCCAGTCACGGTCTGCACGGCCACTACGGTCGGGGGTTCGAATCCCCCCTCGGGCATGGATATTTGTGCCGTCCTTAGTCTTAGGTAGGTCATAAGTAGTTTGTAAGCTTAGGGACTGATGACCCCGTAGTTAAGTCCCGTAAGTTCTACAAACGTTTGAACATTTGATTGAAATTAATGCGCCGTTCGCATTTTATGTCACTTGCAATTTTATTTATTTATTTTAGGAATCTTTTGAACCACACTACTTCTACGCTTTAAAATTGTATCAATAGTTTCAAGGACCTGATGTCCTACCGGTTTAGTGCCCTTATCAAGTCCAAACAAAACCAGTCACAAAACTCGCACAAAGGTAGATAAACAGGTAAAGTGAAAACGAATTTTTAGCATCAGATGATCATTATCCGTCGCGGAGATATCGTGGTTTCTATTCTAGCAAAATTTATCATGTGCTCAGACTCAGTGGACGTTCGACAGTGGTCGACGCATAGGTGAACGGTATTTTGTCAGTTCATTTTCGTTTTTTATATGTCAGTTGCTGTAACCTTTGTTAATGTTGTTGTAATTGTCTTCAGTACAATGACTGCTATGGTGCAGCTCTCCACCCTCCCCCTATTATCACTGAATAAGAACCTCTTCCTTTTTCGTTTTTTACCCCACACAGTTCCCTCCAAAACGCGATTCCTAAAAGTGCCAGAATGTCCAACGTCTCCCTTTAATAGCACTCTTCTTTTAGTCAACATATGCCAGAAATTTCTTGTCTAAAAATGTTCAAATGTTTGTAGAGCTTATGGGACTTAACTACTAAACTTACAATCTACTTATGAACTAGCTAATACTAAGGACGGCGCAAATATCCATGCCCGAAGGGGGATTGAAACCCCCGACCGTAGTGGGCGTGCAGACCGTGACTGGCGCGCCGCAGAACGCTCGGCCACCGCGACCGACAATTTCTTTTCTCCTCATTTCTGTTTGTAGAGCTGACACTTTGCCCAGCCGAAAGTGCCAGTGTTCACTTGTCTTCATGACAAAGAGAGTGCGCATTAATTAAATAGTTGTTTACTTCCTGATTATGGATTCAAACAGTACGCAAAATTACGACTCGATTGATACGTCACAAAGTTCGGCACAATTAAAATTGTGAAAGCTGACGAAATTAATCTGCAGTTAACCCTAATGAAACTTATTTTCCCCGGCAGTTAAACCTAATGTTACAGGATGATTGCCTAACTAGAGGTCCGTCGTCTCTTGGGAGCGGAGTACTTTTCTGGGTACCAAATTAATCACTATCATAAATTCTCACTTTGGCGAACAGCCACAAGAGTCCTTCCAGCCGATATTTTGGACGACTGGGCACGGCGTCTTTGTGGCAGGGGTACACCACATGACCGCCTTTGCAGGACGGCAACCTAAGAAGCGTGAAACGAGACAGCGTAGGCCGGAACCAATGTTAGCGGTTCCCCTGTAGAGGTTGGCTACAAGTTCCTGATGTGTCTACAATAAAAACCGCCTTGGTTATAAGGAGTGTTTTATTATTGCTTAGAAAGGATACTGCCACCAGTTGCAGGGTTGCAGATTTATTCATTCCCGATTTCGGACAATTATTGCCCTTCTTCAGGTATCTGTACGGAAGACTGATACAGCATAATATATAACTACAAATATTACAAAAATTCGAAGTAGAATCACAGAATTAAAGGGCCAAGAAGTACAGTGTATATAGAGGTTCATTGAGAAGTGACGAAATGTGAAATATTAAGAGGCAATTCTGCTGTATTTTGATAAAATAAGGAACTATACAAAAAATTAAGTTCATACAAACGAAAAATGTGTAGTTACTTACATTAGTTGTGCGCTGTATGTTCACTCAGTTGTGTAATAACACTGAACATCAAGTGCATGCTAGATGTTGTAAACCAAGTTGTTAATATGTGCAATATTGGATAAACCATGTACTGGGCTTAAAGGAGAAAAGGTAAATAGAGTAATAGGATGTAAGGGTCATATAACCCAGTAAACTTAGAAGAAAAAGGAATTTTGAGTATGCAAAACCAGCATACTAACTGCCCAACAGATTCCGTTTTCTTCTAAGATTACTGTATTATATGACCCTTACATCCTATTACTTTATTTCTCTTTTGTCCTTTCGCCGATTGCATGGTTTAACCAAAGCTGCACATATTAATAACTTGGTTTACGAGTTCTAGAAAAGTCTCTGTACTCGATGTTCAGTTTCATTACACAATTCTCAGAGTAAACATACAGGGCACAACTAATGTATGAAACTAAAAATTTATCGTTTATATGAAATTAATTCTTTGTATAGTTCCTTACTTTACAAGAATACAGAAGAATAGCGTATTAATATTTCACACTTTGCCACTTTTCAAGAGATCTTTGTATACATTGTGCGCCTTGCCCCTTTAATTCTGTGATTCACCTTCGAATTTTATGTAGTATTTGTACAGATACCTGAAGAAGGGCAATATTTGCCCGAATCCTAGCGGCTGTTTGCTTTCTAACCACAGCTGCTGCCACGGATGAAACAGCGTTTAATGATGCGTTTAGCCCTTGACCAGGGCATCCTCAGATTACAAAGCACTCACCGTGGTATGACGTCATACGTCGATGTCGAGGGTTTCAATGTTTTTTGAATTTTGGATTTCTTCTTAGGTGGGTATTACACCGTAAAAGATCTTTGGCAAAGATCTTTTATCAAAGGCCTTTGGTCAAATCTTTGACAGAGTACTAGGGCGTCTTTTATGAAAGATTTCTTCTATAAAACACATTTGATAAAGGTTAGAGCGAGGGCCTAGCTTTGATAAAAGTTCGCCATTGTATACATACGTCTTTCCTTGCTCTGGTAACTTTTAACCAACAAATTAACGTCAAAGTGTATTTGTTGCGTCGCTATTGCCACAGAGATCGTTTGAAAGCATGAAGTGTACGAAATATATCTTAATACAGAGCACATTTACTGAAAAATAAGGTTAGAAAAGTATATAGAAAAAGTTACTGCTGTCAGTTGTATTCGAATTGGCTCACTGGCTCATTGGGAAGAGATTATATGGATCAAAGGATATATGGATATATGGATATGCATAAGTGAAATAAATGTTTTTATTCGTACTCTAACCTAACCTCGTAATTCCTCCTTAAGTAAGTTACATTTTGGTTCAATTTTGTCTGGAGTAATACGTGAAATCGTAGGCCTACACTGTAGGATTCGTGTATTTTACTGCCTGCTGGAATAGATTTTGTCTGTGGATATAAATGGTACGATCGTCAGCGGAAAAGGCATTCATGACTTGCGTAATGAGGTACTGCACTAGTTAGCTTCGTATTTTTCTTGCTTTGCACGATGCTTTTCGACATTTAACCACAAGTACAGGTATTTATACGGATATTTTATGTTTCGGAAAATTAGGCAAAATAAATGTCAGACTTCAGTAAACGATAAAAATGTCTGTTTTATAGGTAAGGTCCGCCTTCAGCAAACACAAATGTTTTTAGTTTCTCCCATACATGTTTCGCTGGCGTTGCAGCATCATCAATGGGATGTTTAATTCATACTGTCTGTCAAATTAACAATGAAATGATTGTTACTTTTTGTACATTAAGTGTAAAAAACTATAGATAATTGTGAAACTAAAATAAATCGTTTCTCATTTTTATAGGTATGCTAGGCCTACCTAAACACCACATGTAGTTGTGTTTGTGGTTCTTCAACTCAGAAAAGTCACTGAGAATTTTTGACAGTTTGTCACCTGCAAACCAAAACGTGTGTATTTATTGGGGTGACTGGTGAGGTTGTAAAATCGGGATTTTTACGAAAATATAGGACGTAATTTTTGGTTTAATTTTATTGTTGCGACTGTTTCTATAACAACATGTCTATATGTTTATAGCAAGTTTTTGTCACTTACTTTGGTGAATTTGCTTTGTTTTCGCGTTGTGACCAAGCACTGTGTCACTTTCACTTCACTCAATGTTTATGTTATGAAAACAAGATGTCGTTTGCAACGCATAATCCGCAATGATGCACATGCAAGCATGACATGAAAGAACTACGAAAATGTTCTCTCTTCTTAATTATCATAAAGTGTTTAACGATGTTATGTTCAGTACGACACACGCAACTTATTTCAGTGTTTATTATTTACACATTGACATAGCTTTAGACCTTCCTGAAACATCGATGATGATGAAGTTGAGTATTTATAAATAAGTGGGCGAATTAAACTGTTTGCTCACACGGTCTTAAACAATTTAGGTTATTATGTCCTAGCAGTGTAGCTCATGAAGTACATTTGTGCGAGCAATTTTCATCTTTTCCTCTCGCTATACACGGTTTTACCTAAAATTGTTCGCATTTTCCGTTCTTTCCAATGAATGCACTCCCATACAGCAGTATATTATGTACTATAATACAGACGATTGACAACTTCGGAGTCTTTTCCGAGCAACTAAAAAAATGTTCAAATGTTTGTATAGCTTATGGGACTCAACTACGGGGTCATCAGTCCCTAAACTTACAAACTACTTATGAGCTAGCTAACACTAAGGACGGCACAAATACCCATGTCCGAGGGGGTACTCGAACCCCCGACCGTAGTGGCCGTGCAGGCCGTGACTGGAACGCCTCAATCCCCGCGGCCACCGCGGCCGGCGCGCCGTAGTCCCTTCGGCCACTGCGGCCGGCTCCGAGCAACTATGACGAAAAATTTTACGTTAATGTAATATAGACTACTTCTGTGAAGTAGTTTCGTCAAAGATGTAGGATAAAATCTTTGGCAACAATCTTTGTCAGACATCTTTTACAGTGTAATACCGGCCTCAGTGCTACGTCACCGCTCGCCTGAGCCATGGCAAGTGAAGGCCGCCCTACCCTTCCCTGGCCTACCCCACCTCACCCTGGCTGGCGTCGTTGCGCCCCTCGACCACCTGTTGCGAGCGCCCCGCGGCGCCGCCCGCTACACCCACCGTGTACTGTATTGTATTGTGTTCTATTGTATTGTGTTGCGCGGGCCGGCCGGCCAGACAGAGACAGCGCCTTTGTCGGCGGGCTCGGCCGCCGCCTGTAGGAAAACTTTGGCCATCCCCCACAGTGCCATTGTTGGCCGCCGGTCACAACACACCGACCGCTCTCAGTTTCAACCGCCGCTTACAGCCACTCGACTCACGCGCCGAAGGCGCATTCTGAACTAGTTCTTTTCGAAGCATTCATGTCTAGCTTAAAACTTTCCTTCGCATTTGCTTTCGTATAAATGTGTTTTACACGTAACGGCTGCAGCACAACTCCGTGAGTTCGTCATTTACAGCGTACTAACTGCGAAACACGGCAAATAGTCAGTATAAATTTGAAAACTTAATAAATCACGGAATAATGTAGATAGAAAGGTAAAAATTGACACACATTTTTGGAATGACATGGGGTTTCATTAGAACCACCTCTACCGTTAACGGGCCTTTTTTCTTCGAAGAACTGCGTGATTCTGGTTTTGTAACTGCTACCGTGACGGGTGAGAGGTACGCCGATATGCTACAGAATCGCATCATCCCCAGCCTGGCTGATAAACACCTGCTGGAACGTACAATTTTTATGCAGGATGGCGCTGCACCTCACATTGCTAGACGCGTGAAAGGTCTCTTGCGCGCGTCGTTTTGTGATGATCGTGTGCTGAGCCGCCACGTTCGCCATGCTTGGCCTCCCAGGTCCCCAGACCTCAGTTCGTGTGATTATTGGCTTTGGGGTTACCTGAAGTCGCAAGTGTATCGTGAGCGACCGACATCTCTAGGGATGCTGAAAGCAGTGGCGTAACTAGGACTTAGCTTGGGGGGGGGGGGGGAATAGATCTGCTTTACGAGCAAAATTTTAGTCAGTGTCCAGCCAGACTACCATCTAACACTTCAAAAAATGTTCAAATGTTTGTATAGTCTATGGGACTTAACTACGGGGTCATCAGTCCCTAAACTTACAAATGTTCAAATGTTTGTACAGCTTATGGGACTTAACTACGGGGTCATCAGTCCCTAAACTTACAAACTACTTATCAACTAGCTAATCCTAAAGGCGGCACAAATATCCATGCCCAAGGGGGGATTCGAACCCCCGACCGTAGTGGCCGTGCGGACCGTGACTGGAGCGCCTTAGTCCCCGCGGCCACCGCGGCCGGCTCTACCACTTCCGTTTAAGAAACTAATTCACTTCCGACCAATGAAAGCTTATGGTAAAACAGCCCAGGTTTCCAACTTTACCTTTACCAGATTGCTGTTATACGATTTATTTATTTATTGAGGGGGTCTGGGGGGGTGTTCTATCCCCCCTCATCCTCCCCCCCCCCCCCCATAGTTACGCCACTGGCTGAAAGACAACATCCGACGCTAATGCCTCACCATAACTCCGGACATTCTTTACAGTGCTGTTCGCAACATTATTCCTCGACTACAGCTATTTTTGAGGTATGATGATAAACATATTGAGCATTTCCTATAAAGAACATCATCTTTGCTTTATTTTGATTTGTTATGCTAATGATTTCTTTTCTGATCAGACGAAGAGAAATTTTTTCAACCCTTTATTTTATTTTATTTTATTTTATTTTTTCTAATAATACCCGTTTTCAAATTTATACTGACTTTTTGATCACCCAGTATATTTTTCCCGTCTTATATTAGAGTTCTAAAAAAATTTATTTTATCCATTAGAAAATAGATTTTTTCTGAAGGACTGCTACTGTAAGATAAATTGATTTGTGTATAAAAAACAATGCTGCTACCAGTCACGATTTTTTTTTTTTTTTTTTTTTCGAGAAATCATTCCGCCTTCAGGTTCCTTTTTTTTCTTTTTTTTTTTGTGCTGTTTCATATTCTTTAGAATATTTTGAGTGTGTGACTTCCTGCTTCAATCTGCTGTCATTACTGTAATATATAAATACGCGCGATTTTACTGTATGATTATCTTTATATAGAGTTAATGGCGGAATTTTTTGAAAAACTTTTTACTCGCTCTTTTCGACTGGTCCATCTGTGGAAGCTCTCACACATCTCAAACAGCACATATAATACTTTTGCGCATGAGTACACCAGTTGTCACAAACATACATACAAATAAACAGTTACAGAGATGTTCTAAGCTTAAGTTTATCAAAGATCCATTTTCACAGAGTATGCTATAAAGGAATCCTAATTGGATTTTATCAAAGACAATGTTTCCATAGAGTATGCTGCTATTTTATAGAGGATATTTTACTTTTGTTCATTGTCCTAATTTATGCATATTTACAATGGTGCTACGTTTACACTTATTAACTTTTTTTTTTTTTCAGTATTCTATCGCAATATCGGAATTATTTTACGGATTCACTTTCCACTTTTCCGTGAGAGTCGACCACTCTAATTTGGATCTGTGTCTATCCATAGAGCGTAGACGAGTATTCCAAGTTGTTAGGATAACCTCTTCAAGATCTATATCCTGGAGGTGCGAAGTGTTCAGCATCCACTGCCCTCTGAACCTTTTAGTGGGTTTCCTATCTAGAGTGATTGTCAAGGCGTATGCACAGTGGTCTGTAAATGGTGCTGGTATGACATCAACATTATTAAGACGGTTACTTAGGTGGGACGAAGGATAAATCCTTTCGATACGACTACTGGAGGTGGGAGTGAAAAACGTGAATTTTACTTGGGTAGGGTAAAAGAATTCCCTTGTGTCTTGCAGCCTAATGTTGTTGACATGTTCATGAAGATCTTTACAATAATTAAAGTTCGGCCGTTGGTTTTTTCGGTGGAGGAGACAATTGAAGTCCCCTCCTAGCAAGACATTCGGTGGATCTTTTCGTAATAAATAGATAATTTCATCTTTGAAGAAGACACTTCGGTCAGATTTGTGACTACTTCCTGAAGGCGCGTAAAGATTAATGAATGTGACATCAAATACTTTGCAAGCAATGCCACGACCAGACTCGAGCTTTTCAATATCTGATACGGGGATTCCTTCCCGGACTAGGATGGCCGTGCCTGTCTGTTTTCATGGGCTACATTCTCTATTGTGTGAAAACCTGGGATTTGTAATGTAGAAACAGCTAGTTCCTGTAAAAATAGGATATCAGCCTCAGAATCGTAAATGAATTGTTTAAGTGCTGCAAGTTTCAGATCGGATGTTAGACCAGTTATATTTACACTTACCAGTTTGTACGCTTGTGTCCTACTGGGTTGCATGCTATTTTTAATTTATAGGATCATTAGAATCTCGCCAATACATCTTCGTGGGTATTCGAACTGTTTTTTGTGTGATCACTTCGCTCTTTACTTTTGTTTTTGCTGCGCGTTACGATCACATTAGGCTGTACCGTTTTCATTGTCCGAGAAGTGGAGGGCAATTTTTCAACGTTTACTGACGTTGGAAAATCTTGCCTCACTTCTGCCTTCAGACTTGCAGCTACCGCGTTTTTGGTGCGCGCCGAACTTTGCCCGTCGTCCGGCGAGTCACCGCTAGTGCCTGCAACGGTCGCGTGTGAGTTTACAATTCCTTAATCAGGCAGTGTGTATACACTGCAGACGACGCTTTGTTTGTTACCGGTGTCGCCAGCGGCGTTTCTTTCGGGTTCGTGTTGCCTGTATACGGTTTGCTGACCTGCAGTGATTTCCATGCTGTGTATGTTTACATCGGGTATCGCTTCCTGGCGGGATTCTGGTGGCACCGCGCTTTGAGGTGTTGACGGCGAGGAACACTCTGACGGAGGCACTACTTCCTACTCTACCTTCTGCTCAATTACGGGTTGTATCGCGGGTTTCTGTGTGACGTCATCGTACATTTCTACGTCAACTGACGGTCGTACAATGTTTGTCTTTTGAAGTTTTTCCGGTTTTTCGGGATCCTGCGTTTCCTCATCAGTGCTGTTACCATCGCGAGTTTCGCGCCGCTTGGTAGGTGCAGTGGTTATGACACTTTTGAGCGGGTTGGAATCCGCGTCCGGCTTTCGAGGCAACGGAGGGAACTCTTTGCTCGGAGTCTGCTCTGCATCTTTTTCAGTGACAGAGGTTCCTGGTATACTAGCTGCTTCAACACGATTTTCTGTCAAGAGATCAGCTAGTGTCGATTTTTTGCGCTGCTGGAGGGTGGGTTTCAAAATTGTGACACGTTGTGGACCACTTTGATTACAGATCTAACATGTCGATACCTGACCAGAATACCGAATCTGCGCTCTATACCCGCAAACAGTGATGTGTGACGGGATATTTACTTTAACGCCATTGTAGTATTGTAATTTATGCTGACTGGACCACCGTTCAAGGCGAATGTTCCTAATGTCACCGTATTGCAGTAAGACCTCTTTTAGAAAACAGTTCTCTACTTCAGGGGGCAGCTTAAAGACTCGCACATTTTTATACTCCACACTAGCATTAGAAATTTTAACAGTACTCACCGATCCATCTCGATGACGAAATTCAGCGTCCCCTCCGTGTTGAACCACCTGACGTTCCAGTAGCACCGGGTTTATCAGTTGACGTAAAAACAGTATTGTTCCAAATCATAGTAGGCTGTATGAATCTGATCGGTGTTGATTCCAAAGGTTCCCGTTACCCAATCGTGCACTTCCAGTGAGCTCGGTTGCTCGTGTCGTGTTGATTTGTAAAATTCAAATTGCAGGGTGTCCTTCCTGGGTATCGCAGGGCTAATTGCATATGACGCAAAGAACTACACAAAGTTACCAATCAAGTCAAAGACGCGATCAAACGTATTCACAATAACACGAGTATTCGGAACGAAGTGGCGCGTGCACAGCGTAAACAAAGTGCCGGCGACTCGGAGCGCTCAGGCACTTCCTCACTCTGCCACGGCTCAGGCGCAACTGGCGCTGGCCACGCAGTCGGATAACGTGTGATCTTGTCGCTTTATTTTACATATTCCGGAGTCAGAATATGTGTCATGCTTGCGCTTAATGCTATGTACTAGCTTTTATTGTAATTTGTTGCTTGTAGAAAAGCCAATGTTGACTTTGTGATTTTTGAAGATGTTTGAAATGTTCTGTGAAACATTGCCTATATATGGCATGCTGGATATGCAGTTTTTATTGTCTTGTTCAACTGTGGTGTGACTCTTGTGTGTGGAATTTTCTTTATGGTGTCGATCATGGCTGGGTTATAATCATTGGGGCCGGCCGCGGTGGCCGAGGGGACTGAGGCGCTCCAGTCACGGTCTGCACGGCCACTACGGTCGGGGGTTCGAATCCCCCCTCGGGCATGGATATTTGTGCCGTCCTAGTTCGTAAGTACTTTGTAAGTTTAGGGACTGATGACCCCGTAGTTAAGTCCCATAAACTATACAAACATTTGAACATTTTATAATCATTGGCAACTGCAATTTCTTTCACTATGCCAATGACTATATCCCAACCATGATCGACACCATAAAGAAAAATCCATACACAAGCCACACCACAGTTGAATAAGACAATAACAAATGCATATCCAGCATTCCATATATAGGCAATGTTTCACAAAAGATTGCAAACATCTTTAAAAATCACAAAATCAAAATTGGCTTTTCTACATACAACAAATTACAACAAACGCTACTAAGTGCAGGCATGACCCATATTCTGACTCCGGAATATGTAAAATAACATGCCAGCAATGCTCCAAGTTCTACATAGGATAAACACGCCGAAATATAAACACTCGATACACAGGACACATCAAAGCCTACACAGACAGCAAACACACAACATCAGCAATAGCAACACACATAAAAAACACAGGTCACCCATTTAGATAAATTCAGCAGAGAATGATGACAGGGTTCCCCGCATGGCCCGTCACTGTGTGGCCTTTGGTACTGTCAGATGTGGCCACGCACAGCGCTGAGCCTATTAAACAATTGTTGTGGTGGTGCAGCTATTCGCCACAACTCCGGCGGTCTACACAAGTCGCCGAGCAACTCCTACAAGAGGCGATCAGACGCTCCACAGCACTTCGGCTGCCGACGGCGCCCGCAGTCTCGGTGCCTCTTTGGCCGCTTCGCGCGCCGACCAATAGGAAGGAGGGGTCTGGCCTAGATAGCCGGCGCACCACAGTAACGACAGTCAGTACTGGAGAGCGAAATTGCCAGTCAGTACGAGGCAGCCCCAGCAATACTGCAGTTGCAGAAGTTCATCATAGAAGAGTCAGCCTTCTGCCTATGCACAAGTTGACACAGTTTTCTATTGTGTAGCAGAACTATGTAATAGTACAATAAGTTTGTACCAACAGGAGCACACCAATATTAAGTATTGATTTCTTCTGTCAATAAATCCTTTGACGAGTAATAACTTCTTTTAGTGGCAGACCTCGTCCACTCCTTGCTAGCCATGATCTACTACCTTTCGAAACTACAGTATCGCAAGGTCACAATAGTTGTCTGCAACAGTTTTGCAAATCTGCTAAACTGGAAAAAACAGGAAGAAAACATTGTTTTCTATCGTCGTGAGTGTTGTATTTCTCCCCTTTCTGTATTCTTTACATTATTTATTTTTTACTGTCACACTCTGAGAAGATCAATTTGGTTTCTGTAAAGACAGAGGAATCAAGGAAGCAGTATTTTCCCTAAAACTAGTTCTTGAAACACGACTTGAAAAGAAACCTTTCAGCTAACTTAGCTTTCGTACTTTTTCAGAAAGCCTTTGATAAAAACAAATGGTACAAAATGTTTAAAGTACTCCACAAAGTTGGAATTGACTATAAAGACAGAAAAATGATATGTAACCTTCACCAAAGCGAGACATCAGTTATCTATGAATGAACAAACAATGAAGAGCTGACGATACTAAAAGGTGACCGACAAGGTTGTGCTGTATCCCCAATTAATTTTAATATATACATAGAAGAGGCTCTTAAAAAAAGTCAGGGAAAATTCATAGATAGGTATTCTAATTCATGGACGACAAACAGGCATGTTACAATAAGCTGATGACATTGCTGTACCAGCTGAGAGTGAAGAGGACTTTGTAATCGTGCTAAATAAAATGGACAAAGTTATGGGGGAAGACTATAACGTGAAAATAAATAAAACAAAAACGAACGTTATGTGACAAAACAGAGCTAGCTAAAATCAAAGATCATGTAGGCAATGTAGTACTTGAACATGTTGATGTATTTATTTATGTAGGCAGTCGGATCACCAGGGATAAAAGGAGCAAGGTATAAGTAATAAGTTGTACTGCACAATTCAAAGCTAATTTTAACAAAAAGAAAGAGCTCTTAACGTCTAAGAAAATCAGTCTTGAAGTCAGAAAAAGGTTTCTGAAGTGTTACGTCTGGAGTGTGGCATGGTATGACTGTCAAACATGGACTCTGGGAACTGAGAAAGAGAAGAAGGTAAATACTTATGAATTGTGGTGTTTTCGACGCAGGCTCATAATAAAGTGGACTGACAAAGTTACAATGAAGCGAGCTAGGAAAGAGCGGGCGAAAAGAGAAGCTTGTGAAGCCTGGTTGTCAAAAGAAGAGTTCAACGTACAGGCCATGTAATGGGACATGAAGTACTCCTGCAAACTGTTGTGTCTTCGGGATGCTGTAGTGGAGGTGGGCCGTGGCTAGTAATGGCGTGGAGAAGGTATGCAACTAAAAGAAGGTATTAGTCCTCAAAGGAATTGCTGAGAAAAGAAATCAATACTTAACGTTGGTACTCTTATGTTGGTACGAACTTCTTGTACTATTATATCGGCTACGCAATAGAAAACTGTTCTGACTGGTGCATAGACAGAAGGCTGGCTCTTCTATTATGAAATTCTGTGACTGTAGTATTGCTGGAACTGCCTCGTACTGACTGGAACTTCCGCACTCTGCTGTACTGACTGTCGTGGCTGTGGTGCGCCGGCATTTGTAACCGAGCCCCTTCTTCTATTGGCTGGTGCACGAAGCAAGCAGAGAGGTAACGAGACTGCGGGCGCCCCGGCAGCCTCAGTACTGTGGAGCGACTTATCGCCTCTTCTTCAAGTTGAGCGGTGACGTGGCGAATAGCGGTGCAATAACAAAAGCAATAATAGATGGTTATGTGGGAGGGGGGGGGGGGAGACCACGCCTGTACTTGGTCCAAATCATGAAAGATATGGGATGCCAGACCTATGAATAAATGAAGAGGAAAGCAAAAAGGCGTACAAAATGGAGACTTGCTGCTATCACGACTGCTATGTAGAAATCCTTGGATTGACCGACCCCTACAGAGAGGGGGGTCACCTGTTTGTGCTGTTTTGTGACAAAATTTCTGTGTGTCGCTTTCTAGTCTGGACACCAGTACAGCTGAGGCAGGAAGTGCGCAGATCAGTGTGCGTGTCGCGGTTCCGCGTTTCCTGCGGTCGCCCCGCGCTACATTACTGCTGGAACCGCGTTCCGCTGACAGCCGACGATCGCGCGGCCGGCTTCCTGTAATTTGGACGGCCTGCTGAACACGCTGAGCGATATGGGACAGCACAGCACGCCGCATAACGGCAGAGGCGCTGCACAACGGCAGAACCGCCGCGCGGTATCGGGCGCGCACGCGAGCGCGGTCTGCCAGCTGGTGCACCACTCCTCACGCAACTTTTATGTAAACGTGACGTCACTACCAGGGTGACCAATTCCCGCGTACTATACGGGTTCTCCCATATCTTATCACTTTTTTCTTTAATTCTTCCGTCTCCCTAATTTTCTGCTCTTTTCCCCCGAATATTTCGTCAGTGATCACTATTACACCTTAAACCCGGGAAGTACTATCGATAGAACACCGTCTTCCCAACATTCGCCCGCTCCCAGCACTTGCTCCATTCTCACTTCACCGAGTTTGCTGCGTGGTGCAACTGCTGGCACCTCTCTGGCAATCCTGACAAACCCCAGGCAATCATCATCGGTCGAACAAACCCCTCCTTCTGCCTGCATGTTTTACCTCATCCTCCACAACCATCCCATCCGTCACACCCTCACCCTTAAATACCTCGACATTACCCTCGATCGATCCCTATCCTGCACTCCCCACCTCTGCACTGTCCAACAGAAAACCATGTCCGCTCTAAACCTCCGCCGGCCGCGGTGGCCGAGGGGACTGAGGCGCTCCAGTCACGGTCTGCACGGCCACTGGGGTCGGGGGTTCGATTCCCCCCTCGGGCATGGATATTTGTGCCGTCCGTCCGTAAGTAGTTCATAAGTAGTTGTAAGTTTAGGGACTGATGACCCCGTGATTAAGTCCAATAGACTAAACAAACATTTTGAACATTTTTCTAAAGCTCCTCAAACTCATAACCAGAAAGACTGGGGACTCAAACCCTCCACCATCCTATACACCTTATCGATCCCTCATGTGCCCCATCCTCTGCAGCTTCCATCCCGCCTAGGTTTCCGCTCCCCCCTCCTTTTACAAAACTCTCCAAATCCTTGAACGCCACGCCCTCTGCCTCGACTACCATATTCGATTCCCCCGCGCGGATCCTATACGACCTTCTCCCATTCCCCCAGCTCCTGCAGTACCTAGAACACATCCGGACCCTGTACACCAACCGCAAAATAGATTCCTGTGACCCCCTGGTCTCCCCCATCCTTACCAGTCCCGGGCCTCTGCCACGCCTCCACCATTGCAGCCCTTCTTCCCTTCACCTGCACACACTCCACATCCCCTCCCAGGGTAGCTTCCGCCACCTCCCCCTCACAGATGACGCCCTCCGTCCTGAAGTCTGTCCCTCCTATCAACCCTGATCATCTTCCCGTGGATACAACGCCTCCCTCCCCCACCCCTCCCTTTCCTTCCCACCGCTTGGTTCTCCTCAATGCCTCCTCATCACACACCCGGAGTCCTTACACTCCCTCCCCACTCCACCCTAGGCCATCCCCCTCCTCCCTACCCCCTCCGCTCCCTTCACCTGTGGGGCTCCCAGCACAGTCAAGTTTTAATCAGTGCTCCGTCCAGCGTCTGTGTCAGTGAATCAATGAGTATGTTTTATCAGTGCGTACACCACCACAGGAGAACTGTCGCATCTGATATTTTATCAATGTCTCCAATTTGCCAATCTTATCTGTAGATTGTTCTACAGTGTGTTTTTAACGACACCGCTGCACAGATTTTAACGCTACTGTTTATTTTTATCATCTTCCTTTTTGCGAGTTGACCAAAAAATTTTTGCAACACTTTTTAAAATCGTCATGCTTTATAATCTGAAAGCCAATGTTTCAAGAACGTCCATTTTATTCAATCACAAGGCTGAAGAGCGGCGTACGATGCTGCTGACAGCCTGTTAACCATGACGCAGTTAGCGAAACAACAATAAAGGGGAAAAAAAGTATTACCGATACTTGAAATTCTCTCAGCGAGATGCCCGAAATAATTTATAATAATCGATACTATACTCGATTACTGTTGTTCTTCTACGCCCTTTAGAACGCGGTTGTGGAGAAATGCTCACTCGTTTCTTGGTCAATACTGGCAACTCAAGCATGCGATGGCGTCGTACCTGTCAGCAGTTAACGTTTTTATACCGTCACAACACGCGGACGTAATGACTCGAGAAAGCGGATCATGGAGATTAAACAGAAGCGTACAATTACTTGTTTCTCAGTTGACACACGCAACATTTCGCAACGCTTCGAAAAAACCAGTACTGATGGATTGCTTGCCAGCTATCAAAAACACAGGAGAGTTAGCACAAAATCTTTAGAATTGCGCCATTTTCTTTGTTTCCGCGTAATATCTACTGTGGTTTAAAGTGAATCGGTTTCCATTGTGTGGTTTCACCGTGAAAATGAAGATTAAAGGCAGTTTTTTTTGTACCACTGAAAAAACATTGACCAGCTGAAATCCATCTATGGAAAAATGCTTCGGAGATGATTTTATTATCTCCTAGCATTGCTTAAATAGTTATACAATAAAAAATCGATACATAAAATGCAAACCTAGTAGGTTTTGGCATACTGTTCTTGAATTTTCTCCTCGAATAAGTTTTATTAGTGCCATTTCTTTGTTAAAAGCTCATTCTGATGTTGTAGACAAATATGACATGTAAGTAAAAATCAGCAAATTATGTCCCATTATTTTTAATTTTCACTTCCCTATTGTTATCCATTCCAAGGAAATATTTACAGTTGTTCAGTTGGAATTTGCTTTGACTAAAGCTCCCTTATTTTCCCTTATAATAATTATCAGATTTCGGTGATCTACCTTAAACCCGTAATCAAAAGTTGCTCATCCTAGTCACTACTATGCTCTCGACTATTGACTTTTACAAATGCAAGCAATGTTGCCAAATTAGCGCAATTGCCACTAAATTTAGCGGAGTTTACACACAATCAGCGGGTGAAATTTTGCATTTGTTGTCTGCAGTTGCTCCGGTAAAACACAGTCCTTGTAGATAAAGTTGATTTGTGTAGATGAGTTGTTTGATATATGGATAGGTCGTTTGAAAAAGGACACGGTTCACGAAAGTAAAATTCTGCAAGAGAAAGAAAAAAACTTTCTACACCATGAACCATCACTTTTGTTACTGTTGTTTTAAGCCAAGTGGCTAATGAGTCGTCAGGTAGCAGACTATATTTTTGTTTTGTAATTTATAGTTTAACCGTACTGTTAATTTGAAAATCGATGACTCATGACGTTTTTGCAATGAACGACAGTGTGTTGCAACAAATGAAAGCAATACTTGCTGATGTTATTACAAAGATCAGTTAATATTGTACAAGGCAAAATTCCACCTCTTTGACATTTTTGCATCAGTTGTGTTTTGTTATAACAATATGAAAGTGGAATACAATAAAACAAGTTAATCTTCTTGGCTAAGGCGGCGAACCGTCCCGGATCCTGCGGGATTCGTTGTTCCGCATTGGAATAAATACTGAAAATGTCCCGCAAAATGGCAAAAGCGTCCCGCATTCCAGCAATTTTAAAATTGTCTGTCTAAGAGCACAAGCCGTAAGTGTGCGCATTATGTCACACAGCCTGCAGGCCACTGTCACAATGCATCAACTTCGAATGAATGGCAGTCTTCGTATATTAAATAGAAAAATAATAATAATAAAATGAAAAAAAAAGATACGCATCATCTGACTATTTCAAAATGACAAATTTGGGAGCAGTGGAAGTTGTTTTTGTTTTAATCTGTAATAGGATGACTCATTAAAAAAAATTGTTTTTAGTATACTTTTTGTGCTTTCTTAAATACATTTCAATAAATGTAATGGATTATTTTTCGGTGCTCAAGGTGACAAATATGATGTAATATTATCACAGTATGTATAAACGTAATTAAAATCTGACATGCAAATACAATATCAGCATTCATCTTACTTCTTTCAGGAAAAAGAAGGCGGTTAAATTCTGAAAATGCAACAACGAAAGAATTGTTAAAATTGTTTTAAAAAATAGTTTCCATCAAATTTAATTCGAGGTTACTGCAAAACATAATTCCATGGGTAGACTAAGCTACTTATTAAAATGTGTGGAGCACGATGCTCTACGAGCTGGAACAAATAAAAGTAGTACAGGCAACGAAGGCGATCGGAAAAATGTAACGGAGAAAGAATTTGTCAAAATTGTCAGACTCTAAAATTCAAAACAGGAGCACGAGACAAATTTATGAACTGTAAATAAATATTGCAAATTAAAAAAAAAAAATATCACTCATGTTAGATATGTCACTATAACAGTAGTGAGTAGGCCTACTCTGCTCGCCTAAATGTCTTTTTTAGTTTCAGAATAACTGGCACAATAAGTCGCGTGACATTAGTTCTCCTTCACATCCCCGAAATGTCCCACATTGAGTTTTGAAAAAAGTTGGCCGCCTTATTCTTGGCCCTTATGTTCATTGTTTGTCCCCCCTCTGTTGGTCGTTCTTGCATTTGCATCATAAAATTCCACATACTGAAGTGGAATATACCTTTTCGTTTTAAATAAATCTTGAATGTTTTTGACAGTGATCGTTTTCCAGGATGTGCCAACTCACTGGGAAGTACAGGGTGATTATTGAGGCTGTATAGGAGCTGGAACGACTCTTTCCCACGCTTGATTCAGAGAGGCTGGACTTTTTACAGTATACAGGCCAGCAGGTTTTGAATGCTAACACGGCAACATTATCAGTAGCTGCCGGTGTGGAGGCGGCGCCGCACAGTGAAACGCATGCGGGCGGCGGTAGCTGGCTGGCTATCGGTCGGCGACCCCCGCCTGTGGGACTCGGCGGTGTGCTGTCCCGGTGCCCGGTATAGTAAGCGCGCCGGCTCGGGCAGGCGGCCCTCAGCGACCGTCCCGCAGCGTCGCTGCTGTCCCCAGTCCTGCCGGAGGCCGGAGAGGCGTCACTCGGTTGTGTGCACCGCGCAGAATGCGGCCACCGAGCGACCGCATCCCTCTGTCTCGCTCTTCTTCACTGCCGCCTTTGTCACTTTCATCGTCTGTCTGCCACTGTTTTTTGTCCCATTATTTTCGTCTCGTATTACCTCACTCTCTTTCTCACTCTCTGGTCTCTGTCTCTTCAGTAACCAGTCTCGTCTCTACACATGTCCTCGTGGATGGCGTGATTTGCGCTTGTAAACACTACACTGAGAAACATTAACACGTGAGTATGAGGTGTGGCTGAAGGTCGACACATTTCTTTCCTGTTGGAGTTTGTCACAGTCAGGGGCATCCAGGACCCAAAACCTTATGTATAGTTTCCACTATCTGTCTTCATCATAACGACTTTTCGTATATGTTGCGATTTCCGAGAGTGTAGTTACAATGACATTCCTTACGTGTCATCAATTTTCGTAGTTTATTTCCCAATATGTCACGACTGTGAAGAGTTTGCTCAAGAAAGTTCCTACAAGGATAAATTTAACGCCTTTTTCAAATGTGTAGGGCATACTCAGAACAGAGTCTGCTAGCATCCCTGCTTCAAAGCACATTTTAGATCTAGGGACAGATTTTCTTGCGCGGGATACTGGCGCTTGCGCTGCGTCCAACTCCACCGCCTGTCTCATAATGGTCTTTGTCTAAAGAACGTGTGCATTGGCCGAAACCGATAACAAAATAAAATTAGAAATCAGCCACCTGCACTTTCTTACTTTTAGTAGTCACATTACAGTGACTGCACCGTTTAACATACCTAATATTGAATGGGATCTCGTCTCTTTCGACTCGACCCTCCGAAACCAATCGCAAGACTACTCTGTTGTTGTTGTTGTCTTCAGTCCGGAGACTGGTTTCAAGCAGCTCTTCACCCTACTCTATCCTGAACAAGCGTTATCATCTCCTCATAAGAACGGCAACACACATCCATTTGAATCTCCTTACTATATCCATGTCTGGTCTCCCTCTGCGATTTTTACCCCACACACTTCCCTCCAACTCACGATTCCTTGATGTCTAAGAATCTGTCCTACCACTCGATCCCTTCTTTTAATCAAGGTACACCAAACGGAACATAATTTAGTTATAACAAACGCCTGGTTTAAGAATCACGAAAGAAGGTTGTATACGTGGAAGAGACCAGGAGACACCGGGAGACACCAGATAGATTTTATAATGTTAAGACATAAATTTCGGAACCAGGTTTTAAACTGTAAGACTTATCCAGGGGCAGATATAAACTCTGACCATAACTTATTGGTCATGAATTGTACGCTGAAACTGAAAAAACTGCAGAAAGGTAGGAAAATAACGACATGGGACCTGGTTAAACTCGACGAACCTGAAGTTCTTGAGAATTTCCGAGGGAGCTTTAGGCAACAATTGACAGAAACCGGGGAAAATAAAACAGTAGAGGAGTAACGGGTAGCATTGAGAGATGAAATAGTGAAGGCAGCAGAGGACAAAATAGGTAGGAAGGCAAGACCTACAAAAAGAACCGTGGATATCACAGGACATACTAAATTTGATCGATAAAAGGAGAAAATATTAAAATGCAGTAAATGAAACAGGCAATACGGAGAAGGGGGAAAATAGATACTGCCTACAGGAAAATAAGACACATTTGGGGACAAGAAAAACAGCTCTACAAATATCAAGAACGCAGATGGAAAGCCAGTTCTCAGCAAAGAACGGAAAGCTGAAAGGTGGAAAGAGTATATGGAGAGACTCTACGAAGGAAATGAACTTAGAGGCAATATTGTAGGAAGGGGAGAAGAAGTAGATGAGGATGAAATAGGAGATACTATAGTGAGAGATGCATTTGACAGAGCACTCTAGGATCCAAGTAGATGAGATTCCCTCAGAGTTACTGAAGTCTCTGAGAGAACCAGTCATGACAAAACTGTTTAACCTGATGTGTAAGATGTATGAGACAGGCGAAGTACTCTCAGACTTTTAAAAAAATCTTATAATCCCCATTCCAAAGAAAGCAGGCGCAGACAGGTGGGAAAGCTACAGAACCATCAGTTTAATAAGTCATGGTTGCAAAATATTAACACGAATGATATACAGAAGGATGGAAAAGCTGCTAGAAGCCGACCTCGGGGAAGATCAGTTTGGGTTCAGGAGAAATGTAGGAACACGGGAGGCAATACTCGCTTTAGGGCTTATCCTAGAAGATAGATTAAGAAAATGTAAACCTACATATCTAGCTTTTGTAGATTTGGGGAAGGCTTTTGCCAAAGTAGATTGGAATAAACTCTTTCAAGTTCTGAAGCAAGCAGGAGTAAAATATAGGGAGCGTAAGGTTATTTACAACTTGTACAAAAACCAGACAGCGGTTGACAGAAGGGCATGAAAGGGATGCAATGGTTGGAAAGGGAGTAAGACAGGGATGTAGCCTTTCACTAACGTTATTCAATTTGTACGTTGAGCAACCTATAAAGGAAACCAAGGAGAAATTTGGAGAAGGAATTAAAGTTCAGAGTGAAGAAATAAAAACTTTGCGTTTTGCCGACAACATAGTAATTCTGTCAGACAGCAAAGGACCTGGAAGAGCAGTTGAACGGAATGGACAGTGTGCTAAAAGTTTCATATAAGATGAAGATCAACAAGAGCAAAACTAGGGTAATGGAGTGCAGTCCAAGAAAATCCGGTGATGCTGAAGGAGTTAGATTGGGTAACGAAACAATAAAGGAGGTAGATCAGTTTTGTTACTTGGGCAGTAAAATAACAAATGATAGTCGCAGTACAGAGAATATAAAATGCAGAATGGCAATGAGTAGAAAAGCATTTTTGAAAAAGACAAATTTGTTAACCTCGAATGTTGATTTAACCCTAAGGAAGTCCTTTCTGAAGGCATTTGTGTGGAGTGTTGCCTTGTATGGGAGTGAAACATGGACGATAAACAGTGCGGACAGGAAGAGGATTGAGGCTTTTGAAATGTTGTGCTACAGAAGGATGCTGAAGATTAGATGGGTGGATCGCGTAACTAATGAGAAGGCAGTGAACAGAATTGGGGAAAAAAAGGAATTTGACAACACAAAGGATTCTAAAAAAGCTGATTGGCTGCGGTAATGAAGGAGTTGTAGATGTTGTAAAATCCTTTATTTTTCTCTTTACGCTGACGCGTTTCGGGCCTATCCCATCATCGGAGCGCCTGGTGACAAAGTACAGGATACAGTACATATAGGTAAAAATAGTTACAAAGACCATAATATTTTAAAAGGAAAAAATACAATATCTGGCATTTACAATTATAAAGTACATACCTCTACTGAATGCTACAAGTAGAGCTGATATTGACTTTTAATGTATTATGAGTATTTACATGCATATTTTTCCGTTCTCCATTCATGCTCGGGGTGCATCGATGGTGGGAAGTCTGGTGCGTCGAGTGGGACACCTCCGGTGTCTCATGCTTCTCTCTGTGCCCCTGCTACCGAGGCACCTTCAGGTGTACCGGACGTGGTCGAGCCGCTCTCTCTTCAAGGGGAGTGGCGGGTTGTACGGCGTTCGCTCGCTCGAGGCGGAAGGCCAATGTGGAGGCTGGACGTCCGTCCGCGCCCGTTCGTCCTGTGAGCGAACGTGTGGCCACTCCTTCAGCAGGGTCCGAGCAGGTGCACGGGGGGAGGGGATTGTTAGTTATTGGGAGCTCCAATGTTAGGCGCGTGATGGAGCCCCTTAGGCAGATAGCGTTGAGATCCGGAAGGAATTCCAACGAGCACTCGGTGTGTCTGCCGGGGGGCCTCATCCGAGATGTGGAGGCGTCCTTGCCGGCGGCTATCGATAGTGCGGGGTGCGGTCGACTGCTAGTCGTGGCTCACGTCGGCACCAATGACGCTTGTCGCTTGGGTTCTGAGGTCATCCTCAGGTCCTACGGGCGGCTGGCGGAATTGGTGAAGGCTGCTGCACTCGCACGCGAGGTGTAAGCAAAGCTGTCGATTTGTAGCATTGTTCCCAGGGTTGATCGGGGTCCTTTGGTTTGGAGTCGAGTGGAGGGTCTGAACCATAGGCTTCGTCGACTCTGTGACAGCCATGGCTGCAGATTTCTGGATCTGCGTTATCGGGTGGGGAATTGTAGGGTGCTCCTAGATAGATCAGGGGTGCACTACTCTAAGGAAGCGGCTACTCGGGTAGCAGAGTACTTGTCGAGTGCATATGGGTTTTTTTTAGGCTAGTCGCTAACTTTGATGAGCAGTGGCCTGTCAACACTCAAACAACGAATTCAGGGCAAGTTCGGCTCAAAAATTCGAATATCAAAATATTAGCCGCGAACTTACAAAGTATTAGAAACAAAGTTCCCGAATTTGCTGCACTGCTTGGAAATTATTGTGCTCAGATAGTTTAGGCACCGAAAGCTGCCTTAATCATGATGTGGCAAGTTCATAAATATTTAGCGAAGCGTGGAATGTATATCTGAAAGATAGATCGGATACAACTGGAGGAGGAGTGTTCATCGCTGTGGACAAAGATGTTTCTACTGAGATCGAGGTTCAAAGTAACTGTTATCTGGGCACGAATAACAGGTCTATAAGAAATAAAGTTAATAGTTGGGTGTTTTTACCGCCCCCCCCCCCCCCCCAGTGCTGCTGTAGCAGTTTCAGAATCATTCAAAGAAAGTCTGCACCAGGTAGTGCGCAGGTATCCGGGCCATGTAATATTAGTTGGGGGAGACTTCAACCTTAAGAGTATAGTTTGGGACCTCTCTCGTTACATTTCAGGCGATACATACAAGCAGTCTTGCGAGCTACTTTTGGATACATTCTCCGAAAACTCTATTGAGCAGTTAAACCGGCAACCCATGCGCAATGGAAATATTTTAGACCTTATAGGTACGAACAGGCTTGACCTTATTAACGATGTCTGTGTAGAGACAGAAATTACTAATCATGATATAGTCATAGCGTCGATGTGACCAAAGTTCATAAACCAATCAAGAAGGCTAGGAGCGTGTTTTTTGTTGGGAAGAGCCGATAAGCAAATGTTAGGATCGGACTACGAAAATGAATGGGCATTGTTTAATTCCGGGACTATATATGTAGAGGAATTGTGGACTAAATAATGGGTTAGAGAAATATGTACTAAGACGATTAAGGACGATTAACAATAATAATGTTAGAAAGCTGCTGAGAAAGCAAAGGCTGTTGCACTCTCGATTCAAAAAAGAACACGCAAATGATGACAGGCAAAAGTTAGTAGAGATTCGTGCGTCTATAAAAAGATCGATGCGCGAAGCATATAATACCACAGCCATATTTTACCAAAACATCTTTCCGAAACCCGAAAAAATTCGGGTCCTATGTAAAATCGATAATAGGGTCAAAGCACACTATACAGTCACTCGTTGATCATTCCGGGGCAGTAATAGAAGAAAGCAAACGGAAAGCTGAGGTTCTAAATTTAACCTTTAAGAAATCTTCCACGCAGGAGGACCGCACAAATGTACCATCATTTGATCAACGTACTAATTCCGAAATGGGGACATAGTAATAGATATTTCCGGTGTAGAGAATCAGCTGAGGGAGCTAAATACGAAAAAGTCTGCTGGTCCGGATGGAATACCAGTTCAGTTTTACAAAGACTATTCTGCGGCATTGGCCCCCCACTTAGCTTGAATTTATCGCGAATCTTTAATTCAGCGCAAAGTTCCTAGTGATTGGAAAAAAGCGCAAGTGACTCCAGTTTATAAGAAAGGAAAGAGAACTGACCCACACAATTACAGGCCATTATTGTTGACATCAGTTTCGTGTAGAATTTTAGAGCATATTCTCAGTTCGATTATAGTAAATTGCCTTGAAACGGAAAAGCTTCTTTCCATAAATCAGCACGGGTTTAGGAAACATCGTTCATGTGAAACTCAGCTTGCCCTTTTCTCACATGACATCTTGCGAGACATGGATGAAGGGCAACAGGCGGATTGTGTTTTTCTCGACTTCAAAAAGGCGTTTGACGCGATGCCACACTGCAGACTGCTAACGAAGATACGAGCTTATGAAATAG
Source organism: Locusta migratoria (assembly GCA_026315105.1). NCBI lineage: Eukaryota > Metazoa > Arthropoda > Insecta > Orthoptera > Acrididae > Locusta > Locusta migratoria. The sequence goes on from CM048744.1 coordinate 28,945,791, forward strand.
GTTCACAGGTTTGTGACTGGCTGGAAGACTTCCTAAGTAATAGAACGCAGTACGTTGTTCTCGACGGCGAGTGTTCATCAGAGACGAGTGTATCGTCAGGCGTGCCCCGGGGGAGTGCGATAGGACCGCTATTATTTTCTATCTATATAAACAATCTGATGGAGAGAGTAAGTTGTAATTTGTGGCTGTTTGCTGATGATGCTGTGATGTACGGGAGGGTGTCGTCTTTAACTGACTGTAATAGCATACAGGATGACTTAGACAAAATTTCTAGTTGGTGCGAAGAATGACAGCTAGCCCTCAATGTAGAAAAATGTGAGGTGATGCGTATGAGTAGGAAAAACAATCCCATAATATTCGAATACAACATTAGTAGTGAGCTTCTTGATGCTGTCGCGTCGTTCAAATATCTAGGCGTAACATTGCAGAGCGATGTGAAATGGAACTAACATGTGAGGACAGTTGTGAGTAAGGCGGACAGCCGACTACGGTTTATTGGGAGAATTTTGGGAAGATGTACTTCATCTGTAAAGGAGACCGCGTATAAAACGCTTATACGACCACATCTTGAGTATTGCTCAAGTGTTTGGGGCCCACAGCAGATCAGTTTCAAGGAAGACATAGAAGCAGTTCAGAGGCGATCAGTTAGGTTTGTTACTGGTAGGTTCGACCAATGCGCAAGTGTCACGGAAATGCTCCAGCAACTCAATTGGGGATCGCTGGAGGAAAGACGACGTCTTTACGTGAATTTCTGTTGAGGAAATTTAGAGGGCCGAAATTTGAAGCTGAGTGTAGTACGATCTTGCTGCCGCCTACTTATATTTCGCGCAGTGATCACAAAGACAAGATAAGAGAAATTAGGGCTCATACGGAGGCATATAGGCATTCTTTTTTTTCCTTGTTCTATTTGGGAGTGGAATAGGAAAGGAAATTCCTAGTAGTGGTACAGTGTACCCTCCGCCACGGACCTTACGATGGATTGCGGAGTATTTATGTAGATGTAACTGCATAAAGATCTGCACAACTTATTGATACTTTGTTTTTAATTTTTTTAATTTTATTTATTTGTTACCAATGCCAAAGTTGTTATGTAGAGAGCACAGGAATGACAAACAGAGATTTCAAAGCACTATACAAAGAACAGATCAGATGTTGAAAATTTGAAACAAACCACTCCGCATTTGCCGAACACTTAAAACAACACAACAAAACAACCTACAGTAACCAATCAGCACTACATGTAAACCAGCATGAACCAAATATTGTACGTAATAACATCCAGATAGCATTAACTATACTTAAACAACGCACCAGAACTGTTTATAACCTAAAACAGTAAAAACGTGGAAAACGAAATATTGTAAAACATAATCATTTATATATTACAGACCACTGATGATGACTTTCAAATAAATGCGAAATGCATTTGGCAATATAAAACTTTATTATTCAGTTGCAAAGACAGAATACATAAATGTCTACATTGTAAGGCTCCTCTCTCCGTCAAAAAAACACAGAAGCAAAAGACAATACAAAGGAGACAGAAGTACAATCAATAACGTGCTTTTGAGAAGACAAAAATGTTGGCTGTTGCATTATAAACTGGCAAGAAAAACAAATCCGCTCTCTCCGTAGCTCGGCAAAACCCCGGCGCAGTCTCATTACGCTCCATCGCAAGTAAGCGCGAGGAATGAAAAATTATTGTTAGAGGGCCGGCGATGAAAAATTGTGTCAGATGAAAGGGAGCGTCTGCTGCTGCCCGCCTCCTGTGTACAGACAAAGCAGGGCAGCCAACAGAACGGCGGATTACGGCAGAAAAATGAGGCCCGCTGCGCCGCGCTATCGAGCGCGAAATATGCGCGGCCGGGCTGAGCGACGGCTGATGATGGCGGCCGGCCGGCGCTCGAAACGCATCCATCACCGCCGCGGGCGCGCGCCACGTCGCCACGGCAGTCGGCGGACGCGAGAGGGGGACTCGCTCCCAACACTCTCCAGCTCAGGGACGGCCGCACTCCTGGGTCTCCAGTTTATGACGACACTGTAATCTGAAATATCGTACGTGACTGAAAACCTCGTCTTTCCGAAATTAGGAAATATTCTTTGACCTGCACCGTCAGAAGGGGTGAAGTCGATCAGGTGGGGGGAAGTCGACCGGCAATACGGCATTATAAATTACACTACTTCCGCCTGGCGGTACATCCGGGATCTACACGCTACACATACTTGTTGGAAGCCAATGAGTTGCAGAGTAATGTTTACTTGTAGAATTTTCTCTCTGAGTATCCGTTCAGCGGGTTTGTGGAATATAAACAAATGCATTTTCGTGGCCTGTGAATGAAGCAATACTAAACATGTCATAATACGACCTTATAGTCAAATAATTCTGCTGTTTTCAGACTGTTAGTCGGGAAGCGAACTCATTGCCATTTGATTTACGTATTTGCAAAAGCAGAAGTTTGTTGTATGGGCGAGTAGTGATCTAAAAATTTAATTGTATTTTGTAGGGTGAAGTCGATCATGCAGCGAACATGCGTGAAGAAGGTGGGAAGAGAGGGAAATAGGAACTACAATCCAGTATGTCTGGAAAATGCCGTTCAGGAAGTGAAGAAAGGGAAGTTCAGTATTCGTAAAGCATTTGAGTGTTACGATGTGCCCTATACGTTAAATGAGTGGGCAGCTTGTTCTTAGTTCAGTATACGTAGAATGTTTAGTTGATGGATTTGTCAAGTGTATTTCCAGATGTTCCTGATGTACAAAAGAATCACTTCACACAAATGAAGCCTAAGGGCACTGGTCGTGGACGCTATAGTTTCCCAGATTTTGACATTTCAAACATTGAGTGAAAATTCTTTATGATGCAAGACAATTTTATGTATAGTGGTTATTTTTTTAAGGAAGATACAATGTTCTAACCATAAAATAGTATATTTTTTTATTTTAATAGATGTTTGGTCCCTGAGAAAGACCAACCACTATTATAAAACTTCATATAAACATAGCCTACCATACCTAGGGAGATATTTCAATGTAAAAGACGATCGGTTCCACCCCATTGTCTGGGTGAAGCAGTTATAGGGGTGAAGCCGATCAACCTTTACATTAAAAGAATTTCGAAAGCACAATAGGCTATTTCTATATTCAACATAAGATATAATGTCGAAATCCTAAGGATTAAAGGTAATATTTTTGAAACGAATTCTTCCAGAGGTTCCCTCAAAAACATCAGAAAAACTGAATTTTGTGATCGACTTCACCCCTTCTGATGGTACTGCGTAGATAAAACATCCAAACGCTACTAACACATTCTTTTCTTCTTTCTCTTGACCCCTTTTCCCGCACATGCAGGGTAGGCTTTGGTTATTGGTAATTGGCGTGTTAATATTGACGGGGTGGCCGGATGCCCTTCCTGCCGCCACCCCCTTCACCCCGGGAGGAAACGTGTACCCCAAATGTTATATGTGTGAAAGTGTAAAGCGTTATGAAATGTTTGCGAATAGGGTATCTGAGGCGGGACTTGGTGACCAGCCCGGTATTCACCTAGTGGGACGTGCGAAACCGCCTAACAAACCCCCATCCAGGCTGGCCGGCACTCCGACCCCCCGACCGCCGACTGGCCAGACTGCTGAGGACTCGCGGTCCAGAAGGCGCGCGCGACCAAGAGTGATGCCAGAGCGAGGCGCAATAGCGCCCTGCCCGCCTTTTGGCAGGTGGCAGTGCTACACTCTGTCACTGTCGGTCTCTGGTCAGAGGGGTTGGCAGTCGTAAACTGTGTCAGCGGTGCAGAGCGGTAGGCAGGCGGAGTCAGGGGTCGGTGGCGACTAGTACGTCTGAAAGAGTCACGCAGTCAGTGTGTGCAGCAGCTATGAGAAAAAGATTGTTGGTAAGCCTGACTTTGCTATCTACTTTTTAATTGTAATTCTGATAGTGTTTCAAAAGTAATAATAATAATCGTAATCTTAATCGTTTTGTATTATTATTACTTTTTAAACATAGGCTGTAAATAAAAATCATAATCATTTTGTAAGCCTGTGACAATGTCGGCTGGAATAAACTCTTTCATGTTCTGAAGGTGACGGGGGTAAAATATAGGGAACGAAGAGTTACGTTCAACTTACACAAAAACCAGACAGCGGTTATTAGAGTCTAAGGGCAAGAAAGGGACGCAGAGCTTGGGAAGAGAGTAAGATACGGTTGTAGCCTTTCCGCAATGTTGTTCAATCTGTACATTGAGCAAGCCGTGAAGGAATGCAAGGAGAAATTTGGAGACGGCATTAAAATTCAGGGAGGAGAAATAAAAACTTTGCGGTTTCCTGATGACATAGTAATTCTGTCAAAGACCGCAAAGGCTCTGGAAGAGCAATTGAATGGAATGGACAGTGTCTTAAAAGGAATATATGAGATGAACATTAACAAGACTAAAACGAGTGTAATGGAATCGAATGTCAGAAAATCAGGCAGTGCTGAAGTAATTAGATTGCGTAATGAGACAATAATAATAGTAGATGAGTTTTGTTTTTTGGGTATCAAGACAACTTCTGATGGCCTAAGTAAAGAAGATATAAAATGCAAAATGGCGATAAGAAGAGAAGCGTTTCTGAAGAAGCGAAATTTGTTAACATCCAATATTAGTTTAAATGCTAGGAAGTCCTTTCTGAAATCATTTGTGTGGAGTGTAGCATTGTACGGGAGGTAAAGGTGGACGATAAGGAGTTCAGACAAAAAGATCATAGAAGTTTTCGAAATGTGGTGCTACAGACGAATGATGAAGATTAGGTGGGTAGACCACGTGACTAATGAGAAGGTACTTAATCCAATTGGGGAGAAAAGGAGTTTCTGGCATATCCTGACGAAGAGAAGGGATAGATTGGTGAGACACATTATGAGAGATCAAGGAAGCGTCAATTCAGCATTAGAGGCAAGTGTGTGGGGTAAAAATGATGGAGGGAGACCGAGGGACCAATATAGTAAGCAGATTCAAAAGGATGTAGATTGCCATACGTATTCTCAGATGTAGAGACTTGCACAGGACAGGGTAGTGTGGAGAGCTGCATCAAACCAGTCCGCTGTCTGAAGACCAGAAGAACAACAATCGTTTTGTTTCACTTCAAGTTACATAACAGCTTCATTCCCTTTTTAAACTCAGCATTATTAGCAAGCTGTCTTAAGCTGTGAGTTTTAACAGTAACAGTAGGATAGATACAAGTTTGAACTTTATTTATATTTCATCATTAATGTACAGCAAATGGCCAAGCTGCTGTCTACTGAGAACAGGTGAGTGAATTTAAATTTATTTATGATTCGTATTCCGAGTAACGAGGGAAATTGTTCTCTGTCTGTTAAACATTACGCACGTACTCAGTACCCCGGTTTGTTATGCTGTTTCATTTTCATTATAGAAATTGTAATCAGTAGTTTATCAGGTAGCTACCAATATTTCTGTGGTAACGCGAGCAGCGGTTTTCTCACACAAATATTAATTACACCGCTTGCTAACAACACTTTAGTTATTGTTAAGATCGTAACTGAATCCATAATTAGTCAGTTTTTGGTTTTTAATAAAGTAAACTTTGATCCTTACTTTAAATAATAAGTCAATTACATTTTGTTCCGCTTTTAGTTACTTTTATATAATTTCTGTCATTTTGTGCATCAGCTCATTTATTACACTCCATATTACTTGGTTTCCACCCAACTTAACTAATGAACAACACTCTTGATCATTAAAATTGCTACACCACTAAGATAACATGCTCCAGACGCCAAATTTAACCGACAGGAAGAATAAGCTTTGATATGCAAATGATTAGCTCTTAGAGCATTCACACAAGGTTGGCGCCGGTTTCTCATACACAAACAGCAGTTGACTGGCGTTGCCTGGTGAAACGTTGTTGTGATGCCTGGTGTAAGGAGGAGAAATGCGTACCATCACGTTTTCGACTTTAATAAAGTTCGGATTGTACCCTATCGCGATTGCGGTTTATCGTATCGCGACATTGCTGCTCGCGTTGGTCGCGATCCAATGACTGTTGACAGAATATCGAATCGGTGGGTTCAGGAGGGCAATACGGAAAGCTGTGCTGCATCCCAACGACCTCGTATCACTGACAGTCAGGATGACAGGCGTCTTATCCGCATGGCTGTAACGGATCGTGCAGCCACGTCTCGATTCCTGAGTCAACAGATGGAGACTTTTGTAAGGCAACAACCATCTGAACGAACAGTTCGACGACGTTTGCAGCAGCATGGACTATCAGCTCGGATACCATGGCTGCGGTTATCCTTGACGCTGCATCACAGTCAGGAGCGCCTGCAACGACGAACCTGGGTGCACGAATGGCAAAACGTCATATTCTCGGATGAATCCAGGATCTGTTTACAGCATCATGATGGTCGCATCGGTGTTTGACAACATCGCGGTGAACGCACATTGGAAACGTGTATTCGTCATCGCCATACTGGTGTATCACCCGGCGGGATGGTATGAAGTGCCATTTGTTACACGTCTCGGTCACCTCTTGTTCGCATCGACGGCACTTTGAACAGTGGCCGATACATTTCAGATGTGTTTCGACCCGTTGCTCTACGCTTCTTTCGATCCCTGCGAAACACTACACTTCAGTAGGATAATGCACGACGCAGATTGCAGGTCCTGTACGGGTCTTTCAGGATACGGAAAATGTTCGACTGCTGCCCTGGCCAGCACATTCTCCACATCTCTCACCAATTAAAAACGTCTGGTCAATGGTGGCCGAGCAACTGGCTCGTCACAATACGCCAGTCACTACTCTTGATGAACTGCAGTACTGTGTTGAAGCTTCATGACCATCTGTACCTGTACACGCATCCAAGCTCTGTTTGACTCAATGGCCAGCGTATCAAGGCCGTCATTACGACCAGAGGTGGTTGTTATTGGTACTGGTTTCTCAGGATCTATGCACCCAAATTTCGTGAAAATGTAATCACATGTCAGTTATAGTATAAAATATTCGTCCAATGAATACCCGTTTATCATCTGCATTTCTTCTTGGTGTAGCATTTTTTGGCCAGTAGTGTAGGATCACATGATCCGGACATCCCCTCTCCCTACATTCATCGCTTGGTGTTTCTCTGAGTCTGACGCGGTGTAACTGCGTGGGATAAGGACCGTGTCCTGTCGAGGAGTGGACCATGCCGCGGCTGGAATCTACTTGTTTCATTCTTAGTATCTTCGCTACGTCGGGGAAGAATGAATAGACCTTCCGACCCCTATCACTTGAGCCTCATTTCCGCTTCCAGGAATCAGAGTCTCCGTTGTTTTTTTTTATTTTCCAGAGCAGACCCTGTTAGCAAAAAAAAAAAAAAAAAAAAAAAAAAAAAAAAAAAAAAAAAAAAAAAAAAACAAGGTATAGTCTGCCCATCTTCAACCAGTACGTCGCAGCCCGATATTTGATGGTTTCATCGATCGGGAAGGTCCCCATCACCACACACTTTGCCTCCAGTCAGGCGGTCCGGAAAGCCCCAGGTAGCTCGAGTAGGGCGACCCTCTGCCCCTGTCTATCGCCGTGACGCTGGTGGCTTCTATCAAGCGGTGTGCCCAGCTACTTTCTGCAAAGCATAGTAGGGGACACCGGGGCACATTGGCCATATCTTTTATTACTGTTAATATTAATTCATTTGACTTATTTAAATTTATGAAATTATTGTTAAATATTAGATTGGTGTTTACTGGGTAGCAGTCATTAAGCTTGAAAATATCTGTTAAAGTATTAAATAACTATTAAATACTGGACATATGCCAAGTGGGCAAATCTGCCCCTACCTCAGGGTAAGTTGGCCCAGAGGCTAGGGCACGTGGACCCATGTAGTATTTTGGTAAGTATAACTAGAAAATCAAAATAAAACTAACAGTTATCAAGAAATATACTTTAATGTACATAAAATCAAGTTTAATATTGAGTTAAATGCTCAACATTGAGGACTATGACAACAGGACAGGTTAAACATAATGATTTATAGTGTCTTAACACAATCCACTGAGCTTTAATCAATATCCAGCTCCAAAGGATCAGCACAGTTTTAATACTCATAAAATAGTCCACGGATTTCTTTTTTCACGCATCTCTGATGAGCCCAACGCTTACAGTTCTTGAACTGAATTTCTTTTTCTCCAGTTGACTGTTTCAAAAAGGCCATGTGACGCTTCTTCATTGTCATCATTATCACCATCTTTCCTTTTTGAAAAAGAGCTTTTCTAGCCTGTGATCTAACTTTCCTTCAGTATTTCTTTCCAACACTTTGGTCCAGTGGGAACGGTTAAAAATTCAGTTCATGTTTCCTGAGTTTCAACTACCTGTGCAAACTGACATGAGGTCTGTCTGTACTCAGCACAGTACCTCCAGTACGATTTTCTTAGAATCCCAAAGTCTTCGCTAACACTCCTCACAGATTTTTCCTGTTCTTTTACTTCTAAAACTGCTCTTAGCATCTTATCTTCATCTTCTTTTATAATTTCGGATCATTGTAATAAGACTACAAATAAAACAAAGGTTTAAACCAGAGCCGTAACTTATGTTTTCAAAACAAGGAAATGAACGATATTCTGACTTCTCAGATGACTGTTTAAGATTAAAATAAATTTTTCTGGTTGGCGTTCATTCAACGCTTTTTATCTCGTGAATATGACGATATTTTGACCTTTGAAACGTATTAAAATTTGTTTAACTTCGACAATTATGTTAATTAATAAATTAATTCTGTTCTTTAGAAAATCCACTGAAGCAATTACGTCTGTGTGCCATATAGAAATAATCCTTAAAGTACGACCTTTTATTTTACTACTCGCCCCCTATCGCCTAAAGCAAGCAAAAGTTAAATAACACACATTAACAGACGAGTAGAATTTTACTGAAACACGCACAAAAACAATTAAGGACTATAGCTTGTCCAAAACTTTACCATCTGTGATATTTGTCCTGTATAAGGAGAGGGACAGTGCTACCTCCTTCCTGATTGATTCCTAAGACGATCTAGCGTCTACTGTATGCACTAATTAGACTGGGTCATCCTGCCCCCTATGTCCAACGTGCCACGGTCTCCCCTACTAAAATAAAGAAATTTCCAGCTTGGTGTGCGATATTATGTATTTATTTTTAAAAAATTACGTATCGATTTCGTTCGCATAATGAGCTATCATCAGTGCAGAATGCAAGTCATGATGATTCATGTACTCCGCATAAAACATTTAAGTCACGTCCATAAAATAACTAAAAAGCCCCTCCTAGTACATGTTACAAGTTTATGCGGAGTACATGAGCCACCATGACTTGCATTTTGCACTGATGATGTCCCATCATGCGAACGAAATCGGCATGTAATTTTTTTTAATAAATACTTCATACCGCCCACCAAACTGGAAAATTCTTGATTTCATTACGATATTGGGGTGGGCACGCAAAATCTACATTATGGAGTCAAATTACAAGCATAGTAATGATTCGAGAAGTGCACAGTAGTAAGTTCGTGTAACTGACAAAGCAAGTATGTAATGAAACTTCCTGGCAGATTAAAATTGTGTGCCGGAACCGGGACTCGAACCTGGGACTTTTGGGACCTGGGACCTTCGCGGGCAAGCGCTCTACCACTCTGCTATCCCGACTGTCGGGATAGCTCAGAGGTAGTGCGCTTGCCCGCGAAGGGCAAAGATCCGAGGTTCGAGTTCCGGTTTTGGCAAACAATTTTAGTCTGCCACGAAGTTTCATATCAGCGCACACTCCGCTGCAGAGTGAAAGTTTCATTCTGAAGGTTTGTAATGTTCTGTTTTAAGCCTTTCCAGATTGTGTAAAAATTTTTTCTGCCTTATCTGTCTGTACCCTGAAGTATCAAGTTTAATTTTTCAAACTGTACTATTTCTGGCTTAAAGCCATGATATTAAGATCGAAATATTGCTTCAGTGCAGCCGGTTAGAACCAGTAGGCACAGATGGTAAAAGCTGGTGAGCACTACGACAGGTGGTACAGTAGGTCGGGTTCTCATGAGAAAGAGCACTGGCGAATCTCCCCGAATTCTAGGGAAGTCCCCGAGCGGCAGGCACTGGACGCCGATTGGCCGTAGTAATGGCAGTCACGCGCCAAAACGAGATCATATTTTTATTTATATTTAATAAATTATTTATTCAATGTCAAATTCAATTTATAAAAACCCCTCAAAGCTAAGCTATGCCCTGAGTAGGTAAAACATATTATCAGTTGCTTATTCAATAAACAAAATAATTTAAGACGGACTATGCACGGCAGCCATGTTTGCACGCCAAATTGGGGAGCGAAGGCAGCCTTGCATCGAGCCGCCACTCTTCAGTCCAGAACACGCACTGGGAGGAGTAACACGTTGTATATGTAGGCGGTCATAAGACACATTTTATCATTTTGAGTTCAGGACACGCACTCGGAGGAGTAACATGTGAGTTCAGAACACGCAGTCGGAGGACTAACATGCATACGTAGGCGGTCATAAAACATTGTTTAATCATCTTAGATCAAGGCGAAATGACTTTATATTTACTTTCAGTTAAGATAATGTGTGTTAAGTGGATGTTATTATTCAGTTTGCTGGTTTTCTGTTTTCTTTAAATAAATCAGCTGGCATCCAAACTATCTCTGTTTTATTCCGTAACTAGATCAGTTCCTGCCAATAGTTCAGCAATTTCAGCCTCATTCAAGAACTCCGACCTGGCTGCTATCATCTGCGTGAGGACATCTATAGAAAAAGTCATGTTGGTGAACTTTCAGAGTTTCTACCCTTCACTCAGTACAGTGGGGAGTTACTACAACCCTCGCGTACACTCTCATTGCGGTACAAACGCAAACTGTTGTGCGTCATCCATGACTACGTGGAGGAGTAAAGAAAATGGTACAGGACCGGTTAACATACCACCTGCAGACATTTTCCTGTTGTACATGGCATTCCTTGCGGTGATGTACACTTACAGTACATACTTTGAATAAAAGAGACTTGAAATTAGCGGGAACTGTGAAAAGTGAATCAATAAAGAAAAGTAACCGTCCTACCCAGATTTTTCGGTGTTGCGTGTGAAGAATGTGAATAGTAAAGCATCTCAGAGAAAGTGATATCAAAAGAGGCAAAGTGTGAATAGGAAGTGCGCGGCCACTGGATTACGTTATGTCTGTGCATGAGCCAGCAGACAGCGGTGGGACGCAACACAGCCGGCACGCAGCTACGACTGGAGCGAGCCGGATAGCAGCAGCACGCAGACCGCCTACATCAACAAACAGCAGCGGCCACGGAGCGGCGTTCTCAAGCAGTTCAGAGAGCGACGCGTAGCTGCCATCGGAAGCAACAGGGAGTACACCAGCAGTACAACGAGCTACACGAATGCTCACGACTAACGTCGGCTGCACATGCACAATGGAAGAAAAGTTAGAGTGAGTGTTGTACCAGAGGTTTTGTAAAATTAATACACAATATCTAATTATTCTGCAAATCTAACAAAGTGATTAAAAAAATGTTTCAAATGTTTGTATAGTCTATGGGACTTAACTACGGGGTCATCAGTCCCTAAACTTACAAACTATTTATCAACTACTTACGAACTAGGACGGAACAAATATCCATGCCCGAGGGGGGATTCGAACCCCCGACCGTAGTGGCCGTGCAGAACGTGACTGGAGCGCCTTAGTCTCCTCGGCCACCGCGGCCGGCGATTAAGAGGAGTAAGAAAATCAGTAAAATGACTAGCGAAAATAACAGTAAATACTTGTTAAGAAGTACAGAGCGAGCGGGTGCTCACAATGTGGGCAATGATCCTAAGGATCAGCCACAACAGCTGGACACAGAAAATGTTAGCTTAAATTTTGTCAATCAGTCCTGCAAGGCAAGGCAAATAATAACGCATAAAATTTTGTAGATTAAAATGTAGATTCAAATCTTGTGTATGACTCTAACAATTAAAAGTCGAACACTGTAGGAAACAAGAGCTTTGTTTTATCACTAAAATTAACAAAGCAGGCGCCGCTATCGTAGGCGAAATTCAACAAATCGGAGGTAGCACAAAACACAATATACAAAAACACTTTGAAGCTAGCTCTGGTTTGTCGTGCCTGTTTTGAGATGGTGCATATGTATATCCAAGTTAAATTACATCTGATTGGACCGCGAGCAAACACGTTAACGGCGACACACGGCTGCGTTAGATGAACGCACTCTACTCAAGAAGAAGTGGTTGAAAATCGGATTCATTGTAAAGAATCACGGTGGATTCTTAAGTTGCAGTCTGTTAGAAATAAATCTAGGTACTGGTTTCGTATGAGAAGTGGCGTGAATTCAGGCGACTAGCTGCAAACCCCGAAAGTCGGAACTCGGACCCACGTGGTTCTAAAAACCGATAAAATTGAATAAATTCAGATTCCGAAAGATCAAGAAAATTAACTACAGCATGCAATCCATAGAAATGCTTAGAATTATATAAGGAAGCGAATGAAATACAGCTACACGCGATAGGGGGCGATTACAGAGACGGATGAGGTCCCGTCTCAGAAAAACCATAAAAATGAAATAATTACAAAGCCCGAAAAATAAAATTAAGAATTACAGCATGCATCCCATAAAAATGCTTATAATTACATAAGGAAGCTATTGAAGGAGGTTGTACAAGCCTCAGAGAGTTACTGACAAAAACAGAGTGCGTACTAACAGTCGGAGAAGAAACAGCAAAATTAAAATATGCGGAGAGAGAAGATCGCGAAATATTAGCGGAAATCAGAAGGATACTTGCATAGTTACTTGCCTGATGGGCATGGAAACAAACAAGAGTGGAAGCTGAAGGCTTTGTTCTATGAACCAACCAAGTGGAACACATATCACTCACAGAAGGAAAGGATGAGAAGATTTTTACATGCACTGTACAAAAATGAATGTATCACCTATTAGTAATCGGGCCCCTCAAAGCTAGAAAGTATTTACACATAGTTCATACACCGCCACATGATCACAAAAGGTTTTAACATACCAGGCCGTTATCAAACTGCACCTAGGATCACACACACCGCATTCATCGATTGGAAATCACTGAATTGAAAAACGAGAACACATTTACACACACGATTGGAAAAAAATATTTTTAAAAAATGATTCTAAGTTCACAAATCTAAGTTACACATGCTAGACAATGAAACGCTACCATCTCCAAACATAAGAGCAGAATCAACCTTACCTCACCAGAAGACCAGCACAGAATGAACAGACTGAGCGGCCACGAAACGCGGGAAGCCACCGGAAGCCGGAAAATGCAAGATCAGCAGTGGTAGGGATGGAGAATCTCGCCCTAGAGAAGGCTCGTCGACTGGACTGTAACCAAAGGGTGTAGAAACCTCCTTGGTAGCCTCAGCAGCTATCGACTCTGAGCCAGAGATTCTCACACATCCACTTAAAAGTAAAACAAGTACACATTCTCACAGGGACAGTGGTGTAGTGGAGAAGCCACATTTATGCCACATTAATCAATATAATAATAAATTATCAACATATCAAAATAAGAAAAACCTAACAATATTAACTAATATTTTAACACATGAAATAAAAATGCTATTCCTCAAGCCTTGAAAAGAGTGCGGTTCAAGTTTCAACAAAATGATGATCTAGCGACATTAAATAAATTATAACTTTACAGAAATATACAAAAAATATATGGAAGACAACAGACGGTCGTCTTTCACAATGTATAAAACTCGTCTAGTCAAAACACAGAGCAGATTAATGTAAACAATATAGCAAAAGTCGCTCAGAACCACATTAAAGTGGAGGATCTGAATGTGAACATCAGTGGAAATGAACCTGAGATTGGCATTTCAGTTGAGCAGACAACAGTTGTAAGTAGGCAAGTCATAGCCAGCTTTGGGAGACGCTTTGCCAGTAGAAACTAACGGGGAGAAAGAATTGGTAAATGAGGTAACTTTAACAGTGTCGTTCCAATACATTAGTAAATTAGGAACAGAACTTAGAAATGAATTAAAACAAAATACAGGCGAAAGCACACACAAACAAGACGAAAACATAAAAATATTAGAAAATAAATTAGAAAACGGGTTAAAAATTACGTTAGAAAGGTTAAATGAAATAAACACACAAATTGTTAACACGAATCATAAGTTTGAAGCTTTGCAAAACAGGGCGAACGCCAATAATGCTATATCAGCAGACCGTTGGCGGAAGATTGATAAGGAAATACTTGAATGCGATGAAAAATTAAAAATAGAGAAATGTGATGTCAATCACGATTTTAATGTTCAAGTTAGGACAATGAATGAAAATATGGTGGATCAAGAAAATGCTGTGTTACTAATTACTACCAATGACCATGCAGAATTATCTGCTTGTAAAGGCAATACAAATACGCTTCAGTGTAGATTCTGAGAAACTGAACAAAAAGTACAAGAATTACCTGAAACGTGCAGTGTTACTAAAGATCTAGGTTCCACAAATAGCGTATTGACGCAAAAGTTTGTAACATGTGTAGCACAAGAAAGAAGGGAGGGGATAGTAAAAGTAAATGATGCAGTAAATCACACAAATACTTATAAAGCTAATTATATTTCAAGACAAGGTCATGAACACCCAGTTGCTTTTTTCGGCAGTCAAGGGGCACTACACACGTACGCTTCACAAAGCAACAAAGGAAAACTAATGGCTCTTATCATAGAAAACATTCCAGTAAAATGAATTTTGGCACCTGAAATGAAGTATCACTACACAAGATGGTAGTTGACAGAATACTATACAAAGTCAATTCAGTAAAAATAGTTCAAAGAAAAGTACTAAAGGAACATATTCAGGAGTGCAAGGATGTCAAGATATTGATAAACAAAATGTTCAAATGTTTGTAGAGTCTATGGGACTTAACTACGGGGTCATCAGTCCCTAAATTTACAAACTACTTATGAACTACTTACAACTAAGGACGGCACAAATATCCATGCCCGAGGAGGGATTCGAACCCCCGACCGTAGTGGCCGTGCAGACCGTGAATGGAGCGCCTCAGTCCCCTCGGCCACCGCGGCCGGCTATTGATAAACATTGATTACCATTGACTTGACAGCCTGCTTCTGAAAAGTTCATTTAGTAGAAAATTGTCATGAAAATATTTCATTCGTCTGTGAAGGACGAAATTATCAATTCAGGTTCTTTGAAAGAGGAACAATCTAAGAAATGCGTAAAATAGTGGGCATCATGAAACATTATGTACGAAAGAAAATACCTCAGGGGGCGATGACATTCTGTACATCGCTAAATAGTTGACGCCTACCAGGAACCTGTTAGTTCTTCCATCTTGATCATCTACATCTACATGCATACTCCGTAAGCCACCCGATAGGTGTACCTTGAGTACCACTATCGGTTCTCCCTCCTATTCCAGTCACGTATCGTCTTTAAATTTCTTCCCTATCACACAAAGTGGACAATAAAACAAAAACACAACCGATGATGACATAAAAGATAAAAATCGACCAAAATTAGTACCACATTGAAAATTAAACACAGGCTCAAGTTTAAACATAAGATATAACACCTACACATGAAAAGCCAGTACCGAATAATAACAACGAACAGACACCAGGTAAACACCGAAGCAACATACATTACTTTAAACTTTATCTATAATTTATGCTATATTTATTATAATAATTAACAGTAAAGCTGAAGAAGAGGAAGTTTCCGAACAAGGTAAGTGGATTAAGCATGTGAAGTATGGTTGTAGTAATTGTGGAGGTAGATGGTCTGCTCTTTGTGTGAGATGTTAAGGAACAAGGGATCATTAGGTGCAACGGAATATGAGCAAATATAAGACGACTGTAAGTCGGTAAATGTACGTAAGAAATGTAGTAGCAGCGGTAATATAAGGAGGTATTTAATGCGACTATAAATCGACCAATTATGTGAGGTAGGTAGCTGTGGTGAGTTTAAGATGTTTTTTTTTTTTTTGCGACAAGAAGTCGACTAGTTTATATTAATAAAGTAGGAGTAGTGGTAGTAGTGAAGGACGTGCTGGGAATCTTTAGGCAACAGTTAAGTCGGCCACACTTGCAAGAATTGAAGTTGTAATATTAAGGCGACGTAAGTGTCGACCTTAAAAATGTTATAAAGTGAATCTCTTTCCTTATCATTGAACACTTAGTAGTAGAAACGTTACCTCTGTTATTAAGGATGACAAAGTATAGTAAATGTTCAAATGTTTGTATAGCTTATGGGACTTAACTAGGGGTCATCAGTCTCTAAACTTACAAACTACTTATGAAGTAGCTAACACTAAGGACGGCACAAATATCCATGTCCGAGGGGGGATTCGAACCCCCGACCGTAGTGGCCGTGTAGACCGTGACTGGCGCGCCCCAGTCTCCTCGGCCACCGCGGCCGGCTAGGTATAGTAATATTCACAGATTTTGCAGAGAAAAAACCAGGTTAGTTGAAGAATATGAAGTAATGTTTCAATATCACATGAAATACAAACACAACAGATAAAACATTGTATCATGGATAATTTTTTGAATTACATAAAGAAACAAGAAACCTGAGTGTCGAATTGAGCAACTGGCTGTACATTTCCTGTGTATAGTGGGTATTATTGATTTTTTGTCTTAAAAACGTTCGTATTCTCGCAATATACGATGAAACGTATTTGTATGCCTGTATGAAAATGAGGTCATAGAAGCAAAGCAACAATAAAGAAAACGTGATAAGAATTGCTACCACGTACGGTGAACGAAACGGCAGGATGCCAATATTTCAGTAGGCTGGACCACAGCGCCAGCTGACGCTGTAAACGTGGTACGGTGGAAGGGGTAGAGCAGGTGGTGCCTGCGCACGCCTGTAGGCAATTAGGTCAAGGCCTGGAGGGCACTGACAAAAGCAAACACACAAACATAAACAAATAAGGCCTGGAGGGCACTGATCGAAACAAAAAACAGAAACAAAGATACGCCAACTAACTTACCTTTAAACAAGTCAATATTTGTATCCTATTATACACACACATTGTATTACATTCATGTGACAACATTTATGGCATACTATATATTTCTAGTATTTTCAATATGTGCCAACACTTATGCTTATACAAAATGTGATGACTGATTATCGGCCGGCCGAGGGGACTGCGGCGCGCCAGTCACGGTCCGCACGGCCACTGCTGTCCGGGGTTCGAATCCCCCCTCGGGCATGGATATTTGTGCCGTCGTTAGTGTTAGCTATTTCGTAAGTAGTTTGTAAGTTTAGGGACTGATGACCCCGTAGTTAAGTCCCATAAGCTACACAAACATTGGATTATGTATTCCTGTATTTTATGTAAATAATAATATTCAAACTAATTTGACCTTATTTTTGAATTATTGTGTGTTTTCTGTATTTCATGTATCAATGACATGGTGATATTGTATTTAGTTATTATGATAAAATTCTGTAATATTTGACTTGATGTAACGTTGACATAAGTTTCAGCCCCCTTGTGGCAGTCTTTGAATCTACCAACTTCGCTTCCTTTAATTCTTTTGAGACGATGCCTCCAGGGATAACTTTGTTTAACGTTTAATTCGCCATGTGGATTCTACCTCGGCGTGATCTCTTAGGTAGTCACCCCAGCCCCGCCAGCAGTTTTAAGCTGTTCCCGAAGTTCGCGTTTTCTGTCCTGTTTCTGGCTGGGATTTTACTGGGTAGAGAGGAGCTGCCTCATCCTTTATTACTCTTGTGGTAAGCATCTTCAACGTTTTACGTGAGTCAGTGCTTGCTCTATTCCTTCTATGTTCCCTCCTCTGTAGCGTTTCGTCTCACTCTGCACACCGTAGGGATTCCGCTCTAACTGCTGAGCGTTAGGCCTTTACTGCGGCCAGTGGTTTGCTGTCGTGCCTCAGTTACGACTCGCACAGGTGTTTTGCAACTGACGGGTCAGGTGACGGCCCCTCCTGCTCGGAGCACCACTGTCCATAACCTCTCTCTTCGCCTACTTATCTCCGTTCACCTCGTCCTCCCTCCTCACCCCCCCCCCCCCCCACCCACACTCACCTCATCCTCTACCTCACACTCTGTCCTCCTCCGTCTCCGTTTCCTCCTTTCGCCCCCCCCCCCCCCCGTCAATGAAAAATTACGTTCTTACACGAACCCTCACGCATAGCAGCGAAACTGTGTCGACGTTTGAAAGACACCTCCCGTAATGTGGCTCGCGGAGTGTAAAAACTTTCGCCACGCCCCTGCGGCGTGGAAATACTTGCAGCCGCACTTCAAAATGTTCAAATGTTTGTAAATCTACGGGGCACGTTATTGCACATACAATCGCTCTTATTGTAGAAAATCGAAATTTCCTGTTTTTTGTGCGGCACCCTGCACAGTAAACACGCTCTGCATTCTGTCAGCTCTTTGCTTCAATACCATCAACTGCGGCAGCCGCTGTCACCTGTAGCCGGTCGGCAGACACTGTAGTGTACTGCCTGTGACTGTGGAGGCGCGCGCACAAGTGTGTCGGCCATATTGCGAGCATAATGGAGCGGCCGCCGGAAGCGCCCACAATGCAGCGCGCGGGGCGCACTTCCGCCCCGCCAGCGGCGCCACTTGTTGCGGCCACGTGTGCGGCAGCGTCAGCATCAGCAGTCAGCAGCAGTCAGCACGCCGCGCTGACAGGGAAGACACTCGCAGCACCAGCCGCGAGCAAGCTCTGCAGCCGCGCGTACTGGCTGACTGCTGAAGACACATCCTAACTGGCTTAATTACACACTCGTCATCCCCTGCCGGTAGCGGTAATATCCCTACACAAAACAACTACTTCTCAGGTTAATTCATTTCATAATTTCAAATGTTCAAATGTTTGTTAAGCTTATGGGACTTAACTACGGGGTCATCAGTCCCTAAACTTACAAACTACTTATCAACTACTTACGAACTAGGACGGCACAAATATCCATGCCCGAGGGGGGATTCGAACCCCCTTCCGTAGTAGCCGTGCAGACCGTGACTGGAGCGCCTCAGTCTCCTCGGCCACCGCGGCCGGCCGGCTTTAGTCGGGGTTGGAACACTTGCGCGGAGTGACATTTGCGCGGAGTGACACTTGCGCGGAACCCGGGACTGTTGGGGCGGCTAATGGCTTTTCCTGGGTACAGGCACACCAAGAAGTCTAGCACTGCTGTTGTCAAGTTTCCACACTGTCAACATAACACGAAACTCAGTGAAATTGCACAACCCTTTCAAAGCTGAAGAGCAATATAGTAACTTGTTCTAACTACATATGAATTCGTTGAGTGTTCCTCCTGAAAACAAAAAGGTATTTTTAATAGTGATAATGTTTGGAGAGTTATTAAGGCATTCTTTGCTACTACAAGACGATGACTTTCCACAGTCATACCTCCTAAAAGCATATTATTCAGAACACTAAGCATATCAAGACACCTGCGCAAGCAATAAATATATTAGGCATCCTGCACAGATACGTTGATGTAATTGACCGCTATGTAGTTAACCCCACCATCACGCAACTTCCATCTCTTTAAAAATAGCTACTATGCTTTTTAATAGGAGACGCAACCTTAAACCTTCAATTAAAAAACCTTAATAATAAGTCAATGAGTATTTTACATACTTGAAGCGTTTATTCGTAGACCCCAAAACGATTTGGCTGTATTCGAATTAGAAATACATCTAAGAAATATATGAAATACGGAATGTGAAAGGGAATGTCACACACCGAAAAATGCTACAGATAAATTCTATTTTCCATCACCGTCATATACAACCATTTTTACTCCGAACTTGGCATAAACCAACAGGGAGAAACAAGTTGCAAGACTTCCAGGAAAAATGAAGCGAAATTGACAGCCAATAGTTGGTTATAAATTACATTGCATGTTAACTGTATAAATATAAATTACGGAATACGCGGAACTCCTGTTCAGTACAGTCAAAAAGGTCTAAGGTAATAGGCAGTGGTTTACAATCAGATATCCGTATCACTCTCCTCCTCAAGACGTCTGTGTGAAGATTTATATTCAGAACATTCAAGAAAAAGGTGTTGAAACTACAAGAAGCAGCTCATTTACTCAGGAAGGGAATACGTTATGGTGCCCGTAAATTTGAATCGCTGTATCTCTTGTAGTAACATTCATTTTTTGATAAAATGTTAAAATCCAATATACCAGAATTTTGTTTTTCTAAACGATGTGCCAACTTTTTTTGTCAAAATTTTTGCAGGAAGTGGTCTTGACGTGATTTCATACTTCTATCCATTAATATTATCAAACATGTAATTTGTGTCACAAATTGCGCGGCCGGTCCGGTCGGATGTTCGAGTCCTTCCTCGGACATGGGTATGTTTGTCTGTACTTTGCCTACGTTATTTTAAGTAAGATTAAGTAGTGTAAGTCTAGCGATCGATGACCTAAGTACTTTGGCCGCATAAGACTACACATATACACGTAATTTATTTATTTCATCACCACATTTAAGTACTAGTAATTAAAGAAACTTAAATGTAGAAATTTCAAATAAACACTGAAAACAAATGATTGGTATTTCTCATAAAATGAATGCACAGAACCGTTGAATTATGTCTTGTGAATGTACCTACAAAATCTGCCATATGAAAATTGTAGTGTGAGTCCCAAAATTTTGTTTTTTATGTAATAACATTAAAAACATATTAAAAATTGAGAACTCGAAAATCAATGAAGTTATGGACTTGAAGCGTTTTGTGTTGCTAAATCTTTACATAGTAGACACGATTTTAAAATTTGGTTGCTATCGCCGAAGTAGACGAAACGTTAAATTTTTTGGTGTAATCTTCGCCGTGTAGACTGTAGTTGTAGAAGTCTACGTCGAACCTAATCATACCTCTGAGGAGAGAACGTTGTTTGCACTTCTCCTGCGTTTCCAGTCGCCGTGCTGTGCTACGTAACGACATCGTACCGTTCCACTTTACCGAGAGCTATATATGTATTGGTGTGATGTTTGTTCTTTCGAAATAAGACATCACATCAATATATGTATCATTTAGACGCAAAGATTCTGCGTTCTGTTTTCATCGCTAACGCGACTAACAACGTTAGACCTCGTGTGTAAACAGTTAAAGGTTATGAGTGCCACTGGAAAAATGCATAAGTAACACCTGTTGTTTGAGACTTGAAGATGACCTGAAATTAGCCGAAATCGATATCTCATAATAAACATAAGGTGTAGCTGTCTATATTTCATAATGCTATTCCTAACATATTTAAAAGCTGCTCAAAACCACCTACAAAAAACCTTTATTATGAGATTGTATATAATTCCACGATCAAATTGTGTTTTAGTTATTTGTTGTAATACACCCAAAGATCTGCCCTTGCTTTTAGTGCCTTGATCAGCTGTTTATTTTTAGAGGTATTACTAGGGACAGGAAAAATTCGCATTTGCGATAAATGCGAATATAGATGCGAATTCTGACTGAAAATGCAGTAAATCCGAAATTGTAGTTAGCAACGGTTGCGCTCAATTCCGATTTCATCACATTCCTCTTCACATGGTGCTGTATTGTAAATCGAGTGATATTTGTACATGACGTGTTGTCTCCCTGTTGGATGAGGCTGTGATATCTCCGGGCCGTTACTACAGCTCCACCTCGCTCGGTGGGCCTTTCCCTGAACACGGCACAGGTAGCGGCTGGAGGGCGTGGAGTAGGGGTGGTGTATCCCTACTTCTGGAACACCCTGTTCACTACCTGCAGCGTCCGGGTCTCCGCGCAAGTGTCAACAAATTTCCTTTCCGCGCAAGTGTCACTCCCCGCAAGTGTCACAAACTCGCTTTAGTCATACAGCTCCACCCTGCCACCCTCCCTGCGAAGACAGGACGCTCTGAGGAAGGAATATGCAAAAATAATGAATAGCCCCCTACTTCCTATCCATGAAGACATCCCAGCTTTGGAAATAACACGACTCCACTCTAGAAACGCCCTCTAAGACTGGCCGAGCAACTGTCAGCTGGTCTGCGTGGCATACCGCCCGTTTGCTTCACACACTGATATCACTGTGAGCCTCGTGGCTTGTATACATTCGCTATTAAGGACTACCCACGTAATAGCATAATATATTTGTCCAATGACAAATACGCATTTCTTCTCGGTGTAGCAATTTTAATGCCCAATAGTGTAATTGATTTGATTTGGCAGCTTTTTAATTAGCGATCCATCCAGTGTGTTATTGATATCACGGAGTTCGCAATTTTACTGGCAACTCGAAAATGTGGTCGGAATAGCAGAATTAATTTTAATTTGCTCTGTTTCTTTGTTGTAGCTCAGCCGTTGCGGCCTCGCATTGTGTGCCAGGGCCGGATCTAGGGGGGGACAAAGGGGTCAGTTGCCCCGGGCGGCAGAATTTAGAGGGCGGCAAATTTTGGCCGACACTATATATATATATATATATATATATATATATATATATATATATATATATATATATATATATATATATATATATATATAGAATGTATCTTTCTGGTGTAAATTAGTAAAATTAACTGACACAGAATTATTAAAAGTAAAATGACTACAAGAAATGCCGAAATCATTTAATAAAACTAAAATTCCTAGTTGCTAAGTTCAGTGTTGCCCTGTCACAGGTACTTCAGCTAATCAAACTTTAAAAATCTTCTAGATATTAGCCAGAATGAGGGAGACGTTTGCGTTATTGCATAAGTAAATGCACAATGTTTATTAATTTTCCAGATAAATGAATATTCATATTTCATATCAAGGTAATATTTGTAGAACAGGTGAATTTGAATAACGTTCCAGTCCAAGAGTATTTCAGGTGCGCAGACTTCTTATTGAAAGTCAAAAGCATTAAGGATCTACAGTCCTCTCTCGGTAGCGGTGGAATTGGTAGACATCTACACAGGATACTCTGTAAATCACATTTAACTGCCTGACAGAGGGTTCATTGGACCACTTTTATACTAATTATCTCCCATTCCATTCTAGAATAGTGCGCGGGGAGAAAGAACATCTGAATCTCTCTATTCGAACTCTGATTTCACGCATTTATTCAGATGATCTTTTCTACTTATGTAAGTGGGAGGCAACAATAATTTTCGCATTCGGAGGAGAATGTTGACGATTGTAGTTTCGTAAGTAGCCCACGTCGCAGCGATAAACGCCTTTGTTCTAATGATTTCCATTCCAGATCCTGTATCATTTCCGTGACGCTGTCTCCCCTGTATCACGACAATACAAAAATTGTTTTTTGTACGATGAGTAATCTTGTAATATTTTTGTATGTATTTAAATTGTTCTGTTTTCCTTTGATCTTAATTCAGTCAATAAAAAAAGTTCATTTTGTGAGATTGTGACATTTATTTAGAAATATGTAACCCAATTAGCGTCAAAAAGTCGATTCTTACAAGGAGGGGGGGAGGGTTGACAGAAGGGGCGGCAAATTGAAGCTTCCCCCCCTTGGCAAATGTCCTAGATCCGGCCCTGTTGTGTGCACTCACAAAACCCGTGCGTGGCAGTTTCACTCCACATAAATCAATATAACAGATGTACACGCATGTATATCATCATTAGAGTATTCTCATAGGAAGCAATCGTACCAACTAAAACTGTTTATGACATTCATAATTAGCAAAAGGTCGTTTACAAAAAAGACATTCCTTTTATTTATTTGATTATGACGGTTGGCAACGCCCTCCCTTCCTTCGTACCTTCTCTCAGCCCGTGGCTGTCGACTCGCTACATTTGATACCCAGATACATCGTTACCTCTGGTCCCGGCAAAGAAGATGCTGTTCTCGAGAGTTGTGGCGTTGTCACCGCACATGAAACGTACAAAATAAACAGTTTTTTTTGTGATGCTGTATGAATTAAGGAATTACATTAGGTAATACAATAAAATTAGTAGATGAGTTTTGTTACTTGGGTAGCAAGATAACTTCTCGCCGAAGTAAAGCAGATATAAAATGCAGAATGGCTATGGCAAGAAGAGCGTTTCTGGAGAAGCGAAATTTGTTGAGAAATGATGGAGGGAGAGAGAGGGACGAATACAGTAAGCAGATACAAAAGGATGTAGGTTGCCGAACTTATTCTCAGATGAAGAGACTTGCACAGGACAGGGTAGCATGGAGAGCTGCTTCAAACCTGTCTGTGGACTGAAGACCACAACAACACCATAAAAATCATTAACATTATAAATTATTAACAACACGTTTTTACCTGAAAAACTGAGCAGACGTAAGGCAGTAGCAGAGGCAATCTTTCGTCACTTGGACGTGCTCCTGGTAGGTTTCGCCACTGGTAGGAGACACTGACCACAGCACTCCTTGCACGAATGATGCATTCTCCGAAATGCTGGTGCCGACCCTCCAGGCAATCACATTCTGGCCTCGGTCAAACTCAGGTATGTCGCACTCGGTTCTCTGTTTACACTCGGACAACAACCCCCCCCCGTCCTTACTGATAATATAAGCACCGCGCGTGTGTCTGACTAGAAATGAGTCCTAGATATGGCCTTATTACACTAGGCCGCCAGACGGCGCAGCCAGCCGGCACTCGTCATTGGGCATTGACTGTTATGGACATTACAATCGCTACACCAAGGACAAGTGGAGATGATAAACGGGGATTCATTGGACAAATATGGCCGAAATAACGACCTTGATACGCCTGGGCATAAACAGAGCTTGCATGGCGTGTACAGGTACAGCTCCCCATGCAGGTTCAACACGATACCACAGTTCATCGAGTGTAGAGATTGGCGTGTTGTGAAGAGGCAGTTGCTCGGCGACCATTGACCAGACGATTACAGTTGAGAGATCTGGAGAATGTGCTGGGCAGGGCAGCAGTCGAATATTTTCCGTACTCAGAAAGGCCCGTACAGGACCTGCAACATGCGGTTGTGTATTATCCCGCTGAAATGTAAGGTTTCAAATCAAAATGTTTCAAATGTTTGTATAGCGTTTGGGACTTAACTATGAGGTCATCGGTCCCTAAACTTACAAACTACTTTTGAACTAGCTAACACTAAGGATGGCACAAATATCCATGCCCGAGGGAGGATTCGAACCCCCGACCGTAGTGGGCGTGCAGACCGTGTCTGGAGCGCCTCAGTCCCCTCGGCCTCCATGGCCGGCAATGTAGGGTTTCGGAGGGGTCGTAACACATCTGAAATGTAACGACCACTGTTCGAAGTACCGTCGATGCCAACAAGAGGTGACCGAGATGTGTAACCAATGACACCCCATACCATCACGCCGGGTGATACTCCAGTATGGCAATGACGAATATACGCTTCAATTGTGTGGTCACCACGATGTCGCCAAAAACGGATGCGATCATCATGATGCTGTAAACAGAACATGTATTCATCCAAGACAATGACGTTTTGACATTCTTGCACCCAGGTTCGTCGATGCGTAGAGTTTCGCAGGCGCTTCTGTCGGTGATGCAGCGTCAAGGGTAAGTGGAGCCATGGTCTCCGAGCTGATAGTTCTTGCTGCCGCAAACGTCGTCGAACTATTCGTGGAGATGGTTGTTGTCCTGCAAACGTCCCCATCTGTTGACTCAGGTATTGAGACGTGGTTGCACAATCCTTTACATCCATGTAGATTAGATGCCTGTCATCTCGACTGATAGTGACACGAGGCTGTTGGAATCCAGCACGGCGTTCTGTATTGCCCTCCTGAACCGACCGATTCCATGTACTGGTAATAGTCATTGGATCGCGACGGATGTGATCACCAATGTCGCGATACGATAAACCGCAATCGCGATAGACTACAATCCGACTTTCATCAAAGTTCTTACACGGGGTATCACAACAACGTTTCACCAGGCAACGCCGTTCAACAGCTGTTTGTGTATGAGAAACCGGTTGGAAACTTTCCTCGAGGCATTATGTTGTAGGTGTCGCCACCTGTGCCAACTATGTGTGAATGCTCTGGAATGCTAATCATTTGCATATCACAGCATCTTGTTCCTGTCGGTTAAATTTGGCGTCTGTAGCACGTCATGTTCGTGGTGTAGCAGTTTTAATGGCCAGGACTGTCTATTAGGGCAGCCGGCGCCGCCGCCACAAACTCGTTACCGACTGCCTGTCATGTCCCGCGACCAAAGCGGCAGCCACTGGCGGCCGGACAGCCGTGGCGCAGGGGGCCGCTGCGTCACACGGAGCCCGTCACATCACAGTGGGCCGCGAGGCGGCGCAGCCAGTACCGCCACCACCACGCGATTTGACCACCGCCTGCCCAGTCTACCGTACAGTATTCACTGCTGATGAGCGGGCATGCCGGGCAACGAGTATTCATACATTCTCATCCTTGAACTTTTAATAAGCGCGACGGAGCAACGGAGCGCAGTGAGACGCAATGTTCCGATGCGCGAGACCGTTCCCTGTTGGGAGACAAATCTCCCCTCGGACATGGATGTTTGTGTCGCCTTTAGTATAAGGTAGTACATAAATAGTTTTTAAGGTTAGAGACTAATCAACCCGCAGTTGAGTCCCTTAAGCTTGACAAACATTTGAAAATTTTTGAACTTTTAATGAAAATAAAGCTAACCAAGTAAAAGGGTATGGACACCCTATGCCAGTGTTTTCCAATCTTTTTGAGTTCGCGACATCCTCCCAGTTCCAATTATAGAAACTCTGGCCACCCCCAGCCCTCACCGTGTTGTATCACAACGATGTGTGTGAATTCATAGACAGTGTATTTTGCATGTATATATTTCTGTTGAAAAACCATTATTGTGAAAGGGGAGTACGGTATTCCACAGTATAGGATGGAGGTTTTTTGTCTGTTTTCCGGATTAGAACACATCCTATTTTTACATTAATTTTGACGAAAAAATTAATGTTACATGACGAATGTTTCGCGTAGCAGATAACTTTTGGAACCGAATTATATTCGTTAAGCCACAGTGCATAGCCAATTTCTAAAGAAGTTGATTTTTTCATAAATTCTCAAAATTATTTATTGACTCTTGTTAATTTAGCTATTGATTGGTTCCTGAAAGCTTTCGTTTATTCATCATTAACGTGGAATATTTATTGTAAAAAACAAGTCCCTTCTATTCAAATCAGGATTGCTGATAACAAGCAATTACGTTAAGCTTCGTAAAAACCCGCTTTCACATTTCTCGGGCTATTTAAGTATTTGGGAACGACGAAGTACCCAGACGTGCAATAATTTCGTTGTTCTATGGTGCGCGTCCTGCCTCATTTGACCGGCACCTCCAGAACGAGACTTTGCGGGGATCGCGACCCACAGGTTGAGAAACACTGCCCTAAGATGTCGTTCAGGGAATCTACAGGGTTGCACTGCATTAGTTTCATGAACTGTGTTCAGGCGACAAGTTCAGTTACTAATGAATGTCAAAATCGCTTCCCTTTGAACTATTGTCGTTAATAAGGGGAGATATTACCGATGAAGATTCGAAAATGAGAAAGTGTCTCTCACCAGAAGAAAAACTCGTGGTCACTTTGGGGAACGTAAACTGATAAATTGTATTGTAAGTTATTAACGCTTTTACTTTGCGAAATATTAATCACTACTGCAAACAGCTAACGTTTGAAACCTAGCAATATTTTAGTTCAACATTTATATCCTAATACGTCGAAAGAAAACTGATTCAAGGTATAACTTGTGGCATTCATTCAGGCTTTCTTGCAGCTTCATGTTTATTTCTTTACACTTTCCCTCCTTTCACTATGATTTCACTGGACACGTCTCGAGTAGAGGCAAGAATGATGAGAAAACAGAAAGCAGGAGACAGGTCGACTGACCAGAGCCACTGTAGCCGCAACAACCGCCACTGCGCACTGCGCCGCTGGTGGCCTGGTGGAATAAGGCAGCGTCACCGGTGGCGCTGCTGGTGACGTAGAAAGCCCGGATATAGGGAGAGACCAGCCCACTGGCCGGTGGCCGCCATGTTTTTACCAGACTGCGAGCGGGACGTCAATATTATGAATTATCTCGAACAGAATTATATACTGATATATCGTCCATGAGAAACACAACTAGCTCTTTACTCACACGAATTGATGAGTGCTATCGACAAGGGTTCGTAAATCGATTCCATATTTCTTGATTTCCAGAAGGCTTTTGACATCGTACATCACAAACTGCTTTTAATCAAATTGCGTGGTTATGGTATATCGCCCCAAATTTGCGACTGGATAGGGGATTTCCGCCGGCCGCGGTGGCCGAGGGGACTGAGGCGCACCAGTCACGGTCTGCACGGCCACTACGGACGTGGGTTCGAATCCCCCCTGGGGCATGGATATTTGTGCCGTCCTTAGTATAAGTTAGTTCGTAAGTAGTTTGCAAGTTTAGGGGCTAATGGCCCCGTAGTTAAGTCCCATAAGCTATACAAACAATTGATTTAAGGGGATCTCTTGTCAGAGAGGACACAGTTCGTAGTAATCGATGGTAAGGCATCGACTAAAACAGAGGTGATATCGGGCGTTCCACAGGGTAGTGTTATTGGTCCTCTGCTGTTCCTTATTTACATAAACGATTTAGGGGAAAATCTAAGTAGCTCTCTTAGGTTGTTTGCAGATAACGCCGTCATCTACCGTCTACTAAAATCATCTGAAAATCAATACCAACTGCAGAACGATCTGAATAAGATATCACTATGCTGTAAAAATTGGCAATTGACTCTAAATAATGAGAAGTGTGAAGTCGTCCACATGAGTACGAAAAGAAATCCGTTAAACTTTGTTTACAAGATAAATCAATCAACAGTGAAGGCCGTAAACTCCATAAAATACCTAGAAATTACTATTACTTCAGACTTAAACTGGAAAGAAGACGTAGATAATGTCGTGGGAAAGGCGAACCAGAGACTGCGTTTTATTGGCAGAACCCTTAAAAGATGCAACAGAACTACTGAAGAAACTGCATACACTACGCTTGTCCGTCCATTTTTGGAGTATTGCTGCCCAGTGTTGGATCCTTATCAGGTGGGTTTGACGGACAACATCGAAAGAGTCCAATACGTTTCGTATTGTCACGATACAGGGGAAATAGCGTTACTGAAATGATACAGGATCTGGGATGGGAATCATTACAACAACGGCGCTTATCGCTGCGGCGTGGGCTACTTACGAAACTCCAATCGCCAACATTCTCCTCCAAATGCTAAAATATATTGTTGAATGCCACCTACATAGGTAGAAATGATCATCAGAATAAAATACGAGAAATCAGAGGTCGAACGGAGAGATTCAGGTGTTCTTTCTTTCCGCGCGCTATTCGAGAATGGAATGGAAGATAAATAGTATAACGGTGATTCGATGAGCCATCTGCCAGGCACTTAAATGTGATTTGCCGAGTATCCCATGTAGATGTATTTATATAGCGACCCAGGCAGAAATGCAACCACTGAACGACTGAAATAAGGCATCAGTCCACCCATGTGACGAAAGCACATCTTCTGGCTTACTAATCAGTACGTGGTTAAGACAAACCCATTCATCTATGTTAATAAACACCTAATAAATTTGTGAGTAGATGAAAGTCACGTGAAGAAGTGGCTATGATTGCGGAATGTTAATACCATATTTTACGATGTTCTGGTAACTTCGACAGTTGGCAATTAATTACTAAGAAAGAGGCGTATTTCATGTTTTCTATCTCAAACGAAATTGACGCTATTTCAGAATGTTCTGTCTGCATGTCCACCGCTGAAAGTAGTACCTTATCATCGCTTTCCGCCCCCATGTTATACTTTTTAAGTGAGCTCCTGTCGATCTTATAACATTTTCACCCATTCGGAAATAAAAAAAAATAAAAAATAAAAAAAAGTCATTCTGTACATACTTTTAGGATCACAGTATCACAGAAAATCGGAAAAATGCCGATACTGACTCTTGAGAAACAGCAGAAACTGACTCAAAATAGGTGACTGAGTATCTACAACGAGTCGATAGTCTCGCTCTCCTGTTTTCATGTAACATTCCGTAACCAATTGTAAGACTGTGAGTAGCCAATAGTAGACAGCCAAGGGGGATGTGCGGTAGTCATGTTGAAACATGACTTGCAGCACATGTCGAAAACCAAAAACATAAACTAGCAAAAAGCTAGAAAATAATGTGGCCGGCCGAGGGGACTGAGGCGCTCCAGCTACAGTCTGCACAGCCACTACGGTCGGGGGTTCGAATCCCCCTTCGGGCATGGATATTTGTGCCATCGTTAGTATTAGTTAGTTCATAAGTAGTTTGTAAGTTTAGGGACTGATGATCCCGTAGTTAAGTCCCATAAGTAGAGGCACCTGTTTTTCGCAGAGCGCGAAATCGCGAAATTTTTGCGATATTTTACAATTTTTGCGGAAAATCATGAAATCATTGAAATTTACGAAAAATCACGAAATAATCCACGAAATTTTGTGAAATCTCATCAGTCATTTGAATGTACTGGCGGAATTTTGAGATATAAATCAAAGCCGACTGTACGCCGATTCGATATATATCGTTTCGAGTCCTGCCAACCTGATTTCCTGTGCAGTGAAGAAGTCCGTTTCCGGCGCTTTATTTGATCTAGTGACTGGTAGAGTACTGCGTGGTCGTAATAGTTTCTGATTGCTGGTTCCTTCAGTGATTTGTTTTGATACAATAGATTATTAAGATGGTCGTAACAGTTTTTGGTCGTGAAAGAGAATTCCCAACACATGGATTTTACGTTTTTCATAAAACAAGAAAAATACGTCTGTGCAAATACAGCTGTGCGTTTTACACTTACGGATATCAATGCAGCGGCGAAACGAGCCAAAGTGGACAAGGAAGAGTTCGTGCTATCAATAACACGAGGCAAACAGCCCCTTGGAAAAAGTCGAACGTCCGAAACTCAGAGAGTGGATGAACAAAGCGTATTTACGCGAATGCAAGTTACGTAAACTGCCGCTATACGCCGCCATAAGTTAGTTTTGTGATTCTGGGTTTCACCCTTTGTTGCAGTGTTTGCAGACTGGTTTTGAACTTTCGTGCGTGAAGTGCTTTAATTTTGTATCCGATCGTGAAGAAGTATACACCGCGAAGTTTAAGAGAAAAGTAATTTCTTTCGCGTAGACGACATTTACTCTCGCCGATGCGGGTATTGTATGGGTGAAAACAGCCGAAATTACCCGAGAACAGAAGATAAAGGATTTTAAAGGAAGCCGCAATGGGATTGTTGCGTGTAGCTCCGTACGTAAGTATAATCACACACACACACACACACATACCATGTGATAAGTCCTCATCTGCAGTATTGAGTATTCCCTAATAATTATGTGCACAATGCAGGCAACGCCGAGAGTAAATGTGCAGTAAAAGGGTTAATAGATATACTCATTTCTCACGGCTGTCGTTGTTTGCGATGTAATGATAATTTAAGTGTGCAAATCGCAAAGGAAAGGCGCGCTATCCATTTCGAAAATCCATATTTTTCGTTTAAGTGCAGCATGAAATCGGATTATCCAGTTTTTTTCGTAATGAAATCAATAGGAGCTGAACAAAGTGGCAGTTAGATTGTGGGGCTTCCGAGAAGCAATTATCTTGGTGATGTTAGAAACACGACTTTGAGTTTTCATAAAACATACATACTGATGTAAATTACTTACGCTAGTGAAACTTGTATAAGTAGCAGGATAAGTGTGTCTCCAACTCTTTTTTTTAATTATGTGTCTCCATCAATGTCAAATTTCCATGTTTTCTGAATAAAATAAAATGTATTACACTGCAGTGAGACTATAATTGATTTTTGCTTCAGTTTTTATTCGTTAAAAAGTGAAAATAAAATTAGCGAAATTATTGACGAAATAAAATAAAAACAACGAAAAATATACCGAAATAGGTGTTAAAAAATGACGAAATCGAGCAAACATTTTCACCACAAACAGGTGCCTCTACCCATAAGCTATACAAACATTTGAACATTTTTTTGAAAATAATGTTAAAAATAATCTGCCGGTTACCGTCTCGAACTCGCGACATTCACATTACGAATTCAGTACTCAAGGACTACAGCACGAGGGAATTGCGCATGCAGTAGTTCTGTAATTGATTTTCATCAACGCCTTTCTTGTGTTGGACGGAGGGAGGAGGGCAGCAAAAAGTATTTGAAATGGTCGTATTGCTTTACACAGACAGGAATAATTCGTTGGTTTCCGTAAGTCGCATTTGCGGTTGCCGCTTTCTCACTTAACTTTCACCGCCCAGTTTGTCCTCATTCCTTGAGAAGACGAGCATCATATAGCGATCTTTAGTTCGGTTTTTACACCCAACAGAGAAACAACGAGGCGTTTCTCTTGACTGCCCTTAATGATTATGTAATGGAGATTGTCAGTTACACTCAGGAAATCACTTCAAACCAATGTATAAAAACTGCCGCAAAGTTCTAAGGTTATCGTCAACGACCGACGAACAATACGTTGATTTACGTAAATAGCAGCCGGCCGCGGTGGCCGAGGGGACTAAGGCGCTCCAGTCACGGTCTGCACGGCCACTACGGTCGGGGGTTCGAATCCCTCCTCGGGCATGGATATTTGTGCCGTCCTAGTTCGTAAGTAGTTGATAAGAGTTTAGGGACTGATGACCCAATAGTTAAGTCCCATAGACTATACAAACATTTAAAGAAACATGTAAATAGAACCGACGGAAGATGTGCAAAAGTGCAGCAGTGCCTGCTGTAATACAGCCTGTACGTATCTGTACAGTGCAATCGCTGTCAGAAGCTTTTAAGACACACCACAGTACAGAAACGCACACGGTAGCTATATATGTAAAGCCCGCCAAATCTGGTAAAAACATGGCGTCCTGGGCTCTCTCAGCTAATCAGGAGCGGTCTCACGAATGGCCACTCCTCCCTATACAGGCTCTCTACAGTGACGTAGCTGGCTGCGCCGCCTAGCGACCTGTGTAATAAGGGCCTTAGGCGCCATAGGCGGATCCAAGCTCTTCACCAGCTTTTCTTTTTTCTATTTTTAGAATGTTTAGCTAGCTTGCGACTAGTGCACTGAGTCCTGAAAACTGAGACTTTTGTTTAATTGGGTGTGGGGCAAAAAGAGGTGGCCGCTACTAGTCTCTCTACTGAGCCAGACTTTAGCTGACGCTGATAATTCTTTCACGCACCCCTCCCCCCCCCCCCCAGCAGGCCGTCGGGGAACCGCTCCCGCTGCTATGGCCTGGACGGCTGTGTGTCGACCCTGCCTAGCTGATGGTAGCGGCCTCACAGATCGCACGGGCCGCATCCCCCCTTATCGAAACACCGCGCTCCGTCCTCGCAGCTGGGAGCCACGCGATGAGTCGCAGAGACAGCCGGAACGTCAGCTCGCGGCGGCCGCCTGTCTCCGGTGACGTCAGCGGAACGGAACGCCGACGTCGAGCGGCGAGCGCTCAGCCGCCGGTGACGCGTCACGCCGGCGCCCGCCAGTTGTGTAGCGATGGCCGACGTTGCCTCGACCGAACCGAAGCGTTGGGCAGCCGTCGCGTTAGCAGGGGGACGGCGTTCAGGCTTTACGGTTGCGGCAGCCGCGAACGCTCGTTACTGGCAGCCAGTGGGAGGGGCGTGAGACATCGACGGCGATAGCGACGGGCAGCGACGCCACCGGACGGAGAGCACACAAGGGGGCAGGCGAGCGCTGCTCAGGCAAACGGCTGTCCACATCACAGAGATTAAAGAACTCGGGTAGGGCGCGCGAGCACCACCGAGGGACTGTCAAGGGCACCGTCTGTCATTTTATTTACGCTTGGATCATGTTAGGGGTGCAACACTAGTGTGAAGACACATTTGTGGGAAGCTCACACTTGTGAGGACACCAGGCGAGCAGGTGGCAGGCAGTCTACGGCAGTGTCTTTCAACCGGTCGCGACTCCTATGTTGGTCGCAATGTGCTGTTCAGGAGGAAGCAGCTGCAACATATACACTCCTGGCCATTATAACTGCTACACTACGAAGATGAAGTGCTACAGACGCGAAATTTAACCGATAGCAATAAAATGCTGTGAGATGCAAATGATTAGGTTTTCAGAGCATTCACACAAGGTTGGCGGCGGTGGCGACACCTACAACGTGCTCACACGAGAAAAGTTTGCAACCGATTTCTCATACACAAACAGCAGTTGACCGGCGTTGCCTGGTGAAACGTTGTTGTGATGCCTCGTGGAAAGAGTAGAAATGCGTAACATCACGTTTCCGACTTTGATAAAGGTTGGATTGTAACCTATCGTGATTGCGGTTTATCGTATCGCGACATTGCTGCTCGCGATGGTCGCGATCCAATGACTGTGGAATCGGTGGGTTCAGGAGGGCAATACGGAACGCCGTGCTGGATCCCAACGGCATCGTATAACTAGCAGTCGACATGACAGGCATCTTATCCGCATGGCTGTAATGGATCTTGCAGCCACGTCTCGATCCCTGAGTCAACCGATGGGGACCTTTCCAAAACAAGACCCACCTTCTCCAATACTTTGACGACGTGATGGTATGGGGTGCCATTCGTTACACGTCTCTGTCACCTCTTGTTCGCATCGACGACACTTTGAACAGTGCCCGTTACATTTCAGATGTGTTACGACCCGTGGCTCTACCCTTCATTCGACCCGTGCGAAATCCTACATTTCAGCAGGATAACGCACGACAGCATTCTGGAAGTCCTGTACGGGCTTTTCTGGGTACGGAAAATGTTCGACTGCTGCCCTGGCCAGCACATTCTCTAGATCTCTCACTAATTGACAACGTCTGGTCAATGGTGGCCGAGCAACTGGCTCGCCACAATACGCCAGTCAGTAGTCTTGATAAACTGTGGTATCATGTTGAAGCTACACGTGCATCTGTACCTGTAATCGCCATCCAAGCTGTGGTTCACTCATTGCCGAGGCGTATGAAGGCCGTTATTACGGGCAGAGGTGGTTGTTCTTCGTATTGATTTCTCAGGATGTATGCACCGAAATTGCGTGAAAATGTAATCACATGTCAGTTCTAGTACAATATATTTGTCTAATGAATACCCGTTTATCATCTGCATTTCTTGTTGGTGTAGATTCCGGAAAAGTCGCATTCCACATTTCGAAAGCGTGTTGTGCTTCATTTCATTCCAAGCCGAATTTAACGCGAATTCTTTTATGGATTTTTTTAATTGGGTAAGAATTCGCGAGCACCCGAAAACGGGTACATCGTTTTCGGCTGTCAAAAATAAAAGAAATATTCGAAACTGCTGACAGTGGCAATATACATCATTTTTAGGTGTACAAACAAGGGGAAAACTGACAATAGGATTATAAAGTAAGCAAAATAATAAAAATAATAATAAAACATCTCGCTGCCTGCTTTGGTCACACCTCGTACGTCCCGCAAAATGATTAGAGCAAGAATATGCAGGAATTTACGATTAGTATAGAAGCTAACCGACAGTCGCGGCTTCGTCGCGCCATACATGAGTAATAGAAGGAAACAGGAGTCCCAAGATCGCTTTTATAAATATCCGTAATGAATAAAGTTCTATCAAAAATTTCCATCTTTTTAAAAGTGTTGTCGGCTCATCTCTTTAGGTACATTTTGATTGCAAAACATTCGATCGCTCCCTGAGGTTGAATGATGTTACGGAGGTCTTCGAGAGGTGCTTTCACGAATACTGACATCTAATGTAATATTTACTGGGTCGCATGTTAGACATCATTGCTGACTCGCTCACTTTTAGTATGAAAACGCCATGGCAAGGTGGCGTCGCTCGCCGCTCGCGGCCAGTAGAGCAGGTAGGCCTGATGGGATGCCAGCCAGGGCGGGCTGACGGCCAGCGCCTGCGCTGCGGCGGCACGCTACCCGCACGACTTGCGTCCCCCGCGCAGAACCGTTACGCGGAGCGTCCTCGCCGCGCTTGCAGTACAGCTTCAGACGGGCGCGGCTGCAGTCCAAAACCGTGGCAGACTCACGCTGTTGGACGAAGGAATTCCTGAGTGAATTTATTGAATTATACCGGCAACAGCCTTGTTTGTGGCGAATTCGCAGTAAGGAGTATACAAATAAAAACCTAAAAAACGAGGCATACGATAGACTGGTAACTTTACGCAAAACCAATTTTTCATAGTGCTTTATCATTTTTGTTTGGATTTCTACGTAACATATTTTGTAAACTATGTAGTTCCGTTGTTTGTCGCGAATCTGCTTTGCGCAGTAAGAAGGTCTCTCTATCCACAGTTGATGGTGATAGATAGATAGCCATCACTCTTTCTGCGCATAAAATTATGTAAAACACAGATAGCCAAAACAACATAACTTTTTTTCTGGTTTCATATTAATGCCTGTCTTTAACCCTCGAAAATGTGAAGAAATAATGCCGAAAGCATTTTCTACGACATTCCGAGCACGAGATAACCAGAGTGTCGCTGTTAGGCGTTCTTCTGCTGAAATGCTGTTTTCATCACTGTATCTGTCTCGGTAATTTTGTGCTTAATCAAATCGAGCAAAATGTTAAACTAGGCAGAATCCATCCGTAAATAGTTTTTAAAATCGTCGGCGAAATTATCGCGCAGTTCAGTAATTAAAGGTAAATGACTATAGCGGTGGCTGTTTTTTTTTTTTTTTTTTTTTTTTTTTTTTTTTTTTTTTTTTTTTTTTTCAGCCAAACACAGTGCTTTGGTCTCTTTCGGTTCATTGCAAGTGTCACGCACATCCCAGCTGCAGGACACGGTCCCGCGCCGCGCCGCGCCGCGCACGACTTTGGGTCGCTACCGCGGAGAGCGGCGCTTACGCTGTCCGCCTACCGGTCGGCCGCCACCGGCCGCCGCTCCACGCTCTGCCGGCAGGCGCGCCCGTGTAAACGCCGCCAATAGAAGCGCGTCTGGTGCGTTTCCAGTTGAGTCCTCCGTCGGGCATCGGTGTGGGTGGTTTTGGCCCATTTTAGGTAGTCACATTAAAAGTGGGCCTTTGCGATCGTCTTTTGACAGCTCGAAATTTAAATGAAAATAACGGCTTAACCCTGCATCTGACACGAAAATTGAACCACCGAATTTGTAGAGGAGAAAATTCTCAACTACTTTGCTCTCTTATGCTTTTTTTTCATATCTCGTATCGTTTGAGAGATATTTGCAAAAATAGCGGCGATTTTGGGATGTATGTCCGTCTGTCTGTCCGTAACGTGTTCCCTGTTTTTAAGACGAACCGTTCAACCGATCAGCACCAAATTTTGCACACATAATTGTAGGACGCCAGAGACCAGAACCTCCCTTTTTCAAATTTTTCCGACAAAAAGTACGGTAGTAATACAAAAAAAGCCGTTTGTAATATAATTGTAATTGCAAACGAACCGTTCATCTGACACAAAATTTGAGTAACTTATTGGTAGACAACCTAATTTGTAGAGGAGAAATTTCTATACAACTTTGCTCTATTTTTTTTTTTTTTTTTCATATCTTGCATCGTTGCAGAGATAACATAACGCCGATTTGACGATGTCTGTCTGTAACGCGTTTCCACTTTTTAGGTGAAACCATTGAACCGATCGACACAAAATTTTACAGACATAATTCTTGCTACTAGAACCTCGCTTTTTGAAATATTTCGGACAAGAAATATGTCACTAATACCAAAAAATCCGTTTCTAATGTAATTTTAATTGCGAATAAACCGTTCAGCTGACGCAAACAATTTAATAAACGAATTTGTAGAGGAGAAAATTCTCTACAACTTCGTTCCCTTATGGTTTTTTTTTTTTTTTTTTTTTTTTTTTTTTTTTTTTTTTGCCGTATCGTTTGAGAGATATTTGCAAAAATAACGGAGTTTTGACACTCTCCATTGGATAAACAAAAACAGCCGTTCGCAGATGTCACGTGACATTCCTCGCCAAGAACTGTCTCTGGCATACGCCATCTTGCGTTGCGTATTTGATGATTTTCTTATTGTAACTTACACGTTGTCATTTCAAAGCAATGGCGCACCGAAGAAATAACAAAAACACGTCTATATTCGTACGATAAATGATAATCTAGTGTCTACAAATGCCATATTACCATCAGTTGACAACGGCCATCAATAGTATGAGATTAAAAACGCAATTCCTAACTGTTGTGTAGTGGCGATTTGTTGAACTGTAACGCTGAAGGTCAGTGGTTCGTAACCCGCCAGTAGCTAAATTTTTTCCTACAAGGGTTTCAGACACTCTTATTAATTAATTTTTCATTACGTACAATATTATTTTGATCCAAAATGTTTGCAAAAACTTATAAAACTACAAATCCGAAGTGGGCCGTAAAACACGTCAGTGTGATTTGTTTCTTTCTTTGTGTGTATGCTTTAAAAAAAAAAAAAAAAAAAAAAAAAAAAGCGTGATGTCACGACCAACGCAACCGACGCAGCGGCGGCAGCCGATCATATCAACCGAGTCCACAGGCAGCGTCCCTCTATCTTATTTAACACGTCTACCTCAACTCAGTGACTCCTTTTGCTTGCCGAGCTAGGTGGCAAAATCGATACGCATTTGAAATGACTGTGGTGCAACCCCTCATCCGGCCACGCAGATTTAGATTTTCCGTGATTTCCCTAAATGACTCCAGGTAACTGCCGGGCAGTGATTAAGTAAGCGGATGATTTTGGCAGGATTTAGGGGCCTGTGCTATCTGCAGTGTGGGCTGGCTGTGCCGCTGTGAGTGGGGCCAGCACTGAGCACAGGCCGCGTCCTTGGACTCCCCACAGACGCCGCCGCCCTCCGCCCCCTCCACCCCCTGACCCCCCCCCCCCCCAGCAGGTACCCCACACCCGGACACGCCCACCTGTCCAGAGAGCGGCCGCTGTTGCCCAAACACAGCCCTCCCGCTGGGGCCGACAAAGTAAAAGGCTGAAGCACTCCAGTGGTCTGAGCACCACGCCGACGTAAGGAGGAGGTTAACGAAACCGCGTCCTGAGCAGGAGGTCTTGGCTCCATCTCTGCACTTAGCACCGCGCTCATTATCGTAGAACATACTAATAGCGCCAAACACGTATGGGGACCCGACCATTGATTGCCTTCAAACCTCTGACGGCTGGCTAATGAGCATGCGCTACGAAATAGAAAAATGTAAAGGAACAGTATCTTCTTCATTCATTACATCTGTCCTCAGAGCGGCATCAAATGAACATCCTCCATGTCTTCCTGTCCTGGGCATCCTCCTTCGTTTGCTGGTAGCTTCTTCCTCTCTTCACATCTGTCAACGTTCCAAATCTTCTTCTTTCTCTCCCTCTTCTTCCTTCTACTTTTCCTTCCATTATCCTTCACAGAAGACTGTTCCTGCGTAATCTGTGTCCCATCCAAGATGTTTTCTTCCTCTGCATCATCCTCATTAAGTTCCTCTCCTCTTTTACCCTGCTCAATACCTCCTCGTTTCTCCCTCTGTCGGTCCATTTCACTTTCTCGATTATTCTCCATACCCACTCTCTAAATATTTTAGTGCGGATGCTCCTAGCTCTTAGTAAATCTTTCACTCTCCCATGTATATTCTGCGACTCACTTATTCTGTATAGCTTTACGAGACGCTGTTTTGTCTGCAGGTGGTCTGCTGTTGCTTTCCTCCGGCCGCAGTGGCCGAGTGGTCTGCGGCGCGCCAGTCACAGTCTGTACGGCCGCTACGGTCGGGGGCTCGAATCGCCCCTCGGGCATGGATGTTTGTATCGTCTTCAGTATAAGTTAGTCCATAAGTAGTTTATAAGTTTAGGGACTGATGACCCCGCAGTTAAGTCCCTTAAGGTTAACAAACATTTGAATTGTTGCTTTCCTCCCACCTTTGAATCGACTTACCCACTCAGTTATGGAGGTAACGACAGTGTAACGTGGATTCCGAACCACGGCCAAACTCGGCCGGACATGGGCACTCAACCCCTCCACCATTCTGTACACACAGTGATCCTTAACGCGCCCCGACTTGTACAGTTTGCACCCCCCCCCCCCCCACCCGGCCGCTACCGGTCCCACCAGACCCTCCAGCGCCACGCCCTCCGCGCCACCCTTCCCCAACGATGATCCTATATGCCATCATTCCTTTCCCCAGTCTACTCATATTCCTGGAACATATCCGCGTACTCCATGTTTCCCGATAGATAGGATCCCAACACCCATTGGTCTCACACCTGCTATTACATCCCGGGGCTCTGCCACGCCGCTACCAACTTATCCCTCTCTTCGTCCACCTCCATACTTCCTAGTCTTGTGTAGTTCGCGAACCAACTAGTGCGGAAGAGTGCTCTCAGAGGCGAACTACGCGAGCTAGTTCCCAGATCTCTCGCCTCTTAGTTCGTTCGCCCCATTTCAGAAAACTGACGGGGAACAGTGAGAGGACGCGAGAGCGCGCAGAATGACGTGATTCCCTTCTGCCAGTTATCCTCATTTCGAGCTGAGTCCGTTATTTATTAAAAAAAAGTACTTTTATTCGCCAAAATAAACGCATTTAGCATATCTTATAGGAAATTATTCTTCAATGACTTAATAAAAAATAAATAACTGGTTTATTAAAATTGGAAGAACCAACTTTGGCCGCAATGAAATTTTTTTATATACAATACAGATCGATTTCGGTCAGTGTCTGACCATCCTCAGTGCATGAATCCAAGCCCTGTGGGCCCACAAAAACTTGCACATTGCCTTTTTTTTTTTTTTTTTTTTTTTTTTTTTTTTTTTTTTTTGCTGGGGCACAGGTCTTGGATACATGCATGTATTGTATATAAAAAAAATAAAGATTTCAATGCGTCCAAAGCTGGTTCTTC
Organism: Locusta migratoria; assembly: GCA_026315105.1. Taxonomy (NCBI): domain Eukaryota; kingdom Metazoa; phylum Arthropoda; class Insecta; order Orthoptera; family Acrididae; genus Locusta; species Locusta migratoria. The sequence continues at coordinate 28,986,487 of CM048744.1, forward strand.
CACTTTTAATGTGGTAGTTCTGCACCAGATTCCGGATGGAGTCGCCTACAAATAACTGGTTTGTTTGACTATTTGATGTCTAATTGCCCAAAAGTACAGGTAATAGCACACGCTTGGGCAACACTGATCATTATAAAAAAAAGTTACCATATTAAAAGAAAGAGCGCTTACACCAGCGGTAGCCAAAAGAGCTGACGAGTAACGTTCTTTTTTGGAAACGGGTGCTGACGAACTAAAAAGAGCGACCTACTTCGCGACAGAGTTGCCACCTGAAATGAGAACTACAGATCGCGAACTAAAACATGCGCTGCCGGTCGCGAACTATTATGTCAAACTATCCCGCTCCTTAGTTCGTTCGATCCTTTTCCGAATACCGAAGGGCAGTAACGAGAGGGAATGCACCAGACTTACGAAGCGTGTGCATCCCTTCTAGCGATGAGAGCATTTCGAGGTGAGCGTCTGCCAGCTACAATACTTCTGTTTTAAAGTATTCTGCACTCTGTAGTATGTGACTAATAAATTCTATAATGCCAAGATATTAAGATAAACACGAGAAAATTACCACAAACTGTTTCTTTTGGTTTGCGTGATATCGTTAGCAGCTCACGCAGCAAGCGCATGAAGCAGCTGGATGGGGGAACTTCTCCCTCCACCTGCATGCGCAGACCACATCGATCAGCTGTGAGTGGAAGCGGACGAATTAAAACAGCGACTAGTTCACGACACAGCTGCTACGTTTAGTGAGCGCTCGCGGCCGCGAACTATTACGTGCAAGACTAATATTTTCCGTATCCTTTCCGAGGGTCAGCTCCCGGATGACGCCCTCCGTCCCGACATGCAACCTTCCTATCAAGCTTAAATGTTCAAATGTTTGTTAATCTAAGGGACTTAACTGCGTTGGTAATCATTCCCTTGGTTTACAAACTACGTGCACTAACTTAAACTAAGTTATGCTGAGGATAACACGAACCCTCGCCGTCCTCCTCGCGTGCTCTCGCCCCCTCGCTTGCCCCTGCCTTCCTTTTCCTATCCTACCCCCAGGACTCCTCCACCCTCCTCCCCACCCTCCCCTATCCACTACAGCAGACTGCTGCAGCTCGCGCGCTCCTCCGCTCGCCAGTGAGCGCTCACCTGCTCGCCGGGCGCCACTTCTGTGGCCGTCAGCTGTCCAGCCGTCACTCCACACGGCTGAGGCTGAGGCTGAGGCGGCGCCGAGCGACTGCGCAGGCGCGGCAGCCGGCTGGCCTCTGACGTCACCAGCAACTGCGGCCGCGCTGCAACTGTTTCTGCAACCAAGCCCCCACAATCGCGTAAGCGGCCGACTGCGAACGGCGGACAAATTGAAGAGCGACTCGGCGGCCATTGTAGTGGCAAACTTCCGCGCGAAATTTAATCGTGCATAAGAATCTTTTGGTTAGAAAGATTATTCATTTGAGTTAAGTGGCGAAAACTAATTGAAATATATAACTGCAAAATAGCCTCAGACTCCTTGAACATACAGCAACTATCGGTTGTGTGTAAATTTATTAGCCATAACGGTGTAGAAATTGGCCAACAGCGTTTCCTCTTCCTAACGAAACCGATGTATAATATTTAGTTTTTTTAGCGTTCTAAGTGCCGCATATGAACGGAATTTATCGTCAGACACGATGTTTTGGCAGTTTCTCAATATATTCTACGATGGTGAAACTTTCGTACAAACATTAATTTCGGAAGAGTTTCACACTTTACGTCTTTGCTTTAGTGCTGTATTCTCCAATATTTAGATATTTCATAGCATAAGAAAATCAAACAGGGCTGCCTGAAACAGCTAATGTGTAAAATCGATTGTGAAAATGAAATATGCCATCAGATACATAACTGTAAAATAGCTTCTTAACTTGTGAATACAGCAACCAGGCACTAGCAAATTCTTTTAAGAACACGAAGTATGCCATAACTTTTTCTTAACTAATGCATCTAACATTAGCATTAGGGTATCTAGCAAGAATATTAGCATTTTTAATGCTCTAAGCCAAATACCTTACAGTAGCGTCAACTGCTGAAACGTCAACAACTATTGTCAGAGGGTTAAACTTCACAATGAGCTTCCAGTGTGGCTATATGTCATTCATATATGGAACTATACACAGTTCTGCAAACCCCTTTCAGTTCCTATACCTATATGTAAAGCACGTTACCTTTAAATTCTGTGTTACAAGTTGCTAATATTAATTTCATAAACAAAAATTCTAACTGCAGTGAGGTAACTAATCTAGTGACCCCCAATTGTTATTTTACACAACAGAAAATGAAACTTTTTGAACTTCCTGTCCAGAGTACTGCCTAAAGTAGCTCTTTTTAAGAGCTTACCAGTACTGTAAAAGCCAGTTATTTCATTCAATCCTATATTGTCTTGAGTAACAGTTTGTTAAGTAAGAGTAACTATCTCTGAACAAAAGTAGTAGGCCTACATGTATTCCTGGAAAATATAAATGGGAAGACAATATTCGTTTTTTTATTCCTTTCTTAAATTGATTTACGCATTAAAAGGCTGAGCAGCTCTTCACCATCGTCCTTCATGTACATTGCAACAGTCAAACAGTACCGACGTGACTATCAATTGTATATTTAATACACGATTTACCTGGTAACAACACTCGTATTTATCTGACGCTTGCCACCACCATGGCGGCCGGCCGAAGGTTCAAACTATCCCGCGACAGCAGCGCCGTTAGTGAGTCTAGTTATTTTTACAAGGTCTTTGGCTACAACTGACACTGACACTTTCCTCCGTGAAAATGCGGTACACGTTACACCTAGTCAATCCTCAGCGATGAGTTTTCTTTACAATAAATAATGTAAAAGCTACGTGATTCTAGATGTCAACGGTCTGATTCCACGACTGGAATTTGTTCAAGTGTTTGTAAATCTATCGGGCCAAACTGCGTGGTCATCAGTCCGTAGCTTACAAACTACTTAATCCTAGGTAAACTAACCTAAGGACAACACACACACACCCATGCCCGACGGAGGACTCGAACCTCCACGGCGAGCAACCGCGCGCTCCGCAGCGAGACGCTTTGGACCGCACGGCTACTCCACCGCGGCGATTGGAATTTAGTAAAGCATTTAATGGTCCCATTACTTTACATTTTTAAACGCCCCTTTCCTGTAACGAATGTAGCAGTATTTCCTATGAATTGTATAACGAATTTGCACACTATTAGTTACTGAAGATGCCACTCATTTAGCTTGAGTAGCAAAAAATGTCAGACTATATTTGACTTGTTTATCCGGCTGAACTCCATGTCAGTTCAAATGTTTTTTCAAGCTTAAGGAACTTGACTGCGACGTCATCAGTCTCTAAACTTCTTGTTGTTGTGGTCTTCAGTCCGGAGACTGGTTTGATGCAGCTCTCCACAGTACCCCATCCTGAGCAAGCCTTTTCAACTCCACATAAGAACGGCAACCTACATCTGTCTGAATCTGCTTACTGTATCCATCTCTTGGTCTTCCTCTGCGGTTTTTATCCCACGACTTCCCTCCAACGCTAAATTCACAATTCCTTGACGTCTAAGAATGTGTCCTACCAATCTATCCCTTCTTTTAGTCAAAGTATGCCAGAAATTCCTTTTCTCCCCAATTCTGTTCGGTGCCTCCTCATTAGTTACGCGATCCACCCACCTAATCTTCAGCATTCTTATGTACTACCACATTTCAAAGGCCTCTATCCTCTTCCTGTCAGCACTTTTTATCGTCCATGTTTCACACCCATAGAAGGCAACACTCCACACAAATGCCTTCAGGAAGGACTTCCTTAGGTTTAAATCAATATTCGATGTTAACAAATTTATCTTATTCAAGAACGCTTTTCTTCCCATTGCCATTCTGCATTTTATATCCTCTGTACTGCGACCATCATTTGTTATTTTACTGCCCAAGTAACAAAACTCATCTACCTCCTTTATTGCTTCGTTACATAATCTAATTCCTTCAGCATCACCTGATTTTCTTAGACTGCACTCCATTACCCTAGTTGTGCTCTTGTTAATGTTCATCTTATATGCACCTTTCAGCACACTGTCCATTCCGTTCAACTGCTCTTCCAGGTCCTGTACTGTCTCTGACAGAATTACCATGTCGTCAGCAAATCGCAATGTTTTTAATTTTTCACCCTGAACTTTAATTCATTCTCCAAATTTCTCCTTGCTTTCCTTTATAGCCTGCTCAATGTACAAATTGAATAACATTGGAGAAAGGATACAACCCTGTCTTACTCCCTTCCCAACCACGGCATCCCTTTCATGGCCTTCAACTCTGACAACCGCTGTCTGGTTTTTGCACAAATTGTAAATAACCTTATGGTTCCTAAACTTACAAACTACTTATGAACTACCTACGACACAAACAACCATGCCCGAGGGGGAATTCGGACCCCCGACGGGAAATGGCCTCGCGCATCGCATAGCGCCTCAATGCGCTCGGCCACTCCGCCGCGGCTCCATGTTAGTTTCCACCATGTTAATCGTAAATATGGCGATATGTATTTTACAATGAACTGTCTTCGAGAAAAGTACGTTTTTCATTTAAGTTCAAAGGAGTGGTACTTTTCCGTTTAGGCGTAATAGCTTACTTCAGGAAAATTATTAACACACCATCTTAAATGACAATAAATAGACTTACCTCACTGTCATAAATGTTCACATACAGTAAGTCGCTAAACAGTGGCAACAGTAAGTGGTATAACGACTGATTCAGAATTTATCACAAGAAATGGTTTCCAATGTAGGGATACAGTGCTCGAAGATACGGAACCTAGTTGCTTCTTTACAAAATTGTGAGATACTCAAGCAAAGAAAGGGGCAGTCTGGGCTCGAGGTGTTAGCATTACTAATGAAGGCAATAAAAATATAACTTCTTGCGCCGACTATACCGATGTGGGAATTAGAACGAAATGATGAGTAGCGTTTGTACAGCTAACAAAAGATTTTTTGCCTTTTTTGGTTTTTTACAATTTTTTCGGGACACAGGTGAACAGATATCCGGTGTTATCTTGTGTGCTGCAGGGATGCGCAGCATACTCATCATTGTAGGGTTCTGAATCAATGACCTTTCCTTGTTGTTCATCCTTTTCGCTGCAGAGAATAACTACAGTGTATTTTATTCCGTGGGCTGGCTCTAAAGGCTAGTCTACACGACGACACTAAGTTACAAAACTCGTTACATGAAATGAACTGCGCGCAACTCGTTTCGCGTTTTCCCGTACGCACGGCGCCAATACTATACGCTTCAGTTTCGTTGTTTTGTGAGTGCCGTAGTCCCCATATAATGAAAGTTTTGGTAGCTGTGAGGGTTGTGGCGGAGCTATTGCTTCTCTATGTGAAGTCACTGCATAAGACTAAACATAAAAAGAATAAGAAACGTGTTTGGGTTCGTGACTGGATTAAAAAAAGACGTTAGCTCGGTTGCTTAGCGACCTTGCTGAAATAAATTGTAATTGATGATCCAAGACGCTATTTTAATCAATTTAGAATGTCACCAGAGCAGTTTAGGTTCCTTTTAAACAGAGTTAGCAAAGCAATAAAGAAACAAGATACTTTTATGCCTGAAGCATGGTTACCACAACTCAAATTACAAATTGCATTACGTTTCTTGTCAAGTAGATATTCGTCTCTACAGTACCTGTACCGGGTTCCCAAATCCATAATTGCCATAGTTCGTTTGTATAGGTATTTGGAATTGAATGTACTTTAGTCTGCAAGTCACTAATCGTCAACCAAAAATGGTTCAAATTTTTGTAGAACTTATGGGACTTAACTACGGGGTCATTAGTCCCTAAGCTTTCAAACATCTTATGAACTAGCTAATACTAAGTACGGCACAAACATCCATGCCCGAGGGGGGATTTGAACCCCCGACCGAAGTGGCCGTGCAGACCGTGACTGGCGCGCCGCAGACCGCTTGGGTACCGCGGCCGGCTAATAGTCAGTCCATCAATATTTAATTCACGAATAATTCTTCAAGAGCACTAAAGCAGCGATGCTTATTCCTGAAAGTTTCATCGTTAAAATCGCACAAACACCTATGCATCGCATATATGTTCAAAAACAGAATTATTTCTTCCTTTCCCCCCTTCTTGTTGTATTTTGTTTAGTATCGCTTATAACCTAACCTAAAAACACGCGCAGTCAGTTTCGCCAAAGTTGGAAGATGCCGAATCTGTTTAATTTCGCCAACGAGTTGCGCGAACGCCTGCCGCGCATGCGCACTGGCCAGTAAGCGCAGTTTCATGAAGCGCAGTGTCGTCGTGTAAACTAGTCTTAACGTAACAGGCACTGGGCTTTCGCTACTAGACATATTTGTTGCTGTCACAACTACACGTTAACGGCAACTAAACGAAGGCGTCAGGAGTGTAACGTCGCTTTATGTATGCCAGAATGTTTTAGGGATTATCACACAAAAAACAAATTATATGTCTTAAATTGGTAATTTGGAAGAATCCGTGCAAACGACAACACATTACCGATATGAAATTACGCAATAAGAAGTAAATAGAACACAATTAATACAAACTGTGCAACAGTTGGCAATCAAATGTTCCCTTTATCCGGATAGTCAATTTACCGACCGGACAAGGGTACATAAAAGAACCTGTCAACCACATAGCAGGAACAACATTATTTATGTACGTGATGGTCAGTGTGAAGAAAATATCAATGCTGTTTCTGATTTATGGTTGGCAGGTTCTTTTAAGTACCCTTGTCCGGTCGGTAAATTGATTATTCTGAGTGTGGTGTCGCACAAGTATGAGGTGCGCGCCACGCACTTTCGCCGCGCGCCGCCATGCACGCGCGGCGCGGAGTTCTTACAACGTCAGCCACGGGCGCCCTCTGCTGCAACTCCGCTCGTGGCCACGACTGCTGCATCGGCCACTTGGGGATCAGATAGGCACCAGCTAAGACTTGGCTATCGGATAGGCACTTGGAATCATCAGTAGGCAGGCCTCTATCTAAACTATGTATCAACATTCTACTAGTCTGCTGCTCTCCAAGTTAAGTATTGTACGATCTCTATGAAATATATATCTCGTTCTAATTTACTCTAGTGTTTCTAGTTTCTGCTGTCCCACTGGCTGGTCACCTCCGTACCTGCACACGTGTGCATCCTATTTCCCTGTGTCGGTCTCTCTCTACTTTGCCACCGACACCTAGGACAACCGGCGGAAATGAGACACAAAAGTGGCGACGAGGGTGGGACACAGAACTGATAAAGGGAACATTTGATTACAACATTTGCACACTTTGTATTACACTTTCTGCAATTCACTTCTTATTGCCTGATTACATACGACTAATGTTTTGTCGTTTGCGCCGACAGAAAACTACTTGGATGTATAAGAATTCTTCCAAATTACCCTTAAATTGAATGTAGGAGTTTTTAAAAATCTGAAAATACATACCAATATTTTTTGCGTAAAAAATGTGATTCCTTCTTTCTCCTGTCAAAAACTGCTTATTTAAAAAGAGGATACATTCAGCTACAAAAATATAATTTTTTTTTTTTCGCTGTAGCATTGCAGCTTAAACAGTTACAGATTTCTCACTGTCATGAAATGTGCTCCGTTAGTTGGGCATCCGGGGCAGCATTCCATTACCGTTCTGGCAGCCAAGAATCTTCATTCTCCAGACGCGTGGCTGGCTGCGAGTTACGCGATCTTTCGGCCGTAGCTCCTCCGCTTCGTGCTTGCTCTGTCGCTCCGCCCCTATGTGCAGTATCGCCTTCTTATGTGACGCTGACTATATCTCACTATATGGCCTCCACATACGTTCCGATTTATCGTCCGACCAACCAACTGACCAACGAACCAACCAAATTCGTAGCAGCCTACACACTTTCTGACCAACTGCACACAGCAGTGGCAGCGTCTCCGTATTCAGCTCTGTTTGTTGAACTGCTTTCGTTTTCGCGTGTTCGCTGAGCAGTCAGCATACGATCGAGGCAGGAAGTTGTTCGGGTAGCGCTACACACGCCCAATTCATCGGATGGATAGTGGGGAAGGGGGAGTCGGATATTGGACAGTCAGGCCCGACCAACCATCCGGCAAGCACATATCGAGTAGCTCCGAACTGTAGGTTCCCCTATAACTGGCTGGGTTAGTCAGTTCGAAACCAATCTTCCGACTATTGACTGCTTTACCTTTTTACAGGCTCTCCATTGTCGGGTGGAATGGTGGGGGGTCGGACGTCGGACTCAACCATCCGAGAAGGAAAGTTCGTCGGCAAGCGCCTCCACACGTGTAATTTATTGGACCGGCGATACATTGGTCCCGACAAACGTGTGTAGGGACAGGGACCTTAAGCTAGAAGATATGCTGTCGCCTATGGGTCGAGGTCGAGCTGTTTGCCTCGGTTCAATACACACTTTTTTTTTTTAGTAGATGTGTGCCTTGCGGTCGTTGTTTCAGTTCGTTCTAGTTTGTTCGTTCAATATTTTGCTTAGTTTTATTTTATTTTTTATTTTTATTTTATTTTATTATTATTATTTTTTTTTATTACACAGGGCGTTTATCCGCCTGATCGGGCGCGCTGAGCCGTCGTCAACAGGCGGCAGTGCTGGCTGGGTCGCTGTCTGGTAAAAACATGGCGGCCGCCGGTCGGTTGGCCGCTATGTCCGTATAGGACACGCGTTCCCATTTGTCGGGACTAATTTATCGGCGGTCCGCTAAATTGGACATGAGAAGGGGATTCCCGACGAACTTTTGTTGTCAGATGGTTGGTCTGGTTGACCGTTCGACATGCGACCCCTCGACCATCCGAACGTGTGTAGGCTGCTACGAATTTGGTTTGGTTGGTCGGAAGATAAACGGGAGCGTTATACAGGCGCTCTGTCTAGGTGGAGGCGCTACGGCACGCAGCAGCCTCCTCGGCGCCTGCCCGCCGCCTGTGCCCCCTGCCGCCGCTGCCTCTGCCGCCTCTGCCGCGGCCCGGAAGCCGGGCGCCTGTGGCCGGCCAGGCACAGCAGTGGCCGGCTGGTGGGGGCGGCGCTGGTTGCGCGGGCGGCCGCCGCGGCGCTGGCATCGCGCGCGCTCCCGGCCCGGCGCTGGCGCGGCGCGGCTCGGTCGCCAGTAGCGGCTCCGCTCCGGTCGTGGTCGGTGCCTGGCAACCAGTGGACAGCCCACGCTCCGCGGCACGTCGCTATAGCAACGACATGCGGCCCGTCTGACGGCCGACGACGAACGACCTCTTGTGACAAACTAGGCGCACAGTGCACTGACCCAAAACAGTTCTCCAATTTTTTTTTAATTTATTTATTTTTTTTTACCATCCAGTCGCCCGTTTGCAATTTTTTTTCGAACTCTTCGAGTGGTGTATGACAACTGCAGCGGACCAGACACAGAGGAGGTGTTAGCCAGTAGCCAGTAGGCAGTAGGCAGTAGGTGTCGTGTGCGCGTCAGCTCGCCATGTGGAGTGCGCGTGTCGCATTGTTGTGGACGGTGCTGTCGGTGGCCGCGGCCGGGCCGGCGCTGCTCAAGAACGGCGGCTACGACGGCGTCATCGTCGCCATCGACGACTCCGTGCCCGCCGACAACTGCCGCGCGCTGCTCAACAACCTGGAGGTAGGCAGTCGCTAGTCTGTGCCTAAGTGTCTGTGTACCTCTGTCTAGACCACAAAGTGTCGCTGGCATTTTAGTCGCGATAGGAAAAATATATACATGTCGCCAACCACATTCGCTTCCGCGTCCCATCTGCTGTGCATCACCACCGACTCGACAGTACACCTCTTTGTCGATCTCGTTGACAAGCAAATTTCCGTCGTCGTGGTAAAAAGAAGTTTTCGTGGAGTGAATCAAACCGCAACAATGGCCAAGTCCTCGCTGTTACCAGTCCTCGCTGCACAGTAGACAACGTGTGTCGTGACACCGTATCACTCGCCACAAACGACGAATAACGGCAACGTGTATACTCCGGAAATGTGACAGTGTCTCTTAACGCCAAACATATCGGACTTCACTGTGTTGCTGTTGTAGATCCTGAAAGTGTCCATCGCGGTGGAAAAGAAAAAAAAATACTACTCGCCAGGAACCGTCAGTCACGCGTAACGTGAGGAGCTGTCAGACGTGACGCATCGTCGAATCTGACGTCGCACAGCGTCGAGAAGCGCGTAATATTTCAGTCCATTAAACACTCGATGCTCAAGCGAAAGACAAAGCCATTCTGCTTCCTTGACTCGTTTTACGCAAAACGAAAATATAGCTGAAAATACGCGCCGTCAACAGCTGAAAGCTCGTTGACAACTTTACAATAGTGTCTATCCTAGCCCTGCGTACGACATAAATAATTACGGTAAATTGGCGAACAACTTTTACACGAAATACGTATACTTAGCCCTCATGTAACCTACCAACAGTAACGTATCATGACATCCAGATTTTTTTTTTTTTTTAAATCAGTGATTAACTGTTGTAATTGTCGTTGCCATGCACAATGTTCGGAAAAAAAAAAATTGGATTTTTTAATCTTCATGCCGTTTCTCTGGTTAACTCCACACATTTTTGTCGAATTTCATCACTCTGTCAAATTTTCGCAAAATTGTTGAATGTTGCTTTCGTTAAACCGTCTCGAAATTACTTCAGCTGTAGTGACACAGACATACGTTATAAGTTCATCCAACGACGACACCGTGATGCCATTTACAGAATCGACGAGCAACAACTTCATAGACATACGTATACTTCGCCGTCATGTAACCTATTAACAGTAACGTATTATGACATGTACAATTTTCAAAACTGACTGTTCGTCAGTGATTAAATGGTGTGTTATGTGGCTGTCATGCACACTGCTCTTAAAAAAAAAAAAAATAATAATATATATAATCTTCGTGCGATAGCGATTTCTCTCGTTCACTCGAAATAGTTTTCTCGAATTTTATAACACTGTCAAATTTCCGCAAAACTATGTTCAACGATCTTGCTTTCGTTAAACCCTCTCAAAATTACCGGAACTGTAGTAATGCCGATATGCGTTAGAAGTTCACTCGCCGACGAAACCGTGATGCCGTTTACAGAACCCACGAGCAACAACTTTAGAAGTACGTCCAATGCTTGTATCAGAGTAAACGAGAGCTCGATCGAAAGGCTGGGGAACATCGTACCACAGTTAAAAAGTGCTAATGTCGCCACTCTACGGCACGATTTCTTCCGCACACGTAGGAATACGAAGTGACAGCGCAGTCGTAGGTATTCGAGTGTCACGGTTTTATAACCGTGTGTCGTAATTCTTTACCAGATACCTGAGTACCAGATAAATACAAACCGAAGCAATCTACAGGTACATTCCCGCAGTAACGTGGCTAAACGCACGATCAGTCAACGTAATCGCAACCTGCTTATAAAGTTCGCGAATGTTATTTACAGCAAGCATCTCTCACTATGATGTAAGTGTTTCCAAATATATCAAAAGCTCTGCTAACGGATTCAGCGAATGTTCGAGTTCGCCAAGGTGGCGACGTTGGAGGACTCCAGTTTAAATGACAGCCGCCTCAAAGCGGCGACGTTAAGCGTAAGCTGCGCGTTAAAAGAGCGCTTCCACACCGCTGCCTGGGGAATTTAAATGCAGACGCTTTCTTTGCCTTTTAACGTCACTGTTACGGCTATCAAATAAAACTACAGCTCACTGTAACCGGTCTGAATTTGTTTTCATGCCGCTACTCGTTTCTAAGGTTTAATCAGTCATAATATGTCTTTAGAGCGATCAATAAAAGCTTTTAACCACTGTTGGGAACGCAGTGTCCAAACAGCCTCCGTTCCTTGTCCTGTACGCGTCACACACACATTTGTATACATTTTTCGTACGTACATGTATCAGTGATAACCATAAAAGTGGCTGATGATGGAGTTTTAGGTGTCGAAACGTGTACTAGGGACTAACGGATTTCGAAGCACTGACGGAATTGCGCTTTCCGCTGCAAGTAACATTTGTAGAAATGACACCCAAGTTGGATTTGCGTGTAGGCATTGGTGTAGATGGCAAACTTTTTTACCCGCGTCATTAGTTCGAGAATCTGCGCAATAAACAGTTGGTACGCAGGTTGTTCAAAAAATCTACAGGAATGAAGCAGAGGAGTGACGTTTGCAACCGACGAACTGACGCTCCGTCATTGTGGATAAACGTTTGACACAGGCGTCACCCATTCCACTATACAGCATTTGAACATACTTTTAGATACGGAGCATGCCGTGTGCGGTCGTGTTTTCATTTGTTGTTGCGACGGTCGCAGATCTACAGAGCGGTAGCTGTCACAGGTATCAGCTGCCCGGCGATGGCTCTTATATTGCGAACGTTACACTGCTGAAGATGGTATACTTCGGTCGCAACCCATCGTACCATTAACGAATACAAGACATAGATTTCGTATTTGCAGTATCGTCTCAGCTACGCAAGTGGACTCGTAACTGATAGAAACTCGTGTAATGAAACACAATTGAAGTCTGTGGATGGCGAGGAAATAATACAGATACTCTGTGTTTTAATCTAATAACCGATTTCGGAGAGAATACGATCAGTCGTGTATATTACTTGCAGCTGATAATGTCGTTTTCGTCTAGTAATGTCATTAGATGCGGAAACGAAATATAAGAGTTTCTGATAAAGATATTTGCACGATGCAGAAAGTGACAATTGAACCTGTGTAGTAAAAAGCATGTGAGGTGCTCCACGTTCGTATACCACATTCCGTTATATTTCGGTTACACGATGAATAGTACAAATTTAAGGGTTGACGATTCAACTAAATAACTAGCGATTGCAGTTACGGAGAAGCTGAAATGTCGAGGAGAAGATGAGTCAAAGCCTCGCTGCGAGAACCGTTTGACTGCGCAACAAATCCAGTGAGGCGTTTGCCTAAACCACGCTTGCCCATCGTCGAGTATTACTGTGCGATGCGCGAATCCTTAGTGCTTAACGCATTTGCGTTGATGCGGCACATTGAAGTAGTTAAAAAAAAATATTAAAAATAAATAAATAAAGGTCCTTTTTTCTTCGTATTGTCGCGAAACAGGGGACAAAGTGTAAGCGATATTGTCAAAAAGGAAAAATTCCTGATGTTCTGCAAATTTATTTATTGAGTTACATGATGGTGGCCTAAGAAGCCGAAAGCCGATTAGTAACGCAATAAATAATTTTGCAGAACATCAGGAATTTTTCCTTTTTGAGAATATTATCATGTTCTGGTCCATCATATTTTGGGCTTGCAGCCGATCTTCCAAAGATATTTCAGCTGAAAAACATGCAGCCATCTTCAGATGAATACGAGACTGAAGATAACTGGTGCGCGACGATTGCACCTGAGGATGGCTGCATGTTTGCCAGTCGAAATACCGTTGGGAGACGTCAGCGTGATCCGGCTGCAAGCCCGAAAGTTGATGGATCAGTCAACACGCCGGGGAAACTTCAAGATTATCGTGTTCTGTCAAGCACCGACGAAATCTCAACTAATGTCACGGATATGATACGCGAATAATCGAAACAAAATAGTTCTCCGTTACCGCTTGATATTTTCAGAAACTTTCAACCGTGAAGTTTTCTCCTACAGATGAGAAAATATTGTATTATTGCCCGACCTTGTCAACGGAGTAGGAGAGCAATATCGCAGTTTTATTACTGTCGCCTTGTTACTTAAAACTTTACTGACGACGTTCGCAAACAAAAATCTGCTGTGAGGTGACCGACTACGGCAGTTTTAAAATTCCAACGTCAGACCATTTACAAGAACAACACACTGAACATTGCTTGTGGCTTGAATAGCAGGTTAGTATTCTTCGATGATTACTAATAAAGTTTTCAAGAAAGTACGCAACAGTACAATTTGGGTGAGCAGCGGTGTATGCTACAGTAATACAAAAAAAGTCTCGATTGCACACGTCTCCGTATGCGAACTAACTTCGGATGACAGTCTGAAGTACAAGGTAATAGAGGGAAATACAGAATTTAATTTTTAGGTATTATTTGTACATCTCTCTCTGTGTGTATACTTGTCTATATTTCCGAGAATGATCTGTGTAGACGGTGCGCATTCGGACGAAAATTCGTTATCAGTGAAATGAATCGTCTAGTTTTATCGTTTTTCTTAGTCTCAATTTTTTTTTTTTTTTTTTTTTTTTTTTTTTTTTTTTTTTTTTTTTTTATGTGAAGAAATTCGAGATCGCACGTAAATATTTATGTATTTCTTCTCCCAACGTGCTATCCACGAGTGGAACTAGAGAAATAATGTGGAAGGTGGTTGTATGAACGCTGTGGTGAAAAAGTGTCACATTGGCTGCCAATACTTCAGTGTGATTTGCAGAGTACCCATGTAGCTGTAGACAGTGTCAACTGACCGATCCTGTCATTTGGCAGCGTTAGACTCCCTTGCGAGGAAAATATTGTAGTGTCTGTAACAGCTAGTCTACGTGTCAGGCGTATTTCTGTTGACGTGTATTTCAGCGCGACTCAGTGACACGTAATAGTGAGCTTTGCGCAAAGTGGATCTGGCAATACATTGAAGTTTATGGCAGAAGTGGTGTGTAATATTAAAATGAACGCATTGCGGTTATTTTGATTCTGTAGCGAACGAGTTTACTGGAGGAGCAAAAGAATACACATTACTTCCCCGGAAATTCGCTGTTTTCAAGTGTTTTGTTACCTTGAGTAACACATTTTCACATCGCGTTCGTCAGCTATGATTTGTAGGATCGACACTGTCAAGAAGGAATACAATTTTCACTTGTTGGCTGGTAGGCAAACGTATATGAACTAACAAAGCGATTCCTCTGGATTCTCCTCACATTTCATACGACGTCTAAACTCCAGACAAATTACGGAATTTCCTGGCAAACACTTCCTGCTGAAGTTCTCATTCGGTTGGATGACGAACGGAAAAAACAACTTGCGAACAAACAATATGCCAGAACGGACGCAAATATTAAATTATAAGACAGTATACAAGCAGCTGTTCTGTTTATAAAGACTTATCGAGGCACCTAATTCGGTGGCCCCACTATTAAAAACGGAAGCTGTTGGTAGACTATTGAACAATTCTCCCACCGGCCACCGTCCGAAACTCGGCAGATAACAGAATGGAGTCCCGCCCGCAAGTTCAGAAACGAGCTGCAGCGTCTGTTTTGCCCCACTCAGCCGCGGGGCGGAACGTTAAAATCCAAGTCAAGTCTTCTTATAAGGCATTGGTTGAAATAACATAAAGCGACATTTTTTTAAATTATATCTAGGCTGTTTCTACCGAAAACAACTAAAAAATTTCGATATTTCAATGTGCTTCACTTTTCCAGTCTGGGAGCCGTGATGTCGAACATATTTTTTGATGTCATTAGTCATTTTTGTTAAGAACCTATCGAACTATTATTAAAACTTTGAAAATGCAAGTGGATCATTACGGCTGATCTTGGAGCGACTTATCTGAAAGCACTTCCATCTCGATACATTGTCAATTATCTTCCCGCGCAATTTTATCGCTCCAGGGCTGACTTTAACGCCGCAGGTTATTGCTGATGTCTTAATACATGTCCTGTCATCCCGTGCTTTCTTTCCAATGTCTTCCATACGATCGTTTCTCCGCCGATTATATGGACAACCTTGTAAGTCAATATCTTACCAGCGCTTCTTACCACACACCTCAGCTTCTTTAATTCTCGTCTATTACATGTTTGTCACTGTTTATGTGTCATATCCATACTAAGCCGTACTCGAAACGTTCTACATCAATAACAATGCTGCATGCGAGAGGATTCGTCGAACTCCTTTTATATTTCTCTGTCATTCCATTTTCTAATATTGCGCGGGGAAAAAGTAAGATCTTTTCGTTTTCGATCTGATTTCTATTATTTTATTATGATCACGTCTTCATTTAACAAAATGTGTTTGCTTTCTAAAGAGAAAGTTGGCGTGCAAATTTCACAAATGAATCTCGCCGGAACGAATAAGTCCTTTCTTTTAATGATTTCCATCCCAGGGCATGTATCATTTCCGTCACACTCTGTCCCCTGCATCACGACAATACAAAACGAGCTGCCCTTCCCTGAACTTTCCTTTTATCTTCCGTCAGCCCTACTTTGTGAGGATCCGACAATCGACAGTGAAGTGTAGGAATTTCCGTTAGTAGAATTGTCATTTCTTCTAAGTGTTCCCTACGTTATTTTCTTTGTCGTCTTTGCAGTTAAGGTTGTTCCACCGATTTATCGTGTAAATCTAGTTTAAGGCATTTCTTTTGATGCTCACATGAATGATTTCTCACTATTAATTATTTAGGGTAAAGTGTCAAATTTTTCGTCAAACAGACATCTAAATAATTTTACAGCTGCTTTTGATCTTTTGGTGTCTTCGCTAACAGATAAACCACAGCATCATCCGCGAACAGTCTAAAATCGTGTATACAGATAAGAAACAGTAGGGGCCCTACTATATTTCCCTGAGGAACACCACATAATACTTCCGTTCGCACGCAATTTGATTGGAATTCTGTTGCTCACATTACTACTTATGTCTGATACTAGTGGACTTTTCCTGGCCCCCGCCAATGTATTGTGTCCTCATTGCTTGGTCCGTTGTGGGTTATTTTACTTCCAAGGTAGCAAAATTCCTTCATCTGCGTCATGATGATAAACTTTGATAGTACGTTCGTCGCTATTTTCATTTATCGTGCTTGTCGCTAGGGTTCTCTGTGCGGTGTTAGTCTGTATTGTCTACTCATTAGTGCAGTCGTGCCAACATGAGTCCCCAGATGACGGTCGTGGGGTCAGACTAAGTCCTGCGTGTGGCCTCCGCGGTGTCCAGAGACACGCGTAGCTTCCCGGAGCGGCCGGCGTTCTGAGCATCGCCAAGGCCTGCGCAGGCGGCGGAAGAAGCCTCCTCTGCTTGAACACGCACGCTCGCTGTGTTTACAAAACACTCGTCGAGGCGTAAGGCCGTCGGCACACGCAGCGCGTGTCTGAACGTGTGCCGTGAAAGTGCCGACTGGAATCACACTCTTTACGAAATGAAAGCAGTGGAATTCTTACTTTACCTCCATTAAAACGCCTATTTCCGCGGTTGTTCGTATTTTCGTAATGTTCTGTCCGTGGTATAGGCCTATGTAAGTAACAACCACATACGTACGAGCACAAGACCCTTAGAAAAGTTGCATGTTACGTCAATAACGGCAGCAAATTATAAAAGTTTCATGACATGCGATATAAAATTGGATCAGGCCTTCATGTAACACAAACGTAATTGCAACAGTCTCGCTTTTTAGTAAAAGTTAAAGGTCTTTCTCCCTCGATCACTGTTACTGTTCATTAGTGGTATCGTCAGAGCGTGTAAAATAAAACACGTGAAACAATAAAGTGCGTGAAACTTTCTGCCAGATTAAAATTGTGTACCGGAACCGTGACTCGAACCTGGGACCTTTGCCTTTCGCGGGTAAGCGCTCTACCGACTGAGCTATCCCGACACGACTCACGATGCCGCCGCATAACTTTACTTCCGCCAGTACGTCGCCTCCTACTTTGCAAACTTCACAGAAGCTGTCCTGTGAAGTTTGGAAAGTAGGAGGCGACGTACTGGCGGAAGTAAAGTTGTGCGGCAGCATCGTGAGTCGTGTCGGGATAGCTCAGTCGGTAGAGAGCTTGCCCGCGAAAGGTAAAGGTCCCACGTACGAGTCCCGGTTGCGGCACACAATTTTAATCTGCCAGGAAGTTTCATATCAGCGCACACTCCGCTGCAGAGTGAAAGTTTCGTTCGGGAATAAAGTGCGTATTTGAATGTAAGTAAGGTGGGAAGTGTCCTGTTCATAAAACGAATCCAACAAAGGCACTCCTCAGAAGCTGCGCGCTTATATTTACATAGCATCGAATATTATATAGTATTGTTCTTGTTGTTGTTGTGGTCTTCAGTCCGCGGACTGGTTTGATGCAGCTCTCCACGCTGCCCTGTCTTCATCTTACAATACGTTCGGCAGCATACATCCTTTTGCATCTGCTTACTGTATTCCTCCCTCGGTCCGCCCCTACCATTTTTACCGCACGCACTTCCTTCTAATTCAGATATACGCTCCGTGTGCCGCGCCACTGTGCAGTTCGTCGCGGTGGCCGGCGTCTGCGAGGGTGGAAGGGAGGGAGACAGGGTGGTAGGAGAAGCGGCCAGTGGGGGCGCGCGCCCTCTCTTCAGGGGGAGAGGGGTGGGGCACAATCTGTGCTTTACTGCCGCGCTGGGGGCCCCGGCTGGGCCGTGAATTTTAACGCCGGCGCCAGCGCCAGCTGCCATAAACGGCCGCTGCACCGGCCCGGCGCGCGCGTCGCCGGCCGCCGAGGCGACAGCACAGCAGCCGCACAGAGTGCACCTGTCCCACATACTAGACGTGCTGTGACCACTCAGTTTCGCCAAATGTCGCCTTCCATAATGTCAGTAAAGCTTACCAGACTTAACTGTGCGGGCTCATCAGTCCATAAACTTACGAACTACGTATGAAGTAACGTATACTAAACACAACACACACATCCATGCCCGTGAGAGGATTCGAACCTCGGACGCGAGAGGCCGCAACGTGGCGCTCCACACCGCGCGGCTACTTCCGCGCTGTCGCCTTCCGTCCAGTTTCTTTAATCAAATCTAGCGCCTCGCCTAAATCGAGAGATTGGATTCGAGAGATTGGATTTCCTGTCGGAAAAGACACAGTACGTAGAAACTGGCAGAAAGTGGTGCAGTGAAACGGGGGTGACACCTGGCGTTCCTTAAGCCGTCAGCGCACGGAACGAGGCAGTTAACGCTAACGTGCGCGGAATTGGGAAATACGACGCTACGAGGCACACGGGACGAGCTGCTTAGCGTGGTTTGGGCTTCCAGAGCTCTCTAGTCTAGCGACAGTTTTCAGCGCACACTCGACGTCTACTACAGCTCATTTGGAGCGCGAAGCACACACATCGAATAGTAGGCCTACCTGTTTAAAATGGATCCTACTGAATTAGCTCGTTGGCGTTATTAGCTACTGTCGAAGATAAGAGGAGAAAGTCCCGCAGAAGATTATGAGTACGGGACTGGAACCAACGGTGAAATAATGGCAGGAGAACCATTCATACGCAATACCTGATTTTCCAATACCACCCGTCTGTTTTGATCCATAACGTCTGGCACAACGACATCATGATATTCGACATTCATATTTCAATGCGAATGTAATGTGGCGTCGATAAAAACATGAAATAAATAACTACACAAATATAAATGTAAGAGGGAAAAAAAGGTATAAGAATTTAACGGGACTACCGCGGACATTATGAGGTTTTGGGCGGACAGATTCTAAATAGAAAGACAACAGAAGTAGCAATATTGACATAAACTGAAACATGAAGATTTTCGCCGCATTTTTTGGAAGCAATCTTTTTCTCTAAATAAACACTACATTCAATCGGTTTCATTGGTTAACAAAAAAAAAAACAACGCAAAATGTAATGTAACTAGTACATTTCGTTTGTCTCTCGCACCGTATTTCACGTAGTTTCGTAATTGTACTTCATTAATATGAAAAAAAAAACGCTCTCCTGACACTACAGCGCATTCAAGAACTTAGTTAACGATCCTTTCTCAGGGTGATTTTGTGTCCTACATTGTGTGGAAGTGCTGTTTACATACAGTGAAACGTTGTCATTGCATTTTTTTTTTCGATGTTTCATCTCTTCCTATTGTTTTTCTGTTTATTATATAAGGACTGTTTTTCCTTTGTGGCTTTAATTAAAACATACATTTGTTAGTAAACGCAGTAGCCATGTTGCTAGAAGTAAACAATAAACTGAACTGAAGCAGGAAAGGTCGCGAACATATTTTGTTAGCAGCCACCTACATACGGAGACACTATTATCACAAAAAAACGAGATTGTGAGCTCTTATAAGGTCACTTTCAGTTCGTACGCATCGGTAGAGCGCATTTTTTCTGAACAAAAACTGTAGCACAGACTGCTGACGGTTCTGTTGTGTACGCCCTATCTGTCAGACGCCTTCAGGAAAAAGTAATTTCGTTGACGCAGCATTTCAGATCGACTATGTATGAAATCACGAGTCCCGCAGAGTTCGTTGTGCACCGGACGATACACGTTGCACAGTTAGTGCGTCGACTGAATTGTGCTGAACATATTTTTTATACGAAAACGTTAGGTCGTAACGACAGCGATTACAAGTCCAGCGCTCCCTGCTCAACGGTAAAAATGGATAGCAATAAATAACAACAGGTGTTCTTATTCTTCTTCTTATCATTATTATTATCGTTAATTAGTCATTCAGTCGTTCTCTTTTCTCTTCCCAAAAAACTCACGCATATATTCACAGTATGTCTTATTTTTCTCTTCTGTCCACTTCCTTCGTGTAATTCTTCTCCTCGGGTGTTTCCTCAAATTTCAGTTTTCTCACACTTGCTCCGTATGTTTTCCTGTCTGTCATGTCGTCTGTAGAAATGTTTAGTTTCTGTGGGTCTCCCGTGGTTTCCATTACCCAGTTGTTTTCACTGTACTACTTAACTCTCTAAATCTTCTTCGCAAGTCTCTTATTGTCCTTCGTTTGTATCTGTTCCCCTTTTCCGTAATCGTTTCTGCCCGTTTCTACAGTTCCTTATGACTCCACGGCAGTGCCGCCCTCTCAGAAAGGCGTGCAGTCCACCTGACGCTGCTGCCGGCGCGCCTCTCAAAGGCCGCACTCATTACTCTCGTGTCAGCTAGAGAGAAGGCACTCTGTTTTCTCATTTCCCGTTCGGAGCCACCAGAGGTCTTCTTAGTTCACAGGGTCGTTGTCGTCGTCCTCTGTATGAAGTCTCGATGCAGCCGTCCAAACCAGTCCCTCCTGTGCAAACCTCCTGACTTCGACTTTCTCTCTCAACTCGCCTGTTGCTCTCCCATTGATACCTTTTCCCCAGATCTCCCTCACTTGCTCTACTAATTTGACGGTCCCCTAGTGCTTTATCGCGAGTTCTAGAAACTGTTTCTCCTTTTAGTCGAATTATGCAACAAGAAATTCTTTTTACATCAGTTGTGAACTGCTATCTTTATCTGAAATACTTTTTCTTGCTGTTGGAGAGATTCCATTTTATGATCATTTGTTATTTTTCTTCTCAAATACAAACATCCTCTACTACTTTTACTGTAGCAGTTCCAGATCTATTTCCATAAACATTGCATAACTTAATTCAACTACATTCCACTTTTGTTGGTGTTCATCACGCGACCTCTTAACGATACATAATTTATCGAGTCGCCTGTCTACCAAGAGCAACTGTGCGCATGTACCAGGTTTCGTCGCGCCTTCACTGCGCAGCCCAGATCGCCACGGCGTTCTGGCGCGCGTCCAAATCTCTTTAAACGTCGTGCTTCGCCAAACAAACTCCGTCATGACTGGGAACTACTCAATGAAGAGTCATAAAAATCAACCAACGAGATAATATATCAGGAAATTCATTAAAAATTTTCGGAAAACGTACGAATATGTTAACGTTAAAAATTGCAACCCATCTTGTTTCGAGTGCAGCAACGATATCCTCTGCTCGACACGGTTGTTCTCCTTCTCTCGCCATTCCTCACATAAATTTGTAACGTTGTGACGTCACGATTTCTGCTTCTTCACGTACATTTTTGCAAATTTATCGCATTAATCAGAAAATCTGAGTGTAATTTTACCATCTTTACTTACTATTTCGTCTGCAAATGATCAAGTATCACATGGGTTCTCAAAATTTTATGATTTTTTTAAAGCTCATTAACAACCTCTCACGATATGTCCTGATGGTAGTTTTCTGTGCACGTATGAAGTAGCTAATACTAAGGACGGCACAAATATCCATGGCCGAGGGGGGATTCGAACCCCCAATCGTAGTGGCCGTGCAAACTGTGTTGGCGCGCCGCAAACGCTCGGCCACCGCGGCCGGCAGGTCATTAATTGAACGAAATATTCGCCATCTGAATGTGTATTACACTGAGATTATTTCGATCTTTGTTGGCGTTCCCAGTTGCACAGTTAATTCGTAAAAGTGTTGGAGACGCCTGTAAGATTGCCAATCTTCGAAATACAATAAATATGTTATTCTAATCGGCGAATAGCGTCTACTGCTGTCGGATATTTTTCAGGCTCGATTGTGCATTTGAAAATGCCTACAGCGACCGGAAGATCGTTGGTTGTAATAAATGAAAAATAATGTATCGTGTAACGACCGATACTTCGTTCAAAACATTGATATGACTGCGGTGCCGTACAAATAAAAAGTCAGAACTGAAATGCGTTTCAGGCCGGTGCAGGTATTAACAGAAAGTCGTAATAACTTTTTCCCCGAACAGTGCTCGCCCTGCTCCCTCGCCACTCGCCGTTAATTTGGTGCAGCAGCTCGCTATTGCCCTGTTTGGACGCGTTAGCGGGCGGCGCCTGCAATAGCGCGGGTAGGCAGCCCGGTGCTCCTCGCGGCCAGGCGGGCTGCCTGCCGGCCCCTGCGAGGTGTCGTCGCCGCGCCGGCGCTCGGCTAATTGCTTCCCTCACCGCAAGCGGCGCGCGTTCTTGCGGCCGCGGACCGCGGCGACCGCAGCTGGGCTGACACCAGCGCCGGCACCAGAAGCCGCTACCGGCGGACAGCTGCGGCACCCAGGGCGTTCCGCGCCGCTGCGCTTCCTGGCTGTGGGCTACGTCTGATACGCAATACATTCTTCTCACTTTTCACCCCAACGTGTTTCGGCACCTCTTTGCCATCATCAGAGTTTTTTTCCCTATTTATTTAATTATAACTTTGAAAATCAAAATACATTTTTTCAGTATTAACGTATGTATAATATTAAGCGTAAAAGTCATATGTCTTTTTATGTTATTACCTAGGTTTTATATTTCGTCTTCATGTAGCACCCTTTCTCCATAGGTAGGGTTACATGCCAAATATTACGATTTGTCCATAACTATCACGAATTCTTTGTAAAATTTACGGTGTTACGGGAGACAGCGGTAAAATTACGGAATTCGCTATTTGATTTATTCCAACAGTTTGGGAAGACACGATTTTAGCCTGGAGTGGCCAAGCGCATTGAGGTGCTTATGCTGCGATGAGCGAGGCCACTACCCGTCCGGGTTTCGAATCCCTCCTCGGGCATCGATGTTTCTGTCCTCTTTTGTATAAGGTAGTTGATAAGTACTTTGTAAATTTAGGGACTGTGACCCCGCAGTTAAGTCTCTTAAGTTTAACAAACATTTGAATATTTTAATACTATCTCATTCCGTCGTTTTGTGAACCACTATAGTTTCAGAAATAACGCAATAACGTACCCTTTTATCAATAGTTTTGTCCATACAGAATAAACCCTGAATCCTTCATAACTTCACTACTGCTGGTGCGTAAACTTGTCGTTAGGTTGCAACTCGGCATACCAATGTTCTTGCTGTTATGTCATTAGCTAGTGTAAATCAGTTTTTGAGTAGCCAAATCAAATGTTCAAATGTTTGTAGAGCTTATAGGACTTAACTACTGGGTCATCAGTCCCTAAACTTACAAACTACTTATGAACTAGCTAGTACTAAGGACGGCACAAATATCCATAGCCGAGGGGGGATTCGAACCCCCGACAGTAGTGGCCGTGCAGACCGTGACTGGAGCACCGCAGACGTCTCGGCCACCGCGGCCGGCTTTTGAGTAGCCCTTAAATTAACTCTCGCACTTTTTTAGTTTCGGGATAAGTAAACGAATGTAAAGGTCGATGTAATTGTTTAGAAAGTCACAGATTCTGCGAGAGGTATATTTATTTTTTAGTAGACGCCTTCTCGTGTGTTAACAATTATTTTTATACGATTAAGCATCAAATGGATATTATTACTGTCAATCTTTGAAATAAATTCCGGGTTACGGTCTCTCGTAGAATTCACCTTCTCCTCCCTAGTTGTTACCCCATTACGGATAGCTTTTTTTCCAATTTCGGATCTAAATGTTGAATCGTTTGTAAATCTATCGGACTCAACTGCGTTGTTATTAGTCCGTAGCTTACAAACTACTTAAACTAAGGTAAACCAACCTAAGGACATCTTGCCCGAAGGAAGACTTGAACTCCCGACGGCGAACGGCCACCCGCATCGCAGCATGAAACGTAAAACCAAGGTGATAACAAAAAATAACACCTAAGAGTTTTACACCTAATAGTCACAAGTACGTTACTACTAAAGTAATATACTTCGATTTTCAGAGCCATAAAGAAACAGAAATAAAGCAATGACGATACCACAGAGGTGTCGAGATATGTTTGGGTGTAAATTAAAAAGTGTTTTGCATATCAGGTGAACTTCATATTCATAATTTTTGACTGCAAACGAGGAAATAGTAAGAGCTGCACATCCAAAGTGACGAAAACGTCGTCGAAGTTCGTTACTGCCCACGCCCCACTCAGGATTCAGAAATGAAGTGATAGATCCATAGTCATCATCAGTATTCACCGATATTTTTTATTTTTATTTTTTCAAGGCAGTGCCAGTAATGCAGCATATTAAAGGACGATATCGATTTGCAGCAGGGACATCAAACGAACGAAATAACCTCGAAGAGAACGAAGTATTTAGCTGTGACACGGATTTAGTCCAATAGTAGAACCAAGGCTGTTCTCTCCATTATTTGTGTTCATCTTCTTTGTTTAACTATAAATAACGCCACTTTATTTCCCGTTGACTTCTTTGTCCGTAAGCTACATTCCTTCATACTTAAATTTATGTGGTATAAGTAGAGCGTAAAATCTGTCTCTTCAGCTCTATCCGTTTGGTTTCCTCAAAGACACGAGACTGGAATCATTTGTAGTTTCGCATTGGAAAGTTACTAGGGATCTAGAACTGGGGTGAAATTTATAGATCTTCACAAGACGAGCGGATCGCGGCCATTATTACTACGCCTACGTTTCATTTAACGTTTAATTCAGTTTTACTGTGCTTTTTACGCTGGCGGTACGTTCGCTTTAAGCGCCGGCAGCCCAACGTCACATCCGCTGCCCCATCGTAACGTTGCGTTGCGTTCACTTGCGTATCCTCAAAATATGTCGGCGTGCTACTGCCACCGTTAGCAATTAGCGACGTATTATTTTAGGGGGTTGGGGTGGGGGTTGTAATGCGTCCGTGAAAGTAAAATCAGTTCCCGCGACTGCAGGCGTCCTCTTTTTTTTTTTTTTTTTTTTTTTTTTTTTTTTTTTTTTTTTTTTTTTTTTTTTTTTTTTTTTTCTCCACCTTCTGGCCGCAGTGAAGTAATATTTTAAACTAAAACAAAATCCACCTGCTATGGGAGGGAGCTGGCGGTCTGCACAGGCGCAGCTGCCAGTGCTTGTAGTTGTAGTTGTAGTTGCGGCTGCAGCGCCGCTTTCCCGAGCTTTCCGCCGCTTTTCCGCGATGAGTTTTCCCTGCGCTTTCGGACTGCAGTGTTCTAATTGAGCGCTGTCCAACACACACACGCACGCATACTCCGGCGTCAGACTACGGAGTGGTCTCTCGTTCGAGACCTCGCTTCCAACCTCTCCGCACCTCTCAACGCTATCTCGTAGACACCCCCCCCCCCCCAGCTCAAAAAAAAAATCTTTTTTAAGCTTAAGTGATTTAACTGCGGGGTCATCAGTCACTAAACTGACAAACTACTTATGAACTACCTTATACTAAAGACGGCACAAACATCCATGCCCGAGTGGGGATTCGAATCCCCGACGGGAAACGGCCTCGTGCAACGTAGCATAGCGCCTCAATGCGCTCCGCCGCGGCAGACGTTCCCAAATCTCTCCCACGGACTACTAACAGAAGTTTTAAGCGGGAAAAATAAAATCTAGTTGGGAGTAATTAAGTCAACTTTGTGCAAAGTCCGGAACTCTGCCCCTGGCCTCCTGACCGCTCGGCCACGCTGGCACGGCGGCTAGCGCTGCCCCACGGACCACGTCAGTAGGCTCCTGTCCAAAACACGACACTCTGTACGGGCCGTTCAAAACGTCTCTCCCAAGTGCTCATCACTGATAGTCGAGCTCACCGTGAATATACCGAAGTGAAACTCGGTGTAAAATACACGTCATTAATTTACTGAATATTCGTTTTTACTTAAAAAAATTTCACATCAAATGTTGAAAGTGTCCTCACTGTTTTTGTATACACCATTCAATTCGTCTAATCATGTTTCCAAACACAAGGTGTAACATTTCTTCTGTAACACAAGCAGTGAAAGTGGATATTGCTGTTTTCATTTCCTCGATGGAGTTGGACGTTTATTTTCGTAGACAGATGCTTTCGCTGCACCCTAGAGGAAAAAGTGAGGCGATCGTTGAGGCCAGAGTCCCTGTGAAATTACGCGACCACCAAAAACATCAGCAAGCAGTATGCGCGATTGCACATCTCGTTGAAAACAACAGTTGAGTACTTCGCTTAATTTCCCGTGTGAATGGGTGGATAACATCATTGCAGTGTCGTTGTGAGTTTATGGTTTCGTTGACAAATATGGCGCCCGACGTCTAAAAATTCCAATCCACAGCTCCTGTTTTCACAGTATCAAGTAGTTCGTGATGAATCGATTTGCAACACTCCACTTACGAGAATTTTTGTGAGTTCATGTACCCGGATAATTGAAACCACGTGTCATCAGTGAAGAACGTTCCATTATGACAGTCCATTCTATTTTGTAGAAAAACATTTTTGAACGATTGACAATAATGCAGTCTCTTGCCATGATCACTATTTTTCAGTTCTTGCACGAGTGTTACTTTGTACAGGAAAAGTTGCAATTTTTTTTCCTTACAGATATATGGGCCGTTCTTCACTAACATCGATTTCTTGGGCGAGTTCTCTCACTGACTTGTTCGAACTCACGGACACTTTATAGGAAATATCGAGTAGTGAGTAGATCATTCTCCGACAAAACGCTAGGATTACCACTTCTCGGTGCATCTGCCACGGAAACCGTACATCGAAATTTCATGAATCAAATCACGCACACTATAGCAATGTCAAAAGAAAGAAAGAAAAGCCCCTCGCTTTCAAGGAATCTTTTCAGCGTAACAGTATGATAATCCGTATCATTATGTACAAAACTGAATAAGTTAAATTGTTACACACACAACGTAAGAATATCACTATAAGATATGACTGCATTATATTTTGATTAACAACGAAGTATAATTTTTGCGATCACTATGTCAGTTCCAAACGCGTGCCCAACTGCATCCATAATTTCATAATTATAACCTAGTTTCGGCCAAGTCGAAGATTCGGCTTATTTCTGGTCGAAACCAATAGTTTGGTCGAAAATAAGCGACACAGAATATTCGCTCGGTCTTCAACACGGAATTTTCGCTGCAGCTACACAATTGGACTGAAGATATTCAGTTGGCTGGTGTTTTGCTCATTGTGGGACAGTTTGGAATTAGAGGGACGGGGCCAGATTGTGGAGCGGCGTGGTGAGTAATTAGGGCATCCGCCGTGTGTTGGAGGCGGCGCTGGTGTCTCACAACAGCCAGGAATCCGGGGCCCGCCTGCCATCTGCTCGCTGGCCGGCCGCGCATAAGTCAGCGCAAAGTGGCGCCCCTGCAGGCGGGCTACCCGCCCAACCGCCGCCGCACAGTGGATCGTCGCCTACCTCGCAGAAATCTCTGCCTGCTCGCGTACTGCCTTACACCTAACACCTGACTAACGTACGACTGACACAAACAACATCAGTGGGTTGTGAGCCCCGCGGTTCTGCGCACTAGTGTTCGCTGTAAACGCCGTCTCGATATCTCACATCGTTCGCCAATCAAGTGGCGTTCTTTATTTAGCTATACAGAAACAAACTCTTTGCTTACACCGACATTACACTATCAAATTATTGGACAAAGAATTGGACGAAGATATTGGACGAAACACTAAAAGGACGTATTACACTATCATGCAATATATTTGTAATAGTTGCTTCAAAAATGCGCTGGTATGCTCAGCTGTTGTTTATAACAAAACTGCGTTGTGTCTGCATTTAGAACAGAAGGAGGGAAAAAAAGAAGGAAACGTACCTGGATGAAACAGTGGGTGTCACAACGAGATAAATAAGTGTTCAGTAAAGTTTGTTACGGGAACGGGGGGATTTTGTTTTCTATGTGGTCGGCAGTACAGCTGAGACGTAATTCACTGCTGATTACTTTGTAGCTTAGCTCTCCATGCTTCACAATTTGCAAACAGAGTAACAGAATAGGCTGACGCAAACAGTGTATACGAATAAGATTGTAAGTCGCTAAAGCAACTTTCATTAAATAACGTTCTAAATGGAAACTACCAGCACTGGCAAAAGGTAAAAATCTAAGTTGTTTCTGACGTTATTAACAACGTAAGGAAGGGAAACATAGCTGATAAAGTAAATGGAATCTTTTTTTCTTTATTTATTTATTTACTTATTTATTTATTTACTTACTTACAGAAATTTTCTGACGTATCTATACATATATATTTTCGATCGCATACAGATATCGATATTTTTAATGTTCTTTCGCTTCCCAGTACTAAGCACACAAAGTTGTCCAAGATCATACATTATGAAGTCTGCTCTGGCCGCAAATAAGATTTAGGGCTGTTACGTCTTCAATTCCGATAGTATATCATGGCATTTTACATAACGAATTGTAACTCATAACCTTATTTTCACCGCAGAGCATTGGGGTAAACGAATTGACTTGACGGACAGCACGAATTGTCTTATCGCGTCTTATACAACGCCCCATCCGATTTGTACATTCGTATCAGTTTTCTTGTTGTTGGAAAGCACTACAGAAACTCGCCTCTAGTAGACACGTTTACGAATACGAACGCTATTGCAGACATTAGCATCCAAGTAAAGCAGCTGTAGTGGCAGGGAGGATGTACTACTACTAGCGCGCCGCGGCCGAGCGCATTGAGGCGCTATGCTACGATGCGCGAGGCCGTTCCCCGTCTGGGGTTCGAATCCCCCTTCGAGCATGGATGTTTGTGTTGTCTTTAGTATAAGCTAGTCCATAAGTGGTTTGTAACTTTGGGGACTCATGACCCCGCAGTTAAGTCCCTTGTCCTTTACAAACATTTGAATATTTTGAAGTATCAGCGCTCTGATCGGTTACATTTCGCACTGCAGGAAACACAAGACGAGGCCTCAGATTTGATGTAACATGGAACGAAATTCCCATTCCGCTAGTCCAGTTCTGCTTTGTCCAATATGTTCAAATGTTCAAATGTTTGTTAAGCTTATGGGACTTAACTACGGGGTCATCAGTCCCTAAACTTACAGACTACTTATGAACTACTTACGAACTAGGACGGCACAAATATCCATGCCCGAGGGGGGATTCGAACCCCCGACCGTAGTGGCCGTGCTGACCGTGACTGGAGCGCCTCAGTCCCCTCGGCCACCGCGGACGGCTTTTGTCCAATAGTTTGACAGTGTAGTAGCGGCTTACAGCCTTGCACTGGTACCAGTCAACACCTTGGTGCAGACAGCAGTTTTGGAACGCGCTCTGGCTGTGTTAAGTTACGCGACGCCCTCCACCGGAAAACAGCTGTGTTTTGGCCGCGCGGTCACGAGCGGCGGGCGGCTGAGTTATGCCGCCGCTGCTGCTGTATACGCGAGCGCGCGTGTAGCAGCGCCGTGCTGCGAGGCTCAATAAATCACGACCTAGGCAGGGCTGGGCTGGGCTGGGCTGGGCTACCTAGGTCCGCCCTACCATGCATCACCCGCGGGCCCATTACATAGCGTATTCCGCCGCCGGATAAACGGCCTCTGACCAGAGACCGTACACCGCCACTGTCGCCACGTGCGGTTGCGAATTTCACGCCACTCCGCCGACTTGCGCGTCTGTGACGATAAAGTGGTAACCAGGGGCTTACTAAATAAAAACCAGACCGCTCGCTGGCTCCAGTGTCGCGTCCCCACACTGAACGTGACAGAAGCCGCCATTTGCAGGGCAATCGTGCGTAGACATGGTTCGTTCGTGTGCCGCTTTTAATTGTAACAGTGAGAACGGAAGCAAAGACGAAGACGAAGACGAAAACAATGTTTTATTTCACAGATCAGTCATTACTTGTACACCGTGTAGTATTTTCATGGAGATATAAGAAATCATGAGCATTTTTTTTTTCTTTTGTAACTTTCCTCTTACAAATGATTCTCTAAAATTGAGAAACGTACTTTGGTACATATCAAGTACTTATATTTAAATTTACATATAAATTAATAAAAATACTGATTTCAGCTGAGTGACTAACTAGGCCTATAAGAGGTATTTATCACATATAAGTATGAAGCAGAGGTACGTCGAATAATTGTTTTTTTTTTTTTTTTTTTTTTTTTAATATAGTTTATGGGACTTAACTACAGGGTCATCAGTCCCTAAACTTACAAACTATTTATGAACTACCTACAACTAAGGACGGCACAAATATCCTTGCCCGAGGTGGGATTCGAACCCCTGACCGTAGTGGTCGTGCAGACCGTGACTGGAGCGCCTCAGTCTCCTCGGCGAATAATTGTTTTTAGGCGCTTAACAGGTGGTGATTGTACTTCGTAAATGGTCATTACTTGGTCGAATGTTGCATACTCAACGACTTTGAGAAGTACTATCTCTGTTAAAAAAGTAATGTGCGAATGAAATGCGTATTTAAAATTTTATGAGTTATTACAATTATTCAAATCCATATTCAAGGAAGTTGAAAGAAAAATTCTATGTAATATGGAAAGAAATGTAGACAAAAATGAGATGTACAAAAAAAAGCGTGCAAAACATACAGAGTAGTTGGCGAAAAGTAAACAGGACGTGACAGAAAATAACTTTTTAATTACGTTTTAATTAAAAGTAATGGCACTCTCTGCTACTTTACAAGTTTCATGGAATTATCTTAGGCAAATATCTCGATGAAAAGTGCTCCACCTAATCAGAAAAGAGCCTTACATTCTTAAATTTCGTGTCTCTATGCAGTCGTTATTTCGAAAATTAGGAGACTTCATTCATTTAAGAATACTTTTTAAACAGACTGCAATATTCAGTATTTTTTTCAAACAAACATGTGTTTATTTTATGCTTTATTTTGGTCTTGTAGCGTCTCATACACTTCAAATCACAGCCCCAGTATTAAAATTCTTCCCTGCAAATGGCGGTGATGAGCCGCTTCAGTACGGGTACAGCTGCCTCGCTTCTCCGCTACGGCGTGGTGGGCGCTTGGTGGTAACAGCGACGACTCGCACATTCAGTCGCGAACGGAAACAGTCCGAGCAACGCCGCCTACATACGAGGCCTCTGCGCTGCCTGCCAAGACTAGTCACGACACAAGCAAGCTGTTTGTCTTACGTAGCGATGTGCTGAGTTTGAGAATACGTACAGTATGAATGTTGCGTTTAGGAATTTTCTTCTGTTATCTGTGTGACTCTCCGTGCAGGTTTTTGCTGGTATGAGACAAAATTCCTAAAATGATTCGTCCGATTCCAATATCGGTGATGTATCTAATAGTTCATGTTTGTATTTTTAAATATTTGTAAATCTATCGGACCAAACTGCGTGGTCATCAGTCCGTAATAGTTCATGAATAACAAATAATACAATTCCTTGAGACAACATTCTCCCGTTATACCAAAGGTAATAAACATAAGAAGAGGCATTGAATTAAAATTTATGGCTTTGATTCTGCCACACGTTCCCTGTGAATTGCGTATCAAATTGCCAGGGCTCTCCTACATTGGAATAGCACCCCAGCAAAGAACGCGAGTAGCAACTATCCCACCTTGTTCCTCAGACCAACGAATTCTATAATTTAGTAAGGGGTTTTCACCCAAGATCGCTTTCTTCTTTTAATTACATCACCTGTTTCGGCGTGCTAGACGTCATCTTAAGACATGTCGTAATTGTTTACATCACTGCTATAACAACAATTTCTAATACAGCACATTGGTATACATATTAGAAATTTTTGTTATAGCAGTGATGTAAAAAATTACGACAGGTCTGAAGATGGCGTCTAACACGCCGAAACCGGCCATATAATTAAAAGAAGAAAGCGATCTTGGCTGAAAACCTCTTATTAAACAATTCTAGATCGTCCCAACTATGTGTTCCTTACATAATTCTATTATTTGTTGATATTTGTATCACCTCGGCCTGAGGATCAAGGTGGGATAGTTCCTATTCGCGTTCTTTGCTGGGGTGCTATTCCAATGTAGGAGAGCCCAGGCAATATGACACGCATTTCACAGGGAACATGAGGCAGAATTAACGTATGTGGTGTGGAGGGAGACGTGCTGTAAGACAATCTGTGTAGTCGCTGTGTTAGCTTAGTGGTCTAAAGTGCCTACCTAGTAAGTACGAGCTCCTGCGTTCGAATCCCGGCCACAGCATAAATTTTAATTCAATGCCTCTCCTTATGTTTAAGTTCATGAATATGTTGTACCAAAACAAATTTGTATGTGAATCGCATAAATAACATTAAGAACATTCTGAAAGACAGTGTGCTACGTGTACGTATTCCCATGTATTGTGTTATGACTGCTCCTGGCAGGCAGCGCACAAGCCTTGTTGCATTCAAATGATACGAAAAAGAAATCAAACATGGCGTTCCGTAATGCAGACTGTTGACACACGGTTGGATTACGCGCGATCGCAAAAGTCGGCAGTGGGAGACGTTGGCTGTAGTGGCGTGGCGAATGAACACAGCGGCGAGGAGCGGGCGCGCCTGCCGGCCAGGCAACCCGCACAGCAAAGCCTCGCCACACCAGCAAGCCTCTTCATATCCTCATAATAACGGCAATCCACATCCATATGAATCTGCTTACTGTATTCATCTCTTGGTCTTCCTCTGCGGTTTTTACGCCACACACTTCCCTCCAACAGTAAATTCACAATTCCTTCTTGTCTAAGAATGTGCCTTACCAATCGATCCCTACTTTTAGTCAAGGTATTCTCCCAAATTCTGTTCAGTACCTCCTCATTAGTTACAGAATCAACCCACCTAATCTTCAGCATTCTTCTGAATCACCACATTTCAAAAGCCTCTATCATCTTCTTGTCCGCACTTTTTATCGTCCTCCATGTTTCACTCTCACACAAGGCAACACTCCACACAAATGCCTTCAGAAATGACTTCCTTACACTTATATTAATACTCAGTGCTCACAAATTTCTCTTCTTCAAAAACGCTTTTGTCCCCATTGCCATTCTGCATTTTATATCCTCTCTACTGTGACCATCGTATGTTATTTTACTGCCCAAATAACAAAACTCATTTACCACCTTTATTGTGTCGTTACCTATTCTAATTCCATTATCAACGCCCGATTTTCTCAGACTGCACTTCATTATCCTTCTTTTGCTGTTGTTAATGTTCATTTTATACGCACTTTTCAACACACTGTCCATTCCGTCCAACTGCTCTGCCAGGTCTTTTGCTGTCTCTGACAGAATTACAATGTCACCGACAAAACTCAATGTTTTCAATTATTCACCCTGAACTTTAATCCCTATTCCAAATTTCTCCTTGCTTTCCTTTATATCGTGCTCAATGTACAAATTTAATAGCATTGGAGAAAGGCTACAACCCTGACTTACTCCCTTCACAACCTTTGCACCCCTTTCATGTCCTTCCACTCTGATAACCGCTGTTTGGTTTTTGTACAAGCTGTAAATAACCTTACGCTACCTATATTTTACTCCTGCTGATTTCAGAATTTGAAAAAGTGTATTTCAATGAACACTGTGAAAAGCTTTCTGCAAATCTACAAAAGCTAGAAATGTTGGTTTGCATTTCCGTACTCTAGCTTCTAAGATAAGCCGTAAAGTGATTATTGCCGCTCGCGCGTCTACATTTTTCCTGAAGGAATCTGATCCTCCCCTAAGTCAAAAAATGTTCAAATCTTTCTAAAGCTTATGGGACTTAACTACGGGGTCATCAGTCCCTAAACTTACAAACTACTTATGAACTACTTACGAACTAGGACGGCACAAAAATCCATGCCCGAGCGGGGATTCGAACCCCCGACCGTAGTGGCCGTGCAGACCGTGACTGGAGCGCCTCAGTCCCCTCGGCCACCGCGGCCGGCCACTGGAATTCGCTCGCCCGTCTATTAATACCTGTCTTCAGTATTAGAGCTACTAATTAGGCACAGGTTGTTGCTGCATAACGTCCATACTTGAAGGTACTGGTACCGACTGACTTCTTAACCCATTCAATGTAATAGTTGCGAACTACAAAAGTGCTCTGTCTCTATGTAAAACTCAGTTTCAATTTTTCACTTACATGAAAAGGACATTGTAAATATCTCAATACAGAGTTCTTGATTGTGTGAATAAATGAGAACAAGTCATTTCGTTAGGTAGTGAAGAGATTCTTGGTATCTGTCATTTTCTAGTATTCTCGCATAAAATTCACTTTAGATGTAGTAACTTCCGTTCTGGCACTGCTAGGTTTTAAACCCAAGGAAATGTAACACCTGTTAGTTTTTGAAAACGAAGTACTAGCTCTGAAAAACGTTAGACAACAACCAAAGAAATAAACATTTGTGACAGATGAAGAAATACCTGTACACAGATTAATAAATCCTTAACTTTACTCTTTTTCGTTAAAAAAAGTGTACATTTCCTTGAATAAAGTGACAGTTAATGCAGTTTTGCGTAATAACCATATCACAAAATACGCCCCTGTTTGCATGTTATCATTTTCCAAAATATCAGTTTCGTACTTCTAACCGTCTATGAGACACGCTATTTTTCATTCTGGCCTTATCAACACCGGAAATGAGTTAGCGACATAAAATAAATTTTACTTACATGGGTGAAAGGTAAAGATCTCCTCGTAAGTGTAAAATAAATTTCAATATGTTATGAAAATTTCATCCGCAGCAATATATGGTATAAGATGCACCAAACGGAATATCATAGCAGCCCTATTTCTTATGCAAACTTTTGCTAACCTAGCGCAGTCTCTTATTTCAAAGCCAGTATCTTACTATGATTATTAACGAAATGATGCGCATTTCGTCACAATTGTGACATATAAGGATTTACGTAGCGAAATAACCTTTTTTTCTACCAATTAGTTTTTGCGTAATCGTTTGTGAAAGATGGCAGGACGTTCGCCTCAATGCTGTTAGTGCAGTGCGATTCCAACCATGTTGGGGAAAACATGGCTGACTATTCAGCCTAGTTATTTAGGAGCTCTATTCCTGACCACTAATTGTCATGATGGACGGTGTTTCGCCGATTCCCGTAATGTTTCCGTCCAGGTGTGTTTTCGCAGCACTGCAGAAGGGATCTTCGACCGTCTTCGTCTAAGCGGGGACGTTTGCCCGTGGATTACTCAGCAAACACCCAGCCACGAGGGAAGCGCAGCGTCAAAAGTTCCCGCAGCGCACTTCAAGTGGCGGTATTGAACTGCATTGGGACGGAGAAGTTATTCTACTTTAAATAGCCGATACGTACTTTGTTCCTTTACCTCTTTTTGCAGGGGCCCAATAACAGAACACAAATTGTTAAGCTACTTCCAGCACAGCTCTAAATAGTTCTGTGGCTCCATCTCCGCCCAAGTAAGTCTGACTTTTCAGAATTTACTCACCTTAGCCATATTAGATTCGCTGCCCGGCAGGTACACGGACTGTAATTAAACATGTGTCTGTTTCCAGTCTGATGATGCGCTAACAGCGCGGAACGCGTTATTGGATGTAATAAATAATATTGCAAAGGATACTGCGAATTATTTACATTTAATTAGACAGATTTTATTCTTACTGACAAAGAATGAGAATCACAGACTCGTATACGAAATTAGTTTGCTTTATACAAAAGGTAGTTTGAGCTCTTGGCTGGCGGGCCGGCTATTGTGTACGTGTCAGTAGACGGTGGCGCCGTCTTCTGGCGACGTGAATTACTGAGGGCGATCGTGTTAAGCATTCTGTGCAGTCGACAGGGCCCGATGTCGATCCGTGCGGGGCATCAGCGGCGGTGGAAAAGGGGAAAAGGCGGCAGGTTGGCGCGAGGGGGTGGGAGGGGGTGAGAGGGGGTGCTGTGGGGTCAGCCGGCGGCCGCGGCCCGCCAAACGCCAGCGGCGACAGCGGCGGTGGTTGTTTTGTAGTCGCCGCGGCAAATTGCTTTCTGTCGGCCGTGGGCGGA
This sequence comes from Locusta migratoria, assembly GCA_026315105.1. Classification (NCBI taxonomy): domain Eukaryota; kingdom Metazoa; phylum Arthropoda; class Insecta; order Orthoptera; family Acrididae; genus Locusta; species Locusta migratoria. The sequence continues at coordinate 29,022,587 of CM048744.1, forward strand.
ATCGATGTGGGCGGCAGAGGACACAGCGGCAGGGGCGCTTAATAATAGCGGGGCGGCCCAGGTAGCCTAGCGGCACGCGACGCCGGGGACGCGGCGACGCCCCATTGGGCAGCGTGGCGGCGCCCCGGCAATGGGCCGGCGACACGACGCCGGCGCCGCCAATGGCGGCCGGGCCGCGTGACGTCACACCACACTCCGGAAGTCGTTACGAGGCGGCGGGGGCGGGGGCGGTTGCGCAAAGTGCCGGTGGGCGGCGGCGACGTGAAGGTAGCGAAGCGGCGACAGGTGACGGACGGGGGCGGCGACAAGTAGGAGGCGTAGGCAGCAAGTAGAACGATGCCGCCCGCCCAGGAGCTACTGGGGGGTGATATACTTGAGGCTCCTTTCTGCAGGTCCATTTGCATTATACACTACTGCGAAGCGACAATGGGGTTCTACATCTACATAAACACTCTGAAAGTCATATTGAAGTGCGTTCGTCGAACCGCTTTTATGACATTTCAGTACAGTTCATTACCTTACCATTCTCTAATACCTTGCAGGAAAAAGGAACACTTAAATCTTTCCGTTTTCGATGTGATTTATCTTATTTTATTTTCATGATCATGTCTTCCTATGTAGGTGAGTGCTAACAAAATATGTTCGCATTCGGAAGAGAAAGTAGGTGAAAGAAATTTCGCAAATAGATCTCGCCGCAACGAATAACGCCTTTCTTTCGATTATTTCCACCCCAACTCTTGCATCATTTACGTGACACTCTCTCCCTATATCGCGATAGTATACAACTACCTACCGTCCGCTGAACTTTCTCTAAACGCCTGTGGGGGTCCCTCAATGTGAAGCAATTCTCCAAAACGGGACGCACAAGTGTAGTGTAGGCAGTTTCTGTAATAGAACTTTTGCATCGTCTAAGTGTTCTAATGACCAAACGATGTCTTTGGTTCGCTTTCTCTACAATATTTTCTGTGTGTTCTCTCCAATTTAAGTTGTTTGTAAATGTTACTCCTAGGTATTTAGTTGAATATACGACAAGTACTTTTGACTGATTGTCGTGTAAATGAAGTTTAACTGGCTTCTTTTAGTGTTCATGTGGATTACTTCACACTTCTCATTACCAACGGTCAATTGCACCATGCTGATATGTCATCTAAATCATTTTGCAGTTGCTTTTGATCTTCTGGTGACGTCACTAACAAATAAGTGACTGCATCATCGGCGAATAACCCACGGGAGCTTCTCAGTTTGTCTCCTAAATCGTTTATAAAACTTCCGGGTAATAGTAACGATTTTAGTAAGTAGTTTTGGCGCTTACAAACTGTTTTTGCAATTAATCTAGAGCTTCGTCAAGAATATAAATATAGTAATCTTTGGCCGAAATTGTGGTATTTTCAGTCGTGGCATCATTTGTACGGAGTGACACGTTTAGCTGTCTTCCTGTTATATATTAATTCTTTTATTGCTGATTTCAAGAATATAACAACATAAATATATAAATTCGGAGACTGATGGCGATTTTTCGTGGCTGCACAATATTGTTACGAGTTCATGATTAACGTTAACATCCGTAAAACTCCGCAGAGTAACGCTTTAACGTTTAACTAAGTTAACTGTTTTAGTAACGGATTAATGATTAACGAAGTTAATTTTTTTTATTCACGGTGCCCAGCTCTGGTGTCATCTGGAGGTTTGGGTGTGAGCAGCCAGGCAGCCGTACTGCTTGCACGAATCGCTCGCGACCCACCACATTGGTGTGATCTTCACGTTATCAGCGATGGCCGGCGGATCGCTGCGATTTGTCGGCATCTAGGTAGCGACCGGCCTGTGTGCCGTGTGCCTGCTGGCTGGCTCCGCGCCGGCAGGTGTCTGGCCCCAGCACGGAGCCCTGAGGAGCGGCGCGCCACCTGCCGCCTGCCGCCGTGTGTTTCCTGCTGCAGCTCGTGGGAACGCGCGCAACCCGACCGCCTGGCCCGGCCGCGCTGGTGCCCGCCTCCCCACGACAGCCGCCCCTTTGTGCGCCCCCTCCCACCCCTCCACCCCTTTGTCGCGCAGCCCCTCCCCCTGGGCTGCAGCGAGCGAGCCGGCGCACAAGTGCGCGCGCTTCCGCCGCCGCTCAATGAGATGCTTTCTGCCGTAATGGCGTGTCGTTGCGGCCGCGCCATCCAACGGTCTTCTGCCAGACAGGTTCTCCCGTAAACAAATTCCTCCCAAAGGGACGGGGAGGTCCGCACAATGCTCCTGTCTCTCGCGTCACGCCCAAGAGCGGCGCTGGTATCGTCTTCATGAGAACAGTTCCACTACCAGTACTCACAATATCATCAGATATTCACGACCGATCTTTAGCCGCCGGCCGCGGTGGCCGAGGGGACTGAGGAGCTCCAGTCACGGTCTGCACGGCCACTACGGTCGGGAATTCAAAACCCCCTCGGGCATGGATATTTGTGCCGTCCTTAGTGTTAGCTAATTCGTAAGTAGTTTGTAAGTTTAGGGACTGATGACCCCGTAGTTAAGGCCCATAAGCTGTACACACATTTGAACATTTGATTTGATCTTCAGCCACATTGCCATTTTCCAGTACAGAGTGTACATAAAGTGCGAGGACACTTTCAATTATTTATTGTTCAAGACCAAACATTGAACAGATATCATACATATGTCATTTTGAAAAGAAACATTGTATTTTTATTTATTTATTTATTTTTCATGTATACTGCCACAGCTAGTTTGGTAATTTGCCGAGAGTCAGCGCTTGTCGCAAAGATGGCGAGTTGAGGTGGTATACCGTAGATGGAGTGCCACCATTTTCTTCAAAATGAGATATGTACGATATCTGCACAATGTTTGGTTCTAGTGCAGATAATAACTGTAAGTGTTCCCGAACTTCATATACCTGCGACTACAGGCAATGATGGTGTCTGTAGCCGGCCGCGGTGACCGAAGGGACTGAGGCGCTCCTGTCACGGTGTGCACGGCCACTACGGTCGGGGATTCTAACCCCTCTCGGGCATAGATATTTGTGCCGTCCTTAGTGTTAGCTAATTCGTAAGTAGTTTGTAAGTTTAGGGACTGATGACCCAGTAGTTAATTCCCATAAGCTATACAAACAAACATTTGGTTTCTTTAGTGGCGATGCCCCCTCTCTCGCAGGAATCCGCGAGTGACCAGTGAGTTGCAGTGTGTGATGTGGTCACGGCTGCAGTGTCCTGTCGCCACCGCGCAGTCCAGAGTGTGCCTCCAGACAGAGGCAACAACACCACCCCCAGCCGAACGGCGCTAGCGTCCGTTTCTGCCCCGTGCCATTCGCCCGCGTCGCCCCAACGTGAAGCGCCCGCCGCCTAATACAAAAATATCGGGGCGCGCGGGCAGCATTAAAATTAGACCTTAATGGATCGCCGCCGCCGCTGCCGCTGTTGTTAGTCCGTGTGTTCGCTGCAGGAGGCGGTACTCGGGGGAGTCGGGATAAATTAGTTTACTGCGCCCCATGTGATCGAAACTGCGCCGGGCCGCAGGAATTGTCTCGCCCCCACCCCCAGAGACACACCCTCGCACACGCGTTCACCCCGCACAATTCAGACAGGCCGGCTGTGGGAGAGGAGGGACAAAAAGCAGCCGCGGCCGATATTAGCAGCGCTCGCGGCCGACACGCGATACTCGCGCATTCCGCTCCACGCACGCGGTATCGGAGCCGCGGCGGACCGGTCCAACGACCCGCCGGCTAGCCGATACTGCTCAATGCTAAATAAACACCGCCCCGCGTGCAGCATTCCGTGTTCACACAACTGTTTCCAACGATACTTGCAACACTCCTTCTGTTTCCTGATAATACAGTAGCGTGCGTATGTTCATTGCTACCTTGTTCGACGTAAGGGCTTGAACGCCACCGCAGTACAATTGTCTCCCTGCTTCAGACTCTTCCCTTCGATCTTTGCAATTGTTTTTTTTTTTTTTTTTTTTAACTCGACGTATTAATATGGATAACGTTTAATGTTGGAAGCTGTGGTAAAGTTTGTTAATTGTACCACATCGTAATTGTTGTAAACGTTTAATATACACCAGCTGCTTCGAAACAAGTTGATGACTTTATTTTGTAACTATGTTTCCTAATGTTGTAACCAAATATGTTCAGGCAAATATACAGTAGACCCATATAGAATAACTGCGAAATTGTACTATCAGATTTCCATACTATGGGTTCTATTGGTCTTTTTGTTACATAGAATTAGCACAGTGCACTCCTTATTATTCACAGTCCATTCTCGTCTCTTATATTTTGACAATTTTATTTTTAGTGAAACCGACTTCTGCTGTTATCAGCCAGATTTATTTTATCTATTGTATCTGCCTAATCCGTTTTAATACCTTGTAAGTACCGGATGATCAAAAAGTCAGTATAAATTTGAAAACTTAATAAATCATGGAATAACGTAGATAGAGAGGTAAAAATTGACACACATGCTTGGAATGACATGGGGTTTTATTAGAACAAGTAAATAAATAAAAGTTCAAAAAATGTCCGACAGATGGCGCTTCATCTGATCTGTACATTAATTACATTTATTCTGAACTTTCGTGTAGTTTATTTATGATGATGGTCTACGGCCGAAGCTAGTCGATTTTTAACGAATTAATGAACAGCTGATGGTTCAAGAAGCCACACCTTTCGTTACTCAGGGCCAGTTGCAATTTTTTGGCACCATAGTGATTTCCGAATCGTTTGGCAGTAGGCTCTGTTCGCCTGGTGACTTCACCGGACGATAAGCACAGCAGCGGCGTCCGCAAAGTGTTTGGGAGAAGATGGCTGTGGGAGAAGCTGTGGTGAGAAGAGCGCGCGGCTTTCGCGTCGCAGCAAGTAGGCGCTGACCCGTAGGAGCGCCGGGTCGCGGGGAAAGCAGGCGCGCCGTACGGAATGTGGGCTGCGTCTGCCGGCTGGCGGAGCCGCCTCACAGGCCACTGTGCGACGCGGCTGGACCAGCGAGCGAGCGGCCCTCTCACACACTCGTAAACACTACTGGGTTCTCTAAAACCACTCAGCGGGTCTTATAGTCGCACAGCTCCAGGATAACCATCTTCTGTTGACGTCGCATAATGACCGCCCTGTGCGATGCACAATCGTGTTATTTCTGATGTTGCGACACAACCCTCGCTCTGGTTCTTCCACTGCGGAAAAGAGATGGCAGTCACAGTGAGTAACGTCGGGAGATGACGGTCTATGCTGCAGAAGATCCTACTGCTGGTGGCGCGAAGCAGGTAACCACGCCGCTCCCACTGACCGGGACCTCTCGAGGCGCTGACAGTGGCAGATTCTGGAACATGGGCCGTATTGACGTCACTCACTGTCACTGCCATCTCTTTTCCGCAGTGGAAGAACCAGAGCGAGGGTTGTGTTGCAACATCAGAAATAACACGATTGTGCATCGCACAGGGCGGTCATTATTCGACGTCAACAGAAGCAGACGCTAAGGTGGTATAGGAGGCTTCCCAACTTTCGGCAAGTCATAACTGCCATCTCTTTCCCACAGTCAAGGAACCAGAGAGAGAGAGAGATACGATAAAACATCAGACAATGCATTATCCGTGCTCATATGTGCCACCTTTTACGGTTTATTCGAAATATTTACGAAAATTGCAGTATTTTACCGTTCTACGGATGGACGGTGTCACGATTTCGCGGTCAAAAATTAGAAACTTTACTATTCATAATAACCCCTTTTCCGAACACTCGATACTTTACCTGGGTCTGAGGCAAGTCGACGATAGTCGATAACTCATTCTGCGATATGACTGGAACTTTCAACCGTGTGATGTTTGGGTCATCATTCGCGTGTAAAACTTTTCCAACTAACTTATATCTATAAAGGAAGTCCGCTTATGTGTGCCCCAAACGAATACTGAACGTGCCTGCTACCGTGTTTCATGGATTTCTTCTTGCCTCTTATGATCGTCTACAAAACATTGGCGTACGGTGTAAGTACACACATGATTTTATCGAAGTATCATGATTAAATCATGAATTATTGTATTTTCAAGGCCAGAAAATTACTGCTTTTGTCGCGCCGGGGCATGACGAAATTAGTTAAATTTTTGTAGCGCGTGGGTTTTATTGATAGATTTTCTCAAAAGTTGGCAGGTATCCATGCCACAGGGCCATGAATACTGGACATGATACGAGCAAACTGGGATAAATAATGGGGACTATAAAACCATACACAAATAAAATCATTTAAGTCAAAAGTAATGGTTTTCATTAATTTTTATCTAGGCCGTGAAAGTAACTGCGATATGAAAATTAAGAATTCCGCGGTCGTTCCCGCCGGAGGTTTGAGTCCTCCCTCGGATAAGGGTGTGTGTTTTCCTTAGCGTAAGTTAGTTTAAGTAGCTGGGACGAATGACCATAACCGTTTGGTCCACTATGTTTGCAAACATTTAAATAGACGCGGCTCTTGTTAACTGCAGTCCGCCTTGTGGAGCTTTTGCGCTTCTTCCAGTGCAGGTGCAAAGAAGCCCTCTCTCCTGGCAGCAATACGTGGTCTGCTGCCAGCCGCGGAGCACAGCCGTCCAACTAGCAGTCTGGGCTGTGTGCCAGTGTAGGACTTGCAGGCGTGTTACGTCGTTCTGCCAGGATGACGGATAGTCTTAAGGCAGCCTACTTAGCAGGAAGTTCCGTGTTTGAACACCGGCAGCAGCACAAATTTTCATGCGCCCATGTCGTAACCCATAATTACATCTACTAATAGCCGAGACCTAAGCGCTCAGTTAAAATCTATATGACGTCTTTCCTTGGCATTCATCTTACTTTACGAAACATAAAATACGATTTTTGCGATTCATCACAGCAAGTATTACGCAGAGATAAGTGACAAGTACCAACTGACACGTAGAGTGAAATATATCCGCCAATTGGTATTTCTCCGAGTATAGGCTAAATAGAAGGTAGAATGAGTTGTAAGGTTAGTGCCATTGGCGTAGAAATTTGTAAAGTTTATCCACCTTATTCTTGTGAACGGTGAGACGCATCCCGCGACCGTCCATCTTCAGCGAGGTAACCACCTACAGATATAAACCAGATGCTACGCACATACGTCTCCAGAGGGCCACCTGACAAATCAATGACTCAGCCACTGTGCAGATACAACTGCTGCCGATGCGCACAGTACTGGAGGGTGCTGCTGTTCCTTCGCTGCCAGTGCAGCGGACGCGCCTTCGGCCGGACTGGGCGCGGCGTTTCGTCGGCGTCAGCCAGTGGCGGCCGCTGCTGTCAGGCGCCGCCAGCGCCGCCTCCGCTGTTTGCCGACTGAAAAGAGAAGCCGGGCGGCTGCGAAAGAGCCGGCAGTGGCACATCCCGCGTGATTAATGAGCGTGAGCCGCCTGTGTGAGTGTGAGAGCCGAAGGCGGCGGCAGGCGCGTAACGAGAGCAAAATCCCAAACCCTGCCGCCTCTCCAGCTGATGGACTCGCCAGAATAAAAAAAACGTGGGCGGGGCGGGGTAAAGAAAAATCCGCGGCTGCGAGTAATTCCCGAAAGCCGATATGGGCCGAGAAGCGCGCCGATGACGTATGAATAAGAGATCACAGGCGGCAGAGAGCGGCACGGCTTTGTCTGGGCCCGCGGGGCCACTCTGCAGCCAGCAGCCATGGGGCGGCCGCGGGCTCCTCTGGCTGCCTCGTGCCGCACAGTGGCTCTTCTCTCTCCTACATGCCAAATTACTACCCGGCCCTAATGAAAAGGAATGCCTCGTATTATTTTGGGGAAAGTCTCGCAGCTTTCCAAACAAAACCAACATTACGCGTATTTATTCCTCCTTTCTAGATACTACAGCGGCTGAATGTACAACTGGTTGCTGAAGAGAACAGAAAAAAATCATGCAAAATTAAACGAATATTTGGAAAGTACTAGCTGAGAATCCGGAGTCGTGCTTAGTCCAGCTCACCTTCCCTTTCCTCTCTCTGTCTTCCTTCGCCTTCCTTCTCTGCCCCCTCCTCCCTCTCTAATCTCCTCATCACCCTCCTCTGTCCATCTCCTCCTACCCTTCTCTCTCCCCATCTCCACCTTCCTCGCCTCTCTGTCGATCGCCTCCTCCATCTGTAACAAATAATGACGGTGCAAATTTGATGGAGATCAGATAAGCGGTGGCCCAGTTTCTTGAAAGGTACCCTGCGTCATAAGTCTTTTTAAGACACTTATCTTTGTCTCCCGATGAAGGTGAAGTGTGCAAAATTTTATCAACATCGAAATGAAATCGTCGATTTTTGAAGGTCGCAAGTAAAATCCCGTCATGCAGCATACAAATTTGAACGTAGACAGTGATTTTCCTCTTGGTTTGGAGATCACGAGTGCAAAGTTTCATTGCAATCGGATGAACAGTACGGCAGCGCAATGAAAACGAACAAGCATGACGCGGCAGTTAACCGGGTATCTCAGTCTTTATGACGTCACACACACACACACACACACACACACATATATATATATATATATATATATATATATATATATATATATATATATATATATCGGTCGTGCCGCAGTGGGTCCACCGGTTCCCATTAGATCACCGAAGCTCTGTCGGGCTTAGCTACCAGTTGAATGGGTAAGTATCCGGGTCCCTTGTAAAGTTAACTGAGGAGCTACTTGATTGAGAAGTAGCAGCTCTGGTCTGGAAAACCGAGGTATCCTGACCGTCCTTTCGAACATGTTATACGTGGGCTCGCAGTCTGTCACAAATATATTCCAAGAGGAAAAAAAATAGGAATAGGAGGGAGGTGCTTTTGTTGACTCTCATAGTGCACCAAAGTAATTTTGCAGGACGTCCTCCCTGGGTGTCTCAGATATCAGTGCAGGTGCGCTAGGAGAAGTGGTTGGCGGTGGCGGTGGACAACCTGCTATTTTCGTGCGCCCACAATCTCTTATCCGTGTATCCATTCGCCTTGAAGTAATACAATGGTGAGGAATGCAACCATTGATTTCCGCTTTGGACCCTCGTACAGTGGTATGGGTGCGAAAAATAGTACCCAAAAACGAGTAGAAGTTAGTGTCAGCCAGCAGTTTGTCAGCTGTAGAGGCGGCTAGAGTTGTCCGCCTGGTACTTGCGACCTCACGGGCGACCAGGCGGGTCCCGGGGCGCCCCGCCCCTCGCTATAAACAGCCCCGGCCCATCAGGGGGCGCTGGGTCCCAATATGGCGGCAGCCGTCACGCGTCGCCTGCTGGCCACGTTCAGCTCACGCCAGACGCAGCCTCTTCAACGTTGTGGTATATCTGCCCGCTGCAGGCTGTCTGTATACGCTATCATCTACTGACATCCGATCACATTAATGCCCTTCTCTGCTATTTTCGTGATCCGTAAAAATCTGCAAGCAGCAGATTAAGTTATGTCGGTTGACATAGGTAGCCTTGTCGTAACCTATTTCGTACGTTGACTTCCTTTGACATTCTTCCTCTGTATTTACTTTAGCATTCGTTTGTTGAGTACCTGGGAAGACAGTTGACGATCATAAAAGATGTTGTATAGCCTCCCTCTACGGTGGTCTGTAACTAGTAGTAGTAGTAGTTGTTGTTGTTGTTGTGATTTTGAGGGAACTAATCTGCTAAGCTTGTAAGTAAACTACCCTGTTCCGTGGACCTATGGAATTTTAGGCAGAAGCTGGCTTTGGTCTTGTTTTTTAAGTTCAAGTGTGCAAAGTGTCATCCAGATGGCAATAAGAGTCTACATTTGTATGAATCAGAAACAAACAAACGAACGAATATTCTTCCTTACCTGTATATAGGAGGTTGGGGCAAATGTCATGTGCACTATTTTCTTTCTTATAGACACCAGTCCGATTGGAAAACTTGTCATATCCAGACCGAAGGATAAAACTTAAAGTAGTAATGTTTACCTGATGATGGCGTAAGAGCCGATAAACGGTTCGTAAACCAATAAATTTGCAGTATCATAGTTATCTTGTGTATTACATTCAAAATGTATACAATATTGTCTCAAGAACCGACGGAGTACTCAGTGAATGTGAAAGCACAAGGCGTTAACTACATATGTCGACAATGAACAGCGCTGAAATATCGTAACCCACTAATTTATTACAGTAGTATCAAAGGCAATGTCGCCTTCACGATGCAAAAGAATAACAACACAGTAGCCTACACATACATTTAACATAGTAAACTTTGGCCTACAGACCCTCAGAGTAGTCCCCTGCTACTGTCGCTACGCGCTGGGAGGCGCTGAATACCATCTGGCTCAGCATTTGCCTCACAGGTGACCGGATTCAGACATGGGGTGGCCAATGATGAGGCACATGGTATTCAGCGCCTCCCACATAGTTGGCAGCGTGTAGCGACAGTAGCAGGGGACTACACGGGTGTCCCAGGTTTGTCGTGTCAACTGTATGTACTGTGTTCTCATTCTTTTGCACCGTGAAGGCCATATTGCCCTGTATACTACTGCAATAAATTAGCGTGTTAGGATATTTCAGTGCTATTCATCTATCCCACATGTAATTAACAAATTGTCCTTTCATCTGCATATATCACTTTACCAACTGGATTGGCAAGTGCAAGTTAACAAATAGTTGCCATGACTTTCGTCTTAATGAAATTGCGTGCTTGTCGAATATCGCCCAAATTGTGTGATTGGATTCACGATTTCCTATCAGAAAGGACACATTTCGTAGTAGTTGACGGTAAGCCATCGAGTAAAACAGAAGTGATATCTGCCTTTCCCCAGGGAAGCGTTATAGGTCTCCTACTCTTCCTTGTGTTTATAAACGATCTAGGAGACAATCTGAATAGCTGTCTTAGACTGTTCGCGGATGATGCTGTCGTTTATCGATTAGTGAAGTCAAAAGAGGATCAAAAGCAACTGGAAAGCGATTTAGACAAAATTTCTACATGGTGCGAAACTTGGTAATCAACACTAAATAAAGAAAAGTGCGATGTAATACCACATGATCACTGAAAGAAATCCGCTGAACATCATTTACGCGATAAATAAGTCAAACCTTAAGGTGGTAAATTCTACCAAATACCTATGAGTTACAATTACGAACAAGTTACACTCGGGAGAACACATAGAGAATATTGTGGGGGAAGGCGAACCAAAGATTACTTTTCATTGGCAGAACGCTTCGAAGATGCAACAGCTCCACCAAAGAGATTACCTACATCACAATTGTGCGTCCTCTCCTGGAGTACTGTTGCCCAGTGTGGGGCCCTCACCACGTGGGACTGAGAAGGTTCAGAGAAGCGCAGCTCGTTTTGTTTTATCACGTTACAGGGGGGAAAGCGTCACGGAAATGTTGCAAGTTTTGAGGAGGAAATCATTAAAATAAAGACGTTATTCGCTGCGGCGACATCTATTTACGAAAATTTCAATAACCGACTTTTACTTCTGAATGTGAAAATATCTTGCTAGCACCCATCTACATAGGGAGACATGACCATCCCAATAAAATAAGAGAAATCAGATCGAAAACGGAACGATTTAGGTGTTCGTTCTTCCCGCGCGCTATTAGAGAATGGCACGGCAAAGAAAGGTTATGAAAGTGGTTAATGAACTCTCTGCTAGTCACTTAAATATGATTTGTAATCTATGTAGAACCCTTGTATATCCCTTGAAAATAACACTCTTTTTGGATGAGATCTGCCCTGTGTCCTTTCCTGTAAACCTGATAACGTGTATGAAAAATTTCATGATGATAGGTAAACTTGCTAAGTCGTGAAAGCGTTCTCACTTAGTATCAAGTCAGGCTACGTTGTGACTTGAGAGACAGCAGCAGTTAATGCCACCCCCTCCCCTCGGCGCCCGGCGCCGGCTGTCGCTGATGATGGCGCCGTAAGCACCCTCCGCCGCTCGCTCCGCCGTCCCCTCTGTTCCAGTCACCCTCCTGGATTTCCACGTGAGCCGAGGTCTGCGCAGCTCACTAACTCGTTTAGCCAGTGTTTGGCGAGCGCCGGATTATAATGTCGAAGCGCCGGGGGCAACTTTGGCGTCGCGGAGGAAAACTGCTCCCTAGTTGATCCGCCGTGGCGCTGCCGTCGGCAGGCAGAGGAGGGGAGGGGGTGGGTAGCTCTGGCAGAAGGCGCTGCTGCATCCAGATGCGAGGAACACACTCAGAACAGGTGACCCATACGTGAAATGCGAACTAAATGCGATGGAAAACTTAATAACAAAGTCTATATTTCAATCTGTTGGCTAAAAGTACGAGCTGCTGAGTACCAATCCATTCTGTGGAAACCACACATCAATCGCACTTTCCGTTTTCGCAATATTTGCGGTGCAAGTGTAGGTGATTCAACCTGTATATTCGATTTAAATGCACTTTGTACAACTGCCTAAAGTAGAGTCTTCAGAATGACAAGAACATTTTTCGTAACCGGCAGGAAGCCACAGCCAATTCCGCGCGATACTCCCCACTCTCCATCCCTGGCCTGCCGTCGGTCGGGAGCCAGAGGCTGGGACGCCCGCGAGCGCTCACGCTGCCGCAGCAGCAGAAGCAGCCGCGACGGAAACGAATGCAGCTGCTGGCTGCTCCACCCAAGTGAGCTGACGGCGCACCGGCAGTTCGGGAGCACAGGGCCGACTAATTACTATCACAGGAGAGAACAAAGTGAGGGAAGAAAAAAACAACAGGAAAAGAGAAAAAATAATGCAAACAGAGAAAAGAGTTAAGGAATTGCTCCCAGGTAGTCCCCCACAGCGAGCCGTGCATTTGTTCCTCACATATCTTGAACGCCAGTTGCGCTTTACGGAGTTAATAAGGAGAGCGGAAAAGTTTAATTATGGCCGTGGAAATTAGACGTCGCGCCGCTCCCCGGGGGTGCCGGCGGCGCACGGCTCGGAAAACGCGGAAAATGGGCCACCTCTGTGGGCCGGGCGGCGGCGAGTGCGGCACCGCTAGCAGTTCATTAAAATCTGGCGTGTGGCAGCTGTAAGAGAATTTACCTGATTTTGGCCCAGTAATCAGCAACAGTAACGTCTGTCCCATTGGCTAGCTGTAAATCCGAGGAGGTACAGCTTCTGCCGAGGTTTGGCCACGTCAGTAGATGGTCGTCTCCGTGCATCTCCCGCCGCTTTGCCATCTTTAAACGTGTGCAAAATTTTGTTCCACAAAACTGGTCGTGCTTGCACTACGGAAGTATTTATAACATCATTTTTCTCTTACTCACGTAATGCATTGCAAACATGTACGTACTGCCGGCGGCGGTGTCCTGCAGTGGTCGTATAGGAGCCTACCCTGCCAACTGACCGGCTCTGCAGTGCCCTCCAGTGGTTCACGGCATTTTACCAGCCGTCCACAATCGGGGTGTGTGCAGCCGGCCACCACGCAGCAGCTAAAGAGCGGCCTAGCCAGCACGCGCCTGGCGTTTAGCGCGCGCCACGCACAAAAGCGGCCCGCAGCGTCCGGTGCGTACAGGGGCGCACGGCACGCAAAGTGGTCGTTACGCACGCACGCCCGCCGAGTCTCCCACGGGGACGCCAGGCCAGCTGGCAGAGCTGTTGCGCCACCTGCCGGCCGTCTCGCAGAGGGGCGGAATACCCAAAACTTTCGATACTCGGAATTTTGATGGGTGGGTGGGTAGGGCAAGGATTGGTGCATCTTACTCCAGAATGAGAGGTCGCCACCTTCCATACCTGTCGAGCTACGTCAGTTCAAAAGTGACCTTCGTCGAGAAGGCAGACCAAGCGCCTACCACGCCGCAGCGGAGAAGCAGCTGACCGCCGCCATTTGCACGGAAGAATCCTAGTACTGGGGTTGTAATTTCAAGTGTATCAGACGCAACAGGAGCAAAATAAAGCACAAAATAAACACATGTTTGTTAAAAAAATACTTATTATTACAGTCTGTTTAAAAAGTATTCGTAAATGAGTTAAGTTTCCTAATTTCCGAAATACGTCTACATAGAGACATGGAATATAAGAGTGTAACTCTCTTTTCTGAGAAGGTAGAGCGATATTGCATCGAGACATTTGCATAAGATGATTGCATGAAACTTGTAAAGTAGCAGAGAGTGTGATTATTATTTATTTAGCGCAATTTTCCGTCATGTTCTGTTTGCTTTTTGCCGACTGCTCAACACGTTTTACAAGCTTATTTTTGTATAGCACATTTTTGCCTACATTCCTTTCCATATTACATAAAATTTTTCTTTCAACTTCCTCGAATTTGGGTATGAATAATTCTAATAACCCATGCAGCTTTAAATAGACATTTCATTCGCACATTACTTTTTAACAGAGATAGTACTTCTCAAAGTGGTTGACTATGTAACATTCGATCAAATAATGACAATTTACGAAGTACAATCACCAATTGTTAAATGTCTAACAGCAATTATTCGACCTATTTCCGCTTCATACTTATATATATAATTAAAAATCTAAATACCTCTTATAGGCCTAGTTCTTCATTCGGCTCAACTTAGTATTTTTAGTAATTTATATGCAAATAAAATATAAGTACTTCACATGCAACAAAGTACTTTTCTCAGTTTTAGAGAATCATTTGTAAGAGGAAACCTAAACAAAAACAAACGCTCATGATTTATTATTTCTCCATGAAAATACTATACGGTATACAATTAATGACTGATCTGTGAAATAAAACATTGTTTTCATCTTCATCTTTGCTTCCATTCTTACTGCTACAATTAAAAGCAGGACACGAACGCCGGCCGCGGTGGCCGAGGGGACTGAGGCGCTTCAGTCACGGTCTGCTCGGCCACTACGGTCGGGGGTTCGAATCCTCCCTCGGGCATGGATATTTGTGCCGTCCTAGTTCGTAAGTAGTTCGTAAGTAGTTCATAAGTAGTTTGTAAGTTTAGGGACTAATAGCCCCGTAGTTGAGTCCCATAGGCTTTACAAACATTTGAACATTTGAGCACATGAACGAACCATGTTTCCTTGCAAATGGCGATTTCTGTCACGTTCAATGTGGGGACGCGACACTAGCACCAGCGAGCGGTCTAGTTTCTATTTAGTAAGTCCATGCCGCAGACAGCGCTGTGAACGCGAGGCAAATTCACACTCTGTTTGTGAGTGAATGTTTTGATTGTGAATTGAAGAATTTCAGTTCTACAAGATGAAATGGTTGCTACAGGTATGTACAAAATGTTCGTACAGTAAATCGGTGTCGATTTCACGGGTATCCTATTTATATTATACAGGTGATCAATCCTCAGCGCAACCGCCTTTGCGGCGTGCGGCTTGCCGGCGACGGCAGCTGCTGTGCCCGCTTAGCGGACCGCCCGGCTTCCGCACTAATCCGCACTAAATTTAATGCGGGTTGCCGCGCAAGTTATTTCTCACATACACCGCACAAAAACATAGAAAGAAAAGTTTATTCCTCACCTCTGTTACACAAGGAGGTGCTGGAACTGCCTACCTTCGTTGTTGGAGCATTTCTGACACCTGCTGAGGAAGTTGCACGTTACACTCTGAAGCTCCCTCTCAGAAATTGTAGTGATTTCATGACGAATGTTTGTTTTTAGTTCATCAAAGACGGCACATACTGCCAACTTATCATGACGGGTAATTAGTAATGTGTTCGGCGAAAGAATTATCACTAAGAACATTTGGCCCCCTAGTTCTCCCGTTTTATCCCCGCATGATTTTTAGCTATGGGGAGCATTAAAAGAGAAAGTGTACAGATCAAATCCCCACACTTCAGACTCTATAGATAAGTGACGTCACAGATGCACTCGCGATGTGCCGCTTTCCAGGCAGGCGCGTATGGCGCGCACACTTTGAACAAGTCAGTCTGCACGGCAGGTCGGTGGTGGTATCGGGAACCTCAGTGGAGCGATCGGCGCGTGGCGCCTTATCCAGCTGTCCTGCCTCTGCTGCTGCTGCTTCTGTTGCACTGTTCTGGCCGGAACTGCAGAGACGCGAAAGAAACGGAAGAGAAGGAAGAGCGGGGAGGCCGTTTCCGCTCCGTATCAATTATGAAGTGGCTCGCGACCGTTTCGGCGGCCACTTCTGTTTTCTTTCGCTTTTCCCGGCCAAAGTTGGGGCAGTTTCCAGACGCGGATGCCGCCGACAAGTGCTGCAGACTCCGGGGCGGCGGATCACTTGGAGCTTCCCGTGTTCTGCTCTGCGCTCACCCGCAAACGAAACGGAAAGTGCTTCGTCGTGTAACCAGAAGGAATTTAGGTAGCGTCTGCTTTCAGAGTAGGCTGATAGCCACTTGCTTAAATTGTGGTTCAACGCGTTCTCTTTTTCCTACAGCACTTCCTCCTTATGTCATTTTGTCCCTTCTTGTAGACACTGTGTGCTTTATTTACCCCTGTATACTGTACAGAGAGACTACTCACATCTCGTCTTATCTGGAAATCCGGATGGTTTCGATTTTCTTCTTTTTCAGTTTCCTTGACACAGCGGCACCATTTTCTAAATATTTAGATCTGAAGAGAATGGATGACTTACTTCATTAAAAACGGTATTAAGAAAATAATAATAAAAGGGGTGGAATTAGCGACTGTGGCTACAATGTGTTATTGGAGTTGTCGATTAACTCACTTAGATGGTCTCCTTCCTGAATTGTCAAGTAATAACTTTCTAAATACTTCTTTGGCAGTTTTCGACACCGTACGAGGTCTCTCGCTTCCAGGATCGCATCCCTTCCTACCTGGACACTACTCTTCTTGCATGGCCGTGTCCTGCATCGACACCGTCATCAGCCCATCCCACACACCACAGCATCATCAGCAAACAGCTGCAAATTACTCTTTCGAACAGATCTTTTATATAAATAGAAAATAATAACGGTCTTATCAGACTCCCCTGGGGCACGCCTGACGATAAACTCGTCTCTGATGAACACTCGCCGTCGAGAACAACGTACTGCAACATATTTATTACGACAAACCTGTCTGAATGAACAGACACCGGCCTTTGAACCTTTCTTCAGTGCAGATGAAAACCAAGCCCCAAATGTTCCAGGACTCGACTTGTACCGCGTGCAAAGTGTCGAAATAGGAAGGCGTGTCGGCAGTGAGTGGCTGTGTTGAGAATTAGCGTCTGGCGGGAGGCACACCAGGCCTGGCCGCGCAGTCCCGGTCACCACTGTGGCAAAGTGCCGTAGTAGGCAGCGCGAGCAGGAGACCCAGGTTCGAACCTCGGTGCCGCGGTAGAGTAGACGAGCGGTATAAGGCGTCTCGCTGCTCAGCACGCCGTTGCTCGCCGTCGGAGGTTCGAGTCCTCCCTGGGGCACGGGTGTATGTGGGTTGTCCTTAGGTTAGTTTACCTCAGTTTAAGTAGTTTGTAAGATACGGACTGACGACCACGCAGTTTAGTGCGATAGATTTACAAACATTTCAACATTTGAATTTTCGAATCTCTACAAGTCACAAAAATTTTTCAGCTTTACCTATTGACTAAATGCCCACTTACAGCTAATGTCATCAATTTCTTTTGTGTCTTAATGTATTTCTAATGTTCCTATTTTGATGGTAAGAATGAGAAACGTATACGTAATGTGGTTGCGTAGACTTTTCCGGCGTAATAACTGATAATATTCGTCTCGGTTTTCCGGCAAGTGAGTGTAATCAGCGCACTCACCTCAAGATGGCAGCCAGTTGATCTGCCGAAATATCGTACGAACGCAACCTCTAACATGGAGGTCGAGAAGTTTTAAGTATTTTAATTGTTTTTAAACATTGATAATGACCAAACAGTGGTCGAAATCTAGATTTGCGAATAAATAAATATTTTTTTACGACTGATTGCTGAAAGAATTTCCACAAATCAAATACAGTCGTGGAGCACAAATTCCACCATGGAATCAAGCCTGATATCGTGTTTAGTTGACGATGGTATCCAGCTGCAAACCACGTATACGTAATGACTTTACGTTTAAAACTCCGACGCGTTTCCGAAGCTCGGCTCCATCATCAGACGCCCTCTTTGTACAGCCAGTCTCTGAAAAAACTGTACTTCTTTACTCGTTTTATGGCTTTCTCCTCAATTCGCTTGCTTACTGACCGTAGAGTGTTTGGCAGGTAAGGCTTACGGCTGTCGAGGCGCATTCCCGAGAGAAGTAAATTGGGCAGCAGGCTGCTGAAGACGGCGGTTCGGTATGCCGCCGAAACTGCGCATCGCGCTTGGCCTGTGGAAGCGGCTGGCGTTTGGCAGCCTCGCCGCTGATAGCGCAGGCATGCGCCACACCAGCGCCGGAAGCGGAGATACGCCGTCTGCCGGCGGACCGCCGACGTCACAGCGCAGCTGCCGCTAGCCACCGGCTGGATGCCGCTTCCTCTGGACTCGGCACAATTCTGTTAAGCGACTGGCCGGCTTTTGCAACGGTGCATAATGCTCCGATCAAGGCCAGACGCGTTTCGCTTTATTTTAAAGCATCTTCAGTAGTACTTTCTTTTTTGTAGCCCTCCTCACACATTTTGCTGTTAAACCATCATTGCAACAAACACTGTCAGTAAACATATAGTGTCATTCTCCGTTTCAAAGCCACCAGCAACTCGCCATTACCGGCAATACTGCCGCGGCGGAGCGGCCGAGCGCGTTGAGGCGCTATGCTACGATGCAAGAGGCCGTTCCCCGTCGGGGGTTCGAATCCCCCCTCGAGCACGGATGTGTGTACCGTCTTTAGTATAAGCTAGTTCAAAATGTTCAAATGTTTGTACAGCTTATGGGACTTAACTACGGGGTCATCAGTCCCTAAACTTACAAACTACTCACGAACTAGCTAACACTAAGGACGGCACAAATATCCATGCCCGAGGGGGGATTCGAACCCCCGACCGTAGTGGCCGTGCAGACCGTGACTGGCGCGCCGCAGTCCCCTCGGCCACTGCGGTCGACATTTGCCCATGACGACATGTGCTGCGACATACCAAACAGAAAAAAAAACCGTTCGGAAAACAACATCTCGAATCATAAAACAGAACTAGTAAAATAAAATTTCCCATTACCCAGAAAGAAAATCTTCTGCGCCACGGTGTTCTTCCAGGAAGTATTCATTACGAACAATCCAAGATTCTAATGATTCGTGTTTTTTTTCTTTTTTCTTTTTTTTTAAATTAAAACACGGGGCTTTTTGCGCTGAGGACGACACACACACACACACACACACACACACACCCATACTCGAGGACGGACGGGAGCGGCCGCACAGTTCGTGGCATGGCGCGTTAGACCGCGCGACCATTCCCACGCGGCAGTAATTTAAAGACTGACAGGATTCTCTTCCTCACAACATTATGTACAAGAAGACTAATCATCTGACAGAACATAATACTTTATCGCCAGAGCGGAGGCGGTTTTGCAGCTCTGCAACGTGTTATGTGATTAGTCCTCATTATTTTACGCTCGCAGCCGAGTGCCGGGTTAGAGTGTCCGAGTAACACTAGTTTTTATTTATACTCCAAGTCCTACTTAAAGTTGCCCAAACAAAACAATTTTTATATGTGTCATATAGGGCAATGCGTTTTATTTAATTGCTCACTTCAATAATACAACAACCGAAAATATATAAATTTGGAGACTGAAGGCAAGTGTTGGCGGTTGCACAGTAGTTTCACGAGTTAACTATTAACGTTAAGTTCCGTTAAATTGTCCGCAGAGTAACGCTTTAACGTTTAAAGAGGTTAACTTTTTTTGGTACGGATTAATGATTGACGACGCTAAGTTTTTGATTGACGGTGCCCAGCTGTGGCACCGCCCTGCGTTTTGACGCGGCGCAGCCCCACTGGCCGTGTTGACAGCCGCGATTAAACGCCCGGCTGGCCTTTCGGCGGACATCTCTTCTCTCGTTCTGCGGAGGCTCGCGAGTTACAGGCCGGCCGCAGCCGCCGCTTTGCGTCAACCCGACACGCGTCACATGATACACCGCTGAGCGTTTCCAACATAACGTCCAGTCGGAAGGCACGCTGCAAGTGTTATTGCTTCCTGGTGGTCTCTGGAATTCCAAAATACGCTTCAGCGTTGCCAAAACAAATTCTGCAGCTAGAATTACAGCATTTCACTTTGACAAGGGAAAATCTCGCATATCAAACTTCTTTGGCGCTCCAGTCCTTCTACTCCCTCGTCTTAGCAAGACTCCCATACCGCGACTTTTCTTGGTATTCGTAGGTTTCCTTTATGGACCGTTTCGTAACGTTAAATAGTAGGGGGGCCAGAACACTGCTCTGGGCTAGACTATTCTTCTGTCGGCGCCGTCGGCTTTTTCTACCATCCAGCATTGTATAGAACTGCCTCTTTTGTAGCAGAGATTCAATTATTTTTGTGAGATGATGATTCTTTAATGTACTGTATAGTTTTTTCATGAGAAGTCTATGAATGAACTTAATTCAACCAAAGCTACGGCTTTTTATTTTATTTTATTTATTTTTTTAAACCTTCCTCTATGTATATACATGTGGCGTCTGTTCTTTCTGAACGTGTTTTTGACAATTATTGAGTGCGCCATTGCTTTTAAATAACAACGTCTGACTTATAATAAGAAAATCGCCAAATACATAGAGCAATATGGCGTATGCCAGGGAGAGTTTCCAACCAATCCTGAATCTTCGGCTTCGTGTGCAAGGCCGAGTGTCACATGTTGCATGTCAGACATTTTCAGTGTGTTGCTGCCTACTGGTTCTCGTATATTTATTGTTCTTTGTGGGCGTGTAGTGCTGGTAAGGCGCCTGTGACGTGGTCGTGGGTCCCGCAGAACGGGATGGCGCTTTCGGGACGCTCCCTTCTCTCCCCGCAAGTGCAGTGTCGGTGTCTCCCTGAGACTGGCGCGGGATGAGGGCCGCGTCCCTTCAGCCAGTGGACCGCAGCGGCGAGATTCCTCCTCCTCCGCCTCTGCGCCAACTGCGCAGGCGCGTGGCATTTCAGCGCCGAAGACGCGCGCGGTTGCGCAAACCGCCGCTCCCGGAAGCCTGCGCGGCCTTGGCCGGCATCGCGACCTCTCGCGCGCATCCTGCTGCTAACCGCAGTGTAGTGGAGTGTGGCGAAGAGTAGTGTAGTGTAGTGCGCGCCACTCCTCCCCTGCCCGCCGAGTACACTCCGCTTCCCTCAGCAGCTGCGGCCCTCTCTGATAAGATACGCAGTCACAGCGCTGCGCAATCACACCCCGCTACTGTTCCCACGCCGTATTCCGCGCACAGTCGCCTGGTTTGCACAACACTGCATCAGAATCGCCTAACAGCGTCTCTTGCTTCGCTTCCGCCTGTTTTACTGTCCAGTCGATCTACAGCCATCGTCGACGACTTCAGAGCGAAATTTTCCATTTTCGCCTCCACTGCGCTACCTCTCAGTCGGTCACGTTCGCATGGGCGACATAAACACATTTCCTGATTTATTCTCCTTTGTAGTAGCTAAACGAAGGAGGTGATTGGTGATTGGACGTACTCTTCAGAGCCGCGTTCCACCAATGTTCTTCATACGAATCTCACTATGAGATCAATATAGTCTACATCTACAGCTACATCCATACTCCGCAAGCCATCCGATGCTGTGTGGCGGAGGGTACCTTCAGTACCACTATCGGTTCTCCCTCCTATTCCAGTCGCGTATTGTTCGCGGAAAGAAAGATTTTCGGTATGACGCTGTATGGGCTCTAATCTCTACGATTTTATCTTCATGGTCTCTTCGCGAGATATACGTAGGAGGGAGCAATATACTTCTAGACTCCTCGGCAAAGGTATGTTCTCGAAACTTTGACAAAAACACGTACCGACCTACAGAGCGTCTCTCTTGCAGTCTACCAATGGAGTCTATCGATCACCTCCGTAACGCTTTCACGATTACCAATTGATCCTGTAACGAAGCGCGCTGCTCTCCGTTGGCTCTGCTCTGCTTCCTCTATCAACCCCACCTGGCACGGATCCCACACCGGTGAGCAGTATTCAAGCAGTGGGCGAACAAATGTACTGTAACCTACTTCCTTTGTTTTCGGACTACATTTCCTTAGCATTCTTCCAATGAATGTAAGTCTGTCATGTGCTTTACCGACGATTGATTTTATATGGTCGTTCCATTTTAAATCAGTCCTAACGCCTCCTCCCTGAAAATTTATGAAATTAACTGCTTCCAGTTGCTGACCTGCTATTCTGTAGCTAAATGATAATGGAGCTTTCTTTCTATGCATTCGCAGCACATGTGTTTCCCATTTACCCCAAAACATCCAACCGATTGCTCAGTAATGAATCAGCGCCATCTTATGTTCATGATCTACAGTACATTACCATCAACCTCCGCGTCAATATCGACACTGTCAGGTAAATAATAAAAGAAAGAAATTGAAAATTTACGAGCACACGCAATTTCTGCCATCTCCCCTTGACGTCGTATCTGTGAGATGTGGGAAATTCCACCGAGAGAACTTGCTGGGGAAATATTTCTCGAAGAAAAAGTCAACTGCAGATACGGAAACTTGTCATCCGCTTAATAACTGTTGTTCCTCTGCGGCCTCGACAGAACGCTGGGCCAGCGTCGTCATGGCAACCCTCCGCCTCAGCGGTCTTTATTGTGGCGGAGGAATTCCCGCAACTGCCAGCCGGCGAATGTCTTCTGTTTCATTTAGCAGAGGAGAATTGTGTCGTGTGCGAGTGAAAGACGGGAGGGGGCGGTGGCGTAGTTGAGGGCAACGAGGGGGTAAGGGGCGGAAGTTATGCGTCACGCCGAAGGATACGGCCAGCTTTGGAGTTCCTTGGACGGACGGTGGAAAACGCTGTTGTTGATGGGCATACATCCCATTCTAGTCCGGCTGTCCTTGTATATAAATTTTAAAGAAATGTCATTCCCGAGAGATTCACTAGAAAACTTAAACTGGGGTGTCTTTATAATAGCAGTAGTAGCCAAGACAATTATTACACTTTCTGTGTGTCTGTCTATTCGTATGTTTGTACGGTCATACACAAAACCAGCTGAACGAAATTCGAAACTTTTTTCGTAGTCGTATTCCTGCAGGAGAACTAGTTGTTTTTTTTTTTTTTATATATAATTTTTTATACCATTACGAACATATCATTTGTTATAGGATAAAGAGGAAAAATGTGTTGGGAACGTTTAGTAGCTATTCTTACAAAGACTGATTTGCCATAATAAAATTGTTGGTCTCTTTATCTATAGGAATGATTAATATTGTATTGTTTTTACGTCTGTCGATTCAGTTTGTATAATAATCATTTCATAGTACTGGGCGAATAAAAAGGTTTTATAAAACGAAATTAAATAAAGTAGTGTAGAAATTATAGACTTCATGTAAAGTAGTATTTCGTATCACCGAGAATAAGCTTGAGAGTTTTTCTAAAATTGTAATGAATTCGAGATCCACATGAAGGAAGTCGCAGGCCAAAGCTTTATTAGTTGGTTCTGTAATCACATCATAAGTACAGAACGTTTTTGTGTTTATAATCACATTGTAAATTGTGTACGTGTATGTTCCATGGTCCTTCACACTGTATGGCTCAACGATACGGTATGAAATTTGTAATGGGTTTAGGTTACACCGTGGATTAAAGCGTAGGCTACATTTCGCAAGCCACCGCACGGTGTATAGCGGAGGGTGTATCGCAACATGCTTTCACTCAGTACCTATCACAGTGGACAGATGTATGTATTTCTTGTCAGTTGTGGGTAAGGAGGAGATCAAAGGAGAGAGGTGTAGAAGAAATTGGGCTCAGAGGGGAGAAGGACAGAGATTGACAGGAGAGATGGACAAATTTGAGCAGAGAGAGGGGAGAGGACGAGATGAAGATAGAGACGGCACAGGATGTGCGAGAAGGCAGGGGAAGAGGGTCACGGAGAGGAGAGAAGCGGGTGAGCAGAGGAGACGGGAGGCTGGAGTAAACGAACAGCAGAGGAAGTGTTTCTGTAAATTACACTTATTGGAGTGTGTGAAGAAGATGAGGATTTGATGGAGAGAGACAGCGTGGTAGATAGAAGAAGGAGGAGGCAGACGTTTTTAGAGAGGGAGGAGGAAGCAGAGAGAAGAGGGAAGTGGAGAGCAGTCTGAGAGAGATGTGACCTGGAAGGAGATGAGAACAAGCAGCTGGTTAATAAACACAACTAAGCCGTACCGGGCACCTTACGTGCTCCACATTTCCCAACTGTCGAGTTTGTTGTGTACGTGGCTGCACGCTTCCGTTCCTTCCAAGAAAATAATCGGCATTGCTTACTCGGCGAGCTTCTCCGGACCTTGGGCTGCAGAGAGTATGAGCTACCTCATCAGTCCAGTATCTCGCTTCAGCGTTGAGAAAGGAAGATCTGAAGAGAACGGAAAGAGTGGCGGGTGTTGAGTGGATATCACGCGCCGTTGTGGCCTCTGAGGGCTGTGCGATCATAACTGGAGCCACGGGTGATCCACAGACACACACAGGAATGCCGTACTGTAATGTACTCGAAAAAAAAGTTCAAATGTCGGTAAATCTAAGGGACTTAACTACTGAGGTCATCAGTCTCCAGCCTTACAAACTATTTAAACTATTTTGTGATAAGGAGAAGACACACACACTTACTCATGCCCGATGGAGGACTCGAACCTCCGACGACGAACAACTGCGTACGCCACAGCAAGGCGCTTTAGGACGCTCGGCCACTACACGACGGGGTTTACTCGTAATGCAGCCAATAACAGAATGGTTTACTTCCTTAAAAATTACATACAGTTTCTAGCCTAGTAGGCTTGTACGAAATACCATAGGACTACAGTTTTTAAGCATAAATAGCGACAAAGACTCAGGCTGAGCTTTCAATGTGAAAGCGAGAAAGAATCTAGAAAGCAAAACGCCCCTCGCCCCCTTCCCCCAGACGTCGTTTACGTTTAGAAGCCATTAGCTGCCCTCTTGCACCTCTCCCTTTTATGAGGCGGTGTCGGCGGCTATCGCAGCGTGGCGGCCGGCGCTCGGCCCCTGGGGACCTACCGGCTACCTGCAGGTGGTCCTAAACACAGCCCTAAACCACACCACACCACATCTGCTAGCATCTTACGGAAGTACGAGGGGAGAGTAGGACAGTGGTTTAGGGGGGCTTCTCCTCTGTATATGTTACTCTCTGACCACACCCAGCTCTGGCCCTGCCCTAAACGCCAGCCCTAGCCCTGGCCACCGACCGCAAACGTTACTCTGTGCCACAGTGTAACACATATGTCTGTGTCTGTGCCCAAACCCAGCACTGAAAGGCGGTCGGCCCTTCCGGTGTCCCTTCGTTGAGGGACAGGCGCCACCGCACACACTCATCCGCCATTCGAGGCACTGCAAGCGGCTGAGAGAGAAGCAGATCGCTTTCTGACTGCGTCGCCAGCACCTCGTCCGATTTTCTAGTCTGTCCAGCAGATGGGAGCGCTCTGGCGCGAGCGTTAAACAGCAACACTACCCTGTGGAACGCCGCATATCACCTCTGTTTTAGTCGATGCCTTACCATCAATTACTACAAACTGTGTCCTCTCTGACAGGATATCTCCTATCCAGTTGCAAATTTGGGGCGATATTCCACAACCACGTAATTTGATGTACGGTGTCAAAAGCCTCTCAGTATCGCATGCGCTGGCTCGTCAGCCTGTGGCGTCGCCTGCTCAGGCCTAAAAAACAATTTACATCAGAGGATTGCGCGGCCGCAGCCGCCAGATGCGTCGCGGTGGCTTACGGCAGTTTTTCACGGCGCGGACAGTTGCGGCCGTCTCCGCTATCGGCGTCGTCAGGCGCGCGAGTTAATCTCGGCTCGGCCCGGACAACAGGTCGTTTGTCGCGCCGGCTCGAGTATAATCCCCCATTTGGGGGTGCTCCCCTCCCGCCGACTACAGACGCGGCCACGGCCATATATTAGGCTTAGCCGATTACCATACCGCGCGGCCGGAACGGAAAACTGTAACACGGCCGATCGGCGCGGGCGGCCACTATATATAAAGCAGGCGGGCAGGCGCTGGGCAGGTGGGGGCGGCAGCAGGTGGCCCGGGGCGGCGGCGGCCGCGCATTCCTGCAGAAGGTCTAGAGCAGCACCCGCCACGGGTCGCGAACCTCGCCCTGCCGGCCGCTGGTCTGCGTCCCGTAGGCCGGCCATCATGACCGAAGAGTAGGCACGCATTGTTCGCTGCCCTGACAACAACAGTGAACCTCGCTGTCCTGCGCCGTCACTGGACGTAATATCGCCTACCTAGTTACTGTTGATTTTAACCCATCAACTGCGTCCGTTGCGCCACCACTTCGTCAACGAAATGCCGGGAAATCATTACCTTGCAGATAACAGCTTTTAATCAAATTGTGTGGTTACGGTATATCGCCCCAATTTTGCGACTGGATAGGGGACTTCCTGTCAGAGAGGATACAGTTCGTAGTAATCGATGGTAAAGCATCGACTAAAACAGATGAGATATCGGGTGTTCCACAGGGTACTGTTATTGGTCCTCTGCTCTTACTTATTTATATAAACAATTTAGGGGAAATCTAAGTAGTTCTCTTAGGTTATTTGCAGATGACGCCGTCATTTACCATCTAGTGAAATCATCTGAAGATCAAAACGAACTGCAGAACGACCTAAATAACACATCAGTATGTTGTAAAAAGTGGCAGTTGACTCGAAATAATGAGAAGTGTGAAGTCGTCCACATGAGTACGAAAAGAAATCCGTTAAACTTTGTTTACAAGATAAATCAATCAAATGTGAAGGTCTTATACTCCACAAAATATCTAGGAATTACTATTACTTCAGACCTAAACTGAAAAGACGACGTAGATAATGTCGCGGGAAAGGCAACCAGAGACTGCGTTTTGTTGGCAGAACCCTTAAAACATGCAACACAACTACAAAAGAAACTGCATACATTACGCTTCTCGGTTCTCTTTTGGAGTATTGTTGCCCATTGTGGGATCCTTATCAGGTGTGTTTGACGGAGGATGTTCAAAGAGTCCAGAGAAGGGCACCTCGTTTCGTATTGTGACGATACAAGGGAGACAGCGTTACGGAAATGATGCAGGATCTGGGATGGGAATCATTACAACAACGGTGCTTATCGCTGCGCCGTGGGCTACTTACGAAACTCCAATGGGCAACATTCTCGTCAGAATGCGAAAAAATATTTTGTTGACTCCCACTTACATAGGTAGAAATGATCATCACAATAAAATACAAGAAGTCAGAACTCGAACGGAGAAATTGAGGTGTTCCTTCCCCCCGCGCTGTTCGAGAATGGAATGGTAGGTGAATAGTATAAAAATTGTTTGATGAACCCTCTGCCAGGCACTGAAATGAGATTTGCAGAGTATCCCATGTAGTTGTAGATGCAGGTATTTTGTACAAATTTCTTTTGGTTCATAGCCTTGAGAACAGGGCTGACAGAGGGAAGTGGAGAACGCCTACCCTGGGCCCACACAGTAGGCCGTAGCGCCGCCACTCACCGGCGCGGATAAGCACAGTGCGGCCTGTCGCCCCTCGGCCGGTAGCGGCCCCTTGTGCCCAGATAGGCCTCCCCGCCCCCTGAGTTATGCCGGCCGCCGCGGCGTCGCTGAGTGCCGCTCAGCCGGCGTCGCTTGTTAATCTGACGCCCGCGCCGTCGTGACCGCCGCTAAGAGCCGCGGCCGGCCCACACTTTTACGGCCAGCCACCAGCCAGTTCCCGGGCGGCGTGACGGCGCCGTATTTCAGCCGACTTCCCTCTCCAAACCGGCCGCCTCTCTTGTCCGTCGAAGGGCCACCTCGCTGCCTAGGCGACGTTTTACAGCCGCGCCTGATTCACGCGCGCACTAAAAGTGTGTCCCTCTTTATGTCCCTAAACTGTGTGAACAGAACGACGCGCGTATTTTATACTCCGCTCAATGGGACGGTCTGCTAACGTCAGGGACTTAACATAACATAATCGTTTATCCGGCGATTAACGACCGGTATATCGAAACCACGAAAGGCACCTGTCTCGTGTATCTACAATACTGGCCATTAAAATTGCTACACGAAGAAGAAATGCAGATAAATGGTATTCATTGGACAAATATATTACATTAGAACTGACATGTAGTTACATTTTCACGCAATTTGGATGCATAGCTCCTGAGAAATCAATACCCAGAACAACCAGCCCCCGGCCGTAATAACGGCCTTGTTACGCCTGGGCATTGAGTCAAACAGAGCTTGGATGGCGTGTACAGGTACAGATGCCCATGCAGCTTCAACACTATACCATAGTTCATCAAGAGTAGTGACTGGCGTACTGTGACGAGCCAGTTCCTTTGCCACCATTGAGCAGACGTTTTCAATTGGTGAGAGATCTGGAGAAATGCCCGTACAGAACATGCTACATGCGGTCGTGCATTATCCTGCTGAAATGTAGTGTTTCGCAGGGATCGAATGAGGGTTAGACCCACGGGTCGTAACACATCTGAAATGTAATGACCACTGTTCAAAATGCCGTCGATGCGAACAAGAAGTGACTGAGACGTGTAACCAGTGGCACCCCATACCATCACGACGGGTGATAAGCCATTATGATGAATACACGCTTCCAATGCGCGTTCACCGCGATGATCCCAAACACGGATGCGACTATCGTGATGCTGTTACCTGACCTAGATTCATCCGAAACCTTTAAACACAAGGGATAAACTCAATTGTATCATATTTCTAGTTACTCAGCATACTCAGTACTTCAACTAATTACAATATAGTGGTTTTGTTAAACACACGAATAAAGTCTTGTGGTTTCTGGTGGTTTTTAATTATCTTTTTAGTGGGAAATCCCGTTTCAGTGTTGCTAACACTGATTTTGACATATGTTTTGGAAGAAATCTGCTGATTTTTGAGGCGGTAGGTCCGACATGCGGCAGAAAAGTTTATCTTCTTCGCTTCTCCTTGTACTCCTGCTGGCCCCTCAGGTATACCTGCCGTGTCTGCAAAATGACAGCAGAATCGAAACACAAATTAGCAATTAAATAGCGGGGAAAAAGCCAGTGTTAAGCTTGTGGGAAGCTGATTTTGTCTCAGGACGTGGCACGAGACGCCACAGAGCAGACGCGTAGCCGAAGCATCAAAAAACACAGTGGCGCGCAGTGGACCAGTGGGCCTCACATGGGCACGCAGTCGAGCACAGCAGCGTAGCTCAAGCGTAAATAAACACCAGGGCTCGTGGAGGACAAGTGGGCCCTATTCAGGCATCCTCGGTGCGACAGAGAGCGCGGGACGAGAGGGAGAGAGAGATCATCTGCTGGGAGAAGACGCTACCGGTACGTCCTTGTTTAGTGTGCAAATGTTGTCAGACATAGGAGATACAACAGTGAAAAAGCTAGTATATTATGCATACTTTCACTCCATAATGAAATACAGATTTCTTCTTGTGCAACTCATCAGGCAAAGCTATAGTTTTCAGATTTTTACGAATCATTTGTGGTGTCAACTCAAGTGTAGAGGGCTATTTAAGGATCTGGGGTTAATACTGCTTCCCAATACATTTATTCTCTAATGAAATTTGTCATTAAAATATATCTTTTTCTTTCAAACCAATAGCTCCGCCATGGGGTCAATACTAGAAACGAGAACAACTTACATAAAAAGTTAAAGTCACTTACTTTGGCTCTCAGAAAAGTGTCCAGTGTTCAGCAATACATATTTCCAATAACATGCCAGCAGCCATAAAAAAATTAACTCACAATAAACTTCAGTTTGAAAAGAGACTAGAGATTTTTTGGTGGCCAACTCCTTCTACTCTACTGATGAATTTCTTACCACAAGTCATTGATGTATGTTGTGGTTCCCCATAGGAACTCTGTCGCCTAATCCCGTGCAATACTCACGCTACGGACGCGACACGCCTCACTATGTATGGAAGAACATATTTGTTTATTCAAACTGACTGAAGATGTTCTAACTCCGCAAGTGATTCCAAAGAATCCGTACCACATGTGACCATTTGTACCTTTGGCTTCGCCGGCTGTCACCTTGCAGCATCGCCCAGATCTCGAGCCTCCCCGCAGCCCCGCCCTTCACCATAACCATTAATGTAGAAGCAGGAGAATAGATGTTACCACTGTCCTGCCCCGTCAGTGATTGTGTATCTCTCGATGCGGCAGATCGCCACTTCTGCACGGTGGAAACTTGCTGCAGCCGCCAGTGGCTGTCGGAGGCGGCGCAGCGGCAGGGGGCGGCTGCCGCCCCCATCCACCCACCCCCGCGGCCGGCGGCTCAGATCTCGCGCCGCCGCATTCCGAACTAATTCGCCGTAATCCCGATAGAGGCGCGCCCGCCGGCCAATCGCATTAGCAGCCCCCGGCCGACGCCTCGCCCGCCGCAGCTCCAGAGCGCCATTTCTCGCTCCGCCGGACGCCTTGAAAGCCAGCGTCGGCTCTGACGTCACTCCCCACGCACCGGCACAGACAGTGGCGCTGCCAGCGGCGGCTGAGCTCCTCCCCGCCTCAAAACAGTACCCGGCGATTAGCGTTCACCTTGCTAAATCCCATCCTGTACGGGTCAAGCCCCTCGCCAACCTAATTCCTCCGTCGGCCAACGTAAAGATTTACTTGGCATTAGCTGCCAGTGGGCACCGAATTATATCTACGGGGAAAGTTAGGGGAGTCATAACCCAATAGTTTAGACTCCTTTAAAAATCACAACAATAATAACAACGGGGAAAGTTGAGATTACGTGCCAGTCCTGGCTTGGAGGCCACTTATTAGGCAGTCGTGCTGGCCACACAGCGATCACCACTACCCCATAGCTCGCCTCCCTCACAGCCAACTTACCCACTCACTACTGGCGTTGCGCCACTGCCCGTTATCACTTGTTTCTCGCAAGACTTGACCCATTCTCGTAAGAAATCGCGCGCTAGGAATAAACCCGCAGTGCAGAAAGGATCAACAGCCGTCTTCGCCTTAATAAATGTCGAGTTCGCTCCCGTCTCTCTCAATTTCGTCCTCCCTCAACCTTCCACCCCTCTCTTCCTCACCCCTTCACCTGCCTCTTCGTCGCCCTCCTGCTGCTCTTTATGCTTCCCTCTGCCACTCTCTCCGTCTCCTCCTCTCTGTCGCTCTGTTCCATCTTCCCGTCTCATTTATACCATCTGCTCATCCCGGTCTCTCTAAGCCCACCTCCTACACCCAAATCTATGTTCCTGAATTATCTATTTGTGTTCTCTAACTCCATCTCCTCCTCCTCGTGTTTCTCCGTCTTGTAATGTCCGTCTTGTAGTCGCCCCTCTCTCTGTCCATCCCTTCCTCCCCATGTGTCTCCACCACTTTCTCCTCCTCCTCTCCATTTCTTCATTCCTCCATCCTTCTATCTGTTCATCTCCTGCAGCTCCCTCTCTGTCTGTCCAACTCCTACTCTTCACTCCTCAGCATCCTCTTCATTCTCTCTGTCCATCTTGTCGTTCACTTACATCACTGTTTGTTGCCGCTGCCACGTAACACACCCTGGAGAGCAGGTCGCTAAGGCAGGCTGATACACACACACACACACACACACACACACACAGAGCACTAGTTGTGCAGGTCAGCCTGTATGCCAGAGGATAGAAAACACGTTTTCGCCCGTATCTCCGCTGTTATGGGAGCTAAGAGGTAATAAGTCCTATGGTGCTGATTCTAGTGTTGCAAGTACTACGTGTAATAAATTTGGTTGAAATCGATCCACCAGTTCCGGAGGAGATGTTGAACATATACAGGGTGTGCCACTCAACTCTTTTACCCCAGATATCTCTGAAACTACAAGAGATATTGAAAAACCACTTTCACAGCCATGAACGTACGGTAGGGGCTTATGAAAGTAGGTACTACCCTGGCACAAATTTTCACCTTGCCCCATTGATTTAATCCAGTGCCTACTAGAAGCAAATGTCGTAGATACCATTGTGTCTTTACTGATAATGACTGCATGATCAAAACTGGGGTCCTTTTCTACGGACGTATTCGAAAGAAAAGGCGCCACATTTATACAGCCGCGGGGGAATGGCTGTGTGCACTGAGGCGCCGTGCTGCAGAGCGTGCGGCTGTTCGCACGTCGGAGGTTCGAATCCTCCCTCGGACATTGGTGTTTGTGGTGTCCTTAAGTTAGTTAAACTTTTTAAGTAGTTTCTAAGCTAGGGACTAATAACAAAGTCCCACAGATGTACAAACATTGTCTTTTTAGTATTTATACAAACCTAGCTGACACTGTGCTCTCTCTTTCTGTTGCAGGTGAGTGGACGCAGCTAGTGGACAGTACTGACACTAGCGACCGAACGTTATTGTCCATCGGAACGTAAACAATCATCAGTATGTAATACTCTGCTTTTTATTTCATATATATAAGCCAGCTCGTAACCACACTCTTTCCAACTTAATCTAACACTCGTTGGAAGCTACAGGTCTACCACCAAAACGAGGTTCTTTTCGCTTTCATGTTCTTTGGCTTCACGAACTTTCAACCAAACTATTTACGTTCCAACTTGATCCAGACGTAGATATCAGTCTTACCTAGAGGTTAGATTTTGTTTTCTTCTTCACCTGCTTATAACCAAATAATCAACCAAAATCCTAACTTAGCTCTTTTCCACAAGGCGAAGATGTAAATGCAGTTTGACACGGTAGCGCTCTGGAGACTGCTAACGAAGGTATGAGCATATGATGATGCAGGTGAGTAGGAGAAACAGTGCCGTAATGTTCCAATACAGCATTAGTAGTGTGCTGCTTGACAGTCGCGTCAATAAAATATCTCGGCGTAAATCTGCGTAGCGATATGAAATGGAATGAGCATATAAGGACAGTTGTGGGGAAGGCAACTGGTCGACCTAGGTTTACTGAAAGAATTTTGGGATGGTGTGATTCGTTTGTAAAAGATACCGAATATAAAACGCTTTTACGACCCCGTCTTGAGAAATTGCTTAACTGTTTGGGGTCGCCACCAGATCGGTTTAAAGGAGGACATAGAGGCAGTTGAGCGGCGAGGTTTGTAACTGGTAGATTCGATCAATGAGCGTGTGTTACCGAAATGCCTCGTGAACTCAACTGGGAGTCGCTGGAGAGAAGGCGACGTTGTTTTCGAGAAACACTGTTGGAGAAATGTAGAGGGTCTGAATTTGAGGTGGGCTGCAGAACGGTTGTTCTGCCGCAAACCTGCATTTCGCGTTAAGACCACAAGTATAAGGTCAGAGAGATTAGGACTCGTACAGATGCATACTAGCACTCGCTTTCCCTCGATCTATAGGTAAGATGGTACAATTGCGACCATTTCGGACAAATGTTATGGTAACTGGAAATATACTGAGAAAAGAAATAATCGTAACTATTGCACTTGTTCTTGGATGTTTAATGAATACGTAACACAAATATTAGACA
Source organism: Locusta migratoria (assembly GCA_026315105.1). Classification (NCBI taxonomy): domain Eukaryota; kingdom Metazoa; phylum Arthropoda; class Insecta; order Orthoptera; family Acrididae; genus Locusta; species Locusta migratoria. Next base: position 29,055,809 of record CM048744.1, read on the forward strand.
GTTATAAATGTTGGCATAAACACAAGAAAAAGGCTACAGAATTGAGGAAAATCGATCGACAATGTCACACAGTCGGTACAATTTTGATCAATTCTTGGTAAAATTTTGATCACTGGCATCTTTCACAAAAAAAAGAGCACTTTTCCCCTCGATCACCAACGAATACTGCATTTTTGGCAGCGAATCCAGTCACTATTAACTACAAAATTTATGAGAGCGCGTCAGAGTAAGTAGCTTCACTTGCCCCTTAACAGGAAAAAAATTTATATCTCCGTTGTACAAAGTGGTGTTTTCTTGGAGTAGACAGGAGGCGCTATAGAAACCTGTTACACTACAACGTTACACAGAGGCAAGTGCTACCAACGTCACGAGACTGACTAATTACATTGATCGGAATTGAATGTATGCCACCTTACCCTATTGGAGTAGAACAGGAAAGCAAGTAGCTAGAAGTGGTACTGAGTACCCTCCGCCACGCACCTTCGGATGGATAGCGGAGTATGTGTGTGGATGCAGACGCTTCACCACGTGACACCTGGCGCCGCAGCGCCCGCCACTCGAGTGCTCGGTAGCACAGGGTGTCGGTAGTCAGGTGGGACAGAGCCGCAGCCGCAGCAGGTAGGCGCGTGGCTAGCGGACGGGCGCGGGCGGAAAGCCTGCGCAAACAAGGCCGCGCGAGCCGCCCCCAATTACCCGGGCCGGCAAACAGCGCGCCAGCTGTAAGTCTGGCCGCGCCACGGGCCATTAATCCAATTATCGCGGCGGCCCGGGGCTCAGCCGGCGGCCGTGGCACCGACCGACCGCCGCGTCGTCATACAGCCGCACCCCACCGCTGCCACCAAGGCCGCTGCAGCCGCAGGGGGACGGTGGACGCAGCCACTCGCCGACAGTAGACACTTCTCTGTTCTCTGGTGGACAGTACTTCGTTCCCACGCACGTTTACCGTTCGCCACTCTCTGTTTCTTTCTGTTTACTTCTGCTAGGGGTCTTAAAAGAGTTGCCATGCGAAGCTGGAAGAACTCCACACAATAACAAGAGCTCTCCTATAAGCTCGATTACGGTGGAGGGGGAGGGGAGGAGGAGAAGGGCGAAGTACTTTTGAGATTCCCCGAGAAACTGATCTAACCGCACTTGATCGTGGCAAGTGTTCAGTCCTTGTTTACACTCACTCGTCTGCGTAGGTGGAACGACGTGTTGCGTGTTTCGTGTGTGTAGGCCATTTTTTCCCAATGACGTTTATATAAACTCTAACAATAAAGTTCAGTGAATAGTGAATAATGTAGGATGAACTGAACTCCTCGAAAATGAAAAAAAGAACACCATGAATTAGTCGACGCAGCAAACTGAAATTTTATTGACACATTCTTGAGGATGTGTACAACACTCGATGCTACAGGCAGAGCCATAAGCACAGTTACCAGAGCGTGAACAATGTCGGCGTTAGTACCATGTATACTCTCCTTTTGTAGCAATGCGAGCTGTAATTCTTCCATGGCGACGACCGTAGAGGTGCAGAATGTAGTTTTGTGGAATGGCCTGTCATGGAGTTTCCACCCGGTGCCTCAGTTGGTTCACATTTCATGTTGCTCATGCAGGCCGCCCAAAATGATATTTCATTATGTCCCAAATTGCTGAATGGGGGACAGATCTGGCCAGGGTAGTTGACGTACACCATGAACAGCACTTTGGGTAGTACGGGATACATGTAGACGTGGATTGTCCTCTTGGAAATCATATCGCCTTGTTGGTGCATGAGTGATAGCAAGTCGGGTTGAACGATGCTTTCAGTGTTCTGTGAACTGTTCAATGTTCTGTAAACGATCAATAGAGGAGAACGGCCAGTGTAGGATATGGCTCCCCACACAATGATGCACGATCATGCGTACCGTTATGGCGTCTTCCGCTCACGCCCCAACATCATTCAGCCCGCCTCCAATGGTGTCATGGTAGGCGCTTATGAAGGGGCGAATGGAGACGTGTCGTCTTCAGTGATGAGAGTTACTACTGGCTGCGTGACAATGATGGTCGTACGCGTGTGTGACGTCGTGAGGGGGAGCGCGAAAATATGGAGTCTATGCGACAGAGGCAAACGGGGCCGACACGCGGCATCATGGTGATCATCGAGAGGGACTCGAATAGTGCACGGTGCACTCAAACCATCATTCAACCAGTCTTGCCACCGTCCAAGCCCCAACAAGTCGATGTGCTTTTCCAGCAGGACAAGGCACATTCATTCGTATCCCGCACAACCGAACGTGCTCTTCTGTGTGTGCGTCAGCTACACTGCCCATCATTTACCCCATCTGTCCCCCATTGAGCAGCTTTGGGACCGGATGAAACGTTTTGTTGGGCGGTCTTCATGAGCGGCACGAAATGTGGCCCAACTGAGGCACCAGGTGGAACCTGCGTGGCAGCCATTCCACAAGACTATATTCTGCACCTCCACGATCTACAGCTGGTATTACTGCAAAACGGTACTAGTGTCGACATTGCTCACGCTCTGGTGGCTGCACGCACGTGCGTATGGCGCTGTTGTGTGATCGTGTGTTGTATACATCATCAAGAATGTGTCATTAAAATTTCCCTTTGCTGGGTCGACGAACAAATGGTGTTCTTTTTTCATTTTTCATGGGTGTATGCAGCCCAACTACAACTACTTTACTATCCTTCGAAATAGTCACCTCCCCTAACTACGCACCGCTGAGCTCTGCGGTACATGTCCTCGAAACTTTGAACGAAGTCTTCATTTGGGAGAGTGTTCAAAAGCCTCGTCAAGTTTCTTTCGATATCAGTAATATCGTCAAATCCCTTTCCTTTCAAACCGAGTTTGAGTCGAGAGAGTAGGAACAAGTCTGGAGGATTGAAATCCTGCCATTACAGTGGATGTCGAAGTTGGACGACAACGTTCCCTCACACACAGCCAATACCGCCAAACAGTTCACGTTCCAAAAAGAGAGTGGTGGAACTTGAACATCCACCATACTCGGTGAAGTACTTACACTCGCGACTAGTTCGGCAAGTTGTGCAGCAGTGAGTCGCTAGTGTAAAGTGAGCCCCCAGCTGGCGCCCTGCAGAGTTTGAGGGGCGGCCGGAGAGCGCTTTTAATTGGAGCTGTCAGCGAGCCCGCCGGCCGCTGACACTCCATTAGGCGCCTGGCCGTCCAGCCCGCCGCTAAGCCGATTTGCGCGAGGCGGCGCCGAACGCGCAGTGGGCAGCATCTGCGCTGGTCGATGCTGCGGTCTCTCTGTCAAAGCAGCGCCTCCTCCTCCTACTACTACTGCTGCCGTCTCCTGTCTCCTGAGCTGCGCGCTTTCTGCCGTTCTCAACACTCCCGAGTATAAGAAAGGCCCCACGAAATTACAGACCTATGTCATTAACATCAGTTTGTTGTACAGTTCTTTGTCCATTTCATAATGATTGTCCCCTGATTTTCAACTCATATTCTAGTCACATCGCAAGTCGAACATCGTTGAAATGTATACTTTTATTTGGTGTATGAATATTACATTATATTTGAAAAGGAGACGACATAGGAGGTAATATTTATGACAAAGAGTGCTTTTTGTGGCCTTTTTTTCCGAATATCAATTTTAAGGATGCACAGAACTGAGGTCGTAATTAGGAGAAAGTTTCACATGCCACACTTTAAAGATCCACCCGTGTTCTATTTACAGACGGAGTTTAGTTATTTTCTGTTTAGTCGGTTCGTCGCTATAATACAAAACGCAAGAAGCTGCAATTAAGCCTACCGTTGTAACTGTTGAGGCGAATAGTGCATTGTTGTCAGCTTGACCTCTTGTTGGTGAAATCACATGTCATTACTAATATATTGTCTCCGTGTTTGTCAGTTAAGAGTTTGTAAAGCAGCTGTTTCAGTGGCTGCAGTATATGCGACGCTATGGCGGAGGCTAGTTGTCACACCAGCGAGCCGCCACTGTTGCAATGCGCCAGGAGCGTCTATTCAACTGTGAAGAACGGCAACACAGCACACGCGAGCACGTAGCGCATAGGAACGAAAAAGCAAACAAATTAATGATGCTATATTAGCGCTCGGTGTAGATTTATGAGCATAAAAATATCACAGCTGTGAAAGGCAAGCAGAGAGCTTCCATTTACACTTTTCGTCTTGTTAATATGTATCATCATTAGGCGAACTGCAGCAGCCTAAGCCTACCGTTATTAGGACAAAACGACTAATCGGAAAACAACTTAACTCCGTCTGTAAACAGGACAAGGTTGGATCTTTAAGGAAACCTTTCTTCTAATTACGGTCTGATTTCTGTGCAGCCTTAAAGTTGACATTCACCGAAAAAAGCCACATAAAGCACACTTTCTCTTACAAATTACCGCGTATGTCGTCCCCTTTTCAAATATAATGTAATATTTATACACCGAATAAAAGTAGACGTTTCAACGATTCCGGCGAGGTATAAAACATCGATGTTAGTCGTGCGATGTGACCAGAATATTAGTTCAAAATCTGGGGTCAATCAGTATGAAATGGACAGTAAGTCTCAGTTCTAATGTAGTAAATTTCTTTGAGATAGAAAAGCTTCTGTCCATGCATCAGCACGACTTTACCAATCATCGACCGTGCGAAACCCAGCTTGCACTTTTCTCTCACGACATGTTCACACTTTATCCAGCATGATGAACTGCGGCAGCGACAGTGTTTTTCAGTAGTGACCTGCAACAGCTGCCCCGTCCGCCCCCACAGTTACATCTTGGTGGATGACGTCTGAAGATGATTTCAGCAGAGAACGAAATTAGTAACCTAATTATTACCATAAAATAAAATGCTGGTACTGCTTCTATTCAATTTTACAGTAGTTCAGTGACTTTTAATCCTTTTCTTGTCGGGGTTTTCTTTTACTTTCATTAACTTGCCTTTTTCCCCAGCCCTATAAATCAGATACGGATGTCGTGTTTTATCAGGTAGTGACAGCCCAGCTAATTAAAGTGTTATCATTAAAAAATAACAATAGCTACGCAGGTAATTTATGTAATACTTTTTGACTTTCCTATAATCACCTCCAGTCCCCTATAGTTAAATTACAAGTGTGTACGTCGCAGCACCGTTTCCTTGATTACCCCTCTGTAAGAAACGAAGAATTCTTTGTACGGCATTTACACCGGCAAGCACGCGTAAGCCTTATTTCCGCTTAAATGTCACTTGCCGAGAGGCGCAGGCACGCCAGATGACGCGTAAGTGGCTTCTTCTACATCTCATACATCTTACATAAGCACGCGAAGGCCGCCGGGCACCCGCTAATAAGAGTGCGCTAAAGGCCGCATTAACACATTCAGAATTCGCAATGGAGACTTTGATTGCGGACGCGGAAAGCCGTGATGATACTCGTCGTGCCTGCCTTGTGGGGAGGCCCTCGGCTCGGTAATGAGGCACTCGCCGCTAACCATGAGCGGACAGAAAACGACGCCCGCGACCGCGCAGAGGCGTGGCTGGCTGGCCCGTCGCCGGCTACACGGCTCTCAGAGGCTCACAGTTGCCCGCGGTCGCGGCTTTTAGGCCCCTATCAGCCGCTCTCTGCCGCTGCCGAGGCGCCGTCGACCGCCGCGCACAGCGGCGAGCGTGTCGGAGGCTGCGCCGCATACCAAAGCCGGGCTGCTCGCCTGACTTGGCGTCGATGTCTCCGCCGCTGCACCTGCTTAGGCAGTCGCCTCTCTTCTGCCGAAGGACGGCTTTCCGCTTTACATATATCGGCACCGCATAGCAATCACGCTGCGTCGCGGTTGTGGTTTTTCTTTTCTCTCTCTCTCTCTCTCTCTCTCTCTCTCTCTCTCTCTCTCTCTCTTTCCTTCGCTGATGGTTAGCGAATAGTGCCTCACAATTGAATATCTCCGGTAGTAAGCTGCATGTTGGTCGATTGGAGGAGTAGTGGAGTAGAGTTTCACTACATCATAATAAACAAGATATTGTATATTGCGTGCTTATTGGAATATCGCCACAATTATGCGATTGGATTCGCAATTTCCTATCAGAAAGGACACAGTTCGTAGTAATTGAAGGTAAGTCTTCGAGTAAAACAGAAGTAATAGCTGGCGTTCCCCAGAGAAGCGTTACAGATCCCCTACTCTTCCTTATGTTTATACACTATTTATCAGACAATTTGAATAGCTCTCTTAGACTGTTCGCGGATGATGCTGTCGTTTATCGGTTAGTGAATTCCACAGAGGATCAAAAGCAACTGCAAAGCGATTTAGACAAAATTTCTACAGGATGCGAAAATTGGCTATTGAGACTAAATAACGCAAAGTGTCAAGTAATACAGATGAACACTAAAAGAAATCCAATGAACTTCAATTACGCGATAAATCAGTCAAACCTTAATGTCGTAAATTTCACCAAATACCTAGGAGTTACAATTACGAACAGCTTACACTGGATATAGCACATCGAAAATATTGGGGGGAAGGCGAAACAAAAGTTACGTTTCATTGGCAGAACGCTTCTAAGATGCAACAGCTCCACCAAAGAGACTGCCTACATCACACTTGTGCGTCCTTTCCTGGAGTACTGTTGCCCCTTGTGGGACCCTCACCAGGTGGGACTGACGGAGGACATTCAAAAGCTTCAGAGAAGAGCAGGTCGTTTTGTTTTATCACGTTACAGGTGGAAATCATTAAAAGAACGACGTTATTCGTTGCGGCGAGAGCTATTTTCGAAATTTCAGTCACGCACTTTCACTTCTGAATGTGAAAATATTTTGCTAGCACCCATCTACATAGGAATATATGACCACCCGAATAAAATAAATCAGATCGAAAACGGAACGATTTAGGTGTTCTTTCTTCCCGCGCGCTATTAGAGAATGGAACGCTAGATACAGGTTATGAAAGTGTTTAATGAACCCTCTGACATGCACTTCAATGTGATTTGCAGAATATCTATGTAGATGTAGATATAGATTCAATGCACTGTGTGCTGACAGAAGTGATAGTACATGCCGAAAACAAAAATATACATGGTTGTGTGGGTTTTTCCCCCTCCTTCTCCGCAGTTGCAGTTATACAGTTTGTATTGGTTAGGTGAAAGTGTAATTTTAAACAGTGACACCAAGTGGCAAAGTGAGTGTGCTACAAAATAACACATGAAGAGGCAATATAAAAATTTGACCACTGAAGATGCTTTGAAATAAAGCGAAACGCGCCTGGTCTGAATTAGAGTAATTTACAGTTGCAAAAGACGGTAACCTAATCTACACGAACAGAAATATACGCCGGTTGGAACTTAAATAGTGGAAACACTTCTTTGGAGACACTATGCGATGGAATCTACTACTGCGGCTGATAGCACACGTTGTTGATATAACCTTACCTCCGAGCAAATGGACTCGCCCGGCCCACGTCACCGGCGTGCGCACAGTGGATAATGAACGAATGGTCTGATGGTGCCACTATGTTTTCGAAACAACGGAGTTGGGTCACGATTGAATGTGCCAGAGGTCGTACAGCACGACAGTGTCATCTGGACAACCCACCCATCATTTTGCACGACAATGCGCGGGCGCCTACAGCGCAAGCTTTGGCTAGTCTGTTCGGTCGATGGGACTGGGAAGTACTGTACCATCCACCATACTCCCCGGACTTGAGTCGTTATGACTTTGATTTGATTCGGAATATGAAGGAACCACTTCGTGACATTCGCTTTGGAACTGTTCCAGAGATTCGACAGGCAGTACACCGCTGCATTCGCACCGTCAACAGAACGGGCTCTGATAACGGTATACTACGACTTCCACATCACTAGCAACGGATGCTACACAAGGCTGGTGATTACTTTGAGGATACGAACAGGTGCAAACAGGTAACGCTTTTGTATCGGTGTTTTCGTAGTCGTCTTCAGTCTGCAGACTGATTTGATGCAGCTCTCCAGGATACCCTGTCCTGTGCAAGCCTCTTCATCTGAGAATACGAAGGCAACCTATATACTTATAAATGTGCTTACTATATTCGTTCCTCGGTCTGCCTCTACGATTTTTACCCCACGCATCTCCTTCTAATGCTAAGTTGACGATTCCTTGATGCTCCAGAATATGTCCCACCAACCTATCCCTTCTCTTAGTCAGTATATGCCAGAAACTCATTTTCTCCCCATTTCTGTTGAGCCGCCAACAATTGGAACCATAAATGCATTTTCAAATGGCTTGACCTGCACGATTTACACGAGCTGGTGCGAGTCAGAGAAGCGGGGAAAAAAGCCGAGAAGTTAATTTTACACACTGACCCACACATGTGTGCTGAGAGGTTCATTTGATTCGACGTTTTCGAGAGCTCCGCTGAACTCTGGCTGTGGTGCTGGGCGCCCTTTGTCTTCCGCCCTGCGCGGCTGGCACCATACGTCACGCTGCTGGCGGCACAGCGCACTCTGTGGCTGACTTTGTCGAGGGCCAGGCCGACCTCTCGCGTCGGTAACAGTAGCCGGCGCGTTCTTTATTGCCGGGGCGCACACAAAGAAGAATGGTAATGGAGGCAGCGAGGGGTCTCCGGCTTATTAAAGCCGGCGGGGGGCCTGCCGCGGGAGAGCCGCCTACATTATATATATATATGTACAGCCGCCCAGGCGGGCACATATCTGGCGCCGCGCGCCATCTGGCGGGGCAGAGTGGGCGAGGGGCGTCCACCGGAGGAGCGGCGTCTGCTGACCCATCTGGGGACAGCAAGTGGTCCAGGAGCGGCGGGCGAAAATACTGCCGAGGCAGCTTCCGAGGGGAAATCAGCACTGGCAGTTCACCGAACAGCCACAGCAACTGGTACAGGCATGCGCATGCAAACACGGAGAGATGTCAACACTCAGAGGACGTCGCTGCTGCCGGCGACGCGTATATAAGACAAGAGGTGTTTGGTGCAGGCTTTACGTCGTTTACTGCATCTATAATGGCGGTTTGATAAGGCTGGTAAAAATACAATAAAAAATTGTTTTTAAGGCGGAAACTCGCTTTTATTTCTCAACTTAGTCTCTTTACAAGGTCATACACTTTCTCCAGCGAGTTTCCAGTGTTTTCAACCCATCAGCAAAGTAGGCTTTGTCAAACACTGCAAAATAGTGTGTCACAGCGGCGATTCGATGAAACTTTCTTCCCACCAAGCCAAATTTTCAAGTTTGGGAATAAGAAGAAGTCACTTGGAGCCAATTAGGGTGAATAGGGTGCGTGAGGAACCGATTCGAATCCCACGTCGTGCACTTCTGCTATTGCGAAGGCTGTTGTGAGAGCTACAGCATTGTCCTGCTGAAACAGCACTGTTTCAAACGATCCAGCAGAGCAGCATAATAGGGCCCAGTTATGCATCTGCCTTTTTCCAAATAATCTATCAGGGTTACTTCCTGGGAATCCCAAAAGACAGTGGCCATCAACTTTGCAGCTGACAAAACAGTCTTCGCCTTCTTTGGTGCGATCTCCGCACTCTTCGTCCGTTGTTTGGACTGTTTTCTTGTCTCTGGAGTGCAATGTTCGATACAAGTTTCACCCACAGTTACGAGTCTGCACAAAAAGTACTGTGCATTTCGCCTGAATAGTGTCATTGTTGAGCAGAAATGTTCTTCCGTTTTACTTTTTGATCTAGAGTGAGCAAGCGGCACCCATCCCGCACAGAGCTTCTTCATGGTCAGTTTTTCAAAGAGGATGTAATGCACTTGTTCAGTTGAGATGGCTACAATTTTAGCTATGTCTCGAACTTTTAATCTTCGATCTTCCATTTCCATATCATGCACCTTATCTATGGTGGTTTCAAAGGGCTGGTCGGAACGTGCTCCATCTTCCGTGTTTCTCCGACCACGTTTAAACTCACTGATCCAAAAGTAAATGGTCTTCACTGTTGGTGCAGCACCCACATGGACCTCTAGAATTTGATATGCGCAGCTGTCCGACCCTTCAAATGAAAATATTTAATGACCTTTCTTTTCCATCCTAAGGAACTAACTGCGCAGTTACCACTTCAGCTAGCAGCCAACAATCAAGTAATAACAGCTGCCGCTCGACAGTTGCTGTAATATCCGTGGAAGTATCAGGCTTACCGTCAACAGTGCAGGTTCTGAAAATTTCCCGCTCTTTCATACAAATTTACCAATCGAACCATCTCGGCAGTGACTTTCGACGTGCAGTTGACAATAGATCTCCACCCGTCGTACCCTTACTGATTTATGGACGGTCCTGAAGGGTGGTGTCCTTTTCTTCCAGCAATGCTTCAGACATCAGTCGAGTCCGTGGCAGCTTGTGTTACGACTCTTGTGCGTGTTCGCGGTCGCCGTATACGATACTGGGAAGGTGTACCAGCTGCTTTGGCTCTCCAGTGCGACTGTGGAGGTCCGCGCTGTGTGTGTCTCGCGGACCACTGCTGATGGCGGCGGCAGCTCATTTCGTACTGTGTGCAGGCGGCGCAGCTGTGTTGTCCCCAAACAGGAGCTGCGCGCGTCATCGCGGTTCTAATTAGTGTCGTGTTCCTGGAGCTTGACACTCTCCTTTGCCTGTTAAGCATAGGAAAGAAGTCTTTGAGCCTCGCGTGAGTCGTGTTGGGAACGTATTGTACCTAGTCCCCCTATGTAAGCTTCCGTTCCAGCCACACACCGAGGCACGTAACTTTTTCCACGGAAAGCTATATGGAGTGCTCCCACTTTCACCTGTCTGCAAAGATGCAGTTGTGTCTGCGTTCGAAGAGAAGTGCCTCGCACTTGATAACGTATACTGCAAAACCGCATCACACGAACCATACGTCGATAGGTCTGGCCTGGTTGTTAGCTGATATCCGATGGTTTCCAATGTTGCGCCAGGATGTCTGTGTCATCTCAGTGGACGGGGATCGTTGTGTGATGTGAATTTCACGTCGTCGGCAGTTTCGAACGTCAACGTTGAGCCCGCCGAATCCACGGCACTGCTGAACGCTCGGGAACGGTGCGACCTGTGCGCACGAGGCGTGCAGCTTAATGTGCTACAAGCGACAGCAGCGCGCTCCATCACGTTTCAGATCACACTGTTTACCAAATGAGCTCGCTGAAATTCCTCCTTTAGCTCTGATGAAACGCAGATTTCCTTCCTTGTGCACACGCTAGTCATGTAGTGCTGCCCGTGGTATGCATACGTGATGACGTGAATATTCATGAAGGTGTTGCGAGGCTAAAAATGCATGTCCAGTCAATGACGCCATCAAGCAATGTTACATTACAAAGAGCGTCATACCATTTGAGAATACGCCTCCAGCAAAACATCAGCAAAACACCGCAGTAATCCCTTCCATGATCAGTGTGCCTGTTCTCCGGCAGAATCTTTACGACGTGTGAAATACCGATACTTGAAACCGAAGCGCACTAAACATTTTACTGCAGGTAAGATGCAAGCAGTGGTGCAGATGAAGCCAATCTAACAAACTCACGCCACATTGAGAAAGCATTTATATTTATGTAATATCAGATATTATAGAATATACTTCCATGAAATTAATAAGAAAGTCTGAGAACGTATTACAAGACGCGAAAAGGAGAAAAAAAAATCTATGGAGTGATTGAGAAACGAAAGAGCAACACACTACGTGTTCTGTTTGTGAGTCCGCGGCTGTCACAAAATTACGACAGTTCGTTATAAAGGTTAATAGTATCCTGCATCTTACTGCTTATATTTTTACACAGCCACCGGTTGCCGATCCGTGGTGTAGATGAACTGATAGTGGACATATCGCACTCTGGCAAGAAGACAATAGTCAAGAACGGCACTGTTTATTCTAATCGGGAGGACAGTGGTTCAAATCCACCTCCGGCAATCCCGATTTGGCTTTTCTGTGATTTCTCTAAATCATTTCATCCAAATTTCTGGATGGTTCCTTTCAAAGGGCACGGCAACTTTTCTTCTCCATCCTTACAAAAAAATCCGAGTGTCTGCTCCGTCTCTAATGACCATGTAGTCGATGGGGCGTTGAAGCCCGAGCTTCCTTCCAATTAGCCTCTTCGGTAATCTTGCTTCCCCATGCGCGTAACACGACCCGTTCAGCTACCTCAACATAGATAATATGCAAGCCACATTGAAGTGTATGACAGAGGAGACATCGAACCGCTAGTATTATATTTCTGAACAGTTCCACTCTAAAACAGCTCTCGCAGGAAGAAAGAACACCCAAATCTTTCCGTTTTCGATCTGATTTGTCTTACTGTATTATGATGCTCATGTGTCAGTGTATATGTGGATGCTAACAAAATATGTTCGCATTCGGAACAGAGAGTTGGTGAAAGAAATTTCGCAAATCTCGCCGCATCGAATAATGCCCTTGCTTAAATGATTTCCACCCCAACTCGTTCATCGTTTACGTGACACTCCTCTATATTGCGACAATGCAAAACAAGTTGCCCTTCTCTGAACTTTATCTAAACTGTCCGTCTGTCGCACCAGGGGTGGATGTAACAATGAGCACCAATAATCCAAAATAGGGCGCACCAAGAGTAGTGTAGCCAGGTTCTTTAGAAAAACTGTTGCATCTTCTAAGTGTTCTACCAATGAAACGTAGCCTTTGGTTCGCCTTCCCTACAATATTATCTACGTGTTATTTGCAATTCAAGTTGTTCGTAACTGTTATTCCTACGTTTTTCGTTCAATTGATGGGCTGCTGATTTGACTGATTTATCGTGTAACTGAAGTTTAACGGATTTGTTTTAGTGGTCATATGGATGACTTCACACTTGTTATTAATAAGGACCAATGCCAATTTTTGCAGTATGGAGATATCTTATCTAAATCATTTTGCAGCTGTTTTTGATCTTTTGGTGATTTACTAAGCGATAAATGACAGCGTCATCCGCGAACAGTCCAAGAGAGCTAGTCAGATTGTGTCCTAAATCGTTTAGAAAAATACGGAGCAGTAGGGGCGTTATAACACTTCTCTGCGGAACGCCAAGTTGTTTGTTGTAACTGCATCATCATTACGAGTTCTTATGTAGTTAAATACGTGCGATGAGCCGGAATGTGCACGGAAACCGGCACATCTGTTACTGGAAGTTTGTCCACTTGAGATCAATGGCACCATTCTCGTTATGGAGTAGTTCACGTTGTGCGGAAACAAGGGCAGCGCTGCCTGTGTCAGGTAGTGCACTGCCTGAGCAGCAGGTGTGATTGTTGCGGGCCGGCCGCCACCCCGCGCTACTGGCCCCGGCAGGCCGGCTCATCTCCGGCTGCCGAGGAATGCGGCCGCACTCGCCACCCGCTAAGAGGGTGGCAGATAGCAGCCACTCTGCCGCCGAGTGGCCCTGGACAACAGGCTAGAGTAGCTGGCGACGGCTTTGTCTGCGCTCTGCTCCACGGATAACGGGACCGACACGGCAGCCTAGGACGACCGCCTGCCCTGGCGCCGCCGCCGCCACCGCCGGCGCCAGCCTGCCGCTGCCCCACCACAGAGTAACGTATTTTGTCTGTGGCCGCACCCACCACACACTGGCAGCCCACTGCGTCCGTGACTGAAGAGGGGACAACCGGAAAAAAAACCTGCAACACCCTCAATGCGTTGAGGCCAACTAGGAGCACGCTAAGTCTTGCTGCTCTTAGCACTGAGCCTGGCTTTTCTCTGGGCCCAGACTTCCCTCATTCGCTGTGAGTGGGACTGCTTGCGCACTTCTTTCCAAGGGACACTGTGGTCTTCCTTTCGGTTGCTGGTCTCGGGTTATTCCGTTTGTCACTACCTTCTTTCGGAAAAGAACTCTGTCAAAGACATCTTCGGGTTTGATATGTAGCATCTGGAGGTATTCTTTGGTGTTTTTAAACCACAGCATCGTAGTTTTTGGATTTGAATCAAAAAGAAGAAATACATTTCTGATTAACCTATTGCCGTCTATTCGTTTAAGGTGAGCACAAAATCGTGTCCGTCTTTTACGTATTGTTTCTGTAATTTTTTTTCTATTTTGCTGCAGACTTCCTTTTTGGATCTGTTTTGATGGATGCCATTTTTGTACTTGGATCCTAGGATTCCTCTAATGAATTTGCGCTCTTTTTTTCTCCAGTTCTTCGAGGAGTTATTTATAAGCATTCAAGGATAAGTTTTCAGCTGCATACAGAACTATTGGCTTCAAAACTGTTTCTTAGTGTTTTGGGAAAGGCATTTCTTGTTGTGGATCGTGCGGGATGTTAAGTAGGCTGTTTCCCTAAGCGCTTCCTTGTCCAGTCCATTTTTCATTATGATCTCGCCTAGGTACTTGAATTTGTCCACCCGGGTGATGACCCCATATTTAGTACGAAGTTTTGGCGCGGCGTCTTTAATGTTTTCTCAAATGATATTTGCAGACCAGTTTGTTCAACGATTTCTTTCAACAGTTCCATTTGAACTCTAGCAGTTTCTATGTTGTCTGACAGAATGGCAATGTCGTCAGAAAAAGCCATTGAGTCTACCTCGATCCCCTTCGATTTAGTTCCAATTCGTAACGGATATATATCCAGCCCAGTCGGCTAAATTGTGTTTTATAGGGTTCTTTTTGTACTGTCAAATTCTTGTGATCAAACGCGAGTCAGTTTTTTGATGTGCAAGTACAAACTTGACAGGTTGATCCTCAAAGTGTAACGCAGTCTCATTTTATGTTCAATTGGAATATTCATTTCAGTTCTGAAAGTCATTGTAGCCTTTTCTCTCTTTGAATGTGAGAATCTGCCATTTTCATACTCATTGTTTATGTCTATTACGAAAATTAACAAAAATTGTAACTACAACACAGCACAAGTGGCAGTCATCAGACGCGACTAATACCGTTTGGGACTGGTTACTGTATCCGTTCTATACGTTCAGATGTATGGTGTCATTCCAACTCCACCTCTCGGCATTGTTTCGTTGTCTCAACTGTACCATTCAGTAATCAAACTACTCATGTAAAACCTTCGGTAATTTTGCAGCAAACGTTTCACGAACAACATGACCGAAGCATCGGCAACACACGTCAAGATATTGCTACTGTGAAATCCCCGAATTTAAATTTTTAATGTCTTTCAGAGGATTAGATGACGGTCGATAAGAAGTTTCCTCGTAGTGCGAACTAATTCCAGATTTTATCTCCGGTATCGGCACTGTTAATTTGTAATGATGCCAGGCACACTATTCTGCGGGTACGGCCACGGTGTCGTTCTGCCACTTTGTGTGGGCCGCTTCGCGCTCCCCTCTTCCTGCCTGTCATTACTGGCGCTTGCACACTCTTTTTGTCAACAATAGCCCCACCTGCCGCCGCCGGGCATTGAACCGCAGACCGCCCAGTGACTGGAAGCCGTTCGGTTCCGACGCGCACACCCTCCACCCCGACGAGCCGTCCCTGGCAATTTTTCCCCGAGTAATAAACAGCCGCGCAATGCCTGTCCGCCCCGCATAAATTGCCGGCTGCAGGAATCCCTATAACGCCCACCTCAAGTGCAGTCAGTCTGCCCTGCTACCCGCAGGAAGAATTTCGTAATAAAATCCCCCCTGACGTTAGCAGAAATATTTATCGACAGACAGGGCGTCTGGTGGCAGGGCGTCGCTTTATGCCCGCCCGTATATCCGCTCCCCTCGGCGAGTCGCGCATTCTGCAATAAAGACGTCTGGATGCGCCCGGCCCGGCACGGCTCATTAGGGTCTTAAAGGGCAATAACAAACAGAAACCGCAGCGCGGCATCTAAACGAGAAATTTACCGTAATGTATACCGGCCAGAGCCTCCCCTAAAGCTGCGGCGAGGGCGCGGGCGCCGTATCTCTTGCAGCGCTGCGCCCCCTCACTCATATACAGCAGGGGCGGTGCGCCTCCCACGCGCTGTGCAGAAACGCCGGCCGACCGGAAAGCGGCGAGCCGCGGCCCTCGCTGGACTAGCAGAAAGTCCACCAGGTGGAGTGCCCGTCTCCGTAAAGTGCAGCAGTTCTGCACTACGTGGGAACAAATAATTATAGTTCCCCTATTTTCATTTCTGTGCGAAATGCATCACGCTGCCTCCTTTCTACTTACGTACTTTATAAGGTGTACAACTATCGATAATAAAATCCCATTGTTTTAAGTCTTTACAAAATATAAATACACTTATCTCCTTCCTCTTCAAATGTTTGTAAATCTATCGGACCAAACTGCGTGGTCATCAGTCCGTAGCTTACAAACTACTTAAACTTAGGTAAACTAACCAACGGACAAACACACACACCCAAGCCCCAGGGAGGACTCGAACCTCCACAGCGAGCAACCGCGCGCTCCGCAGCGAGACGATTTAGACCGCTCAGCTACTCCACCGCGGCCTCTTTCCTCTATCGTCTGGTTTGTCCAGTGACACAAATTTGAAACACAAATTCAGGCAAATGGTTCAGTGTCTTTTCAGAAGTACATTAATTTCAGACTGTCTGGTGATATATTTCATTCGTCGCAAGTTAACCATACTTTCTCAGAACTGACCCACAATTTTCATATTCGTTTGTTTCATTCACCGATTGCAGTGGCCGAGGCGACTGAGGTGCTCCAGTCACGGTCTGCACGGCCACTACGGTCGGGGGTTAGAATCCCCCCCTCGGGCATAGTAGTTTGTAAGTTTAGGGACTGATGACCCCGTAGTTAAGTCCCATAAGCTTAACAAAAATTTGAACATTTGAACAATTTTCCCGAAGCGGGAACTTTCTAATTACAATAATTTTTCGTTAGCAAATTAATATAGACGAAACTCTACAGTTTTTGGAAACCCAAGATTTAGTGGCAGAATGGTATCCCTTTCAGACCCAAGGTTGTAGGTGTTGTGGAATTAAAATAGACAAGGACGTTTAAGATACATACAGCAATTCATTACAAAAAAGAAAATAAATTTATTTTCAAAAAACTTATACTCACACAAGTGTCTGGTTTGGGCCTTCACTGCCAATTTTTATAATCTGCACAATCTTACAGTGACATGCCTTTTGAAGGAAATCACATATTAACATCGCAGGATCGTATAAAATCAACTGGCTGTCAGATAAGATAGCTTTGCGTGTCAAAACAAGAATGTCAACACCTAGTCGACATGTCCTTCTTGTGACCATTGTAAGTGTACGGGAAGTTTGCCCAATGCTGGTACCACCCAGGATAGAAAAATGAAACCAAAACACGTTGCGCACGTTACCACAGTCCATCCAGGGTTGTGTGATGCAATCCTGAACTTCCTAGCGTCAATCACAAAGAAATAAAGCGAGCAAAACCAGAACCGCAGAATTGTGCGAGCTGGGCGGGAAAGGCGTATAATATTGGCTGTTCAAATAATATTTATTTAAGCAAAGTATAACCATGACAGCGTGAAGCTAAACTTGGTGCAAGATAATGATTGCTCCGGTAACGTGTCCACTGATGATGGGCCTGCAGAGGCTCGAAAACTAATTGTGGAATAAAAACATCCATAAAAGTAGCTGGTTGCACTTTTTAACCAAAATAAACCACCAGATGAGGTATAGCTGCAGTTCGCATCCCATATGGATATTTATAAAATAAATGTGAACTGTTATTGGAGTCATCATAACCCCATTTTCGTCTTAATACTATTCTCATGTAGCATTTGAGAAAGAAGAATGACTTTTACTTGTTGAAACACACGCTCAATAAAATAATTAGTTGTGTGGACTCGTATGGATCGGATAATTCAAATATAAGTTAGTATGATACTGGTATCGAACATTGCATTAACGGAAATGGTCGTTTTAACATTTTCGACGTGGTAGCTCGTTCACTCGCAGGGTGTTATTGTATTTAACATGTTTCGACCTACTGCAGGTCATCTTCAGAAACATTCATAGAGCCCATGTGGACGAGCTAACGTCTGCAGGATGCCCTGTCTGCACGTTGGTAACTGAGGAGGACCGACGACATGGCTATATGAATGTTTCTGAAGATGACTTCCAATAAGTCGAAACCTGTTAAATAACATAACCTGCTGCGATCTAGCCTGCAAATATCTCCCAGAACGATGGCTGTTGCCCTGCGCCAGTGTTCAGATCGATGCCTCTGGAGGCTGCGGGCGCCTGCCCTCTCGCCCACGCTGCGCGGCTAGCCCCCTCGTGGCTCTCCTCACTTTACACGGGCTGTCCGACGTAACTTGGCTCTCCTGCCGGCGTGGCGCTCGGAGTTAATTCGGATCGCCGCTATCGCAGCCGCGCCGCCGGAGAGCCAATTTCTCGCGGCGTTAGGGCTTGTTTCGTTTATTGGGGCAGTAGCTCAGCCGCTTAATTCGCCCCAGGAAAACTGCGGACGCGGCGCACTCTTCGGGACTGGCCGTCCCTAACGAGGCGGCGCCGGCAGCCGGGATTGAATTTTATGCGCGATTAAGGCGGAGATACGCGCGCGGGCCGGCGGCGTTTCGCTGGCGGGCGCCGCGCCATCTTCGGGAGCGACACCCGGGCCTTATCTGCCGCGCGCGCTGCGCATCTAAATGAGAAACACTCCTCATAATTACTCGCGCCATTAGAAACGGCCGCCAGATAAATAATGTAGATTAATTGTTTACAAATCGGGAGGCGCTGCGCTTCGCTCAGAGCGGGCGGAACGGCGAGAGGCGGACGGGGCGAGGAGTGAGGGGGCAGAGGAGCGCGAGGAACGACGGGGAGATAGGAGGGGGGAAAAGAGAGAGAAAGAGAGAGGGGGAAGAGGAGGGAGAGAGAGAGAGAGAGAGAGAGAAAGACGAGCGGCGGCGCGGCGATGGCGCATAGTGATTGCAGCGGCGACCCGGACAATACCATGCCGGTGTGCGCGGTCGTAATGTCTAAATGAAAATAAATAAACCCAGAAAAAAAGAATAAGTAGTCTGTATATGGGACAAAACTACTGCGGTCGTCTGTCCCTAGCCTTACAAACCACTCAAACTAACAAGAACAAGTGATACACATTCAAGGCCGAGGGAGGACTCGAACCTCCGACGCGGAAGGCCGCGCGATTCGTAACGTAGAGCTCCAGACCACGCGGCTACTCCCGAGTATTCCACCTACTCTCACCTTATTCCTCTCACCTTCTTTCCCTTGGCAGAGGAAAAGTCGCCGTTGGTTTTGCCAATAAATTCCTTAATAATCTGCGACATAGTGACGAATCCAACAGTAATCCAGTATCTGTCTATGCATCTTATAAATAAAATGGACTGTATGTGTGTTCTTTACTATCAGGCAACAAACGGTGTCGGGGTAAGAACCACGTATGACACGTATGGTACATATAAACAATACAACCTGCGACTGTGATGATTAAAATCAGGAAATACAGCACCCAGTCGCCTTTTTTTACGTATTTATTCTTCCCCTGCCTGTTTCGAATTGCCTGGCAGTTCATCATTAGGTCGTATAAATTTTTATTGGTTGTTCATAACATTGTGGAACCCGTTTGGCTGTTGTGAGGTAGGAAAATGATATGTGAGCTTTGTGTTTGGCACTAAATTACGATATTTTAATTTTGAAATCCTAGTTTGAAACGGTATTTACAGTTGGTTTTCTCTGCTGTTTCATGATCCAAAACCACCGAAAACTGCTGCATCAAACGACAGTGTTGCACATTTCCTCCTAAACCACTGGACGATTCAGTCAGATTTGGTGCACACATTCCGTACTGTGACGTAACAATGTTGTCGGGGTAAGAACCACAAACGACACATGCTTGAGGAGATACAACGTCATACACATTATAGTTGCAAGAAACTGCCACATAATGCGACGGAACTTTATTCACACACTGTATGAGAATGACAGCATTTAGCAACTTGCAACAAACTTTAAACATAATTTCAAACCTTTATTGAACATTTTCTCGCTGACAACCATAGCAACATTATCTCGCTTGCTACTTTTCCGCTGTTCATGGACTAAAACTGCGCCATTCGGTATGGCGTTACAATTTATAATTTATACACTACAAATTGTAGCCACAGGAAATTTGACAAACAGTATACACACATATAGCTAAATGTACCTTCGAAATAGTATCACAGTACGACACGTAGTTCACGTGATATGAACACATAAACAGTAACGTTAATAGACAACCGCCATATCTCGTACCAAGTTTTAATCTAATACTTCTTTACAACTAACTGCATTCGCAAGAGATTTTACATACATACAGAAGTTATACAAATGAATATAAATCTGAAAAATTATACAATTGTACAACATATAACTCAGTAAATATGAGAGCGTGCGAATTTTATATGCCATTTGTATTTTGATTGCTATCTTTCTTTGTTTCAATACTGCAGGTATAATTTTGTACACCACGCAAGATAGCCTTATTTTTTATACATTCTCCGATAAATATAACGTGTTTTTCGAAAAAAAGGAGGTGGACAGCGAGAGACGGGATAGGAGGAGCCCTAACTCAAGGCAGGAATAAAAAAATACCCGGGAAACGCCGGGTTTTTAGCTAGTATATATTAAGAACAGGAAAGGACCCAAGACCAAACCTTGTGGGACCCCATTTTAGAGCTGCCCAGTCAGAGGACTTGGCTGTTTCTTGCGGTGCAGACACGTGCATGGAGGCGGTGGCAAAGCGGCCATAATGAACGCAGCGCCGCCGCCTGCTGGCGAGAATGTATGTTGTCTGCCGCTGCGGTGGGCGTCCCCGCGTGCTGTTTAAACTTACACAGCTGGCGGCTGCCACAGCGGCCGACGCGAACATCGCCCGCCTCGTCACCGCGTGCTACCACAGGCGTTCCACACGGGGCAACAATCGCTCCCGAAACGCCTGCTCGCGAAACCTAGTACGGCTGGCCTCTAGGTGCTTCGTTGTTTCTGTTGTTGTACACAGAGCGTCCCAATATTACTGTATGTGCGCGTTATTTCAATATCGCGCATACGCTGCAACTTTGCGTGGCCTCACCGTGTGCTACTTTGAAAGCTGTTTTGTGTCGCCATCTTCGAAACTTGGAATACGTCACTACACCGACTTGCAATAACGATGTAACCGGTGCAATGCCCTTCAGACGTGAATTTAACTTATAATAAGTAATCCACTACCAATTATTAAGAACCCGATACCAGCGAACTCAACTGAATCGTTCGATACCAATAACTTGACACACCAAATACGTAATTTTAGCTTGTCAAACACGTTTTGACAGTAGTACAGTTACATAACATTCGTTGTTTTGGGGATCGTCACGAAGTATTGAGACAACATATTCACATATAATATACGGCATTTTAACACTTTGTAGATATGGTAATCTTCCGTTAATAGAATCTAAAAGGCAATATATCCATGTAAACTGGTCATCTTACATGTTTTGCGATCTGGTCTGTTATGTAAAAGATACGCATTAACACAGATTTGATCACTCATTTGAAACAAACTGATCATATTTTAGAGTATTTGAACTTGATATTACTTTTGAAAAACCACCACAGAATCCAAAATAGATGTTGTCATGAATTATTAAGATACGCCTTCTAAGTTGTAATTTTCACTTCTTTGTTTGTTTATAAATACAACTGTCATTTTCATTCTGTTTAAATGGTTCTAAAGGTCATATCAGTTAATTTTGGGAGCGGAGGCTGCGATATCGTAGCTGAGTAGCTGGTGGTCACGAGACAGTGGGCCGTGCCCTAGGGGATAGCCACTCGGCCAGTCAGCTACGCTATCGCAGCCTCTGCCCCCGAAATTTGGAACGGTTGTAATTGCCAAACTAAACGAGATAAAAATGTCTTTCAAAATTCTTGGTACACAGCTGGTGTCAAAAATTCCAGTACATCATAAAAACAACGATAGTTCGATTTGAAAAATTGTATGTTTCCATAAAAATACACTTTCTATGTATTTTTACAATGTGTTTATTGGCTAACATTACGAGTCCTTGACTACCAATACATTCTGTGAAAACCGCACATCAATCGCACTTTCCGTCTTCGCAATATTTGCGGTGCAAGTGTTTAGGTGATTCACCCTGTATATGCCGTTTTCTGATTTCTAACAGTTTTGTTACTGATAACGGCTCTGAACTTTGTTCCTTTTTTCAGATCTCATCGCTCAGTGTTTCGTAACAGAAAACACAAGAGAAGTGGGCCTGCCCTTGTCCGCTTTGTCTCTGTTTTATTCTCTCTCTCGCAGAATCTCCTTGTGAGGATTTACTACACCCACGCATGAGGAGCAGGTTACTCCTGTCTTTCTTCCGGTGAGTAATAACTCGGATCCAGCAGACCGGCGGTCGATATTTTCAGAAGCAAATCCGATGCGGATCGCGAAACCTGATCTCCTCCGACCGCGGGGAGAAAAAGAAAGAGAGAAATAAAAGCGCCGGTCGTAAACATCCCGCAGGAAGGCGAGTGCAGGTGAAAAAGAGGGCAGATTTTTCTACAGCGCGGCGTTTCGGAAGACGTGAATCATCGGAGCGCGAGCGCCTAAAATATTGTCGGGTGCTAAAAACCGCCGCTGTCGTGTCGTGTCGTTTCGTTCCAGGTAGACGAAGAGGAGGGGGGGCGATCCAGAATCCGCTTACGACGCCGTGCGCCCCGGTAAACTGAGCCGCAGTAAAAGTGGCAGGCAGTGCGTAAAAAGAATAACGGCGGCGAGGGGCAGAGGGTACAAAGTGTCGCGCAGGACGAGAGCACGACAAGTAGAGTGGGGGCGGCAGGGGGGGGGGGCGATTGCTG
Source organism: Locusta migratoria (assembly GCA_026315105.1). Classification (NCBI taxonomy): domain Eukaryota; kingdom Metazoa; phylum Arthropoda; class Insecta; order Orthoptera; family Acrididae; genus Locusta; species Locusta migratoria. Next base: position 29,078,375 of record CM048744.1, read on the forward strand.
AGGTAAGGGTCTGAGGGGGAGGGGGGGCAGAGACAGGCGCAGCGCGCGCCGGAAGCTGCAGGAATGCGGCCGCGCATGCGCAGGCGGAGGCGGTTGCGGGAGTCCGCGGTTCGAGCCCCGCGCTCCGCGCGCCTCTTTGTCCGCGGCCGGCGCTGCGTGACCGCAGGTGCGGCGCGCCGCGGCGGAGCAAAAAGCCGACCCGTTGCCGGGATACCGCACTCCGCTGGCCGCCGCAGCCACATTACTGGACGTGCACTGGCAGGCGCGCCTGTGCCATTGACGTCTGGCACCGCCATCTTGCCTTACCTGACGTCACAAACTGAATGGGACTACTAGGATCTGACGCGAATGTCGTTGCAAGCATTACTAGTTGATGAGCTTGGAAAACATCGTTTCCTTATGGAAATCAGAGGACCTATGCGAGTACTTCGCTCCGTCAGTGCAATGACAAAAAAGTTGAGAAAAAATGGAATTCAAGTTGAATGTTCACATAATTTTTTTTTCAATTAGTTATAAGAAGACGCTCTGTCAATATGACACACTGGAGAATGTATTTTAAGTATTTTAACCGTTTTATGTGTGACGTACCATTGGTCAATGTTAAATGTTTTATGATTGACATCCCATGTTAATTAATTCATTCATTCATTACCGTGTCCAGATCAAGTTTTGTTTTTCCAATAGTTAGCCACCGCCACGGCTTTGCCATTGGCTTGTAGCTTGTATCAAGGCCGTTATTACGGTCAGAAGTGGTTGTTCTGGGGAGTGAATTCTCAGGATCTAGTACCCAAATTCCATGAAAATGTAATCACTTGTCAGTTCTAGTATATTTGTCCCATGAATACCCGTTTATTACCTGCATTTCTTCTTGCTGTAGCAATTTTAATGGACAGTAGTGTAAGTGTAAGGTAAAAGGTAAAGCAGCCAACAATTCGAAGTTTGGTTTGAGCACCACAGTGCTTTACTAGACATGGCCCTGTTTGTAGGTGGTACGCCGATGCGTTCCTCCGACCTTCAGCCTGACTTACCCAGCCAGTTTTAAGGGGAGCTACAGTTGAACGTGGGTTCCGAACCACCGTGCTTGTCGACGCGGAGTGGCAGGCGGTCTTGCCGCAGTCGGCGCCGTAAGAGCGGGCGGACAGCGTGGCTGGCCTGCTCAGGATGAATATGCAAGAGGGCGGAGGGCAGGGAGGGGGCCCCATTAGCGTCCTCAGAGGGCGCCGCCGGCGGTAATTCCCACAAAGGGAGCGTCCGAGCCACCGCGAACTCCGCGTCTACGTTCGCGCGGCCACCGTGCAAATCACACTCGAGTGCCTGCCACAGAGGTCACCGAACCATTCCCACACTGCTTCCAGAATGGTATTTTCACTCTGCAAGGGAGTGTGCGCCGATATGAAACTCCCTGGAAGATCAGAACTGTGCACCGTTCTGCCACGGACTGTCGCATCGCTGCAGAGTGAAAATATTATTGTGGTAAACATCCCCTAGGCCGTTTGCAGGAGAACTACTGCGAAGTTGGAAAAGTAGTAGGTCGAGATGCACGCGGAAATAACGCCGCGCAGACGGGCGGTGAAGCGTGCCGGGATAGCTCAGGCGGCAGAGCGCTTGTCAGCGCAAGGCAGAGGTCCCAGGTTGAAATCCCGATGCGGTATACAAGGTCCAACCAGCCAGCTTGTTTCACATTAACTCTCTACCACACATATACCACGCGGGACGGAAAAAACACCGTGCTCTTTCACATTTTTAATTGCTATGATAACTTGTACCAGTGTATGTTGGAGTCAATCACAAATTATCAACCGGCCGCGGTGGCCGAGGGGACTGAGGCGCTCCAGTCACGGTCTGCACGGCCATTACGGTCGGGGGTTCGAATCCCCCCTCGGGCATGGATATTTGTGCCGTCCTTAGTATTAGCTAGTTTGTAAATTTAGGGACTGATGGCCCCGTAGTTAAGTCCCATAAGGTATACATACATTTGAACATTGAACAAATTATCCCCTTGGGAGCACAAAGACAGCCGATCGACATTCAGTAAGCAGATTTCGCCACAACGAGAAACGTCAACGTTAAAATGATTTCTACAGCAACCCCTGTATCACCTTCGTGACATTCTCTCCCCTGTGTTATCTCAGTACAAAACGAGCTTCACTCTTCTGATGTCCTCCATAAATCTTAACTAATCAGGATCGCACAACGCACAGTATTGCTTCTAAAGAGAACGAAGTAGCGTAGCGTAGGTAACGACTGTAATACGTTTTTCTTTTCTTCCTTTACCGTAATGATTCCCAACACAGCATGTGCGACATTTGCGTGACACTGCGCTGTATGTATGCAGTGAGCGTAGCCACGACTAGCCAGTGTTGGGTACCGGTGCATCCGTTCGGCCGCCCTTTATGAGGCCAGACGGGCGGTCCCCCTTCCGCTGCACACACAGCCCTGTCGCCTCTTACCTGCCGGCCACTTGGCAGTTGTTGGGCTTGCAGAGCGACCGGACGCAGCAGGTAAGTCCTGCCCCTCCGCCGGGCTTTCCCGGCCTGGGGAGGCCTCCTTTATCCTGCCAGTCGCTTCCGGGAACACCCTCCGCCACGTGCTCCACTACTGTACCGCCACTTCTCAGCGCGCGCCGTCGCATTCCAGTCCTCCTCCTGCACGATAGATAAATTCATTATCAGTTGACACTACTGCTGCTGCTGATGTTGCCCTCTGGTCAAAAGTCATGTCCAACGCCGAGCTCAAGTACTCTGTCCCTTCCTGTTTCCCTGTCGTCCTCTTACCAGCCACTCTTCATTCCCGCACTTTATTCTAGTCTTAATACTCTTATTGATTTCTATTCACTCTCTGCAACCAATGCAATATTCGCCTTTACTACTATTCCATACTTAACACAATGTCTACCTTCTGTTTTATCTGCCCTATTCACACCTTCCCTACGACTCCAAAAAAATGTGCCACTTCAGAAGTATCTAAACGTTTCTCCTCATCTTACTCTTTGAGTTTCACTGCTCTGCAGGGCAACACTCGATACACGATTGTCCATAATAGTTTTCGTTAATTGTAAATTTGATTGACCACCAAGAACAATGCTCCTTTTATAAAACATTTGTTTCCCAAGACCTACCTTCCTTTCTATTTCATAATTACCCACAATATTACTAGTTTTTTTTTAAACTAAATCGATTCGTTATGCATCATCTTCCACTGACTCTTCCATAAATTCTTGTTTTAGCCTCTTTCATTACTTTGCAAAACCGATCCTGCCAGTTATCAACTTTCATTCCGTTAAAGATTTCATTCTTATCTTCCTCGACTGCCTTGTAAAAGCCGTAGCCTTTGTATTAGATTGTTCCACTAGCTGGTCATAAACGTTTGTAATGTCTTTTATTAACATCTCCCCAGACTTTTTTGTCATTCATCTCCTTTGCATATTTTACAAAAATGTTATTCACACCTCTTAACCCTTTAATGCATAGTGAATCTGATCAGTTACACACCTTATTTTTCCCATTATCTTTCAAACTGATCAAAATTTTACCGCAAATTCATCTGTAGCTGCTTGCATGTGTAGTGTTACATATGCTAGTAGCTCAACCTAGAACTGAATAATTTCGACAGTTAGCTACATTGAGCTACTCCTAACCTGTTTACATTACTATTCGTCCTTTGCCATCATTATGATTTACTTTCTGGAAAGTATAGAGGCACAATAGTGACAAATACTACATCGAGTACACCAGGGAAGGACTATATAGCTGACTAGCTATGAAATTTTTGTTGCTAGTAGTGCATGATAATTTTATGGATTTTTTTTTCAATATTTTTCTCAGTATATACGCACTATATATTAATCGTGGTATTTTTATAGCTCGCTACGCCCGTGTTTCTCTTCTGCCGGTGGCTGGCAGCATCTATTATTAACCGTGGGGACTGCATTTGCAGCTGCAGGTGGCTTCCAGCGTGATGAGATGCAAGCACGCGACATTGACGTTTGTCTGTTGTGGCCAAGACCGCGACTGTGCCGTAGCACGAATAGGGGGGTCTTCAGAGCGAACACACCGAACTGCAAGTCTGTAGCGAAAAACACCTGTCGCTCGCTACGGCAGCAGACACACCTACGTACATACTCCGCAATCTACTGTGAGGTGCTTGGCGGAGGGCACTTACAGCGACTGTGTTCGCTCATAAACTCACCAGCCAGAACGTTGCGGCCACCCACCTACCACTGATATAAACCAGTGCAGGCAACACCAGCGTCACCTGATGCAAGAGTGACACCATTGCAGAGATAAATAAGATAATGTTTATTAGGCGGTAAAAAAAGGACTCCACGATGGTAACTGACGGTTAATATGATTGATGCACGTGTTTGGTCACAGACTTAGGTCCGCCAGTTTGCGGTCAAAGATGTAAATAAATCATATTTATTGTAAGCTCGTGGATCACTGTTTTTAATTCGTCGCAGTTCGTGAAAAGAACTATTTGTTGTATTTCTTTATATAACATCGTTGTTTCTCATCCAGTGCTAGACGACAGTCAAATTCGACGATGTAAAATTATCTTATTTCGCCTTAAGGTAATAGCATAATGACAGAAAACTGTAGTATTGCTTAAATTAAAACTGTGGCAGCATACCATTAATTCTTTGTATATTATGTTTGTACATTAAATGGTTATTTTATTATGCACTACTGATACAATATGTACATTATAATACCACATTTCCATTGATGTCGGGTTACATGTGAGACATAGCCATCAGAACATAACAGTGCTATTTCTTTATATATATATATATATATATATATATATATATATATATATATATATATATATATATATATATATATTACAAATCGGCAAACTATCTAGCGCTTAATTTGACGAACTAGGAACAATGACCGACACGCTTAGCGAAGACAGTAAAAACCGTAAAAAGCAACAGTGAACATAATTACAAAGTGGATTAATGTGTCCGTGTGTAATGGGAGCTAATTTATATGAAAGTAGCATATGTCACTCTGCAGCTAGCATCGGATGGCACCCGGAAACCACACAAAAAAGGCTTGAAATGCGGGCGTTAGCGTGTTATTATTGACATTATTGAGAGGTGACGGAAATATTTATTGGTAATCAGAGTTAATTCCGGGTGACATGTTTTTACACAGAAACCCGCTGTCAAACCGGAAGAGATATTTTAACATCCGTTGGTGCGCACCAGAGTTCCGCCGAACCGGCGGTTGTTCGGATCGTGATGTAAAACCATTACTATTCATGAATTATTAGGAACATTAATTGTGATCTGGACGCGTGAAATCAAAACATTTTTCATAATTCATTTAGGCGCGCCACGCCGCCACGCGCGAGAAACGGCAGTTGTCAGCGGGGATGATGCGCAGCACTGCGTGGCTCTGCAACGTGGCCAGCGTACGTGCTCCGAGGCAGAGGTTTTACGTTATCGAATCTAACTGATGCGGACGAAACGTCGCATTTGCATCCCTTCTTCACTGTAGGGTGTCAAAAAGTGAAATGCACTGCATATCTGTTGCTTCTTTTTTTTTTCGTTCAATAAGAATTTTGATTACCCAACGTGAGCAAAGTTTTCGAAATTTCAGTTGTCAGTAACAATTTCATGTATTAGTGATTTGACATTTGCGGAACTTCGATAGTAAGGGCACTACGTGTAAACTTCAAAATGTTCAAATGCTTGTAAAACTATCTGACCAAACTGCGTGGTCATCAGTCCGTAGCTTACAAACTACTTAAACTAAGGTAAACTAAGCTAAGGACAACAAACAAACAAACACACACACACACACACATACCCATGCCCCAGGGAGGACTCGAACCTCCGACGGCGAGCAACAGCGTGCTCCGCAGCGAGGTGCCTTAGACCGCTCGGCTACTCCACCGCAGCACGTGTAAACTTACAGTTGTGCTTAATCTTTTCTTCGATTGTGTGAACCAGTTCATCAGCAACCACAAACGGGCATCCACTTCGTTCTACATCATGCACTTGATTACGTTTTTCTTTAGTCTCACCCGTCTTCTAACCAGTGAATCACTCATAGCATTTCGTCCGTAAACCCCGCAGATTTGCGCTATGAATTTCCTTCGGTTTAACTTTCTTTGCATTTAGGAAACGAATCACAGATCTGGCCGCGGTGGCCGAGGGGACTGAGGCGCTTCAATCGCGGTCTGCACGGCCACTACGGGGTTCGAATCCTCCCTCGGGCATGGATATTTGTGCAGTCCTTAGGATAAGCTAGTTGATAAGTAGTTTGTAAGTTTAGGGATTGATGACCCCGTAGTTAAATCCCATAAGCTTAACAAACATTTAATATTTTTTTCTGATTTCACACGCGGTGCCATTTTCAATTAAGGCTGACACTATAAAGAAGCACTACAAAGCGCACGTCGGCAGAAGCGATCTGAAAATGGCGTACATGTCTTCTCCTTGAGTCAGAGTAACTGCAGCGCATGCTCGGAACTGCGATCGTAGCGCTGCCGCGGTTGTGAATAGAGTAGAATACGCGTGGTAATCAAATTGCGACTACGGCCCCGCCCCCGGCCCCTGCTAATACCGCCGCCCCAGCCGGCAGGGTCCTCCCCCGGCGCCCACACAGCGGCCAGCCGGCGAGTCTTTGTGGCCGGCCGGCCGATGCATAAGGGATGAGCCGCGCTGATCAGCCGCCAGTGAGGACCGCTGTCCCAGCCTGAGAGGCAATCCCGCGCCCCATCACGCTACACCGGGGGAGCTAACGCCCCTCTCATTCGCTGACGGCTTTCCGCCGAATCACTTATTGCGCAGTTGCGTCCACCCTTACAGCGTCTCTCTACACACAGACTGAGTCAACATTTACGTCTCGCCAGACGAACATTTACCAGTATTTAGGTCTTCGATAATGTTCGCTGGAACATATTCTGATGTGTCACTGTTATCTTGTTTAGCCAGTGGGGACCTGTCCAGCCTATTTGAAGACAATGACCACTGGAACACTGGCTGACAGAAGTTCTTATATCCCATGCAAAAATTTCTTTCCTATCAATGAAATTCGTTGTAGAATTAGTCAGTGGTCGACGACCTGGAAAGTAACGTCAAAAACTACATGCCTTCCATGTCACAGACGTCATCTTGATTTGCCGTGTATCTCACACTAAACCCTTTCACGGGAACAGTACATTAAAGATGAACCACAAAATCACATTTATCTCAATTTATTATAACTAAATGTAACCATAACTGCGACCAACTTATTTTATTTCCCAAGTAACAAACCTCATCTACCACCTTTATTGTTTCGTTACCTAATCTAATTCCTTCAGCATCTCCTGATTTTCTTACACTGCAATCCATTACCCATGTTTTCCTCTTGTTAATGTTCATCCTTTTTACAAACTGTCCATTCCGTTCACTTGCTCTTCCAGGTCCTTTGCTGTCTCTGACAGAATTACAATGTCATAGGCAAAACGCGACGTTTTTTATTTCTTCACCCTGAATTTTAATTCCTTCTCCAAATTTCTCCTTGCTTTCCTTTATAGCTTGCTCAACGTACAACTTGAAAAGCATTGAGGAAAGGCTTCAACCGTGTCTTATTCCCTTCCCAGTCACTGCGTCCCTTTCATGTCCTTCAACTTTCAGTATTCACGCTTAATTTTCACAATATTCATACTCTTCTTTAACTGGCAACCTTATAATTGTGTAACAATCAGGAGACAGACTTCACGACTTTCAGATAGTGGTTGTTCGTATCTCCCAGACAAGTCTTATTTGGGAGTGATGTACGACGTCTTTTAAAGTCGGTGAGACAAACCACAACTAAATAATTCACGACACAATGGAAATTTAAATTTATAGTGTCAAAAGGACATGAATAACGTGTTATTTTACACTGGATATTTTACTGTTTCAGAAAGATGGTAACTAATTATAAATGAGTGCATCTACTGGGCGTGCGGAATGGACTGAGGACGGGTTAATACATATTTCCCATAGTTCCTGTCTCGGCCAGTTGCGTATGTTACATCATGGCTCCCCTTACCGTGTACAACGAGCACTGCACTAGCAAGTATTAAGCCGGTCTCTTAATATGAGAAATTTAACTCAATAAATGAAATAGAAAAAAATATACCCTAACTATAACGAAACATATAAACACATAAGGCGCATGAGCGGCTCGCACCTACTACGCCTTTCGCTATAGTATAACGGAACTTAATATAATTACAGTGATGCTACTATAGTAATCTTCCTTGTGTGTCCTGCAAATAGTCAGGTCAACACAGTTCTAGACAAAACTATTGTCATTCATCATGCCTCTTCACATTATCCCTGTTACTGCGACGTAAGACAAACAGTAAACTCATCGAAAATACATAAGTGATGTAAAATTGCATCAGTTTTGTGTGGCTACGTAACAGCAAACTGCACACTAAATCTGGTCGGTTATATTATAATTCATAATAATGAGTAAACAAACTACATACTCCAAAAGAATTAAAAATCAGAACTACAGTTAAAATGAGATAGAAGAAATCGATATTATTTGTAGGTTAAAACTACAGTATTCTGAAACTTCCTGACAGATTAATAGTGTGTGCCGGAATTGGAAGTCGAACCTGGGACCTTTGCCTTTCGCAGTTATCTGTCGTGTGCCACGACGCTTCACGATCTGTCCTCACAACTTCTCTTCTGCCAGTACCTAGCCTCCTACTTTTCCGGTGAAAAGCAAAGGTCCAGGGTTCGAGTCGCGGTTCCGGCACGCAATTTTAATCTCCCAGGAAGTTACATATCAGCGCACACTCAGCTGCAGAGTGAAAGTTTCATTCTGAAGTATTCTGCTTCAGACGACCTTTCACGATTACAGTGGAGTCCTCACTGTCATTTGCAATAACTGCATCAGGAAAAGAAGCCAGACCTGTCAGCGTCAAAGACTGGAATAAACTGCACGGGAATGCAGGTCGGCTCGCATTGTCAGCCGAATCGATTCGTCATTCTGCGGCAACGTTTCGACAAGTTTAGTACTCGTCATCTTCGGGTAATACTCCGACAAGTTTGCTACTAATCTTAAAGGTGACGCCTGTAGATGGCGAGTAGGAAACTTGTCGAAACGTTGCCTGAAAGTGACGAGAATGAAACTTGTCGACTCGGCTGGCAACGGGAGTGAACGTTAGCCAAACAAATGAGTAGTTCGTACGGACTGTCAGGCGAAGGCGAGACGGAGCGCCGAAATGACACGGGGCGGGCGATTATTTATTTATAGGCAGCGGGGGCAGATTGGGTTGCGCGGTTGGGCACGTGTGCCGTGGGTGGCCGGCATAAGCGCGCCGCGCCGCCCGCGCCCGGCGTCCAAATAGCAGCGGACGCCGGAAATACGGGCGATGGAGCGGGCCGGCTGGACGGGGGCCAAGCCGCCCACACCGCGCTGCAGTCTGCTGGCTACAGGCCGGTACACCAGGCAGGTAGGGTCGCGTGGCGTTGTGGACTGGGGGGTCGAGCAGCCCACTAGGGAAGATTCCGCCTACCCATCGCGCACACAGGCACCTTCAGTTCGCGGGGTATGAGAGCTGTCTTCCCAACTGTTTTGGCGTCGTATCGCCATGTCCATGGGCATAGCTAGAGGGGTGATTTCTGGGGTTAAAACCCCTTCCGAAATGTAGACAAAGCCATCGAACACTGGCATAATTCTGTATGAGGACAAAGCCCACCTACATGTTGCCAAGGAAAGCCGTTACACATCCTCCATATAGTCACGATATCTCCTCGTGCGATTCCCATGTATTTTGGTGCTCTGAAGAAAAACATTCATAGCGATCAATATGTTTCAGAGGAAGAGGTGCACACCTGATCCTGTAGCTAACTCGAAACGATCATCTTGTCTTGTGTAACAGTGTGTTACATGTATAAACATTTATGGTGATTAGTATTGCAATAATGAGCAGTTTACCTATTCTTTCCCAGGTGTCTTCTATTATTCCGCCGGCCGCGGTGGCCGAGGGGACTGCGGCGCGCCAGTCACGGTCTGCACGGCCACGACGGTCGGGGGTTCGAATCCCCCCTCGGGCATGAATATTTGTGCCGTCCTTAGTGTTAGCTACTTCATAAGTACTTTGTAAAATTCAAATGTTTGTAGAACTTATGGGACTTAACTACGGGGTCATCAGTCCCTAAGTTACAAACTACTTATGAACTAGCTAAGACTAAGGACGGCACAAATATCCATCCCCGAGGGGGGATTCGAACCCACGACCGTAGTGGCCGTGCAGACCGTGACTGGAGCGCCTCAGTCCCCTCGGCCACCGCGGCCGGCAGTACTTTGTACGTTTAGGGACTTATGACCCCGTAGTTAAGTCCCATAAGCTATACAAACATTTGAACATTTATCTATTATTGCGTCTTTTCCTTATAGATTAGATTAGTGTGACTTGCCTGTTTTCCAATCACTAGGAACAATACCTTCGCCTCTCGAACCTTCCCGTGTCTCCCGTCCTGGGGCGCCTCCAAATCTCGAAAGCTGGTAAGACGTGTATTTCCAAGTGGACTGGGGGCCATATTTTTGTTTTGCCGCCACGGGCCTCCGACACCCTTAATTAGCCATTGAAGATGGGGACAAAATCCGGCGGAAACAATCGGTCCTGAAGTTTCATTGTGCTCTAGAGATTTGAGTTGTTTTTCAACACCAGTATTAGTAATCACAATGTCAGTTATCAATATTTCTTGATGTTCCTATCTAAACGAATCAAGGGTCCCGTCTATTCAAAGAGTGTATTGTGTACATTTATTTATTTATTTATTTATTCTATTGACAGCTTTCACGTACCAACGTACTTCAGAAGTTATTCAGTACTGCACTCATTGCCTTTCTGATGCAGTCCGTGTTTCAATCATTATTCGTCTATTAACATCATATCATTTGCCTTGACCTTTTATAACGAATACATAGATTCGTAAGAAAATTTCGAATTTCGTTTCTATACCGTGCTAAGTTTCTAGTATCCAGACCATTTCGATGGAAAATGATATAACATATACAGTGTTAGTGCCGTTTGCAGTTGTATTATGAGTACGCGTTATTACGATGTTCATTCATTGAAAACCCCTCCACAAATCACATCCTACGCATATCACGGTAGGTTCCGTCTCTAGAAGTATGTTAAACACAGGAGCTAACTCACTGAGGACACTGAAGGTTTGTTCTGAGTCTAATAGCTCGTGCGTATTAGTGTTCGGTGGTCGGGCGTGTAGTTCAGAGGTAACGCCATCGACTGTGGGAGAGTCGTAGATTATGTGTCCAGGCATACCACCTGCAGTTGCACTGCCACACACTGGTAGGGCCCGTGTCCTGTGAGGAAGTGCAGCGGGCGTCAGTTGTGTTCGGAGAATTGTGAGGTTGCCCTTTCTGGGAGAGCCTGGTCCTCGTCCCTGTCTGCAGACAGTGGAGCAGTGGGTCGGCTGGGCCTCGGCGGCTGTATGCTGCGACCGCTACTCGCTACTCGCTGGACGCCGCGCCCGCCGGCTAACGGTCCGCTGTCCGCTGTCCGCTGGCCGCGCCGGCGTTTTTACGGCGCGTCGCTGCCGCTGCCGCAGGCCGACTCGTGCGCTGCACGGCCTCCGGGGGCAGCCCGAGGCTGCGCTTGCGTCCCGAGCCAAAGGAAAAGACACCTACTGTCGTTACACAGAGATCTGAAGCGTTGATGCAGTACGGAAGAAGTGAGGCCAGCAGGCGGCGCGTATACACTTGCACGACAGATTAAAATTATCCTGTCAAGATATCCGTTAACCGTACAGTCTGCTATCCTGATATATTCAGAAATAAGCTACTGGTGACAAGTAACGCATAACGGCCTAGCCGCACTGTCTGAAATCGGGACATATTCGAAAGTAATCACCAAAATATTGAAGACAAGCAAGAAATATCGGTCTAACCATACCATCTCAAATCACGAGATATTCGGAAATAAACTGTGAATGTTCAAATGTGAGTAAATCTAACAAGGAAAGTACTTGGGCTCGAACAAGCACATATGCACAAAAATAGTATGGGAGATAATGTAAAGATCCCTTATTCCACTAGTGATACTCCGGCATCTCCAAAACTCTGCAGTCGTCCGTTAGAGGCCTCTGCGTGTGTCATGCCACATTGCACTTTGACCTGTCGGTTCGCCAGTAGGGAAGGTGCAGTGTGCCTCCGAAGTTGCGTTTTGTGACGTTATTTGTGTGGTGAAACGTCAGATGGAGCGTCGATTGGTAATTAATCCTGCTAGTTGAAATGAAATTACGAAGAACACTTCTTCGTGAAGATGGTATTAGTCTATTTGCATGCTTTCTCGTATCTGTTATGGTACAAAAATATGAGCATAAGCTACATACTGTTGTTACACTAACACATAATGATGATAATAGGGATGACACTGACGAACAACTCATTGCAAGCGATAGTGCTACAGTAAGTGCGGGAAGAGGCGGTGGAAGCAGTGGCAGTGAATATCAACATTCTTCCGAGAAGAAGGTAAAAGTTGCAACTATCATCACGGATTTTGATGACAATACGCTAGAGAACATGTACGATGATTATTACATAAGTTATAGTTAAGATATTTGCATTACGTATGGCGTCTACAATTACATTTACACTGCTATCTAGAGTATCATTGCAGAGTTTTGCATAAAAACGACACCCAGCAGAATATTGAGGTGTACGTAGTGATCCTGTAACCAAACGTTCATACAGATAGGGTTGTTCGAGCCCATGTACTTTCCTTCAGTCCCTATGCTTACGAACTACTTGTTGTTGTTGTGGTGTTCAGTCCGCAGACTGATTTGATGCAGTTCTCCACGCTACCCTGTCCTGTGCAAGCATCTTCATCTGAGAATACGAACGGCAACCTACTTCCTTCTGAATCTCATAAAGGTTTGTCATGTTTGGGGGCGATCTTTTAATCAATTTACTGAAGACAAGAGCCTAGATCGCTTTTATTTTTTTTTTTATTTTTTTTTTTAATTAAGATTACCGGTTTCGGCAGTTTAACTGCCATTTTCGGATTTTAGATTTCGTTCTTCAGAACATTATTATTAAAAGCCTTTAAGAAACACATGTACTCGCCAACTAAATTGTTTGCTTGTCAACATATAAATAAAACTTGAACATCAACATACTGTACCATTCGAGTTCGTTCGTGTGATGTCATCGACAAAAATAAGTTGGTTATCAGGAACACCTTCTAGTATGAGGCAGATTAAATTTAAATTTCTGCTGTGACGGAGATTCGAACCCGACCACAGCACTAATTTTAATTCAACCTCTCTCCTTATATACAATACCTTTGGTATAATAAGACAATGTTTGTCTCAAGGCACTCAATTATTGTTGATACATTCCACTATGTTGTGAAAATCACCAGTATTGGCAGTGACTGACTTCAAAGAACTCGAAAATTGCGGATAACGGCATACGGGATGAATCCACAAAGGCGCGCCATTGTGGAATGTAGCAACAGCGAATGAAAATTGCTGCGTGTCACTCGACTTTTAGCTGCGCCGCTACAGGAAAAATCTGTAGTGTGTGGGCAATCATCATGTATCCTAGTTCGTTAATCTGTGTTTTGTTGGTTTTGTTTTTTATTGGATCGTATCTACTAATACAGCGATTTCGTGTGTGATGTGCTGTGCCGAAGTGTGCACAATTCAAGGTTTAAAGAGCTCTCTCACACAGTGCTGGAACTTCCAGGGAAAAATGATGTCCTTTAAAAAGAATATATATACGTCGAAATATCTCAAACTGCACTTCGCTCTGAGGAAGAAAACGATTAGTTATCCTTGGAATCCTTCCTACCTGCCCCTCCCCGCCGCTCATACATATTAGGTGGTATTACTATTTGTCATATTCATTAGTTGGAACTTCTGCCATTGGCCAATTTCACAGCGGTGGTAAAGAAATTTTTGCTTGGGATACAAGAACTCCTCAACGCGAGATCGGCGTCCAGAGGCGGCGTGGGAACGTGAAGCGCTGGCAGCGCCTTTGCGCAACGCGAGCGGCCGCGCAATCGCGCCAGGAAGCGCCGACCCGCGTGTCGAGCAGAGAAGACGCCTCTCGCCGAGCCGAGTGGAGGCCGCGCTGGCGTGGCGCAAACGTCGGCCACTCTCGCCGCGGACTGGCTCTGGCTCTCTGCCGGCCGCTGCCGAGGTGCGTGTCTGTTGCGAAAACGAAGCGTTCACTCGCGGGTCGGACCATGCGTTGCGCGGTCGCCAGACGCACAGCGATCATTTCAGCCGACAGCAGACACACAATGCGTCAGACCCCTTCTGACAGTTTATAGGGGCATCGACTACTGTTAGGATGGAGTCGGCCTTTTAAAAGGGGTGTTTTTTGCTCCCCCCCCCCCCCCTCTTTGGGTAGTGGGATACAGGTCTACAATGGCCTCTGGCATCTAGACCTCCGGGGTGAATGGTGCGATACCTTTATCTCCATTTGTAATCATATTTAGGTATTTGGCCTCTACAGGGCCCTTTTTAACCTACATTCCCGATATACGTGTTTAAATGGTTTAATATTGCTCTGGGAACTTCAATTTTATGTCACGGTCTGGGATTGTGTGATCCGGTAGCACAGTGGTAGAGTGACAGATTATTAATCCAAAGGTTGCGTGTTCGATACTCGTCAGGTCTTATAATTTTTATCTGAAACTTTCAACTTCTCCCCCCCCCCCCGGCCGATATTGCTGATGTGAAAAATATCGAGTAGCACAGTGCATAGTGTAGCTGATCAGTAGTGCATAATAATTTTAAGGTGTTTTTCTTTTCAATATTTTTCTCGGTATATATGCACTATACATTAGTCGTGATATTTTTCTATCTTCAAACAAAATGTCGTGCATTGAAAGGTTAAACTATAGGTCGCCCTATAACTGGCAGGCTATGTCAGTTCAAAGGTGGGAGGAAAGAAACGGCATACCACGGATTGTTGACTGCTTTACTTCTATATGTAGGTTCTACAGGTGGTTCCCCAGACTGGGAATCCACAAAGCATCCTGGGGACGATAGTGGAGAAGTAAAGTCTCAGTTTACTTCTGCCGTTCATCTCTTTCCTGTGTAGAAACGTTTATAGTCTATCCAGTTGACTTCCTGTTTTCTTACTGTGATACGAGTTCTGAGCTCTGGTCTTCTCCTTGTGAACAGTATTTCCTTCGTCTTTTCAGCGATAATTGTAACTTGTTGTAGATGGCCCAGATCTGCAGTAAGTCCCATTTATGTTGGAGCCTATTTGTGGCCTTGTTTAACAATCTGCTGTTTGTTAATGACACCGTATCGTCTGCAAATTGTGCTAAAACGACTTGTGGCAACTTTGGCATGTCGTTTGCATACAATATTACAGCGTTGGCGACAACACCGACCCTTGTGGCTTTCCTTGTGCCTGTACGTCAATGCCAGACCTTTCATCATCTATTTTGACGTAGAGTGTCCTGTCTGTTAGGAGAGGGGTCCTTCACTGGTCGCCAGTAGCTTCCTTTGTCGGAGGTCAGGCACGCCCTGCAGTGTGCACTAGCCGGCTGTGACGCAACTGCTGACGACACGACACTTCCTGTCCGCTCCACCCGCCCATCTGCACTACGCGGTCGCCGCGAGGCAGCCGCGTTCTGTCCGGAATGACCGCGTGGTCTAAGGCGCCATGCTATGGACTGGGCGGCCGTTTCCGCCGGAGGTTCGACTCCTCCCTCGACCATGGAGATGTGTGTGTGTGTGTGTGTGTGTGTGTGTGTGTGTTGCTCTTGGTGTACGTTATTTGAAGTAGTCTGCAAGTCCAGGCATTGACGTCCATAGTATTTGCACCTTCTGCAATCCCCTCATATCCGGATAACAGCGGCAACCTGGCAGCCACGTTGCGAAGAGCCTCCTGCCGTCCATCCACTCAGCTGTCGTTTGAGTCTGACGTATTATGCATCAGGAGGCGGTAGTACGCGGTCGAAACTCATTTTTTACACGATTATCCTTCTGGATGCCACAAAGTGAGGTGGCGCTGTGGTAACGCACTGTACTCGCATTCGGAAGGATGGTGGTTCAAATCCACCTCCGGCCATCCAGATTTAGGTTTTCCGTGATATCCCTAAATCACTGCAGGCAAATGCCGGGATGGTTCCTTTCAAAGGGCACGGCGGATTTCCTTCCCCATCCTTCCCCAAAACTCCGAGCGTTAGCTCCGTCTCTAATGCCCAAGCTGTCGACGGGACGTCAAGCCTAAGCTTCCTTCCTCCCTTTTTAGTGATAGTCTGTATTATTATGCAATGTGTTGTTCATTTGAGATGTTTAAATACAGTATGGCAATTCATATTCGTCTGCGAAATCTTTCAATTTTTAAAGACCACAATTTCTCATACTTCTTTCAAATTTCATAGGTCTTTCTATTAGCAAGTGTTTCACATATTCTGTGGTTTATTCACACATGTGTTTTCTTTCATTCCAGGTACGTTCCACTCACAGATACCTATCCTTAGCGGCTCGGAGGTAATCAGCAAAAGCGGAAACGTAAGTCAATGTGAAAGCTCACCTCATTCAACAGTTTAATTTCTCTTTGGTCCGCAGCATTGTAGATGCGTTGCAGTGAAGTGCTTATAACATTCTCTACCCAGAACGCTGCTCTAATTCAGTGTCATTCAGTACTGTAGCAACAGGCCTACATCACAATAGTCCTCATCAAGCTAGAGCCAGGCAAATACGTTTTCTTAACAAATGATTCCTATTTTCGTTCGCTTGTCAGTGATACGTGAGAAACGGCACCTGATGTAAAGGCTTCATGCATACACATACGTACACATGCACAGGCACGCATACTACGATACATTCAAACATAATTTTCATGGAGTTATTAATAAGTTGTAAATTACGGGAGGGTCAGCGTTCTCGGCAGAAGGCGAATCCGACTCAGCCGCTGGAGCTATTGCTGCCTCCAACTCGCCGCCTGTGCCTCCACATTCCGAATTCTAGGACACCATCTTAAAGCGACGCGGTGATACAGTTTGGAAGGCTCTCTTTTTGTATTCTTGTTCGAATAACCTGACAAGCTCGAGTGCTACATCGCTCTGTAAGTTAGGTACAAAGTTAATTTTCTGTACAGATTTGGTGCATGCAAGACGGTTCTTTACATACGAACTTGTACGATATGTACGATCATATTCCTATATTGATGAAATTTTACTCACCACTCAAAACAACGGGAACATCGCCGTCTACATAAGACTTCACACAGTTAACGGCGAAGGGAATTTTTCACTAGAGACCAGTGACTCGTCACCATGAAAATTAACACAAGTACAAAGTGTACATAAAGTCCGGGGACACTTTGGAGTATGCACAAAAACAAACATTGTACAGGTATCATACATATTTCGCGCGTCCAGATATGGGGGAATCGCGCGGTTTAAACCACGCGCGTTGAACTGCAAAATGGCGGCCTGTATATTTAGCAGGCGCTGTGCGGTCGCGGTTAGTAAGCGGTTGTCTTTCGCAGTGTGTAGCGGGAATTGGCAATGTCCAAATAGAGGTCGGAGAAGAAATATTGTGTTTGTTCTGTTTGCTTAAAAGGAAGACAAAGAGTAAGAAAAAGGCAGTACTGGATGCATCCCATACTAAGTGATCGGTTCGTACGTGGCCAATTCGTAACGTTGTATCCTACATTAAGAATGTATGGAGAAAAAATGTTTGCCGTATTTGAGAATGTCAATAAATTCTTTTGACGAGATACTTCAATTAGTCAAGGACGATATTTCAAGTTCTGAAGCACACCTTCTAACCAAAAATATTCTTTTTTCCCAAGCCTATCTTCATAATTTCCATATATATCCACCGACTTTTGCCAAGCTTGGTTTTTGGCAGTTTTATTAGAATATTCATCGCTCTGAAGATCTTGTAATGTATGTCGTTTCTCCCGTTAATCAATAAATAACTCGGCGTCGAAGCGATCCATTGCCTAGCTGATGAGACAGAGAGCGAGAAACGGCGCATTAACAGGCGGACGGAGGGGCAGCGCAGGCAGCCCACTCAGCCCTGTGGCGGGCGCTGGCCCCTGACCTAACCGGACGCCGTCGCCGCCGCCGCCTGCCGCAAGAAGCGCCGGCGGTGGCGCCGCGCGCGGTCGGCGGACGCCCTGCTAATCGCGGCCGGCGGCACGCGCCGCGCGCCTCCCCTCCTTCTTTCCTTTTCTTCCTCCTCTGCCGTGTCGCCGTCACCGGGCGCTGCGCACGCGCTCCACGCACACAGCACGCAAGCCACAGCGGCCGACATTCCTCCGCCCCTCCACCACCGGTCAGCAGAGAGCTGGGGACGCCGCCTCCTGGTGGCAGCAGGAGAGGCGCGTCCGTCCCAGCGCAGTGCAGAGAGCGCGGGGCACTCACTGGCTGGCCACTTTGTAACGGATCGCTCGGGAGCGCCAAATCGCGCGCCTTTGTCCGACAACAGTGCGGACTGAGCGCGAACAAAGAGGCGTGCAGCGCCGCGTTACACACGAGCCGCGCAGGCGAGCAGCGTGTAACGGGAGTGCTCTGCGGGCACAGTGGCGCTTGAATCGCTGACCCTCCAAAATCAAACGTTTGTCAAGCTGTGGGACAAGCACTGCAGAGGTAGTCGGTCCCTACTAAAACTAACTTACGCCAGGGGCAAAACACACACACACATGCCTGGCGGAGGACTCGAACCTCCGACAGGGAGCACTCGCTGACTCCGCAACAAGGCACCTGACAGCGCACGGCCACTTCCGCACGGCCAACCATCACATTTTATGCAAACTTAGCTTGACTTAATTCCTTTTACTCCGGTGTGGATCATAAGGCACGTATTAGAGCTCTCCATCTGACCCTGTCCGTTGCCATCTTTCTTAATGTTGCTCCAAGACTGACCAATCATCCGACCACTCCCCAGCATCACATATTCTTTTACACAATGAATGCAGAACATCAATACCTTCCTGTCCATTTCTCCAGATATACTGTCTGCACCAGGGCTCTATAATTCTTCACTTGTACGTGAGCATACGGCTGCTGGACGTGCAGATGAGGCCCTGGCAGGTCCGGGCCTCTTCCCCGCCGCTGTGCTTCTTGCGGTCGCCGCCAGCCGAGCGCCCCTGAGGAGAGGAGAGCCACTTACCGCCATCCGCTCCATTTGACAAATCCGCGGGGAGTCGGTGGCGCCCGTCGGTAAATTACGTCATCAGCGGCGAGAGCCGGCGGGCAAATGTAGCGGAATGCTGATGGATGGCAGCCAGGCCAGGCCGTAGCTCCTCACGACGGCGCCGCCGCAGCCGCAGCCGTCTCGTTCGCCGACTGCCCCCTCCCACACCCCAACCTGATAGCGCTTTCTCAACCTGAGTCGCCGCACGATGGCCAGCCATTCTTCTGCGCGACCAAGGCTAGCTGCCAGATTTGCTGTATAAAGTGATAGCGCAAATCAGAACGTACAGTAACGAACTTACGACGACAATTCGACCACCGTGTAGAAGAAGACGACACACACACACACACACACACACACACATATATATATATATATATATATATATATATATATATATATATATATAGCTGATGTTATCCTTGTTTAGTGGTGGTTATCTATATATGTGCAGCAGCACTGGTTATATTAATCTATTTTTAATCGCAGCCTAGCGTAGACTGTGGTGGTAGTACTTCAACGATATTATTATGTCGTTGAAATACTACCACCACTGTCATTGCTACACTGCGTTGCCACTACAAAAATCGCTCAAACGCTTGCCTGATGGACGCTACGAGGCTAGAAAGCCACGGCAGGGTCACATGCGTCGCACTTTCAGAACTAATACAGGTGATCGCCAGTATGGGCACCTACGTGTCACCTGTCAGAGTCGTATCTAGCCGTATCGGGGGTCTCATATCACTCCAAATGCTGAAGCGGCCGAGCGCATTGAGGCGCTCTGCTCCAATGCGCGAAGCCGTTCCCGTCCGGGGTTCGAATCCCCTCTTGGCCATGGATGTTTCTGCTGTCTTTAGGATAAGTTACTTCCGCAGTTAAGTCCCATAAACTCCTTAACTTGACTCTCGCGAGTCACCGCACGAGCGTGACGTCAGCAGGTAGTGGGGGAGAGGGTGACGGAGGGCGCTGGCCGCAGCCCGGCCGCCTAACGAGCCCCCATTGAGGCTGCCGCCCCCTCCCCAGGGTTAACGCGGCGCCCGACCACCCGTGCACGGCATTCTGATGGAGCGGCCGCCGACCTCAACCGTCGCCTCTGGCAACCGGCTGGACTCTGGAACACCTCGGTTCGAGTACATTGTGACACTGGTCAACTGCTGGACGAAATGATGGATCGTGTGCCGTCTGCTCACATCAGTCACTGCCTGAACTGCAAGTACTCCAACTGATAGGAAAGATAACGGGGCTCGTAGGTTTTTTTTTTTATCAACATCACAGAGTGATCTACCACCTTGCGAATCTAAGGTGGGTCATATACTGCCTATATATAGCAGCATAAGTTGCGGACGCTGGTTTCTTAGCCGCCGTAGGCTCCGCAAGTTAATTAGCTTACGGTGTTGTGTATGGAGGTGTGGTGAGATCTGCCGAGGCGTCACTGCTTCCCTGCCAGAGGCGTACAGCAGGCGGTGATGGCGCTCCGCCTGGTCAGAGCCCGGCGTGGGCCGCCCTGACAATGGCTGGCGCCTCAGAACAATGGCGCCCACTCAGCCGCGCGAGGGGCGGCCGACACCCGGCGCCGGTCACTGCCGCAAGCGGCCGAGGTGCGGCCCAGCAAGCGGCCGCACGGACCTTCCAAATTCCGGAAAACTCCCAAGTTGGCAATAGGAATACAGAAATCACTCACCGACGATTTCGGATTAGTGTCTAAACCAACTATAACCAAAATGAAGTTTGGAAAGTAAGAGGCGAGGTATTGGCAGAATTGAAGTTGTGGGGCGTGACCGTAAGTCGTGTCGGGATAGCTCAGTGGTAGAGCACTTGCTCGCGAAAGGCAAAGGTCCCAGGTTCGAGTCTCGGTTCCGACACACAATTTTAATCTGCCAGGAAGTTTCAACTATATCCAAGTTTCCGCAACATTATTGTTCATGTCGACGAAGCGCATTTACTAAGGCGCCTTGCTGTGGTTTGCGGGACTGCTCCCCGTTGGTAGTTCGAGTTCATCTCCGGGCACGGCTGTGCGTGTTGTCGTTAGTACAAGTTAGTTAAAGTAGTATGTAAATCTAGGGACTGACGGCCACTCCAGTTTGGTCCCATAGCTCTATAATCATTTGCGCAGCACAGAACGCAAATATCACTGTGTGCAATATCTGTTTACTTTCGAGTTACACGGCTACGCTTCTTATGCTTGAAATAGTTTGCCTCTGTTCGTGTTCATTGTTCGGATTTCAATAGGGAAAACTGCAAAAACATTCGGATCGGCACGTATTTCCGCGTAATTAGGTTTCGTCATATAAATTCAACTGTTTTAGCTGCAATGGTATTTAACATCATCTCTTTCCTCTCATACTAGATTAGTGACCTCGAGTCTAAGATAAAAGATGCATAGCGTAAAGTACGTAGAAAACTGCTGGAAAGTAAAGTGTTATTCGTACGACGTATTGAAAGTCAACAGGCGGCTTCACTGTTACTTGATGTCCAAGAACGAGTCCTGCCATTCGATCCTTTCTTTTCGTTAACGTACGCCAAAAATACTTTTTTCCCCAATTCTGTTCAATACCTCCTGATTGTTTACGCGATCTACCAACGCAATCTTCAGTATTTCTCTGAAGCACCACATTTCAAAAGCTTCTGAACTATTTATCGTCCAACTTTCACTCCCATAGAAGGCAACACACGACGTATATGCCTCGAGAAAAGACTTCCTAACACCTAAATTAACATTGGGTATTATCAAATTTCTCTCTTTCAGAAACGCTTTTCTTTCACTGCCTTCCTGCGTTTTGTACCCTCTGTACTGGGACCATCACTTGTTATTTTACTGCTCGAGTGACAAACTTAGCTGCCGCCTCCATCGCTTCGTCGGCTGATGTGATTGCTTGGCACCCAGCACCTGCGGCCGGCCGCCGCTCGCCGTCTCGTGGTCTGCTGCGCGCCGCGCCTCCGCCCCGGCCTGCCGGCCCTTATCGCCCCAGAGGCGCCTCTGCCGACCACATCACACGGAGTGTCCGCGCCGCCGCCGCCATTAACGTATTACCTCTGCCGGCGGCCGCGGCCGCGCCTTAATGAGTTCTGCCCGCGGCCGCTCGCCTGGCCGGGCGCTGCTCTCGCGCGCGGCGGCCGCGTCGTGACCGGTCGCAGTTCTGCTCGGCTGCGCGCCTCGTGCCGGACGGACCCTTAACTCACTCGGCAGCCCGGAGCGGGCAAAAAGAGGAAGAGCGAAAAGAAACCGGTGCGTGCCTCGGCGGAGCTCTCCGCGCCGAGCGCCAAGTGCGAGCCGCACTTAAGTGCGGCCTCGCCGGGCGAAAGTTATTTAGCCGCGTGAGAGGATCGCGCTTACTTTTACTCACGAGCTACGTCGCTCTCCGCCGCCTGTGAAATGTGTTTCTAATTCGTCTGAGCTGCTCATCGTCGAACGTTTCAGCTCTTACCTACTCTCCTACATTGGGCAGTCTTCTAAAGTCGTGACCAGCTTTGATTGCATCACATCACCTTCACATTTAAGTATGTCGTCCAGAAAAGTAACCAAGTAAATTCCATCACCAAATCTTGACGCTGCAAAACTCCATTATCTATCTCCGTGTATAAAGAAGAGTGTCAGTTGTTAGCTTCTAAATCATAAAAATATACCGTCTTCTTCAGATCTCAGAACGATAATTACACGACTGTAGCGGTCAGAAGCACCTACGACACATAATACAGCATATATGACGTCATAGGCAATTACGTGCGCGAAGAAACTACCACACCTTGCCGTGCGCGAATGAGACTTTATTCATCCGTTATTTCAGAATGAGAGCACTTACTGATTTGCAGAAAACCGTAAATATAATTTCACGTTTTTATTTAACTTTTCCTCGCTGATAACCCGAAGAGAATAATAAACGGAAAGAAGTATATAAGTTACCACATTTCCGCTGATCGCGCAGTAAAACTCCAGCGTCCGGCTTGTGAAGATTTATTACATGTACACGTGTACAAACAGTATCGACAAACACTGGCGTTTCGTGAACAAATCCGTTGGGCGTGTGGATTTCAATGAGTGCGGATGGGGTTGGGTGGGGGTGGAGGGCGAAAGAAGGTCGTTTAACGGCAAGTATTCCGGACAAGGATTTTGTTTGTCGTTTTTTCAGTACCCCAGAAGCGAAACTAACATCGGTGGTTTCAATACTCGGCAACAGTGTAAAATTATTCGCTCACTACGCTACTGTGTACATCAACATATTTGCCCCGCAAGAAACTGTACAACATACGGGGAAGGGCGCCACAAGGTGATCTTTATACGTGTGTGGTTTAGATTCATGGGCAACGGAACAGTGAGGAATGGGGGTGGTGCAAATACGTCTTTCGAACGATTGTCCTATATCATTATGCAGGTGCAGGGAATAACTGTTAACAAAGAAAACGGACAAGAGTTTCTGCAGTCAACATTTCTGCCACATGTATGGCGTTCCCCCCGCAAATTCGGCTAACTGGCCATTCTGTACTTCGACTAAATGACATACCAAGGGCATCCATACAATAAGTTTACGGGGTGGGGGCACTGTCAAATTTCACTGTAAGAAAGATATGAAAAATGGTGTTTAATAAGGGTCTTATTACACTTTCACTGTCCATACTAAGTGTTAAACCACCTTACTGGGCCGCATAAGAAATACTTGCGCGTAACTCGGAAACAACAATCAAACTCAAAGTGTTAGAGATCGATCAGCGCCTTGGCATGCGGAAGGCAAGGGGGACAGACTGGCAGCACTTGCAGCGAATGGAGCTGCCAGGACGCTGGGAGCAGATTCAACGGCGTGGTGGCTGACGTATCAGTAGCAGACGGGCCAAACGATTCCGGACAGCGCGGAGGGACAGAAAATGAAAGGAAAACACACTATAATGAAACATTATGTACAAACAGATGAAAATAATGTACTTTTCATTCGATTTCAACAGGGTGTTGACAACTTGCACAACACAACCTGAGAGAACGCCACTGTCCCCTTGCTTCTCCTCGGAGTTGTAAAATGCGGGCATAACGCGCGGCCCTGAAGCAGCGGCGGCCGCATCCGCGTGACGGTGCCGGCAGGCAGGTAGCCGCGGCTGCGGTAATTAGCAGCGAGCGGCCGCCGGACTAGACCAGCCGGCATTCCGCGGGAGCCGAGCCCAGGCAAGAAGAGTCGTCGTCGTCGGCGGCGGCGGCGGCTCGCCACGGTGCGTGCCGAGCGGGACGTTGCCCTGGCTCTGCACGTCCACGCTCACCGCCGGCATGCACGAGGAACACCGACGACGTGAAAGCAGCCAGGCCGCGCTAGGTCGCCGCAGGTAGCTGCCACCGCGTCTGCCCCCTAATCCCAGTAAACTCCGGGCAAGCGGGCCTATCAAGTCTCACGCCACGTCCTGTCACATCCCGTATCTGTTCTGAGATCGACCGAGTTGAGGGGCCACAATATAAATTGCAACTTGCCACTATTTTCCGCGAACCACTCAATCACACTTCTGGTCCTGCGACACGACGCCTTATTTTCCAACCACTGGGTCGCTAGCAAGAGGCATCGTCATAACGTGGTTGTCGTTACGCTGCAGATCCTTCTGCGTTTCGGTACAATCTTTTACCGAACGTTCACGAAAGTGCAAGCAGCTTATTGACAAAGTTTTGTCGTAATCGAATGAACGATAATGTAGCACATAAAATACGAACAAGCACTCATTTTTGTATACTAGATGTATACATTGAGACAGGATGGTGTAGGCTGGCGCCTTCTGTCGCCCCCTGTGCGGTAGTGCAGGCGCCCCGCTGGGGCAGGCGGACTGGCGGTGGGGGCGGGGGGCGGCGCGCGCCGGCGAGTACACACGGGCCCCGGGGGCGGGCGGCGGCGGCGGCGGCGCTCCCGGCGCATCGATTATTCAGCCGCGCCACACCGGCTGCCACTGTGCGTCGCCCGCCACACCGCCAGCCTCGCCTCGCCTCGCCTTGCAGCCGACCGCGCCGCACCGTCCGCCGGCCCCGCTGCTGGTCTGTCCAGATGATTTCCTGCCGTGCTGAATGTGGATTATCAGGTGCTTCATCTTTTGTGTCATCCACTTGTTTCACTGAGCCGGACCCAATGCCCCACCCCCACCACACAGTTCACTTCCTAGACCATCCACCAACACGTGGAGGTGACGAATGGTGGAGATGTTTTCTCGACGTCCTGTGTACAAAGTTGAGACACGTTGTGAGCTAGCGACATGCAGATGACACTACTGACTCGTACAGAGACTGGAGGAGGGCAGTGCATTCCCAGCGCTGTGGTTTGCACTGCGGCGAATCGAGCAACAGCGTGAGTCTTAAGAAACCGGGCAATACCTAGGAGAAACGAAAAGTCTGGGATTTTTTTAAGTCTCAGTCTGATATATTTTAAATTACTGTGTTAGAATTACATCTATTATTTTGGACACCTATTAACGTTATTAAGCCTGTGAGAACGTTCGGTAGCCGACACTACCTGGCGTCACTTATTCGCGCACGGTGCAACTCGCGCTGTTAGTTTCGTTCCTCCGCTTAACCTCGCTCCCGCACTCGTCGCCTCGCCGCGGCCACGCGCGCAGACCGCGGCGCCTGCATTATGCATGTTTGCATAAACGCCGGCCTCCGTGACACGCCGCCACACACACAGCGGCCCGGCGCGCTCGGACGCCCGCCTGTCCGACATCACTCATTTAT
Source organism: Locusta migratoria (assembly GCA_026315105.1). Classification (NCBI taxonomy): domain Eukaryota; kingdom Metazoa; phylum Arthropoda; class Insecta; order Orthoptera; family Acrididae; genus Locusta; species Locusta migratoria. The sequence goes on from CM048744.1 coordinate 29,104,210, forward strand.
GAAACAACATTTAGCGCCGCGCTGGCCAAACAACGGCCGTGTTACGCGCGGCAAACACTTGCCCGCGCATAATCTCGACTGCAGGAGCGCGAACGCGAGCTCGTACTTCGTGAGTTATGAATGGACATTCGACCCGTTTATTCTGCTCCTGGTATTCGTCCAATTAACTGAAGAAGATTCCTCGCACACTAAGCAGTTAGGAACAGGCATATTTACGACGTTAGCTGCCTGTGAGCACGGAAGTAAATCAGTGCGGAAGGTTGATCGTGTAGCATTTGTGGCCGTTACACCCCAACTGCGATCGTGTGCGGCGTGCCTGGTGCAAGTCTCTAGGGGACGGAGACTTCCGCCTGAATGATGATGAAGCCAGTCTCCTAGCGGAGAAAATCCCTGACCCGACAGGAAACCGAAGCCAAACCCCCTGCATGATAACCCACCAAGCTGTCCACTGGAATACGGATGCGTGGAAGTGTTCAGTTGAAAATTTCTAACAAACCGGCATTCCGACCTGGGTTTGCTTACTACACAGTGGCGCCGGCCATTACGCTGCACAGTGATAATCACGAGGGCACCGAATACCCTAGAGAACGACTCCCGCCAAAGGAAAATTTCCGGCTCATCACACATATCGTCTGGGACTTCGTCATAACTTGTATCTTACGGCAAGAGTTTATAAAAGCAGATACTGTGAAACATTCTAAAACTTAAAGAAATATTATTTTCAACAGAAACGAATGTTAGTTTAAATAAACACTCCATATACTTTCTTATGTAATCTATATCATGAGAAATCGCAGAAGAAATGGCGTTGATTTAATCACAATACAATTACATCTGAACGAATTGCGAAGCAAAGCTGGCACTTGAAATAAATAACGCGTGCAGCTACCGCAACTCGCGTAAGTCGTGCTGCCCATAACTGTTGCGGTTCACGTGTGTCAAGGTTCAAAAAAGCTCAAATGTTTCTAAATCTAAGGGACTTAACTTCTCTGCTTATCAGTCCCTACACTTACAAACTACTTAAACTAACTTATAGTAAAGCCGCGGTGGAGTAGCCAAGCGGTCTAAAGCGTCTCGCTGCGGAGCGCGCGGTTGCTCGCCGTGGAGGTTCGAATTCTCTCTGGGGCATGGGTGTGTGTGTTGACCTTAGGTTAGTTTACCTAGGTTTAAGTAGTTTGTAAGCTACGGACTGATGACCACGCAGTTTGGTCCGATAGAATTACAAACATTTTCTTATAGTAAGGACAACAGACACGCACACACACACAAACACGCCCGAGGCTTCGAAATTTCTCGGGATGCAGTGGTCGTATTGAGATGCTAACAACGCCTGTCCTCTGTAATTTTTCGTGCTATTCATTGCATTAAAAATAATAAGTTTGTGATGAAAATAATATTTGTATACGTTTTAGATCCTTCCGTACGTCGGCGTCCCTTCCCGCCCCTGCGCCTCCTGGCGCACAGAGTCCGCTGAGGCACGCACCAGCGCGCGCTGCGGCCCGCTCTGCACACGACGGCATTAAAATGCGCCGCGGCTGTTTTTCGCAGACAGAAGAGCAGATCCTTCCGCCGCCGTCGCCTCGTTAGCGCGAGTTATCCCGCTGCCCGCGTGCAGCCGGTATTTTCTGCCGACTCGACGGCGCGGCGCGTCTAAAAACAACACGGCGCGCGCTAAACAGCTGCCCGCGCAGCCACTTGCCTGCCCACGCAGCTGCCCGTATAAATTCTTTTCTCGACATCTCTGAAAATACACCATCTGCAAAAACGTGAAAGATACTCACTTTAGAATTATCTATTGCACTAGACTGATGTTTTAGCAGTTTAGTTCCCTCAAAAACCCACAACAACAATCTATCCATCCACTCTATTTTTAGACGGTTCTCTCAAAATCTGGGAGGTACTGAGGCAGGCTGTCCTACAGCATACAAGCGAACTTTCAAATATATATATATATATATATATATATATATATATATATATATATATATATATATATATATATATATATTAACTAGCAACCCAACCCGGTTTCGGACGCATGATGTGTGATATCTGCCGGCTTCGGACGGATAGTCTAGGATATCTGCGACGTTCCACAGACGACTCTCCAGCTCGTTGCGAAGCGTGTCTCTCGCGGTCTAACGATAAACGAACTTCCCTCCATTCGTAAACCTCGTTCCCTCGACTCAAACTCCATGTTTTGGTATTGCAGGTCGACCGCATAGCCGGCCGCGGTGGCCGAGGTGACTGAGGCGCTCCAGTCACGGGCAGCACGGCCACTACGGTCGGGGGTTCGAATCCCCCCTCGGGCATGGATATTTGTGCCGTCCTAGTTCGTAAGTAGTTCATAAGTAGTTTGTAAGTTTAGGGACTGATGATCCCGTAGTTAAGTCCCATAAGCCTAACAAACATTTGAACATTTTTTTCGACCGCATAATGAATAACATGGCAGACCACCGCAATATTCTAATAAAAATAACAAATTCCCAGCGTGGTGGACAATATGAAGTGTTAATTAAAAATCAGATATCAATTTCGATCACACGATGGAACATTATCAGTGTAGATTTCGAGTCATGAGGTCTCATATACTCCGCTAAAAAGATTTAAAGTTAAATCAATAAAACATATAGATAAAAAGCCTTTCCAGTTGTATTGTGACGAAAAGCACAAGTTTTAATTTATGACCGTGCGTCTTTTTCGACTCTTTTCGAAACTCGCCGTCACACACTCAAGCGCGCTATAACTTCCATAAAAAGCTAAATTTGTTAGCTTCTTTACGAAACGAAATACAGCCAGCAAAACCGTTAACAATATCTTTCGGTCAGACCTCGGATATTTTTAAGTCTGCGTTTTAACCCATCCTTCATCTCTCAACGATGTGAGGAGTCGCCAGAAACGACACGTGATTTGGATTCTACGTCAAGCTGTAGGTCCCCTTCCCCCGATGGATAACTGGGTAGTCTAGAAACACGCAAATCGCCAAAGTGGCGTCCAATTGAAAGTCTTGAACCAGGCCACTGAGCCACACGAAATTATTATCATGCAGGGTATGTTTTAGTTGAAAAATTTCACGGGTGAGTGACCGAATCTCTATGTCAAACAGGCATAATATTTCAGCAACCGAACCTGTAGTCGTCGTCAGGTGCGCTGATGAACAGACTGCCCCGGTGCGGCGTCGACGCTTTTATCTCCTCCCTCCCTCACGTGCGTCTAATTCTAGGCAGGGAATCTGTTCTGACGTCATCAGAATGACACGAAGTGTTTAGCAGTGCCACCTGGTGGCGTGGCCTGTAAGCTCCTCTACTGCTGTACGTGACGTCACTCATGTTTTCGTCGTAGCCAACGTGGTTTTGTTTACCGACAATAAGCAGTACAAGACTACAAACTTTTCTGCAGGTGTCCAACCATAGCTTCGGTTAGAATAATTAAATGTTTACTCCCGACTGTAATGACAGACTAATCCGTATTCTGACTTGTATATGGAAGCATGTGATTATTTGAAACCAATGGAAAGGCAACGAATATAGTTTGGTTGTTTATCGGCGTATAAAGAACTGCTTGTTAATGTAACTACACTCAGTTGGTTTTATATATACGCGACGTTTGGGAAATTCTATGTTATAAATTCAGAAGTATGGGTAGTGAAGATTGCTATTTATTATTTGTTGATAATCGGTATCGCCAAAAGAGTGTTGCTGTCCTGTGATGTCGTGCTTATCCTTTCAATACAACCGTATTATTTGAAGAATTCTTGTTTTCATAACTCACAGTTTGTACTAATGAAAGATTAATTTGCCTTTTCATCTGCAGCGTTGGTAATAAATGCGGAAAAGTGAACAAAATATGTAAAAAATAACTTATAGGCCTACATAAAGTGCAACGTCCCTTGCACCAGAAATTCCTTTTATCCCCAAAGGAATATAATTCTGAAGTGCGCATATAAAGTTTTTCGTAGCTGAAATGCTTTATCGCATACGAAACACTTGTTGCAATCCGCCTCCATATACACAGAATGGGAAAACCGCTTCATTCAAAAAAGATGGTCGTCATGAAACACTAGCCAATCACCGTGGCCCTTCGGATGACGTCAGACCCGATTCCCTGCCTAGAATTAGACGCAGGTCCCTCCCTCCGCCGCTTCATACGCCGTCCGCGCCCAGCGATGTCCGCTGGCGGTGTCTGCGTTGTGCCCCCTTCGCCCCCCTCCCTCCGACCTGCGTCAGTTGGTTCTGCGAAACTTTATACCTCTTCTTAATTACGCTCAGTGCAAATTTCCAAACTTCACTAACTGTGCAGCCACTGTCGCGATTAATTTTTGCGGTTCCTTCACTCGGATCTTGAAGGACTCTTGTATAGCAGAACCTGGGCGTCTGGGTCAGAGTTCTCATATGTTTGTAGTAACTGCCAAGTAATTCAGTGACTGCTGGTTTCTTGAGCTGTTGTTGTCTCGTGTGTCTTCGACAGTGCGCAACGTCTGACCAATATTGGTCTCACCACATTGGAGGGGGATCTGATAAACTCCGGATTTACGTAGACCCAGGTCATTCTTAATCCTGCCAAGAAAAGCTTTAGTTTCTAAAGGGCGGACAGAAATCAGTCTACGAGAATCTAGTAGGGTATTTCGAAGAATTCGCCCTATCTTGCTGGATAGTGCGCCACAGTATGGAAGAAGTGGAGAGGCAACATCCTCCTGAGGTTCCTCAACTGTTTCCTCCGGAGGTTTTGCCTTTGCATGACGTAGAACTTTCCGAATTTGCCACTCTGTGTAGCCGTTCTCCCGGATAACAATCTTTAAATGTTCAAGTCCTACAATGAGACTGCCATTTTCCGAGAGGATAAGTGCCCTGTGTACCAGTGTTCTGAGCACGCCGTTTCTCTGCGCCGGATGATGACAGCTGTCCGCTTGTAGGTATAAGTCGGTGTGCGTCTTGTTGCGCAACATAATGTGGCCCAGAAACCGATTAGGTTTTCTTCTAAACAGCACATACAGAAAGTGAAGCTATCTCTTTGGCGACGACGACGAAAATGAAGAGCCAGTGCGCTGCGTCGCCCTCGACGAACGTGCAAGAGAGAAACACATACAAACTTTCAATATGTAATTAAAATATGGAAACTACACAACAAATAAACTGAGGTGATGGCAGATGTGGTGAACTTCATCACGCAGTGCATTGTAACTGCTATGGTCATCGGTCCCAGGCTTATACACTACTTAAACTAACTTATTTTAAGGACAAAATACACACACATGTCCGAGCATGGCTAATCATTTCAAGGTAAAATGCTTCCAAGGTATTTGGTAGAATTTACGACGTTAAGGTTTGACTGATTTATCGTGTAATTGGAGTTCAGAGGATATCTTTTAGTGTTCATGTGCATTACTTCACACTTTTATATATTTAGTGTTGATTACCAATTTTCGCACCATGTAGAAATTTTATCTAAATCGCTTTGCAGTTGCTTTTGATCCTCTGTTGACTTCACTAAACGATAAACGACAGCGTCATCCACGAACAGTCTAAGGGAGCTATTCAGATTGTCTCCTAAATCGTTTATAAACACAAGGAAGAGTTAAAAACCAACGATTAATCTAGAATTCATTTCTATGTATTGGACTGCTGATAACGTCCGGAACCGCGAATGCCAGTATTTCCCTTCCGACTAGAACCTCTGATTTGTATTAATTTCTTCTTTCCAGGTTTCGTGCTACCGCGGCCCACCGGAGTATTACTGTAGCACCGCGTTCTGCTCGATGACGTTTTGCCCCACAAGACGCTGAAGCTGGTCCACTTTACAGCCGGCGGAATGCAGACTTCGTTACAGACTTGTTGATCGTGAAGGGGAAAAAAAGTAATTGTGCTTGGAGAGCGCAGAGCAGCGATACGCCGCGTTAACAGACGGAATGGAATCACGTGCTGTTCCGGTGCATCGCCAGCCACGCCGAAGAAACCTCGGCAGCCAAATGAGCCGATCGCCGGCGCCGTAGCGAATGTCTTAAACGCCATTTCGAAGGGCAAAACGCACGACGCATTCGTATTTAATCGAGCCCTTCCTGCCAGGATCCAGTGGAGTAATGAACCTTTCGGTGGCTGGCTCGTAAAAACGTCTACGCTGTTCCTCTCACGGCCGGTGCTCTGCGGTCGTACAACGAGCAACTAAAAGAAATTCCACATGCACGCAAGGCTAACACTTCGGAAAACCAGAGCTGAAATGTCAGCAATTTAAAACCCCCAAACTGTAGAGTCGCGAAGTTCCGCACGGAACAAAAGCGAATTTTGCAGACTACAAATCCAAAGGTCGCGGGTTCGATTCCCACCAGGCCGTAGGATTTTTATCTGCCACTTTTCACTTCTTTCACCCCTGGCAATGTTGCTGATGTGAAAAATATCGAGTAGCACCGTGGTTCGGAACCCACGTTAAAATGTAGGCCCCTCTATAACTGGCTGGGTACGTCAGTTCGAAAGTCGGAGGAAGGCAACGGCATACAACCTCCAAACAGGACCATGTCTAGTAAAGCACTGTGATGTTCAAACCAATATTAGGATTGTTGACTGCTTTACATTTTTTACAATCAACGTTTTACAATCAACGATCACTCACTGTATAAACATGGAACTTGCATCAGTGTCTTACACAACCCGTTTATATGGGCTCCGAAAACCGGATTTCGTAAACCGATTTCCCAATTCCGGTTTTGGTTCGTCATGTAAACACCCCAAAATCGATCCTCGAAATCCAGTTCCACAATCGACTTTCGTGCCCAGGTAAACACAACCGTTTTTGAAGCGTCCTTGGCTTGTCAGATTGCGTTTTCTTGTTAAGAATTTCGAATCCCCCCTCGGGCATCGATATTTGTGCCGTCCCTAGTCTTAGTTAGTTCACAAGTAGTTTGTAAGTTTAGGAACTGATGACCCCGTAGTTAAGTCCCATAAGCTATATAAACATTTTTGAACAAAATCACCCTGAAAATGGATCGTATATTGAAATTCTTGAATACGGTGTAGAGTCAGGAGAGCTTTTGTTTTTTCATAATAATGAAGTACAATTACGAAAGCTAGTGAAATACGGCGCGAGAGAGTAGCGAAGTGTAAAAGTGAAGTTACGTTTTCCGATGTTCTTTTGTTAACCAATGAAACCGAAGGAATGGAGTCTGTTTAGAGAAAAAATGCTTCCAAAAAAGTGCGAAGAAAATCTTCATGTTTCAGTTTATGTCAATATTGCTATTTCTATTGTTTTTCTATTTAGAATTTCCCCGCCCAAAACCTCTTAAATCCCGCGGTAGTCCCGTAAAATTCTTATTATTTTCTTTATTTTTTTAAATCTTGTTTTTTATTTTTTTGCTTACATTTATATTTGTATAGTTTTTTTGTTTCATGTTGTTATTCGCAGTGAAATATGAATGTCGGTTACAGTCATGACGTTGTGATGAATGGTTCTCCTGCCATTATTTCGCAGGTGAATCCACTCCCGTAACGATAATCTTTGCGGATTTTCTCCTCTCATCTTCGACAATAGCTAATATCGCCAAAATCGCTTATTCAGTAGGATCCATTTTAAACACGCACTCTTCGATGCGTGTGCTTCGCACTCCAAATGAGCTGTAGTAGACGAAGATTGCGCGCTGAAACCTGTCGCTAGAGAGCTCTGAAAGTCAAAATCGCGTTAAGAAGCCCGTTCCGTGTGCCAACGAAGCTGTTCCTCGTAACGTCATATTTGCCGTTGCCGTACACGTTAACGTTAACTGCCTCGTTCCGTGTGCCGACGGCTTTAGTTAAACTAAATTATTCGAGACCGCTTAAAGTTGTGTGTGCAAAACCCCCTCACGCACATCAGCTTGTCGTTCCGTGACGCCATCGCGCGAGCGCTCCCCCTACCTGTAATAACACAGACCCAACACCACTCGGCGAGGCGTCGCGGGCTTCCGGCCAGCCGGCTTCCGGCGTGGCGCCCGCGCAGCCGCGGCGGCGCGCGCCATCTCTCGTTGCGCGGCGCAACCACTACCTGCCGCCGCCGCGGCTGATATCAGGCGGTCGGCTGACCTTTGCCGCGCCCCCGCGCCGCGGTCCTCTCGCGCCACTTGCCACTTTGCCGGCCACGGCGGGCCAGCCGACTGCGCGCGACAGGATTACCGCGCCGCCGCCGCCGTCATTCGACGCGTGCGACATTTCGTCACAGCCGCCTGACGTCAAGCCGTCCCCCACCTGCCACACAAATAGACTTTCCAGCCAAATCGGTGAATTTGATGTTTAGCTGCTCTTTTTTGCGTTTGGACGTATCGCAAAATCGAAATCCTTGTACACTGCTGACGCAAAGCGACTGGTATAAGCGTATATAAATAGAGAGATACGTATCTACATCTACGTGGGATACTCCGCAACTCACATTCGAGTGCCTGGCAGAGGGTTCATCGAACCACCTTTGTACTATTTATCTCCCATTCTATTCTCGAATAGCGCGCGGGAAGAACTGAATCTCTCCGTTCGAGCTCTGATTCCTCGTATTTTATTCTGATGATATTTTCTACCTATGTAAGTGGCAGTCAACAATATATTTTCACATTCGCAGGAGAATGTTGGCGATTGGAGTTTCATAAGTAGCCCACACCGCAGCGATAAGCGCCGTTGTTGTAATGAGTCCCATCCCAGATCCTGTATCATTTCCGTAACGCTGTCTCCCCTATATCGTGACAATACAAAATTAGCTCACCTTTGGACGCTTTCGATGTCCTCCGTCAAACACACCTGATAAGTATTCAGCACTGAGCGGCATTACTCCAAAAAAAGGACGCACAAGCGTAGTGTATGCAGTTTCTTTAGTACTTCTGTTGCATTTTTTTAAGGGTTTTGCCAATAAAACGCAGTCTCTGGTTCGCCTTTCCCACGACATTATCTACGTGTTCTTTCCAGTTTAACTCTGAAGTAATAGTAATTCCTAGGTATTTAGAGGAGTTTACGGCCTTCACTTTTGATTGATTTATCTTTAAACAAAGTTTAACGGATTTCAAAATGTTCAAATGTTTGTTAAGCTTATGGGACTTCTCAACTACCTTATACTAAAGACGGCACAAATATCCATGCCCGAGGGGGGGGGATTCGAACTCCCGACCGTAGTGGCCGTGCAGACCGTGACTGGAGCGCCTCAGTCCCCTCGGCCACCGCGGCCGGCACTTAACGGGTTTCTTTTCGTACTCATGTGGACGACTTCATACTTCTCATTATTTAGAGCCAATTGCCAATTTTTACACCATAGTGACAATTTATTTAGATCGTTCTGCAGTTGGTTTTGATCTTCAAATGATTTTACTAGACGGTAAATGACGGCGTCATCTCAACAACCTAAGAGAGCTGCTTAGATTTTCTCCCACATCGTTTATGTAAGTAAGGAACAGCAGAGGAGCAATAACACTACCCTGTGGAACGCCGTATATCACATGTGTTTTAGTAGATGCCTTACCATCGATTACTACAAACTGTTTCCTCTCTGACGGGAAATCCCCTAGCCTTAGGTTAGTTTACCTTAGTTTAAGTAGTTTGTAAGCTACGGACTAATAACTACGCAGTCGAGTCCTTTAGATTTACAAACATTTGAACATTTTTTTCGGAGCATCGAGTCCTTCCTCCGGCATGGGTGTGTGTGTGCGTTGTCCTTAGCGTAAGTTAGTTACTTAGTTGAACTAGTTTGTAAGCCTGGGGGCTGATAACCGCAGCATTTGAGTTACACAAACATTTGAGCATTTCCTCCTCCTCTCGTACTGTTACGGATTTATGAACAGCCCTGCAGGATGCGTGGCGTCAATTTCCTCCAGCATTACTTCAGACTTCATTCGAGTCCATAACATGTCCAACACGATATTAGGTAGATGTACCAGTTACTTCCGTTCTTAAGTGTATTAATAAGTAATGTAACTTAGCATGCATAAGGTTTTTCGCAAGCTACCCGTGATTCGCACAATAAAAATTTTACCGCGCAGGAATGCAATAATGAATGGGTTCCCAAGGCAAGAAGGGTATGAGCAGTACGTCAGCAGTCGGCAAACATGACTTCCACATGAAATGTAGACCTTAACTTGAGTGATAACTCTGAAAATATACGCCACTGAAGCGAAATGAAGCAGATAGGCTCTGCTGCGCAAAATGCATGAAATACTACACTCGAAACACTTTGCGTATAGTGCTGAGAGGATTGATGAAAATTAAGTGGGGCGATTAGAAATGGGGTGAAACAGTATGGGGGGAGCACTAACGAGAAGAAGGGGCAGGGCTGCACGCCATGGCATTCACAGTACTAGGAGGTAACATTAAACCACACCACAGTGGAGTGGAGTCAACAACTGATAGGAGACTTTTGCTGTAACATACAGGAGCATAGTCTGTGTGGGTGCATACAGTTTTGCTTGACTGGTGCGTGAAAGTAACGTAAACGTTTGAAAATTCGCACGTGCCAATTATTGTAAGAAAGACATCATACACTTGGGACAGAAACTGTTTGAAAGGTTGAGTAAGGCCTTGCGGTTACAGAGACTTGCAAGTTTCTTGAGCCTCTTAGGTATATATCGCGTAGGAAATAAACAGATAATTGTCTCGGACTGAGACACTCTTCGCTTGCACCTTGAAAGAAAAGGGAAGAAACTTTAATTCGCCGCGCAATAAAAAGTGTCACATACCACACAGACTACTGATTCCAGAGTACAGAAGGACCTCTGCGACCTGCTCGGCGTATTTGCACGTTCACAACACGGGCTCAGTTGACGGGGCACAGTGGACATGAATGTTGGCCTGCTATGTATATGTACGGTCATGACCCCAGAATTGCTGGTGCAGATTGCATATACAAGTACGGGCGCCCGTTTACAGAACGTTACACCGGACTGCACAGTGCGCCGACCGCTATACGGGCGACTCCGTAATCCCCTAATGGAACGCAAATACACCGACACCTGCTCGCGAAGCGCCACTGCCCGTAATTATACTGTGCAGTTACTTCGGCCGTCCAACGAGAACTAAATTTTCAATATATCCATCTTGGATCATGAAATGCAGCTACAGTGTTAACGTTTGTGACAATATACAACTAGTTGCTTCTATGAATGTCTTTATTTATAAAAACAATCACAAAAACAACTCGTTGCATATTGATAGCAATACAAATCGCCAAATTTGTGGTAGCATAAAAATACTGCAGTTAGCTCTGAATGGAGAGAAACGTTAGATGACACCGATAAGTATTAAAAATAATTTCCGAGTAGAGTATTAGAAATGAGATGCTTGACACAGTCGCGTCGATTACATTTCTAGGCGTGACTTTGCAGACCGATCAGAAATGGAACGAACAGGCTAGGAAAGTCGTGGAGAATGCGGATGACCGAGTTGAGTTTATCGGCAGGTTTTAGGAAGACGTGGGCCATTTGTAAATGAGACCGTATGTAGAAACAGGAGGACTTAAATGAACTCGAAGAGCAAGAAAATACATATAAGAATGATACATACGTAAAAGGACTGTTACAAGTGATAAAAAGTTGGTTCGTAGCAACAGTGCGACATTTCTATGTTCCATTATAGAAATAGTAAAACTAAACACTGCACGCACACACGGGCCACGATTCATAAGGGATGAGAATACCCTTAGACTGCCTTTCTATCGCACAAACACGCTTTTCCAGCACGTGTTGCATGTGTCCCTCTTGCATGTTGGGCGCGGCTGACGTCAGAAAACACGATAGCCAGCGTTGGCAGAGTGCTGTGTGCTCCCCCTCTCCCCCTGCTATCACCGACGTCTCCGCCGCCGCCCTGTGGAGGCGCCGACACCCTCTCGCAGTGGCGGACGTTTGAATATCCGCCACTCGGCGCACAATAAGAACCTCTCGCCGTAGAATCTTCTCGCCAACCTCCATGGCGCCGCCAACTTCTTTTTCCGCATTTTTCTCCTACTGTCCGTTAACACTCCACCTGCTTCTCGTCCGCTGTAGCTCTTGCCCTTCGAACATTATGGATCTCTTATTAACGCAAAGCATACTGTTGTCAGCAACTGACCATTCTAAGGTTTGCAGAAGGCAGTACTATTTGTTGATCCCTTCCGAATAATAGCAGTTGTCGGAGCCTGCAAAATAGCTATTAGTTTCTGAAATTACATCCTCGTTTGAATGAATCGCCGCTAACCATTTCTCGAAGGAGCCAATTTTGAAGAATAGGGAGAATGTGAAACGAGATGAAATCCTATTTGTAATAATTTTGCGACCACAAATGCTGCGGTGTGTGCTGGTGTATTGTCCTGATGGAAAAGGACTTTTTTGTGGGCCAATCGCCGGCCTTTTTGTTGCAACTTCGTTTTCAAACGGTCCAATAACGATGAATAACATACACCTGTAATATTTTCACCCTGTTTCAGATAGTTGTTGAGGATTATCCATGCGAATCCCAAAAGATGGTCGCCTTAACCTTTCCGGACGAAGGAGCGGTCTTAGCTTTTTTTGGTGCAGATTCTCCCTTGGTAACCCATTGTTCGGATTATTCTTTGGTCTCAGGAATATAGTAATGTATCCCTGTATCATCCATACTGAATTGACGCTTACAGTCCTGCGGATTCTTCCTGAACAGCTGAAAACTTTTCCTGTTAAGCGTGAGCAATCGCGGCACCCATCTTGCAGATAGGTTTCTCATGTCCAAATGTTTATGCAACATATTATGTGCCCGTTGAATCGAGATGCCCACAATCTCACGCACCTTCTGTCATACATCACCATATAATGGATTTTATCAATAATTTCTGGAGTCGTAACCTCCACAGGGCGTCCAGAATGTTCAGCGTTACTTTTGACCATATGGCAATTCCGAATCTTTTGAAACAACTTACAAATTGTTCTAATCGAAGGTGTAGAGTCACCATAATGTTTACCAAGATTCTATTTCGTCTCCTGAGGCGTTTTGCCTTTCATGAAGTAACATTTAATGACCATCCGAAATTCTTTTTCGTCCATTCTTTGAGAATCACTCCACGTCATTGATTCCCATTACCGCCAAACACAAAGAAATAGACCAATATGGCTGAAACTTCTAGAGATGCTACTAAGTAAACATAGGGCGCCGGTGGTGCATTTCTCCCACTTCACACGGACTTTTCGTACGCTCCTCGTATTCTCTATCATCGTACGACTCTGACCACGCCCGGCCTGGTCCCGCAACTGTAACTTCGCAGCTCCGTCCTGCGGCCGGACACTGGAGGCGGCCTTTGTTATTACGGGCGAGGATGCGCCGCTCGGCCGACTTCACGGGCCATTTGTGTGGAAGCGGCCAGCGGAGATGCAATCGCCCGGGCGATGCGATGGCCGGCGATACGGGCGCGGGAAGAATGGGAGCGAACAGAGCCGAGGCGTGTGGGAAGGCCGCGAGGGGGCGGCGCGGGCGGCGGTCGTGACTGCGGAGGAAGACGCGCGCCGGTCACGACGCGGCCGCCGCGTGACCGCCGCTACGCGCCGCGCCCCAGACGTCGGCCCGCGTGACCGCCGCTACGGCCCGCGCCGAAAACGTCGGCCCGCCGCGCCGCGCCGCTTACGTTGCAACTCCACCTCCTGGGCACTGCTCTGCCGCGATCGTAGCCTGCGGGGCGTCCGCTGCGGCTGACCGGTGCGCGGCTTCTCAGAAGGCTCGGTGGGACCTGTGTATAAGTGGTGCTGTTGCGGCGCGCCCTCGCTGTCGCTGCGGCATCGATATGCTTACGGCTGCACCAAAACCTCCAGAAAGTAACTGCATATTCCGAGGGCGCTGCACCCATGGCGCAGTATGAACCTTTCACTCGACACCATTATCGTCATCAGAGTCTCAAAAGGTCAAGAGTACTTTCGTTTGAAGGGACACATTATTATTACACGATTAATTAATACAAAAATTAATTAAGATCAATATCTTGTCATATTCCTGTCATCCTCAAAAATGTTTCAAATGTTTGTATAGCTTATGGGACTTAACTACGGGGTCATCAGTCCCTAAACTTACAAACTAACTAATACTATGAACGGCACAAATATCCATGCCCGAGGGGGGATTCGAAACCCCGACCGTAGATGCCGTGCAGACCGTGACTGGAGCGCCTCAGTCCCCTCGGCCACCGCGGCCGGCCCTGTCATCCTCTGCCAAGCCTCTTTATCAAGCGCATCTTCCTTGCCGATGCTGCAATATTCCAGTACTCCATTTACTCGATCTGTCCGAGAACGCCGTGGCCTTCGACGCTTACGTCTTTCCATTCGTAACCCTTCTTTTGCCACCGATGATCTGGCATTCTCATAATATGTCCGTACCATTTCAGTGATTTTGTTTCAATTCTGTCCATCACTGTATCATTTGCCTTCATTCTAGCTCTTACTTCATTGCTAGTTTTCCTTTCAATTCTTGATATTCTATCACTCCACATGAAAAATCAATTTCCACAGCTAATCTTCTTCTTTTAACATCCGCATTTAATAGTTCTGATCCACAGCATAGCACTGATTCAACCATTATCTTACCTACTCTTTCCTAATTGTTGTTGGCAATGTTCTTATCCTACCAAATAAATTTACACACCGCAACTGCATTCTGCTTTGGTGTATTCCGTATATTACTTCTGTAAGGCCCAATCCATTATTATCAATTTGTGCCCCGAAATATTTAAATTTCTCTACCTGTCTCATAACTGCTATGTTATTGATGTGTACTTCAAATTTAGCATCACTATTCACCACCAGATACTCTGTTTTTGTTGGACTCACTTGTAGTCCTCATCTGTTCTATTCATGATATAATCGTCGTATCACGAACTCAGATACATACATTATAAAACATTACATTTTTGGTGCTCATATATGGTATTTATTAGTCGTAGGTATCTCACCTATACGTGCAGTGTACATGAAGAAAAGTGGCAAAGAAGGAACAAATATAACGTTTCACAGATTCGTAGATATATTTAGATATTTAATATTATGGATTTTAAATCATAGTGCTCTCATTTTCAGAACAGATAATGTAATGAAATCACATTGACTACCTAGCTGCAGAGTGGCGTTACAATGCAAACCCACCACAGACCTTTGCCGACAACTCGCAGTCTGCCAGTGCAATGGTAGGGCGCCGTTCTACCTACCTCCTCTTTACGCCGCTAGCAGAGTGTCGTCCTACAGGGCAGGGCGGCGACCTATGACGTCCGCCAGTGGGGTGGCCCAGCACCGTCTAGATACGAGGTCTGACTAGTCTGTGTCTCGTCACACCAATGGGCCACCATCGCTAGCTGAGTGGCTGGCCGCTGGGGCACAGCCAACACCATCTAGGGCGTGATACGGACTTGTTGGTAGGCCTTGTATCTAGGCGGTGTTGGGTGACTGGGGGCGCGCTAGTGTAGTGCCGCTCGCGGCTGATCTGATCGCCCATCTACCTTTTTTTCCCTCACAGTTCACTTGGCAGGCATTGTGACAGCGTCGGCGGGGAGTAATTGCCTGCGAACTGAGCGGTACACACACGCACGCGCGTGCTCGCGTGCTGCTCCAAGGCGCGGCGCGGCGCGTCGTGTCGCGTGATAATTAAACCTGAAGAGGCGGCTAATTGAAGCCGGCGCCGGCCATTATTAACCGAGTGCGCAAGCGCAGCTCCTGGCCAATCTGCGGGAACAAAAGGTCTCCAGCCGCGCGCTGCCTGCACTCCGAGGCGCTGTCAGCCTCCGCCGCATCTCTTCTGTAGCGTCTATAACCACTTTCGATTACATCGGCCCCTTCAAACTCGTTTAACCCTACTTTGGGTAACGTCAAATCAGTCACTTTTTAATGTTAAGTGCTTCTCTTCTAGTGCAGTACTGTTTCATTGTTTCTGACCTTTCTCTCCTTTCTCCTTCAGACGTCTGCTTCTTTCGTTTTCATCTTGGCTTGAGACCTCTCTTTTCTGTCTTCAGTTAAATTCTTTCCAGTTTTACTCCGGATCACAATATCTGGGATTTAGATTCTTTGAAAACTTTCTTCGTTTCTTTACACCAGTTTAGTTTCGTTTTCCTGTTGCAGAATAAGTCGAAAATTTGCTTCGGATAATCTATTTGAAATGATCATCCAGACGATGTGGCCACAAAAATCTATTCTTCGTTCCTGCATTGTGTCTAAAAGTGACTGTTGTGGAATCTGGGCGGAAATGTCTTTCTTAATTTTATTTTCTTCGATCTCTACTCTTTCAACTGGACCGTGGTTGGACAGTGTTTCAGCTGCATACAGTGCTTCTAGTTTGTAACTCTGCTATAATAACTTTATTTTAAAAATCGAATGTTTGTAGAACTTATGGGACTTAACTACCGGGTCATCATCAGTCCCTAAGCTTACAAACTACTTATGAACTAGCTAAGACTAAGGACGGCACAAATATCCATTACCGAGGGGCGATTCGAAACCCCGACCGTAGTGGCCGTGTAGACCGTGACTGAAGCGCCTCAGTCCCCTCGGCCACCGCGGCCGGCTGTCTTTATTTTACATTCGATGAAGGCACTCCTCGTTATACAGGCCTTCCGTCAGTTGGAATGCAATTTCCACTTTACTTCTTCCAAATTTCATCGCCTTTTTTCGAGCATTTTCCAGCTAATCCATTCTCCAAGATATTTAAATGTGTTGATCACCTCTATTTTTTCTTCTTCCACTGGAAGATGTTTTCGTGGCTTTTTTATGTCAGTCTTCTCCAAGGAGATTTTGAGACCTATTTTCCCTTTCTCCGTAGATGGACTGCTGTTCTTTGCCTTCACCACAAGTCTATGATACTACGGCCGTATCATAACCAGAGGTACTTCTTCTTCTTCTTCTTCTTATTATTATTATTATTATTATTATTATTATTATTATTATTATTATTATTCACGTTTCTGTAACACAAACATATCGCTAGGGAGTAACCGTTTTCGACCACCTGGCGGAATTATTTAGAGTATCAAATAGTAAAAAGAGGAGACAGTTTGTATCACTAAGTGGTGGAAACGGCCATTAGCTTCTAATAGCAAGTTGCCTCTTTAAAAGTCTGAAGGCTTGCTCAGGATAGAGTAGGGTGAAGAACAGCATCAAACCAGTCTACGGAGTAAACACAGACACACAAAAGAAAAGAAAAGAAAAATAAATAAAAAAAGTACTATAATCTACTCATTCAGAGCTGTAATTTTATGCAAAGGATTTAACGCTGTAAGTATCACACATACCGGCTGCCGATGCATCTTGAGGCAGTGTCACAGTGAATTAGCCAGTTAGAGCACTGGACGACTTCCGACAAATCTTACTCGCATTTCCAAAGGTTTTAGAACCTCTCTCGCGGTGACTACGCTGTCTTCCCCCAAAACACAAACTCCTCCGAACAAACAAATTAATGAAAGGAAAAAAATACGTGGATTACTATAATTCTTTCTTTAAGTTAGGATCTTTAGTCTCAATGTAAGATCTTAATGAAACAATAGCAAACCACCATAGACCGTCAGTTTTATATCTCGAAGTGTCTCTATGTAGATGTAGAGGAGATCAACAACTATAAAGTGAAAATATTCATTTATCAAAAAACATAGTAACTTTTCACAATGCAGTACTTTAGTACATCAAACAATCAAATGAAGAAACGTTCCGAAATGTTTGTGTAGGAAAAGCGTTGCCCAGTGTCGGACACTTGACAGAATCCTTGAGTGCAGCCAAATTATTCATGTTTGTCTAATGTTCAAAAAAATGTTCAAATGTTTGTTAAGCTTATGGGACTTAACTACGGGGTCATCAGTCCGTAAACTTACAAATTACTTATCAACAACCTTATACTAAAGACGGCACAAATATCCATGCCCGAGGGGGGATTCGAACCCCCGACCGTAGTGGCCGTGCAGACCGTGACTGGAGCGCCTCAGTCTTCTCGGCCACCGCGGCCGGCGTTTGTCTAATAATTGATACTTTTGACTAATTTATAAGTCAATCTAAACAAATAGAAAGTAACAGAGATATTCTGAAATGTTCAAATGCATATAAACCTAAGGGACCAAAGTGCAGTGGTCATCTGTCTCTACAATTACAAACTACTTAAACTAACTTATGCTAAGTTAGCACACACATCCTATTCTCGAGGCAGGATTCGAACCTCGGACGGGAGCGGCCGTGAAGTTTATGGCAAGGCGCCTTAGACCACACGGCCCTTCCCCGTACTGCCTATGTTAAATGTACCTTTACCAATGTCTGTTTTGTTGTCTCTTTCAGGTACGTTCTTGCGCTGTCGCTGGGACCGAGGCAGAGGCGCTACACGACGCTCGTGGTATCGTACCGACCAACTATTTTGTTACACCCGTGTTCCTTTCTGCTGTGAAGAAGGAACACCGTAGTGCTAGCGGACGTTCCTATTACTATAATAGCGCCAAACTGTGAGCATTTGGTTAAAAAAAATAAAATAGTGCACCCGCTTGAGGAATTGTCGGAGGTGTAGTGTCGCGAATCGAATGCAGAAAAGCAGAGGATATTACAGCGCGTCCAGTACATAGTAATGCGGCAAGTGGTGAAGAGATTGGTTCAGTCACAGACCGTAGAGCTTCCGCCACGACTCTTACTGCCGCAAATATCATTAAGTTTAGCGTCATTGACAAATAACTGCATGGTTTCTGACTTTTTTTTTTTTCTTTCATTATTCGGAGCTCAGTCCTAAATTCAATTTTCTGTAGCCTACAACTTTTAAACACGGGTCTTACCATTCATTTGTTTCATTTACAGTATTGTCTAGTCACATGCAGAAATGTAGTCAAGCTGTCGAAAGTAAAAGTGGGAATTTATATTATTGTACCAGTCATCAAAGTTATTTACGAATTCTCCTCTTCTTGCGAACGTAATTCTTTCCGTTTGAATTCATGCTTTTTTCTCTGTCATTTTGATTTTCATTTTTCGTCAGCTTTCGTTTGGTATCTATGCTTCGCTGCTGACTTCATCTCTGCCGTCGTGTCATTTTCGGTATTGTTAAAAAAAATCAATGAGAGACAGCTCTATTATGTCGGCCACATACAGATGATCTCGCGTTATAATAAAACACTTTCAAATAGTTGGATGAACGGTACAGCAGCGCATAACAAACAGACGTAAAAACAAACCTATATTCTTATATTATTAACAAGTTAACTGTGAATTGGATCTGTTAGTTATTTACTAAAGACGATCGATACTTGACTGGGTCCCGCCGCTAGTTCTCCCCGTCTTAGGTGTCGCAGTGTCGAGACCAATAAGTACCTGGCATGTTGTAAGAAGAAACAAGTTTTCTCCGAACGCGAAGCTGCTCCGTTCGCCAATTTTTACGCTTTCAGCCTATTAGCTGCGAAGTTCTCGCAAATTAATTTCATAAGCGCACGAAAACGGCACAGTGGCCGTAATAGCTAAAACTTTAGTGGGAGCGCAAAGTTTTTATCATTCAATTTGCATCGCCGCCGAGAGGAGGGGTCGCGCCGTAAAGAACTGGCCGGGAGCGCGAGGCACTGCGCTGAAAGGCGCCGCCGAGCCGAGTTCAGCAGTTGTGCTCGCATTCTGCAGGCTGGCGCCCACAAAAGCCGGGGAACACTGTGCGCCGGCGGTGACGTCAGCGGCTGCAGCCGGTCCACACTGCTGGATCAAACGATGCTTTCTTAGTCGTTAATACCATGTTCATATTACTGTGTCTTGGTTACTTCCTTTGTACCTAATAAACCGTGGCAAATATCACATTGTAAATGATGATTTTTTTTATTGACCTTTGTGTCAAAGCTGGTCACTCTTCCGGTGGAAAGGCAAGTCTTCTCTTCGGATCGTCTTGCTGATACCATCCAAACGTTCTTGAACTTTTCGACTAAGAAAATGAAGGGAGGAAAATTCACTATCTTCTGTCGAGTCATCAAATAAGACGTGAAAAAAAATCGCAACTGCATCTTTCTAAAAACAGAGGTTGCGCCCAGCGGCGACAATATCCGAGGAACTCGCCGCTCCTGCTCCGCTCCACAACATCTTGGAGGAACATTCTGAAGATGAACCAACAATGAGTCGAAACTAGTCGGAAATAAACAATCAATTTTGCGATCTAGACTTCTATATAGAAAATTGTATTTTTGTGTTTATATTTCTTTTGAACACCAATCAAAGGCAGAATTAAATTAGCTATGTCCATGTCCATTGCAATACTGACAGATGTTATACACAAGACGAGTAGAGTTTGTACTGGAAGCTTCTCGTGGGCCTCAGTTGTCCACTGTCGAATAGTTACTGGTTATACCTGGTTAAAACACGGCTATGAAGAAGTCCTGGATACCCGCTCAAGTGTCGATGACAATGATCGACATGTAGTTGGTCTGTCCCCTTTTAGCCCCCTTGCGGCAGTCTTCCTTTCTAATTCCTGTGCCAGGTGAAGCCTTTTACGTTTCATGGGCATAAGTACATTATTATCATTCCACTTAGCTGTGGTACATTAGCCTCACGCCTCACTCAACAGCAATTTTCCACTTGTTTCCCGTGTTCTCTGCACGGCTTCTGGCTGGGGGTTTATAGTGTGTGGAGAGCGGCTGACTCACCGTTATTATCCTCGTGATGAGCCAGCTACAGCATTCTGCTGTAATCTTTTCGTTAA
The DNA here is from genome assembly GCA_026315105.1 of Locusta migratoria. NCBI lineage: Eukaryota > Metazoa > Arthropoda > Insecta > Orthoptera > Acrididae > Locusta > Locusta migratoria. Next base: position 29,124,795 of record CM048744.1, read on the forward strand.
GTGCACCACTTGCTCTACTTGTTCTGTGCCGTTTTGCACACCTTGGCGATTTCACCTCCGGGAGCTGAGCGTTAATTTTACTGTGGTGTCTCATTTAGGGACAGGGCACTCGAGACCCCGCTGTTCAGTCTCCTTAAAAATCGCAAACAGCAGCAGCAGCAGCAGCGAGGTCTAGCGCCATAACGCTGCGGCTCTGTACGCCCGCCGCCACCGCCAGAGAAGGCGCTGGTCGTGAATCCCTGAGTGGCCGCGCCTGGAGAAGGCTGCCTTCAGAATTCCGCACACAGGCTCCTGCACTGTTGCCGCCACTCGACTTTCTTGGCGGCCGCGAAAACTGCGGCGAGGCGCTGCGTTCCGCGCGTGTTAGCGGCGGGCTGTCGCCAGAACAGAGGAGGGCGTCTCAGGCCGCAACAAGGGGGAGCCTGTTCTGTGGGGCCTCACCACTCTGAGGTGGCCGCTGCCGGCACACCGGACATTCAGAACGTGTCGTTCATGCCAAGCACAACTAGCTCTTTACTCACACTTAGTGATGGGTGCTATCGACATGGGTTCTCAAATTGAATCCGTGTTTCTTTACTTCCAGAAGGCTTTTGACTCCGTATCTCACAAACGGCTTTTAATCGAACGGCCTGGTTATGGTATATCGTTCCAAATTTGCGACTGGATAGGGGATTTGCTGTCAGAGAGGACACAGTTTCTAGTAATCGATGGTAAGGCACCGACTAAAACAGAGGTAATATCGGGCGTTCGACAGGGTAGTGTTATTGGTCCTCTGCTGTTCCTTATTTGTATACACGATTTGGGAGAAAATCTAAGCAGCTCTCTTATGTTGTTTGCAGATGACGCCGACATTTACCGTCTAGTAAAATCGTCTAAAGATCAAAACCAACTGCAGAACGATCTAAATAAGATATCAGTATGGTGGTTAAATTGACTCTAAATAATGAGAAGTGTGAAGTCGTCCACATAAGTACGACAAGAAATCCGTTAAACTTTATTTGCAAGATAAATCAATCAAATGGGAAAGCCGTAAACTCCACAAAATACCTAGGAATTACTATTACTTCAGACTTAAACTGGAAAGTACACGCAGATAATGTCGTGGGAAAGGCGAACCAGAGACTGCGTTTTATTCGCAGAACCCTTAAAAAATGCAACAGAACTACTAACGAAACCGCATACACTATGCTTGTCCGTCCTTTTTTTGGAGTATTGCTGTCCAGTGAGGGACCCTGATCACGTGGGTTTGACGGAGGAAATCAAAAGAGTCCAAAGAAGGGCAGCCGGTTTTGTATTGTCACGATACAGCGAAGACAGCGTTACGGAAATGATACAGGATCTGGGATGGCAATCATCATAACAACGGCGCTTATCGCTGCGGCATGGCCTGCTTATGAAACTCCAATCGCCAAATTCTCCTCCGAATGCGAAAATATATTGTTGACTCCCACCTACATAGGTAGAAATGATCATTAGAATAAGATACGAGAAATCAGAGCTCGAACAGAGACATTCAGATGTTCTTTCTTCCCGCGCGCTATTCAAGAATGGAATGGAAAATAAATAGCATATAGGTGTTTCAACGAACTCTCTGCCAGGCACTTGAATGTGAGTTGCGGAGTATCTGCTGTAGATGTAGGACTCACGTTCGGTCTCCACATTGGACCTAGTTGCTGGAGAGTGCTGCCGCGTCCAGACCTGTCTGGTACCTGTGGGACAATGCCCATCAGGCCGGCCCTCCCAGTACACCTTCTGGATATTTGGAAAAATGTTATAAATAAAATGGGTCATATTACTGAAAAAGGTATAAATTCATTTCAAAGAAATGTGGTAGTTGCCATTATTTTCATCCAGTTGTTGTAGTAGCGAGAGTTATAAAGGGGAAGATGAGATCATTTAACGGAGACGAGATTCGTGACGAAACTGAAGTGCTGCAATAGGAAATATCTGAAAAGGGGGGTGAGGGAGTGAGAGGAGACAGCATGAGAGATGAAGTCCTGGACTAGAATCTGCCACACGTGAACGGATGAAGCGGTACTCATAAATCTGGTAACACGGAACAAGCAAATGCGTAATCCTTGCACGCAAAACGACGATAACGAGGACTCGTATTGGACACCGCGACAGGGACAGGTACTTCACCAATTACCGCCACAAAAGCCTCGGCTTCTTGCAACAGATAGCCTGTTTTCATATTCATAATTTCGGAACGCTCGCTGTAACGATGGCACATCTGGGTACAATACCTGCGTGCACTTAATCATCGGGGCTTTCTTATCGCCGCGAGAGCACTACAGTAGGTTGCGTGTTCGGCCGGCACAATTTCACTCCGTCAAGTCGGGCGTAATTTAAGCAGCGGAAGGAGAAGTCAACACGAGGAATAACGGGATGTTCGTGTCGGCTATCAATTAATAAGCGCCGGCCGCACTGTCCGGGGCGCACAGGAGGGAGATGGGGTGGCGCGATAGCCGCGGGGGTGCGCTACCGCCGCCGGAACCTCGCGTCACCGCCCGCGCCTCCGCCGGTATGCAAAGGGCGGCCGCCACGTCGCAACAATGTTCGCCTCTCAGCGCCACGGCCAGAGTCGTCCGCGGTGAGGGTAAGCGCGCGGGTGAATGTGCTGTGAGGGACTGCAGCCTCAGCATCGGGTGCAGGAGGGTGCGGAGGCGGCTGCTGAGGCGAGTGGAGCGAGCGAGGAGGCCGTCGTGTTCCCCCGGGGTCCGCCGCGGAAGAGTTTCCGGTCACGTGCGGCGCCGGCTGCGCGGGATAAACAGGCCGCCCGATTAAAGGCAAACACCGCGCGGGTCAGCGGTTCGCGGCCGGGCCGCGCCCCCACCGCGCATGCGCACCGCCGCCGGCGCATCCAGGAGCCTGCCCTGGCCACTGCACCTGTTGTCGCCAGCACACGCCCTCTCCAGTATAACCCGGAATGAAAGATGCACACGGCGACGTTGAGATTATTATACGTATCGCCACAGGATGCCTCGAGCCAACTCCAACAGCCAAAATTTATCCTGTCATAGGCATAAAAAATGTTCAAATGGTTGTAAATCTATCGGACCAAACTAAGTGGTAATCGGTCCGTAGCTGACAAATAACTTAAACATAGGTAAACTAACCTAAGGACAAATACACACACCCATGCCCCAGGAAGGACTCGAACCTTCACGGCGAGCAACCGCGCGCTCCGCAGCGAGACGCTTTAGACCGCTCGGCTACTCCACCGCGGGTTCAGAGGCATAGCACCACCCTCTGTTCGCAGGAAAGTCTCCGCCGAGATAGAAATGTCAAAACTAAAGAACGATCCTCGACACCTGATGCATTTGCACCGTAAACAAGGGGTCCGGTTGAAGTCCCGAAAAAGTTTAATTGACACGACTGAAGAGCTCTTTACCAAGCCCAGCATAAGGCGTATATCTCTGTGGAAAGAAACGGTGCCACACTCCGCGATGGACCTCAGTGAGGAAGGGTCTGCAGGTTTTGATCTCCCATTTCCAACGTGGAGGACATAAAACCGGCTGCGCACAGGAGCAACTAGAAACAAATCAGACCTATTGAAATGGGAATATAGTGACGATAACAGTAGTGAATGCGGGGCAATACAGGATTTTAACCATCTACTGACTTGTCCAAACATGTCAATAACATGTACTATGGACGATATTCTTAAAGTAAACGATGCTGATTACTGGAAAGGGAGAATATAATTGGTGTAACCGGACACGGAAAAAGAAGAAGAATAAGAATAAGATTATTCTTAGTGTCGTCAGCAGTACACGGCTCCTAAGGCAGCGCGGTTGCTCGCTGTCGGAGGTTCGAGTCCTTCTCGGACGTGGATGTGTGTACGTGTGTGTGTTGTCCTTAGTGCAAGTTAGTTTAAGTACTTTCTAAGTCCAGGAACTGGTGACCACAGCAGTTTGGTCCAGTACAGTGTTTTTGAACCTTCTGCAATATGCGACCCCCTTCCAAATAAACATATTCTGGCGACCCTCCCACCTCATCACAAACCGCAACAGAACTGTATCATCTCAAAAGTAACAAATTTCATCTTCTTTCTTATACTTCACCTTTGTTTTACATTGTTGGTCGAAGTTGGTTTTTTTTTTTTTTTTTTTTTTTTTTTTTTTTTTTTTTCGGAATAGAACACATTATCATATTTGTACATGATTTACGACAAAAAAATGTATCCTACAGTACGTCTTCCTGCACAGCACATACTTTACTTCTGCGTCAATGTTCCCTTACGAAATATGAAAGTTGCCAAGGGTCACCAATACTGGCTATTGTTCCCATCCAGTTTCATTGCTGGGATGCTATTCCAGTATTGGAGAGCCTTGGCACCTTCGATACGTATTTCGCAAGGGAACACTGGTGCATAATTAACGAAAAATATAGTTTGCTTAACGACTGTTTCACATTTCAGGCAAGACTCAGAAGCAAATTACGCTCATTAAGAAAGGTCCTACTGTATATATAATTTGTAAAGAAATAGATTTTTATTCATTTCATTCCATTCCATGATGGTGGTGGTGGTGGCGGCTGGTGCAGCAACAGTGTTGAATAATTAAAAAATGTTCAGTCTCTGTTGCAATATTTTATTAACCAATAACGCGTTTCGCGCTGTTAGCGCATCGTCAGATTGGGCGGAGATGGAGCCACAGAGCTATCTATAGATGTGTAGGAGGAATCTTAACAATTGTTGTCATTGGGCGCCATAGCAGCAGAGGAGTAGCTGTCGCGGCAGGTCCACGTTTACAACTAGATTTTCGATTGATTTTTCTCAATTTTGTAACCGTTTTTTGTGTTTATACCAACATTTGTAACTGTCTAATATTTGTGTTTCATATTTATTAAACATCCAAGAACAAGTGACATAGTTAAAACTACTTCTGTTCTAGATATATTTCCAGTTACAATAACATTTGTCCGAAATGATCAAAATTGTACCACCTTACCCTATAAACATTTGAGCATTTTTGAGTTGCGTTGGACTATTCACGGATGAAGGAGTCGTATACAGAGAAATGACACGCTATGGAAACGTAGCGAGATGCAAGACGATCTGTGACGGATCAGTGATCAATAAAGGTCTTGTCAATTGATTCTCATCAGGTGTAACAGATGAAAGCAGCTGGCGCCACACCAAACTGTGGAACTTTGGCGATCTGTCATCTGTCGATTAGTCCGTTGGACCCGACAGAGGGGAGAGTAATGGTCGGTTGAGACTGAGGAGCAGTCGGTGGTCTGCGCGAGATGAGTCACACAAACTCGCAGCAGAGGCCCGGAAGCTCGGCTCATACAGACAGGGGTACAGCGAGCGACCTCGGCCAACACCACCTAGAAGACAAGGCCTCACAGCTGGCAGTGCCTACGTCACACCTAAAGGCGGCAACCGCCAGCTCACTGGCTGGCCGCTGGGACACACCCACCGCCGCGTAGCGGCCGACCAATCAGCTAGCATTGGCGGTCTTTAGGTGTGCCGTAGACCTCGGCCGTTGTAGCGCGTGTAGGGTTCCGCCGGCCCGCTCTGGGCGGCGGCGAGATGAACGGCCGCTCGGAAATCACGGCGCCACGCTGTGGACGAGGGACGCGCCGCCCTCTTGAGGGCGCCTCCCGCTTTCTCCCCCTCCCCCAGCTTTTATTTCCACCCGCCCCCTCCCCTTTCCTTTCCTCGTCGTTTCGGACGCACCATTTGGAGCGTTCGCAGACTGCAAAAGACATAAAAAAGGCCTGCGGCGGAAATTAAAGGTAGCGGGTTTGTGCGTCGCGCGGCTGAGAGGAAGAAGTAAAAGCAGAAGAAGAAAAGAAGAAGCGGAGACCGGCGGGGGTGGCGCACCCCCACCTGCAGCTGCTGCCGGTTCAGCCTCTGTACAGCTGTAGACATAGTGCGGCCGTAGTTGCCATCGTCCGCGGCTTGTGATTGGTTGCGAGTCATTTTTCCCGTCATATTGGTTCTACACATTGCTTCTGCACCATAACAAGAGATACTCACATTTCTCGGTTTCGATAACGTTACAGCCAAGAAGGGAGGAAAGGTATGTACATTTCCATCGTAACAAGTTTGTGTGTGTAGTCATCTTTCTTTCAGAAACTTCCTGGCAGATTAAACGTGTGTGCCGGAACCGGGACTCGAACCTGCCAGGAAGTTTGATATCAGCGCACACTCCGCTGCAGAGTGAAAGTTCCAGTCTCTTTATATTGCTGTGGTGTCTATATAATAACTATTTACACGCGAAGATGGCCTTAGCTTCAATTACTTCACCCCAGATGCGGTCATACGTTCGACCTCGCACGGGAGTCCGTAATGGCGAGTGTAAGACGGCACGAACGGTACGCCCGCTACAGCCATAGCGTAAGACTTGTGGAAGTTTGTGACGAACGAAACGCGAGCACGGGTAGCCAAGTAGTGAAGGTGACCGCTGACTCGAAACGGAAGACCCCGGTTCGATTTCCGGCCCGGCTCACATTTTTCACTCTTCGCCATTGTTTAATTTCAATGCCTTAATGCAGCCACTCTCCACATGCAGGGTCGACTGCGTTAAGTCCGGATTTGGCGCGTTAACATTTACGGGATGGCCGTATTGCCCTTCCTGCCGCCACCCCATGCCCGCCGGGAGGAAATGTGTACGCCAAATGTCTGGGTGTAATGTTATAAGTGTGAAAGTGTTAAGTGTTACGAAATGTTTGCGAATCGTGTAACTCAGGAGGGACTTGGGGACCAGCCCGGTATTCACCTAGGGGGATGCGGAAAACCGCCTAAAAAACCACATCCAGGCTGGCCGGCACTCTGAACCCCTTCGTCAATCCTACGGGAAGATTCGAACCGGGCCGGTACGCCTCCCCGTCTCAGAAGGCGGTGCTTTAGACCACACGGCTAACTGAGTGGATTGCATTTTTGCGTAATGATGTAACAAACAAAAAATAATCTTTTCGTACACACAATACACAGAAGCCCAACATAGATACTCAATTAAGATGAGAACACCTGTAAACAAACGAATTCCTAAACGAGACAAACCTTGAAGTCTATAAAATGGTAAACACTGAAAGAATGATAAAATGAAGAAGGAAGTACACAAATTGTGACGAAGCTGAGTGAATTCAAACAGTGATCAGCTGGAAAGAACACCATAAACATAATTAGTGTCTATTTAACACGCTTAAAACGAAATGGACTCTTTGTAACCTGTCGACACTACATCAGTAATTTTCAGATACAGAATTCACTGATGATGCTTTAAAGCAAAGAGCGAAAAGCGTACCGTGGAAATAAAATGATTGCAGAAATAAAAAAAAATAAAAAAAAGGTTGTTACCAAACACAAATACTTCCGTCGTAGTTCAAAAATACAGCAAGAAGAAAAGAATGGCTGACAAAAACCAGTAGAAATAAGTGGGATTCCACAAGCAACACTAGGTTGCGTGATACAAGTACAGTTTTAATTTGATAATGTAAATTATGACGATTAGATCAGGCAGCAAAAACCTACAGTTTATTTAATTATTTATAAGTTCATGTTAATCGAATAAACTTGTGACAAAACTCCTTTGTAACGTCATGAATTTAACTTATTCATCCATTGTTTCTTTTATTTGCGGGTATATTGCAGCAAACAGGTAAAACAATGTCACATATAACTTAGGAACAGTACTAAATGGCGCGGTCCTGAATGGCCATTTGGGCTACAAAGTCATGTTCAGGTTATTTCCTGAAACGTACGTTTTCCATACAGTATCGTTTTTGTTATGCCACCAGGTCGTTCGTATGTACTGTAATTTCTTGCTTTTATTGTTGCAACCATAAAATGTTGAGAAACGTCAGTATATGTTATCAAAGGAATAAATTACAGAACAAACGAACTATAGAAGACCTAGTGACGTAACAATAATGATATCCTATGGAAAACGCACGTTTCAGGAAATAACTTGAAGATGGATTTGTAGCCGAAATGGCCATTGTTTAAGATATATACAAATTTTACAACAACGATTTGGTAAAATATATTTGTATTATGTCGTTAAATGACATGTACAACGCTGTAAGACTCAAAGATTACAAACTGTTGTCACGTTTTCTCTTCTTTGACTGGAGGGAAATGGCGACAGAAACGAAAGTTTTATCGAGATATCGCTCACATTCAAGTGGCTGTCACAACAAGCAACACTCTTCAAAATTTCGCTGCCTGCTTCCAATGCCCCAGAAACGTGTATAGATAGCCAAGGGGACTACTTCGATAAGTGCTAGGATCAATATGTGGTTAGATTTAATTAAAAGAAAAAAAAACTGAGCAGTAACGTATCGTCTGTGACAAAGGGAGAAAATATGCAGCGGTGGAAGAGCGGTGCCCGGAGTTGGTGTTTTCAATCGCCGAGAGGTGGCGGAGCGTTGCGCCGAGTAACGCTCGGCCGGGCCGGCAGACTGCCGTTCGGAAAGCGACAGCGGTTTCCACTTTGCTTTCGCTCGCCGCGAGAGCGTGTCTGGCTGAGCTCGCAGGCCAGCTGCGCGCGTTCTGCCCGGCCGGCCACCGTCTGGTGCCACAACACGGCGTCAGGCGCTTCCACCCAGGGCTGAGCGTGTTTGGGTTCCCACACGTACAACCGATAAAACGTCCAGTAGGACGAAGCCGCCACAGAACCTTCCTGTACCTACAGCCGCTGGGTCCAATTTATTCGTGACCCTTTCCGTTACTTACAGCTCTTTATACGTTTCACACGTCATCCAACTTCCCGAGCTGTTTGGACTCGGTCCCACACCAGAAGCAACACCTCGCCGGGACTGTGCAGGTTCGGAATTCCACAAGTTTAAACTACGCCAGTCAACAGTCGGAGTCTTTTTCAATATAGAAAAGGCTATGACAAGGTGTGGCGGGATAACAAAGTTATACTGCCAAACGCAACCACCGCATTGTTATATTCACCTTATCGACAGCTTTCTCCGAGACCAGAATTTCTATGTAACAGTCGACGGGAAGCGATCTGCGTTAGAAACTCCAGAAGGAAGCATCCCGTGGGCCTCTGTTATCTCCGCCTTGGTCTTCAACTTATGTGTAAATGACGTATCGATCGTCCCGCGTGTGACCTGCAGCTTATACGCGGACGATACAGCTTTTGTCACATCTGGCAGAATCGTCGACCAACTGATAACCCGAGCGCAAAGACTGATCGACGTCACGGAAGAGTGGGCACAATTTAACCAAATAACGATCGGCGCTGCGGAAACGTCATCCAGACTTACGCGCACCATGAGAGTTGGAGGCCAGAATATACCTTGGGCGCCTTTCACACGATATCTGGGGGTGATATTTGACAACTCACTCACCTTCAAGGAAAATACACAAGAACGGAAGAACACCCTGAAAATGGTGAATCCCTTAGCACCTCTCTTCACCAGCATAAACCTGAACGTCCAAACCAAATACCGTCTCTATAAATCGACGATACAACCGAAATTGATGTCTGGCTGCACAGTGTACAGAGTCACCTGTGATTCAAACATCAGATCTTCAGAACCTGTCTCCAATCGATGCCAACGGTGGACCATGGGGGCACCGCGCTACACGAGGACCCGTGAACTGCGCATCCCACTTCGAGAAAAATGTCTCGAGGGAAAAGTCGAAGACTACGCTACCCAACTGTTTACGAAAGGGGATAGGACGGGGGAGGAAGTTCGTCAACTCCGCCTCGTCGAGATGATACATCTACAGCGTTAGCACAAGTACAAGGTGCCCCGGTCGCTAATCCGGTGGCACCCACCATAACCTGACACCAACCGACGAGGGACCACCGATGAGGACATCGGATGCTTCAAGTTCTGTAAGCAGTCTATACGTTTAGCATCATCAATGATATGAGGGGAAGTTGGAAAATAAGTTTCCCCTATCGACTGTGGTCAGAGTTCCGTATGAAAGCAGAAAAATTGAATGACACTTTAAAGATAAGACATGTCTTTATTTTTCTATATAACTTCCAAGTAAATGTTTCCATTTTTCATACCGTTCAAAAGGCCATTCAGGAAAAAAATCAGGTAGCTGCATACGGAAGAAGCGTTGAACGGCTTGTCTGGCGTCTGCATTGCTTCCAAAGCGCCTTCCGTCGAGAGTCTTCTTCAAAGCCAGATCTGAGTAGGCCAGGCCGCTTTTCCCGAATCGCCACTTTCAATTTCGACAGAGTGACACAGTACCGGACAGCATTGACGGTTCTATCCTCCAAAAAGTCCAGCAACAAAACTGCACATACGTTCTAGTAAACGGTGAGTAGCACTTTACGTGCAAACGAAGTGCTTCTGAACTTCTTTCGGACAAGTGATGACTCATGTTTCCACTCCATGGCCGTTCAACGTTTCTTCCGAATGCAACACCCAGATTTTTCCCTGGACGGATTTTTGAAGCTTATAAAGCGGTTTGACAATGGTCTCAATGACTAGAGAATTATGTAGAAAAATAAAGATTTGTCTTATCTTGAATGTCTCATTTAGTTTTTCCTTTCATACACAACTCTGCCCACAGTCGACAGAGGCAATTTATTTTCAAACTCCCCTCGTGTTTTAATTTTTTTATTTTATTTTATTTATTTATTTTACATCTTTTTTTACTCCGTTCGAAAAACATTTTTCAGATAGCATGCACACAGCTTTAGTGCATGCAATTAAAAAATCATAGTATTGCAAGACTCGTTCTGGAGCATGAGAAGTAGTTGGTCAAAAAATGTAAATGATTACCAAAATCGGTTCCATTATAAATGTTTCTGATATAAAAAGGTAAGCTGTGTTGTCACGTAATTCTCATATGAGACCATTTTTGTCGGGTTGGTTATGACCGCCGACCAAAAATGATTAAAGTGATATGTGAACTAAACAGTTCTTTAGAGCTTTTCTCCTGTGGATTTGATTCTTTAAGGAATCAATGGTTATAGTGGGAACTGCATGTAGTCTCGCTGGTGTAAGGTATTCGCAAAAGTGAACAGCTAGAGACAGGCAGAGGCTCGCATTACAAAAGGACGACTTAAACCCGATGTACTGCTCGACATCGCACGTTTATTGAACGAAAGAGAAGAAAGGGAAAAAAATCCTCGTAAGATAGTGGTAAGCGCACACCAAGTGTCGTGTTGGGTATAGCGGGGCGGGGGTTACGGATAGGGGGCGAAACAAGGGACGGGGGAGGCGGCGACACAGTGTTCGCGCCTGCGGTGACGTCACAGAGTGACCCCCCACCCCCAACAAAGCCGCCGCCGCCGCCCATTGTCACTGCAGCGTCCATCTGCGGCCGGGGGGAGGGGCTGCGCCGACTGTCGGAAACAACAAAAATCAAATATGATAATGTTTGTGAATCTAAGGGAGCGAACTGATGACGTCATCGGTCTCCAGGCTTGAAACCCACTTAAACATATGCTAACGACAAGGCACACACACATGCCCGGTGGCAAGGCGCCTCAGACCGCGCGGCCGCGCCAGCATCCGCCGCCCACGACCACACCAACACTGGGAGTCTCTCACTCCACTTTGTTGATCGTATCTGTGACCAACTGCGACATCAATTCACCGTTGGCATACATTTTACGCGGCGGCATTTTTCCTTTGTCGCAAATCTTCTTCGTGGTGACTTCTGTGGATTCTCAAGAGGGAAATCCCCCCCGAATACCCCAGAACATCATTTTGACAGTGTACACATGCAGCTTCGAACATACTCGTATTCAGTAGTCGAACGTGGCTAAGGTGTGGCAGGTATTTCACTTAAGAAACAGATTTTTTGATATCTCCCCCCCTCTCTCTCTCTTTGGCCATGTTCCCGTACAACGAAGGTCGGCCTTTACGGAGAGGCCGCATGCCCTTTTCTGTCGCCACCCCATGCACCCCCCACCCCGCGGGGGAGGAAATGTGTACCTCGAACGACTGCGTATAGTGTTATATGTGTGAAATTGTAAAGTGTTACGAAATGTTTGCGTATCGTGTAACTGAGGTGGGACTTCCGTAACAGCCAGTATTTACTTAGGGGAATGTGGAAAACCGCCTAAAAACCACATCCAGGCTGGCAGGCACTCCGACCTCCTTCGTCAGCCCGCCGGATTCAAACCGGGGCCGGTACGCCTCCCCGTCTCGGAAAGCGGTGCTTAGACTACAAGGCTAACCGAGCGGGTTAGCAGTAGTACTTTGCAATTTATAATTTGTAGCACGAGCTACTTGCGTGTGTAACACTATGTATATAAGCAACTACAAATGAATTTATGGTAAAATGTTGTTCAGTTGGAGAGATAATCGAAAAAATAAGGTATGTAGCTGATCAGCTACACTAAGCATTAAAGGGTTTACGCAGTTCTGGACAGCTGCATTACATACATTGAATTCAAAATCCATTTCATATGCCTAGCTACCAATCAGGCGCCTCACTATCGCCTCAAAGCATGACGTCATCACGGCTATGCCACGGCCTCGGTTTCACGGAGGCAGCGGCAGTAGTGAGCACGGCTGCTCACCCTTCCCGTCGCGTCCCACTACCGCTGTGTCGCGCTGCGATAATTCGGAACTTTATTAAACCGGCGAAATTGCTGTCGACATTAATACTCGCCAAACAGCCGCCGGCACCGCAGCACTCTCGCAAAACGAATTCCCGGCGTATTTATCACGGCTTTATCCCATTAGGCGTCACCATAACGGGATTACGCTTTGAGCCAACACTGGCCCCATTAGGCAATCACCCCGCCGCACCTGGTTCCGCTTCCTGCCGCCACAATGATGCAGCGCTCCCGTCGAACTGTGACGTCTCTGAACTGGCCTGCGGTCCGTCCGTTGCGGGAGGACTGCGTCGCTTTAGCGGAGGATCCGCACGTCACTCAGACGACACGTGGTTCAGCCGCCCTCTGTGGCGGACACCGCCGTGCTGTTCTACGTTTACCTCGTTGCAAGCGCGTAAACACGTAAATCGTGGAGATGAAACGTCCACTTCACCCAGAACTCCAGGCGCATTGGTGGTGCGTTCAGAAATTTGCGCGGAAAGTCGAGCGACGATAATGATGAGTTCTTTAATTTCCATCGAATGCCGACCAAACCCTTCGATGAGCTGTCGCTGAAAATTCGCATTTGTGAATCAGTGAATGGAGAACAATTTCAGGGCGTGGCTTCCTTGCCTGCCTAAGGCTCCTATAACTACGAGCCGACGCATCCGCCATTTTTTATTCCCGTAGCTCGTAAGTTAAACATACTGCGGTGCTATAGGATTTGAGTCACGGCACTTCGGCACGACATTTGGGTGGTTGTGTTCCCATAAACTGCTCAAATCATTCCAGAGGTGGCTACAGACTGTTTAGTATCTCGAGAAATTCTGAAGAAGAAAAAAATGGATCATTAACTGTCGGCGCAAAAACTGGAAACCCGGACTGAGAGCACAGTCATGTATTGTAAGTAGATATTATTTAGTATTATGACTTGAAGCAATATCCAATAGTAAAACTCGTCGTGTAATATTCGATAATAACTTTTTGTTTAGTTCTTTTGCAAGTACTACATCTGCCTGTAGGGAGTTAGCAGAGCGCAAAGTATCATAACAAAACATCCCAGAACACACAGTTTTTAGAGCACAATACGTGTGTCTTTTGTAGTATATTGAGAAACACACCACATCAAAAAGTTTTGTACTGACATTGTACAAATTGTTGAAGATACTTCTATTACGTTATTGCGAGAAAGTATTAGAAACACTAAAACGGAAATATACATATACTGGGCAAAATCTTTAGTTACGGCTGTGGCATCGTACTGAGCTGATTCAGGCAACTGTCGTTGAATGCTATTTGTGGTATTTCGAGGTCATAACTTGTAGTATGCAATTTGAAAGAATACTAGCTGATGTTTTATCACAAAATACATCCTAAATTCAATTTCTTATTACTAAATGCCAATTCTGACGCTTATCTATAACAGACTATAACATAACTGATACAGAATAGCTGGTAAATTTTACTTACGGCTGCGGCGGAGTAGTGTGCTGATGTCGACAACGAAATGTTCGCTTTATATGTATTATTATGTTACTGACAAGACAAGGGTACTGTTACATTCAAAAACCTGTCAACCTCAGAGAAGGAACAGAATTGTTTATTTATTTTGTGGTCCCCTCGTTCTATACTATTATGTTTTCAAATAGCCCTCATCGATTGTTGCCAACATCGGCACCGTGTGTGTCAACGATCGTAAACTTTAGATTCTATCGGTCACAGCAGACAACAAACGCTTATTGCAAGATGGCAAACAAACCTCCCATATTGACAGTCATTATTCAAATACAAGCCAAGGTCGCTTAAAACTTTTATCTAGATGAGTAGTTTCGGCAGAATTAAACGCAGTATGCGATTTTTATCACAGAAATATATACGTTAAGGCGCTTTTTTTTCTTTATTCGGGCAGCAATGAAAAACAGCAATAAGTAAACAAAACGCGAGATTTTGTGCCTATCCACATATCGATGTAAACAAGAGCGGAATGCAAGCTCAAAGTAGCACGATCTAAGGCTCTATGCCGGGCACTAAACTTGAACAAAACAGCACTGTTCGCATAAACCACGCATGGACGCCCGGGAGGGGGGGGGGGGCGGTCCAAGGAGGTGCACTTGCTCCCCCCTGGCCTGGATGAGAAAAGTTGGAGAAATAAAATTTTATTATTGTATAATATAAAATATAATTATTCCGGCGTAAGCTTTGTTGCAAATTACTGTCTAAATAGAAACCCGAGGCGGCTAGGCTGTTGTCCAAAAGTGTTCAGTGTTTAGTTTATGTGCAAAAATGCCAACAACACCCAAAACACCAATGTAGGCGTCTTACAAAGATTTGAATTCGAATACCGGTACTTTTCCTGCGTGCCTTATTACAGTGGCCTTTAGATGTTTATAACACTGTATTGGTATAAATTATATCATAAGTGTAATTCTAATCGACTGCATTTCACGAGCAGAACACGGTGGCGTATTTGGGCAGTCATACCTATTTTACAAGTTAATACGCTCTGAGCGTCACCCCGACGCCATAGTTCAAATGGGTAAGTATTTTATTTCATTTTATTGGTTTCGGGTACATTCCCCATTTGGCCACATACTCCCGCGTACTTAATCTAAGTGGCACAGGGAAACATGCCGGAATTTTCCTGAATACGTTTTGTTAAAATCTGCCACTGCCAACCTTAGCACTCTAATAAACGGTCTTAAGT
Organism: Locusta migratoria; assembly: GCA_026315105.1. Taxonomy (NCBI): domain Eukaryota; kingdom Metazoa; phylum Arthropoda; class Insecta; order Orthoptera; family Acrididae; genus Locusta; species Locusta migratoria. The sequence continues at coordinate 29,139,984 of CM048744.1, forward strand.
TTACATTCATTTCTACAGTCAGGGCGAAGTTTTTCATTTGGACACTTTCACCGCATCTCATTACTTTTGTCCGTTTTTTTCTAACTTAAAAGATAATCGGAAACGGAAAATTTCATCAGCGCTAAGCAAGATGACAGACTTTTTTACCTTCTAATTCCTCTCGGGCGCCAAGAAATGACACTTAAATAGTTATGATGTTACATACTCGATAAGAAACTATAATGTTTTACTCTCTCATTATAGCTTTCAGATTAGATGGGTTTATCTGCAGCTTTAAGATTATAAGGAATGCCACTACATTACTCTAATTTTTAATCACAAGCTATACTGTGTATTTGTCTTCAACATTTTATTAAGCTTTCTACATAAACACTGTTCAGATTTGTCTAAGCGTTTCAAATATTATATGCAACAACTAGCTTGTCACCAGCGATCCAAAATATAATACACTAGTTTCTCGCCAAACTGACCCTGATTCGCACCACTAAACAGTACTTTTCCAACGAAACAAAAATACGTCTTCTCAAAGTCTGCCAAAAGTCCTCTATATGTATGTGGTAGTTTCCCCTTCCCCAAGAAATGAGTACCTAGTGACACCTACAGTATTGCAGTTCGATACGCACCCCCCTGCAAACAATCCTGGCGGCGCCCAAGAAATCGCGTGTTGTGCCAAGCATTCGCAGGGACTGAAAATGGCGGATGCGCCAGCCTGTGCCTTTAGGGGTCTACCTGCCTGCGGTGGGGCGAGCCGTGGCTGCCGGGCGGAGCGCTCAGGTGTTCTGCGAGTGCTCGCCGCCGCCGTCGCCCGGGAAACCAAACGAGCGGCGGCCTGGGGAAACCCGCCCGCTGCGTCGCTCTGCACAGACCGCGTCCCACCTGCCCACGCTCTCCACTCGTCTCTCCTTGCTGCTTTCACCCTCACCAGCTTCAATATAATGGCAATTTTATTAAAGTCAAGTTCGGCGTCAGTGCGTTATTAAAATGTTCCCTACAATATTATCCGAGAGAAACAACATATTGCGTAAAATAGCGGATGCAACGCCAAAAACAGTTAAGGCCCTTTCACACGGGAGGCCGTGCATCCAACTGCAGAGAGCTGAAGCGATTCGCGTTACATGGGACTTTACGCGACCTTTCACGCAGAGCTTCGACTTCGGCTCACTGAGCCGCACTGCAGCTTGCCAAGTGAATCGCCTGCTGCTCGCTTTACACGGAGCCTTATGGCAGCATTCACACGGGATACAGGGAGCCGACAGTCGCCCTCCACGCGCAGTTACGGTACACATTGTTCATTCAGCGTATCTACTGTTTGCGTTCATTTACCAGTGTATATCACTAGCAAAGGTCTGACGTATGTGTCTATAACTATGGAGAAAACAGTGAGTCTGTTCGACGTAGAGAGCTTCATTGCGGAAGTACGACTTAGGCCAGTACTGTGGGACTCTTCCACAAGTGATTTTTCCAACAAGGTGACGAAGGCTGAACTTGGAATGAAATATGTAGAATCTATAACAAGGATTTTCATGCTTTGTCGCCACAGGAGAAGAAAAGCATTTTTATTAAACTTGTAATTAGGTATTTTCTGTACAAACATATTGGACTGATAGATTGTATTACAGAATGTTCAAATGTTTCTTATGCTTAAGGGACTTAACTGCGGGGTCATCAGTCCCTAAATTTAAAAAATGCTTATGAACTACCTCATACTAAAGACGACACAAACTTCCATGGCCGAGGGAGGGATTCGAAGCCCCGACGGGAAACGGCCTCGCGCATCGTAGCATAGCTTCGCCGCGGCTATTACAGAATGAATATTGATACATTATATGAGCATTTGTTACTTCGAGGACAGCTGATGGTCAGCTGTCTGCGCAGTATCAAACGCTCATGTAATGTATCAATATTCATTCTGTAAATGCGGATCTATCCAACACAATGCTGCTGATGTCATTTTATCCAGCCCAAAATGCTGAGCATCGTGTGCTTTAATAGCAACTGATGCCATCCAGCAGTTTCTTAATGTTCTGATGATGTGCCAAAAGCGCGAAACGCGTTAAAAGTAATAAATATTATATTTCGCAACAGAGACTACTTTTCAATTCAAATATGGATTCGCTGTTGCTACACCAGACCAACTAACTTTGGAGTAACGTATACTAATTATATAGTAGGACGAACGCCAAGCAGGCTTCAACACCGATCGCTCTATTCTAATGACGCGAAATGAACAGGCCAGCCCAGACACACACGCTCCAGCCACGGAGCAATGCCAGCAGCGAGGGGGAGGTGGTCGGTGGCAGCGTGAGCGCCCGCGGGCGACCGCGCTCGCGTCAGCGCGTTCGCCCAGACGCCCTGGCGTGGACAGGCCGTGGCTCCAGGGCGGCGGTCGCAGGCGCGCAGTCCGCCGCCGCCGGCCGCGTAACGCGATACGCGAAACGAGACCCCGCCCGCCGAGACGAGACGAGACGAGACGCTACAAACAAAAGCAGCACGCCGAGCCGGCCGCTCCCACGGCGCACGCGCAACTCAAATAGTTGCCGCCGCCGCCGCCGCCGCTTTATAATCCGTGTTTTGAATTCTCGAGAAGTTACACTCGCCTCTGCATCTTTTCCTTCCCCGGCATCCTACTTCTCCGCCCTCGCCGCCGCCGACAGCCGCCGCTTCCGCGGATGCCAAACTTTTTCCCCCCGCCCGCCCGAATATTCGTGGCAGGCGCAGCCGTAAACTTTGTATTCCCCACAACTGCGGCTGTCTCCGCGCCTTTTTCCGCCGGAGCACCTGCGTTTCGCTCCGCCCGGTGCCCGACCTCAGCGGGTTCGCGATATTCTCCGCCGTGCTTATTCTCTGGACGTGTCGCGCATCGGATAATTACTCTCACTTCTCGGCCGTTGGCACGTTTTAATTATGGAATCTTTATCTATAAATATACAGAACGAGAAGTACATAATATTCTGGTGAATGCCGCGCTGCGCCTTTAGGTCGAGCTAACGCCGCCACCTCTCCCACATTATCTTGAAAACAATAGTCCCAGTGTCTCCCCTGTTATTACAAACCCAGATATGGTGCGGGGCCTTAGTTCCTCTGCTCACAAACACTCCATATCCTGGCCCTAAGAAACTGCAACCGACTCCTCCCCCCCTTAAATGACATTCGTTCCATCAACTGTAATCCTTCCCCACCCGTCTCTCATCAGGGTCTCCCCTCCCATCCTCATTCATCCTTTCTCCTCTTTTTTACACAGCCAAATAAATATACACAACCAAAACTCATCATCTCCCTCCGTTCCTACCCAAGAGCTCACTCAATTTTTTCGACATATCCCCCAAAATTTGCAGCACAGTTTTTCTCTGCCACCTTCTGATAACTGTATTTTACTTTCATTCGGCGTACGTAACGGATAGTGTATTGAAAGGAAGGTGTAAGATGAACAGTAACAAGAGTAGTTCTGTAGTTTAAACATTTCTTTGTACTTGCTTTCTTCTGAATTGCAATCACTATATTCTTCTTGAAGTCTGAGGGTATTTCGCCTGTCTCATACGTCTTGCATACCAGGTGGAACAATTTGTTCATGACTGGCTCTCCTAGTGATAACAGCGCTTCTGACAGAACATAATACACTCCAGGGGCCTTGTATCTACTCAAATCTTTCAGTGCTCTGTCAAATTCTTCTCGCAGTATCGTATTTGCTATCCCATCTTTCTCTACATTTCTCGCAGTATAATATTTCCTATCCCATCTTTCTCTACACCGTCTTCCATTTCTAGAATACCGCCTTCAAGTTTATTTCCTTTGTACAGGCCTTCTATATATTCCTTCTACATTTCCGCTTTCCTTAGTTCTTGATATTCATATCGCTGCTTTTCTTGTCTCCAAATGTGTCTTTTATTTTCCTATCTATCTTTCCCCTAGTCATACATTCTTCTGTGGTCTTAAAATAAATACATAAGCAATACTTTCCGTTCCTTAAAGACTGTATACATTTTCTTCTGGCATAGTCCGTATAGCGTTGCCAGATCATAGGAAGAGGCTAAAGTCACTTCTCTTAATGTTGTTAGTAAAATGAGCCGTAGTTTTGACAGATTTTTTTAAAAACCGGATGCGTGGTTTTCTCGTTTTGAAGGTTGGCAGGTACGTTAAAATACATACATGTGGAGGAGCTTCCTGCTGTTGTAAATGTTTCATCCCGCTCTTCAAATCAGTTTAGGCGAGACGCGTCAAACTTTCATCTGCGTGGCGGCCACACGCCGACGCCAGCTGCGGCCACCCCTGGGGGTTTCCGCCGCCGCGCGTCCACTGCTGTGTGGCAATATTCCGGAAGCGCGGGCCCGGAAGGCGCATGCGCCAACTGCCGCCGGTCTCATATTAACGCGGCGCCGGCCACTTCCGAGGTTTCCATACTTCCACGTGCAAGCACTACCTCTTGCCTGCGAGGCCTGCCCGCCTCCCGTGCATCGAAGTTTGTTTTCAGGAGGTGAAAGATACATCTTTTTCGGCCTCGAGTTCTGAAAGAATTTTTGTGCTGTATTGAACTGAATATTTCAATAACTATTTCGTAATCACTGAGCCTAACTGATCATGCTAATGTCTGGAACACTCTAAACTGTGATATTACCAGCATAAGTGAAGAAGGATCTGACATTTAAAAAAATCGGTACTGTCCTTTATCGTGAAATATTTCGTGGTTTCGTGTTGACTAACGTTGCACTAAGAAGTTGAATATAATATTTCACTAAAAATTGTCTAATGAGAAAGATAATATCACTTCTTTCATTATTGCGTACCCAAGATAAATTGGACGCCACAATATAACTCACTTCTAATTTTCCCCTATAAAACTTAATTACAGAGTTTGAATATTGACACAAAATCGCTCGCAGGGTAGCCACTTTCAGTATGTTTGGTCCGTTGACCTACTTTTGTATATCTTATTTAAATCGATGTTATGAAAAGTAATTGAAATGCCGTGCAGCTCCGTAGTCGCTGAAAATTAAATGCTTAATGACCTATTCTTTCGCGAATCCCGTCCCTGAACTATGAAATAATAATTATTTTGAATTGGTCGCAAAATCGCTGCTGATGTATCCAGTACAGTGACTGTTGGAGATGCAGTTTCTGGAGCTGTATTTCTGAAAAATGCTTAAAACAAAGGTTGGGTGCTGCTCTACTACGAAGAACCCGAATCATAATTAATACTTTTTCTTGAAACCACAATTAAGCATATACGTGAATGTAACAGACCTGAAAATCGTAGTTCTTGAAAAAGAATCTAACGACGATACTCTATGTTTACAATGCTCTCTCCTTTTGTCCTCTCAATACAACGACTGACCCCATACAAGACCGAATAAACATTACATGATGCCTTTTCTATTGTTAAACAAAAAGCTAACATAATATTTATTATACTATTTTAGTTGTAATTGATTATTACTATCCTTAGTTTAATACATTTATCGCTGACATCAGTACACGTAACACTTGTGTTCGACTATAATTCAGTAAGGCGTCTTTATTAATGTTATTTCTTCAGGGGAGATTACACATGGCATGTATGGGCGAAGACGGTCAACGACCCTTTCTTTAGTGTGCGTGCACGCCAGAGTGGAACTTTTACGCTGATCGGCGAGTCAAAATGCCCAGGCCCACTATGTCAGTAGTCGGTGGACAAGTTGGCAATTTCGAGTCCTCGCAGGTCCGGTGATCACTGTGTTTCATACTTGCCCATTCATTTAATTCAATGCCCACTAGCAGCTGATGCCTGTAGTTAGAGAACTGAGAATGAGACGACATAACAAAAATGCAATCCTCATGGGAAGAAAATCTCGGACCAATCGTACCCAGAACCTTAGGAAGCTGAGACAGTAACTCTAACCACCAGACCAGAGCCGCAGACATACTTGGATGGTCCAACCGACATTGCACTCCTGAAAAATGAAGAAAAAACACCATGAATTTGTCGATCCAGCAGAGGGAAATTGAATTGGCGCGTGTTTGAGGATGTAAACAAGACACTATCACACAGACAGAGCTACATGCATGAGAGTACAGCCATCAGAGTGTGAGCAATGTCGACGATTTTAGTATGTACACCCTTCTTTTGGAGTAGTACAAGCTCTAATTCTCCAGTGGAGACGGTTGGAGAGCGGCAGAATGTAGTCTAGGGGAATGGACTGCCATGCAGTTTCCACCCGGTGCGTCAGTTGGGCCACATCTCGTGCCGTCCATGCAGACCGCGGAAGAAGACGTTTAATCCGGTCCCAAACGTGCTCGATGGGGGACAGATCTGGGGATAACGTTTGACGTACACCTAGAACAGCACGTTGGTTTGTACGGGATGTGTGTGAACGTGCACTGTCCTTTTTCAAAAGCATATCGCCTTGTTGCTGTATGAACGGTGCCAAGACGGGTTGAATGACAGTTTCATCGTACCGTGCACTGTTCAATTTTCCCTCAACGATCACCGGAGGAGAACGGCTAGTGTATGATACGGTTCCCCACAACATGGTGCCAGGTGTCGGCCCCGTTTGCCTCTGTCGCGGACGCTCCAGATTTTCGCGCCCCCCTCCATGACACCACACACGCGTACGACCATCACTGGCATCGAGGTCGCAGAGACTCTCATCAATGACACGTCTCCATTCGTCCCTTCATAAGCGCCTTCTGGGACATCACTGGAGACGAGCTGAACTATGTTGGGGCTTGAGCGGATGACACTCAACGGCACGCATGATCGTTCGTCATTGTGTGGTGAGCTGCATCCTAGACTGGCCATTCTTCTCAAGTGATCGTCTAGAGTGCATTGAACTGTGCACGGCATATTGAAACCACCGTTCAACCCGTTTTGCTATCACTCATGCACCAACAAGACGATATGCTTTTCCAAGATGACAATGCACGTCCATATATATCCCGTACCGACAACGTGCTCTTCAGGTGTACGTCAACTATCCTGGCCAGCAGGATCTCCTGATCTGTTCCCCATTGAGCATGTTTGAGACCGCATGAAATATCATGTTCGACGGTCTGCACGAGCGGCACGAAATGTGGCCCAACTGAGGCATCAGTTGGAAATTGCGTGGCAGGCCAGTCCAGAAGACCACATTCGGCACCTTTACGATCGTCTCCGTGGGAGAATCACAGCTTGCATTGCTGCAAAAGTAGGACATACACAGTACTGGCGCCGACATTGCGCCCGCAATGGTGTCTGTACTCACGTGCATATGGCTCTGACTGTGTGATCGTAAGTTATATACATCCTGAAGAACGAGTCAATAAAATTTTCGTCTGCCGGGTCGACGAATTTGTTGTGTTCTTTTTTCATTTTCCAGGAGTGTACATCCACGCAGTTCGCACGATAGAATGTTGCTTTTGTGAGTTCCGTGGCTACAAATCGTTACGTACAGCCTTGAACACTAGTGCACCATTTGGAAGCCATTCCACTTCCGTACATCTACTGCGGACTGCAGTAGTGCCATTGGTGAGAGGCGAGGCGGCTAGTGGTAGCAGGACGACGCCGGGCGTCGCGTACAGTGGGGAGGGCGCGCGGCCAGCTGTCGCGCTGCGGGGCTTCTGTCCCCGCCGGCCACCTGACCACAGCTCGGGTTTCATTCAGGCCGCCCGCCCGCCCGGCTGATGCAGTGCCGCCACAATTAAAGCGCATTCACGCCGTCTCCCACCCCCAGCCAGCAGTATCTCTCCTTTATGACTTTCAGCTGTTGTCGCTCTCCTCCGGCTCAGCTACCTGCCCGCGGCGCTAAAACAGCCGGCGTGTTTAGGTTCAGTTACAGCGGCAGGCTGGCAGGTATTTAAATGACAGCCGACTTAGCTGCTGAACACCACGGCGCCGTTACGTGGGCGCGTCGTGCGCTCCGCGCGGCTGCGGCGCCACGGATTAACACTAGAACGCCCACAGCGGGCAAAATGACCGTTTCCCGTTTTTAAATGGTGTCCCAAAGAATTATTATGGCAACATTTCTTTTCATCACATTTATTCATTTGTCATGTACTTTCATTATACTGGAAAACGGCGCATTTCACAAAATTAAAAAATGTTCAAATATTTGTTAAGCTTAAAGGACTTAACTACGTGGTCATCAGTCCCTAAACTTACAACCTATTTATCAACTACCTTATACTAAAGACGACACAAACATCCGTTTCCGAGGGGGGGGGGATTCGAGCCTCCGACCGCAGCGGCCGTGCAGACTGTGACTGGCGCGCCGCAGACCGCTCGCTCAATGCGGCCGGCCCACCCAACTAATTATCACTGTTTTCCAGTTTTAACTTTAACGCCAGAGGGGCCATACTGACCCCTTCAGATAAAACTATAGTTTTGTTTACTTTTAGTGTTAAATTAGGTGAAAACGCGACGACAAGGTAAAAAAAGTTAAAATGTTTGTAGAACTTAACGGACTTAACTACGGCGTCATCAGTCCCTAAACTTACAAACTACTTATGAACTAGCTAAGACTAAGGACGGCACAAATGTCCATGCCCGAGTGGGGATTCGAACCCCCGAGCGTAGTGGCCGTGCAGACCGTGACTGGAGCGCCTCAGTCCCTTCGGCCACCGCGGCCGGCGACAAGGTAAAAGATATTGTGCCTGTGCAAGCATGCAGGTTTGCCATATATTGCAAAGAAAATCAGTCTCATTACTTTATTGTCGCATCTCGTATATATGAGAGAGAAGGGGACGAATAAGCGTTAAGGGTAAGGTGGTTTTCTCCTCGCGGGGAAGTTCTGAGGAAAGTCGAGTGGCAAACGCTTCCAGGGCTGCGCGCCGGCCCGCTGTCGCCTTTTAGCGGGCCCGCCGGAGTGCGCCACACGCGGCCCTTTGTTTCGTGAAAGCCGCCAGTGTTGGCCCATTGTGCGCTCTGTTTGGACGGCGGCCCAGCCCAAGGTGGCGGCGACACTCCCAACGACACGCCGCCTCGTCGTGCTCTGGAGCACCCAAGGAACCGGCGTACCTGCCTGACACCGCGTGTGGTTAATACGAGCACGTACTGCCTTAACGCCACGTGTCCTGAACTCGGCTGATGTCTGAAACAATGCTGGAGGAACGGACACCGTGCATCCTTTAGGGCCGTCCACAAATCAGTAAGATCCGTGAAGGCGTCTTCTCGATTGCACACTGGAAAGCATCCCAGCTACGCTCAATGATGTTCATGTTTCAGGCCTGCAATACTACGTGGATTCCGATCGACAGTGCAGGTCAACATTCTTTCTTCGGCTAAAGAAAGGGAAACCTACGTTTCCAGATTTTGTGGATCTGGAGAAAGCTTTTGACAATATCGAGTAGAACACACTCTTTCAAATTCTGAAGGTAGAAGGGATAAAATATAAGGAGCGAAGAGTTATATTCAACTTGTAGAACAACCGGACAGCAACTATTAGAGTTGATGGGCATGAAATGGTCGCAACGGTTCGGGAGCGAGTAACACAAGGTTTCCCCAATGTTGTTCAATCTGTACATTGAGCAAGTTGTGAAGGAATGCAAGGAGAAATTTGGAGAGGGAATTAAAGTCCAGGGAGACGGAATAAAAAACTTGCAGTTTGCTGATGACATAGTAATTCTGTCAGAAACAGCAAGCCGGCCGCGGTGGCCGCGGGGACTAACGCGCTCCAGTCACGGTCTCCACGGCCGCTACGGTCGGGGGTTCGAATCCCCCCTCGGGCATGGATATTTGTGCCGTCCTAGTTCGTAAGTAGTTCATAAGTAGTTTGTAAGTTTAGGGACTAATGACCCCGTAGTTAAGTCTCATAGACTATACAAAAAAACAGCAAAGCACCAGGAAGAGCAATTAAATGGAATGGACAGTGCCTTGAAAGGAAGATATAATATGAACATCAACAAGAGTAAAACGAAGGTAATGAAATGTAGTGTCAGAAAATCGGGTGAAGCTGAAGGAATTAGATTAGGTAATTAGACAATAAAAATAGTAGATGAGTTTTGTTATTTTGGTAGCAAGATAACTCCCAATGGGCGAAGTAAAGAAGATATAAAATGTAGATTGCCTATGGGAAACAAAGCGTTTCTGAAAAACCGAAATCTGTTGACATCCAATATTAGTTTAAATGTTAGGAAGTCCTTTCTGAAAGCATTTGTCTGGAGTTTAGCATTGTATGGGGCTGAAATGTGAACGATAAGGAATTCAGACAAAAAAGATGGCATAAGTTTTTGAAATGTGGTGCTGTAGACGAATGATGAAGATAGATAGGTAGATCACGTAACTAATGAGAATTGCGCAGAAAAGGAGTTTGTGGCATATCCTGACTAAGAGAAGGGATATGTTGGTGGGACACGTTATGAGACGCCAAGAAACCGTCAACTTAACATTACAAGGACGTGTGTAGGGTAAAAATCGTAGAAGGAGACCGAGGAACGAATACAGTAAGCAGATTCAAAAGGATGTAGGCTGCCGTTCGTATTCTCAGATGAAAAGGCTTGCACAGGACAGGGTAGCATGAAGAGCTGCATCAAACCAGTCTGCGGACTAAAGACCACAACATCAAGATCATAGATAGAAGGAAAAGAAGTGACAAGTGACACTTAAAAATCATAAGATTGATGGGAAAATGGATTCATAGCTTTAATATTGTTTATGGCTGTAATGGGCGAGGGTAGGAGCTAAGACAAGGAAAGCGATGTCATCAGTGTATTGCAAGAGGTGTAAGGAAGGGGCAGGTTTAGCCATATTTGTAGTATACATGACATAAAGGAGGGGAGAAAGGACGGAACCTTGGGGCACGCCAACAGAGGGATAGAAAAGACGGGAGTCGGTGTTTTGGAAGGTACATAGGTGGAACGGTTGGAGAGGCTCGATGGGAAGAGCGTAGGATTGGAGTTTGAAGAGCAGGTTGGAATACCAGACCCAGCTATAGGCCCATTCAAGGTCTAGGGATACAAATATAGCAGTACGATGGGAATTGAGCGAGGTAAGGCGAAGGAGTTGGTCATCGGTGGAGAAGGATGGACGATTGGGTGTCAGGGAGAAGGCGGTGAAGTCGGAGGTGGTGATGGATAAACACGTGGGTGAGGGAAAGTGGACGGTAGGAGGGGGCATTGGAGGGGGGTTTGTTGGGTATAAGGAATATAAGTACACGTCGATCGTCGAGTTCCTGCCTTTTTGTTATCGAGGGCACCATCCATTCTCCATCCAGAACGACAGGGTGTGTTCTGTTTGCCAGACACTCCACTGCCTATTTATGCAGCCGCAGGCTCCGTAGATGTGCGTATCCGCAGAGATAGCGCGATCCGCGCTGGCTGGTAGACGGGAAGGTGGCCTCTGTCCCGCGTCGCGCATTGTTTTCAGAGTGCTGGTGGGGGCGCGGGTCGCTCTCCAGCACGACAGCGCCCCCCCCCCCCCCTGCTCGCCATTTTGCGCCGCGTCCTGCGGCCTGCTCTGCGGCGAGTAATTAATTTCCATACCCCGGCAGTTAGCAGCGGCAGAAAGAGCGTGCTGCCTGCATTAGCGGCCGGACGTCCGGCCTGGAAGCGCGCGGCCACTGCGCGGAACGGCCGGCGCTCGTCTCAGCCGACTTCTCCGCGACACGAGCGCGTTTTTCCCCGGGACGAGGGGAAACCGGAATGCGCGAGCTGCCGCATCCTCCGCGGCGGCAAAAACGCCCCGCTCGCCCGGCACCGGCGAGTGGCGTATCGGTCAGGCTCTCCTGCGGCCGAGCCCGCGCAAATCGTTTCGCCATTCAACACGCTGAACTAGCGGTAACACTGCGGCTTCGGACGGACAGCACTAACAAGGGAAAAGCCTCAGACACGACCGATGGATTCGACTCCGATTAGTTAGGTCGCATGGGTGCAACCCAAAATGAAAGACACTGGACTATTTTGACCAAAAAAGAAAAGTGACGTGTTTGTATCCTCGACCTAAATTTTCCAGTACAGTGTAAGTCTGAAGTATGAGGAGTTCAGTGGCGTAACTCCACCGACGAGAGTTTTCAGTAAGAAGTGCCTTCATTAAGAGTGTATAACAAATTATTAATTTTAATAATTTATTTGTATTTATGAATACATGCTTATAGGCAGAAACGTCTCTCTAAGTATATTAACAAAACAGAATATCATACAGGAAATGACTTGTTAAACAAAAATAATAGGAGTTACGCAGTTTGTGCACTGAACACTTTTATCAGACATCTGCTGTAAATTCAAGTACCGTAAACGCAAGCTACTTGACCCCAGATTTCGAAACTTCTAACATTATGTTTAAAAATGGACATCAGAATTTTTCACCGACGTACCTTATATTATTAAACTATAGTTTATTATGGATACCTTAACGTGCAGTACGTATTGTTTGTGACATAGTAAATATTTTTATTTTTCTATTTTATTTGGGCTCAAGTTAATCTTACGGTTGGTTTACTGTAATTCCCATAGATACTACCATTTGAAGGCAGTTCGGGTCGAAGTAGGTTGATGGTTATTTGAATAACCAATTAATATTGGCGGCTACTCGCAGTATACGTTTGAACGCTGCCCCGAGCAGTACAGTACCAATACCGACGCATGTCATATAAATGAGTTGAAGACCTACTCTACGGTAGCGGGACATCAGACAGGGTAAATCGAGGGATATAAATTACTTCAATAACCATTCAGTTAAATATTATATCAAATTGTTGGTAAAGGTCAGTGTTACCGCAGATCAAGTGATTACATTATTATTGTCTCTGTAAGATATCCTATGGCTGCATCTTCATCTAAACACTGAGTAGGTAAAACATTAGTACCGCACATCATTACAATCCTTATTACCGATTTCAGCATTGTTTGGAAGGTAAAAAATTACAATTTTTTTAAATTTATTACCGATTTCAGCATTGTTTGGAAGGTAAAAAAAATTACAATTTTTTTAAAGTATTGTCATGTAAGTATTGTAAGTTCTAGTTCAATTTTGTTCTTTGTCAGATATCTGAAGATGCCGTAACCGGGTGAAACGCGTCATACAATAAAAAATTTTGCAACAAAAAATTCTTTTATTCAAGTTAAATAGTTTGTAAGTCTAGGAACAGATGACATATACAGTCTGGTCCCTTAGTTACATAAAAGTTGAGCTTGGCACTTTCTTAGCATTTAACGGCCGGTATCAGAAATGAAGGAAGTCAAAAGTAACAGAAAAGTAGCAAAATCTACCCAGACGTGCGGAAAGTGTCAGCTGTTTGCACGGTAAGCAGAAACGGTCGGACAGTCGCGTCGTTCGGAGTGGAACTACTTGCCCGCAAGATGGAGAAATATCGCAGCGAACTTTACGCCGCAGGGTGCAAACTTCTTGCAGCGGCCTTTTCTCCGATCTAACTAACTAGCGAGAGCCGCAAACGGCCCAACTTCTGAAATTCTTTCCCGGGACCCTAAATCGCTAATCCGTGACCGTCGCCGGCCTCGCAAGATTTTCTGCGTTATTTCCTTCTTTTTCCCGCCCTTTTTCTCTCTTTCCTCGCAGTATTCTGTCCCCCCCCCCCCCTTCCATCTCTTGGCGGCGATTCCGTTCTTGTGAATTCTGTACGGCGGTCCTCAATTAAAGTTTGATGGCGGCGCGCATAACTCGGCCACCCAGCGCACAGTGGGCGGCCGCCGTCTCCGCTCCCAGCACTTAATAACGCCGTCGCCGGCCGGGGAAATGAAAAACAATCGCCGAAGGCCAATTTAAGCTGCGCGCCGCTGGCAGGACAATGGCGCGTATTCAGATGCGGCCGGCCTAACAGAATTGTTGGGAATAATCACTTAGCCGTGATTAATCGCGGCCCGGCCATACGTCAGCCGCCCGCGCTGCGCTCGCTCCTTTTTGCGTCTTCATTTTTATTTTCGTCGCTCTGCGTCTGTGATTGATAGAAGCGGGGCGGAGGCTGCGCAGCTGGGGCGGCCAGCGGGGAACCGACCGACCGGAACGGGGGGATGGGGGGGGGGGGGGGCTCAAGGCCGGCTGAGAGCTCTGCCTGGCTCAGAGGTACAGCCGGGCACAGCTTCCATAAAAGCAAATAGACGAGTTGTCATCAGGGAGCGCGAATGGAAATTCGCTGTTCAAAAAATCAGTAGACATTTTGTGGGACGTACTCACCTCATTAATCTGATGCGGAGTTTATATCGTGACCAAGAAGCCACAGTGAGAACTTTGTATGGCACAACGAAATGGATAAAGATTCACAAAAGGGGCCGGAAAGGTTGCATATTGTCTCCGTTCTTATTCAATCTGTTTGCAGAGCATGTTATGAGGAATGCCAGGATAGATGGAGAAGAGACAGGAATTAAAATAGCTGGAATAAATGTAAAAAACCTCAGATATGCATATGATACCATAATGCTAGCAAAAAGTGAAGAAGAGTTAAAGACCCTGTTGCTGAAGGTAAAAAACGAAAGTGAAAGGCCGGTCTCAGGCTAAATGTGAAGAGAACCAACTTCATGGGATTTAGGAGCAGAATCCATGGAGGTACCGTCCACATTCAATTATCTCGGTTCCCAGATCTCTGATGATGGCGGCTGCAGCTGCGAAATCAGGAGACGCTTGTTGCTCGGTAGAAAGGCGATGTCAAATCTGGAAAAGTTTATAAGGTCCAGAGACATAACTTTAACAAGAAAGATACGTACTGTGAAGGCTGTGGTCTTCCTAGTAGTGGTGTATGGATGTGAGACCTGGACCATTAGAAAGGCGGAACGGCGAAGAATTGACTCCTTTGAATTGTGGTGCTAGAGAAAAATTCTTAGGATTTCATGGACGGCAAAGAGAATCAACAGATCTATATTAGAGCAAATAAAACCAGATTGATCCCTGGAAGGTCCAAGATTAAAACAAAAGCTGACCTGTTTTGGACACAAAGTGCGAAGACATGCCTCACTGGAAGAAAACATTACTGCTGGGGAAGATCGAATGCACTGGAAGAAGAGGCCGGCAGAGGATGAGGTGGATCGATGGCATCACAGAAGCGACGTGTTTCAACCTGGACGGTCTACGGGAAAAAGTGCAGGACAGAGGAAAGTGGCGTGCTTTGGTTCATGGGGTCACGAAGAGTTGGAAGCGACTAAACTAATAGAGAGAGAGACATATCTAGGTTCTCATGTTTTGTGAAAGGCACAATGAACTGAAATGGTTCGACTTCTTTCTGTCAGTTCTACGGAGTAGAGAGCACAACATTACACCAACCGACAAAGTTGCTGCAGAAGAGGTTAGTTTTGTCTTTTGCTTACTTTACCAAACGAGTTACACAAGCAGTTCAGTTGGCTTCAGACAGTGTAGTGAGCAGACAGTGCATTGCAACAACGACGTAGCTTACCGGAAGCTATGGCTTGGAGAGCCATAGGACGGTTGTAAGCGGGACGCACACAGAGGGAAGTGGCTGCAGCTGTTGGAGTGTCCCAAAGTGTAATTTCCAGGACCTGCACGCGATTTCGGACAACAGAAACTCTTAAAAGAAGGCAAGACCAAGGTCGTCCACGGGTAACATCCGCAAGAGATGACCGTTATCTCCGGTTAACAGCTCGTCGAGACAGGAGGCTGAATGCAACTCTAGCTGCAACGCACCTTCCAGGCAGCAACAGGACGAGCGATGCCGTAACAAACAGTCCAAAAGGCTGTCGGAGGCCTGGGGCGGCGGCAAACCAAAATGAGGGCCCCCCGTTCACTTGGAAATACATGTATTATTATAAGAAAAGTAACTTTTGAGATAGGGAGGCCCCCAGGACGAGACGAACAGGCCAGCTTTCGAGATTTGGAGGCTCCATAACGAAAAGCCAGGGGCGCACAAAAAAAAAAATTAAAAAAAAAAAAAAATAAAAAAAATAAAAAATAAAAAGAGAGAGAGAGAGAGAGAGAAAACATGTTTTCAAAGTATTTGCTTAGTCCGCCACTGTCCTAAACTATCCTAACTTATCCGAAGGTAACATCTTTTTGAAACATTGTGTTGTCGAGTTTTGTTCTCTTATTCGTCATCGAAGCGCAAATTTGGAGTTTCAGTGAACTGATTAAAAAGCTGCGAAGTGGAAGAGATCGCGGGGAAGATGGTCATCATTTCAGTTTTCGATTGCACTCGCATCTGCCGCCTCCCAGTGGCACAACGGCGGCCGTTTCTTTGTCGCTTTATCCCGCAGCGCGCGTTTGGTGGCTCACAGTCACAGTAATTGGCAATACAGCCGTCGCACTTGACTCAGTGGAGCGGGCAAGTGTGTAGGGCGGAAGGGGGGAGCAGCGCGGCGGAGGGCTGCAGCGCATAACAGGTGGGCAGGGGGGCCGCTGGCTGCTGGCTGCTGGCTGCAGCGCGCCAGATGCTGCCGCGCTGGGGCCGGCCGCGGCCCTTCATCAACTACTTGTTTCTCAGCTCACTCTGACTACTTTTTTTGCCTTCGTTGACACAGGGGCAGCTGAGCGCGGCTCCGCTGTCGCTGTGCTCGCCCCTGCCGGGACACAGCGCTATTGCTGATACAACATTTAGCCAAAATATTTGGCAAAACAAAACAAAACAGAAAGGTTTTTGCATATCCTACACTCTTGATATCTTCGTTCATTGAGGACTGAATTACTTTCCATTGCCGCGGCGGATTAGCCGTGCGTACTGGAGCGCCGTATTGCGGTGTGCGCGGCAGTTCGCCTTCGGGGGTCGAATTCCCCCTCGGGCATGGATGTTTGTGCCGTCTTTAGTATAAAGTAGTTCATAAGTAGTTTGCAAGTTTATGGACTGATGACCCCGTAGTTACGTTCTATAAGCTCTACGAACATTTTTAATTTCTTTACTTTCCTTTATTCTGAGATCAGAACTTTATTTCATGAACTACGAATCGTACTGCAATACAATTTCGAAGGCATATTCAGCTATATGTGTGTATACTGTCTGTACAATGTCCCGCGGCTACAGTTTGTAGTGTAAAAATTATAAATTGTAACGTCATACCGAATGCCGCAGTTTTACTCCATGAACAGCGAAGAAGTAGTAAGCGAGAAATTTTTTCCATTTCATAATGCTGGTATGGTTGTCAGCGAGAAAAAGTTCAGTAACGTTTTGAAACTATGTTGAAAGTTTGTTGCAAGTCGCTAACTACTGTCGTTTTCACACAGTGTGTGAATAAAGTCTCGTCACATTATGCGGCAGTTTCTAGCAACTATATTATTTATGACGTTGTACCTCCTGAACCATATGTCGTATGTGGTTCGTACCCAGACAGCATTGTTACCTCACGGTAAGAAACATGTGCACCAAATTTGGTTGAAATCGGTTCCAGTTGTTTAGGAGGAAATGAGGAACACTGTCGTTCGATGCAACAGTTTTTCGCGCATCTCATGTTTTATAACGTTATATCGCGTGAATAGTGTGTTGTACGTTATCCTTACACTTACGGCGACCGTCCTCGTGGATTGAAGCTTACGTGTGCAAAATTTCATAAACAGTGGAAGAAAACTGTAGATTAGTATAGAATACGTACTCACAAACATACGGACACTCTGCTTTATTTATAAAGATGGACGGTTACGTGTGGCGTTCCCAGTTATGCGCCTGTGCATTGCCAATCACGTGGTCATGACAATGATATTTTCATAGACGCTTCAAGATACGAGGTGTAGTAGGGAAGGAAGTGCCGTTTTGGGAAAATTTATAGTAAACATTTTTTATTATTATTATTTTATTGTGCCTTAGGAAGAGCATAATATCTTAAAACTACTTTTCCATTTAGTTTCCACAGCTGCTGAGCCACTTGTAGCGGTCGAACAGCTTATCTAGTGCTGTCTCATAGAATGATGCGACCAGTCACGAGAACCCTTGGTGCACACCGAATTTAACCTTACTAGAAGTTACTCAGCACGAAGTATGCTAAAGAACTCACTTCAGGAAAAGGAGAATGTTCTGCGGTCGTGAGAAACTTCTCTAGTTTTATTCATACGAAATCGGAGAATATTCTCTGTTGTAAGCAACTTCCCCCGCCCTTTTACTCAAGATGAGAACAAACTCGGTTGAAGTATATTCTCAGACTCGCTTTATTCATGCGAACCTTAGTATGTTCTTTGGAATTCAGAATATAAAGCAGATACTCCGTTTTATTCATATGGCCCATTGTTACACACGTGTCTGCATTGTTACAGTGAACTCGGAAAGTGCGACTTTTTCTTCCGGCAGCAGTGGTAAGTTACTGCAAGAGTTGCAAAGTCGTTATTAAAAGTGCAGAGGGGGAAAAAGAAAACTCGTAGCGAGCCGCGGTAGAGCGCCGGCGGAACACGCTGCTAACAGTTCGCGAGGCTATCGATATAAACCGTGGAGCGTCGACTGCTCTAAAGCCTCTCCCCCTCCCCCCTCCCCCCCCTACACCGCAGTCAGCCAGCCAACAAATCATTAGTCGGGCCCGGAGAACTCTGCCCCACGAGTGCGGGCAATGCTTTAAGCGAGTTTCGCATAAATTTTTCGTGGCCCGCATTTCATTAAATCTGAAAGGCCGGTTCGGTAATAAGCCGCGCTCGGGGAATTTGGGGATGGATGCTTAAGTTATTGTAATGCTATTCCGGAGCGTGCAATTGGCCCCCGCGTGGCGCCGGTAATGAGCCGCAGACGCACTCTGATTCCAGCCCGCGAGCCTCGGCTCCAAAACGACCGCAGGACGCGCCACGACCGGTCACGCCGCTGAGAAGTTCGCCTGCAGGCACGCCTCGCCGGCGCTTGTTGTTGTTATGGTCTTCAGTCCGGAGACTGGTTTGATGCAGCTCTCCACCCTACTCTATCCTGAGCAAGCCTTTTCATCTCCTCATAAGAACGACACCCCACATCTATTTGAATCTGCTTACTATACGCGTCTCTTGGCCTCCCTCTGCGATTTTTACCCCACACACTTCCCTCCAATGCTAAATTTACGATTCCTCGATGTCTAAGAATGTGTCCTACCAAGCGATCCCTTCTTTTAGTCAGGGTATGCCAAAAACTCCTTTTCTCGCCAATTCTGTTCAGTACCTCTTCATTAGTTATGTGATCTACCCACCTAATCTTCAGCATTCTTCTGTAGCACCACATTTCAAAAGCCTCTATTCTCTTCCTGTCCGCACTGCTTATCGTCCATGTTTCACTCCCGTACAAGGCAACACTCCACACAAATGCCTTCAGAAAAGACTTCCTTACACTTAAATTGATATTCGATGTTAGCAAATTTCTCTTTTTCAAAAATGCTTTTCTTCCCATTGCCATTCTGCATTTTATATCCTCTGTACTGCGACCATCGCATGTTATTTTACTACCCAAGTAACAAAACTCATCTACCACCTTCATTGTTTCGTTACCTAATCTAATTCCTTCACCATCACCTGATTTTCTAAGACCGCATTCCATTATTTTTGTTTTGCTCTTGTTAATGTTCATTTTGTACGCTCTCTTCAACACACTGCCCATTCCATTCAACTGCTCTTCCAGGTCGTTCGCTGTCTCTGACAGAATTACAATGTCATCAGCAAAACGCAATGTTTTTATTTCTTCCCCCTGAACTTTAATCCCTATTCCAAATTTTTCCTTGCTTTCCTTCATCGCCTGCTCAATGTACAAATTGAATAACATCGGAGAAAGGCTACAACCCTGTCTTACTCCCTTCTCAACTGATGCTTCCCTTTCATGCCCTTCGAGTCTAATAACTACGGTCTGGCTTTTGTACAAGTTGCAGATAACTCTCCTTTCCCTGTATTTTACCCCTGCTGACTTCAGAATTTGAAAGAGTGTAGTCCAGTCGAATTTCATATCGCGGGCTACAAATGCTGCCGCGGCCGACTTAAGCAGGTCGGTCACGGAACAACGGCGTTGCGCTCATCTTGTTCACGTTACGTGTACGTACCAGACTGCCTCGGGGTTAACTCACAGGCGCCCTACCACCCTACCGCCGATTGTGCGATCGCTCCCGTCCAACGAGTTTAGAATGACTATAGGTCTGCCATGTTTGAGGCAAGTTGAAGTTCCGTCCGCCATATTGTTCTTAGTCATAGAGCGTCGTCTGCTGTGTCACTCCCCCCTTGAAGTGGCATTTGATTCACATCAAATACGTCGTAACACCTGTATCCTTACAAAACAAAATACAAAACAACAGTAGATATCGCTAAGTCATGTGCACACAGCAGCAACAAGCACCATCTTAGTCGAAATATGGCAAAACTTTTCGTTGCAGGCAACATTCCAAGACGATTCAAAACAATGTTCCTACACATATGACAAGTGAAAATGGATGTAAATTAATGCCATTTTAACAGGTGACACCTGAACAAAGAGAAGTAAACATGCTGTAACTGCCGCGGAAATTATGTATTTCAGAGTACAATTAGCCTCAAAAACCAGTTCACTACAGACGAGGATAACTGCATAAAAACATTTTACAAGTAATCGACATAGGTACAGAGCGATATCTATATCGTTCTGGCTTCGATTTCCGGGCGTTTTAGGGAATTATCTCATAATTGAATAATAATGAATTTCAAGGGAAATAAAAAATCATTTCATGGTACTGCTTTCGGAAAAAGGCACCTCTGGTTCTTTGTCTGATACATATACTTCTCTTAGAAATGAGCTGAACACAGGTTACTGGCTGTAGTAGGAAACCAGTTCTCTCGCTTCATAGTTGCAACCATATACCATATATTGTCTTTTAAAAGAAACCTGCAAGTATCGAAAACCAAGTTACTTTCCAGCATTTAACTTTAATAAGATTATATTTCGCACAGCAACTCATAAAACGTATTATACCAGCATAATTGTGATCACATAGATAAAACCACGTAATACGATGTTATTAATATTACAAGATATTCCGCCGTGAGGCAGTTTCATAACCCAGGTATATTTTATATTATATGACTTGGACTGCTTCTCGGCCATAAATGAAAAATACTGTTACCTTCGATGGATGTGAAAACACGATTTCAACGATGTGATGTAAGTCTGAAAGTATACCCTTTACAAAGTTTTGTGAGTTTTGCATGTTATTTACTACACAAACGTGACGAAACGTTCTGGCCTTCTTTGAATTTAAACTAAAGCGTCGTCCTGATCGAAATGTCGTCAAAGACGCGAATCGTGGCCAGTTGCTGTGCACGCAAACCACCCCAGAACGGGAAGTGAACTACCCGCAACGAAGGGAGTTTGCGACGCTTGGTATCCTTGCTCTTGTTACTCTGCTAGTTACCCGAAATATTATTTCAGAAACATCGCGTAATGTAGCAGGTTTAATATAGAGAAATTAAAAAGATGCAAAAATTTTTAATTTATAACTACACGCTGCGTAATAGCGACTGCAAGCAGACTCCGTCGCAATCTGTTCATTTCTCTTTTAAGGAGGTTAGATTGAAGGGAGGTGGCATTATCTATGCCGACCACATACTCAGTTGAAGGCTGTCCGCCACCTTGGTCAGTTTTGGAACGCTATTTCACCATTAAAACTTAGCGTGAAGTCGACCCTCTTACTGTTAATGCATTGAACTGACAGTCACGGCAATAAATACTCATCATAATGTATTTGAAAACTTAATTTTTAACGGCTAATTGCACTCTTTTAACAAGTAGTACATCACGGCAAAACCGTCGGAAGTTTTATTCCCGTTTAAAGTCACATAAAACCTTAGTTCTACGATACGAACAGTTCTCCAAAACTTAGCAATATGGCGGAGGCAGTCTTCACTTTTTTCAGCGCAAGGACGTCTCCCTGTTCTCTTTCGATCAAACAGTTGAACAGACTACGACAGCAAAGATCCAACCACTTAATACGACAATTCAGCCAAAGACGTAGGAATTCAGCAACGTTACATTATCATTGACCGGAACGCAAATAAATAAATAAAAAATAATAATAATAATAATAATAATAATAATAATGACTGTCACTGTGTAAATCTGGAAGGCCTGGAGTTTCTACTCGAAAGGGTAGGGTATACATAAACAAATTAAATATGAAATATATGTTGTCTGAAAATCTGTTGCAAATTTCCTCTGAAATTTAGATCCTGCTGAAGACTTTATCTGGTGGTTGTTTGGGAGACAATCTCAGCAACGTACACGAAAAAAAGTCCGCCATCGTCGTAGCTGTCGGTGGACTTTTGGAGCGGCACGTGCTGGCAGGCAGAGTGACAGTATGGCCATTTTTTCAGTCTCGGTGTAGCGTTACGTTATCCTCTTCGGATCTGTTAACGCGAATCTGCGGCGCACGCAAAACAAAAAGAAAATGATGGACTGCCTCTCCGAGCGAGTTATTACATTCGGCTTGGTAAACATGGTCGCATGTCACAGGCAGCTGTTGAACAGAGATATACTAGCCCGTATATTTTTCGCAGGAACGAGAAATGGCGATCCGCGGCGCTGCTGGTGATATGTCGGCAACATGGCGGCCGTTATCCGGCGCGCCTGCCCTTCCACCTATTTTGCCTCTGATTTGAATTCCGAGTCGAGGGAGCGGCTGTGTCGGGTTTGTGTGGCCGGGCGCCGCCCAGCTGCGCTGACTCAGCCTTTGTTTCACGTTCCGCGTCAACGCATTGTGGCCGAGCGCAGATGTTTCTACTTTTGAAGAAGCGGCAGAGCCTCGCACAGTAAGACCCGCGTTGGGGAGAAAGGAGTATATTTCTGCTGATGCTCTTTGCTGTACCGTTTCTATACACTGTGCTTGCTGCTACTAGGCGAATCGTAACATTTTCGGTAATAAACTGCCAAGTATTTGCGACAAGAAGGATACGAATTTTACTGCTACTCGTGGTATACTCTTGGTCTCCTGTCCAAACACATATCGCCACATCAACTACCGCAGGGGTGCAGTAATACAAACCATATTCATAAGTGAAATTTATTTAAAGTTAAAATTACGGAATTCCTTGTGTAACATTATGAATGGAATAGATCATAGATTGTTTTATAATACAGTGTGTTAATGATGAATGAGCCCAAAGCCTAAACACTGTATGTTAATGATGAATGAGCCCAAAGCCTAAATACTGTTTTCAGGGACCAATGACAGATAGAAGAAGATGATACAATAAGTAATTCTGAAAAATTCGGGAGAAAAAGATCTACTTCTTTACAAATCGTCAATACAGTGGGACCTTTCTTAATGAGCATAATTTGCATTTGAGTTTTGCCTGAAATACGAAACACTCGTCAAGCAAAATATATTTTTCTGTCGGAAAAATACACAAAATAATTTCGTCCATAAATTTAAAAGAAAGATGTAGCAAAAGAAAGATTAAATTTGTTTCTTTTGAGATACGATGGTTTTGTTATGGTTCGTGGGGAGCGGGGCTCGCCAAAATATTTTTATTTGGAAGGGGGTCGCATATTGAAAAGCTGGAAAAACACTGAACTAGATCCTTCGACGACTTTAATGTAGCTCGCTGACGTGTTTGTGACTAAGGAATCGATCTTACACTGCCAGTTTAACTACAAGCTGATTTTCAAAGAGTTTCACAAGATGTAAAAGGGAAAAAAAAAACTTCCTGAAAAGGTGAAATTGTCCGAAATATATGTTGCACCAACAACTTTTCCCTTGCCAAATTCCGTGTAATGGCCTAGTAAACAAAAAGTAATTATGTCAGATACATTTTTACTTCATTTCTACAGCCAGTAAGATGTGGCGTTTGACGGTTGGGTCTGGTGCAAGATGGCCGCCACCGTGTACAGTCTGGGTCGCCCTTGGTACAGCTAATAGAGGCAGCCACCAATGAGTTGCCGCCGCCTGTCGGTTGGAGCCCGCGCATTGTTGAGAAGCTGGGACGGCGACGGAACCCTCAACCCTGCAACCTCAAGGCCTACTGGCCGCTGTGGGTGCGTTCAGAGTCATGTTGAACAATTGTTGTTTTGCCGACATAGGTCGTTAAAGATACTAACAAAGAACGATGTAAAGAAAATCTCGAGATGTTTGTTTTTACAAAGCAGAGTTGTTGGAAGAATCGTTGCAAAGAACTGCATGGGTGAAGGAGGCGTTGTGAGGCATGGGGAGGTGTACTATTGACATTCCCAGAGGAACGTTCTGAGATAATTCGAGGAGCAATGAGTTATTTCTCCTACATAAAAAATTGCTTGTGAAACAGAGTTAGCTCTTTATTCACATGAAGTGATGACTGCTGTCGACAAGGGATCTCAAATCGATTCCATATTTCTAGATTTCCGGAAGGCTTTTGACACTATACCTCACAAGCATCTACTAATCAAATTGCGTGCTTATGGAATATCCCCACAATCGTGCGATTGGATTAGCGATTTCCGCACAGAAAGGAGACAGTACATAGTAATTGGTGGAAAGTCATCGAGTAAAACGGAGATAATATCTGACGTTCCTCAGAGAAGTATTAGAAGACAATCCTAGCAGCTCTCTGACTGTCTGCGGATTATGCTGTCGTCACCAGAAGATCAAAAGCAGCTGCGAAATGATTGGAGAGAACACATTAAAAATATTGTACGGAAGACGAACCAAAGGCTATGTTTCATTGACAGAAAAACAGAAGATGCAACCGTTCTTCTAAAGAAACTGCCTACACTACACTTGTGCATCCAATTTTGGAGTACTGCTCAAAATTTTCAAATCTATTGGTGACAGCAATGGGATGTTAGTGGTATGAATTTCGTACCAATTTTTATTTATTTTTTAAATAACTATTTTTTATGATTTAATGTCAACCATAAGAAAGAAAGTAAAAAGGGCTTCATCGCAAATTATCCTGTGACTACGAGTAGCAAAACTGATACAAAATATCATAGGGTGTCTACTTAAAATTACTTATCTTTACAATCGCCACTTTGTCATGTCAAAGCTAACCAAAAAATGTTCAAATGTTTGTTAAGCTTATGGGACTTAACTACGGGGTCATCAGTCCCTAAACTTACAAACTACTTATGAACTACTTACGAATTAGGACGGCACAAATATCCATGCCCGAGGGGGCCGTAGTGGCCGTGCTGACCGTGACTGGAGCGCCTCAGTCACCTCGGCCGGCCAAAGCTAACCCACCAGATATTCCGCCATTAGCATTACGTAGGACAACTCATCCGTAGAAAGAGTCTATTTCTTGTTGCCGGCATAAGCAATGGAACTACAATCTGTTTGGCACTATTGTCGTTATGTGTGTTCATATCTGAAATGAGACGATGGTTGTCAGTCTGCGTCTTAAGCAATGACAAAATTATCTGATTTTCCATTGTATTCTGCTACGATCTGAATATTTAAAAACGAATGTCGATTTTTCTTAAAACTCGTTGTTACAGATTTAGCTATATGAACAGTTTAGCTGCAGAAATATTATGATTTGGTACTTCTTGTAGGTACAATTTTAATGCCTTAAACAGCCTACTAATTTATGAAGTATTAGAGTATTTTCTGTGTATTTCTCGCTTCCACTATAACGTATGGAATTTGGAAGAGAAACTTAAACTATACTAGTTAGTAGCAAACGTTTCCATTAACGCACACGTTTCGTTGCTTTTCAGATTTCCCTGGCTGGCGCCTCGCAGTTCCTCCACTCGGCGCTAGAGGGCAGAGCTTACCTGCGCACTGTGACGGTGCTGCTCCCTGACGCCTGGGCCGACAGTTGCTCTCCCCGCTACGTGACAACTTCCAGCGGCGAAGATGTAGATATACGAGTCAGCGTCCCGCATCCCGTGTTCGGAGACAGCACGTGGACGCAGCAGTCACAAGGATGCGGGCAGCCAGGAGACTTCATCTATACGAGTTACCGCCCACTGCTAGAAGGAAAGAACTTAGGTTCGTAACGAGTTTAACGCCTTCCGTCTTGCTATGCCTTGTAAGCTGTTAACATGGAACAAGATTACATAGATCTAAATTTATAATTCAGAATACAGTTGATCATTATTCAAGATACAAAACGTCAACTTTCAGTACCTTCGCTTTGAATACACCGGTTTCCGTCAAATCAACAAAGTTAAGCACCATATATATAATTCCAGGTCACACTTCTTGTACAGTGTGACTTCAGTCACGCGTTTCGGATTAATTTGTATCTCTTTTGTGACATAGTCAAACGAATGCACATACATGGATTCAAAAAGCTGTTACGTACACACGTAAGTGTGGTTACCACTTGGTTGGGTCCGTCTGTAATACACCGTCGACTGAGAGAAATGCTCTTTTGAATATTATCGTCTTTATTTTTTTAATAGGCGAAACAGCTTGACGTTAGATACACCACATTAACATTTTCAGTTCTATTTATAAGGCAGATCGGCCGAGAGTATTAGACATCGTTGTTTCTTGTGTTTTAGTATCATCCTCGTCACATGGGAAGACGTCGATGAATAGTATAATTCAAATCCAGCTTAACGAATTCGTCTTCAAGCTGAGAATAAAGTTTCTTTGCGTTCGTGCTAAATTTTAGTTACGGCGGTTTCTGTATTAAGGAGCCCAGAGATATTCCCATACTGAGCGCCGCTGGTGACAATTGATGTAGCACTGGCGCTTAGAATCGTAAATGCAAAACTGAACTGCGAATATCTTTAAATAATTCCACAAACATCACTGGTGGAAAAATCAGTATCTTTGGATCGTAAGTCGGTATTTGGTAACATCTGATCCTAATGATTTTAGTCTTGTTTGGTTTCAATTGGAACCACTAAAAAAGTCGTAGATAATAATTACTCCTCAAATGTTACTCAGATAACTGCAAAAATAATTCCTCGCGTCGTTACGCCTACACATTCAAAGATAACACAGTTCGTAATATTTCCATTGCTTTGCAGAGACACTTGATTAAATAAGGATTTTTTAAAGCTATGAAGTGATCACACTCTTAAAAACGTTTTACTCATGTGTTATGAACATCGATCTGTACAGCACAGCAGACAGTAAGGCAAGAGAGTAGCCTACAATTATGAAATTACTGTTCTATTTATAGTCTCTACGTCACCTGCTCGGTATTCTTTGTAATTGCCTAGAATTTGGGTAATTTACGTTTTATTGAAACAGTCACTTATCGATTTTAATACCATAATTTTCATAAAAATTATTCATTCTGATTTTGAATATTGAAGCAAATAATAATATTGATAACAAATATACCGGAATTTCTTTTTATCCAAATTCGTTGAAATGTGCGACTGGTATACGTGATAGGCAAAATAGGTACCGTATGGTATCAAATACCGCTGTCGTAACGGGGAAATTTCGATAACAGTACCTATATCTAGAGAAATGCCGGCTGGACTGCAGAAAGGAATAAACTGGAAGAAGCTGAAACGTGACGTTAAGACCCTCGGAAAAAGTTAGCCGCCGATTTTAAAAACAAATGGAAGGGAGTCACGGGAAGATCATGCTTATAAGTACGTAACCCATTCTAGAATATTGCTCAAATGAGTGGGACTTGTACCACCTGAGAGGGTGTATTGAACGTATACCGGAAACGGAAGCTCGAATAGTGACAGGTTTGTTTCATCTGTGGTCAAGTGTCACAGAGGCCTTGAAGAAACTCATCTGGCGAGGTCGACGACAGAAAGGCTTCAAGAAGTGTTTCCAGAAGCTGCTTTAAATGACGACTATAGGCATGTACCAGCCGTATGGATCGCCCACATATGGATTGTGAGGGCAAGACTAGATTAATTTTGATATGCACGAAGACATGTGAACTACTACTCTTCGCACACTCAATATTCGAACAGAATAGCAAAAATAAAATTAAGCGGTCAGTCAGCCGTGCACCTGGCTGTTGTTGGCAGTCCATGCATCATGGACAGGCACAACAGGTGGCTGTCAAGTTAGTACTTATTTACCTTACATTAAGAGGCTGTTCCTGTTTCCACTTAGCCTAGAAAGAAAACATCGCTTATCGTATTTTCCTGTCACATCGCCCAAATAACCACCGTAGACCCCGGATATTACGTCTATTCTTTGTAAAGCGAGGAATGAAATGCACTTCTCTTAGAATAACTGCGTTTCCAGCTTCATTTTCGGATGGATTGTTGAAAATTTAATTACCTGCGTATACCCCTAGACAGTTACGATTAATTAGTATTACGTACAGACTGCAGGCTAATTGTATAGCTAGAGTGGTGATCTTCCGACATAATTCTGCGACAAGTTGACAAAAAATTACAGTTTCTCTGTACACATTTTCTGTCGTTGAATTTCAGACACGCTTCAACAACAGAAACTAAATAACTGAACACATTTCTTCGTGAGACCAGTCGCTATTTGTGTTTAGTAGAGCTGTGGCAAAACATACGTATTCATACGTATTGGCTCACTCGAAGCACTGAAGCGTTACTCGTACATAAATTTCATTACTCGCATCTACCGTATCGATACGAAATTAATCGCATCTGTCGTATCTATATGAACTCGCTAACGAAAATCAATACGGAGAGCCGGCCGCGGTGACCGAGGGGACTGAGGCGCTTCAGTCACGGTCTGCACGGCAACTACGGTCGGGGGTTCGAATCCCCCCTCGGGCATGGATATTTGTGCCGTCCTAGTTCGTAAGTAGTTCATAAGTTTAGGGACTGATGACCCCGTAGTTAAGTCCCATAGACTTTACAAACATTTGAACATTTTTGAACAATACGGAGAATGCTTATACTAGAATGCAGAAACGGTGAATGTGATACGAAATGTACGGCATTGCCACTCGATTCGGCATATGCGATACGTAAAAACGCCGTACAGAAATGGCTTTAAAGAGAGTAAATGGCTGGTAAAGAGAGTAGCAACTAACGATACTTTTGTGAAGAGTACTGTTTCTTTCAGTAACGAATACATACGGATACACTTCTTTTTGATACTCTCACAGCTCTAGTGTTTAGTACGTAAATACAATTTACCTGTAGCTAGTGCTGTAGGTGGCGGCTGCTTGAATCTCCACTCAGCTGCCCAAGCTGCGAACCGTACGGTTTAGAATTACTGCACATCCTCATTTTTCCATAACGATGGAACTCCAGAAACATCGATCTTGTAACTTTACTTCCTGACCAACTCTCGTATATTATAACAATACATAGTCTACAATGCCTGTTTTAAGCAGCGCATCGTTTCGTGTTATGTCTCTGAGTGTGCAGTTTCAACAGTGCGTCCATCACCACAATACAAACGAGTGTCGACGCCGGAGGTTTTAACAGTGTCTTCTAGTGATGGGCAGTTCGGATCATTTCACTGTTTCGAAACATACGGATCATGTGACTCTAGTGAGTCGACTCACTGTTGAGGCACACGAAACATCTGGCGTGCCGCAGAGTCGTGCGCCGCGCTGCCTTCCCAGATTCACGTGAACCGCGACAGCTGCAGGGCGTTGTAGTGAGTCGACTCACTGCTTCGGCACTCGAAACACTTGACGTGCCGAAGCCCTGCGTCCTGCTACCTCCGCTGATTCGCGTGATCCGAGAAAGCTCCAGTAGGGCGATACAGCAAATACCAAACATCTATGAAATATCAACATGGTTTTAATACGCCATTTACTAGACTTACTTGAACGGCACAAGATTTGTTTGCTACTACGATTTTACAATCGTGTTAAAGCGTAAACGTTTCCTATGTTACTCGTATTTTCATACAAACAAATACTGTAAAAAGGAAGCACAAAATAGTAATGTCCAAATTCCAAAGTCATAAAGCTTTTTCTAACTATCAAAATTCCAAAATTAAGTTTAAGTAAAACATGAAAGATCATGCTTCAAACGTCTATGTGCACCCAGAAATGAATAACTTTTCTAACCAATCAATATAAACAAAATATTTAAGATTTGTTCCTAAGACATATTTATGCAATCAACAGATATTACTACAAGTATTAACACAGGGAAATACATTTCACAATTTACATGATGTAACCACAAAAGTGAACTAAAATCTTCCAATATCCAGATAGGTATTCTAATAATCCGATTATCTTCAGTCAGTCAAATAAAAGAGAATCAGTTACAGTTTCTTTAAATTGAAATTAAAAAACGTTATTTTTGACATCTTACTGAGAATTGAGTTTCGTCTCACTGAAATTATTTGCCCTTGCTTCGAAAAGATGCGTTCACCTGGCACAGATGTAGCAACAATGCATAACAATTCTTAGTCCACACGAAACTACCTCAAAACACCGAAGGACTTCACAACTTTTCTCGATGGTATCCCATTTTTCAAACCTCAGTTGAAGGGTAGCGGTAGCATAATTCAAAATCTCGCGTTGCGCATTAGGAGAACAACTTCAAACCTGTTGCACGCCTGGGCGCTGTGTCGAACTCACCCAGGCAGACAGACAGCGAAACGCGTGTTAACGGTATCTAGCTTCCGATACATGAATCACAAAATTCGTTGTTTCGAAACAGTGCCGATTCAAGTGTCGACTCAGTCGAACAGTTCGCTGACTCGATTCACTGAGTCGAAACAGTAGCCAACTCTAAGGTTCGTTCCAGCAGCTGCAAGACGGCTACTTTCAAGCGCTAAGAAAGTTGTTACTACGCATGCGCAGCTACTGTGACGTAAAAACCCTTGTTTGATACTTGTACTGCTGGAACGCTTTCTGGCTGCAGGCAAAGGTGAGTTTAAAGGAATAATTAAAATAATTTCCTTCCTAATAACGAAGAAGTGTAAACAAGAAATATCTGAACTCAAATCGGATTGCAGTGACTTCGGAATAACCGAAAAACACGCTACAAACACTCACGTATCACGTGATGGCTACTCCCCACTCCAGCTCAGACCTTTCTGCGCATGCGCAAATTGCCAGCTTGAGCGCGCCTGAAATATTTTGCCGGGTAGCGTCTGGCTGCTTGCGGCAACTGCTGGAACACCAAACAGCCATACCACAGACTGTGGCCATACTCCAAGTAGCCAGAAGCGGGAGAAGGCACTGCTGGAACACAATTTCAGCGTTGCGCATGCGCGTCAAGCAGTCTGGCCGCTGCTGGAACGAACCTTAGAGTTTCTTCGTCGTTCCAGTGTTGTGTTTCTTACTGTGTGTTTTTACAGTCACCGTGGCTAAATGATTTTAACATGTGTTTTTATCATCTTGCTCTGTTATTGTTTCACCGATTAATTTATATGCGTCAACTTTTTGAAATATTCATGTTTTTATCGTCTAGTCATTTTTAATAGTCATGCCCATTGTATACAATCAATAGGCTGAAGAGCGGCGTAAGAAGCTTCTGTCAGCCTGCCAATGCACATTACACCGGCATAAAATAACAATAAAGGAAAAAGATACTATGAAAATTATCTTTAAAGTAATATGATATACACTTGTGACAATGTGCAGTGTCCATGTTTATCGATGGAACCAATGAACATGCATGCCTAAAAGAATGGAACACATTCGACCACAGCTAACAATTAACAGCTTCATCGGTATGATCTGTAATTTCATAGCATAAAGCCCACAAAGAGAACCCTGACAGCTTTATAAGCCTACACAACAGAATGGATAAGGCCTTCAATTTTCTATCTTCAGACGTTTTTAATCCAATATCTGACCCAATTACAGATGGGACACAAGCTCGCATAGAGAAATGCAGAAGGAATTCGCTGTGTGTTTTTCCATGTTTTTCAATGAAGCTACGCCATAGTCTGCCATAAGTGACTTACGAAAATCACAGAAACATTAAATTTACACAGCCGAACAAAACTAGCCCATCCTCAGGTTATTATTGTACATAGGTAATTAGATGAAAAGAACCGACATATGGCATAGTACAAATGTGAAGAAAAACAGTCATGTGCATTCTAGGTTTGTTAGTACTGAAAAGTCAACCCTAGAATACAGTAGACTTATGGCAATTCTTGTTTTAATTATCCAAACATCTTTCAGCGAAATTTTTCCAAGAGAATAAATGAACCCACTGTTTATGAAGAAATTACTTTGAACATGTTTAAGTATTAAAATAAGAATAATTTGTGTCTACCACGTCAGGACCTGTTGTCACATAGATTACTGGTAAAGTCATAATTTTTATTAACAAAAAACCTATTAGTTATGTAAATTGCCACTTGTGTACAGATATGTATTACTTATTTGTAATTAGAACATGTACAATACTTACTAACATCTATCATTGGGCTAGTATCTGCAAATGATGACAGAATATTAATATCATTTCATATAGCTTTCATAAATTCTGTTTTGCTCAAACACTATGGCACACTAAGTGATGAAGTGTATCATTTTTGTTTTCTCAACAGCCCGCTCTCTGGTGCGAGAGTGGACCAAGTACAGATATGGAGTGTTCGACGAAACTGGATATCATGGTGACTCAGTCTACCCTACTTGCTACTATGGTGATCAGAATAAGAGTAAAGTAACTGGATGCTCTGACTTGCCAATAGCAGACATGGGGTAAATATTCATAATACTACTTTAATGATTAATATGCATTAAGGTACACATATATCCCAACTACGACTTCTTCCATTTCTGCTTGTCCTTCCTTCTTCTCCACATAACAACAAACAAGACAAGGTGGAAAATCATCTTAACTGTCTTTCAGAATTTTCTAGTGAATTATAAACTACAGGAAATATAATGTGCAAACAGATCTTTGTGAAGCCTGACATTGTCATAAAAGAAAAAAGGTCTGATTGTAATGTTTTAAACTGTAACTCAGTACTGGTATAGTAGTTGTCCATCTCCACAGAATGCTATATATGGTTGAAACTAGTAACTAACAGTAGGTCTATAAAGATTATATACATATTATGGTCAGAAGTGTGAAAACAATATAGGCTACAATCAACAAATACACTGGCCTGTAGAACCTATGAGTTGGATACTGCATGGACAGTCATGGTCTGTAGAATCAATGGGCTTGACACTGAAAGTATTAAAAAATTTACAGTATAAAAATGGCCTTGACTGCAATAAACAATAAAAATCAAAATATGGTGACTAGTTTCAATTACATACAGTAACCATCTTCAAACCATTCCAGACGAAATTGACAGTCTCAAACACTTGTGCACATATGTATTTTTATCAGGCAATAACTGACTATGCAAATATGTTTTAAAACCTCAGAAAGTAGATCAGGCTGTAGACCACTGACTTTCAATAGACAGGTGAAAAATGAGGTGCCAATTGTATTCATTAAAACGTTTGACTAATCATTGCATAAAATGTGTAAATTAGTGGCATAACAAATGGAATTTTTGCAATGGCAATCAAAATTACTCAAACAATCCTGCACTATAGTTGATACACTATAGACTACTACCCTTTATTTGTAAGTGTAGGTGTGTAAGCTCATAGTCACTATAAATAAAAATCTTCAAGGTGCGAGACCAAATGGTCGGTCTGTAAAAATTTGCAACATTTGGGCCACTTAAAACAGTGGCCGAAACACTGGACACTTTATACAATGACAATGTGAACTGCATCCTGAAAATTTTTATTAATAGTACCAATCTTTACGTTACATATTTACATTGGTGATGAATCTAATTTAAAAATCAGTTGACAATATGACACTTCAACTCAGCTGTACCCTGCACATCTCTGGCACATAAATACATAGTTTATTCTAGTTTCAAAATTAATATCAAGCATAGATTTCAGTATCATGATCGCCTTCCACGTCACTGTGTGCTATTTCAGTGACTCAAATAACAGAGATTTCATTTTTATTTCAGGATATGTGATGATCCTAATCTTGTATACAATACAAGCAACATGGTTCATACTGATGCAAAATCATCAATTATGTTCGCTTCAGAATCTCCACACGTTACAAAATTCTGTGACTCGCAAACTCACAATAAACATGCCCCAACGAAACATAATCTCATATGCGAAAGAAGGAGTGTGATGGATGTCATTCTTCAACACCCAGATTTTATCAACAGGTATGTATATGCTGAATTTTTCACTTTTATTATATGGTTAATAGAAAAATTATTTATTGGTATTACTGCAGCAGAAATGTTTTGTAAATTAGAACTGTACATTTTTAGATTGTACAGTTTTACCATTTTTTTAAATTCTAATGTTGTTATGTTTGCAGTGTTGGTGATGCATCAGTTATGACAAATACCACTCCATCAGTATTATACAAAAAAAGGAAATTGACAAGATACGTCTTAGTTGTTGAGGAAACAATGGCGATGCATGTCAGAGAATCTTGGGTTTTCCTGCGTACAGCTGTTCGTAAATGGCTAGTATACGACCTGCCAGTTAACACAGAAGTTGGCCTTGTTCTCTGTAATGAAACTGCATCGAACAGAGTGCATCGCCTGTCTGAGCTAACAAGTGTGACTACAAGAGATTTTCTGGCTGCAACTATTCCTTATACGCCAGGAGAATCACATTCGGCAGGCTGCCTGCATTGTGGTGTCCGAGAAGCTCTGGATGTGAGTAATCTCTCTATAAGTATCTATCTTAATGATGGAGGACAGATAACAACTCACTGTAAAGAGGCTCGCAGACCTGCTGACAGACACGAAAATAGATACTGGTAATCACATTCACACAACTTAAATTTTTGGCCATAGCATTCATCAAAAAAAAGAAATACATACAGTCATGCAATAACTCAGACAATACTGCACATGAGGCCATGGCTGAAAATTTAAGTTGTGTGATTGTGATTATCTATTTTCATGTCTCTTAGCAGCTCAGTGAGCCTAAAAGGTGAGTTGTTATCTATCCTCCATTACTGACATTCCAATTGCATTTTCCACTGTTAAAAGTATCTATCTTAAACATGATTTAGAGGGAACTAATACAAGAATTAAAATTTATTTGTGAACAACAATTGGCATGAAAGGTTGCTAATTTAGCAGTCACTAGAACAGTGTGACTGCTGTAACGTGCAATGAAAGTGGAGCCTCTTCCTGTAAGAGACCAATCTCATAAGAAAAGATGAGATGTTACTCTCTCACCCCACCCCTTCTGTTTTGACATTGCCAGTCTCCAAAAATGTTTTCTTTGAACTAATACTTTATTGTGGAATAGACTCTAAAATGATATCTTGAATGATTTTATTGAAATTAACAGAGGTATTCACAAGCAGGAAGAACAATTTACTATGTTACATATTGTTTTTTCTGTTGCTTATTCTATTAACTTGTCAGCAAAGATTTTATATTGGTAACTGTATATGAGTCTAAATAATGCAAGATGGTAGTTGAAGGAAATTTTGAATAATGAGTTTGTTAGTATGATTAATTTTCTAATTTTTTATAAGCAGAATTGTGATTCAACAAAGCATTGGATAATTTCTGTACATTCTCTATTAGAAATCTCTCACTTTTGCATGTACTTTTGTTCTAGATGCTGAAGGACAGAGCTACAATTGCAGGACCTGCAAGTTCTGTTGTGATAGTTATTGCACCTGGCATGGATCACGTTGTAGAACTCAATGCTTTACTGCCTCGTGCAGTCAGTTTTGGTGTGAGGCTGGTTACAATAAATTATCCAAATATAGCAAGGTCAGCCCCTTTGGATTCTCTTGCTCATGCTACTGGAGGTGAAGCCTTTACAGTTCAAGAACAACGTTATAATATGGCTACTTCCTATGTAACAACCTACTTCAAACTGGCTAATATCCTGTTCAGCATTGCATCTCATTATTATGAAGGCAGGCCAGGTGTAATGCCCATTGAGGTGAGTGTTTTTTATTGTTAGTATGGAAACATTCTTGTAGTAGCACCAAAATTTCATTTTAATAGTGTACAAAATAGAAGAGGCTGAAATGAAACATTCAAAGCATGACCAATGGTTGGAAAACACTCAGTTGATCCTATAGCTTCCAGATATTTCATCAAGTCAGTACCTTATTATTGTGTTTTTCCTTACATGCGATTTTACTTTCCTGTAACACTTACACATACTACCCATCCTATTGGTTTTCCTCTCTTTCAGCTTTTAAAATTCTGAAAGCAAGAAATTCAGATACACGCTATCTGCTCCACATGTCTCATATCTGCTTCCCATGCTCCTTCATCGATGTTTGATGTGTAAATAGTTTTCACGTTTCTCAAACATAAATAATATAAACTTTTATTTGCCGTGAAGTTTGTTGTTTATGTTGTAGCTTACAAGTTAGTGAGAGGTGAAAAGAATGACATTTTAAAATAAAATGTATAATATTTTCTGTTATAGTTCATGATGATAATATGAGGTAATAGTTTTTTGCATCTACACACCCACACATCTAAAAGTAGGTTACAGCTGTTACAATAAAACACCATTTACCTGCCTTTCAGATCCATCGACGTGAACTTTCTGATGATGGTCGTAGCAGTGTGACAGGCAGTTTTGTTTTGGAAGAAACACTTGGTGAGCCTGCACAGTTTAACGTGTATACCCATAACTCCGAAATGCCTTTAATAAGAAGAATGTCTCTCACAAGCCCATCACAGATTGTTTATTCAAGGAGATCAGATTCTTTATTGCCTGTCAAAATGCTTACACTTCCAGCCAATCTAAATGAGGTTAGTAGACTATTATTTCTCTAAAATAACATGTAGTCTTCCGAAAAAAATATCAGTCAATTACATACTGAATAGTGGTTTATGTTTAGCACAATTCATTGTAAGTTTACTACCTAATAAATGTTCCATCCCCATCCTTGCCTGTCACCCTTCCCCCCCTCTGCCCCCCCCCCCCCCACTCCCTCTCTTCCTTCCCTTGCCATGCGTGGTAGTCATGTATGTTTGACCTAAGTATGAGCCATCATGTGAATGTATATGTAACTTTTTTCTGATGAAAGTGATGGCCAAAAATTTAAGTTGTGTGAATGGGAGTCTCTATCTTTCTTAACTGCCTGTGGCTCATCGTTGTTACAGTGAGTTACTACCTATCCTCTATTACTGGAATTCCGACGTGCGCTATCCATTGTTAAAATATTTGAAAAAGTTACATGATGATTTTAGAGTGAGATGATTCAAACAAAACTAGTATATATTTCATTGCTAATGTTTACTTAAATTAAGAGATAACTTTTGTGTCCCGACTTCGTCGCCGCTTTTGTGTCCCAGCCTCGCCGTAGGTGTCGGTGGCCGGGTGGAACGAGACCGACACGCTGGTGCAGGTACGGAGGGGAGCAGCCAGAAACTATAAACACTAGAGTAAATTAGAAAGAGATATATTGCACTGAATGTAACAATACTTAACTTTTACATAGTACTGCAGAATGTTGATACATAGTTGTTAGAGGCCTGCCTAGTGCCTGTACAATAGCAAAGTCTTCACTGGTGCCTATCTGATTACGAAGGTCCTAACTCGTTGCTATCTCAGTCCGAAGTGCGAAGTCAACTCTGTCCTTCCGTGGTGGCCACGAGCGGAGTTGTCGCAGAGGGCGCTCGTGGCTGTCGTCGGAAGAACGCCGCGCCGTGCGTGCATGTCGGCGCGCGGCGAAAGTAAGTGGCGCGCACTTTGTACTTGTGCGACACCACACCCCTCCCCCCCAAACCGCCGCGCCGTCGTGGCGTAGGGCTGAGGGCCACGGCGACGGCACTGGGAGGAGGGCCTGGGCGGGGGCGTTACTGGTGGGACGGGCGTCGTAGCTGAGGCCGGGATCGAGACGCCGTCCGCGCCCCGGCATCCGCCTTGCGATCCTCCAGGGAACCCGCCGAAACCTGGGGAAGGGCGCCCGCCCCCGCCCAGAGGGAGCAGGTCATCTTCTTCTGAGGTGCGTGGCCCAAGCTGGGGGGGCCCGCACGGTCCCGGAGTCCCTCTCGGTGACGCAGTCATCTGCGGCGACGACAGCGGCGGCGACGACTGCGTCGGATGTACGTCGACGTCCATAGGGATCTCGTAGTCCGGGGACGAACGATGTGGCTGTGCTCCCTGGCGGTGAACTGGGTCTGGAATCAAGAAACCGGAGACAGGATCGCGCGGCCTGTGCAGGCGCAATTGGTTTGCGTGGCGCCGCAGCTCCGACCCTGTGGAAGAACGTACAATAAACATATTGCGACCAAGCACGCGCTGAATGGTGCCCGGCAACCATGTCTTCTTGTTTCCAGCAAACACCCTGTACAGCACCGGCGTAGAAACCTGAAAACGCGTAGCGCCATACGAACCGACTCGGTGCGTGGGAGGCTGCAGCAGGTGAAGGAGAGTGCGGTGACGGCGGCCGTGTAGCAGCTCGGCAGGAGACGGGCCGTCACGTGGCATGCACCGATACGTAGACAGGAAAATTTGAAGAGCTTGCTGCCTGGAGTGCTGACCTTTCATCTTCTCCATGTGAGACTTGAATGTTCGAACGAAACGTTCTGCTTCACCATTGGACTGAGGGTGAAAAGGTGCGGTGGTGATATGCTGAATGCCATTCACGCGACAAAACTGTTGAAATTCCGCACTAACAAACTGAGGTCCATTGTCACTGACTATAGTTTCAGGCAAGCCTTCGATGCAAAACACTGACGTTAAGGCACTGATTGTACTAGATGCCGTCGTTGAGTTCATGGCAATCACAAAAGGAAACTTGCTGAAAGCGTCTACAACAATTAACCAGCGCGTATTCCAGAATGGTCCGGCAAAGTCAATATGTAAACGTTGCCATGGTCCCTTGGGGCGTGGCCAGTCCGAGAAACGTTGCGGAGGAGCCGCCTGATGCTCCGCACAAACAGTACACTGTGACGTCATGTTCTCTATCTGAGCGTCCATACCAACCCAGGTACAATGACGTCTGGCCAGTTGCTTTGTCATAACAATGCCCCAATGTCCTTGATGCAGGAGGCGTAACACTTCTCGTTGCAGGGAACGAGGAACAATCACTCTTGCTTGGTCGTTGTCGGTATGCAACAACAGTACACCCTGACTTAAAGACAATGCATGACGTTGTGCAAAATAACGTCGAACCAGAGGCCGATCAATGTCTTCGGCTCTGGCAGGCCACCCTGAGCGAACAAAACGGGCTACCACACTTAGGCTGCTGTGGGTCAAAGGGAATCAAACATGCATCACTGAGTAGTGCAGACTTTAAGTTGTCAAAGGCAACCTGGCAATCTTTGGACCATACAAAAGGAACATTCTTCCTACGTAAGTGATGCAGTGGAGCTGCAATCTGAGAGGCATTGGGAATAAACCTGAAATAATAGTTAAGCTTTCCCATTACTGCTTGCAATTCATGCACATTCTTAGGAGGAGGCAAGTCTTTGATTGCTCTAAGATGTGACTGTAAGGGATGTATACCTTGGGCATTAATCACATGGCCTAGGTACTCTATTTCAGTTTGAAAAAACGAACACTTTGCTTTATTGCAACGTAGACCTGCTGCAGTCAAAACTTTGAAAAGGCACTCCAGGTTTGCTAAATGTTCTTCAACTGTACGTCCGGATACCACAATATCATCTAAATAGTTCGAACAACACGGTACAGAAACTGTCAGCTGTTCCAAAAAAACGCTGAAAAATAGCGGGAGCGGAAGAACTGCCAAAGGGTAGGCGTTGAAATCGAAAAAGGCCCATGTGAGTATTAATGACGAAAAACTTTTTTGACTCGTCATCAAGTGGAATCTGTAAGTATGCCTCTGCTAAATCAATCTTGGAAAAGAAGCGAGACTGTCCTAATTTGTCCATTAGTTCGTCAGGTCTGGGCAGGGGATAAGTGTCCACAATTGTTTGACTGTTCACTGTTGATTTAAAGTCCGCACAGATACGAAGTTTTCCTGACGGCTTGGGTATAATTACTATAGGCGAGGCCCACTGACTCGCAGAAACAGGAGAAATCACCCCACTGTCTTGCCAACGTTTAAGTTCTTCGGCAACTGTATCACGCATTGCGATAGGCACTGGTCTAGCTTTACGAAACTTTGGAACTGCAGATTCTTTTAAAGTTACATGTGCCACGAAGTCTTTTGCACAACCTAGTTCCGGCGAAAACAAGTCACTATATTTGTCACACAAGGCATTGATTTTATCCTGAGGCACTATTGACGAAATTTGAAGCACATCTCTTTGAATTGATAAACCAAACAAGTCAAAAGCATCTAGTCCAAAAATGTTCTGCGTAGATTTGGCCTGAAGAACAACAAAAGCAACTGTTTTCGTAACACCTTGAAAAGAGGCAGGCAGGCTACACGTTCCTAGCACGGGAATATTTTGACCTGTATAAGCTGTTAACACTTGCTGTGACGGCGACAATTTTGGCGAACCCAGAAGTTCATAAGTATCTTTATTCATTAAAGTGACAGCGGAACCAGTATCAAGCTGAAATTGCACCGTCTCATTTTCTATAGAGAGAGTAACAAACAGCTTGTGCTTCTGGCGCACGACCGGTGCGCGAATGTGGGCAACGTCTAATACATATTGTTTTCTGCGCTTGCGCGGGTTGCATGCGGTAGGAAGCGGCGCATACTCGGCACACAGCGGATTAACCACACTGTCACTAGATGACACTACCGCCGGATCGGCGTCCGCGTAATGCGAAGCTACTGCACTAAAATTACTTTGAGTAGCTACAACAATTCTACTGTCACTAGCTACACAGTACTGGGCACTATTACAAGGAGCAGTTGCAGAAGGCACTATTTTCACTACAGGAATGCACTGTTCATAGTCATTTTGCTTGTCCCGAACCCTTTTCCATTGCACTGTTTTACGCGCTCGTCGGCGCTTGCTACGTGGTGCACTATATAGTTTTGCAATAGGTGCAGAAGAACTTTCTTGTAATTGAGAACCAACTAAAGCACTGTTCAATTCCACAGCCCGTATAACATTTACAGAATGAACTGTTCTCGCACTCTGCAAAGCACTGTTTCTAACGTTACTGTTCTTTGAGTTTTTAATTTGCATACACACAGACTGCACATGTCCCGATTTGCCACATTGATAACAGGTTGCGTTGCGACTAGGGCAATGAGCACGCTTGTGGCGAGACACACACTGGGGGCAAGATTTACGTACATTTTTCTGAAATGAGCGTTGGCGCCCGTTATGCAAATTACTGTGTCTAACACTACGGGGCGACCTTTGCGTCGCACTTTTACTCTGGCTACTGTTCACTGTCTGTTCAGCACGGCCGGTAGAAAAATAAGAATCACTAGTGCTATACTGAGAACTACGGCTAGGAAAGCGTCCGTTGCGGCGCACTGAATTAACACTGTGGCTTTGCATTTCTACATCAGCTAAGTCAAAAGTATCATGCGCTTCTATAAGCTGCAGTACACTGTCTAATGAGGGGTCAGACTGTTTCAGAATTGCTGCTCTAATTCTGGGGTCCTGAATGTTCTGCGTAATCGCATCCCTCAACATCACATCACTATACGAAAGTCCACAAGAGCAAGTAAATTTACATTGGCGGGTTAAGCCCTTCAATTCCGTAATCCACTCTTGGTGTGACTGTTCGGGTGATTTTTTAAGTCTGAAAAATCGGTATCGTGCAGCGGCTACAAGACCTTTTCTCTCATAATGAGCGTTCAGTGCATCTACAATTTGTTCAAAGTCTACATCACGAGGAGATGCTTGCGGGAATAGTTTCTGCAGTAATACGAAGGTTTTGGGGCCCACCACAGATAATAGCAGATGCTTCACTTTCTGACCTGTAATTTGATGAGCCGCGACGAGTTCTTGAAACTGTGCGAAGTAGTTGCTCCATTCTTCCTCACGTTCGTTGTACTGGCGGAACGTCGGAAGCGGTGCGGCGGCAGGTGTGGGCTGCTGATGTGACGACTGTTGTTGTTGGTGAGCAGCCTGTGTCGTCAACTGCGACACGGCCTGGAGAAGCTGGGTAATTTGCGCCGTCTGTAACTGAATAATTTCCATTAAGTTTGGGTTCGGGGTAGTGGCCATGCTGACCGATTAGGCGCCGCGTATACAAGTAACTTATAACAAAACACAAATGCAATATGAAAGAGGACTCGCTCTGCAACAAAAAAGTCCACAAAACACGTAACAAAATATCTTTCCCCAAAATCTTATAATAAGGGTGGGTGGGCGGGAGCAATTTTTGCGTGCTCCGACTGCTGCTGTCTGGCTGCTGCAAGCG
Source organism: Locusta migratoria (assembly GCA_026315105.1). Taxonomy (NCBI): domain Eukaryota; kingdom Metazoa; phylum Arthropoda; class Insecta; order Orthoptera; family Acrididae; genus Locusta; species Locusta migratoria. The sequence goes on from CM048744.1 coordinate 29,181,820, forward strand.
GGCTGGTCCAAGGTTCTATCACTCCTCGTCGCCACTTTTGTGTCCCGACTTCGTCGCCGCTTTTGTGTCCCAGCCTCGCCGTAGGTGTCGGTGGCCGGGTGGAACGAGACCGACACGCTGGTGCAGGTACGGAGGGGAGCAGCCAGAAACTATAAACACTAGAGTAAATTAGAAAGAGATATATTGCACTGAATGTAACAATACTTAACTTTTACATAGTACTGCAGAATGTTGATACATAGTTGTTAGAGGCCTGCCTAGTGCCTGTACAATAGCAAAGTCTTCACTGGTGCCTATCTGATTACGAAGGTCCTAACTCGTTGCTATCTCAGTCCGAAGTGCGAAGTCAACTCTGTCCTTCCGTGGTGGCCACGAGCGGAGTTGTCGCAGAGGGCGCTCGTGGCTGTCGTCGGAAGAACGCCGCGCCGTGCGTGCATGTCGGCGCGCGGCGAAAGTAAGTGGCGCGCACTTTGTACTTGTGCGACACCACAATAACTCTAGGAAGAAAAGTGTGGGGTGGAGAGATTAGAGACAAGAAAACAGACTAATGGTGAATATTTCATATTTAAGACTATACAGTTTGTCTGTATTTTAAGTAGGTGGGGCTGTAGATGAAGCTGTAAAACAATTAGTAGCACAAAGCAAACATTCCAGATTAAGGTGATGGTTTTTCTTCTTTTAATCTTAAATGAAAGTAGCGCCCCTAGAGGGGAAAGTGTCAATCGTAGCAGCACTATGAACATGGCGGCAACACTAGTGCTCCAAGTAGCAACACTGCGGTTACAAAAGAATGGCATGATGTAAATAGTTGGCTCTTTCTCTGGTAGGAGGACTACTGTCATTCTAAGTGCCAGGCACTTTAATGAGTACCAAACTTCACAGGATCACCCACAGGCCTAATCTGAAGATTTCTCAAAATTGCTTCAGCTGTCTTGGAGTCAATACGGAACATTCATACATTTTTTATAACTATAGATAAGGTGATGATCATAAGTAATGAAAAGACAGATGCCACATATACTTAGACGTTTTTGCAAATGTGTCTTGATTTTGAGGGTAAATGACATTTATACTCTTTGTTATAACAAACATTTAACTAATTGAAAAGATGAGGGTAAGAGCAGCCTTTTTGCATTTGTAAGGTTAGGAAGGGGTGCTGATTACAGCGTCACGTGACCCGAAGGTAGCATGTGTCTTCATCGTAACTGATTCATTTTTTACAGTCACTTAAAAGTGTAATCAGTTACTTGCTGTGTTTTTGTGTTCATGTGCATATTAGTCAGCTTTAAGCTTGGAAGAGAAGTGCGAAATAAAGAAGCTTGCTAGCCTACGCCTCATCTAGAGTTGAAGCAAGCACAAATAACCAGAAGTGAAACATTTTGCAGATCTCGTAATGAAAATTTATCTAAGGGGCGGGGGGGGGGGGGGGGGTTACTGGGGCACTTTCCTCTTGCGCCACCCACTGAGATGCACCAAATTGTCTTTTCGGATGGGGGCAGGGCGGTGGCGCCAGCCACTATCAAGATCCGGCACTGAAAGAAGTGAACCCCCAGTCTGAAGCGCCAGCAACCACTGAGTACCATAGTGCTGAAATATAATTATGGTGAAATATTTGGAGCAAATTGGTCCACCCTTCAGTTTTATAGTAACTCTAATGTGACAAAGGAGATTTCTTTCATGTTGTATATATTCCTGTCCATTAAAAAAAATTATATATATATATATATCCTCACAGACTTCAATTTATATCAAGTAGCCCTAATAGTGATCAAGGCGTTTGGTATCTGAACATGTAGGTTGTGACTGACTTCCCCCAACACTGATATGGGGAAAGTCAGAATTAACATATAATGGCACAAGTGGCAGTACCTCCTTTTTCCGCAGACAAAAATAGCTGAGGGTTTGTAAATTTTCCATATCAAGTTATGTATAGGAGGTAATGAGTAAAAAAGTATCTAGTCATAAGATGTGTTCACCATATGATTATACTTTAAGTCATGGTACATAATTAAACACTATATGTCTAAGGCAATGTGAAATGCAAAAGTATCATCTTTTGTTTGAACAGACTGGAACATGGACATATGAAATAGAAAGATTTCCTGGGAATCCACAACCTCATTTTGTTCAAGTCATGGCAACACCAAGGACAAGATCTTCACTTGTTGTGCGAGCCCGAGCTTGGACTAGTGAAGGGAAAACACCATTAATTTTATACACTGAGGTGAGATATCTAACGGACTACTTTCATTTAATTTTATAGATATACTGGTCCTAAGAATAAATTTAAGTATTAAACTGCATACTTATCAATCAAACTAAGTCATGAAATGTACTTTACTTCAAATCTGCCTCCAGCCATCCACATTTAGGTTTTCTGTTATTTCTTTAAGTCATGCTAGGCAAATGCCAGGATGGTTTCTTCAAAAGGGTAAAGCTGATTCCTTTTGTTATCCTTAACAGAACAATCTGAGCTTCTGCATCTATACTGAACATGTTGTCAACAGGATAGTAATCCTTAATCTTCCTTCCTTCCTTCATGAGATGTGAACTATAGTCGAGCCGAAATAGGACAATTCCTGGTGCTTGCGCCAATCGGCCTTGAGCGCCGGCTGCGGCAGCAAACCATTGGAGTACGTCAAACGCAAGCTTTTCTCTGCGCGTGTTCAGCTGCACTGTGCACTTTTGCCAGTTCTGTCAGACAACAGCGACCGGTACCTGTAATGTCCAGCAGCTAACTAACTACTTGGCAACATAGTTGCATTCAGTTTCTGCACCCGGGGCAGTCTCCCAGTCCAGTAGGCGGAGCCAGGGATCATCGTATTTCGGCCCGTATCCCAGACCACCTGTCCACCAGGGTTTAAACTACAGTTGCATTTGTCACATTTTGCTATTCGTGGTTGAAGACTCTGATTCAGCATTTGCAAAATTTTGGTATGAATTTGTCACACTAGTGGAAGTGTAAACAAAGCCTTCCATCAAGATGTAAAAAGTAAAGCTCGTTTGGCATTTTTGGCCTGGAGACCCCTTATAATCCATCTGTCTCTTTGTGAGCGAGCAGGAGTGTCGCCACTCGTGCTACCGGTAGGCCTTCCAATGGACAGTGCCACAAGTTAGTTTTTCCAGCACTGCTGGACAAGGATGCTAACTCTTAGTGAGCTTATGGTAATCTCAAAATCCTGGAAATGGCAATTCCCCCCAATAAGAGCTCTCTCGCTTCCCAGGTCGCAGACGGACAGTACCTCTGCCACTGAAACAAATGAAAAACCACTTATCCAGAGTAGTGGAGTTCATTTTCTGGGTCGCTCTCATTTTCTTCAAATGGATAAATTTGTTTTAAGGAAGAGGAGGGAAAGAAGTCCTTGTCCCAGTGAAATGAAAAACACCCCTTCTGAAACTGAGAGAGGCTTATGAAATATAAAATTCAATATCTCATAGTAGGGACTATGCTGTGCTGGATCAATTGGAGGTATTTTCAACTTCTGATTTCCACAAGTGGGTTATTCAGAAGTGCAAATGAACGTGTAGTGATATGGGTCCTATGCAGATTCTGAGTAGTGTACAGACACATAAATGCTCACTCAAGCTTGCAAGTTCAACTGTATCAGTTTACCAGATAACAGTGTGCCTGAAACATCTGCATTGGATGTTTTAAGTGCTCTTCTGTAGATAAGGAGTCCTTAATTTAATAAAAAAATGGGTAAATTGTGGTTTTCAATGTACCAGAGTTTCTTTCTCTGCGTCTCCAACTGTTGAGGGGAACATGAGCTGTCTGTCCTCTTCACTGCACGAGGCACTTTAACCTGCTCTCTTCTTCTAGGACAGCTGCACCTAAATAATTGTTTTGATATGCTTAGGATTTATCAAAAGCACATCAGCCTTGGTAGGATTTCGTGTAATTAAATATTAGTCAATGACATATTGGTGGCAAAAACCATCAGGAGATCCTGACAGTATTTACAGTCTTGTGAATAGCTATCTTCAGCATGGGTGTGTGGTTACAGACCTTAAGTTTTTGAATGAAAGGTAATGATCACTGCTGTGTGTTGTGCTGTAAAAAACTTTTTTTCTCTCTCATCTTCACCTCTGTAATAGGTTCCGAGAGCAGCAATGATATTTATATTTTTAATTGTAACAATTTTTTTGTCATTTTACCTGAATAAGCCATGATTTCCAATGGTGTTGTTAGTCAGGAACCTCGCAGTACCACTTAAAAATTTTTGTAAACATCAAATTGTAGCATTGATTGCATTTAAATGCACACTGCTTTCAGTTCTTAAGTAATTTATTTTCTTAGAAATGTAACATGAATCACTTGTGTTTGTAAATGTAAATTTTCTCTATAATAAATTTTGACTTTTTTCTGTTTTCTTTAAAGGTCAAACGAGGTGACTACCCAGTGCTTGGAGCTAGAGTGGAAGTCATTGCAACTTATCCTGGTAAAAATGGCTCTGGTGCTCACAGAGATAAATTTGAACTCTTGGACACTGGAAGTGGAGGTAGGTACAAAATTCATATTTGTCAGTTATTGAGAATACCGAGATCTATGTTCATGTAGAACATTTGTCTCTCTTCCTTATAATGCTGGAAATGAACGGAACTTCATGCTTTGTTCTTGAGTAATTAATGAAAATCCAAAGTTCATGGCACATGAAATACTTTCCACGGTAACATTTTTTTGATAGAAAATATCAATTGCTTTTATTTCTATGTACAATTTTTATGTTTTCAGATCCGGACATTACAAAAGGTGATGGGGTGTACTCAAGATATTTTACTGCACAGGCAGAAGGAATGTATACATTTGAAATTTCTGTGATGGATAATGGCAACACAGCTTATTCTTGGCAAGATATAGCAGTTTCTGAACCATGTAAGTCTTATTAATTACTTGGTCTATGTGTCCTTAGTATGTGAAAATTAGTTGGAATACTTGTTTTATTGTACATGTTTTCATAAATGGAAGGTCCAGTAAGGAATGTTGATAATAATATGTAGATAGGGAACAACCATAAAGACGAACGTTGAGCCACCAACAGACACAAATAAAGGCACACAAACACATACACACAATTCTAAATTCACTCAGGCACAGTCATCCACACACGTCAGCCATCTCTGGCTGCCCAACACAGTTTGACTACATGGCAAGCAGAAGGAATAGGAGGGCGGAGAAGCGTTGGAGGGGGGGTGGGGTGGAGAGGGAAGATAAGAGTAGGGATACAACAAGCAGAAGCGATGTCAGGCAGAAAATGAGAATTGTGTGTGTGTTTGTGTGTCTTTTATTTGTGTCTGTCGGCAGCTCAATGTTCGTCTTCACGGTGAATTGTTTCCTATCTACTTATTATTATCAACATTATGATACGAATATTATAGATGAAAAATTCCTGGTAGGAAAAATTATATATAAAAAATAGATGAAGATTACTCACCAGGCAAAGGAGCACAGGTGTGATAGTAGCACAAATAAATAGAACACACACACACACACACACACACACACACACACACACACAAACGCAAGCTTTCGCAACCCAGTTGCTTCTTCAGGCAGACGGGAAGGAGAGGGAAAAGGAAATGATGAGGGTTTTAAGGAAGGGGGTAAGGAGCTATTCCAATGCCGGAAGAGGAAAGACTTACCTTAGGGGAAGAAAGGGAAGGTAAACAAATACACACACACCCACACATTTACACAGACACAAACACACCTAGGTAGACATACTATAGTTTCTATTGTGTGGAGGCACAGGCCCCCCTTTAACGCAGGTAGCGAGATTAGACGGATTGAAAGGCGCACTCGACCCAGAAGACAGGATGCATGTCTACAGCAGCGAGGGTTAATTTATTTCAAACCCTACTGTTAGCTAATGTCATAAATATATCTGAATGTAAGAACATGAATGCCACTTACAGTCGGCTGGGCGCAGCAGCTTTGCACACTTAACTCAACCAATCATATAGCACGAGTTTCTAAAGATTTATATGACAGTGCCTCAGAATTGACAAGACAACATGTTATGATTATTGCTTTTGCTTCCAGTTTTTAGGGCTATGCTGGCAAATATGTTGTCAGAGATCTTCTTACACTGATTTGACTATGGGGACAGACATAATTGGAAACCATAAAAAGTTACAAGTGGCAAATAGATTATTTGATAAGGCAGAGTTTAGGCAAGAATAGTGAAACCAGTTGCTTAAATGCAGCAGGACTCACACTAAGCACCTTTTTTGATATCAGTTTCATGTATCATATTGTTTTGTTTCAGATTCAGAGTGCTGTGGAAGTGTGGTGCCTACCCCAGCTGTGCAGCCATTGTCTCCATTCCAGAGGGTCTTGCCACCAATCTCCGCTGTGTTTGGACCAGAAGACATCAGTATTGATCCAATTTTAGGGCGAATTGGAGACCTGAGAGCAAGAATAATACCAAGTGACCTAAAGGCGCGGCTCACGTGGACAGCGCCAGATGTCGGCTCAACCCCAGTATCCCACTATGAGATTCGTTATGCACACAGCCTTTCTGATATCATAGAACACTATGAAAGTGTCGGTCAAATATGGAACTACGGGACACCATTTCCGTTAACTCCAGGATCAGAAACAACATTCTCATTGGACTTCACTCGAAATCCTTCCCTCCTCGATCTGCCATTGTATATTCGTATGAGAGCATTTGCAGAGAGTATTGACGGGCCAGTAAGTGGGCCAATTTCAAACTGGGTTTATGTGATGGTACCATCCCCTCCGCCTCCTCCACCACCTCCGACAACTCTTCCGACTTCCACTTTTGACATTTCGTCATGGCCAAATGAGAATACAGATGCAGCATCTGTTTTACCAGGTATAGCACAAGCAGAGAATTTTGGCCTGGAACTGATATTACCCATTGTCGGAGGGCTGGCACTACTGACCATCTGCCTCATAGTGTACTGCTACATTTGTATCCTACGCCGTCGTCACGGTAATTCTGACAAGAAACACAAGGGAAAAGACAAACACACTAGCAACGGAAAACAGCAAGTGACATCTCCTAGCACACCTGTCACCATCATGCCATCATCACCAGGAAATGTAAGCAGTGGCAACAGCAACAATTCAATAGCCCCACCACCCCAGCCTGACAGCATGCCTCCTCAATACGAGGCAACCATATCTGACGAAAAGAAGAGATTCAGTGTGTCACAGTTGCAGCAGGAGGAGCAGATGTTACAACAACAGCACGAACAACTTCTTCAACAACAACGAGACATGACTCCACATGTAGTTGCACTTCCATCAACTAACAGTGTTAGTGGCATTAGTACAATCTCCAATGGTGGAAGCAACACCATCACTCGCAGTGGCAGAACGCTCAGCCCTTACCAGTCCTGGACTGCATCCCAGTTGCTGCACGAGCATGAGAGAAGGCACAGCCCGTACGGAGGTCGACCTGACGAAGAGGTTACAGCGGGCAATGGTGGCAACCAAATGCCACCCCCAGTTCCACCTCTGCCAGCGTATACTGCAAGTAATAATGCCGTATATTCATCAGGACCTATTTATGGTGTCCATCCGGGTACATTCTCTACTTCAGCGGGTTACCACAGAAATGGATCTCTTGTTCCTTTCAACCCTAGCTTACAGGGCTCTTTAAGCTCTGTCAGCAGTGGAGACAGAAAGAAACGGAATGTCACTATGGTTTAGTGAAGAGTGCACAACTGTGAACGTTGCAGATTGGTGCGCTAAGAGTCTGACTTGATTTTTAAGAAAATGACGTTAACTTATAACATATCATATGTATATATTTTATATAGGTCAGTATTCTTTAAGTGTAGAAGAATGAATATTTTCCTTAAATGTTCGAATGGATGTGAAAAAGACATTGGAAATGTGAGAAAATACATTGGAAATGTGAGAAAATACTTGTGTGTGTTGTCCCGTGTGGTGCTTTTTTATGTGTATTTTTGTCTGAATGAGAGAAAAAGGTTAACATTGACATTTCTGCAACAGATCCAATTTTTTAAATATTAAATTTAATGTGCCAAATGTGTCATATGTGTATATACATAAATAGGATTCAGTATTTTTGTCATTGCTTGTAAGTCACTCTGTCTAGTCACAATTTTCTGTACAGATTAAAAGGTGAATTTACCTTTGTCGGTAAATTGAGTTGTAATTGAGACCAATAATTATTTGTTTAATAAACATAATGAAATGAGCTTATGCACTGATAAATAATGTTAGCTTACTGTTCTGTTTGAGAGAGAAAATGTCTTTGCACAACATACTTGTCTGCAGCATGGAAAAAGAAATGATCTCCATCACTTGTACATAATAAAGTTCAAATAATATGTTCATTCTACTTGTGGCACTCAGTGTGTGTAATTGTCATATTTCATAAAATTTTTTTCACACTTTCACTTGCTGCAGACTTATTTTACAGCATAATAATTTTTTTCAAAGTATTTATATATTACAAACACAAAGAAATTGCACAGTTGATATATGGAAGTGTATTATATGTAACTAGTAGAGTAGTTGCTATACAATTGGTTTCATGATACTCATTCGCCCCTTTACACCGACTGATTTTCATGAATAACCTGACAAATGTTTCCATGCTACTATTAAAACTGTCACCTGTGACTCATAGTAAAGTGATATTGATTGCTGATAAAGCTGAAATTGTGCATAGTAATGAACAACTGAAATAAGTAGTGTCTTTGGTTTCACCAAATTGCCTTTTCTTACAGGATCAGGAATAATTTACCACCTGAAATTGAAATGGTAGATAATTCCTTCACTTGCTCAAGTAGACTGCATTTCTCTTGCACTGAATTTCAAATCATATAAATATGAAGAAATGTGACTAAATTACTCTGTAATATTGAATACTTTGAAATGATTAAGAGAATTTTTGTTTGTTCATATGTGTAAATATTGATGTTTTTTGCCTCATACTGATTTTGTACTGAAATTTGCCATTTACAGTGTATATTGTACAGGATCTTATCAGCAGACATTAAAAAAGTTACAAGAAACAAATATATACTGGTTGATTTTCATTTCTACAATCCCATGTCAACTTGACAAAAATGCTTATATTAACTAGTACTATTCATACTCGAACACCAGTTCAGTTAATTACATTACCAAGCGATTGTTTATATATCAGGCTTCAGAAATGCACTGGAAGCAGGAAATCATAAATCTGTTAAGGTACCAAACATATTTTATGTCAAAGACTCATTCACCAAAGAACTTACGGAAAATTGCTTCATGTGAAAACTTTTAAGTCACATTTCAATTACACCAGTCAAGTACTGTCATTGAGTTTAACAAGCTGCATACTTGCAGGGGCACCTTGAGACTTTTAAGATGAAACTGTGTTAAATTTTAGTTTGAGTGAAAGGTATCGTAAAAAGTTAATGTTAGCTACATTTATTCAAGTTACTAACTTGTCGTACAAGAAAACATAAAATGGGTAAAGTTCATAGCATCATAAACAATGATTCAAGAAAATAAAGGAATAAGACAAGTCTTGCTAGCTACATTTCATTTCCTTCTGGTTTTCAATTTAATATAATTTTAAGATAATAAGAGAGCAGGATTATGAGTGATTCAACATTTAATGGGAATTATGACTGTCTAAACATCCACCTACAGAACTTCTGAGTTAACGTTGTCACTGGACTGATACAAGTGCAGTGCAAGGAGAGAATAACAGTAATAATAATATAGTAAGGACAGTTTACAACTCACCGTAAAGACATGGCGATGAGCTGCGACAGGCACATACAAAAGACACAGACATACAACACTTTCAGCTATGGGCCATGGCCTTCTTCAGAAAATAGAACACTCACGCAATCACACTCACAGTCATACAACCATCACCTCCAGCTGCCGTACTTGAATCACGCTCTGCGGCGAGTAAATCGTGGACGGGAGGGGAGAGGGGACAGGAAGGTGATGGTGGTGGGAATAGGTTAGATGGGAATTACAAGATGCAACTTAGGAATGGAGAGGCGAGTGAGGGGAGAAAAATAAAATTAATATACAAAATGCGTGCACACTGCAAGTACACAAGACTGCGTACATACACTGTCTCTCTCTCACACACATACACACACACATGTGCACGTGTACACATGATCGCACATTCTCGCACCACTCAAAATAGGTGAGGTTTGGGATAAAGAGGTAAGAACTGTAAGGTATGGGGAAAAGTAACAATAATAATGACAAAAAATAATAACAATAATGACAATTTATTACTTGACAAAACAAACCAGCTGCCATAATGTATGGGTGGAGATATGTGTGTGTTTGTGTATGTGTATCTTTGTACATTAGCTCATAAAAGGAAAAAAATTGGAAAGCTGTATTCTGATTTAACCGTTTAACATAAAATCTCGAGTATACTCGTTTTTTTAAATTCTGACGAAATAATAAAACGCCGAGTATACTCGGGCTTATCATTTCTGAGGGGCACACATTTTAAAAGGCCGAATTCGGCGGATGGTACACTGTACCACTACTAGGCATTTCCTTTCCTATTCCACTCCCAAATAGAATGAGGAAAAAAAGAATGCCTATATGCCTCCTTACAAGCCCTAATTTCTCTTATCTTGTCTTTACAATCATTACGCGAAATGTAAGTAAGTGGCAAGATCATTCTACACTCAGCTTCAAATTCCAGCCCTCTAAATTTCCTCAACAGAATTCCTTGAAAAGAATGTTGTCTTTCCTCCAGCGATCCCCATTTCACTTCCCGGAGCATTTCAGTGACCCTCCTGCATTGGTCAAACCTACCAGTAACAAATCTATCTGCTCGCCTCTGAACTGCCTCTATGTCTTCCTTTAATCTGAACTGCTAGGGGTCCCAAACACTTGAGTAATACTCAAGACTTGATTATACAAGCATTTTATACGCAGACTCTTATACAGATGAAGTACACCTTTCCAAAATTCTCCCAATAAACCAAAGTCGGCTGTCTGCATTACAACTGTCCTTACATATTCATTCCATTTCATACTGTTCTGCAATGTTACACCTAGATATTTGAATGATGCGACTGCATCAAGAAGCTCACTACTAATGTTCTATTTGAACATTATGGGATTGTTTTTCCTACTCATGCGCATCACCTTACATTTTTCTACATTGAGAGCTAGCTGCCATTCTTTGCACCAACTAGAAATTTTGTCTAAGTCATCCTGTATGCTACTACAGTCAATTAAAGAAGACACCCTCCCATACATCACAGCATCATCAGAAAACAGCTGCAAATTACAAGTTCCTCTGACCATCAGATCATTCATATAGGTTACACCTAGATATTTGAATGATGCGACTGCATCAAGAAGCTCACTACTAATGTTCTATTTGAACATTATGGGATTGTTTTTCCTACTCATGCGCATCACCTTACATTTTTCTACATTGAGAGCTAGCTGCCATTCTTTGCACCAACTAGAAATTTTGTCTAAGTCATCCTGTATGCTACTACAGTCAATTAAAGAAGACACCCTCCCATACATCACAGCATCATCAGAAAACAGCTGCAAATTACAAGTTCCTCTGACCATCAGATCATTCATATAGGTAGAAATTAATAGCCATCTTACATCACACTCTCCTGGGGGCACACCTGATGATACACTTGTCTCTGATGAACACTCTGTTTCAAGAACAATGTACTGAGTTCTATTACTTAGGAAGTCTTCCAGCCAGTCACAGATATGTGAACCTATTCCATTGCCCATATCTTCGTTAGCAATCTGCAGTGTGGCACAGCATCAAGCGCCTTTTTGAAATAGAGTAAAACGCAATCTGCCTGTTGCCCTTAATCCATGGCTCGCAAGATGTCATGTGAAAAAAGGGCAAGTTGAGTTTCACATGAATGATGTTACCTAAGCCCGTGCTGATTCATAGAATGAAGCTATTCTGCCTCAAGGAAATTTACTATATTCAAACTGAGAATATGCTCCAAAATTCTACAGGAAACCAATGTCAAGAAATTGACATGTAATTATGTGGGTCAGTTCTCTTTCCTTTCTTATGAACGGGAGTCCCTGCGCTTTTTTTCAATCACTATGAACTTTGCGCTGAATTAAAGATTTGCAATAAATGAAAGCTAAGTAAGGGGCCAATGTAGCAGAATACTCTTTGTAAAACTGAACACGTATTCCTTCCGGACCAGGAGACTTTTTTGTATTTAGCTCTCTCAGCTGCTTCTCTACACCGGAAATACCTATTACTATGTCCTCCATTTCAGAGTTTATACATTGATAAAATGGTGGTACAGTTGTGTGGTCCTCCTGCATTAAAGATTTCTTAAAGGTTAAATTTAGAACTTGAACCTTCTGTTTGCTTTCTTCTATTATTGCCTGTGTGACTGGAAAATGGGCTTTGACCCATTTATCCATTTTAGATAGGACAAGAATTTTTTCAGGTTCTGGGAAAGTTCTTTTGTTAAGGCATGGCTGTGGTAGTTATTGTATACTTCATGCATCAATCTTTTTATAGACACACAAATCTCTACTAACTTTTGCCTGTGTTGATTTGTGTGTTCTTTTTTTAACCGAGAGTGCAACAGCCTTTGCTTTCTCAGTAGCTTCTAACATTATTATTATAAGACGGTAGATCTATTCCATCCTTAATCGACTTTAAAGGCTCATATTCATGTAACCCTTTATTTACAATGAATTTAAATTTAATCCACAATTCCTCTACATCCATTGTTCCAGAACTAAACAATGTCCATTCATTTTCTAAGTGTGATCCTAACGATTGCTTATCGGCTCTTTCTAACGAAAACACGCTCCTAGTCTTCTTGATTGGTTTATTAACTTTTGTCACCATTGACACTCTGACGATATCATGATCATTAACTCCTGTCTCTACACAGACATAATTAAAAAGGTCAGGCCTGTTCATAGCTATTAGGTCTAAAATATTTCCATTGCGTGTGTTTTGCCGGTTTAATTGCTCAAGACAGTTTTCAGACAACGTGTACAAAAGTAGCTCGCAAGACTGCTTGTCTGTACCACCTGAAACGAAACTAGAGAGGACCCAATTTATACTCTAAGTCTCCCCCAGTTAATATCACATGGCCCGGATACGTACAAACTACCTGGCGTAGACTTTCTTTGAATGACTCTAAAACTGTTACTGCAGCACTGGGGGGCCGGTAAAAACACCCAGCTATTAACTCTACTTCTCTTAGGCCTGTTATTATATGTGCCCAGGTAACTTCATGGTTACCCTCGATCTCAGTAGAAACAATACCTTTGTTCACGGTGATGAACACTCCCTCTACAATTGTGTCCAATCTGTCTTTCCAATAAAAATATAGAATAGAACAGTTCATGACTCACTGCAAAGACATGATGATGAACTGCAACAGGAACACAAAAAAGACACACACATGCAACACCTTGAGCTATTGGCTAAGGCCTTCTTCAGAAATAAGAACATTCACACAATCACACAGGCACACAACAAAGTCACACAACCGTCATCTCCGGCTGCCACACTTCGAATCACACTCTGCGGTGTGGAAAGAGGGGAGGGGGGGGATGGGAAGGTTGTGTCATGATGGTGGGGATGGATATGGCACAGCCTTCCAGAATACGTACATATTATATGGGAGGAACGATCTGCAGCTTAGGGATGGAGTGGGAAGGCAGGTGAGAGGAGGAAAATAAAATAAAATGAATGCCCATAGCGGAAAAAAGGGGAACTTATCGTAAGTTGAGGCCTGGATAATTTCGGGATCGGGCAGTGGGCTGGGTTTCGGGATGGCATAGGATGGACTAGGATGTTATGGAGGTTGAGAGGGCGACAGTGGTGCAAGACCTGTCCAATCCACCCAACCAGCACTTTCTATTCCAGTCCTGTCACAGTCATGTCTTTGCAGTAAGTCATAAACTATCTTGTTATATATTGTTAATTCCAACTTGGACTTTTCATTATTCAATCTGTCTTCCAATATACATTCCATGCCTCGCTAAATATTTCTGAACTTGCCATATCATGATTTAGCCACCTTTCAATGCCTAAAACTATCTGAGCACAATAATTTCCATGCAGCTTGGCAAATTTGCAAACTTTGTTTTTAATACTTTGAAAGTTCAGGGCTAATATTTTGATAGTTGAATTTTTATGCTGAATGCGACCTGAATTTGCTGTCTGAATGTTGGCAGCAAGTGCTCATCAGAGCTAGCGCCTAACCTAAAAATCCTGAATGTGCACTCCACAAGTACTCTTCTACCCGAGTAGCCACTTCCTTAGTGTAGTGCACCCCTGATCTATCTAGGGGCGTCCTACAATTCCCCACCCAATAATACAGATCTAGAAATCTGTCTGAAAGACTATGACTGTCACAGAGTCGGCAAAGCCACTCAGCTCCAAACCAAAGGACCCGGATAAACCTGGGAACAATGCTACAAATCGACAGCTCTGCTTGCACCCTGTGTGCGAGGGCAGCAGCCTTCACTAATTCCGCGAACCGCCTGTAGGAACTGAGGATGTTTTCAGAACCCATGCGTCATTGATGCCAATGTGAGCCACGACTTGCAGTCGACCTCACCCCGTACGCTTGATAGCTGCCGGCAAGGCTGCCTCCACATCTCAAATGAGGTCCCCCCTCGGCAGACGCGCAGAGTGCACGTTGGACTTCTTTCCAGCAAATCTCCGTTCCATACTTACACATACAATCTGAGTGTGAGCTTCATCTCTAGTCACCCCACTGTCGTTGGGATGTAAAATCCTAACCTTCCTTCCTTTTTCTAATTCACAGTTACTCCATAATGCAGACATGGAAGGTAATCACAAAAATTTCTTTGTTGGTTGATCATGAAGGTTTGCTGTTGTATCTGTGTGTTTCAGTTTCAAAACATGGTAGACTAAATGTATTGTCTCTGAGGAAGAAGATGTACAATGGTTGCAAAAGGGTACATTGCATTAGATTTTTATAAAATAGTAAAGCATTTGAAATCAAGCAGTGTTCTGTAATGACAAAGTATAGATTCTATCATATCACATTGTTTATTTATTTAACATAGGACAGTTTACAACTCACCACAAAGACGTGACAGGCGCACAAAAAAGATACAGACATACAGCATTTTCAGCTATTGTAAATGACCTTCTTTAGAATTAGGAACATTCATGAATCATACAGGCACACAGCACAGTTACTCAACCATCAGCTCTGGCTGCCAGAATGTGACTGTGTTGTGCGCCTTTGTGATTGTGTGAATGTTCCTAATTATGAAGAAGGACATGGCCGATAGATGAAAATGTATGTGTGTGTCTTTTTAGTGTGCGTGTTGCGGCTCGGCATATTGTCTTTGCGGTGAGTTATAAACCATCCAATTACTGTATTGTTAATCCCAACCTGGACTTTCTATTATTAGATTTTCTTTCATTATTTATTTAGTGTAAGGAAGAACAAAACATAAAAATGTCACATGTGTCATAGATTACAAACTACATATCTTCAACCTTAAATTATGTAAGAAATTCCTGCATTATTAATTTATATATGAATATCTAAATTTTTTAATAAATATTTTTCAGTATTACAAGTCTCACATAAAAAGTCAATGAATGTTTCACAATATGCATGTGTTATGCAGTCCTTCACAATATGTTGCACTGTCTAACTCTCCACACCACAGTCATTCTGGGGTGGGGATTTTTCCCCATTTATGGAGCACAACTGCCACGTCTGCTGTGGATTCAGTTAAGGGTTCTCCAGATTGCAAGGGGCCGATGGAATCTTAGTGTCTTTTTCTCGAAACCGGGCATGATTTGGCATTGTGCAAAGCAGTTTGTCACCACTGTTCAGCCCATAATAGAAGGAAATTGAACTTACTTTCTGAAAGGGCATTGGCTATAGTAACGGCAGGACATCTTGATCTCAGCCTCCAAAGTTCTGCATGGGCTTGATCATTTAGCAGTGGTAGCTGAAGGTTACCCAGGAATTTTTGGTATTTAGGCATGAGGGCACACTATCGTCTGGCATCTAGTGGTCGGATGTGACTCATAACAGGTATTCAGTAGGTAGGAGTAGAACTAATTGCCCTACTGGTAATGTGCATGGCCTCATTCAGCTGTGGGTCGGCTATATGTGTATGGGTATGTAGTATTACTGCTAATTTGCAGTGGCATTATGAATCGCTTTTCCCACCATGATATGTTTATAATCAATAAAATGGGACTTAAGGGTAATGAAAGGGTATATACTGTGTGCCTGTCGCATGTTCGTGCAGGGCCGCAGTTGCAGAGAGTTGGGAGTGGGCTGTGAGGCTGCTACTTGCTATGGAAATTGGCACAGTGTAGCCGGCCATGGAGTAAACTATTCTACCCTTCTACAGATGCTCCTAATAATGTAATTGTGGATTTAAATATCTTTGTATATTATAATAATTGATCTTGTTTTGTTATAAATAACGTTGTTCATTATCTGTCAGTCTAATATGTACTACATAGCAAACGGAGTATGTTGTAAATAATGATGTACATTTTCATATGTTACATACCATTGCACTGTACATAGTACAGAAAATTGTTACTGTCTCTGAAAAAGAAGAGACTAATTCAACATCAAACAATCTATGTATATGTTAATTTTTTTACTGGGATATTCTATATATTTTATAGAAATTCCATTGAAAAGAAAACTAGGGTACGATTTTTACTAGGTGAGGTTTTCAGTTACTTGCCTGCTGTGCTACAACTGGGGCAGGTTCATACTTTACACACACACAGTGACACTTTACAAATTTACATACACGCACACTGCACAAACATGTGACACTAGACACTCGCTATGGCATTGAAAGAGTGGGGGTTGGAGCTTTTCTTCTGGGGTTCTGTACATGAAGCTATGGCGATCCGTTCTGTATCGGGACATCTCACATCCACCCTGCCATTTTTTGCCCTCTGGTGCCATAGTGAAGTACAGAAGTGACCAGGGCTGGAGGGGTGTTTCCAGTTCTTGGGGGCTATCTTGCTTTTTATCTTCACTCCAATTTCCTGATTTTCTACTTTTTTCTTTCTTTCTTCTCTTCCCAGGGTTTTTCTTCCCTCTTTCCACAATGTACGTTGATCTCTGTGGAGATACTTCCCAGTTTCCAAGCCAGATACCTTTTTTCTTTCTCTCCATTTAGTCTGAATACAACCCCAGTTGATTACTTCTGAGAGTCTTGCCTGAGGTCCAGTTCGCATACTTTGCAGATACAATCACACACTTTCACAAATACATTCATCTACACTTATGCAACTTTAACAATTATAAAAACATTGGTACACAATATACAAACACAGAACACATATTACAGTAATAATTCAATTGCTAAAAACACACATCTGAAGGTTGGGGGAGGGTTAAAGGAAAGAAGGACATACCTATTAAAAAGGTATAAAAAGTGTGTGTGCTCCTTAGAGAAAATACAATGAAGGTGAACATCCACAAACACATACACAATCAAAATTGTAATGAACAAGAACCCAAGGCATTTAAAGATTAAGGATGTTGAAGCTTAAAGAAGGTATCATGTACTATGCAGGTTCTGTATACCTAGGTGTATAGGGAACAAGTAAGAGGAGAGTTTGGTTAGTATGCCAGACCTGGAGGCAGGCTGAGCCAAGTGGAGACAGGTGCCTAGAGAAAGAGCATAGTTCATATTGTGTTATACTCCGCCACTAAGACACAATAAATGAAGTGTCTTGCAAACTAAGTCGTGACTGTTCTATCCAGACACAATTTATTGACTGAAATAGTGGTGCTAAGCCATGCAACAATCAAAACAATAATTCTTCTTATAATTATAAAATAACAATCTTCCTTAGAAGTTTTTGTTTAAATTTTTCTCATAACAGTTTCTTCGATATAACTCTCTTGAAAATATTGCAATATAATTGACAACCAAAATTCATGAGCAATGCAGCTGCTCCTAAAGCAGAGTAATGAAAGGTAGAAATGATTACGATCCTTTGGTTCCTGCGTTCCTGGCGAAGCCTTTCCATGGAGAGCAGAGGTGGCCGGGCGGCGACCGGGAGTTGGGCAGCGCGGCGTGGCGAGACGACGGCCGAGAGACTCCAGCAGTTTCCAGTGGCGACTCCGTTCCTCGATGGCGGCGTGGTCCAGGACGCCTTGACATGGCTGTAGGGCCGGTATTTAACGCGGCGCGGAAGGAGACACTCGAAGCTGCTTGGCGGTCCGCAGCTTGCTGTGATAGACCGCTTTAGTGTCTACTTCCCCCACGTCAAGTAGTCCGTGGTGTCGCTGATACTGCGCCGGCGCCTGGCGGGAGCAGCCCAGTGACATCTCTCGGCCACGGCTAGCCTGCGTGCCTTGTGACGTAGCTGAGTCGAGGCGAGGCGCGGGGTTTAAGCAGGGTACGCGCGGTGACATTGTTGCGCCGTGGCGCGTGTACTGGCGCTCTTTTATCTGTTGCCGTTGCGCGCCACGGCAATAAAAGTTCCACTGATTTAACAAAAATTATTTCAAACAGTTCAGTCTGCACACAACTAAACAAATTTAATCACACAGGTTCTCGCATACTGAAACAGACACTTAGCAGAAAGTCTGATAATAGCAGCAGCTTTACAACCTGTGACAAAGTTCATAAACACCAAACAGGGCAAAAAGAACTTCCCATAGCGTAACGAAGAGTCCAAACCGGTAACTAAGACTTAAGTCCATATCAGGTTTCTTCTCAAAGAGTACAAACATGGTCCTTAGTATCCTTGATCAGAGGCAGAGTTGTAGACACTTTCCAGGCGAGACGAGAACTGCTGGAACTGGCTCTGTGACTCACTTATATTGACAGCTTCGGCCAATCCTTACGTTTGTTGACAGTAGTGCTCACTCTGGTGGTGAAGGAAGCGCCGTCTAGATAGCTCGTATGGATTGTGGTGTGTATATGCTGCTGCTAGCCCAGCACACGACGCGTTCACTTACGGCTGTAATGGATTTCCTGGTGCAGTGTCAGCGATGCTTGCCCCTCGCCGTGCACAGTGTGGTGCGCCAAGTCGGTTGTGTGGTGGCGGATACAACAGTTCACAATGGGGTTGAGTGAGGAAATGATCCTACCAACTAACAAACTGTACTTGTAAGGTTGTTGTTGTTGTTGTTGTGGTCTTCAGTCCGCAGACTGCTTTGATGCAGCTCTCCATGCTACCCTGTCCTGTGCAAGTCTCTTCAGCTGAGAATACGTTCGGCAACCTACATCCTTTTGAATCTGCTTACTATATTCGTCCCTCAGTCTTCCTTTTCGCCATGATTCGGTTAAGCACCTCCTCATTAGTTACACGATCTACCCATCTAATTTTCATCATTTGCCTGTAGCACCACATTTCAAAAGCTTCTATCATCTTTCTATCTGAACTCCTTATCGTCCATGTTTCACTTCCATACAATGCTACACTCCAGACAAATGCTTTTAGAAAGGACTTTCTAACATTTAAAGTAATATTGGTTGTTAACAAGTTTCGCTTCTTTAGAAACGCTTTTCTTCCCATAGCCATTCTGCATTTTATATCTTCTTTACTTCGGCAATCAAAAGTTATCTTGCTACCCAAATAGCTAAATTCATCTACTACTTTTATTGTCTCATTACCTAATCTAATTCCTTCAGCATCGCCTGATTTTCTGACATTGTACTCCATTACCTTCATTTTACTCTTGTTAATGTACATCTTATATCTTCAAGACACTGTCCATTCCTTTCAATTGCTCTTCCAGATCTTTTGTGGTCTCTGACAGAATTACTATGTCATCAGCAAACCACAATGTTTTTATTTCTTCTCCCTGCACTTTAATGCCCTCTACATACTTCTCCTTCCATTCCTTCACTGCCTGCTCAATGTACAGATTGAACAACATTGGGGAAAGGCTACAACCCTGTCTTACTCCCTTCTCTACCTCTGCGTCTCTTTCTTGCCCTTCAACTCTAATAACTGCTGTCTGGTTTTTGTATAGGTTGAATATAACTCTTCCCTCCCTATATTTTACCCCTGATACTTTCAGAATTTGGAAGAGTGTATTCCAGTCGACACTGTCAAAAGTTTTCTCCAAATCGACAAACGCTAAAAACATAGGTTTCCTTTTCCTCGTGTTCCTACATTTCTCCTAAATACAAACTGATCTTCCCCGAGGTAGATTCAACAAGTTTTTCCATTCATCTGTAAATAATTCGTGTTAGTATTTTGCACCCATGACTAATAGTTCTGTAATTTTCAAACTTGTCTGCACTTGCTTTCTTTGGAATTGGAATTACAATTTTCTTCTTGAAGTCAGAAGGTATTTCCCCTGTCTCATACATCTTGCATACCAGGTGATACAATTTTTTCACGACAGGCTCTCCTAACGACATCAGCAGTTCAGACGGAATATCATCTACTCCAGGGGCCTTGTTTCGACTCAAGTCCTTCAGCGCTCTGTCAAATTCTTCTCGCAGTATCATATCTCCTATCTCATCTTCCTCCACTTTGTCTTCCATTTCTAGAATACTGCCTTCAAGTTTATTTCCTTTGTATAGACGCTCTATATATTCCTTCCACAGTCCAGCTTTTCCCTCTTCGCTTAGTACTGGTTTTCCGTCTGAATTCTTGATATTGATACAGCTGCTTTTCTTGTCTCCAAATATCTCTTTTATTTTCCTGTAGGCAGTATCTATTTTCACCCTAGTTATGCATTCTTCTATGGTTCTTCATTTGTCCTCTCACCACTCCTGCTTAGCCAGTCTGCACTTCCTGTCAATCTCATTTTTCAGACATTTGTACTCCCTTTTTCCTGTTTCACATGCTGAATTTTTATATTTTCTCCTCTCATCAATTGAGTTCAGTATATCCTGTGTTATCCAGGAATTTCTATTAGGCCTTCTCCTTCAGCCTATATGGTCCTCTGTAGCCTTCACTGCACTATCTCTCAGAGCTACCCATTCTTCTGTATTACTTTCCCCCGTTTCACCAACCAATCCTTGCCTAATGCTCCCTCTGAAACTCTCAACCACTTCTGGTTCCTTCAATTTATCCAGGTTCCATCTCCTAACCTTTCTACCTTCCTGCAGTCTCTTAAGTTTTAATCTGCAGTTCATAACTGATAAGTTATGGTCAGAGTCTATATCTGCCCCTGGATATGTCTTATAGTTTAGAACCTGGTTTCTAAATCTATTTCTTACCATTATAAAGTCAATCTGGTACCTTCCAGTGTCTCCTGGTCTCTTCCACATATACAGCTTCTTTTATGATGATTAAACCAAGTGTTGGTGATCATTAAATTGTGCTCTGCGCAAAATTCTACCAAGAGATCTCCTCTTTCATTCCTTTTTCCCAGTCCATATTCACCTACTACATTTCCTTCTCTTCTCTTTCCTACTACCGAGTCCCAGTCCCCCATCACTTATAAGGTAAAGTGGAGTATAGTGGTAGTAGATATCACAGGCATAGGGATGTGTGATCAACAACACTCTCAGTAGGTGCGTGAGGGGTACCAGCATCTTGTAATCTACAGTGATTATAGTTTGTTGCAGGCAGGAAGTTAAACCAGTTCTGTAACAAAGCTAATTTTTAAATATATATAAGGATTACAAAAATATATCTCTGAAAATAATGTATTTGGTTGTGATTTCTTTACATAACTTGTTTGGTCACTATGAATAACTATTAACAAAGTTAAATTATAGAGAATTTATTCTTGATACATGAAACCCTCTGATATGAGCTAATGTGTTGAGAATAATTAATAAATAAATAAATAAATAAATAAATAAAATAAAAAAGGACTATGTTGAAATTACTTAATCTATGTTGAAATTAATTAATGAAAGACTATGTCTGAAACTGATTAAGGTTACCAAAGAAAAAAGATATTAATAATCTTTAAAGACTATTAGCCTAATGGGTAACACATCATGGCTAAGGTTGAGGATCTGTAGCGTAACCATCGATTTGTGGTTGCACTATGAATCACTTTTCCCACCATGATGTTTATAATCAATATTTTAAACATGACTGCATCTCAGCAATGGTTATAGGATATCAAATTAATAAGCAGCCAACCAGTTGCAGTAATAGTTGTTTAATAAACTTTTGACCACGGTTTCAACAGATGTAAACCCATCTTTTTCAGAAATACATGTATACCTATAGACAATGCGACACCATAAATTAAAATTCATTATCGTTATGCCTGAAATATGCATCATACCATGTATCACGCATATTTCAGGCATAACGATTATGAATTTTAATTTATGATGTCACATTATCTATAGGTATACATGTATTTCTGAAGAAGACGGGTTTATATCTGTCGAAACCGTGGTCAAAAGTTTATTAAATAACTATTATTGCAACTGGTTGGCTGCTTATTAAATTGCTATGTTTATAACCAATAAAACAGGATTTAGTTTAATCAAAGAACGTATACTGTGTGCCTGTCGCATGTTTGCACAGGGCTGCAGTTGCAGAGACTTGGGAGAAGGCCGCGAGGCTGAACTTGCTACGGCAGTTGGCACAGTGCAGGCGGCCGTGGAGTAATCTATTCTATCCTTCTACAGACGCTCCAAGGAACGTCAGTGTGCATTTAAATATCTCTGTGTTTTATAATAATTGATCTTGTTTTGTTATAAATAATATCATTCATCATCTATCATTCTAAAATGTGCTATGTAGCAAACAGGCTATATACATATACATAATTATATACATTGAACATTTGCAACATACCAGTTAACTATAGAAATTTGTAATATTTGGGAGAATTTCTTTATCTATAACTGAAACTGACCTGCAAATGGAAAATAAGATGTATTTAATCTAAAGTTGAGATTGGGTTTTTCTTATCTTTCAATTCAACAACAGTTACACTACAGGTGCTGTCCAACCACACTTGCACAAAGTATGTTGCAGCGAAATTGACGAGATGAAGAGCTGAAATTCACAGAAACCACAGAAGAGCCACAGCTAGTACCACATAACATGTGCATAATATTGGTTCTGCTCCTCATCTTCATGGCTAGCTTTGCAAGGTGCTCCTTACTGGAGTGTGTACAGTCAGAAGTGATGCCTAGGTATTTCCAATGTGTGTTGTGGCAAAGACTGTTTCCACAAAATCCAACATTGAGGCCTCTGTCGGTAAATCTATTGCAGAAATGGAATCAGGGCACTTCTGTTTTATTTTACTGGCAAAAATATTTGGCTAGCTTGTTCAGGTCTGAAATGAGGACTTCTTCCATTGTTTCAAACATACTGCATTCAACAGAAATGGCACAATCATCTGCATAACCAAACTTTCTAGATTGTGTTTTAAGTATATCAGACAAATACAAGTTAAAAAGGAAGCAAGCACAGAACCTTGCGGTATTGTTCAATGTGGAGAAAGGTCTGGAGTGTTCTGGTCATTCATCACAGTTCATTTTGAGAGCTCTAAGTTTATGTTTATTTTGCCAAGTGAAGACTTTATCTCCCAGTGCTCTAAATGTAGATCTGCAATCTTGTTGGCGCCAATCTGCAATCTTGTTGGCTGTTATGTCATTGATCTCTCTCACATTCTTTTTCCTTCCTCTTAGTTTCTATAGTGAAGACCATGCTTCTCTTCTAGAGGTTTGGAAGCTGAGTGGTTCAGCTGTTTGTAACCGGTCAATAACTTTCTAAAAATAAAAGATGAAAATATTGAATGTGTATCAACAACAAAATTTCTGGGAATGCACATTGATTCGCAATTAAAGTGGACCAAACACATTACTGTTCTCGGGAAGAAAATAGCCTCAGCTTGCTCCCCACTCAGAATAATAAATTCAGTGTGTAGCAGCTCATGTACTAGGACAGCATATTCTGAGAATATACGTTCATTAATTCGTTATGGCATTATCTTCTGGGGAACAAACAAACAAAATAGGCAGGCAATATTCAAGCTACAGAAAAGGGCTGTACGGATCATCACAAACAGTAGCTCGAGGGCACACTGTAATGAATTATTCAAATATATGGGAATACTAACTGTTTCATGCGAATACATTTTACAGTCAGCCATATACATAAAGGAAAACATCAACCAGTACCCACCAAACAGCTCCATACATGAACATGAAACCAGATCCAGCCACCACCTACATCTCAATAGAAAAAACACAACAAAAACCCAAAATAGTATATTATATAATGGAATAAAACTATATAACAGACTTCCCCAGGATATATAAAATAAAGATAAAATACAGGACTTCAGAAATTCCCTAAAAAAATATCTATTAGAGAAATGCTACTATACTGTCCAGGACTACCTAAATTAAGATGCAAATGTATGTTTGTCAATTATCATCAACAGTGACATATGAGCATGTAAATTTAATAAATATTTTATTTGTCTGTAAGTGTAGATGATGTACTTAAAGTTTTATGTTTGTATTGTATACAAATATGATGACAACATCCATACAATTTTTATTGTATACGGATGGATAAATAAATAAATTTGGAGTGGCATGTTGGATCTAGGCTGTACAACAGGTCATTTGCAATTTCTTGGTCACATGTCTTGAGGAACACTTCATAAAGTTGTTCGCACATTTTGTCCCAACCTGGAATCAAATATCAAGTACAAATTGTTGGCCTTCACCATTTTCGACACTGTCCCGGTACTCCGATTGAGTATGACAACAGTTAAAGTTTCCAACACACACTTCAGAGTGTTGTGATGTAGGAATAACTTGAGGAGTCCAGGATATAGATGGAGATTTCTATATGTTGATTTAGTTACATCACTTAGGTTAATTGTTACTTCATAAATGTCATTGGGATTGGAGGATAAACAGAAGCTGGCATTTTCGATTGTTGTGCAGGCGTGTTGCCTCTCGATAAGCATGACTGTATGTTGCTCCTAGTTTTTAATAGCCAGGAATTTTCACCCTATCACTAAGTTGCCCTCATCTGTAGCATGAGTTTCCTGGATAGCAACAATGTCAGTTTCATTCTGAGATAAGATATGGTGTAGGTCTTGGCATGGGATCTACTTATTTCTTCTATGTTAATCAAATTCTGATAACTAGTCCAGGCTTCTTGCTGGGGGAGGGGGGGGGGAAGTCCCTTAGAAGGAGCATTTACATTTTATTTATTTTTATTGGTTTTTTTCTGTTCCATAGGACCCAATTGAGCAGTGAGACTCCATGATTATGGAACAATTGTTACACAAGAATGGCAATAGAAAAATTTTAAGTAGTTCTTTGCACATGACAATCTTAAGACAAAGTGAAAAGAATCAATAAAGAAAAAAAATGAATTAGCTTAATTGTTTAACTTTTCTAGGAGTTCCTTGGCAGAATAAAAGGAGTGAGCTATGAGGTAGCTCTTCAATTTAGATTTGAAAGCGTGTGGATTAGTGCTAAAATTCTTTAGTTCTTGTAGCAGCTTATTGAAAATGGACGCTGCAGAAAACTGCACACCTTTCTGCACAAGTATTAAGGTGGTGTAATGCAAATGTAGATTCCACTTCTGTCTAGTATTCACCGAGAGAAAGCTACTAACTCGTGGGAATAAGCTGATATTATTAACAACAAAGGACATTAAAGAAAAAACGTATTGTGACACCAGAGTTAAAATTCCCAGACTATTGAAAAGGGGTCGACATGACGTTCGCGAACTTACACCAGATATTGCTCGAACCGCCCGTTTTTGAGCCAGAAATATCCTTTTTGCATCAGGTGAGTTACCCCAAAAAACAATGCCGTACGCCATAAGTGAGTGAAAGTAAGCATAATAGACTACTTTTCGTGTTGAAAAATCACTTATTTCAGATATTGTTCTAATGGTAAATATAACAGACTTTAGTTTTGAAACATGATCCTGAATGTGGGCTTTCCATGACAGCTTACTGTCTATATGAACACCTAGAAATTTGAACGGTTCAGTCTCACTTACCACATGCCCATTATGTGTAATCAAAATGTCAGCTTTCATCAAATTATGTGATAGAAATTGTAAAAACTGAGTTTTATTGTGATTTAACATCAACTTGTTTTCTACAAGCCATGAAATTATCTCTTGAACTGCATTATTTGATACTGTGTCAATATTATGAGCAAAATCCTTCACTACCAAGCTGGTATCATCAGCAAACAAAAATATTTTACAGTAACCTGTTACACTTGAAGGCATATCATTTATATAAATAAGAAACAGCAATGGTCCCAAAACAGATCCCCCCCCCCCCCCACACAGACACTTAATTGTGGCCCATTGGGATTGTATGTCATAGTCATTTTCTACACTGCGGAGAATTACCTTCTGTTGTCTATTATTAAAGTAAGAGGTGAACCAGTTGTGAGCTACTCCCCGTATCCCATAATGTTCCAACTTCTGCAACAATGTTTTGTGATCAACATAATTAAACGCTTTTGTTAAATCAAAGAAGACGCCTAATGTCAGTAGCCTCTTATTTAACTCATCAAGTGCCTCACAGAGAAACTAAAATATAGCATTTTCATTCGTTAAACCACTTCTAAAACCAAACTGTACATTTGACAATAAATTATGTGAACTGAAATGATCAATTAATCTTGAATATACAGCCTTTTCAATAACTTTAGAAAAAACCGATGGCATAGAAATAGGTCTATAGTTGTCTACATTATCCCTTTCTCCTTTTTTTATAAAGTGGTTTCACTACTGAGTACTTTAATCTGTCAGGAAACTGACCATTCTGAAAGGAAAAATTACAAATATGGCTTAGTACTGGGCTAACATATGGAGAACAGTACTTTAGAATTCTGCTAGACACCCCAATCCACATTTTGTGACATTTCAAGTAATATTTTGAGCCAGAGGATCACTGTGATAGGCTGCCTTAACTTCTTGGTGTTCGATGTTTCGCTCAAAGTGATAATTCCTTAGCTCTACCCAAACGACGCAAGTAGGTTGAGCAGTGCTATTGATGCAAACAATCATTGTTCCACATTGTTAATGTTGGTGCATTTACTGTGCAAGTAAGAAAATCACCCAAAAGTGTCAATCAGAACTTAATTGTTCTACAATCTGGTGGTGATATGAGTTCTAATCTTACATGCAATATGGGGGAAGAGTGATGTAGAGATGGACCAAACATACTGTCATATAGAAACGGACAGCAAAAAGTTCCCTAAATTTACTTCCTTGAACAGTGGTGCCATGCATGTATATTATGTCTCTGTAGTTCCCAAATAGCATTAAATCTGTGTCTGCATGCAGATTATGTCAGTATTAATGTTTCCTCTTTTGCGTAAAACTGTAACAGTGCATAATGAATATAAAGACTGAATTTTCAATGTGTTCTGAAATTTTACCTGTTAAAATTACAGGCAATATTCAATACCAATTTTCTTTTTCCTTCTGTTTTCTATTGCAATGAATGAGCTAAAAACATAATTGCACATGTTAAAATGCCACTATCTCAATATCAATTCTACGAACTGGACATATACAATTCTATTAGCAGCCAGATATGAAAATACTCAACAAAAACTCACTCAGCAATATCTCCACAGAGAGTGAGCACATTCAAGACAATCAAGTTGAGTTACTGGGTAGCTATCTGCATAATCCACTTCATGCAATCAGCCAGATGATTTCATACGAATGTCAGGATGGTTCCTTACAAAATACATCACTGCTTGCTTCTCCTCCAGTACTAAGAAATAAAAGAAAAACCTTTGGATGGCATATAAGAAACTAATCTTCCACCCTTGCTTTGTGTTATTTCTGGTTATTAAATGAGCAAATACAACAGACATTCTTGTGATCAGTTGTGTCTGATTAACTACCAACCCAACAAATTATGACTTAATGTACCATGCTAGGTGTTTACACAATGAGAATCCAGTCATGACTAAACTCTGTGTGTGTGTGTGTGTGTGTGTGTGTGTGTGTGTGTGTAGGGGCAGGCAGGTTTTCACATGGTGGAATGGACCATTCCTTTGTGGGCATCAGGATAGTTTCTTCTTCTTTACTTCATGGATTGGGCACATTTGTCCATTCTGACATCACAGTTGTCTCTCCTGCACCTCCATTGAACTGTTCTTTCCCTCAGCATGTAATCCACTGTTGCTCTGGAAATGTAATGTACTGAATTCTTCGTAAATCATCATTTCAGTTCTGTTGTTTACAACCTTATTATGTACTGATTCTATGTGTAACTCCTTCCTAATATTCCCACTTCAGATTCTTTTGTGTCCCAGCCTCGTTGCCACTTTTGTGTCTCTTATCCGTCGTAGGTGTCGGTGGCCGAGTAGAAAAGTACCGATACAGGAATAAAGGTTGCACGCTTGTGCAGGTACGAAGGTAAGCAGCCAGTGGGACAGCAGAAACTAGAAACACTAGAGTAAATTAGAACGAGATATATATTGCACAGAATTTATACAATACTTAACTTTTACATAGTTCAGTACTGCAGAAGGCTGATACATAGTTGAGCTAGAGGCCTGCCTAGTGCCTGTCCAATAGTCAAGTCTTCACTGGTTCCTATCTGATTCCGAAGGTCTTAACTGGTTCCTATCTCAGTCCCAAGTGAACGATGTCATTCAGTGGTGGCCATGAGCGGAGTTGTAGCAGAGGGCGCTCGTGGCTGACGTCGTAAGAACGCCGCACCGTGCGTGCATGGCGGCGCGCGGCGAAAGTAGGTGGCGCGCACTTTGTACTTGTGCGACACCACAGATTCAGCACCAGATTTCTGTCATAAAGCAATATATTTTACACAGTAATTTCCATTTCATGTTTGCCTGTACTTATTTTTAAAAGTTATCTGGATTGTTCCATACATGGCTTGAAACTTGCTAATTATTTGTTCGATGTCTTTGTCTTCAATATAACTTATGTCGCCAAGTGAGAAATTTAACTCAATACTTGTTCTACTATATTGTTTGCTATTACAACCTTTGATCTAGCTTGATCCTTTCCTCCAAAAGCCATTACTTTTGTTTTATTAACTGTGATTATAAGATTTACTTAGACCATTAAAAAGATATATGGATTTGTGCAACTATGTCTTTTTTTTTTTTTTTTTTTTTTTTAATCAATGTTTGATTGTTTACAAATACAACAGTGTTAGAATTGATAGTGTGTGATATCTTAATACCAGGATATCAGTTGTGGCTGGTGGTATCCAAAGTTGGATGTTGCTCCCAAGTTTCAATGTTACATTTTTATATGAGATACTTACAAGAGAGAAAATTCCACTTAAAAGACTGGAGTCAAGAGACATATTATACATCATAACACTTATCCGTATCTCATCTGTGCTGGAAATTTACTCTCCTACTTTTTATGAATGCAAATTTATCAGTTGCCCGCCGACCAAAGTCTGTGATCACCATCAAAATATCTTTTTCAGTGGAAAACATTGCCACAGCTGCTGGAGTACAGAGTTGTGTAAGAATGATATTATTCTTTTGAAAGTTGAAAAGCACATTTCTGCTTCAATTCACATTGAAAATTAACTTCAAAAGTTTAGAGCACACAGTGAATATCTTCCCTTTGTTGGTGATTATTATAGACTCTGTTCAATATTCACTAATCTTTTTTTCTTACCTTCTCTCTTACCTGAAGGAACCCTGTTCCGAAAACTTGTTATATTTTCATCCTTTTTTCTTTCTGTATGCGACTATTGGTGGTAAGGAAGTACTGGCCAGCCAATCTATCTCTTTTGAAAAATAATTTATCATCTCTGTGGAGAATTTCCATCATTTTTATTTTATTTATTTACTAGCAAATCCGGCAACGCTTCGCAGTAGCTTCCCCCTATGTCTAGCCCTTCCTTCTCTTCCCTTTGTCCATCTCCTCCTCCACCTACCTCCACACCACTCCCTCTTACCTCACACCACATCCATCTCCTCCCCTTCCTCTCTGCTTCTATATCATCTCCCCTTTTTAAATCCATTTCATTCCCCCATAATCTGTCTCCTCCTTCCCAGCTCTCTGATCTTATTTATTGTTATTGCAATCGAGAACTTGATTGGGGATAGAAGTCAAAATGGACAGGTAACTCAATGGAAACGGGTTATTAGAGAGACGTTTCGAGCTGCTCTATCTGTGAGGTTAGTAGCTTCAATGGTCGCACGTTTAATGGTTGCATTGAACGAACAGGTCTGATTATAAGTGTAGGCATAAAAACAACCGTCCTATTTATGTTAAAAATGACTGGGGAAAAAAAAACAAAAAAAAAAAAAAACAAAAACAAAAAAACAACACCACCCACACATTTTTACAGCACAGCTTAGCATATTTTTCTCTCAGCGAGCAGTATAGAAATGTTTCTTATAACACATGTATATCTTCTTAAGAGTTTTTGAATTAGATGCAAAGTAATTGCAGCATGATCATACTTTAATGATACAAATTCCATATGAAACAAAACAATTAACTGAAATAAAATAAGTGGGATGGCAATACAATGTTTCGAAAGTTTTTGAGTTGTGTTCAGTTCTTCTTAGGAATCTAATTGAAACATGATTAACAACATTCCTACATACCAGTAAAATTTTACAATCCGCAACACTTGCGTGGTATAGCTATGTTGGCAACAGCTGTTGGATTGTGGGAATGAAGCCGACCAATCGTAGCAAAGCTTGAGATAGCCAATAAAATTTTAGATGGCGACAGTTTGTTCCAAAGCCAACAAATGCATCCACTGCGTAATCGACTGCTGGATTGTATCTGTACCCCAAGCATTCAATTATAATTGCCATGCATGGCTGCCTGTTTTGTCGACGACCCAAATTATTTAATGCGTAAACTGCAACAGAGGGAGTCGAACTCGACTGTATCCTTTGTTTCAGAGTCATAACAGATCGCGCTTGAGAATTTCTTTTTGATTTACCTCCAAGCGCTGTGTACGATCTTCATCGGTCTACACTCACGTAGTAAGATTGTGTAGCACATATGCCGACCAATATTAAGACACAATGGAGGCATTGTTCTAAAAAATAAACCACGATCTGTACTTAATTTGTTTGTAACAATTAAAAATACCATGAAATAACATCATTTCTATCTTTGCATAAACTCCAAAGTTATGATCACCACCGATAACACCATGGAGATAAGAATAATACGGAGGGGCTCGTAAAGAATCAACGTTTCATGTTAAATCTGTCTGACAGTTTTCACCTTGTGTGCATAACACCATCTCCCTTTATTCTAACATCCTTGGCATATCTGTTCGTTCTGTTACAGCGTATTTGGCCGCTAGGCGAGTAGCGAATGAATAATCTGAGTGTTGGATAATTGAGAACATGATCCCGGTTGCAAGTGTACTTTCAGTTTTTCTCAAATTCTCATATAATATCTAACAGAAACACCCATTGATGGAAACGTGAATAAATAATGGTGACATATAATACAGGTAATATGTAAAACTGCAAACAAAGTTTTATGAAAAAAAAAAGAGAATGATAGGAAAAAGAAATTGTTTGGATATATGGAATGAAGATATAAAACAAGTTATTTAAGATAAAAAGAAAAGCATACAAGACATATTTATAAAGTAAAACAAATATACCCTATGAAATATATAAAGATAAAAGAAAAAACACAAAGAGAATAACCAGAAAGATTTACAAGGAAACATGGAATAATTTTATAAGTGAGGTAGAGCAAGATGTACACAAGAGGCAGCTAATTGGATACAAACAAATCAAACATATAAATGAATCCAGAAAATGTCCTCCAAGACTGAACCTAATAAATCAACAACATTGAATAAAACACTATAAACAATTATGATATAATGATGAAGTGTACGAAACAGGAACAGTTAACTCCAGAAATCTTGGTACAGATGCGATGACATTACAAGAAATAAATTCAGTACTAAGATCTATAAAAACTAGGAAAATAATGTGAAACTTATTAAATATAATGGCAGAAAATTCAAATTGAGAATTTCACATCTGCTCAATAAATGCTGGAAAAATTGCGAATAACTCTCTTCACGAACAGCTCTAGTTAGAAATTTTCAAAGGAGAAGACGACAAAAATTGTGAGAATTATAGGGGAACTAGTCTCATGAATAGAGGATATAAAATCTACACTAAAATAATAACAAATTTAAAGGTAACGCAGATTGCTACGAGAAGAGCAAAGTGGAACTAATAAAAGGAAGATCAGGCATAAACAACGTCTTCATCATTAATCAAATAATAAAAGAAAGAAGAGAAAAGAATTTGGAATCACCCCTCACTTTCATCAACTATAAAAAAAATCTTTGTCAGGGTAGACTGAATAAAACTGTGGCAATTACTGGAAGATGAGGGCTATCCACTACACCTAATTTTAGTAATAGGGAGTCTGTATAGAATCACTGGTTTTATCAAAGAAGTGAACATATTTCAACAAATATAAGACTTAGACAACCAGTGGTTCTATACAGATTCCCTTTTACTAAAATTAGGTGTAGTGGATAGCCCTAATCTTCCAGTACTTACCACAGTTTTATTCAGTCTACCCTGTCAAAGATTTTTTACAGTTGATGAAAGTGAAGCATGATTCCAAATTCTTTTCTCTCATTTCTTTTGAAAACATTGTTCTGCCTGTGACCGTTCATGCGAATGGACAGTTTGTTGCTGGTCATTCCCACATAGAATGCTTCACAGTGCAGGCATGTCAGTTGGTAAATCACATGGGTGCTGTCGCAAGTGTCTCTGCCCTTGATTGTGTACACCCTCCGGGTTATGGGACTGGAGTAAGTGGCGGTGGAAGAGTGCATAGGGCAGGTTTTATAACGGAGGCGGTTACAACAGTAGGAGCCAGAAGGTAAGGAAGGTGGTTTGGGGATTTCATAGGGATGGACTAGGAGGTTACGGAGGTTAAGTGGGCGGCGGAAAGACACTCTCGGAGGAGTGGGAAGGATGTCATGAAGGATGGATCTCATTTCGGGGCAGGATTTTAGGAAGTCGTATCCTTGCTGGAGAGCCACATTCAGAGTCCGCTCCAGTCCCGGAAAGTATCCGGTGACAAGTGGGGCACTTCTGGGGTTCTGTTGAAGGTTCTTAATTTGGGGGAATGAGGAAGTGGCTCTGGCAATTTGCTTCTGTACCAGATCAGGAGGATAGCTGCGGGATGTGAAGGCTGTTATCAGGTTATCGGTGTATTGGTTCAGGGATTCAGGACTGGAGCAGACTCGTTTGCCATGAAGACCTAAGCTGTAGGGAAGGGAATGTTTGATGTGGAATGGACGGCAGCTGTCATAATGCAGGTACTGTTGTTTATTGGTAGGTTTGATGTGGACGGATGTGTGGAGTTGGGCATTGGACAGATGGAGGTCGACATCGAGGAATGTGGCATGGGTTTTGGAATATGAGCAGGTGAATTTGATGGGACCAAAGGAGTTGAGGTTGGAGAGGAAATTCTGGAGTTCTTCTTCACTGTGAGTCCAGATCATGAAGATGTCATCAATGAATCTATACCAAACTTTGGGTTGACAGGCTTGGGTGTCCAGGAAGGCTTCCTCTAAGCGTCCCATAAATAAGTTTGTGTTTGAGGGGTCATCCTGGTCCCCATGGCTGTTCCCTTTAGTTGTTGGTATGTCTGGCCCTCAAAAGTGAAGAAGTTGTGGGTTAGGATGAAGCTGGCTAGGGCATTAAGGAAAGAGGTTTTAGGTAGGGAAGTGGGTGGTCGGTGTGAAAGGAAATATTCCATCACAGCGAGGCCCTGGGCATGTGGCATATTTGTGTATAAGGAAGTGGCATCGATGGTTACAAGGATGGTTTCAGGAGGTAACAGGCGGGGTAAGGATTTCAGGCGATCGAGGAAGTGGTTGGTGTCTTTGATGAAGAATGGGAGACTGCACATGATGGGTTGAAGGTGTTGGTCTATGTAGGCAGAGATTCGTTCTGTTGGGGCTTGGTAACCGGCCACAATGGGGCGGCCGGGATGATTGGGTTTGTGAATCTTTGGGGCCTAAGGTTTTGACCTCAACCTCCTCTGATTGCACACAAACCCAGTCTCTCCCATCTACTCAATCTCCCACTCCCAACTCCTCTCCCCCCTAAACCTCAAAATTCCAATCCACACAATCCGGAACCACAACATTCCAATTCAGTGGTCAACCTCTCCTCTAAACCTCTCTCCTATTCTGAAACCTCTGTCCTATCCAAAGGGCCCTACTCCTAAATTCAACCAAACAGCCCTTGTGAAAGATTTACTATCCTATACTCGCAGTCTTTGCTGGAGATATCACTTTGCCACGAAGAACAATAATCCTCCTCCCAATGATCCAGCTCCCCATGACATCATTCAAATCGAACCCTGCCTGGAACAGTTCCGTCCTCCGTCACAGCGAGACCCACCTGCTCTTCCTCAAAATCACCCTCTTCAAACCTTCCAGGAATTCCTTACTTCCAACCTTGCCTCCCAGTCTTTCCTGAGAAACCTCAATCCTACTCCCAACATTACCGCAGCTGAATCCCGAGCTATCCGTGATCTGAATGCTGACTATTCCATCGTCATTCTCCCTGCCGACAAGGGCTCCACGACAGTGGTACTTGATCGACGGGAGTATGTGGCAGAGGGAGTGGGTCAGCTTTCAGATAATACCACATATAAAGTTTTTCAAGGCGATCCCATTCCTGATGTCCAGGCAGAGCTTCCAGGAATCCTCAAAACCTTAGGCCCCCTACAAAACCTTTCACCTGACTCCATTAACCTCATGACTCCACCAACACCCCGCACCCCCACCTTCTACCTACTTCTGAAGATTCACAAACCCAATCATCCCGGCCGCCCCATTGTGGCCGGTTACCAAGCCCCAACAGAACCAATCTCTGCCTACATAGACCAACACCTTCAACCCATCATGTGCAGTCTCCCATCCTTCATCAAAGACACCAACCACTTCCTCGATCGCCTGAAATCCTTACCCAGCCTGTTACCTCCGGAAACCATCCTTGTAACCATCGATGCCACTTCCTTACACACAAATATCCCACATGCCCAGGGCCTCGCTGCAATGGAATATTTCCTGAAGTGGTACCTCTGTCCAACAAGGATACGGATTCCTTAAGTCCTCCCCCGAAATGAGGTCCATCCTTCATGACATCCTTCCCACTCCACCGAGAGTGTCTTTCCACCGCCCACCTAACCTCCGTAACCTCCTAGTCCATCCATATGAAATCCCCAAACCACCTTCCCTACCCTCTGGCTCCTACCCTTCTAACAGCCCCCGTTGTAAAACCTGCCCTATGCACCCTTTCACCACCACTTACTCCAGTCCCGTAACCTGGAAGGTGTACACGATCAAGGGCAGAGCCACTTGCGACAGCACCCATGTGATTTACCAACTGACATGCCTGCATTGTGAAGCATTCTATGTGGGAATGACCAGCAACAAACTGTCCATTCGCATGAACGGTCACAGGCAGACAGTGTTTGTTGGTAATGAGGATCACCCAGTGGCTAAACATGCCTTGGTGCATCGCCAGCACATCTTGGCACAGTGTTACACCGTCTGGGTTATCTGAATACTTCCCACCAACACCAATCTTCCAGAACTCTGCAGATGGGAACTTGCCCTTCAACACATTCTCTCTTCCCGTTGCCCACCTGGTCACAACCTCCGCTACATTCTAATTCCCACCCGCCATCTTTAACATCTTTGCCTCGGTTCTGTGGACAGAGCCTCTGCCTGAAGTGGTATCTCTGTCCAACTCCTTTGGTTTCTACAAATGTCTGACTAGGTGTGTTTGCATGTGGATATGTGTGAGTGTGTGTGTATTTATTTACCATCCTTTTCGTCCCCCAAGGTAAGTCCATCCACTCCTGGGATTGGAATGGCTCCTTTTCCACTTCCTTAAAACCCGTATCCATCCCTTTCTCCTCTCCTTCCTTCCTCTTTTTCCCGAAGAAGCCACCAGTGGTGGCGAAAGCTCGAATGTTTATGTGTTTTTGTATGTGTTTGATGTTTCTGTCGACGAGCCTGTACTTTAGGTAAGTCAAAAATCTTATTTTATACCTATATATATATATATATATATATATATATATATACACACACACACACACACACACACACACACACACACACACACACACACACACATATATATATATATATATATATATATATATATATATATATATATATATAAAAATAGAAAACAGATGACTTACCAAAAGGACCGTCGATAGAAACAAATAAAATAAATAAAATCACACACAAACACACATACAAGCTTTCGCAGCCTAGCTGCTTCGTCAGGCAGAAGGGAAGGAGAGGGAAAAGGAAATGATGAGGGTTTCAAGGGAGTGGATAAGGAGTCATTCCAATCCCGGGACAGGAAAGACTCACCTTGGGGGGAAAAAAAGAGGGTAAACAAAAACACACACACACCCACACATTTACACAGACGCAAGTACACTTAGGCAGACACACTGTAGAACTGTAGAAAGCAAAGAAGTTAGAAGTTAGACAGAGATGCCACTTGAGGCAGAGGCTCTGTCCAGAGAACCAAGGCAAAGATGTTAAGATGGTAGGTGGGAATTCAAATTTAGCGGAGGTTGAGACCAGGTGGGTAACGGGAAGAGAGAATATGCTGAAGGGCTAGTTCCCATCTCCGGAGTTCTGAAGGATTGGTGTCGGTGGGAAGTATCCAGATAACCCGGACGGTGTAACACTGTGCCAAGATGTGCTGGCCATGCACCAAGGCGTGTTTAGCCACAGGGTGATCCTCATTACCAACAAACACTGTCTGCCTGTGACCATTCATGCGAATGGACAGTTTGTTGCTGGTCATTCCCACATAGAACGCTTCACAGTGCAGGCATGTCAGTTGGTAAATCACGTGGGTGCTGTCACAAGTGGCTCTGCCCTTGATTGTGTACACCCTCCGGGTTACGGGACTGGAGTAAGTGGTGGTGGAAGGGTGCATAGGGCAGGTTTTACAACGGGGGCGGTTACAAGGGTAGGAGCCAGAAGGTAGGGAAGGTGGTTTGGGGATTTCATAGGGATGGACTAGGAGGTTACGGAGGTTAGGTGGGCAGCGGAAAGACACTCTCCGAGGAGTGGGGAGATGTCGTGAAGGATGGATCTCTTTTCGGGGCACGATTTTAGGAAGTCGTATCCTTGCTGGAGAGCCACATTCAGAGTCCGCTCCAGTCCCGGAAAGTATCCGGTGACGAGAGGGGCACTTCTGGGGTTCCGTTGAAGGTTCTGAATTTGGGGGGATGAGGAAGTGGCTCTGGCAATTTGCTTTTGTACCAGATCAGGAGGATAGCTGCGGGATGTGAAGGCTGTTATCAGGTTATTGGTGTATTGGTTCAGGGATTCAGGACTGGAGCAGACTCGTTTGCCACGAAGACCTAAGCTGTAGGGAAGGGAACGTTTGATGTGGAAAGGATGGCAGCTGTCATAATGCAGGTACTGTTGTTTATTGGTAGGTTTGATGTGGACGGATGTGTGTAGTTGGCCGTTGGATAGATGGAGGTCGACATCGAGGAAAGTGGCATGGGATTTGGAATAGGACCAGGTGAATTTGATGGGACCAAAGGAGTTGAGGTTGGAGAGGAAATTCTGGAGTTCTTCTTCACTGTGAGTCCAGATCATGAAGATGTCGTCAATGAATCTATACCAAACTTTGGGTTGACAGGCTTGGGTGTCCAGGAAGGCTTCCTCTAAGCGTCCCATAAATAAGTTCGCGTACGAGGGGGCCATCCTGGTCCCCATGGCTGTTCCCTTTAGTTGTTGGTATGTCTGGCCCTCAAAAGTGAAGAAGTTGTGGGTTAGGATGAAGCTGGCTAGGGTATTAAGGAAAGAGGTTTTAGGTAAGGAAGTGGGTGGTCGGCGTGAAAGGAAATATTCCATCGCAGCGAGGCCCTGGGCATGTGGGATATTAGTGTATAAGGAAGTGGCATCGATGGTTACAAGGATGGTTTCAGGAGGTAACAGGCTGGGTAAGGATTTCAGGCGGTCGAGGAAGTGGTTGGTGTCTTTGATGAAGGATGGGAGACTGCACATGATGGGTTGAAGATGTTGGTCTATGTAGGCAGAGATTCTTCTGTTGGGGCTTGGTAACCGGCCACAATGGGGCAGCCGGGATGATTGGGTTTGTGAATCTTCGGAAGTAGGTAGAAGGTGGGGGTGCGGGGTGTCGGTGGAGTCATGAGGTTAATGGAGTCAGGTGAAAGGTTTTGTAGGGGGCCTAAGGTTTTAAGGATTCCTTGAAGCTCTGCCTGGACATCAGGAATGGGATTGCCTTGAAAAACTTTATATGTGGTATTATCTGAAAGCTGACGCACTCCCTCTGCCACATACTCCCGCCGATCAAGTACCACTGTCGTGGAGCCCTTGTCGGCAGGGAGAATGACGATGGAATGGTCAGCCTTCAGATCACGGATGGCTCGGGATTCAGCTGCGGTAATGTTGGGAGTAGGATTAAGGTTTCTCAGGAAGGACTGGGAGGCAAGGTTGGAAGTAAGGAATTCCTGGAAGGTTTGAAGAGGGTGATTTTGAGGAAGAGCAGGTGGGTCTCGCTGTGACGGAGGACGGAACTGTTCTAGGCAGGGTTCGATTTGAATGATGTCTTGGGGAGCTGGATCATTAGGAAGAGGATTATTTTTCCTCGTGGCAAAGTGATATCTCCAGCAAAGACTGCGAGTATAGGATAGTAAACACAAGAGTTGTTTGGTTGAATTTGGGAGTAGGGCTAAAGGTCAGCCCTTTGGATAGGACAGAGGTTTCAGATTGGGAGAGAGGTTTGGAGGAGAGGTTGACCACTGAATTGGGATGTTGTGGTTCCGGATTGTGTGGATTGGAATTTTGAGGTTTGGGAGGGAGAGGAGTTGGGAGTGGGAGATTGAGTAGATGGGAGAGACTGGGTTTGTGTGCAATCAGAGGAGGTTGAGGTTTACTGGAGAGGTTATTGAGGGAGAGAGTGTTGCCTTTCCGGAGGTGGGTGACCAGGAGATTGGATAGTTTTTTGAGGTGCTGGGTGGCATGCTGTTCTAATTTGTGGTTGGCCTGAAGGAGGATATTCTGAACTGCAGGTGTAGATGTAGGAGAGGAAAGGTTGAGGATTTTGATTAGGGATAGGAGTTGACAGGTGTGCTCATTGGCAGAGTTGATGTATAGGTTAAGGATTAGGCGGGTGAGGGATATGGATTGTTCAGTTTGGAATTGGTATAGGGTGGGATGAAAGGATGGGTTACAGCCAGAGATGGGAACTTTCAGTGTGAGGCCCTTGGGGGTGATGCCAAATGTTAAACAAGCCTGAATGAATAATATATGTGACCTTAGTCTGGCTAGGCCAAAGGCATGATGGCGGAGGGAATGTAGATAAAATTTGATGGGGTCAATGTAGGGTGACATGAATAGTACGAGAAAAAAAAACTGTTGGTAGTATAAGGTTGAAGGGTAAAAATAATCTAACGAATGAATAGAAGTGAAAACGCGTAGAAAAAAGATCGGAAATGTCGGAAAAACAGACAGAAATATCGAAAAACGGGAATTGAAATAATCGCAAAGTTGCTATGAAATGCCGAAAATTGTTATGAATGAAAACGTGTAGAAAAAAAAAAAAAGATCGGAAATGTCGGAAGAAAAGACGGAAATATCGAAAAACGGGAATGGAAATAATCGCGAAGTTGCTACGAAATGCCGAAAATGGTTAAGAAATGTAAACGTGTAGAAAAAAGATCGGAAATGTCGGAAGAACAGACGGAAATATCGAAAAACGGAATGGAAATAATCGCGAAGTTGCTGGAAATGCCGAAAATTGTTATGAAAAGCCGAAAATTGTTATGAAGTGCCAATTACAGGTTATAGTAAATGAAGTTGTGAGATGATGTTAATGCAGTAAAATGAGAAATGTAGATGAAAGGGGGATACTATCGAGATACAGTTTTGAAGGCGGTATCTGCGAG
Organism: Locusta migratoria; assembly: GCA_026315105.1. Classification (NCBI taxonomy): domain Eukaryota; kingdom Metazoa; phylum Arthropoda; class Insecta; order Orthoptera; family Acrididae; genus Locusta; species Locusta migratoria. The sequence continues at coordinate 29,221,698 of CM048744.1, forward strand.
AATATGAATAAAAAATAATAATAATGACGTTGGTCGTTTTGTTTGGATAGGCTCGCAAGTTAATATTACTGATTGTTGTACAGATTGTTGTATGTAGTCTAATTGCCTGGAGAAAATTGAATTATAACAATTTTCGGCATTTCATAGCAACTTTGCGATTATTTCAATTCCCGTTTTTCGATATTTCTGTCTGTTTTTCCGACATTTCCGATCTTTTTTCTACGCGTTTTCACTTCTATTCATTCGTTAGATTATTTTTACCCTTCAACCTTATACTACCAACAGTTTTTTTTTTCTCATACTATTCATGTCACCCTACATTGACCCCATCAAATTTTATCTACATTCCCTCCGCCATCATGCCTTTGCCCTAGCCAGACTAAGGTCACATATTTTATTCATTCAGGCTTGTTTAACATTTGGCATCACCCCCAAGGGCCTCACACTGAAAGTTCCCATCTCTGGCTGTAACCCATCCTTTCATCCCACCCTATACCAATTCCAAACTGAACAATCCATATCCCTCACCCGCCTAATCCTTAACCTATACATCAACTCCGCCAATGAGCACACCTGTCAACTCCTATCCCTAATCAAAATCCTCAACCTTTCCTCTCCTACATCTACACCTGCAGTTCAGAATATCCTCCTTCAGGCCAACCACAAATTAGAACAGCATGCTACCCAGCACCTCAAAAAACTATCCAATCTCCTGGTCACCCACCTCCGGAAAGGCAACACTCTCTCCCTCAATAACCTCTCCAGTAAACCTCAACCTCCTCTGATTGCACACAAACCCAGTCTCTCCCATCTACTCAATCTCCCACTCCCAACTCCTCTCCCTCCCAAACCTCAAAATTCCAATCCACACAATCCGGAACCACAACATCCCAATTCAGTGGTCAACCTCTCCTCCAAACCTCTCTCCCAATCTGAAACCTCTGTCCTATCCAAAGGGCTGACCTTTAGCCCTACTCCCAAATTCAACCAAACAACCCTTGTGTTTACTATCCTATACTCGCAGTCTTTGCTGGAGATATCACTTTGCCACAAGGAAAAATAATCCTCTTCCTAATGATCCAGCTCCCCAAGACATCATTCAAATCGAACCCTGCCTAGAACAGTTCCGTCCTCCGTCACAGCGAGACCCACCTGCTCTTCCTCAAAATCACCCTCTTCAAACCTTCCAGGAATTCCTTACTTCCAACCTTGCCTCCCAGTCCTTCCTGAGAAACCTTAATCCTACTCCCAACATTACCGCAGCTGAATCCCGAGCCATCCGTGATCTGAAGGCTGACCATTCCATCGTCATTCTCCCTGCCGACAAGGGCTCCACGACAGTGGTACTTGATCGGCGGGAGTATGTGGCAGAGGGAGTGCGTCAGCTTTCAGATAATACCACATATAAAGTTTTTCAAGGCAATCCCATTCCTGATGTCCAGGCAGAGCTTCAAGGAATCCTTAAAACCTTAGGCCCCCTACAAAACCTTTCACCTGACTCCATTAACCTCATGACTCCACCGACACCCCGCACCCCCACCTTCTACCTACTTCCGAAGATTCACAAACCCAATCATCCCGGCCGCCCCATTGTGGCCGGTTACCAAGCCCCAACAGAACGAATCTCTGCCTACATAGACCAACATCTTCAACCCATCATGTGCAGTCTCCCATCCTTCATCAAAGACACCAACCACTTCCTCGACCGCCTGAAATCCTTACCCAGCCTGTTACCTCCTGAAACCATCCTTGTAACCATCGATGCCACTTCCTTATACACTAATATCCCACATGCCCAGGGCCTCGCTGCGATGGAATATTTCCTTTCACGCCGACCACCCACTTCCTTACCTAAAACCTCTTTCCTTAATACCCTAGCCAGCTTCATCCTAACCCACAACTTCTTCACTTTTGAGGGCCAGACATACCAACAACTAAAGGGAACAGCCATGGGGACCAGGATGGCCCCCTCGTACGCGAACTTATTTATGGGACGCTTAGAGGAAGCCTTCCTGCACACCCAAGCCTGTCAACCCAAAGTTTGGTATAGATTCATTGACGACATCTTCATGATCTGGACTCACAGTGAAGAAGAACTCCAGAATTTCCTCTCCAACCTCAACTCCTTTGGTCCCATCAAATTCACCTGGTCCTATTCCAAATCCCATGCCACTTTCCTCGATGTCGACCACCATCTATCCAACGGCCAACTACACACATCCGTCCACATCAAACCTACCAATAAACAACAGTACCTGCATTATGACAGCTGCCATCCTTTCCACATCAAACGTTCCCTTCCCTACAGCTTAGGTCTTCGTGGCAAACGAGTCTGCTCCAGTCCTGAATCCCTGAACCAATACACCAATAACCTGATAACAGCCTTCACATCCCGCAGCTATCCTCCTGATCTGGTACAAAAGCAAATTGCCAGAGCCACTTCCTCATCCCCCCAAATTCAGAACCTTCAACGGAACCCCAGAAGTGCCCCTCTTGTCACCGGATACTTTCCGGGACTGGAGCGGACTCTGAATGTGGCTCTCCAGCAAGGATACGACTTCCTAAAATCCTGCCCCGAAAAGAGATCCATCCTTCACGACATCCTCCCCACTCCTCCGAGAGTGTCTTTCCGCCGCCCACCTAACCTCCGTAACCTCCTAGTCCATCCCTATGAAATCCCCAAACCACCTTCCCTACCTTCTGGCTCCTACCCTTGTAACCGCCCCCGTTGTAAAACCTGCCCTATGCACCCTTCCACCACCACTTACTCCAGTCCCGTAACCCGGAGGGTGTACACAATCAAGGGCAGAGCCACTTGTGACAGCACCCACGTGATTTACCAACTGACATGCCTGCACTGTGAAGCGTTCTATGTGGGAATGACCAGCAACAAACTGTCCATTTGCATGAATGGTCACAGGCAGACAGTGTTTGTTGGTAATGAGGATCACCCTGTGGCTAAACACGCCTTGGTGCACGGCCAGCACATCTTGGCACAGTGTTACACCGTCCGGGTTATCTGGATACTTCCCACCGACACCAATCCTTCAGAACTCCGGAGATGGGAACTAGCCCTTCAGCATATTCTCTCTTCCCGTTACCCACCTGGTCTCAACCTCCGCTAAAGTTGAATTCCCACCTACCATCTTAACATCTTTGCCTTGGTTCTCTGGACAGAGCCTCTGCCTCAAGTGGCATCTCTGTCTAACTTCTAACTTCTTTGCTTTCTACAGTTCTACAGTGTGTCTGCCTAAGTGTACTTGCGTCTGTGTAAATGTGTGGGTGTGTGTGTGTTTTTGTTTACCCTCTTTTTTTCCCCCCAAGGTGAGTCTTTCCTGTCCCGGGATTGGAATGACTCCTTATCCACTCCCTTGAAACCCTCATCATTTCCTTTTCCCTCTCCTTCCCTTCTGCCTGACGAAGCAGCTAGGCTGCGAAAGCTTGTATGTGTGTTTGTGTGTGATTTTATTTGTTTCTATCGACGAGCCGGTCCTTTTGGTAAGTCATCTGTTTTCTATAAAATAAGATTTTTGACTTACCTAAAGTACAGGCTCGTCGTGTGTTTGTGTGTGATTTTATTTATTTTATTTGTTTCTATCGACGAGCCGGTCCTTTTGGTAAGTCATCTCTTTTCTTTTTTTTATTTTATATATATATACTCCAGATTATGAAAATTGAGGAGAATGAAGGAACTTCCTGGAGTTGTTTTAAAAAAATCAATAAAAATATAAAAAATAAAAATAATACAGGCTTCATGAGTCAGCAATATTTTAAAATCCACATCTAAAAATCTGAGCTTTTTATATTAATTAAGGACCATCACCCTTCATGTGTCATTCTATTGGCAAAGTTTTGCAGAAATATTGATTTGTTCCTCACTGATTGCTTTCCATGCTATCAGAACCCAAGTCCCTATTAGTTATCCTGGAATCTTGCAAAGAATAACATCCATATACTCTGTATGGTGAGAGAAGATCTCTGAGAGTTTTCAGTTCAGAAACTGGAAAAGAAATTGCACAATAAAGATGGGGGAAATATATCTGTTAATGATGGAAATTCCCACAGAGATGATAAATTATTTTTCAAAAGAGATAGATTGGCTGGCCAGTACAAGCCTTTTTGCTCTACCACTGATAGTCACACACAGAAAAGAAAAACGGACGAAAATATAACAAGCTTTCAGAACAGGGTTCCTTTTTCAGGTAAGAGAGAAGGCAGAAAAAGGAATGGGAAACGAAGGGGAAGGTAATTCATGACCTAGGTCATGAGGATGGTGTTTGAGGACTGTGGAAGTCAGAGCCATGCCCAAAGAGAACTAGAGAGGAAAGATCAAGCAGTTAAGAGAAGAAAAGATGAGTGAACCAAATGATGCTGAGGGGTGGAGGAGGGGGTTGTCTAAATTGTTTTTGATTAACAGGGAAATATGGAAAGACACACACTCAAATATATATACATAGAGAGAGAGGAAGGTAAGGATGAGATAATGGATAGGTGAGTTGAGGATGGAGGATGGAAGAGGAGGGGGAGGTGTTAGCCACCCTCCTAACTTAAATCTATGCTAACCCCTCTCCCTCCTCCATCCCCAACTCACCTATCCCTTACCCCTTCCTTACCTTCCTCCCTCTCTCTCTAATAGTTAGTGAAACTACCTTTGTGTGTGTGTGTGTGTGTGTGTGTGTGTGTGTGTGTGTGTGTGTGAATAATGGCTTCCCACAGTTCATAGAAAAGGTCTTATCAGAAAGGAACTACTGTGAAATCATAAGCACATGAATTTATTTGGAGATTACATGGTTATATTGACAGAGAAAGGGACAATTGTGGCAGTTTGATACAAGTGAGTAAAGTGATTGACAAGCTGCCAGAAGTCTTGAACATTTAAGACAAGAGAGTCACAAATGATAAAGAAACAAACAATTCAGCTGGGATCCTTGTTATTATGACACCTGGAAAGTCAAAAAAGAGATTATGTCATGTCACTGAAACAGACAGCTTCAATGAAAATGCTATCAGGAAATGTACTTTTGTGTACCACAGCAGGAAGAAGTATCCTACACTACAAAAGTTAATGGGATCACTATCGGAGAGTGGTTTGTTTTCAATTGAAAGAGTTCTAAGGAAGAAAGATACCATTGGAACATGGAGACATTAAATCATGGGAGCTTCCATTTCGTCTGTGTTTTACTATCTGTGAATTCAGAAAATGTATCATGGAGTGATGAAACTTGGGTCAATGTGTGACATACACAATCTGCCATGTGGCCAAACAACACATGCCAACAAACTATGAGGGCACAAACAGGTAGGGTGACTAATAAATTATTACAAATAATTTTCTGGGAAGGGCAGCCACAGCTTAAGAACATTTTGAATGAAATTACAACACACACTACACCTCAAAAACCTCCTAAGAGAAGAAAAGATGAGTGAACCAAATGATGCTGAGGGGTGGAGGAGGGGGTTGTCTAAATTGTTTTTGATTAACAGGGAAATATGGAAAGACACACACACAAATATATATACATAGACCCTGCAAGACAGTGCTGTATCCACCCCCACCACCGTGACACAACATTCCTAAACCCCCCCTCCCACCCTATTTCCACACCGTAGAGTGTGATCCAAAGTGCAGCAGCCAAAGATGATAGTTGTGTGACAGTGTTGTGTGTCTCTGCGATTGGGTGAATTATCTATTTCCTAAAGAAGGCTGTGGCTGATAGCTGAATGTGTTGTCTGTGTGTGTCTCCTTTATGTGCCTGTCACAACTTGTTGCCATGTCTTTGCTATAAGTTGTAAACTGTCCTTATTACTTTATTGTTAATTCCAACCTAGACTTTCCATTTTTATTATAATTAATTTAAGTAATATAAAAAGTTCTGTGTGCTGTTGTGTTGAAATAGAACCGCATAGCTGTTGAAACATGCTTATTTAAACACAACCAGTTTCACATGAATTGAGATGTGTCTTCAGGTACATATGATAATAATCATTACATGTTCTGTGAAAGACAGCATCCAGCAACCAGGAGGTCCTGATAGAATACTTTCACAATCAAGTGTGGTCATCAATTGTTAACTAACTTCCCCATTTCTATCCAATTCCAAGAAATGAGCAATGTGGGTGAATCTGCCTGACTTTTCTTTTACAGTGTAAAGGAGGTAGCATTTATCAGAATCAATCAAAGGTATGAAATGTGTATGTACGAATTTAAAGTCCACATGGATACCGTCATTTACGTGAATTGTGATATAACAGTACTTCTGTACAACTTGATTTACTGTTTAGCAGTTCATGTTCCTAAACGCCCTTTATTGATTTATACACTGTAGAGAAGAAATCAGGCAGATTCACCCACATTGCTCGTTTCTTGGAATTGGATAGAAAGGGGGAAGTTAGTTAACAATTGATGACCACAACTGATTGTGAAATTATTCTATCAGGGCCCCCTGAATGCTGGATGCTGTCCTTCATAGAACATGTAATCATTATCATAGGTACCTGAAGATGCATCTCAATTGATGTGAAACCTGTTGTGTTTAAATAAACATGTTTCGACAGCTTTGCGGTTCTATTTCAATGCACCAGTACCCATCACTTTTTATATTGCTTAAGTTAATTTTAGGTTTTTGGGGAGTAGTGTGTGTGGTAATTTCATTCATAATAAATTAAGAATAGTTTAGTGCCCAGTGCTGTGACAATGTTTCACTCCAAATTAACTGCTGATTAGCACAAGGAAATGAAATGCTGATAGATTTAAAAATTGGTTACTTGTTTGCTGCCAAAAGTCCTGGTAGGTTTTTGTAATTGACAGTGCACCATACCATTCAGTGCAGTTTAATAAGGCACCAATGGCTGGCTGCAAGAAAAAAATGAATAATAGTTACCTGGTTGAGAGGTAATAATATAAGTCCTGAAAACAATATGCAAGCAGTGGAACTTCTGGAGCTAATAAAATGATATAAGCCCTATAAGACACTATAAAATTCATTTGTTAGCAAAGAATCATAGCCACAAAGTTATTTGCATTCCACCATAACACTGCTGTTTCAATGCCATCAAACTAGACTGGGCTGAATGGTATGGAATGTGAATCCTGGTAGTATTTTCGTAATGGACAATGTACCATGCCATTCTGAACAGTTCAATAAGGCACCAATTGCTGCAGCAAAGAAAGGCGAAATAGTAATCTGGTTGAGAGATAACAATATATGCTATGAAAAGTATATGCGAACAGCAGAACGTTTGACATTAGTAAAACAATTCAGGTCCTAGAGGAAATAGTATGAAATTGTTTGTTAGCAGATAACCATGGCCACAAAGTTATATAGCTTCTTCCACTGTACCACCGTTATTTTGATTCCATTGAAATAGCCTGGGATGAAGTTTAAGCAGTTGTTGTGAATCGAAATAAGACCCAGGACACAAGAGTCAAAGACTATAGTGAATCATGTATGGAAAGAGATTACATGGTTGAACACAGAAGAAGGTGTAAGAGACGAATCCCTTCATAATACTGTCATTTTACTGTCAGAAGATGAGGATAGCAACAGTGAAAATAGTGAAGTCTGGGTCATAGTGACGAATCATTAGTCAGATGACAATGATGTAAGGGTGTTTGTTTTTTCTACAGCATGAAAAAAAATGTCTTCATCAGCATTTTAAATGTAACATTATGCTATATCTTGTTGATGTTGAAAATCTATTTGTGCATGTTTGTGTAATTCGGCAAACACTATTAGTGGACGAGATAAAACATATGATCAAGGACACACATCACACAGGAGAATACAGAGTTGCCACCAAGAAGGGTGGAATGAACGGTGCAGCATCATTTGGCTCAACAGCAGCAGCCATCAAAGGGCAAGAAGAGAAGAATTACCATTGCCCTCGTATTTTCAAAATTGGCAACTGTGCTGCCAGGCTGAAAAATTAATGGCTTACACTTTAGGCACTGTGATATTAGAAAACTGGAGAAAAATGGTATGTTATACTGAAAAGTGTGATATAACCATGGAAGGAGACATTCTATTAAAATACAATAATACGTTATGACAATGATTTGAATAAACAACATTATTGCCTCTAGCAACTGATATTACAGACGATGAATCAACAAACACATCACCTTGGAATGTAATTTTGTGGGTACAGCCAGTGACTCAATATGAGGTTTAAAAGTATAAGGGGTAGTCAAATGAAAACAAACTCATTGTTAATAAATCTGAAGCATTGAATTAAAATTTGTGGTGCACCCGGGAATCGAACCCGGACCTCCATGCTTACTAGGCAGACGTTGTAACTGTTAGACTACCACACCACTAACGATTAAGACGCCACGGAATAGTCTAAGTACGATTTCCCTCCATGTCACAAACTTTAATTCAGCTTCTGTGTTCCAAAGATAATTGCCACTACCGCCAAGGCTCTCCATGCAATGGAATAGCACCTTGGCAATGGACATATTGGAACAATCCTGTTAAGGTGATATAAATATCAATTTAATACAAATAAACAATCCCTGAGATGGATTTTCGTCTCAAATATGTCAAAGACATTGTTAATAAATCTGAAGCATTGAATTAAAATTTTGTATTAAATTGATATTTATATCACCTCAACAGGATTGTTCCAATATGTCCATTGCCGAGGTTCTATTCCGCTGCATGGAGAGCCTTGGTAGTAGTGGCAATTATCTTTGGAACACAGAAGCTGAATTAAAGTTTGTGATGTGGAGGGAAATCGTTAGTGGCGTGGTAGTCTAACGGTTAAGACGTCTGCCTAGTAAGTATGGAGGTCCGGGTTCGATTCCCGGGGCACCACAAATTTTAATTCAATTCAGATTTATTAACAATCTCTTTGACACATTTGAGACGAAAATCCATCTCAGGGATTGTTTATTTGTATTAAATTGAAAACAAGCTGTTACGGGCTTAAAACTGATGGCTGCTTTAATGCAGCTTTAAATGGTCCTCAATCCTATACATCTAGCTTCATTCATGATTAACCAGTGCAGCCTCTATCTGTTTGTTCCTGGTTACTGTACTCGTTTTGTGGTTTCCCTGGGAGTCACAGTGCTTTCAGGTTCCCATGTCCCTGCCAGTCGGCAGTTGACTGACAGCAATTGGTGAACTGTAACAGGGCCTCAAATATCTGGGTGAAATTAAGGAGACGTCATAAGGCCGTCCTCTTATGCCTCAGCAATAGGTTTGAGGTGTTGCCCAGAGCTGATAGTACCTCTTAAGCCTGCCTATTATGGTAGAGAGAGATCCAGACAAATGGAGAGCCTAGATTTGCTTGTGGTACAGAGCTAGAATGTTAGATGGCTGATGGAGCCCCTTAGGGAAATAGTGGGAGGGTCAGGAAAGAAGACGAATGTGCCATTTTCTTGCTGAGGGATCTCATCCGACATTTGGAGGATGCTTTGCTGGTGACCACAGAGGGTGCTGGGTGCATCTCACTGCAAATCGTTTTTCATGTCGGCTCCAAAGTCTCAGGGAAGCAGAGGTCATTCCCTGTGGAATTGGCAAAGGCAGCTAGTCTACCTCCTCTGTTGGAAATGGAGCTGTCAATTTACAACATTGTTCCAAGCACTGATTGTGATCCTCTGTTTTGGAGTCAAATGAAAGGCCTATACCCACGTCTGACATGATTTGGTGGTAATCCTAGTTGCTAATTTCATGACCTCCTTTATTAGGTCAAGCATCCCCTGCATGCAGGAAGGGGCTACAAGGGTAGCAGGTACAGTCGGTGACAGAATTCGTGAGACCCCTCGCCTAATCGCTATACACAACCGCAAAGTTCTGCTGCTTGGTGGGAAGTATATGTTGTTGTTGTTGTGGTCTTCAGTCCGGAGACTGGTTTGATGCAGCTCTCCACAATACCCTATACTGAGCAAGCCTCTTCATCTCCACATAAGAGCGACAACCTACATCTGTCTGAATCTGCTTACTGTATCCATCTCTTGGTCTTCCTCTGCGATTTTTACCCCACACACTTCCCTCCAAAGCTAAATTCCCAATTCCTTGATGTCTAAGAATGTGTCCTACCAATCTATCCCTTCTTTTAGACAAGGTATGCCATAAATTTCTTTTCTCTCCAATTCTGTTCAGTACCTCCTCATTAGTTACGCGATCCACCCACCTAATCGTCAGCATTCTTCTGTAGCACCACATTTCAAAAGCCTCAATCCTCTTCCTGTCCGCACTGTTTATCGTCCATGTCTCACTCCCATACAAGGCAACACTCCATACAAATGCCTTCAGAAAGGACTTCCTTAGGCTTAAATCAATATTCGATGTTAACAAATTTCTCTTTTTCAAGAACGCTTTTCTACCCATTGCCATTCTGCATTTTATATCCTCTGTACTGCGACCATCATTTGTTATTTTACTGCCCAAGTAACAAAACTCATCTACCTCCTCTATTGCTTCGTTTCCCAATCTAATTCCTTCAGCATCACCTGATTTTCTAAGACCGCATTCCATTACCCTTGTTTTGCTCTTGTTAATGTTCATCTTATATGCACCTTTTAGCACACTGTCCATTCCGTTCAATTGCTCTTCCAGGTCCTTTGCTGTATCTGACAGAATTACTATGTCGTCGGCAAAACGCAATGTTTTTAATTCTTCCCCCTGAACTTTTATTCCTTCACCAAATTTCTCCTTGCTTTCCTTTATAGCTTGCTCAATGTACAAATTGAACAACATTGGAGAAAGGCTACAACCCTGTCTTACTCCTTTTCCAACCACTGCATCCCTTTCATACCCTTCAACTCTGACAACCGCTGTCTGGTTTTTGTACAAGTTGTAAATAACCTTACGCTCCCTATATTTTACTCCTGCTTGCTTCAGAACTTGAAAGAGTTTATTCCAATCAACATTGTCAAAAGCCTTCTCCAAATCTACAAAAGCTAGAAATGTAGGTTTGCCTTTTCTTAATCTATCTTCTAGGATAAGCCGTAAAGTGAGTATTGCCTCCCGTGTTCCTACATTTCTCCTGAACCCAAACTGATCGTCCCCGAGGTCGGCTTCTACCAGCTTTTCCATCCTTCTGTATATAATTCGCGTTAATATTTTGCAACCATGACTTATTAAACTGATGGTTCTGTAGTTTTCACACCTGTCTGCACCTGTTTTCTTAGGGATGGGGATTATAACATTTTTCTTAAAGTCTGAGGGTACTTCACCTGTCTCATACATCTTACACACCAGGTGAAACAATTTTGTCATGGCTGGTTCTCCCAGAGACTTCAGTAGCTCTGAGGGAATATCATCTACTCCAGGGGCCTTATTTCGACTCAGGTCGTTCAGGGCTCTGTCAAATTCTTCTCTCAGTATAGTATCTCCTATTTCATCTTCATCTGAATCCTCTTCCCTTCCTACAATATTGTCTCGAAGTTCATTTCCTTTGTAAAGCCCCTCTATATACTCTTTCCACCTTTCAGCTTTCCCTTCTTTGCTGAGAACTGGTTTTCCATCAGTGTCCTTGATATTCATAGAGCTGTCTTTCTTATCTCCAAATGTTTCTTTTATTTTCCTGTAGGCTGTATCTATTTTTCCCCTATTTATACATTCTTCTACCTCCTTACATTTGCCTTCTAGCCACTCCTGCTTAGCCATTTTGCACTTCCTGTCAATCTCATTTCTTAGTCGTCTGTACTCCATTTTGCCTGTTTCATTTACTGCATTTTTATATTTTCTCCTTTCATCGATTAAATTTAGTATCTCCTGTGATATCCAAGGATTTTTTGTAGGTCTTGCTTTCCTACCTATTTTGTCCTCTGCTACCTTAACTATTTCATCTCTCAATTTTACCCATTCCTCCTCTACTGTTTTATTTTCCCCCGTTTCTGTCAATTGTTGCCTAAAACTCCCTCTGAAATTCTTCAGAACCTCAGATTCCTTCAATTTATCCAGGTCCCATCTCCTTATTTTCCTACCTTTTTGTAGTTTCTTTAGTTTCAGCCTACAGTTCATAACCAACAAGTTATGGTCAGAGTCTATATCTGCCCCTGGGTATGTCTTACATTGTAGAACCTGGTTCCGAAATCTATGTTTTACCATTATAAAATCTATCTGGTATCTTCCAGTGTCTCCTGGTCTCTTCCACGTATACAACCTTCTTTTGTGATTTTTGAACCAGGTGTTTGTTATAACTAAATTATGTTCCGTGCAAAATTCTACCAGGCGGCTTCCTCTTTCATTCCTTTTGCCCAGACCATATTCACCTACTGTCCTTCCTTCCCTTCCTTGACCTACTACCGAATTCCAGTCTCCCATAACAATTAAGTTTTCCTCTCCCTTAATTGTCTGAATAATTTCCTTTAGCTCCTCATATATTTCTTCGATTTACAGCTAGGCAACACGATTGTACATACTGTCGATTACCCATCTGACACAAAATCTGAGAGGAAAAATGTTATCTTCCAGTATCGCAGCCAGTTGTAACGACACGCATGCTTTCTATGCAACCTGAAGGCAACTTCGAAAACTGATTTTAGAAACTGCTTTGCGTATTAGCCATAGCGTTTTAAGCTGTTTGCGACCGACAAATTCCCTTCCACATTTATTTTCTTATGGTTTCAATGAACAAAGACAGCAGTTAGAATTGAGAAGCTGCAGTCCGTGAATATTTTCGAACGTTACTGACACATTCAAATGGAAAAATTGCATGCCTATCATAGAATTAATTCAATTACATGAATGGACTTTGTTATGAAGCTAAGTGTTACATCATGGTGCATCATGTTCCGAGTATCGCTGACGGTTTCCGCCCACCGCCTCGGTTGCACTATAAAGACGACATCCGTTTGGCGCCGCAAATCACTGATGGTATTTCCGAGAGTGAAGGTATCGTGTCATTTCCACTGGTTCTCTTTCGGTTGATGTTGCAACTAAGATATCAGCACAAATTTAACAAACATAAGCCAGCTGTGTCACCACAAATTACAGTTCTCCTCAGATGTTTGGTACTTTTCCATACTCCTTGTCTTATTGAAATGCCTAATAGTAAGCATTCGGCAACATATTGGGCTATTATAATACCAGATACGATATGTCAAATGAATGTGCAGAGAAGCAAATAAATGATAAATATAAGCTTATTTATCTTGCCAAATGGCTCGCCGTGGAGGTGCTGCGGAGCGCGCGGTTGCTCGCTGTGGAGGTTGGAGTCCTCCCTGGGGCATGGGTGTGTGTGTTTGTCCTTAGGATAGTTTACCTAGGTTTAAGCAGTTTGTAAGCTACGGACTGATGACCACGCAGTTTGGTCCGATAGATTTACCGACATTTGAACATTTGAACACATGATAATTGAGTAACAATCTGTATTGCAGTCATTGTGAGAAAATTATTATTCCGTTACCATGAAAATATACTGATAATACTACATGAAACATGTGCAACAGAGAATTGTGTTGCATCAAATGAATTTCTTTAAACTATCGTATCCCTATTTTTATTCCGTTTCTTTCAATAACGACGAAAAAGCTATGTTTTTCGTGCAAGCGACATTAGGAATATTAAATCGCTGTGACATTCAAATCTGTAGTCGTTTAATATAATCGTGTTTCAATCCAGACAGTAGTACGACAACAAGAATTCCGAATACTGGCGAGCTCGGTGTTAGCCACTTGGCTTCCCCAGAGGTTACAGAGATCTTTTAGTGTGAGTTGGTCACTGGCGAGTATCGAAGACGATATGTTTCGCATACTAATCAAAAGTATAAACGCGCCAAACCAAAGGCACCTAGTAATACATCATGCAGGAAGTAGATGTCTGAACAATCACCTTAGAATGAAGTCGGTCATCTATTCAAAGAAGCCGGCATTAATTTGATAATGCAAAAAGCAAAAACAAGTAGATTGAATAATTTGTAAAATCTCAAACCAGAGTCTACTTTTGGTGATTCTCCATCGTAGCAATTAGAGGAGTGAAAGATTCTAAAACTAATTCCTTAGTTTTAGAAGCCGCAGTCATTTATTCTGTAGTAGGACAGCATTACACACGTCAAAAGCGTGGGTAGTTTCCTGCTACGTCTGAATAGGTAGTAGACCTATGTTCCTGCAGAGATTCGATAAACGGCTATGCTATAGTATGTGTAGGTGGCGCCGGCATAAATGCGCAGATGCGTAACACGAGGTCCTAGGATCGATATGACATCCGCAGCACTTTGATTTTTAATTATTCACTCATTTTCACGAGTTTCAATCCGTACTTTTGACACACGTAACTTTTCTGCTCAGTAACAACTTTGGTAGCAAATATAGTATCAAAACGTTTTAACTCTTCATTCAGCCAGTTGATATGATAACAAAGACAAGTTTTGAATGAATGAACGAAATAGACAGTCTATTTGCGTCAGATGTTCTGAGCAGACTGACACTGCCACCAGAAAAATGCAACAGATCGTGTGAGTCATAGCGTAAGTTTTTCCACAGACAGATTATAAACGTTGGTTTCAGGGCACATATCGTATGGATTTATAAATATCAAACAGTATAGCAGTCACAATTTAATAGCCGAAATAAGTGCATACTGGAAAACGTTGCCTTTATGTGGGTTCAAAACTTGACAAGTACATACCAAGAGTGTAATAGCTACAACGACAATCTCCGAATGAGATTGTCTTGACAAATGCAAATAATATCCTCTCATACATTTGTGTGTTGAAAGTCTCAACACTAGGGATCGCTGGATGGGTCTCACCTACTTGGCCCAATATGTGCGAGAAGAAACACGAATATAAACCTTTTAAATTCCTACAATATCTCCCCTGTGTAGGCCATAGGAAAAGAGAAAACTCACACCAAATGATCCAACTACAGATAGGGGCAATATCAGCTAATATTGAGGCTCACCATTGCTGCTGACAGCGTTTTCGGTGTTGCGAAGTAGCTAAACGATTAGCTTTTGAATGAAACAGCACGGGTTTGAATCCCGTCCCTTCCAAAATACTTTTCTTATTTTAACCATTGTAGTTTTAATTATCAATTATAAAAATTTCAATGCATATTATATATATTTGGTTTCATTATAACTAATTTAATTAATATATCTTATTTCATCATTTAATTTTTATAATTCGATGAAATATTAAAATGAATATAATATTTCAAAAATTGTAGCACGTATTTATATGCCGAAGTTTTATTACATTCCTTAGGGTGTTCATCGTCAAAGAAATCCCCACACTATGCAGCCTTTACCATGTATTTTAGGCGAGAAATTTTTATCTGAAATATGCTTCGGTGCAAAGCATACTTTATTCAAGTTTTTAAGTAAATAACTTTTCACTGTTGATTTTTGTGCATACCAAGTGTATGGATGGGAACTGTGGCATTGAACTGATGCTGTAGGATTGAATGTGTTTTAATTGAGACACCTCTTGACATCAATGTCCGTGGCACACTGAAACGGTAAAGTAACTTTAAATTTCATAAATAAAAGGTTTACATTGCGAGAGGTAATATGAAATGAACAAAAATGTAAGGAGTGTCCGGGAATCGAACATTGACTTCCAACTTTGACCTCTAACCTCTTGTCCACTGCGCTAGGCACACTCCTCAACTACTGGAATTTAATAAGCAGCTTATATAACACCTATTTGTCTGTGAGAAATTTTCGCCACTGTATTCGCTTTACCTTTAGCCAACTCGGACGGGACATTTGGGGAATTTGAAAGGTTTGTCAACTTCCTTCTCGCAGGGTTTGAACAAAATCTTTTAAAACCATCTCACAATCTACTCTCACAATCTACTCTGTCCCCAATCCTTGAGGGTTAAAATTCTAGGAGTAGGCACATCCTCATCCATGATCCACGGACTGAGACGCGATATTTTTGTGAAATTAGGTGTCCTGTTACAGCGACAGTCGTAAAAATTGTGGAAATAAAGTTTATGAAGTAGTTTCTGTTAATATTTATAAAGAAACTTTACGCTGTAGCTAAGAATGCCTGTTCTACGAAACAGCAACGAATCTAAATCATTAATACGAACATGTTTCTGACAGCATTTTGACTTGTGAGTGTTCTATAGTTCAAAGGCACATGCGGTAACTTGAGAGTAATTTTGCAAAAAATTTGTAACAAAAAGTGAGGGAGACGTATGTCGTCCACGCTAATAAACACCCACATGCAAGGTCTTGGTATTCTGGGGTGTTCATTCTACTATCAATCGCTGTTTTATGTCCTCTGACTTTATTGAAAGCAGTACGGGTTTTTAATAAATGAAGCATGTCAAATTATCAAAAAAAGGTGGTCTTATTTTTGTCACCCTGATTTCTTTTATGAACAGTTTCATATTAACAACATACCTAACGCAATAATCATTTATGAAACGTCTGAGACCAACTGAATAACAGTTGGTAAGATTTAGCTGTAGTAGATTGTCGTTTAAGGAAGTTTGTTTACACGCGCTGGCCGTGCTGTGAAGTGCCCCGTTTACTTCCGTTCAAACCTCTGACCGGCCACAAGCACTGACTGGAGGACGAGACATTCGCTGCGATTGAGCAGAGGCATGCCTCGCCTCTTCTCGACTGTCCACTGATGTGTCTGAACCTGTCTTTTCTTAAATGGACTGTTTGCCTTATGATGCCTAGTTATCCTAATACCGATCTCCTAATGGATTCTCGTTCTAGGTTATATTATTGTGCACTGAATTAAAAATGTTATTATTGGATGGTTTCAGTAAGCCCGCCTGTTAGTTGCCATATTTAGCGGCAATTCTTACATTATTAAACAATAAGTCTATAGTAACTTCTTTATATTTCAACATTAACATGTCGTGATGCTGAAAAAAGGCGTGTATGGTCTATTAAAATTGTATTCTGTTGAATGTGTAACACATTAACCTTGAAGCAACTATCAAATTATATCTTAATAATAAAAAGGCCGCGGAGGAATGGCCGAGTGCATTGAGGCACTACGCTACGATGTGCGAGGCCGTTCCCCCTCGGGGATTCGAATCCCCCTCTTGGGCATGGATGTTAGTACCGTCTGCAGTATAAGGTTGTTCGTAAGTAGTTTGTAAGTTTAGGGACTGATGACCCCGCAGTTACATCCCATAAGCTTAACAAAAATTTAAACTTTTTTTTAGGACATGGCAGTTACGTATTGAGTTGAACGTCTAGTCTGTTTGTTGGTTTTGAGGAGTTTTTAATGTTCTTAATACCATTTCGATAGTCTTAGCTACAAGCAAAGAACTAACCTTCGGGAAATCTAATGGTGAAACAAAGTACGCTGTTGTATGAACAAAAAATACAAAAGTTTTGAACCTCTGTTATAGTCTCTGTATCTGTTAGCTGGTTCAGAAGTGAGTTTTATACACAGCTTCAAGACGAATTTGAAAGTAATGTATAAAATCCATTACTCCACGACCCAAGTTATTGGCGCTTAGCTTGTACACTATCGATATACCCAGAATATTACTACTATATATCGTACAAAGAGCTTTCCAACCTACTTCGAGAAACCTACTAGAAACCTCTGACCTGAATAAAAAGACATGTCGTTTGTGGCTGCTTACCATCAACAATAGTTATGATAAAGGGTTTCATTGTGTTTTATTTTTTATTTGGCACAATGCTTTTTTATACTTGCTTCGTCTTCTGTACTATAATTGTTCACAATATGTTATTCATTCCCTAAATTAATGTTAAAATGTAATACTGTTCTCCCTCATTGAAAAAAAAGTACACAATATTAAAATGAAATCATAGATTAGAACGTTAAAACATACTACATCTGCTTTAAAAGAAATATACAAAAAATGATTTCATTTTGTAGGTGATTTTTTTTTTCTATTCTATTGAACCTCAGTGTTTCTCAAATGGTTTTACTCGTTTGTTTTTTTGCCAATGGTAGCCAAACTGTGGGTCCTATGAGTAGCACTCTTATACTGTTACATACTAAACCATTATCAATAAATGAATGTCTTCTGCTAATACTGCTTCCACAACGATTCGAAGCCTATTGGGTATTCTTGTTTCTTATTATATTGGTGTGGTGTCTGTTATTTCAGGCATATACGAAGTAACAGACACCATACCAATATAATTAATTACGACTTGCGAAGACAGCGTTTCTTCAATCACTTCACCGCATATGCGGTCATACGTTCGACCTCACACGATATGGGCTGCAACTTGAGGAAGTTTGAGATATACGCGGGGCGAGCACCGGTAGCCATGTGGTTAAGTTCACCGCTGGCCCGAAGCGGGAGACACAGGTTCGATTTCCGTCCTGCTTCATATTTTCACTTATCGCCATTGTTTAATTTCAATGCCCTAATTCAGCACAATCATTCCTTACCTTCCTAATTCTTATTCCTTCACCTCGTTCATAAATATTTGCCAGTTCTTGTTTCTTTTTCTTTGGACCTCCTTATCTGCTCTTCTAGGCTGAACTGAACTTCGCTCACAAATTACGCCTTCATCGGCGATCTTGTACTCTAAACTTTTTGCAGATGTTTACATGTTTAAAATACAGTTCTGCACATCCATGTTTTATTATTAGTATTATTGAATCTAGAAACTGAATAGTTCTTCTCACGAAAAAAGCTGTCTTTAGAAAAAATTTTGCGAAAAATTTAGGACAAAAAGTATTGGATGCGTATGTTGACCACCCAGGCTTCTTAATAAATGAAGCGTGTCAAGTTACCACAAAAAGGTGGCCAGATGTTGTGACACCCTGAGTTGTTATTTAGCAGTTTCGTATTACCGGCACACCTAATACAAGAATCATTTTTGAAACATCTGAGGCAAACTGACTACCATTGGGAAGGCTTAGCTGGAGTAGGTTGTCGAGTAAGAAACTTTGTTTATACGTGCTCGCCGTGGTGTGAGTGCCCCGTTTACATCCGTGGAAACCTCTTGCGGCCCCAAGCACGAGACATTCGCTACAATTGTGCATAGTAGAGGAATGCCTCGCCTTTCCTCGACTGCTTACGGATGTGGCCGAACCTATCTTTTCTTATACGGACAGTGCCTTATGAGGCCTGGTTTGCCTCATACTGATCTACTAATGGATTGTCGCCCTAGTCTATATGCTTGTGCACTGAATTAAAAACTATATTATTGGTTGGTTTCGGATAGACGTCCTGTTTGTTACTCTATTTAGTGGTAATTCTTACACTGCTAAACAACAAGTGTATAATAACTTTCTTTTAACTTGGAACAGTAACAAGTTATGATGCTTTAAAAAAGGATTGTGTGTTCTACTAAAAATGTATTCTGTTGAATGTGCAACACATTAAGCTCGAAGTAGCTTTCAAATTATATCTGAATGATGACATGGCATCTACAGATTGATTTGAACATTGAGGTTGTTTGTTGGTTTTAAAATTCTATTTTAATAATTTCGATAGGTTTCGCTGCAAACAAAGAACTAAACTGCCGGAAACCTGGTGGTGTAACAAAGTTTGCTGTTTGTGTGACAAGAAACACAATAAGTTTTGAACCTCTTGTCATGGTCTGTCAGCTGGTTCAGAATTGTGTTTTGGACACGGCTTCAAAAAGAATTTAAAAGCAATTTGTGTAAGTTCCACTACATTATGACCAAAGTTGGTGACGATTACCTTCTATACTATCGATATACCTGGAATATTACTGCTATATATCGTACAAAGAGCTTTGCAATCTGAAAGAAAAAAAAATTCAGATATCGCCTATGGCTTCTTACCATCAACAATAGTTGTGATAAAGAGTTTAACTTCTGTTTAATTTTTTTTAATTTTGCTTTTATCACCCTTCCTGACCAACGTGCTTCGTCCACAATGCTTTTTACACTTGTTTCATCTCCTGTACTATAATTGTTCACAATTTGTTAATTTATTTATTCCCTAAATTAATCTTGAAACGTTATACTGTTCTTTCTCGTTGAAAAAATACACAATAATAAAATGAAATCAGTGAACCTCAGTGTTTCTCAAACTGTTAGAAACCTTTGCTTTTTTGCCTATGGTATACAATAGGTCGATCTTATGAGTAGCACTCTTACACCGTTACATACTTAACCATTCTAAATAAATAAATTTCTCCTGCTAATGTTGCTCTGAATCACGTATAACTGCCTTCTGCTTCCACAACGATTCGAAGCTTATTGGGTATTCTCGTTTCTTATTATATTGGTGTGGTGTCTGTTATTTCGGGCTATCCGAAGTAACAGACACCATACCAATATAATTAATTACGACACGCGAAGATGGCGTTTCTTCAATCACTTAAGAGCATATGTAGTCATACGTTCGACCTCGCACGATAGGGGCGCTACAGCCATAGCATGCAACTTGTGGAAGTTTGAGACGGACGCGGGGCGAGCACCGGGACCCACGTGGTTAAGTTCACCGCTGGCCCGAAGCTGGAGACACGGGTTCGATTCCCGTCCCGCTTCATATTTTCACTTATCGCCACTGTTTAATTTCAATGTCTTATTGCAGCACTATCGATCCTTTTCTTCCTAATCCTTATTCCGTCACTTACTTCACAATTGCTTACTAGGCAGACTACTCTCCACTAGACCATCGCACCACTAGCGATTAAGGCGCCTCCACGGCACAAACTTTACTTCAGCTTCTGTGTTCCAAAGAACGTTGGAACAACTGCCAAGGCTCTTCACGCAGCGAAATAGACTAGTAAGAATGGAGGTCTGTGTTCGATCCCCGACCGCATCACAAATTATAATTCAGTGCTTCACCTTTAATGTCTTTGGCATGTTTGAGAAGAAAAACCGTCTAAGGTTTTGTGTATTTGCTTTTACATTGATATTCCTTCATAACTATTTGAAAATTCTTGTTTCTTTTTCTTTGGGCCTCTCTGTCTCCCCTTCTAGGCTGAACTTCCCTTACAAATTACGCCTGCAACGGCGATCTTCTATATTTAAACTTTTCGCAGATGTTGTAAATACAATTCTGCACAACCATATTTGTTTTAGATATTGATTAAATTTAGAAAATGAGTACTTCTTCTTTCAGAAAAATAAATATTACGATTCCTGATGAAAATTAGTCTGTGCGTCCAGTTTAAACTTACAGATTTCTGGGGCACGGCCCACCACCTCACAGTGGCCGGCCAACTAGCTAGCTGGCCAGCCGGCTCAGGACTGCTATGCTTATATTAGAAGACGTGCGCGCAGGGGCCTGTCTTTCTCGTAGGCATCGCTCCACGGCTGCAGACGTAACGCTGACTGGTGAAGCACGACATTCACTGTCGAGTCGCCACCAGGTTTCTCATGCGATTCAGGACTCTTGAAACATTTTGAAACAAAATCCGTTTCGACTGCAATTAACTTTTTTTAAAAAAGCACTACCGGTTTCGCGTCCTGTAGACACATCATCAGGTGCTAAAATTCCTTAGAAAAACATATCTGCCATTTAGCCTTCCCCAGCGTTCAAGTAAAATTTAAAACAATCGAAAGCTTAACTTCACGTCCTCATTAAAAAGTATAAAACTTGAACGCTGTTGCGTTAGTCCTAGTTTTTAAAAATATATTGGGGGTGGAGGGCAGGTGAAACCGTGCCATGTGGAAGCGGTGTTGGCGCAAAACCGACCGAGGTAATACTCTTGGAACCAGTTACTTGAATGTTCATGTTACGTGATTAGAGTTGTGGGTTCACTGCCCGACGGACTTCGAGCCGTCTTTGAGGCTGAAGGAGGGTATACGGGATGTTGAACAGTATTAGTAGAGTTTTTGGCCGGCCGCAGTGGCCGAGCGGTCTGCGGCACGCCAGTCAGGGTCTGCACTGCCACTACAGTCTGGGGTTCGAATTCGCCCTTGGGTATGGATATTTGTGCCGTCCTTAGTATTAGCTAGTTCATAAATAGGTTGTAAGTTTAAGGACTGATGACCCCGTACGTAAGTCCCATAAGCTCTACAAACATTTGAACATTTTGATTTGATTTCTTGTTTTGTTTGCTTTGTTTTTTAAGCAGTCAGAGAATTTATTTCTTATAAAGAAGAGTTATTTACTTTTATTTTAAGGGACAGTTGTAAGTTTAAAATGTACGTATAAAACTAATTTTCATCAGGATTCGTAATAATAATTTTTATTTTTCCGTGAGAAGAACTTTTCATTTTCTAGATTCAATAATACTAATAATAAAACATGGATGTGCAGATCTGTATTTTAAACATCTAAACATCTGCAAAAAGTTTAGAGTACAAGATCGCCGATGAAGGCGTAATTTGTGAGCGAAGTTCAGTTCAGCCTAGAAGAGCAGATAAGGAGTTCGAAAGAAAAAGAAACAAGAACTGGCAAATATTTATGAACGAGGTGAAGGAATAAGAATTAGGAAGGTAAGGAATGATAGTGCTGAATTAGGGCATTGAAATTAAACAACAGTGATAAGTGAAAATATGAAGCGGGACGGGAATCGAACCCATGTCTCCCGCTTCGGGCCAGCGGTGAACTTAACCACGTGGCTACCGGTGCTCGCCCCGCATATATCTTAAACTTCCACAAGTTGCAGCCCATATTGTGTAAGGTCGAACGTATGACCGCACATGCGGTGAAGTGATTGAAGAAACGCCGTCTTCGCAAGTCGTAATTAATTATATTGGTATGGTGTCTGTTACTTTGGATATGCCCGAAATAACAGACACCACACCAATAAAATAAGAAACAAGAATACCCAATAGGCTTCGAATCGTTGTGGAAGCAGTATTTGCAGAAGACGTTCATTTATTTATAATGGTTTAGTATGTAACAGTATAAGAGTGCTACTCATAGGACCAACTGTTTGGCAACCATTGGCAAAAAAACAAACGAGTCAAACCGTTTGAGAAACACCGAGGTTCAATAGAATAGAAAAAAAAAAAAAATCACCTACGAAATGAAATCATTTTTAGTATCTTTCTTTTAAAGCGGACGTAGTATGTTTTAACGTTCTAATCTATGATTTCATTTTAATATTGTGTACTTTTTTTTCAATGAGGGAGAACAGTATTACATTTTAACATTATTTTGTGTCCCAACTTTGTCGCCGCTTTTGTGTCCCAGCCTCGTCGTAGGTGTCGGTGGCCGAGTGGAATGAGACCGACACGCTGGTGCAGGTACGGAGGGGAGCAGCCAGAAACTATAAACACTCGAGTAAATAAGAAAGAGATATATATATTGCACAGAATGTAACAATACTTAACTTTTACATAGTACTGCAGAATGTTGATACATAGTTGTTAGAGGCCTGCCTAGTGCCTGTACGATAGCAAAGTCTTCACTGGTGCCTATCTGATGACGAAGGTCCTAACTCGTTGCTATCTCAGTCCGAAGTGCTATGTCTTTCCGTGGTGGCCACGAGCGGGGTTCCAGCAGAGGGCGCTCGTGGCTGTCGTCGGAAGAACGCCGCGCCGTGCATGCATGGCGGCGCGCGGCGAAAGTAGGTGGCGCGCACTTTGTACTTGTGCGACACCACACCCCTCCCCCCCAAACCGCCGCGCCGTCGTGGCGTAGGGCTGAGGGCCACGGCGACGGCACTGGGAGGAGGGCCTGGGCGGGGGCGTTACTGGTGGGACGGGCGTCGTAGCTGAGGCCAGGATCGAGACGCCGTCCGCGCCCCGGCATCCGCCTTGAGATCCTCCAGGGAACCCGCCGAAACCTGGGGAAGGGCGCCCGCCCCCGCCCAGAGGGAGCAGGTCATCTTCTTCTGAGGTGCGTGACCCAGGCGGCGGCGGCACGCACGGTCCCGGAGTCCCTCTCGGTGACGCTGTCATCTGCGGCGGCGACAGCGGCGGCGTCGCGTCGATCTCCATCGGGACGATCTCGTAGTCCGGGGACGAATGATGTGGTTGTGCTCCCTGGCGGTGAACTGGGTCTGGAATCAAGAAACCCGAGACAGGATCGCGCGGCCTGTGCAGGCGCAATTGGTTTGCGTGGCGCCGCAGCTCCGACCCTGTGGAAGAACGTACAACAAACATATTGCGCCCGAGCACGCGCTGAATGATGCCCGGCATCCATTTCTTCTTGTTTCCAGCAAACACCCTGTACAGCACCGGCGTAGAAACCTGAAAACGCGTAGCGCCATACGAACCGACTCGGTGCGTGGGAGGCTGCAGCAGGTGAAGGAGAGTGCGGTGACGGCGGCCGTGTAGCAGCTCGGCAGGAGACGGGCCGTCACGTGGCATGCACCGATACGTAGACAGGAAAATATGAAGAGCTTGCTGCCTGGAGTGCTGACCTTTCATCTTCTCCATGTGAGACTTGAATGTTCGAACGAAACGTTCTGCTTCACCATTGGACTGAGGGTGAAAAGGTGCGGTGGTGATATGCTGAATGCCATTCACACGACAAAACTGTTGAAATTCCGCACTAACAAACTGAGGTCCATTGTCACTGACGATAGTTTCAGGCAAGCCTTCGATGCAAAACACTGATGTTAAGGCACTGATTGTACTAGACGCCGTCGTTGAGTTCATGGCAATCACAAAAGGAAACTTGCTGAAAGCGTCTACAACAATTAACCAGCGCGTATTCCAGAATGGTCCGGCAAAGTCAATATGTAAACGTTGCCATGGTCCCTTGGGGCGTGGCCAGTCTGAGAAACGCTGTGGAGGAGCCGCCTGATGCTCCGCACAAACTGTACACTGTGATGTCATGCTCTCTATCTGAGCGTCCATACCAACCCAGGTACAATGACGTCTGGCCAATTGCTTTGTCCTAACAATGCCCCAATGTCCTTGATGCAGGAGGCGTAACACTTCTCGTTGCAGGGAACGAGGAACAATCACTCTTGCTTGGTCGTTGTCGGTATGCAACAACAGTACACCCTGACTTAAAGATAATGCATGACGTTGTGCAAAATAACGTCGAACCAGAGGCCGATCAATGTCTTTGGCTCTGGCAGGCCACCCTGAGCGAACAAAACGTGCTACCACACTTAGGTCTGCATCCGCAGCTGTTTCCTGTGCAACCCGACGAGAGTTTAAAGGAAAGTCTGCGACAGCGGAAGCATCTCTGGAGTCTATCTGACAACATGCCATTTCTGAAGAATCAAATGATACATCCTGGCCAACCGGAAGTCGGGAAAGAGTGTCCGCGTTGGCATGTTTAGTGGTAGGTCGGTACAAAATCTCATACTGATAATTAGACAATATCAAGGACCATCTCTGAAGCTTTTGTGCCGTACGTGGCGGAATTGGCTTTGTGGGTGAGAACAACGACGTGAGAGGCTTGTGGTCTGTCAACAAATAGAATTTTCTGCCATAGAGATAATGATGAAACTTTGTGACGCCGTAAATGATTGCTAAGGCCTCCTTTTCTATCTGACTGTAATTCTGTTGCGTCGGCGTCAGTAGCTTGGATGCAAAGGCAATAGGACGATCGTGACATCCAATACGATGTGAGATTACAGCGCCCAGACCGTACGACGAGGCGTCAACTGCTAACACTACAGGCTTCTGTGGGTCAAAGGGAATCAAACATGCATCACTGAGTAGTGCAGACTTTAGTATGTCAAAGGCAACCTGTCAATCTTTAGACCATACAAAAGGAACATTCTTCCTACGTAAGTGATGCAGTGGAGCTGCAATCTGAGAGGCATTGGGAATAAATCTGAAATAATAGTTAAGTTTTCCCATTACTGCTTGCAATTCGTGCACATTCTTAGGAGGAGGCAAGTCTTTGATTGCTCGAAGATGTGACTGTAAGGGATGAATTCCTTGGGCATTAATCACATGGCCTAGGTACTCTATTTCAGTCTGAAAAAACGAACACTTTGCTTTATTACAACGTAGACCTGCTGCAGTCAACACTTTGAAAAGGCACTCCAGGTTTGATAAATGTTCTTCAACTGTACGTCCGGATACCACAATGTCATCTAAATAGTTCGAGCAACACGGTACAGAAACTGTCAGCTGTTCCAAAAAACGCTGAAAAATAGCGGGGGCGGAAGAACTGCCAAAGGGTAGGCGTTGAAATTGAAAAAGGCCCATGTGAGTATTAATGACGAAAAACTTTTTTGACTCGTCATCAAGTGGAACCTGTAAGTATGCCTCTGCTAAATCAATCTTGGAAAAGAAGCGAGACTGTCCTAATTTGTCCATCAGTTCCTCAGGTCTGGGCAGGGGATAAGTGTCGACAATTGTTTGACTGTTCACTGTTGATTTAAAGTCCGCACAGAGACGAAGTTTTCCTGACGGCTTGGGTATAATTACTAAAGGCGAGGCCCACTGACTCGCAGAAACAGGAGAAATCACCCCACTATCTTGCCAACGTTTAAGCTCTTCGGCAACTGTATCACGCAAGGCGATAGGCACTGGTCTAGCTTTACGAAATTTTGGAACTGCAGATTCTTTTAAAGTTACATGTGCCACGAAGTCTTTTGCACAACCTAGTTCCTGCGAAAACAAGTCACTATATTTGTCACACAAGGCATTGATTTTATCCTGAGGCACTATTGACGAAATTTGAAGCACATCTCTTTGAATTGATAAACCAAACAAGTCAAAAGCATCTAGTCCAAAAATGTTCTGTGTCGATTTGGCCTGAAGAACTACAAAAGCAACTGTTTTTGTTACACCTTGAAAAGAGGCGGGCAGGCTACACGTTCCTAGCACGGGAATATTTTCACCTGTGTACGCTGTTAACACTTGTTGACACGGCGACAATTTTGGCGAACCCAGAAGTTCATATGTGTCTTTATTTATTAATGTAACAGCGGAACCAGTATCAAGCTGAAATTGCACAGTCTTATTGTCAATGGAAAGATTCACAAAAAGTTTTTGCTTGCGGCGCTCGACAGGTGCGCCAATGTGGGCAACGTCTAATGCATATTGTTTTCTGCGCTTGCGCGGGTTGCGTGCGGTAGGAAGCGGCGCATACTCGGCACACACCACACTGTCACTAGATGTCACTACCGCCGGATCGGCGTCCGCGCAATGCGAGGCTACTGCACTAAAATTACTTTCAGTATCTACAACAAGTCTACTGTCACTAGCTACACAGTACTGGGCACTATCACAAGGAGCAGTTGCAAAAGGCACTATTTTCACTACAGGAATGCACTGTTCATAGTCATTTTGCTTGTCCCGAACCCGTTTCCGTTGCACTGTTTTACGCGCTCGTCGGCGCTTGCTAAGTGGTGCACTATATAGTTTTGCCATAGGCGCAGAACTACTTTCTTGCAATTGAGATCCAAGGAAAGCACTGTTCAAGTCCACAGCGTCTATAACATTTACTGCATGCAGTGTTCTCGCACTTTGCGAAGCAATGTTCCGAAAGGCACCGTTCTTTGAGTTTTTAATTTGCCTACACACAGACTGCACATGTCCCAATTTGCCACATTGATAACAGGTTGCGTTGCGACTAGGGCAATGAGCACGCTTGTGGCGAGACACACACTGGGGGCAAGATTTACGTACATTTTTCTGAAATGAGCGTTGGCGCCCGTTATTCAAATCACTGTTTCTAACACGACGGGGCGACCTTTGTGTCGCACTTTTACACTGTCTACTGTTCCCTGTCTGTTCAGCACGGCCGGTAGAAAAATAAGAATCACTAGTGCTACACTGAGAATTACGGCTAGGAAAGCGTCCGTTACGGCGCACTGAATTTACACTGTGGCTTTGCATTTCTACATCTGCTAAGTCAAAAGTATCATGCGCTTCAATAAGCTGCAGTACACTGTCTAATGAGGGGTCAGATTGTTTTAGAATTGCTGTTCTAATTCTGGGGTCCTGAATGTTCTGCGTAATCGCATCCCTCAACATAACGTCACTATACGAAAGTCCACAAGAGCAAGTAAATTTACATTGGCGGGTTAAGCCCTTCAATTCCGTAATCCACTCTTGGTGTGACTGCTGCGGTAATTTTTTAAGTCTGAAAAATCGGTACCGAGCCGCAGCTACGAGAACTTTTCTCTCATAATGAGCATTTAGTGCCTCTACTATTTGTTCAAAGTCTACATCACGAGGAGATGCGTGAGGGAATAGTTTTTGCAATAATACGAATGTCTGGGGGCCCACAATCGATAAGAAAAGGTTCTTCACTCTCTGACCTGTAATTTGATGAGCCGCGACGAGTTCTTGAAACTGTGCGAAATAGTCGCTCCATTCTTCCTCACGTTCGTTGTACTGGCGGAACGTCGGAAGCGGTGCGGCGGCAGGTGTGGGCTGCTGAAGCGGCGGCTGTTGTTGTTGGTTAGCTGCCTGCGCTGTGAGCTGGGCCACAGCCTGGAGAAGTTGTGTTATCTGCGCCGTCTGTAACTGAATAATTTCCATTAAGTTTGGGTTCGGGGTAGTGGCCATGCTGACCGATTAGGCGCCGCGCATACAAGTAACTTATAACAAACACAAATGCAATATGAAAGAGGACGCTCTGCAACAAAAAAGTCCACAAAATACGTAACAGAATATGTTCCCCCAAAAATCTTATAATAAGGGTGGGTGGGCGGGAGCAATTTTTGCGTGCTCCGACTGCTGCTGTCTGGCTGCTGTAAGCGGGCTGGTCCAAGGTTCTATCACTCCTCGTCGCCACTTTTGTGTCCCAACTTTGTCGCCGCTTTTGTGTCCCAGCCTCGTCGTAGGTGTCGGTGGCCGAGTGGAATGAGACCGACACGCTGGTGCAGGTACGGAGGGGAGCAGCCAGAAACTATAAACACTCGAGTAAATAAGAAAGAGATATATATATATTGCACAGAATGTAACAATACTTAACTTTTACATAGTACTGCAGAATGTTGATACATAGTTGTTAGAGGCCTGCCTAGTGCCTGTACGATAGCAAAGTCTTCACTGGTGCCTATCTGATGACGAAGGTCCTAACTCGTTGCTATCTCAGTCCGAAGTGCTATGTCTTTCCGTGGTGGCCACGAGCGGGGTTCCAGCAGAGGGCGCTCGTGGCTGTCGTCGGAAGAACGCCGCACCGTGCATGCATGGCGGCGCGCGGCGAAAGTAGGTGGCGCGCACTTTGTACTTGTGCGACACCACACATTAATTTAGGGAATGAATAACATATTGTGAACAATTATAGTACAGAAGACGAAGCAAGTATAAAAAAGCATTGTGCCAAATAAAAAATAAAACACAATGAAACCCTTTATCATAACTATTGTTGATGGCAAGCAGCCATAAACGACATGTCTTTTTATTCAGGTCAGAGGTTTCCAGTAGGTTTCTCGAAGTAGGTTGGAAAGCTCTTTGTACGATATATAGTAGTAATATTCTGGGTATATCGATAGTGTACAAGCTAAGCGCCAATAACTTGGGTCGTGGAGTAATGGATTTTATACATTACTTTCAAATTCGTCTTGAAGCTGTGTATAAAACTCACTTCTGAACCAGCTAACAGATACAGAGACTATAACAGAGGTTCAAAACTTTTGTATTTTTTGTTCATACAACAGCGTACTTTGTTTCACCATTAGATTTCCTGAAGGTTAGTTCTTTGCTTGTAGCTAAGACTATCGAAATGGTATTAAGAACATTAAAAACTCCTCAAAACCAACAAACAGACTAGACGTTCAAATCAATACGTAACTTCCATGTCATAAAAAAAAGTTAAAATTTTTGTTAAGCTTATGGGATTTAACTGCGGGGTCATCAGTCCCTAAACTTACAAACTACTTATGAACAACCTTATACTGCAGACGGTATTAACATCCATGCCCAAGAGGGGGATTCGAACCCCCGAGGGGGAACGGCCTCGCACATCGTAGCATAGCGCCTCAATGCGCTCAGCCATTCCTCTGCGGCCATGTCATTATTAAGATATAATTTGATAGTTGCTTCGAGGTTAATGTGTTACACATTCAACAGAATACAATTTTAATAGACCATACACGCCTTTTTTCAGCATCACGACATGTTAATGTTGAAATATAAAGAAGTTACTATAGACTTATTGTTTAATAATGTAAGAATTGCCGCTAAATATGGCAACTAACAGGCGGGCTATCTGAAACCATCCAATAATAACATTTTTAATTCATTGCATAATAATATAACCTAGAATGAGAATCCATTAGGAGATCGGTATTAGGATAACCAGGCATCATAAGGCAAACAGTCCATTTAAGAAAAGACAGGTTCAGACACATCAGTGGACAGTCGAGAAGAGGCGAGGCATGCCTCTGCTCAATCGCAGCGAATGTCTCGTCCTCCAGTCAGTGCTTGTGGCCGGCCAGAGGTTTGAACGGAAGTAAACGGGGCACTTCACAGCACGGCTAGCGCGTGTAAACAAACTTCCTTACACGACAATCTACTACAGCTAAATCTTACCAACTGTTATTCAGTTGGTCTCAGACATTTCATAAATGATTATTGCGTTAGGTATGTTGTTAATATGAAACTGTTCATTAAAGAAATCAGGGTGACAAAAATAAGACCACCTTTTTTTTTTTGGTAACTTGACATGCTTCATTTATTAAAAACCCATACTGCTTTCAATAAAGTCAGAGGACATAAAACAGCGATTGATAGTAGAATGAACACCCCAGAATACCAAGACCTTGCATGTGGGTGTTTATTAGCGTGGTCGACATACGTCTCCCTCACTTTTTGTTACAAATTTTTCGCAAAATTACTCTCAAGTTACCTCATGTGCCTTTGAACTATAGACCACTCACAAGTCAAAATGCCATCAGAAACACGTTCATATTAATGATTTAGATTCGTTGCTGTTTCATAGAACAGGCATTCGTAGCTACAGCGTAAAGTTTCTTTATAAATATTAACAGAAACTACTTCATAAACTTTATTCCCACAATTTTTACGACTGTCACTGTAACAGGACACTGAATTTCACAAAAATATCGCGTCTCAGTCTGTGGATCATGGATGAGGATGTGCCTACTCCTAGAATTTTAACCCTCAAGGATTGGGGAGGGGAGGCAGATATTTCCTCAACGATTCTGTCTTTCAGTTAATACTGTAGAATGTTTATGACTGGCAGAGTAGATTGCAAGATGGTTTTAAAAGATTTTGTTCAAACCCTGCGAGAAGGAAGTTGACAAACCTTTCATATTCCCCAAATATCCTGTCCGTGTTGGCTAAAGGGAAAGCGAATACGGTGGTGAAAATTTCTCACAGACAAATAGGTGTTATATAAGCTGCTTATTAAATTCCAGTAGTTGAGGAGTGTGCCTAGCGTAGTGGACAAGTGGTTGGAGTGCAAAGTTGGAAGTCAACGTTCGATTCCCCGGCACTCCTTACATTTTTGTTCAATTCTTATTACCCCTCAAAATGTAAACCTTTTATTTATGAAATTTAAAGTTACTTAACCGTTTCAGTTTGCCATGAACGTTGATGTCAAGAGGTGTCTCAATTAAAAGACATTCAATCCTACAGCATCAGTTCAGTGCCACAATTCCCATCCATACACTTGGTATGCACAAAAATCAACAGTGAAAAGTTATTTACTTAAAAACTTGAATAAAGTATGCTTTGCACCGAAGCTTATTTCAGATAAAATTTCTCGCTTAAAATACTTTGGTAAAGGTTGCGTAGGGTGGAGATTTCTTTGACGATGAACACCCTAAAGAATGTAATATAACTTTGGCATATAAATACGTGCTACAATATTGAAATATTAATTTCATTTAATACTTCTTCGAATTATAAAAATTAAATGATGAAATAAGATATATTAATTAAATTAGTTATAACGAAACCAAATATGTATACTATGCATTGAAATTTTTATAATTGACAATTAAAACTACAAGGGTTAATATAAGAAAAGTATTTTGGAAGGGACGGGATTCAAACCTGTGCTGTTTCATTCAAAAGCTAACCGTTTAGCTACTTCGCAACACCGAAAACACCATCAGCAGCAATGGTGAGCCTCAATATTAGCTGATATTGCCCCTATCTGTAGTTGGATCATTTGGTGTGAGTTTTCTCTTTTCCTATGGCCTACACAGGGGAGACATTGTAGGAATTTAAAAGGTTCATATTCGTGTTTCTTCTCGCACATATTGGGCCAAGTAGGTGAGACCCATCCAGCGATCCCTAGTGTTGAGACTTTCAACACACAAATGTATAAGAGGATATTATTTGCATTTGTCAAGACAATCTCATTCGGAGATTGTCGTTGTAGCTATTACACTCTTGGTATGTACTTGTCAAGTTTTGAACCCACATAAAGGCAACATTTTCCAGTATGCACTTACTTCAGTTAACAAATTGTGACTACTATATTGTTTGATATGTGCCCTGAAACCAACGTTTATTATCTGTCTGGAAAAACTTACGCTATGACTCACACGATCTGTTGCATTTTTCTGGTGGCAGTGTCAGTCTGCTCAGAACATCTGACGCAAAGAGACTGTCTATTTCGTTCATTCATTCAAAACTTGTCTTTGTTATCATATCAACTGGCTAAATGAAGAGTTAAAACGTTTTGATACAATATTCGCTACCAAAGTTGTTACTGAGCAGAAAAGTTACGTGTGTCAAAAGTACGGATTGAAACTCGTGAAAATGAGTGAATAATTAAAAATCAAAGTGCTGCGGATGTCATATCGATCCTAGGACCTCGTGTTACGCATCTGCGCATTTATGCCGGCGCCACCAACACATACTATAGCATAGCCGTTTATCGAATCTCTGCAGGAACATAGGTCTACTACCTATTCATAAATGGCAGGAAACTACGCACGCTTTTGACGAAAAACTGTGGTTTACTACAGAATAAATGGCTGCGGCTTCTAAAACTAAGGAATTAGCTTTAGAATCTTTCACTCCTCTAATTGCTACGATGGAGAATTACCTAAAGTCGACTCTTAGGTTTGAGATTCTACAAATTATTCAATCTACTTGTTTTTGCTTCTTGCTTTATCGAAATAATGCCTTCTTCTTTGAATAGATGACCGACTTCATTCTAAGGTGATTGTTCAGACGTCTACTTCCTGCATGATGTATTACTAGGTGCCGGTGGTTTGGCGGGTTTATATTTTTGATTAGTAAGCGAAACATATTGTCTTCGATACTCGCCAGTGATCAACTCACACCAAAAGATCTCTTCAACCTCTTGGGAAGCCAAGTGGCGAACACCGAGCTCGCCAGTATCTGGAATTCTTGTCGTCGTATACTGTCTGGATTGAAACAGGATTATATTAAACGACTACGGATTTGAATGTCACAGCGATTTAATGTTCCTAATGTTGCTTGCACGAAAAATATAGCTTTTTCATTGTTATTGAAAGAAACGGAATAAAAATAGGGATACAATAGTTTAAAGAAATTCATATGATGCAACACAATTCTCTGTTGCACATGTTTCATATAGTATTATCAGTATATTTTCATGGTAACGGAATAATAATTTCCTCACAATGACTGCGATACAGATTGTTACTCAATTATCATGTGCTCAAATGTTCAAATGTCTGTAAATCTATCGGACCAAACTGCGTGGTCATCAGTCCGTAGCTTACAAACTGCTTAAACCTAGGTAAACTATCCTAAGGACAAACACACACACCCATGCCCCAGGGAGGACTCCAACCTCCACAGCGAGCAACCGCGCGCTCCGCAGCGAGGCGCTTTAGACCGCTCGGCTACTCCACCTCGGCAATTATCATGTGTGTTTGTTATTGTTACGTGAGAAACATTGTTATGTGTGTTATGGTCTTCAGTCCGGAGACTGGTTTGATGCAGCTCTCCACCCTACTCTATCCTGAGCAAGCCTTTTCATCTCCTCATCAGAACGGCAACACACATCCACTTGAATCTGCTTACTATACACGTCTCTTGGTCTCCCTCTTCGATTTTTACCCCACACACTTCCCTCCAATGCTAAATTTATGATTCCTTGATGTCTAAGAATGTGTCCTACCAAGCGATCCCTTCTTTTGGTCAGTGTATGCCAAAAATTCCTTTTCTCACCAATTCTGTTCAGTATCTCTTCATTAGTTATGCGATCTACCTACCTAATCTTCAGCATTCTTCTGTAGCACCACATTTCAAAAGCCTCTATTCTCTTCCTGTTCGAACTGCTTATCGTCCATGTTTCACTCCCATACAAGGCAACACTCCAGAAAAATGCCTTCAGAAAAGACTTCCTTACACTTAAATTAATATTTGATGTTAGTAAAATTTCTCTTTTTCAAAAATGCTTTTCTTCCCATTGCCATTCTGCATTTTATATCCTCTGTACTGCGACCATCACATGTTATTTTACTACCCAAGTAACAAAACTCATCTACCACCTTCATTGTTTCGTTACCTAACCGAATTCCTTCAGCATCGCCTGATTTTTGAAGACTGCATTCCATTATTTTTGATTTGCTCTTGTTAATGTTCATTTTATACGCTCTCTTCAACACACTGTCCATTCCATTCAACTGCTCTTCCAGGTCCTTTGCTGTCTCTGACAGAATTATAATGTTATCAGCAAAACGCAATGTTTTTATTTCTTCCCCCTGAACTTTAATCCCTATTCCAAATTTTTCCTTGCTTTCCTTCACCACCTGCTCGATGTACAAATTGAATAACACTGGAGAAAGACTACAACCCTGTCTTACTCCCTTCCCAACTGTTGCTTCCCTTTCATGCCCTTCGAGTCTAATAACTGCGGTCTGGCTTTTGTACAAGTTGTAAATAACTCTCCTTTCCCTGTATTTTACCCCTGCTGACTTCAGAATTTGAAAGAGTGTATTCCAGTCAACATTGTCAAACGCTTTCTCCAAATCTACAAAAGCTAAAAATGTAGGTTTGCCTTTCCTTAATCTATCTTCTAAGATAAGACGTAAAGTGAGTATTGCCTCCCGGGTTCCTACGTTCCTCCTGAACCCAAACTGATCTTCCCCAAGGTGAGCTTCTACCAGCTTTTCCATTCTCCTGTAGATAATTCGTGTTAAAATTTTGCAACCATGACTTATCGAACTGATGGTTCTGTAATTTTCACACCTATCTGCTCCCGTTTTGTTTGGAATGGGGATTATTACATTTTTCTTAAAGTCTGAGGGTATTTCGCCTGTCATACATCCTACACACCAGTTCAAATAGTTTTGTCATGGCTGGCTCTCCCAGAGACTTTAGTAGCTCTGAGGGTATGTCATCTACTCCTGGGGCCCTATGAGCCATATTTCAAAATAGAAGAAAACGGTGAAAGAGTCAGTAATCAAACTGTCGCTCTTTGATCAGTAGTTGGCCATTTGGCGAGATAAATAAGCTTATCTTTATCATTTGTTTGCTTCTCTGCACATTCATTTGACATAATCGTATCTGGTATTATAATAGCCCAATATGTTGTCGAATGCTTACTATTAGGCATTTCAATAAGACAAGGAGTATGGAAAATTACCAAACATCTGAGGAGAACTGTAATTTGTGGTGACACAGCTGGCTTATGTTTGTTAAATTTGTGCTGATATCTTAGTTGCAACATCAACTGAAAGAGAATCAGTGGAAATGACATGACACCTTCACTCTCGGAAATACCATCAGTGATCTGCGGCGCCAAACAGATGTCGTCTTTATAGCGCAACCGAGGCAGTGGGAGGAAACCGTCAGCAATACTCGGAACATGATGCACCATGATGTAACACTTAGCTTCATAACAAAGTCAATTCGTGTAATTGAATTAATTCTATGATAGGCATGCAATTTTTCTATTTGAATATGTCAGTAACGTCCGAAAATATTCACGGACTGCAGAATCTCAATTCTAATTGCTGTCTTTGTTCCTTGAAACTATAAGAAAAGAAATGTGGAAAGGAATTTGTCATTCGCGAACAGCTTAAAACGCTATGGCTATACGCAAAGCAGTTTCTAAAATCAGTTTTCGAAGTCGCCTTCACGTCGCATAGAAAGCACACGTGTTGTTATAACTGGCTGCGATACTGGAAGATAACATTTTTCCTCTCAGATTTCGTGTCAGATAGGTAATCGACAGTATGTACGATCGTGTTGCCTAGCTGTGTATACTTCCCACCAAGCAGCAGAACTTTGCGGTTGTGTATTGCGATCAGTCGAGGGGTCTTGCGAATTCTGTCACCGACTGTACAGGTGGAGTGCACATGTGGGTCTAGTATGCTGCACGGCAGTGAGTACATTACTTATAGATTTTAACACATACCTGCAATTTAATTCCCATCTTCATGAAATTTTATACACTTAAGCGACAAAACAAGAGGAAGGTCATTGTCTACATAAAATTTCGTATGGTGGCTGGCAAAGGGTACTTCACTTACAGAGTTTTATACAAATCTACAGTTTTTTTCTGATCTTAAAAGTTATTTTGCGCTCTTGATCATAAAAATGAGAGAAAGGTCACTTTCTACACTGTAATGTTTCACGATCATTATTTCAATTAAAACACACATAACATTCAGTTATTAAATCCTTCTTGTATTTTTGTATTTGGTAATGTTAACGACTGGTTTCTCCCTTCTTTTGGAACTAGCTAGTCCGTTTCCAACCAGTGATAATTCCTTGTTGAGTATTCACACTCCAAATATCTCCAAGATTGCAGTTCAAAATAACTTAGAGAACTGTTTCAATAAGACTACAGAATGTTTACATAAGTCAACAAATAGGTGTCATACATTGATTGCAGAAGCTTATGTTCATAATCAACAAAGATTTGAGTCACAGAATATTTATCACGTAACTCTTAGCTCTTCTTTGTTTCATGGCTGTTTCATGATTTGGTGTTTAACCAATGTGCTTCTGCCCAGAACCTGCACAGACAGAGTTCCTTGGACAGTTTCTGGCTTCAAATTATTTAATATCCCCAAAAATAAATACATTCAGAAGTACGAAATGCAAAATTAAAAATAAACACACGGAATTGTACAGTGAGATCAAATGGAAACATGTGACTGGCTATAAGTTACACTGCACCAGTTCGTACGGAAGAATGCAATGAAATACTGCATTATAGTAAATGTTTTTAAATTTTTCCACAGGAGGAAGGAGTTTTAGCATATCACTGTGTTTGGTCTGGTCAGCCATAATAACAGCAAGCATTGAGATTAAAAAATAAGGGCTGCTCAGTGTGCTCTATTTAGGACAGTACTGTAGAGGAAAAGAAAGTCTGGAATATTAAGGGATAAAGAACAGACAACATGATGCAGATAAGGAATGAGAGTTAGTGACAAAGGTAGCAGGGTATGGGAAGGATGATATCAAAAGTGGCATGAGGTATCAATAGTGTAAATTCATGGTTGAATCAAAATGTAAAATAATGGAAACACAACAGTTAAAAAACATTAATGCATGCAATGTAGCAACACACACCAAACAAATGAATTCAGCTGGTTTTCAAGCAGTTTTTTTCTTCTTCTAGCAGTAGTGCTTACCCAATAATTCACGCCGAGAACCATATGACCAGCAAAAGGAAGAAGGAAGCTTAGGGTTTCACATCCCATCGAAAGCTCGGTCATTAGAGAGGGAGCTAATGCTTGGAGTTTTGAGTAAGGATGGGGAAGGAAGGAGAGAAAGATCAAGGTGAAGAAGTCTCACAGAAAATGAAAAGTATTCAATAGATGTCCTTATTTACTAAATAAATGTTTTAATATTATAATTCATTATGAGTTGTCTGCCTTGATTTATTATGTATGTTAATTAATTAAGTGTAGCTTCACGATGGAAAAGCCGAGTGGAATTTATTTATTTATTTATTTACCCTTCTTGCGAACCAGCTGCCTTTGGGTATATAGCTGGTCGTGATTACAAAATCTATGTGATACATTTATGCGACTATGATACATTATTTTCTTTATACATTTACAGTAATTAGATAAATAATACAAAGAAAAGCGTAAAAACTTATCATAAGGAAAATAGAAAGGCAACTTAAAAACATCAACTATTTTAAGAAGAGAATAATAGAAGATAGGAAAGATTGCTTTGAGTGACAGTCTGAATAATAAGAGAGGAAAGTCCAGGGTGGGAGGCCTTGGAATGTCAATAGTGGAATGTCAATAATGGAGGATAGATAACAGCTCACCGAAAAGAGGATCGCTGAGCTGCTGACATGCACGAAGTAGACAATCACATTCACCCAACTTAAATTTTTGGCCATGGCCTTGGCCAGAAAAAGAAACACACACATTCATACAATCACTCAGACAACTATACACACACAACCAGCATGTCCGGCCACTCCAGCACCACAAGCAGCTAGACTGTGAGTGAGTTAGGGAGTGGAGGGTGGAGAGTCAACTTTCCATCCCCACTTTTACCCAGCATTCTTCCCCCCCTCTACTCCCCACCTCACTAACAGTCCAGATACTTGTGGCACTGGACTGGCCAGACATGCTGGTTGTGTGTGTATAGTTGTTTGAGTGATTGTGTGAATGTATGTGTTTCTTTTTTCTGATAAAGGCCATGGCCGAAAATTTAAGTTGTGTGAACATGATTACCTATTTTTGTGCCTGTCAGCAGCTCAGCAATCCTCTTTACAGTAAGTTGTTATGTGTATTTTTAATGTCAATCTTACTGTGGAGGAGAAAGGGATGGGAGAGAGAAGGGAGGCAGGTGAAAAAGGAAGAGGAAGAGAGTGAAAGAGGAAGATGGGGGAGGGGGAGGGATAGATACAGAGGAGAGAGGGAGAAAGAGAGGACGGGACTTTTGAAGAGGCAGCAAGTGAAATATTCATGGGAGAGTGCAGTAATGGTCAGGACAGGGAAGAAGTGGTTAAAGTGGCAAACAAGCTGCACACTATAGTACAAATTACAACAGGTACTTTACTACTATTTTAGGTCCTCAATATTTATGGTTTTCATGAATTTACACTGTAAATTTGTCACCCCTTTGCAAAATCTCTCATATCAATACTAAAAATTAATAGCTTTTAATTTCCTTACTAGTAAGCTTTACATACCTTGATTCTACCTTCTTACTGACTGATGAATGAAACTCCAAAGCACCTTGAGGCTCCCAATACCATTTCTCTCACCTTCGAATCCCAACCATAAGTCACAGTTCAATGCCACACTGACCGCATCCCACAAATAGTCATGGCCAATGCATTGGGAACTGCAGTCCTGAAAGTATAGTTTTATTTATTTATTTATTTATTATTATTATTTTTTTATTATTCGCCATATGATGAAAAGGAGGAGAATGAAGAACCTCCTTGTAGTTGCTTGAAAACAAATTAAAGTCTTCACTAATCAGCAATATTTTATAATCCACACCATATTAATTGAGAACCACCACTCGTTATGTGTCATTTTACTGACAAAATTTTGTAAGACAATTAACTTATTCAGTTCTTATTGCGTTCCATGCCATCTGGTTGGGAGGTAATAATATACGCTTTGAAGGCAATATGTGGCCAGCAGGACCTTTGGAATAATAAAATGATACAAGCCCTACAAGACACTGTACAAATTCATTCGTTAGCAGAGAATCACGACCTTTAAGTTATACCCTTCCAATGTACCACTGCTACCTCAATGCCATCAAAGTAGTTTGGACTGAATGCTACCAAATGTGGGTCCTGATAGTATTTTTGTAATGGATAATGCACTGTATAATTCTGACAATACAATAAAGCACCAATGGCTGCCGCAAGGAAAGATGAAATAGTAATTTGGTTGAGAGATAACAGTATGCTTTAACGGTCACAATACAATAACTAGACCCGGATGCTGCAAACCAGCAAAACCAGCATAAACAGCAACTGCCTGAGTGGAGAGCTGCCTCGTCTGTCTGGGTGCCAGTGGTCGCTAGGTGGCATGCCGGCTGCCGTCAGTGTCACTGACTCACAGCCGGCAGTGCACACACAGGTCGCAGCATGCGTTATTCTGAGTTTCGTACGCCACGACACTACAACACTCCTCCCCCCTCATGAGATGTCGATGGGTGTCAAACGGAGCCAGACGACATCAATCAACATTTCCTCAGTAGTAGCAACATTGGAGTCTTCGATGAGTCGGGGAGCTGGCACGAGAAAGGATGGCCCATAATAATTGAGACACAGCGGATGGAGGCAGTCCGTCCGTGGTGTGATACAGCCAGCAGCTTGGGGCCCGGGACTGTCCCAATATCGGAGAGGAAAGAGACCACATCTCTGATGATTGGGTCACCCGGGAGCCGGCCTGTACTGTGCTGGGCCTCACTCCTGCTTTCACTCTGGAGACAGCATCCCCAGGAGAGGAGGTGTTCCTCCCCATCCCCAATTGTAGACCTCGACGAAGGCATAGGGGGGGGGAGGGTTTAGAGGGTGTTACCAGGGAGTGTGATACTGTACCATCTGGCAAGGCAGGGGGCTCCATGTAGGGTACCGGACACGAACCCCCCCCCCCCCCCCCCCCAGCACCTTAGGAGGCATTGAAGAGGTCGCTGAAAAAGGAGGAGCAGCGATAACTGATGGCAGAGATGAAGGGTGCAGGGGAGGTGGCAGAGGCAGTAGTATTGGAGTGGCGGATGTGGCTCGGCCGGGACCAGGGGTCATAACTGATCTCAATGTTGGCGTACCATGCCCTCAGGCGTGTGGATGGAACAGATGCAGGCCCTTGCAGGCCATGACAATACCTGGCAGACAGTGGGGGCTGTGGCCGAACCTTCGTGCCCAGATGGCGGAGCCCGGGGAGAAACGGTTTGGCGGCTGAACAGAAGTTGCCTGGGCTTGTGGCAAGAGGAAGTGGAGCAATGTGCTGGGTTAGCGGCCATGCAAGAGTTCTGTGGGGCTGTGATCACCCACTGGAGTGAACCAGTATGAAGAGAGGAACTGGAGAAGAGCCATGTCCACTGAAGAAGATTCAACATATTTGTGTATTTGGACTTATGTGTGGAGCAACCGTTCTGCCTCGCCATTGGACTGGATGTGGAAGGGTGGAGTCGGGACATGGCGGAGCCCCAACTGACCAAAAAAATCCCAAAAAGCAATAGAAGTAAATTGAGGTCCCCTATCCAAAACCAAGATATGTGGTAGGCATTCAATAGCAAATACTTTGGAAAGGGACTGAGTGGTCATGGCCATAGACATCGTATGACATAGGGAAAGTTCGAGTATGCATCGATTACAAGAAACCAATAAGAGTGGAGAGAGGTACCAGCATAATCCACATGGATGTGCTCTCAAGGCACATTTGGCCCAGGCTAAGGGGAAAGAGACGCCTGGGGAGCTGCTTGCTGAGAGGCACAAGACGAACAAGCCACCACCAAGTGCGTGATATCCCCATCCATACCAGGCCAAAACACATGCCACCAAGCCAAAGTATTGGTGCGCAAGGCTCCGCAGTGTGTCTCATGCAGCAAAGACAGGACTCTTGAGTGTAAGGCAGAGGTGACCACGCGAGGCTGGCAATCCTCGGTAGCCAATAAGAGAACCCCCTCGCATTTGTAAAAATGCCACTGAAAAGAATAATAATTCCGCAGGGGATCTGAAGCCCAGTGTGGGGGACATATCCCAAGACTGTGTGCAGCACTGGATCAGAAGAGATAGCTGCCGATAATTCAGAAGACGTGATAGGGAACCCCTTGACCGTAGCCTTTGCTTCATCATCGAAATAAAAACACAGACGCTCTTCCAGTTAAAAATCTGGGTCCGGACCACAGGGACATTGCATCCGCATTGGAATGCTGGGTGGTAGGCTGGAAATGAATTTCATAATTGTATCGGGACAAGAAGAGCGCGAATTACTGTAAGATGTGCAGCCTTATCCAGCAATGCAGCGGTACGCCGTAAAAGTGAGAACAATATTTTGTGGTCCATGATGAGGTGGAACTTGACACCATAGAGGTACACATGAAATGTTTTAAGAGAGTAAACAATAGCCAACACCTCTTTTTCAACTTGAGAATAGTGTTGCTGAGTCTGAGTCAAAGTTTTAGAAGCATATGCATCAGAGTACTCGTGTGGGAGCACTGCTCCGATGTTGTATTGGGACAGCGAGGACCAGGTGCTGTCCCAGAGTGTAGAGAGCAAAGCAAGGAGCCGA
Organism: Locusta migratoria; assembly: GCA_026315105.1. Taxonomy (NCBI): domain Eukaryota; kingdom Metazoa; phylum Arthropoda; class Insecta; order Orthoptera; family Acrididae; genus Locusta; species Locusta migratoria. Next base: position 29,263,517 of record CM048744.1, read on the forward strand.
CACTAGAAGCAGCTTGAGCTGACAAAATGCACGTTCACAGTCGTCTGACCATCGAAAAGGTACACCCTTATGAAGCAGGCAGTGAAGGGGCTGCACAATAGTAACTGCACCTGGCAGAAAACAGTGGTAGTAGGCAATCTTGCTGAAAATCATCTGCAAATCCATGGCGGACGTGGGGGGCAGCAAAGAAGTAAGGGCTGCCATGCGATCTGGCAAGAGGCGAATCCCCGCCGACGAGATCTTAAATCCGAGGTAGGGGATTGATGGCTGGAAAAAATGAGACTTTGCCAGAATGCAGCAGAGGCCAGCGACCTGTAAGACTTGAAAAAGGGCCCGCAGGTTGCGAAGATGTTCAGCAGTAGTGACTCCGTGACCACTATGTCATCAAGGTAATTTACACAGCCTGCAACAGGGCGCAGAAGTTGCTCTAGGAAACGGAAGACCGCTGGTGCACTGGCTACACTGAATGGTAACCGCTGGTACTGGTAAAGTCCAAAAGGTGTGTTAACAACCAACAGGAGTTTGGAGTCATCATCAACGGGAAGTTGAAGGTACGCCTCTGCTAAATCCACCCAAGAAAAAGCCTGAGAGCCCGACAGTAATGCCAACAACTCATCTGTGCAAAACAAAGGATATGAATCGATCACTGACCTGTTGAAGGTATGCCTCTGCCAAATACAACCAAGAGAAAGACTGGGACCCCGATAATAATGCCAACAACTCATCTGTGCAGGGCAAAGGATATCAGTCAATCACTGACTGTGCATTAATTGACACCTTGAAGTCACTGCAGATTAGTAAAGGAGGCCGAGGGTTTCTTAACCCTAGCAGCACCAAGATATTTTAGGATACACAGAGCACCAAGCAAGAGCAAATTACAATAAGCTGTGAATCCTGTAAAGTGTATTTATTTTTTTGTCTTTGCCATCAGCTGTTGTCTGCCAATTATATGTACACTAGCTGAAAACCCAGGTATTTATTTATTTATTTGTCAGGCATATATTCATTTGTATAATGGCTGTAAAATCTCTTGGAAATACAATCAGTAGTAATAGATTAAAACTTGGTGTGTTATGGGGTGGTTTTCCATGAACATTACTGTTTATTTGCTCATATCCATGAACTACATGTCTTACTGTGATGCGATTTAGAACTTACAGTCAACTATATGCATATATACTGCCTGTAAAATTTCCTGCAGCTACAATTTGAAGTGTACAAATTATAAACTGTAATGTCATACCGAATGCCGTAGTTTTACTCCATAGAGAACGGAAAAGTAGTAAGTGAGAAACTTTTTTCCTTTCATTATTTTGCTATGGTTGTCAGTGAGAAAAAGTTCAATAAAGGTTTGAAATTGTGTTTAAAGTTTGTTGCAAGTCGCTAAGTATTCTCATTCTCATATAGAGTATTTACAAAGTCTCGCCACAATGTGTGGAAGTTTTCTGTAATTCCTATTGTTTATGACATCATATCTTCTGAACCATGAGTTGTATGTGATTCTTAACCTTGCAGCAATTTTTACCTTACTGTAAGGAATGTGGGTACCGAATTTGCTCGAAATCGGTCCAGTGGTTTAGGAGAAAGTGAACAGCATTGACGCTAAATGCAGCAGATTTTGCCCATCTCGTTTTTTATGACATCATATCTAGTGAACGATGTCTCTTACGTGATTCTTACACTTACGGCAATTGTCCTCATGGACTGAAGCTTTCATTGTACAAAATTTCATAAAGATTGGAACAAAACTAGATTTGTATGCAACACGTACACACAAAACACACAAACAAACGGACATTCTGCTTTATATATTAAAAGAAGAAGAAGATTGTGTCATCATTATTGCAGTGTTGTCATCTTTTATTACTTGCAAATATAGAACCAAAAGAGTTACTTTCACAGTCTTGTGAAATTTTGTTTATATACTATTATTTAGAAACATTTCAGCAGTTATTAAGTCTGTTAGGTTTGTAAATAGCTGGGATATGCTGAAATTAGAGGTGATTTTAAAATAACATTTTTTCTCCTTGCTTCGTGGTTGTAGGGAATACACTAAGAATTATGGTCACATGGAGTACCAACCCAGGGAAAAATGTGCTCTTGGGCATAGAATTTCTACATTTTATTTGCGTTTTTAAAATTGTAGCTATAGAACTGTATGGTGTAGTACTTTATAAGGTGAGAGACAAATAGTAAAAGGCCCATAAACAAAGAATGATTGTTATTATGGTTTTGTAATGAAAGAAAAGTGTAAGAGCAATTTTTGCCCATGCTTGATGCTTGTAGGGTTAACAATGACCAGCGGCATGGCCCATTCACTAGAAGAAATGGGGCACAAAATGTGCAGAGATTAAAGGTGGTCCAGCTCAACTTTCAATAAGTAGTGCGATGCCCGTACCACTGGAGATAATGGGGGTGACCCCAGCCGCGTATAGGTGTGGAAGTTTAGCACGAAAACTGAGGCCCCGGTGTCCACTTGTAAACACACAGATTTGCCAAAAATTAGCACTTCGACCAATAATTTGGAGGGAGAAGACTACAACTCACATTTGAGGTTAATTTCCATGTCCAATACCTGTAGACGACTGCTTTGAATGGCATACCGAAGCCATATGCCCTTTTTCTTTCTTTTTTTTTAATTTGTTGAAAGTTACCCAGGGCTGACGGCAAGATGCCCTGTCATGATTGATGAAACAGTAATGACAGGAGAAGAGTGAATTAGATTGACATGCAGTGTGGGCCACTGACGTTGTTTACCCTGGATATCTGGATTTAAAAAAAAAAAAAAAAATAAATAAATAAATAAAAAATAAAAAAAAATAACAAAAAACATATTGCACAGAGAGGCTTATGATTGACACTGTCACATGAATAACACCACAAGAGTGGAAGAACATTATGAATCCTGTGTGGGAGGAGATTACGTGGTTGAATAGGGAAAGAACTTAAGAGAAGCATCGTTTCAAAATATTGTTATTTCACTGTCAGAATATGTGAACATCAGCAGCGAAGATAGTAACGTCTGTATCATAATAGCGAGTCTCAGTCAGATGACAAGTATCTTAGAGTTTCTGTTCTCCTGGGCGAAAAATAAATATAATGTCTTAAATCAATGTTTTAAATGTTTCATTTGTGCATTTTGCTCAATGTTGTTGATGTTAAACATCTATTTGTATCTCAATTTATTTGTAAGTCAAACCACCTTTATTTTTTATATATATATTTTCCCACCAGGAAAGACTCCTTCTAATAAACAAGTTACTTAATTGCATATGGCATGGGAGTTGTTGCATTCTTTTGCACCATATGTACCTAATATACTGCTGCACCATATGTAACTAAGATTTACAACAAAATATAAAAAAATAGACGAAGATTACTTACCAGGCGAAGGAGCACAGGTGTGACAGCATCACAAATAAATAAATGAATACACACACACACACACACACACACACACACACAATCGCAAGCTTTCGCAACCCAGTTGCGTCTTCAGGCAGTAGGGAAGGAGAGGGAAAAGGAAATGATGAGGGTTTTAAGGAAGGGGGTAAGGAGCCATTCCAATCCCGGGAGAGGAAAGACTTACCTTGGGGGAAAAAATGGAGGGTAAACAAATGCACACATGCCCACACATTCACACAGACACAAGTACACTTAAGCAGACATACTGTAGAAAGCTTTCTACAGTATGTCTGCCTAGGTGTACTTGTGTCTGTGTGAATGTGTGGGCATGTGTGCATTTGTTTACCCTCCATTTTTTCCCCCAAGGTAAGTCTTTCCTCTCCCGGGATTGGAATGGCTCCTTACCCCCTTCCTTAAAACCCTCATCATTTCCTTTTCCCTCTCCTTCCCTACTGCCTGAAGACGCAACTGGGTTGCGAAAGCTTGCGATTGTGTGTGTGTGTGTGTGTGTGTATTCATTTATTTATTTGTGATGCTGTCACACCTGTGCTCCTTCGCCTGGTGAGTAATCTTCTTCTATTTTTTTATATTTTATTTTTCCTGCTAGGAATTTTTCGTCTTATATTAAGATTTACAACACATTTTTAAAATCATGTATACCATTTTTTTATTATTTCTTGTAATACTGATGCTGGGATGTGAAGAATGTTACATTTTGAATAGTCTTTATCATACTACCAGCATTTATAAGTTGACCCCTTTTTATTTAATATAGTCATTGAGTTACCTACAAAACAAGTTACTCAATGGCATATGGCATGGGATTAGTTGCATAATCTTGCACCATACGTACCTAAGACACTTTTGCACCATATGTACCTAAGACTCACAGCCAGTTTTAACATCATGTATATAACACAGGTCGACAAATTTTGACTTTTTGTCTGGGGTTTGCATGAAAATATGAATTTCTGACTAAATTGATCCTGCTGATCACAAATCTGCAGCCTGTTTCTCTGTAGCACGTCAGGTTTTTGCACCACCACTACCATCATCATATTCACCATTGTCTAACTCTGCGCCCAATGAAATTGGAAACTGGTAAGTAATTACGGGACAATGGAAACGAAATGGAACAGTAAAGTGGTTGAAAAAGAATTGGAAGAAAGGCATATGAATTATAAGAAGCAAATATTATGGTGGGCACTTACCAGGTAGAGGTACTACTTCCGTTTTCGTTTGCCCGTGAATGAAAGCTTATTATCCTTCCTCTTGTGTGTCACTTCTCCTTCACGTGTGATGCACCGACAGTAGTCAGCCATCATGTTTATTCCCCAACAACCTTGATAACGATGTTCCATAGTTTTAAATTCCTGATGACATCATTCACCATGTTCCTCTGATGTGTCAGCCAAATTTTCTTGAAAACTCTCTAAGTGTGACATTAGAAAATGTAGTTTTAGAGAGACCTTGCATCCTAACTGTTTAAAGGACTGTAGCAACACTGCCTTCAAACTTCGCTTTGAAGAATCTATAAACAATCTCCATTCCTTACTCTCATACTTCTGAGCTCCCATTTTCATCACTAATCCGGCGATGTCTTTGCAGAACACCATTAAACCATCTGCGACAAAAAATTCCCTGAAATCTTTATCGCGATTTCTGTACAATTAATATGATGCACCGTGTGCAAGTAAGTTATTTTCACTGAGACGTGATCCCAGTAGTTGTGTTGCATCTTTTGAGAGTCCTAAGTCTTTCACCATATTGTCAAGTTCTGTTTGAGTAAGAGGTTTTGGCCTACTATTGGTACCACACTCAGAATAGACGGATTCACTGCTTTCTTGACTTACATCTGGTTCAGAGAATTCAAGATAATCCACTGATGTTGGTGGGGAGGGGATTGGTAGCCCTGGGCCATGAGGAACAGGTCTAAGTTTGGATACAATATGTTTCTTCTGTTGTATCCCGTTACATTCGTCATACAGAAGTAACAGTCATCAACATGATTCTTCTGTTCACGTCATACCATAGGAATTGCGAAGTTCAAGCACTTGATTTTACCTTCACTCCATTTCCTTAACTGTTCCACACATGTATGGCACACAGTGTGTGGAGCAAATGATTTGTCCTGATCGCTGAGCTTCATGCTGAAATATGCAAAATATGACTTCTGCACAAATTTTGTTATTTGTCGATGTCTTGCACGTATCACATAATTTCCACAGATATAACAAAATGAATCTGGGCTCTTCACACACTGCCTTCCTGAAATTTTTAACACACCTTCAGTGAAATACCACCACTCACAACAAAGCGCGAAAGCACCTTCTTGTAGCTGTAGAACTCACTCACTGATTTCTGTGGCGATAATGGAACGTCAGCTCCAAGCTCATTAGCCCCCTCTGCCTCACCTTCACACAAAAAATCCATCTTTGTCACATTTCTGTAGTTGTGGACACAGCATAACATAGATTTCGCAGCCAATGGTAGGTTTGGAGGGGGGGGGGGTATCTGTGCAGAAAAAAGTGAGGGTGATGGAGAAAAACTGATATGATTTTCATATTCTGGGGTGCAAATTTAGTAAAGAACACCACTTACTTTCCAAACCCTAGAATCCATGTCGACCTGTGTAATCTTTTATTACTTCAAGATTGCAATACTGACGCTGGCATATGAAGAATGTTGCATTACATGTTCTGCAATGTTATGTTATTATCATTTCAATGTTTTTATTGTATCACATATAAGTTGACCTATTTTATTCAAGGTAGATGTCGAGCTACCTATGAAACAAGTTATTCAATTGCATATGGCATGGGATTTGTTGCATACTTTTGTATCCCACCAATATGAAAAGGTCTTAATAGGCACTGGATTTCTTATTAGGTGATATGCGCATTAGGAACCCGTAACTTTATTTCTTAAGTTAATGGAGTCAAATGATTCATTAGATGTTATGACCCTTGACATTAAGTCAACATAGACATTAGACCACATAATATGTGAAACTTGTGGTAATCAATTATTTCTCTTTAAAGTTCCTTCTGTTTGAATGCTTCCAAGCCTTGCCAATTTTTTAAATTATTCGTCAAAAGAGATAAATTGGCTTACCAGTACTTACCTTTGTACTGTACCGCCAATAGTCACACACACACACAAAAAGGAGAAGAACAAGCTTTTGGAACAGGGTTCCTTCATCCTTCCTGAAGAGGGGCAGCAGCCTTTTCAGTAGTTACAGGGGCAACAGTCTGGATGATTGACTGAGCTGGCATTGTAACATCAGCTAATGTGGCTTTGCCACACAGTTACTGCAAATGGCTGAAAGCAAGGGGAAACTACAGCCATTACTTTTCCAGATGACATGCAGCTCTACTGTATGGAAATATGATGATGGCATCCTCTCGGGTAAAATATTCCGGAGGTAAAATAGTCCCCCAGTCGGATCTCTGGGCGGGGACTACTCAGGAGGATGTTGTCATCAGGAAAGACAATAGTGGCATTCTACGGATCGGAGTGTGGAATGTTAGATTCCTTAATCGGGTAGGAAAATGAGAAAATTTAAAAAGGGAAATGGATATGTTGAAGTTAGATATAGTGGGGATTAGTGAAGTTCGGTGGCAGGATAAACAGGATTTCTGGTCAGGTGAGTACAGGATTAAAAATACAAAATTAGTTGGGGGTATCACAGGTGTAGGACTGATAATGAATAAGAAAATAGGAATGCGGGTAAACTACTATGAGCAACACAGTGATGATAGATACGAAGCCAACACCGACAACAGTAGTACAGGTTTATATGCCAACTAGCTCTGCCGATGATGAGGAGATCGAAGAAATATATGAGGAGCTAAAGGAAATTATTCAGACAGTTAAGGGAGATGAAAACTTAATTGTGATGGGAGACTGGAATTCGGTAGTAGGGAAAGGAAGAGAAGGAAAAATAGTAGGTGAATATGGACTGGGCAGAAGGAATGAAAGAGGAAGTTGCCTGGAAGAATTTTGCATGGAACATGATTTAATCATAACAAACGTGGTTTAAGAATCACAAAATAAGGTTGTATATGTGGAAGAGACCAGGAGAAGGCATCATATAGATTTTACAATGGTAAGACATAGATTCCAGAACCAGGTTATAAACTGTAAAACATACCCAGGGGCAGATATAGACTCTGACTATAACTTGTTAGTCATGAACTGTAGGCTGAAACTGAAAAAAACTGCAGAAAGGTAGGAAAATAAGGTGATCGGACTTAGATAAATTGAAGGAATGTGAAGATCTGGAGAATTTCAGAGGGAGATTTAGGCAACAATTGACAGAAACAGGGGGAAATAAAACAGTAGAAGAGGAACGGGTAGCACTGAGAGATGAAATCACAGGAAATACTAAATTTAATTGATGAAAGGGGAAAATATAAAAATGCAGTAAATGAAACAGGCAAAATGCAGTACAGACGACTAAGAAATGAGATTGACAGGAAGTGCAAAATGGCTAAGCAGGAGTGGCTAGAAGCCAAATGCCAATCTGTAGAAGAATGTATAAGAAGGGGAAAAGTAGATACCACCTACAGGAAAATAAAAGAGTCATTTGGAAACAAGAAAAGCAACTCTACGAATATCAAGAACTCAGATGGGAAACCAGTTCTCAGCAAAAAGGGAAAAGCTGAAAGGTGGAAAGAGTACATAGAGCAGCTCTACAAAGGAAATGAACTTAGAGACAATGTTGTAGGAAGGGAAGAGGAAATACATCAAGATGAAATAGGAGATACTATACTGAGAGATGAATTTGACAGAGCCCTGAAAGACCTACGCCGGAACAAGGCACCAGGAGTAGATAACATACCCTCAGAGTTACTAAAGTCTCTGGGAGAGCCAGCCATGACAAAACTATTTAAACTGGTGTGTAGGATGTATGAGACAGGCGAAATACCCTCACACTTTAAGAAAAATGTAATAATCCCCATTCCAAAGAAATTAGGCGCAGACAGGTGTGACAATTACAGAACCATCAGTTTGATAAGTCATGGTTGCAAAATTTTAACACAAATTATCTACAGGAGAATGGATAAGCTGGTAGAAGCTGACCTCGGGAAAGATCAGTTTGGGTTCAGGAGGGACGTAGGAACCCGGGAGGCAATACTCACTTTACGTCTTATCTTAAAAGATAGATTAAGGAAAGGCAAACCTACATTTTTAGCTTTTGTAGATTGGGAGAAAGTGTTTGACAATGTTGACTGGAATACACTCTTTCAAATTCTGAACTCAGCAGGGGTAAAATACAGGGAAAGGAGAGTTATTTACAACTTGTACAAAAGCCAGATCGCAGTTATTAGACTCGAAGGGCATGAAAGGGAAGCAACAGTTGGGAAGGGAGTAAGACAGGGTTGTAGCCTTTCTCCGATGTTATTCAATTTGTACATCGAGCAGGCGGTGAAGGAAAGCAAGGAAAAATTTGGAATAGGGATTAAAGTTCAGGGGGAAGAAATAAAACATTGCGTTTTGCTGATGACATTATAATTCTGTCAGAGACAGCAAAGGACCTGGAAGAGCAGTTGAAAGGAATGGACAGTTTGTTGAAGAAAGCGTATAAAATGAACATTAACAAGAACAAAACAAAAATAATGGAATGCGGTCTTAGAAAATCAGGCGATGCTGAAGGAATTCGGTTAGGTAACGAAACAATGAACGTGGTAGATGAGTTTTGTTACTTGGGTAGTAAAATAACATGTGATGGTCGCAGTACAGAGGATATAAAATGCAGAATGGCAATGGGAAGAAAAGCATTTTTGAAAAAGAGAAATTTGCTAACATCGAATATTAATTTAAGTGTAAGGAAGTCTTTTCTGAAGGCATTTGTGTGGAGTGTTGCCTTGTATGGGAGTGAAACATGGACGATAAGCAGTTCGGACAGGAAGAGAATAGAGGCTTTTGAAATGTGGTGCTACAGAAGAATGCTGAAGATTAGGTGGGTAGATTGCATAACTAATGAAGAGTTACTGAACAGAATTGGTGAGAAAAGGAATTTTTGGCATTCCCTGACTAAATGAAGGGATCACTTGGTAGGACACATTCTTAGAGATTGAGGAATCGTAAATTTAGCATTGGAGGGAAGTGTGTGGGGAAAAAATCACAGAGGTAGACCAAGAGACGCATATAGTAAGCAGATTCAGGTGGATGTGGGTTGCCGTTCTGATGAGGAGATGAAAAGGCTTGCTCATGATAGAGTAGGGTGGAGAGCTGCATCAAACCAGTCTCTGGACTGAAGACCAGAACAACAACATCCTTCATCAGGTAGGAGAGAAGGGAAGAGAAAAGACATGAGAACGGAAGGGGAAGGTAATTCACAACCTAGGGCATGTAATATAACTGAAAGAGGATCAAGCAGTAAAGAGAAGATGAGTGAACCAATGGTGCTAGGGGGTTATCTAAACCATTTTTGATTAACAGGGAAAGATATAGAGAAAGAAACACACACAAACACACTGGACCTTCCATTGCTGTTATATATATACATAAAATAGTATCGTTGACAGATACACAAATAAAAACACACACATTTGAACACAAAAATTCAAGCTTTTGCAACCGATGGTTGCTTCATTAGGAAAAGAGGAAGGAAGGAGGGGAAAAAGGGAAGGATGCGTGTTTTAAGGGAGTAGATGAGGAGTCATTGCAATCCCGGGAGCAGAAGGACTTACCTTAAGGGGAAAAAAGATAGGTAAACAAATACACACACCACTCACATATACACACAAACACACCAAGACAAGTCTGTGTGTATATATGTCTGCCTTGGTGTGTGTGCATGAAGATTATTCACCAGGCGAAGGAGCACAGGTGTAACAGCATCACAAATAAATAAATGAATACACACACACACACACACACAAACGCTAGCTTTCGCAGCCTGGCTGATTCGTCAGGCAGAAGGGAAGGAGAGGGAAAAGGAAATGATGAGGGTTTTAAGGAAGGGGGTAAGGAGCCATTCCAATCCCGGGAGAGGAAAGACTTACCTTGGGGGTAAAAATGGAGGGTAAACAAATGCACACATACCCACACATTCACACAGACACAAGCACACCTAGGCAGACATACTGTAGAAAGCAAAGAAGTTAAGAAGTTAGACAGAGATACCACTTGAGGCAGATGCTCTGTCCAGAGAACCGATGCAAAGATGTTAAGATGGTGGGTGGGAATTCGAATTTAGCGGAGGTTGAGACCAGGTGGGCAACGGGAAGAGAGAATATGCTGAAGGGCTAGTTCCCATCTCCGGAGTTCTGAAGGATTGGTGTCCGTGGGAAGTATCCAGATAACCCGGACGGTGTAGCACTGTGCCACGATGTGCTGGCCATGCACCAAGGCGTGTTTAGACACAGGGTGATCTTCGTTACCAACAAACACTGTCTGCCTGTGTCCATTCATGCGAATGGACAGTTTGTTGCTGGTCATTCCCACATAGAACGCTTCACAGTGCAGGCATGTCAGTTGGTAAATCACGTGGTGCTGTCGCAAGTGACTCTGCCCTTGATTGTGTACACCCTCCGGGTTACAGGACTGGAGTAAGTGGTGGTGGAAGGATGCATAGGGCAGGTTTTACAACAGGGGCGGTTACAAGGGTAGGAGCCAGAAGGTAGAGAAGGTCGTTTGAGGATTTCATAGGGATGGACTAGGAGGTTACGGAGGTTAGGTGGGCGGTGGAAAGACACTCTCGGAAGAGTGGGCAGGATGTCATGAAGGATGGATCTCATTTCGGGGCAGGATTTAAGGAAGTCGTATCCTTGCTGGAGAGCCACATTCAAAGTCCGCTCCAGTCCTGGAAAGTATCTGGTGACAAGAGGCGCACTTCTGGGGTTCTGTTGAAGGTTCTGAATTTGGGGGGATGAGGAAGTGGCTCTGTATTTTTCTGGGGTCCTGTTGAAGGTTCTGAATTTGGGGGGGATGAGGAAGTGGCTCGAGATGACTTACCAAAAGGACCGGCTCGTCGATAGAAACAAATAAAATAAAATCACACACAAACACACATACAAGCTTTCGCCACCACTGGCAGCTTCTTCAGGAAAAAGAGGAAAAAAGGGGATGAAAAAGGGAAGGATATGGGTTTTAAGGAAGTGGAAGGACTTACCTTAGGGGACTTTTCCCCTAAGGTAAGTCCTTCCACTCCTGGGATTGGAATGACTCCTTTTCCACTTCCTTAAAACCCATATCCTTCCCTTTTTCCTCCCCTTTTTCCACTTTTTCCTGAAGAAGCTGCCAGTGGTGGCAAAAGCATGTATGTGTGTTTGTGTGTGATTTTATTTTATTTGTTTCTATCGACGAGCCGGTCCTTTTAGTAAGTCATCTCTTTTCTATTTTTATTTTTGTTTATCCCACCGGGAAAGTTTTCCTCTATAAGTTTCGTTTCATCAATATATATATATATATATATGAAACGATTATTAAGACGAAAAATTCCTAGCAGGAAAAATAAAATATAAAAAATAGACGAAGATTACTCACCAGGCGAAGGAGCACAGGTGTGACAGCATCACAAATAAATCCACACACACACACAATCGCAAGCTTTCGCAACCCAGTTGCGTCTTCAGGCAGTGGGGAAGGAGAGGGAAAAGGAAATGATGAGGGTTTTAAGGAAGGGGGTAAGGAGCCATTCCAATCCCGGGAGAGGAAAGACTTTCCTTGGGGGAAAAAATGGAGGGTAAACAAATGCACACATGCCCACACATTCACACAGACACAAGTCAAGTGTCTGTGTGAATGTGTGGGCATGTGTGTATTTGTTTACCCTCCATTTTTCCCCCAAGGTAAGTCTTTCCTCTCCCGGGATTGGAATGGCTCCTTACCCCCTTCCTTAAAACCCTCAACATTTCCTTTTCCCTCTCCTTCCCTACTGCCTGAAGACGCAACTGGGTTGCGAAAGCTTGCGATTGTGTGTGTGTGTGTATTCATTTATTTATTTGTGATGCTGTCACACCTGTGTTCCTTCGCCTGGTGAGTAATCTTCGTCTATTTTTTATATTTTATATATATATATATATATATATATATATATATATATATATATATATATATATATATATATATATATATATATATATATATATATATATATATATATATCATTGTTGAATTCAAATTTATGATACGAATATTATAGAGGAAAAATTCCTAACAGGAAAAATATATGTAAAAAATAGATGAAGTACACTTACCAGGCGAAGGGGCACAGGCAGTAATAGCAACAAATAAACACACAGACACACACACACACACACAAAAATGCTAGCTTTCACAGCCTAGCTGCTTCATCAGGCAGAAGGGAAGGAGAGGGAAAAGGAAATGATGAGGGTTTTAAGGAACGGGATAAGGAGCCATTCCAATCCCGGGACAGGAAAGACTTACCTTGGGGGAAAAAATGGAGGGTAAATAAATGCACACACACCCACACATTTACACAGACACAAGTACACTTAGGCAGACATACTGTAGAACTGTGACAGTTCTACAGTATGTCTGCCTAAGTGTACTTGTGTCTGTGTAAATGTGTGGGTGTGTGTGCATTTATTTACCCTCCATTTTTTCCCCCAAGGTAAGTCTTTCCTGTCCCGGGATTGGAATGGCTCCTTATCCCGTTCCTTAAAACCCTCATCATTTCCTTTTCCCTCTCCTTCCCTTCCCCCGCGGCTATCCTCCTAATCCTCCTAATCTGGTAGAGAAACAAATTGCCAGAGCTACTACCTCATCCCCCCAAATTCAGAACCTTCAACAGAAGAATCCCAGAAGTGCCCCTCTTGTCACCGGATACTTTCCGGGACTGGAGCGGACTCTAAATGTGGCTCTCCAGCAAGGATACGACTTCCTTAAATCCTGCCCCGAAATGAGATCCGTCCTTCATGACATCCTTCCTACTCCACCGAGAGTGTCTTTCCGCCGCCCACCTAACCTCCGTAACATCCTAGTCCACCCCTATGAAATCCCCAAACCACCTTCCCTACCTTCTGGCTCCTACCCTTGTAACCGCCCCCGTTGTAAAACCTGCCCTATGCACCCTTCCACCACCACTTACTCCAGTCCCGTAACCCGGAAGGTGTACACGATCAAAGGCAGAGCCACTTGCGATAGTACCCACGTGATCTACCAACTGACATGCCTGCACTGTGAAGCGTTCTATGTGGGAATGACCAGCAACAAACTGTCCATTCGCATGAATGGACACAGGCAGACAGTGTTTGTTGGTAACGAGGATCACCCTGTGGCTAAACACGCATTGGTGCACGGCCAGCACATCTTGGCACAGTGCTACACCGTCCGGGTTATCTGGATACTTCCCACTGACACCAATCCTTCAGAACTCCGGAGATGGGAACTAGCCCTTCAGCATATTCTCTCTTCCCGTTGCCCACCTGGTCTCAACCTCCGCTAAATTTGAATTCCCACCCACCTTCTTAACATCTTTGCATCAGTTCTCTGGACAGAGCCTCTGCCTCAAGTGGTATCTCTGTCTAACTTCTTAACTTCTATAACTTAACTTCTTTGCTTTCTACAGTATGTCTGCCTAGGTGTACTTGTGTCTGTGTGAATGTGTGGGCATGTGTGCATTTGTTTACCCTCCATTTTTTCCCCCAAGGTAAGTCTTTCCTCTCCCGGGATTGGAATGGCTCCTTACCCCCTTCCTTAAAACCCTCATCATTTCCTTTTCCCTCTCCTTCCCTACTGCCTGAAGACGCAACTGGGTTGCGAAAGCTTGCGATTGTGTGTGTGTGTGTGTGTGTGTGTGTGTGTATTCATTTATTTATTTGTGATGCTGTCACACCTGTGCTCCTTCGCCTGGTGAGTAATCTTCGTCTATTTTTTATATTTTATTTTTCCTGCTAGGAATTTTTCGTCTTAATATTCGTATATATATATATATATATATATATATATATATACGTAAAAAATAGATGAAGTACACTTACCAGGCGAAAGGGCACAGGCAGTAATAGCAACAAATAAACACACAGACACACACAGACACACACAGACACACACACAAAAATGCTAGCTTTCGCAGCCTAGCTGCTTCATCAGGCAGAAGGGAAGGAGAGGGAAAAGGAAATGATGAGGGTTTTAAGGAAGGGGGTAAGGAGCCATTCCAATCCCGGGACAGGAAAGACTTACCTTGGGGGAAAAAATGGAAGGTAAATAAATGCACATACACCCACACATTTACACAGACACAAGTACACTTAGGCAGACATACTCAGTATGTCTGCCTAAGTGTACTTGTGTCTGTGTAAATGTGTGGGTGTATGTGCATTTATTTACCTTCCATTTTTTCCCCCAAGGTAAGTCTTTCCTGTCCCGGGATTGGAATGGCTCCTTACCCCCTTCCTTAAAACCCTCATCATTTCCTTTTCCCTCTCCTTCCCTTCTGCCTGATGAAGCAGCTAGGCTGCGAAAGCTAGCATTTTTGTGTGTGTGTCTGTGTGTGTCTGTGTGTGTCTGTGTGTTTATTTGTTGCTATTACTGCCTGTGCCCTTTCGCCTGGTAAGTGTACTTCATCTATTTTTTACGTATATTTTTCCTTTTAGGAATTTTTCCTCTATAATATATATATATATATATATATATATATATATATATATATATATATATATATATATAAATAGAAAAGAGATGACTTACCAAAAGGACCGGCTCCTCGATAGAAACAAATAAAATAAAATAAAATTACACACAAACACACATACAAGCTTTCGCAGCCTAGCTGCTTCGTCAGGCAGAAGGGAAGGAGAGGGAAAAGGAAATGATGAGGGTTTTAAGCGAGTGGATAAGGAGTCATTCCAATCCCAGGACAGGAAAGACTTACCTTGGGGGTATTTTATTTGTTTCTATCGACGAGCCGGTCCTTTTGGTAAGTCATCTCTTTTCTATTTTTTTACTTTTGTTTATCCCACCGGGAAAGTTTCCCTCTATATATATATATATATATATATATATATATATATATATATAGTATAAAATAAAGATTTTTGTCCCCTAAGGTAAGTCCTTCCACTCCTGGAATTGGAATGGCTCCTTTTCCACTTCCTTAAAACCCGTATCCTTCCCTTTCTCCTCTCCTTCCTCCCTCTTTCTCCCAAAGAAGCCACCACTGGTGGCGAAAGCCCGAATGGTTGGGTGTTTTTGTGTGTGTTTGGTGTTCCTATCGACGAGCCTGTACTTTAGGTAAGCCAAAAATCTTTATTTTATACCATTTTCCCACCTGGAAGGTCTCCTTCTATAATATTAGTTTCATGCTTATATATATATATATATATATATATATTTTTTTTTTTTTTTTTTTTTTTTTTGCCGACACTCCTCTACACCTCCCTTTTATTCTTTACCCTTCTTCCCTTCACTGTATTCATTGCCACAATTCAAATTCCTACCTATTAGAGCCTCTAAAATCCATCATGCATGGCAGAACTTTACATCCCCACCTTTACCCGGCATCCTTCCACCACTATTCCCCACCCCAATCACAGTCTAGATGCTTGTGGCACTGGAGTTTCCGGACATGATGGTTGTATGTGTATGTGTATATTGTGTGAATGTATGTATTTCTGTTTCTGACAAAGACCATGTCCGAAAAATTAAGTTGTGTGTATGTGATTTTCTATTTTCATGCCTGTCAGCAGCTCAGTGAGCCTCTTTACAGGGAATTAGTACCTATCCTCCATTATTGACATTCCAGTCAGATTTTACCAATGTTAGAAAAGGGTCAACTTATATGCAGTATGATAAAGAACACATGTATACAATTTTTATTATTTCGTGCAATACTGATGCTGGCTTATGAAGGATGTAGCAAATAATTTTACATTTCCTCTGTTTTATATTATTGTCATTGTTTAAGTCTTTTATTGTACTACTTATAAGTTTACCCCCTTTTTATTCAACGTAGATGTCGACCTATCTATGAAACAAGTTACTTATATGTATAAAAATAAAGATTGATTGACTTACCCATAGCACAGGTTCTTATATGTAGTACCATAAAAACTTAAACAATGACAATAATATTACATAGAGGAAATGTAAAATTATTTGATACATCCTTCATAAGCCAACTTCAGTATTGCACCAAGTAATAAAAATTGTATACATGTATTCTTTATCTTACTGCATATAAGTTGACCCTTTTTATTTAATGTAGACATTGAGCTGCCTATGAAACAAATGATTCAATTGCATATGGCATGGGATTTGTTGCATAGTCTTGCATCATATGTACCTAAGATACTTTTGCACCATATATACCTACGACTCAGCCAGTTTTAACACCATGTACACAATCTTTTATTACTTCTTGCATTACTGATACTGGCATATGTTGCACATAATATTACATGTTCTTCAATGTTATGTTATTGTCATTTTTAACGTTATTATTGTACCGCATATAAGTAGACCTTTTTATTCAAGTTAGGTATCAAGTTACCTATGAAACAAGGAACTTAATTGCATATGGCATGGAATTTCTTGCATACTTTTCACCCCACTAACACGAAAAGTTTGTCATACACACTGGGTTTCATATAACATTATACATGCATTAGGAACATAGATAGACCCCCTGTTTGTTCAATGTAGGCATGGACTACCCATGAATTACATTTAATACTAGGGGCCTATATGGAACTTGTAGCATTAGCATGATTGTAAACCTTTATCTCTATTTTGGAGCACATAGTAGTGATAGGTAGCATTGGACTGTTTGTTTGGAGAGCTGCCATGATGTGTCCTGCAGTTGTTGGCTGTGCTAGGCTGAGTGGCATTTGGGACTGAGTGAATTTGTCTTTGTCTGGAGCTTCATGAGAGAAGTGCTGTGTAGTGTTGGCCTTCATAGGCTATTTGTAACATGTTGACCATGCTGGTTTTCAAGCAGTTTTCTTTTCTTCTAGCAGTAGTGTGCTCACAATCATTCACTCCCAGGACCATATGACCGGCAAAAGGTACACTGTAGTGGTCACAACAAGAATGGTTGATTGTACTTGATTACTGACTGCAGCTGTCTGAGCCAAGGCAGACAGGGATGGAGTAGGGACAGATGAAAGAACAGTCAACCAGTAAGATGGACTGAAAACTCTGCAGCCACACAACTAGATGAAAAGTTTATAGAGGGTAGAGAAAAATGAGATTTTTTAAGAGGAGGAGAGAGGTGGGGAGAGGAAGATGGGGAAAATGGGGGAGAAAGGAAAGAAAAGGAGAGAAGAAGATAGAGAAAATGGGTGAAGGAGAGCAAGTAGAAGGATAAAAAGAGAAGGACAGAATGATCAAGACGAAGAAGTTTTACAGAAATTGAAAACTATTCAAAAGAGGTCCTTATTTACTAAATAAATGTTTTTAATATTATAATAAGTTTGTAAGTACTGGTAACTAAACAATATGTAGTTTGCTAAATCATTATGTACAGGGTGTCCCAATTTATTGTATACACTCTTTGAAACAGAATATCTCTTTAATTAAAATGAGACAGAATTACAATTTTCATGGATAATAATTTAGATGGTGGTGAAAAAATAATGCTTTCTTTTGTTTCAGGATTATCAACAAATATGGTGTTTTTGTTTGAACAATGGCAATGGGTGCTAACATGTTACTGCAAAACAGAGAATGTGAGTGTTGTACACTGATGTTGGAGAGTTGAATTTGGAGCACCACCATGGACAAGAGTAAGAATTACAAGAATCAGAGGTAAGTCTGAAGTCGAAAGAACAATGCACAATGAAGAACGGACATTGTGCGTGAAAGAGAAGTTCAACAATGAGAGTGTTGATGCTATAATCCATGAATACATACAATCCCCAAATAAAGCTGTGAGGCAATGATTTCATGAGATTGGAATCAGCAGAAGCAGTGTTCATAGAATTTTGTTGCCTCAGAACTTTAATCCTTACATTCCAAGACTTCTCTATGCTATGTGGTTCATTAACAGATGTGAAAAAGAGCAACATTTCCAAGTTCAAATTCTTGGATCAGATGAAGCAACATTTAACTGGCAAGCACTCGTGCTGTGAGCATTTTGCTCACGGTAATTTTAAGATGATCGGCATTTTACTAATTTTAAATAGCCAAATACATGTATTTTTTAAAAACGCAACTAGAAATACTTATTTAGACATATTAAGTACATTACGAACTGTTCCTTGACTGTCAGAAAAATCCTGTACATGCGATAGATCACATAACGTTTAAAGGCGCGAGGTCACGCGGGTTAAACTTGATAGCTAACACAAATTCATATTTTGGAGAAAATCTGCCTCTAGCTACGAAAGTCCTATGAACACAAAAAAGTGTCATAATAATTATGAATCGCATTCATCCTAGAACCTTATGCAGGAGTCTTTTTAAGAAACTAGAAATATTGACATCTACTTCACAATACATATTCTAACTTATATGTTTTTTAAGCAAACATAGGCCCCTTTTTCAATGTAATAGTGTGTATCAGTCATGATACTAGACAGAAAGGTGATATCAACTATAAATTTACAAATCTATGTATGTTACAGAAGGATGTACATTTCAGTGCCTGCAAAATTTTCTATGTCCTACCTTCAGAAATTAAGAACTAGTTAATGATGAAATTTCATTTAATAGTCATTTTACTCTACTGAAGAATTCCTAAATCACAATGGATAGTGTTGATGTGAACA
Source organism: Locusta migratoria (assembly GCA_026315105.1). Classification (NCBI taxonomy): domain Eukaryota; kingdom Metazoa; phylum Arthropoda; class Insecta; order Orthoptera; family Acrididae; genus Locusta; species Locusta migratoria. The sequence continues at coordinate 29,282,605 of CM048744.1, forward strand.
TAACCCTTAGTTATTTTCAAAGATCCATTTGTTGTTATTTCTGCTTTTATTATAGCCTAAACATTTTATTTTCCTATAGGCCTAATTGATTATCTAATATTTATTCTCTGTAATTAGTTTTCTGTGACATTCATTTCTCTGTAATACACTATAAGTTGTAGCCATGTTAATATGATAATTGACTAGTATTATTGTTTAGGCCTACATAAAAGCACATTTTGTACCCAAAACAAATTTGTAAAATGGACATGTTGCATATCCTGTGATACATTCACTACATGGATCAATGGGACACAAAATAAATAAATAATAATCATAAAATTAACCACCATAAGTTAATTGTGTGTACTGGGTTAGGGGGAATCCATATGTAACTGAGCAAAGGGATGAACAACAGTCTGGTGTGGTCTGTCTCCAAGAGGGTTAATTGTACTGTACTGCTTTGACAACACTGTCACGGGCAACTCTTACGGTACTTGTAAATGATAACTCCTGGTCTTAATGTTGTATTTGCAAACAAAGATCATTACTTTCAACAGGATGGGGCGCCACCTCACTCAATCATAAATTCCTTGCCACATAGATAGGACAAAGGGGGAGTGTGGATTATTGAGCTTGCATCTCCACAAATTACTTCTTTTTGTGTGGTACTCTCAAGAACACAATTTACACTGTGAGACCACACATACTGGATGATCTAAGAGCAAGCCCATGATGTTATTCCACTGGAAACAATAAGTTGGAATGTTGCTCATTCGTAAGTCATTGTCGAAAGTATATTGTGATGGACGGACATAAGTTTGAACATTTACCACCAACCATGAGGCACCTAACACCGCTATAATTGTATTTCTAACCCCTTTCATTAAAGAGATGTTTTGCTTTAAAGAGTGTATATATCATTTTGGGTCTCATTGTATTACATGTTTTGATTCATTATGTAAGTTAATTAATTAAGTGTACCTTAATTTGTAATCGTGCCAAAGTGTATGAAGAAATATATATATATTTTAATGACGGATCAGTTGCTTCAATATGGATAAATAAATTATGAGGGAGAAAGGGAGGGGAGAGAGAAGGGTGGCAGCCGAAGGAGAGACTACATGTGGAGTGAGGGGCGGGGGGTGGGGGATGATGGTGAGAGAGGGCAGTGAATGATCAGGATAGGGGAGAAGCGGTTTTAACAGTTGCTAAAAAAGCCGCACACCATAGCGATAACTTCAACAGATGAGATACAGTGGAACTACAATTTTACGTTCACCAGATTTACTTTTTTCACGATTTTACGCCAGAAATTTGTAACCCTGTGGAATACTCCAAAAGATTTAATGCTAAAAATTCATAGATTTCATGTTTCTTTCTAGTAAGCTTTGCCTACCTTGATTCTATGTTCTTACTCAACGTCTTGCTTCACTTCGTCCTTTTTCACATAATGACATTTGTTGTGATTGAGCGAGTTATAGCTGATAAAAAGATAGTTAGCACATCCTTTTGGTGAAGGAGTTAACAGGTACGGTATGCGAAGATCCGCCATTGATGGTATTGGTACACTAGAATGTGTCTAGTGCGACAGAACAGTAAATTACGCAGATGCAGTTCTTGAAACCGGTAACTTCTCGTGCATGCCCACAACGCGTTACCGCCTACTGCAGTAGGCCTAATTTGTTAACATCACGTTTGATTTCATTCAATCGTTTGCTTTATTCCACTAGGCCAGCAAGGAGGAAACGACAATAGTCGGTGAGATAGTCAGATCACGAAATGAGAACCACGTTAATGAACCTCTGATCAGTAGTACAATGCACTTCTATTTGCGTCTTGTTTTTTGCAACAGAAAACTAACATCTGCGGTACCTTCGTTCATTTTTCTCTCAGCAGTTAATTTGAATAAAAAAAAAATACTACCTTGATCTAAACAATCCACAGATACTGAAGAGCAGACTGCGGATTGTTGAAGGTCAGAGAGATAGAATATATATCTCTTTGTTGAACGTTCATAATTGTAGTCGTTACCGGTATGTGCGTTCTTGAGTGCAAGTGAAGGATCTTATTTCGGACATGAACAATAATTTAAATAAAAACGTAGCTACATATACTACAGCAAGTTGACTATAATACAGAGACTCGTGTACAGTTGTGCATCTCTTGGAATTCTAGTGACGTCTGGAAATACAATTGTGAAGAAATGTGAAGACATTGAGAAGAACTTCTACCGTTGCGAATCATATTCTAAGAAGCAAAGTTGATGAAGTCATCACTACTTGAAAAACGTGAATCAATTTTCGCTACTTGGTTCAAGCTATACCGCACAGCACATATTACCATACAGGCGCTATCTTGATAGGAAAGACCGTGGGACTACAAATTGGTGCCCAGTTTGGAATTCATAATTTACGAGTATCAAATGGATGAAAAGATCTCTCAAAAACACGTTTTTGAAATATTATTTGTAGTTGTAGCACGTCGAAAAACAGATTACTTAGATTCCACATTTCAATTTTTGACGAGTTTTTACTTGCTCTCACACATTTATGATTTCTAATAACAGATGATAAACTCATTACCACAAATAATTGTATAAACATTGTACTGTACGCGGCAGGCTGGCAGCATTTTCCTATTGCTCATAGGTTGGCAACGCATCACATACCCTACCTGGAGTAGCCAATGGTATGTTATTTTCACGAAACCAATGAGAGCCCAGAAAAGATGGAATGAATTTAATAGCGCCGAAATTGAAGCGAATTTTTGGGTCGATGTTTATAGAAGCGCATATTTGCGGTTGTGTGTCATAGTTCCGCATTCTTATGATGGGCCATTCATTAAACTGATTCAATTAATAAGTTAAGTGATCATTACTTTTACAAAACAAAGTGATACAAACCGTTCACTCATCCATCTACGGTACCTAGCACCTTGATTTAGGTAATTAAAAACACTAATTATTTGAAACATTGATCATTTGACATCAAGATTGTTTGGCGAAAGCTGTACCGAAGCAAAGTTTTATTATTATTTTTATTTGTGTGTAGGCAAAATCTCATATTTCATCGCCCTTTTTTTCACATTGCAGAATCCGTCTCCTGTTGCCTCATTCTAAGCATACAACGAAGAGCTGACTCACAATGCTTCGTTCCCATCACTTCTCAAAACAAGGACTGACAATATTCTTGCGCCGAACACGTAAGTACGCCACGTCCCCTATTTTAGCTTCAATAGTACATTTAATTTGGTTCACTTACACAGACTGTTGGTCATAGTAATCTACTCCCCCTAACCCCCCTCTTACACAGATAATATACCTATTTGATGTTAATATTCTTAGAAATCCACATAAAATAAATAAAAATGAAGTTTCTGCTCTTTGATTGATAGGTTCTTGTATGTACCCTTGTCTCCAACTAGTAAAAGCAATTGCCCTAGTAAAACGAATAGGCTTAAAAAATAGTTTCACGCTATTGGATATTGTTGGAAATGTGATCAATAATTTTTCGGTGCTTAATTAATTATTCTTTGATGATGATGATGCTGTACTTATTCGTTGCTAATTTGTTATTCTGTGTCTTTTGTTACGTCTTGTAAAAAGTGTTGTAAATGTATTGCAGTTGCAAATATATACCATAAAAATCAGAATTTATCGTGAAAGATTTTATTTTTCCGCTGCGCTAGTTTTTTCAACAGGTTATGGGCCCAGTACGAAATAGTTATACGAAAAATTACGAGAAGGCGTGAAGCTAAATTGTTCGACGAAATAGATCGCGAACGTGTTCGACGAAATAGATCGCGAACGTGAAAAAAATGGGTACTGCGCAAATACCTCAAATTGAAAGACTCGTCGGTCGTGAAAATTACGGGACCTGGAAATTCGCAGTGGAAGCATATTTGCGATTAGATGATTTATGGTGCGTAATAGATGGTACATTAAAGTCTACCGATTCGCATTTTGCAGACAAAGATAGGAAAGCCAAATCAAAATTAATTTTGTTGGTGGATCCGGTAAATTACGTGCACATCGAAAATACTGCAAATGCACAAGAAGTCTGGAACAAGTTAAGGAAAGCTTTTGAAGACGGCGGATTGGCTAGAAGAGTCGGATTGCTCCGTGAATTAATTACCACTCAATTGAATCAGTGCAAAAATGTGGAAGACTACGTTAATAAAATAATATCTACATCTAATAGACTGAGAAATATAGGTTTCCAGATTGCTGACGAGTGGGTTGGTACTTTATTACTTGCTGGATTACCAGAAAAATATACGCCTATGATAATGGGGTTAGAGAGTTCTGGTGTTCCCATAACAGGTGACAGTATCAAGGTAAAAATATTACAAGATGTGAGAGGTGAAACTGAAGATGAAACAGCATCAGCATTGTACTCTAAAAATAAAAAGAAGACACAAATCAAGTGCTATAGATGCCAGAAGATGGGTCATTTTGCTTCACAGTGCAAGGAAAGGATAAGTACTAGTGGTAAAAGGTATGTTTCCAATAACCATGAAAAGAAGTCTTCCAACCAAGGTAAGGTTCTTTCAATGCATTATTCTTTAAAAAAGGGGAATAATGAAGAAACAGAATGGATATTGGATTCAGGGGCATCATTGCATATAATTAAAAATAAATCTGTATTGTATGATGTCAAGGATACAACTAATATGGGTATATCTACAGCTGATGGGTCAAAATTGCAGTGTGAACTTGTTGGAAAAGTTGATCTTAGTATAGTGGTAAATAAAAAACCACAAAATATTACTGCTCAAGGTGTGCATTATGTCAAAGATGTTACCACTAATTTATTATCTGTTAGTGAGATAGTAAGGAAAGGTAACAAGGTAATTTTTGATATAAATGGAGCTCGAATAATTGACAGTTGTGGTAAAATTGTAGCAACTGCAAGTAATGAAAAAGGAATTTTTAAATTAGACACTGTTAAGAATGTTAGTAGTAATGAAAGTCATTCAGTGTACAGTGCCAAAAGTGTTCTGTGGCATAGGAGACTTGGCCATTTAAATAGAAAAGGTATGTCATTATTAAAGGATATGGCAACAGGTTTAGAAGACTATGGCATGTGTAAGGATCCTTGTGAGATATGTATAATGGGAAAACAGGCAAGAATCCCATTTAAACCCAGTCACAGTAAAACTCAAGAATTACTGCAGATAGTACATACAGATGTGTGTGGTCCCATGGAGAGTGAATCTATTGGGGGAAATAATTATTTTATTATTTTTATTGATGATTATTCTAGATATATTCATGTTTATTTTATGAATTCTAAAGAACAAGTTTGTGATATTTTTGAAGAATTCCGAATTTTGGTGGAAAGACAAACTGGAAAGAAAATAAAGATTGTCAGATCTGATAATGGGAAAGAATACATAAATCATAGATTTGAAGGACGTTTAAAGCAAGTTGGTATAAGACATCAGACCACTATACGATATAGCCCTGCACAAAATGGTGTTGCAGAACGAGCAAACAGAACAATAGTGGAAAAAGCGAGGAGTATGCTAAGTGATGCTGGTTTACCAAAAAAAATTTTGGGCAGAGGCTGTATCAACAGCAGTGTACCTAATAAATCGTTCACCTACCACAGCTATCAAAAGTAAAACGCCATATGAGGTGTGGACAGGAAGAAAACCAGATTTAAGTAATTTGAGAATTTTTGGCTGTAAAGCTATGGTACAAGTTCCTAAACCACTAAGAAAGAAATGGGATATAAAATCCAGGAAATATATTTTTGTAGGGTATTGTGAAGAATCAAAGGGTTATCGTTTTTTGAATTCTATGAATAATAAGATAGTAACCAGTAGAGATGTTGTATTTCTGGAAAATTGTGAAGATAGAACCAAGGAATGTACAACTGTTGGTGTAAATGAAAATAGCAGTATTGGAGAAGAGACAGAAATGGAAGAAGAAACTAATCAAGGGCCAACAGATGCAAGCTATGAGGAAGAAGAAGAACCAAGATGTGATCAAGATAAAGCAGGGAGTGATGAAGATAAAGTAAGACATTCCTCTCGTACAAGGAAACCAAAGAAGTATCCTGATTATGAAATGTATATTGCCCAGTGTTTCAATGATGAACCGGAAACTGTTGAAGAAGCTATGAATAGTAAAGATTCTAAAAATTGGAAAGAAGCGATTGAGAAAGAATTGCAATCTTTAAATCAAAATGAGACATATGAATGGGTAAATATGCCTCAGAAGAGAAAACTCTTAAACACAAGATGGATATTTAGTATAAAAAATCCTGAAAGTGAAACAACCAAGTATAAAGCAAGATTAGTGGTTAAAGGATGTAATCAAAGGGAAGGTATAGATTACAAAGAAACATTTTCACCTGTTGTAAAATATTCTTCACTAAGGTATCTTTTAGCTTTAGCTGTGAAAGAAAATATGTTAATCCATCAAATGGATGTTAAAACCGCTTATCTAAATGGAATATTAGAAGAGGAAATTTATGTAATGCCACCCAAAGAAGCTCAGAAATATTGTAAAGATAAAGGAAAGGTTTGGAAGCTTAAAAAGAGCATCTATGGACTGAAACAAAGTGGGTACTGTTGGAATAAGTATTTGCATTCTACATTAGTTAAGATGGGAATGAAGCAGTCAAAGGCAGACCCCTGTATTTATATTAGGAAAAGTAAACAAGAATTAACCATAATGGCTATTTGGGTAGATGATTTTTTCATTTTAACTAGAGATGATAAGCAAATGATTGTTTTCAAAGAACAGCTACAAGAGAGGTTCAATATGCATGACTTGGGTGAAGTAAAACAATATTTGGGAATGAAAATTATAAAGCAGAGAAATGGAAACGAGCTTTGGATAGATCAGTCTGCATATACCAAAAGGATTTTGAAAAAGTTTGGAATGGAAGACTGTAAACCAATTTCAACTCCAATGGAACCTGGTATAAAAATGATGATAAATGAAGAAGACACTGATTATAATAAAATTACATCTTACTTGGAAGCTGTAGGGAGTCTTTTATATCTAGCTCAGACATCAAGACCAGATATTGTTTTTGCAACAAATGTAGTAAGCAGATTCTGTAGTAATCCTAAAGAAAAACATTGGAAAGCAGTGAAGAGGATCTTCAGATATCTAAAGGGAACTGTAAATTATAAATTAATTTATTGTAAAGAAGGCAATGAAGAATTGGAATGTTACAGTGATGCAGACTGGGGAAATGAATTAGAAGATAGACACTCTATCTCTGGAAGCTGTTTAAAACTGATGGGAGGCTTAGTATCCTGGATATGTAAAAGGCAAAGAACTGTAGCATTAAGTACAGTAGAGGCAGAATATATGGCTTTATCTACTACTGTACAGGAAACTTTGTGGCTCAAAAACTTAATGAATGAAATTGAGGCTGATAATAATTCAAGGACAACAACAGTTTATTGTGATAATCAGGGAGCCATTAATTTAGCCAAAAACAATGTAACAAGTGCTAGAACAAAACACATAGATGTCAGACATCATTTCATCAGGGATCACATTGAGAAGAAGAATATTGAAGTGAAATACTTAAGCTCTGAAGAAATGTTGGCTGATTTATTAACAAAACCATTGACCAAGGAGAGATTCCAGAAAATTGTAAGACAGTATGGCTTAATTGATGGGACTTTATATACAACACCGAAAAATCTTGCTCAAGGGGGAGTGTTGGAAATGTGATCAATAATTTTTCGGTGCTTAATTAATTATTCTTTGATGATGATGATGCTGTACTTATTCGTTGCTAATTTGTTATTCTGTGTCTTTTGTTACGTCTTGTAAAAAGTGTTGTAAATGTATTGCAGTTGCAAATATATACCATAAAAATCAGAATTTATCGTGAAAGATTTTATTTTTCCGCTGCGCTAGTTTTTTCAACAGATATTGCTAATGTCATGTGATTGCCAACATTATAACGCGAGGCCACCAGGATGGTAAGTAAAATTTAACCACGATTTTTAATCAAATAGATATGCCTATTACATTTGTTTTTGCTCGTATATGGGGGGGGGGGGGGGGGGTAATTGACATTTTCCTCGATTCGGCATTTGGCTCAATTTAGTGTTTTTTAAGCCTCTACCACACAAAAATGTAAATTAGCGGTTCACTGTATTTGCGTACTACGTTCAGGCCAACTTTCTCTGAAGCATGCAGATGGGAATTGTCTCCTGTGCTTTCACCCCCCCCCCCCTCCCCAGCCTATAGTGTACTACTACCTCATCCCACCTTTCCATTCCATAGCCACCCTTACCCTCTCACAGTCCTACACTGTCATCACCCAGTGATCTACCCCTCCTCCCCCAAGAGCATTTTCTTTTTGGGTCATTCCATGTCAAATCACCCGGGTCATGTCACCCACAGTCTCATACTTTCTTGATACTTTGTATATTTTCTTATACTTACAACATAAGAACATATCCAGAATGTTTTTGTTCTCAGACTAAAACTTTAATTTATATTGAATTTTCAATATAGTGATGTTCTGATAATCTGGCTCTGTGAGAATGTCCACACAAAGTGGTACCATACTACAGAAATACTCATAACTCAGGTCTTTATGAAGCTTTTTTTTTTTTTTTTTTTTTTTTTTTTTTTTTTTTTTTTTTTTTTGCATGGGTTAAGAGAGGCATGCAATTAATAGTAATGTAATTATTTAAGCAGTTAAGTTTCAAAGAAAATTACAAAAAATATTAATGTCACTTTCCAGTTTCTGGAAAAATTACAAGAGTGTTGAAAAAAAGCTTGTATCACATTTCTCCAACCTGCTGGGAACCTAGTTTTGGTCTTAAACAATTCCCAGGATAGTAGGCTTTCTAATAAAATAAAAATATTAATGGGTATCCTATGAATGGACCCACAAATAAATTAGGGAAAAAAAACTTTTTATTGTGGTGAAAAAAACAACTTTGCAAGTAAGTTCATCCAAGCTGAAACCCACTGCACCAGATTTTCATGATTTTTTTTTTTAATTGTTACTTTTGACATGATAACAAACAGTGTAAAGTTTCTCCCACATATTTCATAGTTTTTGAGATAGAAAAATCTTAGGATTTCCAAAAAACATACATAAACATCATGGCTGAAGCTTGCCATTTAGATTACATTACTTTAGGGAGAAAAAAGAGACTTGGCTTATTTTCAGATTTTCAGAACTCTGCTCAACTTCTGGGAATATAGGAAATCAACACCAATTGTTATGGCCCATACACTGCTTTCTTAAATATGCAAAATACTTTCAGAGTTGTTACTCCTAGGCCTTTTTATTGAGAGACTCAAATATATGGTATGATTACAAATAAAAAATAGCACGGGTTTTGACCGACAGTGGAAATCATTTATATAATAAACTATTTCATATCTTTGTTCTGAAAGTCATTAAAAAAAAACAATATGTTGACCGATAAGCTTGATGACATGTGTCATTTGTTAAAACAATAAAAGTACAGAGCCAACAGTTATATTTTAATGGAAATATTTTCATTATACTGTTAACTTTAGGGATAAAATAAGTGTATTTACATAAAAATTACACAAGATAGATAAATGATTTTTATTTAAAATGTACCTGTTCATCAGAGGAGATTCTGAGTTCTGAAGTGGAAGCTTTAATAGTGTCTCTTTTTTAATCCAATGTGACAAATTTGACTGTATTAACTTCACATCATTATCATTAAAGTAGTACACTCTTCCTAATGAGCTTGATTCAGGTACACTAACAGTACATAAAATGTTTTCCCAAGGCACAAAACAAGCATCTTCCTTCTCATGCCAAAAGAATGACACTGCAGTCCAGGTGGATGGAGAAAAAGTAGTTCAGCATCTTGTTCTTCATGGTATATATTCTTGACGAAGGCAAAATACCATCTGTCATTGCATACAGCAGCTACAAAAGTGTTTTGTTGAGGACGAGAGTGTGTCCATTGCAAGACATTTTCATTGAAGGAGAATATCAAGGAAGGCTTTTCGGAAAAAGTTACTCTTCTAATTTCTAATGAATCACAGGAAAGTGGTTTGTAATGGTGAAAATTCCTGGTACCAGGTATTGTGCGGGTTGTCAAAAATCTCTTCTCAAGTTTCTTGCGGAGAAAATCTATGTTGTTTTTATCTAAGAAGTGGTAGAAATATTTTTCAATATTAGCACTGCAGAAGTTGTAAACACAAGATGTAGTTGTTATCTGTATATCATCATTTAGTTGAAGACTATCTTTCCTCAACACACGTTTTACGGTTCCTCCCAACCCATCACACACAGATTTACCGTGGCTAGTAGCAAAAAAGGAATGTTCAGCATCAACAGAAAAATCATTTTTATGTTCTCACAAGTTTTTAAAGCTTTTTCTATTTTTATATTGCGCAGCACATCCACAGCGAAATAATGCAGTTTCTTGACTCATGGGTGATGCACATGCAGCCACTTAAGCATTTCTGTCTGAACAGCATGTACAAATCCCACATCATGCTCCATATCATCACTTATAAAGCAGTGGTTTACTATTACCAATTGATTTTCCTCATTTATCACATAAACACAAACAGGATGGATTGTACAGCTGCTTCTTGACCAGTGGTAACTCTGTATTTCATTCTGAATTACAAATGTGTAGTTTTCAGCAAAGTCCATTAACAGAATTGCTTTCTTAGGGGTTAGATTTTCTTTCAAATTTTTCAGTGATCTTGCCTGACACTTAGATATATATGAATGTGGTTTAAGTGCCTGTAATTTTGTTACCAACAAGTCGATGTATTCATCAACAGTTTCAGACTGCTTTACCAATTTGGTCCGATGGTGTATGTTAATCCACTGGCTGTACTCAACATTGTCTTCGTCATCATGTTTGTAAGCTAATTTTTCTTTCAAAAATTCTAACAATTTTTCCTCACCGGGACAACTATCACAGTGATTAAGCATGCAGTCATAGTTTTCAGTCACATTGGTCATCACATAAAAGAAATTTTATAACTTCTTTATATGTTTCTTCAATGTGCCCCGCATCCAAAAGCAGTTTTACATTTTGTTGGATACTACTGACACACACAGCTAAAATACACCACTTTGGTCTTAGTGAACAAAATATAGAAAAACCAATGTTAATGTTTGGATTCTTCCATTTAAAACAAGAATATAGTTCCCTTAGGTTGCAGAGGATAAGTCTTTTTTGCATATAGATATTCTTCTGAATGCTAACTTTGTCTTTTGCTCCTGGTAACAATTGAGTATATTCATCATTTTGGTAAAAATAAAATACCCTTTTCTCCTTTCAGTTTCCTTGCCTGTCGAACTACATACTCACTAACATTGAATTCTGACATTATTCTTTCTTTTGACCAAGAGGGAGGAACTAAAGTTAAAACTTGAATTTTTGCAGATTGCCTTACACTAGCCACTTTTCATCAACAGTATCATGCAGTATCATGTCATCAAAATCTTTGGCTTTCTTAACAACTTTATCATCTATTTTACCTTCTCTACTGTCAGAAATTTCAACACTGCAATCTAATGGCTGGTACACGCTATTTTCCAACACACGCTTCACTTTTTCTAGTTTCTGTTTGCCATATGAGGCCTTACTGTGATTTGGAACGGAATGCAGTTTTAAGGGAGAGCACCCCAAATCACCTAAAGTTTTATTTGCATCCTCAATACTTTGTCTTTTTAGTCCTTATTCATGAAATGGCACCACCGGGTCATTTGCATCAATTTCACTGATTTCTGTTTTTTGTTCACAAGTCTTACGACAAGTTGTACACACTTTTTGGCCTGGTTTCACATAGATTCTCTTAGTTCTTAGTGATTTTGACATAGCTAAGCTTACTGACCTCAAGGATTTTTTAACTGACTGTCTGTATTTTGAAAGGATCACAAGAAGTACTTTCAAGGCTTACAAATACTTTTAAGTAATAATATCTGTGATGTCCACATATAGTTCTTTCTTGGTCTTCTGCAATGTTTATATTGGACTGTAGCAAAATCAAATCTTGTTAGTCTTCACTCAGCTCTGAAAATTTTTTCAAGAGTTTTTACTGTGTTGTAGGTCGTCAAATGACACGGTGTTTTAAGTAGTTTTCCAACACTACATGACTTTATACTTTCCATTGTAATTGACTGGAAAATGGCAGCACCAGAAACAAATATGACCTGTCTCACAGGAAGACAAAGGCCAATTGAATCCAAATGGATGGATTATTGCTTGCTAGTGATTCTTGCTTGCCAGTGAGTGTTGCATTGTTTTAATGACTGTACAGGTTCCAAGCAAACTACTGTAGGAATCAGATTATTAGCTGCACAGATAAATACGATATAATTTACTGATTTAATAAAATGAAATAAATTTATCATACTTAATTTGTCTGTCTAGAATAACATATTTAAATATAACATGATACCCCTGTATCTGAGGCCGTGGGTTTCAGCTTGGATGAACTTACTTGCAAAGTTGCTTTTTTCATCATGATAAAAAAGTTTTTTTTTATTTCTAATTTATTTATGTGTCCATTCATAGGATACCCATTAATATTTTTATTTTATTAGAAAGCCTGCTATCCTGGGAATTGTTTAACACCAAAACTAGATTCCCAGCAGGTTGGAGAAATGTGATATAAGCTTTTTTCATCAACCTTATAATTTTTCCAGAATCTGGAAAGTGACATTAATTAATATTTTTGGTAATTTTCTTTGAAACTTAACTGCTTAAATAATTAACTACATGCCTCTCTTAACCTCTGCAAAAAAATTCAAATAAAAAGCTTCATAAAGACCTGAGTTATGAGTATTTCTGTAGTGTGGTACACTTTGGCTCTGTGAGAATGTTCACACAGATTATCAGATCATCACTACATTGAAAATTCAATATAAAATAAAGTTTTAGTCTGAGAACAAAAACATTATGGATATCTTCTTATGTTGTAAGTATAAGCAAATGTGCAAAGTTTTGTGGAAATCTGAGATGGAGGGTTACAAAACCTAGAATTATTGGGTGATTTGACATGGAATGACCCTTTTCTCTCTTTTTGCCTTATCCTCCCTCTCTACCGTCTCTTTTTCCATCTTCATCTGCACCCTTCCTTCCCTCTTACCCACCCACTTTCTCTCCTTCCCCTTTTCCCTGCTGCTCTTCTTTCCTTTCGCACTTTCCCCACTCTTTTTTCCTCCCCTCTTTCTCCAACCCTCTGTCCCTCTATCCTCAATAGACCTTTTGTCTCATTATGCAGTTCTATACAAACATCTCCCTCTTCTTTGCTTCCCCCAATTTGCAACCTTCTATACCGAAACAGAACCTCCATCATCTCAAGCAATTGCTCTCAATAATCAAGTATACAATCATTTAGTCTTGGCATGCCCATAGGTGTGTACATTTTGGTGTCTTTGGAGAAGTATCAGTGAATGTGTCTAGAAGAAGAATAAAAGCTAACTATACACAGTTTTTTGTTACTAATTGCTGTGCTCCACACATCAGTTGCTTTAGGTGAGTGGTTGGTTTTTACTCAGTTCACATAGTTCTATTACTCCAATTAGGAATTTCCATTACTGATAGCACCTATAATGTGTAATTATTTTACATATTTACTTCCAATAGAAAATGAGTACTCCCTTGAAATGTCTCTCTCTCTCTCTCTCTCTCTCTCTCTCTCTCTTTTTATTAATGTTCTCCTTGATGAAAAACACAGCATACTATGTTGCACAAAAATCGTATCATGAATGTGTAATATCTAGCAGTCTTTAAATTTTACAACAAAAAGGAGTCATGCTTTGAGTACTCCATGAGTCTACCTGTTTTTATACACAGTAGCCTGCTATATTCGACCACTTGTTGGGGTCTGATTATGGCAGGTTTTGGCAATTTGAATTGATCACAATTTCTTTTAGTACACATGATCCAAGTGGTTAGTCCATGGATAACCATAGTTTGTGGAACTTATACAGTACTGAGTATAATCAGTTCATAAAAATATTACCACTCATTATAAATCAATGATGAGTATTATTGCATGATGAATACTATTTTGACCTCCCTTTTAAACAAACATTTCATTAATGGATTGCAGAGGGACAGCTTTCAAGTTATTTGGTAGCATTAGCAAGCTGTCAAGTTGTGGGAGCACTAGCCGTGTTTCATACAAGTACAGCAGACAAGATGTAACACTTCTATTATGTGTATAATCAAACAGGGGGTGTGAATACATCACAACAATAGCTGTTAAGTAAAGACCACTGTTAGTTGAAGTAAATGAATAAGTCTGAGGCATATATATGTTGTTATGGGAATTCTTATGGTTGTATGACCTAAATAAACAGCACATTCATATGTAGATGGCACTCAAACAATGGGTGTGAATACATCACAATAGTAGCTATTAAGTAAAGACCACTGATAATTAAAGCATCCCAGTAAGTCTGAGACATAAATGTTATTATGGAAATTCCTATCATTGTATGCCCTAAATAAACACCACATTTGTATGACAACTGCACTTCATTGTTTGCAACACAACTACAAAGAACAGACTAAACTTTTAAGAAATGGCAGCAACTTTGGAGAGGAAGTCTCCAAAGAAGCTGAATACAGAGATATGTATGCAGTTTATTATGTATCGATATTTTCGATTTAGGTGTGCCGCCACATAGCCCTCCCCCTGTCCTCCCTGGAGTACGGAGTATTGCTACTAAATAATTAAAATATGACAGTCTAGAACACAAGTTGCTGAGCTTTTTATTGGAAACTGGTTTTGGTCCTACAGGACCATCATCAGGCCTTTGGCACCTTGTTGGTGGACGGTGGCAGTGGCCAAAGCAGGTGACAACTGCAGCTCCAGCCACTGTCACTATCCACCAACAAGGTGCCAAAGGCCTGATGATGGTCCTAAAGGACCGAAGCTGGTTGTCAATAAAAAGCTCCACAACTTGCGATCTAGACTATCATATTTTATTTACCATTTTAAGATCGCTGTATCCTAAAATGCTTTCAAAAATTATTGCTACTGAGCTGGTGGAGACAGTGCATGCATGTCACTGTGAGCTCAATGGCTTTGTCTAGTATGGCCATTGGAGGGAAACATTGACGTGTAGGCGGTCCTCCTCAGACGAAATCTTACAAGTGTCACGGGTGGTGCACTAGTCAGTCGGGTCGAGGGAAATGAGCGTGTGTTGGCAAGGCCGGAGGGCATAGACAAACACTTCACAGGTGAGAAGCATCAACATATGCACACATTCCAGGTCTAACTGATCACAGAGGTTCAAGCAGTTAATCAACTGACACTCGATGGACACTGGAGGTGCTGAAGTACTCATGGAAAGACAGAGGATAAAGAGTAAATGATTGCATAGAATGATTGAGATGTCTGCCGAGAGAGAGGGGGGAATGGAAATGGTATACTCAAGAGTAGAGAAGACGAGAGTGGCCAGCGAGCAAAACTTCAGAATGGCGAGGTGCGGCTAGGAGAGGAAAACATTAGGAAGGATACTCGACAGAGCAATTGCTGTTCAGCGGAGGGGTCAGATGTCTATTGCTCCACTGAGAGCTGGGTGAGCACGGTAAGGAAGAAGCAGGAGTGCCAGCTATTGTGGAGCACTCAACAGAGATACAAGAGCAAGGCATGTCATGCACGAGGGGCAGCTGTCAACATCCTCGGTAGAAGGGGTGTTGGCTGCTGGCTGGACATTAGCAGGTTTAACCTGATTGATGGAGACTGTGACTGGGGAGCCTTTGACGATGATGTTGAAGATATTTTGAGTGTGTCAGAAGTACACAATGGGAGCCAGAGTGTGGTGGTTGTAGCTGGGGCCGGACTGTGTCATCTTAGAGCATGACAAAGTCACAGGACTCCAATGTACCTGGGACCCTCGGGCAGAGGGATGTGACTTGATGGAGTGGGGGTGTTGATTTTGGAGCTAAAAAGTCACATGTGATCCAGGAGAGTGGACAGTTCCACAACAATCGGATGTGACATGAGGTTTAACAACACAGGCAATTGATTGATTGAACGATTGATTTTGTCAGGGAAGCCAAAACAGTTTTGGTCCAACCCCCACTGCCCGCGTATCGCTCCCTGTATATCTAGTAAAGCCAAAGAATGCCCTTGGACAGTGCAAGGAGTACCAGTTGTTTATTAGACACAAATTCTTCGGGTCTGGTTGTCCCATATGTTCTGTGCCTTTTGCTCTCCAGTGCAATGCAATTTGAAGATTAGATGTGATGCAGTTTCATCACCATCATCACAGATCCTACATTTAGGGTCCTCTTCTCTTATTCCCATTGTATGTAGGTGTTTTTTGAAATTCCCATGCCCTGTCAGCAATCCAACCATGAGTCTAATTTCTCTCCTGTTCAAGCCCAGGATTACCGAGCTTCTTTTAAAACATGGCTTTGACATCATTACCTTGCCATGTATTTGTTTATAGACCTTGATCCAATATTCTATGTGCTGTCTTCTGAGGCTGTTACATAGCTCCAATTTGATCATTGCCTTAGTGCTTGTCAGGACAGTTCTGGTCCAATAAATGGGGTCTCTGCCCCCATCCTGGCTAATCTGTCGGCATGTTCATTGCCACTGATTCCCGAGTGGCCAGGGACCCACAATAGGTTTACCCTACGCTTTCCCCTATCTCCACCAAAACCCTGTGACATTCTGCAACAATTTTAGATCTTATTGCAGGAGCTGCCAGTGATCTCAGGGCTGCCTGCTGTCTGAATAGATGTAGATGCTATGGTCTTTGTAGCACCTACGCAAATTCTCCTCCACACACGCCCTGATGGCAGTGATTTCAGGCTGGAATACTGAGGCCAGTTTCCCTAGAGAGATGACACCCTCCAGTCTTGGCTGCAACACAGGTCTTTATGAAGCTTTTTTTTTTTTTTTTTTTTTTTTTTTTTGCATGGGTTAAGAGAGGCATGCAATTAATAGTAATGTAATTATTTAAGCAGTTAAGTTTCAAAGAAAATTACAAAAAATATTAATGTCACTTTCCAGTTTCTGGAAAAATTACAAGAGTGTTGAAAAAAAGCTTGTATCACATTTCTCCAACCTGCTGGGAACCTAGTTTTGGTCTTAAACAATTCCCAGGATAGTAGGCTTTCTAATAAAATAAAAATATTAATGGGTATCCTATGAATGGACCCACAAATAAATTAGGGAAAAAAAACTTTTTATTGTGGTGAAAAAAACAACTTTGCAAGTAAGTTCATCCAAGCTGAAACCCACTGCACCAGATTTTCATGATTTTTTTTTTAATTGTTACTTTTGACATGATAACAAACAGTGTAAAGTTTCTCCCACATATTTCATAGTTTTTGAGATAGAAAAATCTTAGGATTTCCAAAAAACATACATAAACATCATGGCTGAAGCTTGCCATTTAGATTACATTACTTTAGGGAGAAAAAAGAGACTTGGCTTATTTTCAGAACTCTGCTCAACTTCTGGGAATATAGGAAATCAACACCAATTGTTATGGCCCATACACTGCTTTCTTAAATATGCAAAATACTTTCAGAGTTGTTACTCCTAGGCCTTTTTATTGAGAGACTCAAATATATGGTATGATTACAAATAAAAAATAGCACGGGTTTTGACCGACAGTGGAAATCATTTATATAATAAACTATTTCATATCTTTGTTCTGAAAGTCATTAAAAAAAAAACAATATGTTGACCGATAAGCTTGATGACATGTGTCATTTGTTAAAACAATAAAAGTACAGAGCCAACAGTTATATTTTAATGGAAATATTTTCATTATACTGTTAACTTTAGGGATAAAATAAGTGTATTTACATAAAAATTACACAAGATAGATAAATGATTTTTATTTAAAATGTACCTGTTCATCAGAGGAGATTCTGAGTTCTGAAGTGGAAGCTTTAATAGTGTCTCTTTTTTAATCCAATGTGACAAATTTGACTGTATTAACTTCACATCATTATCATTAAAGTAGTACACTCTTCCTAATGAGCTTGATTCAGGTACACTAACAGTACATAAAATGTTTTCCCAAGGCACAAAACAAGCATCTTCCTTCTCATGCCAAAAGAATGACACTGCAGTCCAGGTGGATGGAGAAAAAGTAGTTCAGCATCTTGTTCTTCATGGTATATATTCTTGACGAAGGCAAAATACCATCTGTCATTGCATACAGCAGCTACAAAAGTGTTTTGTTGAGGACGAGAGTGTGTCCATTGCAAGACATTTTCATTGAAGGAGAATATCAAGGAAGGCTTTTCGGAAAAAGTTACTCTTCTAATTTCTAATGAATCACAGGAAAGTGGTTTGTAATGGTGAAAATTCCTGGTACCAGGTATTGTGCGGGTTGTCAAAAATCTCTTCTCAAGTTTCTTGCGGAGAAAATCTATGTTGTTTTTATCTAAGAAGTGGTAGAAATATTTTTCAATATTAGCACTGCAGAAGTTGTAAACACAAGATGTAGTTGTTATCTGTATATCATCATTTAGTTGAAGACTATCTTTCCTCAACACACGTTTTACGGTTCCTCCCAACCCATCACACACAGATTTACCGTGGCTAGTAGCAAAAAAGGAATGTTCAGCATCAACAGAAAAATCATTTTTATGTTCTCACAAGTTTTTAAAGCTTTTTCTATTTTTATATTGCGCAGCACATCCACAGCGAAATAATGCAGTTTCTTGACTCATGGGTAATGCACATGCAGCCACTTAAGCATTTCTGTCTGAACAGCATGTACAAATCCCACATCATGCTCCATATCATCACTTATAAAGCAGTGGTTTACTATTACCAATTGATTTTCCTCATTTATCACATAAACACAAACAGGATGGATTGTACAGCTGCTTCTTGACCAGTGGTAACTCTGTATTTCATTCTGAATTACAAATGTGTAGTTTTCAGCAAAGTCCATTAACAGAATTGCTTTCTTAGGGGTTAGATTTTCTTTCAAATTTTTCAGTGATCTTGCCTGACACTTAGATATATATGAATGTGGTTTAAGTGCCTGTAATTTTGTTACCAACAAGTCGATGTATTCATCAACAGTTTCAGACTGCTTTACCAATTTGGTCCGATGGTGTATGTTAATCCACTGGCTGTACTCAACATTGTCTTCGTCATCATGTTTGTAAGCTAATTTTTCTTTCAAAAATTCTAACAATTTTTCCTCACCGGGACAACTATCACAGTGATTAAGCATGCAGTCATAGTTTTCAGTCACATTGGTCATCACATAAAAGAAATTTTATAACTTCTTTATATGTTTCTTCAATGTGCCCCGCATCCAAAAGCAGTTTTACATTTTGTTGGATACTACTGACACACACAGCTAAAATACACCACTTTGGTCTTAGTGAACAAAATATAGAAAAACCAATGTTAATGTTTGGATTCTTCCATTTAAAACAAGAATATAGTTCCCTTAGGTTGCAGAGGATAAGTCTTTTTTGCATATAGATATTCTTCTGAATGCTAACTTTGTCTTTTGCTCCTGGTAACAATTGAGTATATTCATCATTTTGGTAAAAATAAAATACCCTTTTCTCCTTTCAGTTTCCTTGCCTGTCGAACTACATACTCACTAACATTGAATTCTGACATTATTCTTTCTTTTGACCAAGAGGGAGGAACTAAAGTTAAAACTTGAATTTTTGCAGATTGCCTTACACTAGCCACTTTTCATCAACAGTATCATGCAGTATCATGTCATCAAAATCTTTGGCTTTCTTAACAACTTTATCATCTATTTTACCTTCTCTACTGTCAGAAATTTCAACACTGCAATCTAATGGCTGGTACACGCTATTTTCCAACACACGCTTCACTTTTTCTAGTTTCTGTTTGCCATATGAGGCCTTACTGTGATTTGGAACGGAATGCAGTTTTAAGGGAGAGCACCCCAAATCACCTAAAGTTTTATTTGCATCCTCAATACTTTGTCTTTTTAGTCCTTATTCATGAAATGGCACCACCGGGTCATTTGCATCAATTTCACTGATTTCTGTTTTTTGTTCACAAGTCTTACGACAAGTTGTACACACTTTTTGGCCTGGTTTCACATAGATTCTCTTAGTTCTTAGTGATTTTGACATAGCTAAGCTTACTGACCTCAAGGATTTTTTAACTGACTGTCTGTATTTTGAAAGGATCACAAGAAGTACTTTCAAGGCTTACAAATACTTTTAAGTAATAATATCTGTGATGTCCACATATAGTTCTTTCTTGGTCTTCTGCAATGTTTATATTGGACTGTAGCAAAATCAAATCTTGTTAGTCTTCACTCAGCTCTGAAAATTTTTTCAAGAGTTTTTACTGTGTTGTAGGTCGTCAAATGACACGGTGTTTTAAGTAGTTTTCCAACACTACATGACTTTATACTTTCCATTGTAATTGACTGGAAAATGGCAGCACCAGAAACAAATATGACCTGTCTCACAGGAAGACAAAGGCCAATTGAATCCAAATGGATGGATTATTGCTTGCTAGTGATTCTTGCTTGCCAGTGAGTGTTGCATTGTTTTAATGACTGTACAGGTTCCAAGCAAACTACTGTAGGAATCAGATTATTAGCTGCACAGATAAATACGATATAATTTACTGATTTAATAAAATGAAATAAATTTATCATACTTAATTTGTCTGTCTAGAATAACATATTTAAATATAACATGATACCCCTGTATCTGAGGCCGTGGGTTTCAGCTTGGATGAACTTACTTGCAAAGTTGCTTTTTTCATCATGATAAAAAAGTTTTTTTTTATTTCTAATTTATTTATGTGTCCATTCATAGGATACCCATTAATATTTTTATTTTATTAGAAAGCCTGCTATCCTGGGAATTGTTTAACACCAAAACTAGATTCCCAGCAGGTTGGAGAAATGTGATATAAGCTTTTTTCATCAACCTTATAATTTTTCCAGAATCTGGAAAGTGACATTAATTAATATTTTTGGTAATTTTCTTTGAAACTTAACTGCTTAAATAATTAACTACATGCCTCTCTTAACCTCTGCAAAAAAATTCAAATAAAAAGCTTCATAAAGACCTGAGTTATGAGTATTTCTGTAGTGTGGTACACTTTGGCTCTGTGAGAATGTTCACACAGATTATCAGATCATCACTACATTGAAAATTCAATATAAAATAAAGTTTTAGTCTGAGAACAAAAACATTATGGATATCTTCTTATGTTGTAAGTATAAGCAAATGTGCAAAGTTTTGTGGAAATCTGAGATGGAGGGTTACAAAACCTAGAATTATTGGGTGATTTGACATGGAATGACCCTTTTCTCTCTTTTTGCCTTATCCTCCCTCTCTACCGTCTCTTTTTCCATCTTCATCTGCACCCTTCCTTCCCTCTTACCCACCCACTTTCTCTCCTTCCCCTTTTCCCTGCTGCTCTTCTTTCCTTTCGCACTTTCCCCACTCTTTTTTCCTCCCCTCTTTCTCCAACCCTCTGTCCCTCTATCCTCAATAGACCTTTTGTCTCATTATGCAGTTCTATACAAACATCTCCCTCTTCTTTGCTTCCCCCAATTTGCAACCTTCTATACCGAAACAGAACCTCCATCATCTCAAGCAATTGCTCTCAATAATCAAGTATACAATCATTTAGTCTTGGCATGCCCATAGGTGTGTACATTTTGGTGTCTTTGGAGAAGTATCAGTGAATGTGTCTAGAAGAAGAATAAAAGCTAACTATACACAGTTTTTTGTTACTAATTGCTGTGCTCCACACATCAGTTGCTTTAGGTGAGTGGTTGGTTTTTACTCAGTTCACATAGTTCTATTACTCCAATTAGGAATTTCCATTACTGATAGCACCTATAATGTGTAATTATTTTACATATTTACTTCCAATAGAAAATGAGTACTCCCTTGAAATGTCTCTCTCTCTCTCTCTCTCTCTCTCTCTCTCTCTCTCTCTCTCTTTTTATTAATGTTCTCCTTGATGAAAAACACAGCATACTATGTTGCACAAAAATCGTATCATGAATGTGTAATATCTAGCAGTCTTTAAATTTTACAACAAAAAGGAGTCATGCTTTGAGTACTCCATGAGTCTACCTGTTTTTATACACAGTAGCCTGCTATATTCGACCACTTGTTGGGGTCTGATTATGGCAGGTTTTGGCAATTTGAATTGATCACAATTTCTTTTAGTACACATGATCCAAGTGGTTAGTCCATGGATAACCATAGTTTGTGGAACTTATACAGTACTGAGTATAATCAGTTCATAAAAATATTACCACTCATTATAAATCAATGATGAGTATTATTGCATGATGAATACTATTTTGACCTCCCTTTTAAACAAACATTTCATTAATGGATTGCAGAGGGACAGCTTTCAAGTTATTTGGTAGCATTAGCAAGCTGTCAAGTTGTGGGAGCACTAGCCGTGTTTCATACAAGTACAGCAGACAAGATGTAACACTTCTATTATGTGTATAATCAAACAGGGGGTGTGAATACATCACAACAATAGCTGTTAAGTAAAGACCACTGTTAGTTGAAGTAAATGAATAAGTCTGAGGCATATATATGTTGTTATGGGAATTCTTATGGTTGTATGACCTAAATAAACAGCACATTCATATGTAGATGGCACTCAAACAATGGGTGTGAATACATCACAATAGTAGCTATTAAGTAAAGACCACTGATAATTAAAGCATCCCAGTAAGTCTGAGACATAAATGTTATTATGGAAATTCCTATCATTGTATGCCCTAAATAAACACCACATTTGTATGACAACTGCACTTCATTGTTTGCAACACAACTACAAAGAACAGACTAAACTTTTAAGAAATGGCAGCAACTTTGGAGAGGAAGTCTCCAAAGAAGCTGAATACAGAGATATGTATGCAGTTTATTATGTATCGATATTTTCGATTTAGGTGTGCCGCCACATAGCCCTCCCCCTGTCCTCCCTGGAGTACGGAGTATTGCTACTAAATAATTAAAATATGACAGTCTAGAACACAAGTTGCTGAGCTTTTTATTGGAAACTGGTTTTGGTCCTACAGGACCATCATCAGGCCTTTGGCACCTTGTTGGTGGACGGTGGCAGTGGCCAAAGCAGGTGACAACTGCAGCTCCAGCCACTGTCACTATCCACCAACAAGGTGCCAAAGGCCTGATGATGGTCCTAAAGGACCGAAGCTGGTTGTCAATAAAAAGCTCCACAACTTGCGATCTAGACTATCATATTTTATTTACCATTTTAAGATCGCTGTATCCTAAAATGCTTTCAAAAATTATTGCTACTGAGCTGGTGGAGACAGTGCATGCATGTCACTGTGAGCTCAATGGCTTTGTCTAGTATGGCCATTGGAGGGAAACATTGACGTGTAGGCGGTCCTCCTCAGACGAAATCTTACAAGTGTCACGGGTGGTGCACTAGTCAGTCGGGTCGAGGGAAATGAGCGTGTGTTGGCAAGGCCGGAGGGCATAGACAAACACTTCACAGGTGAGAAGCATCAACATATGCACACATTCCAGGTCTAACTGATCACAGAGGTTCAAGCAGTTAATCAACTGACACTCGATGGACACTGGAGGTGCTGAAGTACTCATGGAAAGACAGAGGATAAAGAGTAAATGATTGCATAGAATGATTGAGATGTCTGCCGAGAGAGAGGGGGGAATGGAAATGGTATACTCAAGAGTAGAGAAGACGAGAGTGGCCAGCGAGCAAAACTTCAGAATGGCGAGGTGCGGCTAGGAGAGGAAAACATTAGGAAGGATACTCGACAGAGCAATTGCTGTTCAGCGGAGGGGTCAGATGTCTATTGCTCCACTGAGAGCTGGGTGAGCACGGTAAGGAAGAAGCAGGAGTGCCAGCTATTGTGGAGCACTCAACAGAGATACAAGAGCAAGGCATGTCATGCACGAGGGGCAGCTGTCAACATCCTCGGTAGAAGGGGTGTTGGCTGCTGGCTGGACATTAGCAGGTTTAACCTGATTGATGGAGACTGTGACTGGGGAGCCTTTGACGATGATGTTGAAGATATTTTGAGTGTGTCAGAAGTACACAATGGGAGCCAGAGTGTGGTGGTTGTAGCTGGGGCCGGACTGTGTCATCTTAGAGCATGACAAAGTCACAGGACTCCAATGTACCTGGGACCCTCGGGCAGAGGGATGTGACTTGATGGAGTGGGGGTGTTGATTTTGGAGCTAAAAAGTCACATGTGATCCAGGAGAGTGGACAGTTCCACAACAATCGGATGTGACATGAGGTTTAACAACACAGGCAATTGATTGATTGAACGATTGATTTTGTCAGGGAAGCCAAAACAGTTTTGGTCCAACCCCCACTGCCCGCGTATCGCTCCCTGTATATCTAGTAAAGCCAAAGAATGCCCTTGGACAGTGCAAGGAGTACCAGTTGTTTATTAGACACAAATTCTTCGGGTCTGGTTGTCCCATATGTTCTGTGCCTTTTGCTCTCCAGTGCAATGCAATTTGAAGATTAGATGTGATGCAGTTTCATCACCATCATCACAGATCCTACATTTAGGGTCCTCTTCTCTTATTCCCATTGTATGTAGGTGTTTTTTGAAATTCCCATGCCCTGTCAGCAATCCAACCATGAGTCTAATTTCTCTCCTGTTCAAGCCCAGGATTACCGAGCTTCTTTTAAAACATGGCTTTGACATCATTACCTTGCCATGTATTTGTTTATAGACCTTGATCCAATATTCTATGTGCTGTCTTCTGAGGCTGTTACATAGCTCCAATTTGATCATTGCCTTAGTGCTTGTCAGGACAGTTCTGGTCCAATAAATGGGGTCTCTGCCCCCATCCTGGCTAATCTGTCGGCATGTTCATTGCCACTGATTCCCGAGTGGCCAGGGACCCACAATAGGTTTACCCTACGCTTTCCCCTATCTCCACCAAAACCCTGTGACATTCTGCAACAATTTTAGATCTTATTGCAGGAGCTGCCAGTGATCTCAGGGCTGCCTGCTGTCTGAATAGATGTAGATGCTATGGTCTTTGTAGCACCTACGCAAATTCTCCTCCACACACGCCCTGATGGCAGTGATTTCAGGCTGGAATACTGAGGCCAGTTTCCCTAGAGAGATGACACCCTCCAGTCTTGGCTGCAGTCTGTATTCCCCAGCTCCAATGTCTTGGTCTGGTTTTGACCCGTCAGTGAACCAGACAGTGTCCCCCATACAGTGTCGAACTATTTTTTCCCACTGCTCCCTACTTCCAATTATTATATTGAAAGGCTTGTTGAAGCAGTATGGGGCTATAATGTAGTCGGCCGGCATTTCCCCAACCTTTCCTATATTTAACTCACTCACTATTTAGTGTGTGATTCTGGATATCCAAAAGAGTTCCAGTTTTTGCCAGATATGAGCCTGTATGCACTAGCTGCTGCCTCCAACTTGACCCAAAGGTGTAATGGAGGCATAGCCAACATTGTTTCCATCCCATCAGTTGGTGTGCTGCTAATTCCGCCTGTTATGGCTAATTGGCTAATCTTTGCACCTTACCAAAGTCCTTAGCAGCAACTTGCTGTTCTACCTTCTTCCACCACACGACCGCCCCATAGGTGATCCTGGGTCTAATCACTGTGGTGTATATCCAGTACCCTTGGGGCTCACGCCCCAGTTTTTCACAAGCTCTCCTGGTACTTACCAGAGTACCTTTCGCCTTGGAGCAAATATTCCTAATGTCGGTTTCTCATTTAAGGTAACCCCTAGATATTTCACGGTCCCCTTCACAGGTAGAGCTTCATCGAAAAGCTTTAGATTCCAAGTTGAATGTTGGATATGCTTCTTCGTGAATGGTACAACAACAGTCTTCTTAGGACTAACCCCCAGATCCCGTTTTCTGCACCAGTCTTCCACAATGTCCAAAGCACCTTGTGCCATATTCCTGACAGTGTCAGCAAATTTGCCAAGTATTACTATGACAAGGTCATCTGCGTATCCTTGGCAAAAGTACCGCCTAGAGCTTAATTCTCCAATGAGTTCATTCACCACTCCACAATAAATGGGAAATAACTCCTCCTTGCGGGCGACCCCTAGTGATGTTGATTACCATTTTTTCATTCATCATGGTAGCCTCTACCTTTCTTCCACTGAGCATGGCTCTAGTCCACCTACATATAGTGGTCCCTAGGTCATGCACCTCTGCTGCCCTAACCTTGGAATCGAAGGTTGTGTTGCTACAAGCCCCCCTCGATGTCCAGGAAGATACAGGGGCTATTTATTGAAAGTGTAGTGCTTTCTTCACCTTCCCAACGAGTTGGTGGAGAGCTGTCTCAAATGATTTACTTGGATGATATGTATGTTGGTTTGAATGTAGAGGAGCCCTACTTAACCTCCTCTCTCCAACATGTACATTAACCAGCTTTTCCAATGTCTTAAGAATAAAGGAGGACAGGCTGAGTGGTATCATGTCCTTGGCATGATCAATTCTCCCTGGCTTTGGAATGAAGACAACCTTCACTGCCCTCCAGGCATTGGGAATGATTCCTGCTGCTAGGCTAACCCTAAATAACCTGCATAGGAAGCTTATAAGATTTTCTCCCACTTGTTGCAGGTGAGCTGGAAAGATTCCACCAGGGCCAGGTGACTTGAACGTTTGAAATCATACCGCCCATGGACCTTACTGATATCGACACACTCCTTGGTCAAATCCCGGTCCTCTTTGCGAATACCTGAGAACCGTTGTCCCTCAGGGATCGCATTTTGGTCTGTGTTATCTGCCAGAGTATATTGAGGAAAGTGAGTCTTGAGGAGCAGTTCCAGTGTCTCATGTGCTGTCTTTGTATTCTCCCCATCCTCCTTCCTCAATTAGTTGGTACCCTTGAGAGGATTTTATGAAGTCTGGCTTGAGCAGCCGTGCCCTCCACTTCCTCACTGAATACCTTCCAGGATGTCTCCTTTGCTTGTCTGATGGCAAGGTTGTAATTGACAAGGGCTTCACAATATTTTGCCCATTGTCGTTTGCATCTCGCAAAGTTAAACAGTCTTCGTACCTGTATCCTTCGCATTTGCAAGTTATTATTCCACCAAGGCACACTTCTATTTGTGCACTTCTTGATGATAGAGCAATTGTCCTGGTATGAGGTCACTATAGCAGAGGTTACAGCCTCTACTACTTCAAGCTCTGCTGGATTCCTTATCGAGGTTTTAATTTCCAATAGGCTGAAATCAATGTCTCTCCTATATGTCTCTCAGTCTGTTTTCCTGGGATTCCTATAGGCCATTGTCTGTCTGGTTCCCATTTTGACCTTGAATTTAATATACATGTGATCTGATGAGGATGGCTTCAAGACCACATGCCACTGTTTGACATAACTGCCAATCATCATGGAACCAAAGGTTATGCCAATTACTTCTTCCTTTCTACTATTCCTGAATGAAGGTTCATCACCCCTATTCAGGACCTCCAAGTTGTTAGATAGGAGAAATTCAAGAAGGTGCTCACCTCTACTGTTGGTGTCCCTGCTGCCACACACTAGATTGCGGGCATTGGCATCACATCCCACCAACAGTTGATCACCTTGCCGATGGCAGGCTTCCATCAGTCTTCTCACTTCCAAAGAACGAGGAGAGCTGTCTTCGTAAGGAAGGTATGCTGAGGCCAAAACAATTTCCATCAAGATACCTTCCTCACGTTGCTGCATCCTGATGGTCACCAGGTCCCTGGAACAAACATCCATCATTGGCATGAAAGGGATTCCATTTCTAACATAAATGCATGTTCTAGAGTTTCTTAGATTTATGGCATAAATCAGCTTACCTCCAGTACCACCGAGGCCTGATACACACCTTTTGTATAAATAGGGTTCTTGTATCAGGGCCATGTCCACTTCCTGTCTCCCAAGGCAACAGCCCCTTTACTGTGCTGCAGGTTCACCTGCAGCACTTCCAGTCCCCATCTTGCTGCCATTGTTGCCTTTAAGGCCTTTGATAACCCTGACGGCGACCTACGAGAACCCTAAAAACAATTTCAGGCCTTGCCCTTGCATTTCCTTCAGGGACTTCACTCCGACCTCCAACACCAGGATTTATCCTTCTGGAACGACCTTTTGGTTGATAACCCTCCAATCCTCTGTCGATACTTTTGGGTTCTGAACCTTTATTTTCTTAAACTGTCTTTGGAGGGACATCCTTAAGGATCTTTGGTACCCGTATTGATACTTTTGTGGTCTTTAGGAGTTTGGCTGCTGTCTTGACCAGCAGCTTTGCATCCTCCCACGGGGATATTATGGGCTCCTTGTCCTTAAACCATTCTGCTTAGTGCTCCCACTCACAGACAAAAATGAGGGCACCGTGATCTAGATAGTCCCTCCTGTATTTGGGTCCTGGACCAGTGTCCCCCCCCTCCCCCTCAATCTTTTCAAAGAGGGTCATCTGCACGAGCTCCTCTTGCTGTGAGGTGATGCTCACCAGTGGATATCCATCTTGGACAACCGCCATCCTAAAGACCGAGACTGCAGTACTATAGGTCTGTTTTCCTATTTTCTGCCTCGGCTTTTTAGGATCATACTTGTCCAGAGAGGAGGGAGTCTTAGATTCCTCCCTAACCTTGTTGCCACCTGTCTTTGGGATACGGGAATATGTTTGACCCATATGCCTAACAAAACAGAAATATCTGCATATTTGCTCTTGGTTCTCCACTGCAACATCGTCAAATATGAAAACAGCGTTCGGTTTTACCTGTTCAGGTGGTGGCATATCGCTGCTTTCACTGTACGTTGTGTATGTAACACCTTTTACACCTCAGAGTATTGCCTGTAAGAGTTGGTATTTGGGTTGCGACGGACTTCTTCTATATGTGTAAGCAAAGTCAATAGAATATTTGTTTTGCCACAGTTGGAAGGTCCTACAATTATTGCACGTATGTTGTCAGGAGCCGTTTTTCTTCTGAGAATCCTCTCCCAGCCCATCACCAGACCAATCAGTTACTTGAATATTGTGGTGCGTCACCCACCCAGCCATGATACCAACTATGTCAGGCACAGGCATGCAATGGGTATATATACACATGAATGATAAATAATAATAATATATACTGACTATAGAAATAAGATACGAACACTTTGTTAGATTATTCTTGACGTCGAGGGGATCTGTGTATTCCCTTTGACCTGAGGCAGTTTCTTTTTGGGGGTATTGGGCTCAAGCCCCTTTAATTTCCTCCACTTATGCTTAGGAAGCCATTCTTTTCCTTCCTTTTGCTTCTGTTCCTTGAGAACTTTCCTCCTCTGAGCCTCAGACAAGGCCTTAATACTAATCTGGTCCAACCTCTCTGTTACAGTTCCCACTTCTTGCTCAGGTCTAGACCTTGATTCAGAAGTGGGAATGCACTCCATTCGTCCTGATCCCAATGTCTGAGTATCTGAGGTCTCAGATTGCCTCTCAGTTTCTTTTAAAATAATTTCTTTTTTCGTGTCCATCTTGGTCCCACAAGATTTGGGCATTTATGCAATCCACACCACGATAGCCTCCTGCGGTGTAAGGCTACTTCCTTAGGGAGGTCGCTCGGTATTCCTGAGGCTCCGTTTGAGACACATATCTACCCACATGCCACGCACCCCTTGGCACAGATCGCATCACACCTTGGGTTGGGAAGGGTATTGGGAAAGGACTGGGAGTAGAAAAGGAGCATGGGACATTGTGAGACACTCTTAGTCTGATCCATCAGCTGAGGCCTTTCCGGCAGTAGGTTCTCTGCCTTTGGTATAGCCCTCAGCTTCCCACAGATGTGCAAGCCTCTCCACCCACATGGACAGTGCTTTGTCAAGGTGGTGTCCCTCGGAGAGGACACAGGCAATACTAATGGTTGTGCCGGCCGCGGTGGCCGAGGGGACTAAGGCGCTCCAGTCACGGTCTGCACGGCCACTGCAGTTGGGGGTTCGAATCCCCCCTCGGGCATGGATATTTGTGCCGTCCTAGTTCGTAAGTAGTTCATAAGTAGTTTGTAAGTTTAGGGACTGATAACCCCGTAGTTAAGTCCCATAGACTATACAAACATTTGAACTAATGGTTGTCATTACATGAACTCTGTGACCGTGCTGTGCAGGTCCTCCTTGTAGGTCGACCATAGTTTGAGTAAGACAAAAAATAATGCCTCAATCCACGAAGTGTCATGATAGCAGAGGGCTGCCTTGTGTGCTCGGTGCCACCACTCCAGCACATCATTGCTCTGGGGATGCTAAGCAGTGGTGTGAATGCCTCTAATACCACACAGTTTGCAGATGCCATTGAAAAGGCATGTTTCAAATTGCTGACCTTGGTCAGTGGTGATGACAGCTGGGAACTGAATTGTGATATCCACAAATGCACGCAAGCTTGGCCAATAGTTCTGTAGTTAATTTTCATCAATTGGGTTGCTTCAGCCCATCAAGTCATGCAGTCAGTGGGTGAGAATATGTAATGGAAAGCATCAACAGTGGGGAGGGATCCCACCAAGTGTGGACATGCTGGGAACCAACAGCTGTTATTGGAAAAGTGCCAAGTGGGGACCTGGTATGAGTGGTTATTTTGATTTTTTGACAAGGGATGTATGAGTGTGCCTAAGCTTGGCAGTAACATTTCATGTCAAGCAATAAAATTGCCTGTTGGAGGCTTTGACACCTGAATGTGCCAGGTTGTGGAGTTTGTTAAAGACCTCCTTCCTGCTGGAGACAGAACAGAATAAATGGGCAAAGACTACCCATGGATTCATTGTACCAAATTTCGCCTACAGCTCCAGGGAAGGTAGTACGTATGGGCATGAGAGAGGCTCTGTGGTCATATATGGGCTGTATGAATGAAACTTTCACTCTGCAGCGGAGTGTGCGCTGATATGAAACTTCCTGGCAGATTAAAATTGTGTGCCGGAACCGGGACTCGAACCTGGGACCTTTGCCTTTCGTGGGCAAGCACACTACCGACTGTGCTATCCCGATACGACTCATGATGCCGCCTCACAGCTTTACTTCCTCCAGTACTTCACCTTCTACCTCGGTAGTGCGCTTGCCCGCGAAAGGCAAAGGTCCCAGGTTCGAGTCCCGGTTCCGGCACACAATTTTAATCTGCCAAGAAGTTTCATATCAGCGCACACTCTGCTGCAGAGTGAAAGTTTCATTCTGGAAACATCCCTTAGGCTGTGGCTAAGCCATGTCTCCAACATATCCTTTCTTCCAGGAGTGCTAGTCTTGCATGGTTCGCAGATGAGCTTCTGTGAAGTTTGGAAAGTAGGAGGCGAGGTACTTGCGGAAGTAAAGTTGTGAGGCGGCATCGTGAGTCGTGTCGGGATAGCACAGTCGATAGTGAGCTTGCCCGCGAAAGGCAAAGGTCCCAGGTTCGAGTCCCGGTTCCAGCAGCCAATTTTAATCTGCCAGGAAGTTTCATGGGCTGTATGATTTACTCGTCAGTGGATTGCAGAACTGTGAGGTTGGAGTGTTCAAAAAGCGATGCGATAGCATCAACACATGATAAAAAATTGGCCACTATATTGTCTGTGTCATTGATGTATCTGAGAAATGTATTCAACAAAGTGGAACCAGCGGGATGGAGGATTTGCAGACGGGTTGTGAATGGCAGCTACTAGGGGCTTGTGGTCAGTGAACACATATAAGGGTCGTCCATTGATCTCAGAGTGGATGTGTTTAATGGCTTCATACATTGTGAGTAGCTCACAATCAAAGGCTGAGTATTTCTTTTCTGCATTATTCATTTTTTGGAGAAACATTGTAGTGGCAACATGGCACTGTTAACAGTCTTGCTGAGAACAGCACCAATAGCTGTGTCACTCGCGTCAGTTGGGATGAAGAGTTCAGCTACCGGGTGAAGATGGGCATGGTGACAGCCTTAGTGAAAAGGTCCTTAAGTGCAGAGAAAGTGTGTCTCATATTCGGAGTCCATAGAACAGGGTTTGTGCTGGATGATTGTTTGCCAGCAAGATCATCCATGAGGGGGGTCTGGAGTTCGGCTGCACCCACCAAGTGGCGCTGATATTAGTTAATAGTGCCTAGAAAGCGCCTATGTTCCTTGAAAGTTGAAATGCAGGGTTAATTTTTAATGGAATCAACTTTCTCAGCTGGTGGAGCAATGCCCTCTGTGGATAGTGTAAATCCAAAGAAAAGTGCGGATAGTTGGTATAATTTTTTTTTTTTTTTTTTTTTTTTTTTTTTTTTTTTGTCATTCAACTCGATAACGGCAACAGTGAGGGTGTCTAACAGAATCTTGACATGCTCCTTGTTCTTCTCAACTGAGGCACTAAACATGAGTATGTTGTCCAAATATCCAAAGCAAAACTTTCTAAGTGAAAGAGAACTTCATTAATAAAGTGTTGTCGTGTTTGAGTCACATTTTTAAGTCCAAAGGATGTAAAAATGTAATGGAATAGCCGGTTAGGACTTGTGATAGCAGTTTTTTCATTGTCCATTTTCATTGGAGTCCGGTGATAAGCACATTCGGAGTCCAAGACAGGGATAATTTTGGTGTATGCCAAGGCATGAGTGAAATCTGCTATGTTAGTACCAGGGTAATTGTCCATATAGGGACTGTCTTTGAGTCTATGATAATAACCACACATACACTCACTGCCATCATTTTTGTCGACTAAATGAAAGGGTAAAGACCAGTTACTGGAGGTAGGTTCAATTACACCAGCCTCCCTTTTATTTATTTATTCATTTTTAATTTATTTTTTAATTTATTTTTTATTTTATTTATTTATTTTTATTTTTATTTATATATATTTTTTTTTTTTTTTGCGCATCGTTGTCATCTCATTCTACAGAGGCCTCCAAATCGAAAGCTATTTTTTTCTTTTTTAGACTGTTCCATGCCTCTCGTCCTAGGGGGGGGGGGTCTTCAATCCTTTCTTATAGTAATGCATGTATTTCCAAGTGTAAGGGGGGCCTCATTATGTTTCACCACCACCCCGAGCCTCCAACAGTCTTAGTCCGCCACTGTGTACAGTGCCATTAGTTACGATCCCTTGTGTTTCCTAGGGCTAAATCCAATAATAGCTGATGCTTATTTTAACATGAATATATATATTTATCTCATAAATGAAGGCTTAACTTTTATTGATTTTTCTTCATGTTTATTTCGTCGACTTTAACTGTAATACAATGACTTAAACTCACAGTACCAAGACATACAATAACATAACACTTTGACAAAGATCTCAAAACTAAACACAGGACTCATGGATTGTCTGTACAGAATTGAAACGAACTGTCGGTGCCAGTGGCTCACAAATATTTATACAATAGTAAACAATATGCCTCCTTCATTGAATAATTTACAATGAAAATTTATAGCTTTTATAAAAGATACAATTGTCAAACTACACTACATAATTAATAGAATACAATTACTAAATCAGAATTAGTATATTTCCTTATTTTCTTCGTAAAGAGCTTTTATATCTTTTACTAACAATGTTCACTATATTTGGTTAACAAACTAATTACATAAGCAATGAAAATTTATGCTACCATGTGTTCATGAAATGTGTGTATATATCTACAAAACCATAGTGTTAACCATTTACTAATGCTTTACATTAATAGAGTTACATAAATTCCTTAATTATCATTGACAGTGTAATTAATTGAAATTGCTTCAAATGAACCACCATTGGATTACTTTACATTGTTTCTTAGATTTATCTGCCATGATACATATTTATCATCGTATCTTCATCATAATATATTCTATATGCATTATTTATTTAGTTTCTGTTGTAGAACATTCTTGAACTATTAATAAAGTAACTTTATTTTTCACTGTTTTCAACCAAAGTTGTTCATTTTAATTCACTATGACGTTATTCACTTGAGCGGTTTAATACAGTTCTTCACTGTAACTAGATTATTTAAAACGTTTTCATCGAAATAGTCACTGGTATCCCCAGCTTCACTTCACCACCAGTTCATACTGATCGCTGCATTAAAGCCGGGGGGGGGGGATTATGATATTGGATGTTCCATTACGCAAACCCCACCTCCCACCCAGCAGCTTTACAGAGACCTTGAAGACCAGATGCTGCCCGAAGAATTAGTAAATATTTGGCGATACTAACTTGTATTCTCCATGTGTGTGGATAATGTGAAGTCCGCTCACCATCTTGCAGGCCCTGGGCTGTCCATGGTACTAGCTCTGCACCTCACACCAATCACCCTATCACCTGAAACTTCCAACGGCAGTAAACCACGGTTGATTGACACTCGTCAGTCCAAAGGCAAGCCTGTGCCTTTGTCTGTCATGAACAACAAACATGCGCTAATCAAAACTGACTAATATAACTTCTAATATAATTCTTACAAACGAAACTGCAGTTAATATGACAAAATTTACAAAGTGAATAAAATAATATATAGTACCAAACTAAAATGGTAATATGTTAATGTATCTATCCACATTACTGAACAACACAATAAAACATCTGAAAAGAAAATTACATAATCACAATTCATATATACATACATACATCATACTCTATAGAAAATACTATTTACACAAGGTATTATTGTTTGTATGGTTTGAGTTCAGTTACATTTCCTAGTCCAAAAATCTTCCCAGATTTTTGGTAAGCCAGTCTGTAAGCATTGGGGTGTGGTATCTTGACCACACTAAATGGACCTATGTATATGTCAATTTTTTTTAAATTCATTGCTAATTGCCCTCGATCTCTCTTGTGATCTGACTAGTAAGAGGTCACCAATGCTAAACTGTGTTGGCTTCAATCGTCTGTCATGTCTACCCTTTCTTATCCCACCACTCTTCTTAGAAATGACCTTGACTCGATTATTGTATTGGCTCATACTTCTTTCAATAGTATTCCAATTCTCCATTTTGTCTAGTTCTCTTTCAACAGCTTTCCTCTTTGCTATTGGTACTCTACAAGGCTTGATATAGAATGGTTCATGTGGTTTAACTTTCAATGTACACTCATAGTTCTTTAATCTTTCTGGTCGGTCACCAAATACATCATAATACTCCCATAACACATTATTCAGTTCTTCTTTCTGTTTGTAAGTTAATTTATTGGTTTCCTGGAGTTTGTCTTCCACCAAGTCATTGTAATATACATCTGATACATCTATATGTACACTATCTACTTCCACTACACCTCTTCTTGTATCTATCAATTTTAATTCCAAGCTTTGTTGGTTGACGTTAACATTATCCTAGATGATCACTGAAGTGCAATGTAACATGCCTATCTTAGGATCATTGAAAATGATTTTCCTACCTCCCCGAGCAATGCTACATTAGCTTTCACAATCCAGTCATTGCCTAATAATATAGCTTAATTCAGCCCAGGAATAACTAAACATCCTTGTTTTAAGCAAGCATCACATATTATAAATAACAACAACACCTGTCTGTTCACCAACTTGCTGTGTCTTCATGTAGATCCTTTATACTTGATTCCTAGTACTGGCATTTCAATGAACTCAGAATACTGCCTGATTATTTCTCTACATTGTACAGAAATTGAACTAATTGGACTTCCTGTGTCAATAAGTGCCACACCTTCCCAATTTTCAGTCTTTACTCACGTAAGGGCATCCAGTCACATAACATTCTTCAGCTTTATCTTCTGTTGTATTCACGGAAAACAACTCTCTCACTGCTACACAGAACACTGGCGTGCACTGGCTGTACGAGTACCCACGAAATGAGCTCGTACGTCGTAAACAACACACTGCACACAGAGCACAACTCCGCGCTGTTTGTGTCATTGACCCGCCCGTGGCGTGCTCTGGCGTTTGCCGCATTTTACCGCGGCGCACTCTCGCGGCCGAATTCCGACGTATGTTATCGGCTGTGTGTGTGCCTTACAGCATTCCTTTCCCCTTGGGGAGGCACGGATGCAAGCAATGTCCATGACGTCATCATCTGTTGGGCTCCGACTGAGGTTGCGGGCGGGCACCGTTGCGTAGGGTCGGAAGTACTTGGGGCGCGGGCAGCGTCGGCATCCTTCCCCCGACAACCCATATGGCAGGACTGGTGATGGTGGCTCGGTCTCCATCTCCACCTCGGTCCCCGGACCTGGTGATGGTGGACCCGAAGGGAGCAACATCAGCAACATCAGAAGGTTACCGAGCCACATATTTTTTTAACTGGGTCTTAAAGGTGCGAACAAATCTTTCAGCCTCCCCATTTGACTGCGGATGGAAGGGTGGGGCCAGGACATGGCGGATACCTCGGGTGTTGCAGAAGGAGGCAAACTCGCGCGAAACAAACTAAGGACCGTTGTCGGACACCACCGTAGTGGGAAGGCCTTCAATCGAAAAATGTGTGACAAGGCTGCAACCGTGGCCGTGGCTGAGGTTGAAAGGCAACGGACCACATAAGGGAACTTAGAGAAGGCATCAATAACCAGCAACCAATAGGCATTAAGGAAGGGGCCCACAAAATCAATGTGCAGGCGATTCCAGGCCTGCGAAGGTTGAGGCCGCGGGGCGAATGTTGCCCCAGGGGAGGCTTGATGTTGCGCACAGAGCGAGCACAAGGCAACCATACGAGACACGTCACTGGCCAGACCCGGCTAAAATATATGGCGTCGGGCCAATGCCTTAGTACGAGATACCCCCCCAATGATCGGCGTGTAGCAGCTTCAGGACCTCTGAGCGGAGGGCCGATGGAATGACGACCCGAGGAGAGGAATCCTCAGAATCGAGGTGAAGCACGCAATCTACAACAGAAAAACTATGTTGAAATGCATAGTAGTTTCTGAGGGGTCCGATGCCCGTTTCGGCGGAGTCTCAGGCCAGCCCTGCTGGACCAAACGGATCACCTTGCGGAAGACCGGCACTAGCCCGAGCCACCTTGGCACCCGTGATTGGAAAACCGTCTACTGCTTGCTGAGCGGCTAAGTCGACATGAAAGCACAGCAATTCTTCCTGATCAAAGTCTGGGTCTGGTCCAGCCGGAAGCCGGGAGAGCGCATCCGCATTGGCATGTTTGGATGTAGGGCGGAAGTGTATCGCATAGTTATATCGAGATAGGAACAGTGCCCAACACTGAAGACGGTGAGCGGCCTTGTCGGGTAGTGACGCCGAAGGGTGAAAGAGAGAAACCAGTGGCTTGTGATCAGTTACGAGATGAAATTTTACGCCATACAGAAAGACATGAAACTTCTTCAGAGCGTAGACAATAGCAAGGGCCTCCTTCTCAATTTGCGAATATCTGGTTTGGGCCGGAGTGAGTGTTTTAGAGGCGAAAGTGATCGGTCGCTCAGATCCGTCTGGATATTTATGAGCGAGCACTGCCCCAATCCCATGTTGAGAGGCCTCCGTTGCTAAGACAAGGGGGAGGCCGGGTTGATAGGTGACGAGGCAGGGAGCCGATTGCAGCAGCTCCTTTAATGTGCAAAATGCTTTTTCACAGGCCGATGACCAATGGAAGGAAGTCCCTTTGCGCAGCAGGTCATGCAAGGGTTTTGCAATAGATGAAGCCCCCGGCAAGAATTTATGATAATAAGCGACACTTGCAGGTCCTTGACTGAAGACGGCCGAGGGAGAGCCAACACGGGAGAGACATTCTGACGGAGGGGCTTGCTGCCCTCACTAGAAACCTCAAACCCCAAATACGTGATAGAAGGCTGAAAAAAGTAGCATTTCTCCAGGTTGCACGTCAACCCCGCCTTCTGTAGTACTGTGAACAGTGCATGTAAGTTGCGTAAATGTTCATCGGCTGAGGACCCGGACACTACTATATCATTGAGATAATTGACACAACCAGGCACAGACAGTGTGCGTTGTTCAAGGAAACGCTGCAAAATTGCTGGAGCGCTGGCCACCCCGAAGGGAAACCTCAAGTATTGGTACAATCCAAAGGGCGTGTTCAGGACCAAGAGACGTTGAGAGTCAGCATTGAGAGGAACTTGCAAATACGCCTCAGAGAGATCTATCTTTGAAAAATATTGTCCACCCGCCAATTTCACAAGAAGCTCGTCTGGGCGCGGCAATGGATAAGTGTCTATGATAGATTTGGTATTCACTGAACATTTGAAATCGCCACAAAGGCTCAACCGCCCCGACGTTTTTTTTTACAATGACCATGGGAGTCGCCCATTCACTAGACGGAATGCGTTTTAACACCCCAGTGTCCTCCAGGCGGTCCAGCTCCGCTTTGATGTAGTCACGGAGTGCAATCGGAACCGGCCGAGCGCAGAAAAAACGGGGCCTGGCGGAGGGCTTCAAGGTGATGTGGGCTTGGAAATTATTAGCACAGCCCAACCCCACCGAAAACAGCGCTGAAAATTCGGTGCGTAAAGAGTCTAGTTGCGGGAAAGGCACCTGGTCAGAGACAATGTTGACTTTGTCGGAAATAGTGAACCCAAACCCCTGAAAGGCGTCAAGACCAAACAAGTTGTCCGTGTGAGCATTGTTTACAACAAGAAAAGTGAGCCTACGAGTGACCGATTTGTATGTAACAGGCGCTGAGAACTGTCCCAGGATCGGAATATTTTGTTTATTGTAACTGACCAATTTCCGTGACACCGGTAAGAGAGAGGGAGAACCCAGATCCAAATACGTCTTTGAGTTCAATAAGGTGACGGCCGCACCTGTGTCCACTTGCATACGCAACTGTTTGTGGAAAACCATGACGTCAATAAAGAGCTTGTTGGGTGCAACCGAAATCGCTGAGACGCAATTTACGTCCATCTCGGCGTCGGAATCTTGGATTTTGGAGGCACAAACAGAAGCAATGTGACCTTTCTTGTGGCACTGATGACACGTGGACCACCGCTTGGGACAGTCA
Organism: Locusta migratoria; assembly: GCA_026315105.1. Taxonomy (NCBI): domain Eukaryota; kingdom Metazoa; phylum Arthropoda; class Insecta; order Orthoptera; family Acrididae; genus Locusta; species Locusta migratoria. The sequence goes on from CM048744.1 coordinate 29,321,322, forward strand.
GGTCTATCATGATCGACAAAACAGGAGGGACACGAAGGAAGCATTTTCCGGTTGCGTGACTGCATGCCGCCTGGCCCGAGTTTCCGCGGCCGTGCTATGGGCCGATCGCCCCGGCGCCGAGGCTGCGCGCGGACTGCCGCGACCGCGTCATCCCTTTGCGACCCTGCCTGTAACAGGGAAGAAGTGGGTTGGATTTCCACCACCTCACACCAAGCCTCAATTTGGTTGCCCGCCGCACGCGAAACCTCGAAAGACTGCGCAATGTTAAGGACCTCTGAAAGAGAAGGATTTTCGCACAGGAGAGCGCATTTGCGAACCTCGCGATTGGGGGCGAGCCGAATAATAGCGTCCCGCACCATATGATCGGCATACGATTCTTTATGCACATCCGTAACAAAATGACAATGACGGCTTATACCGTGGAGGTCCGTGGCCCATGCCCGATACGACTGTTGTGGCTACTTCCTGCAGCGGTAAAACTCGACACGGATCACTATCACATGAGTCCGTTTGCGGTAATATTGTGAAAAAAGGCCGCACATTTGATCGAAAGACAGCAACGCAGGATCCTGCAAGGGGGCGAGTTGGCAAAGGAGCTGATACAGATGAGGCGACAGCCACGACAGGAATAACGCACGACATAAGGTGCCATCAGACCAGCCAAAAGCCTGAAAATGTTGTCTTAACCGTTTTTCATAAGCGTCCCACTCTTCGACGGACTCGTCGTACGCTGGAAAAGGTGGCGAATAAGACAGAGGGGGCGCGGGGGGCGAAACAACCTGTGGGGTGGACGGGGTTGGGACCCACTAGACAAGGCTGTAGCAAGAGATTGTAATACCTGGTTCTGAGCGTGAATTGCCGATGCAAAACCTCTTGTTGTTCGACGAGGCGACGCAGAATCTCATCGGAAGAACCAGTAGACATTGTGTAAGACGAACAACCACTTCAGACGGAAAACGCGCGGAGGAAAACAAAAAAATACCGCACTTGTCGCCAATGTTGTATTCACGGAAAACAACTCTCTCACTGCTACACAGAACACTGACGTGCACTGGCTGTACGAGTACCCACGAAGTGAGCTCCTACCTCGTAAACAACACACTGCGCACAGAGCACAACTCCGCACTGTTTGTGTCATTGACCCGCCCATGGCGTGCTCTGGCGTTTGCCGCATTTTCCCCGCGGCGCACTCTCTTGGCCGAATTCCGACGTATGTTATTGGCTGTGTGTGTGCCTTACAGCATCTTCTTCTTGCAGTAGGTCATTCACAATATCATCAGTGTCTTCATTGGTTTTCAGACCACTTAGGTGAACACATGGTCTTTCTTCACACTTGGTTTCACTTTTGTCAGAAATATCCTTCTTCTCACATTCTTCTTGTGGATTTCAAATCTTATTTCCTAGTTCATCACACTTGCTCCATATCCCCTTCCTGAATCTGCCTTTAGTTTAATGGTCCTTGTAACTGTCTGACACTGCCTGCAAAATTTCACTTTTTACCCCTTTCTTGTTGTCAAGTCCAAGACTGCTTGATTTGCTGCCAAGTTTCACTGGTACAATCTGTCTCTCAAGTTGCTCCATTTCCCTATCTCCAATTCTCGCATCACAAGAATCTTCATCAACAAAATTCTCTTCTTTCACTTCTACATACTCAATACCATCTAATTCTTCCTCATATTCTTCACAATAATATTCACTTTTATCTTCAACTCCATTGACCTCATCTTCAAACTCTTCTACATTATTTTATAGAGCTTCTTCCTGATTATCTGATTCTTCAGCTCCCTGGGCAACAACATCTCCACTGTCTTTGTCCTCTTCAACATTGTCTTCCAATTATTTCCACAGAACAAATTCATCAAAGGTGTCATCCATTGTGGCAGTATCTTCATTCACAGAATTACAAACACTGTATAGATGAGATACAGTCTCATGATCTAAGGCTACATCTTGTTGTTTATCCTTAATTTCATCTACTCTGCTTGTGACTTGATTGATAGATTCCCAAAACTTCCTGTCAAACCTTAGCTTATTCACCCTATGTGACTCCCTGTAGTTCTATTTGACTGTGTTTTATTTCTTCTTCATTGCCTTTATCATTGTGTCTTCTGTCATCTCTGTCTTTATCATATTTCCTTGAGTTCCCCTTGTTGTGGTTTCCAGGTTTCCACCGTTGTTTTCCTCGTGTCTATTTCCTTCATTGTGGTCTCTTCTGTCTCTGCCAACATGGTTCGCCTTTCGGTAGCTGTTACAGTTCCTGCTATAGCTCCTATACAATTTTTCAACAAACTTTAAAAACTGATCTACTGATTCATCAGGGCTATAATTCAATTCTTCTTATAATCAACCTGGTAATCTCCTTTCGAGGACATCAATTTGTGTCATTTCATTAAAAGGTGCATCTAAATGTACTAACTTTCTGAGCTGAGCCTCACAGAAATCCTTCATTGAGCCATCACCGTTCCTGTACTTCAATCCATTCAAGAATTCACTTTTTACTCTAGCCTGCATAGTGGTAGACCAAAACTTATTCAAAAAACTTTTCTCAAATTCACAGTATGTCATACCTTCACTAATACATTGATTTGCCCAATATTTATTAATTTATTAAAATTCTGTTCTCTAGGTCCATCAATTTCAATTAAACACAGTTTTATTGTAAATTAAAGATTCACTTTTAATACAACACAATAGAAACCACCCTTAGATATGTGTATCACATTTAAATTTTAGTTTGAAAATGTTGCATGTGTGACTGTTGCGGGTGTGACACAAAGAGACAAATTACATTCCTACAAAATGAGTGAAACAAAATGGAGTTTTCCATTAAAATGCAATACAGACTTAGTAATAACAGGTGTGCAAATGTGCATTTATTGTTTAAACACAAATTGACCTCTGTTATTGATCAAATTAGGAGTTTGTACTTTCTTCACAACTACTGATACATCTTTCCAAGACTTGTCTTCTTTTACTGGCCATATCCAACACTTGCCACTAGGATGCATGTAGTTGAGTAAAACTAGGTTAGTTTCTTCCTCATATTCCATCACTTCTACAAAATAGTCCTGCTTCCTCCTGGATCTCCCCACTGCAGTTAAAGAAACAAGTACAAAATCCCCTGGGTTAACGTTACTGTCTTTGTTGGATGAAGACTTCGCTTCTACTTCTACTATTCCTTCTTGCTGATACAAACAGACTGTCACTAATTGCTCTTGTTCAGAGGTTACAGATACTTTCAACATCCCTTCCTTAGTAGATGTAACATAATGAACTTTATGAAGGGATGGAATTGGCTGTACATTTTTCCAGCGACCATCCAGAAATGACGACAATGATTTAACTTCTTCTGCAGTTATGAAAACCAGTGTTACACCTTTTAAGTTCTGTTTTTACATTTGTAGAATTCATATTGTGAGTTTACTATCGCTTGACGTGATTTTTACCATTCACCAAACAGTTCTTTTCAAAGTTCCTCCAACACCATCAACAGCTCCTTTGCCATGGGAAGTCGCAAAAAAATTCCACTCAGCAGAAATATTAAAGTCAGATTGAAAATATGAAAGACTGCACAGTCTGAAGTGATTCTTGAACTGTGCAGCACAACCATCAGAAAATATTTTGATGTGCTGAAGATCTGGTTGTTTTTCCTTCAGATGTTGTAGAAGGGTTTTAAGGAATGCCCAGACAGAATATTTGATATGTGATAAAACATCACTTATAATTGCATAATTGTGGACAATACCACATTTTAACCAAACAACAGCAGTGAAAATAGTAGTCTATTGCTGATGCCAGTGCGCACTTTGAATCTCGTCTTGGCTCACAGCAGTGTAGTTTTCCGCAAAATCCACCTGAACAACAGCATCATGATTTACAAATATCTTATTTATGTGTTCAAAGTGCCAAGACTGTTTTCTTTTTACATAAGAATGAAATTTGAATGCTGGCAATTGAAGCTGAATTTTTTTCAAACAGTCAGATACAAATCCAGTTTCCATTACAATTTGGGGGTGGCCAGAGACATCCTTCCACTGAGGCCATTGTATTTCGTTATGAATTGTTTCTTCACCACTGAAGATATTTCGCACAGAATTACAGCTGCATCTTTCACAACTTTGTGACATACACTTAAAGTTTTCAGGGTCACATACAAGGAGGGCTATTAATTCTTGTATCTTGCGTGGAAACACTCCTGTTTCTTTTCCTATACTTTCCACCAAAAACTGCATATTAGCATGGTACCTACATACACATGTGTTATGATGCATAGAAGAAACAGGAAATACAAATGGTGGGCGAAGTTCAAAAAACTTGGATTTTTTAATCGCACAGTCTGGATATTCCTTCATAAACTCTTCATAGGCTTCAGCAATAGTCATCATCATTGTGCGTTTCTGCATAACTTCTTTTTTCCTAGTCTGGGAATTCTTTATGGTAACTTTGTCTTTTTTTCCTGGTTCTGTCCTACTTATATCATCATGAAGATAAAACTGTGTCACATTAACTTTTGTTTCTTCATTCAGACTTTTACCCCCCTTTGTGAATTTACGAGATAGATTCAGCTTTCTTGCAAGTTCTGGCACCTCATCAACAAACAATTTTGCTACCACTGTTTTACATTTCCTTGGGCTGTTTGGCAAACCTCTCTTCACGTTAACAACTGCTTTCCCTAGAGACCTGCTACTGGTATAAGAACCCTTTTGTGGAGATGCTTCGTTTGTCTTGCCCAATGACTTCAACTTTTCTCTGTGCTGCTTCTGTCTTATCCTATCCTGCTCACGCTTGAGTTTTAATGCCTATCTATCAGCCAGAAGTGCTTGTTTTTCTTTCATTCTTTGTAATTTATACCTTTCACGCTCTTTTGATAGATATTCTGCATACTCACTGGATCCTTTATAAGTTTGTGTCTAAACACACGTGATCTCTCAGTAGATGACATTCTTAAACTAGTTTACACACCTAGAAAGCAAATAACAGAATAAAAATGTGATTTAGATAGTGTGCACAGAAATGTCAATATAATGTGGTGAAATTGTCACACACGCAACGCTATTTAGGCACAAAAGAGCCATCCTACAAAGAAAAGTTGTAATAGAAAAATGTAGATCCTGTGCCTAACCTCACTTTCAGAAGCTTTCAAAATGATAAGTTCATTACTTTTGCTACAATGTAAATAAAACCATGTTTTGTGTTGCGTGCGTGACAAAGGTTCATTATGTTCTAATTTGATACAGGAAACATGGAAAAGCTCACCAGATTTCCTTCAAACTTTCACTGAAACTTCTGCAACATCTAAACAATTACTGTGGCAAATGGCAACAATAGGGAAGCAAAGGAACAGGTGATCAGGCCTATCAACCTACAAGCTGTAATTTCCTTATACCAAATAGTTCTACAATGATGAAATTAAAGTATCTGTAGAAATCAAATAACAAAGTTTCTCTTAAAAATAGGTTGACTAACTGTGAGAAGGGATCTTTAGCTGCAGAAAAGTTATTATCAAAACTTCTTTGAACAACTTTAATTTTTTAGTATAGAGGGTCCTTTCACATGGAATGACCCTAAATAAATAAATAAATAAAATTCTTTACAAATTTAATTTTAAGAGTATTGTTCATCTCTAAAGTGAAACTATCCCTGCAATAATGCAAAAAGTCTTTTGGGTGAAGCTTGTCATTACTGGGGTATGTTTTTATTGCAATATTAGCCTAATTCATACTACGAGTACTGTACCTTCTATTCTTCTCATTACGCCTTCCTGTAACTGACTGAGTTTGTAATCCAAAAATTGAACATTATTTTTGCATACACTCAAACTACTGTTAATTACATAGATTTCCTGATCAGTGCTGCCTTTATGAGTGGTAATCTTTTGTTCCAGACTTTCTTTCTCTCAGTTTTTATGACTGAACATACAAATCAAGGGTAGCAACACTCTTGGAATTTCTACTAATTTTATAATTTAAATCTCATTCTAGAATAACAATTTCGTTTTCTACAGAATCTACACGAGCACTCATTTGGGCGTGTCCCACTCTAGCCTAATTTTCGAGATTGTTCAGGTCTCGCCTAATTTCATCCACTGCCTTGTTCGTATCCCTTAGCTGTGTTTTGACTTCTTGCTTTACATCTACCACTTCTTCGCTTAATTCCTTCATTACTGACGATACTTGTCGACTTAGGTTCTGCCTAGCTTAATTGATCTTTTCCCCTATCTGATGTATTATCTGATTGAACATGTTCAGCAAATCTGGTGATAAAATCACTACCTCTTCACTGCCTGAATTATCATTACTTTCTGTGGTGTCGCACAAGTACAAAGTGCGTGCCACCTACTTTCGCAGCGCGCCGCCATGCACGCACGGCGCGGCGTTCTTGCGACGACAGCCACGAGCGCCCTCTGCTACAACTCCGCTCGTGGCCACCACTGAACGACATCGTCACTTGGGACTGAGATAGCGACCAGTTAAGACTTCGTAATCAGATAGGCACCAGTGAAGACTTGGCTATCAGTTAGGCACTAGGCAGGACTCTAGCTCAACTATGTATCAACATTCTGCAGTACTATGTAAAAGTTAAGTATTGTATAAATTCTGTGCAATATATATCTCGTTCTAATTTACTCTAGTGTTTCTAGTTTCTGGCTGCTCCTCTCCGTACCTGCACCAGCGTGCTATCTTTATTCCTGTGTCGGTCTCATTCCACTCTGCCACCGACACCTACGACGGACACGAGACACAAAAGCGGCGACGAGGCTGGGACACAAAAGTGGCGACGAGGAGTGATAGACGATCCGTGGACCAGCGCACTTGCAGCAGCCAGACAGCAGTAGTAGTCGGAGCACACAGAAATTGCTCCCGCCCACCCACCCTTATTATAAGAATTTTGGGGGAAGATATTTTGTTACGTGTTTTGTGGACTTTTTTGTTGCAGCGCGTCCTCTTTCATATTGCATTTGTGTTTTGTTATAATTTACTTGTATGCGCGGCGCCTAATCGGTCAGCATGGCCACTACCCCGAACCCAAACTTAATGGAAATTATTCAGTTACAGACGGCGCAAATAACACAACTTCTCCAGGCTGTGGCCCAGCTCACAGCGCAAGCAGCTAACCAACAACAACAGCTGCCGCTTCAGCAGCCCACACCTGCCGCTGCAACGATTCCTACATTTCGCCAGTACAACGAACATGAGGAAGAATGGAGCGACTATTTCGCACAGTTTCAAGAACTCGTCGCGGCTCATCAACTTACAGGTCAGACTGTTAAGCATCTTTTATTGCCCGTGGTGGGCCCCAAAACCTTTGTATTACTGAAAAAACTTTTCCCTCACGCATCTCCTCGTGATGTAGACTTTGAACAAATTGTAGATGCACTAAATGCTCATTATGAGAGAAAAGTTCTCGTAGCTGCGGCACGGTATCGATTTTTCAGACTTAAAAAATTATCTGAGCAGTCACACCAAGACTGGATCACTGAGTTGAAGGGCTTAACCCGTCAATGTAAATTTACTTGCTCTTGTGGACTTTCGTATAGTGACGTGATGTTGAGGGATGCGATTACGCAGAACATTCAGATACCCAGAATTAGGGCAGCAATTCTGAAACAGTCTGACCCCTCATTAGACAGTGTACTGCAGCTTATAGAAGCGCATGATACTTTTGACTTAGCAGATGTAGAAATGCAAAGCCACAGTGTAAATTCAGTGCGCCGTAATGGACGCTTTCCTAGCCGTAGTTCTCAGGGTAGCACTAGTGATTCTTACAATAGTACAGGCCGTGCTGAACAGACAGTGAACAGTAGCCAGTGTAAAAGTGCGGAACAAAGGTCGCCCCGTCGTGTTAGAAACAGTAATTTGAATACCGGGCGCCAACGTTCATTTCAGAAAAATGTTCGTAAATCTTGCCCCCAGTGTGTTTCTCGCCACAAGCGGGCGCAATGCCCTAGTCGCAACGCAACCTGTTACCAATGTGGCAAATTAGGACATGTACGAACAGTGTGTATGCAAAACAAAATTTCAAAGAACGGTGCCGTTAGAAACAGTGCTTCGCACAGTGCAAGAACAATTCGTGCTGTTAATGTCATACACTCTGTGGACTTGGACAGTGTTTCTTGTGATTCTCAAACGCAAGACAATTTTTCTGCGCCTACGGCAAAACTATGTACTGAGCCACGTCGCAAGCGCCTACGAGCGCGTAAAACTGTGCAACGGGAAAGGGTTCGGGACAAGCAAAATAACTATGAACAGTGCATTCCTGTAGTGAAAATAGTGCCTTCTGCAACTGCTCCTTGTAATAGTGCCCAGTACTGTGTAGCTAGTGACAGTAGACATCAAGTAGCTACTCAAAAGTGTAGTGCAGTAGTTAGTAAATCTGGAGTAGCTTCGCATGCTTGCGCGGACGCCGATCCGGCGGTAGTGCCATCTACTGACAGTGTTGTTAATCCGCTGCGTGCCGAGTCTGCGCCGCTTACTTCACTACGCGGCCTGCGCAAGCGCAGTAAACAAACCGTAGCAGATGTTGCCCACATTCGCGCACCTGTAGAGCGCCGCAAGCAAAAACTGTTTGTGACTCTCTTCATAGAAAATAAGATGGTGCAATTTCAGCTTGATACTGGTTCCGCTGTCACATTAATAAATAAAGATACTTATGAACTTCTGGGTTCGCCAAAATTGTCGCCGTCACAGCAAGTGTTAACAGCTTATACAGGTCAAAATATTCCCGTGCTAGGAACGTGTAGCCTGCCCGCCTCTTTTCAAGGTGTAACAAAAACAGTTGCTTTTGTAGTTCTTCAGGCCAAATCGACACAGAACATTTTTGGACTAGATGCTTTTGACTTGTTTGGTTTATCAATTCAAAGAGATGTGCTTCAAATTTCGTCAATAGTGCCTCAGGATAAAATCATTACATTGTGTGACAAATATAGTGACTTGTTTTCGCCGGAACTAGGTTGTGCAAAAGACTTCGTGGCACATGTAACTTTAAAAGAATCTGCAGTTCCAAAATTTCGTAAAGCTAGACCAGTGCCTATCGCCTTGCGTGATACAGTTGCCGAAGAACTTAAACGTTGGCAAGATAGTGGGGTGATTTCTCCTGTTTCTGCGAGTCAGTGGTCCTCGCCTATAGTAATTATACCCAAGCCATCAGGAAAACTTCGTCTCTGTGCGGACTTCAAATCAACAGTGAACAGTCAAACAATTGTAGACACTTATCCCCTGCCCAGACCTGACGAACTAATGGACAAATTAGGACAGTCTCGTTTCTTTTCTAAGATTGATTTAGCAGAGGCATACTTACAGATTCCACTTGATGACGAGTCAAAAAAGTTTTTCGTCATTAATACTCACATGGGCCTTTTTCAATTTCAACGCCTACCCTTTGGCAGTTCTTCCGCCCCCGCTATTTTTCAGCGTTTTTTGGAACAGCTGACAGTTTCTGTACCGTGTTGTTCGAACTATTTAGATGATATTGTGGTATCCGGACGTACAGTTGAAGAACATTTAGCAAACCTGGAGTGCCTTTTGAAGGTTTTGACTGCAGCAGGTCTACGTTGCAATAAAGCAAAGTGTTCGTTTTTTCAAACTGAAATAGAGTACCTAGGCCATGTGATTAATGCCCAAGGAATACATCCCTTACAGTCACATCTTCGAGCAATCAAAGACTTGCCTCCTCCTAAGAATGTGCACGAATTGCAAGCAGTAATGGGAAAGCTGAACTATTATTTCAGGTTTATTCCCAATGCCTCTCAGATTGCAGCTCCACTGCATCACTTACGTAGGAAGAATGTTCCTTTTGTATGGTCCAAAGATTGCCAGGTTGCCTTTGACAACTTAAAGTCTGCACTAATCAGTGATGCATGTTTGATTCCCTTTGACCCACAGAAGCCTGTAGTGCTAGCAGTTGATGCCTCGTCGTACGGTGTGGGTGCAGTTTTGTCACATCGTATTGGATGTCACGTTCGTCCTATTGCCTTTGCATCCAAGCTACTGACGCCGACGCAACAGAATTACAGTCAGATAGAAAAGGAGGCCTTAGCAATCATTTACGGCGTCACAAAGTTTCATCATTATCTCTATGGCAGAAAATTCTATTTGTTGACAGACCACAAGCCTCTCACGTCGTTGTTCTCACCCACAAAGCCAATTCCACCACGAACGGCACAAAAGCTTCAGAGATGGTCCTTAATACTGTCTAATTATCAGTATGAGATTTTGTACCGACCTACCACTAAACACGCCAACGCGGACACACTTTCCCGACTACCGGTTGGCCAGGATGTGTCATTTGATTCTTCAGAAATGGCATGTTGTCAGATAGACTCCAAAGATGCTTCCACTGTCGCAGATTTCCCTTTGAACTCTTGTCGGGTTGCACAGGAAACAGCTGCGGATGCAGACCTAAGTGTGGTAGCACGTTTTGTTCGCTTTGGTTGGCCTGCCAGAGCCAAAGACATTCAACGGCCTCTGGTTCGACGTTATTTTGCACAACGTCAGGCATTATCTTTAAGTCAGGGTGTTCTGTTGTTACATAAGGACAACGATCAAACAAGAGTGATTGTTCCTCGTTCCCTGCAACGAGAAGTATTACGCCTCCTGCATCAAGGACATTGGGGTATTGTTAGGACAAAGCAATTGGCCAGACTTCATTGTACCTGGGTTGGTATGGACGCTCAGATAGAGAGCATGACGTCACAGTGTACGGTTTGTGTGGAGCATCAGGCGGCTCCTCCGCAACGTTTCTCAGACTGGCCTCGCCCCAAGGGACCATGGCAACGATTACACATTGACTTTGCCGGACCTTTCTGAAATACGCGCTGGTTAATTGTTGTAGACGCTTTCAGCAAGTTTCCTTTCGTGATTGCCATGAACTCAACGACGGCGTCTAGTACAATCAGTGCCTTAACATCAGTGTTTTGCATCGAAGGTTTGCCTGAAACTATCGTCAGTGACAATGGACCTCAGTTTGTTAGTGCGGAATGTCAACAGTTTTGTCGCGTGAATGGCATTCAGCATATCACCACCGCACCTTTTCACCCTCAGTCCAATGGTGAAGCAGAACGTTTCGTTCGAACATTAAAGTCTCACATGGAAAAGATGAAAGGTCAGCACTCCAGGCAGCAAGCTCTTCAAATTTTCCTGTCTACGTATCGGTGCATGCCACGTGACGGCCCGTCTCCTGCCGAGCTGCTACACGGCCGCCGTCACCGCAATCTCCTTCACCTGCTGCAGCCTCCCACGCACCGAGTCGGTTCGTATGGCGCTACGCGTTTTCAGGTTTCTACGCCAGTGCTGTACAGGGTGTTTGCTGGTATGAAGAAGACATGGTTGCCAGGCACCATTCAGCGTGTGCTCGGTCGCAATATGTATGTTGTACGTTCTTCCACAGGGTCGGAGCTGTGGCGCCATGCAAACCAATTGCGCTTGCACAGGCCGCGCGATCCTGTCTCCGGTTTCTTGATTCCAGACCCAGTTCACTGCCAGGGAGCACAGCCACATCGCTCGCCGCCGGGCCCAGCTTCCCCGGGCTACGAGCTCCCGATGGATGTCGACGCGCCTCCTACTCAGTCGGCCCCTCCGCCTCCGTCGCCGCCGCAGATGACAGCGTCACCGAGAGGGACTCCGGGACCGTGCGGGCCCCCCCAGCTTGGGCCACGCACCTCAGAAGATGACCTGCTCCCTCTGGGCGGGGGTGTGCGCCCTTCCTCAGGTTTTGCCGGGTTTCCTGGAGGATCCCAAGGCAGATGCCGGGGCGCAGACGGCGTCTCGATCCCAGCCTCAGCTACGACGCCCGTCCCACCAGTAACGCCCCCGCCCAGGCCCTCCTCCCAGTGCTGTCGCCGTGGCCCTCAGCCCTACGCCAGAAGGCGTGGCGGTTTGGGGGGGAGGGGTGTGGTGTCGCACAAGTACAAAGTGCGCGCCACCTACTTTCGCTGCGTGCCGCCATGCACGCACGGCGCGGCGTTCTTGCGACGACAGTCACGAGCGCCCTCTGCTACAACTCCGCTCGTGGCCACCACTGAACGACATCGTCACTTGGGACTGAGATAGCGACCAGTTAAGACTTCGTAATCAGATAGGCACCAGTGAAGACTTGGCTATCAGTTAGGCACTAGGCAGGACTCTAGCTCAACTATGTATCAACATTCTGCAGTACTATGTAAAAGTTAAGTATTGTATAAATTCTGTGCAATATATATCTCGTGTTACTCTAGTGTTTCTAGTTTCTGGCTGCTCCTCTCCGTACCTGCACCAGCGTGCTATCTTTATTTCTGTGTCGGTCTCATTCCAATCGGCCACCGACACCTACGACGGAAACGAGACACAAAAGTGGCGACGAGGCTGGGACACAAAACTTTCCACAACTGAACTGTTTGCACTCACATTTACACTAGTATTCTGTTCAATTACACTTTGAACTGACCCCCTATCTAATTAATTATTATGACAGAATACTTCCCTATCGGAATTTACTCTGTGGACCATGTTGGTGACACAAAGTAATAAAGAAACAAACAGTACTTATCATAATTTTTGTGCAGTCCAATGATATACATCCACTTTGGTCTCGTTCTGGCCGTTTTTTCCACTGGTAGGCGATCTTTCAATCCGTGGTTACATTCACATTTTCTTGCTTAATCATTTTATATTTTAGCTTGAGTACCTGCAACACAAAAAGCCGTGTAATGTCCAAAATAGCAGTGTCCTCCACTACTTTTAACGTGAATATATATTTCGGATTTTCCATTGTTAGAATATATATTTCTTTCATAAATGAAGGCTTAACTTTTATTGATTTTTCTTCGTGTTTATTTCTTTGACTTTAACTGTAAAACAATGACAACCTCACAGTACCAAGACATAGACCTACAATAACATAAAACTTTGACAAAGATAGCAAAACTAAACACAAGACTCACGGATGATCTGCACAGAACTGAATTGAAGAGTTGGTGCCAGCAGCTCACACATATTTATACAGTAGTAAACAATATGCATCCTACATTCATTATTAGTAATATTTGATGTATTAAATTTACGATCAAAAGTTATAGCTTTAATAAAAGATACAACTGTCAAACAACATTACCAATTAACAGAATACAATTACTAAATCAGAATTAGTATATTTTCTCATTTTCTTTGTCAAGATATATTATCGAATTGACATTAACAGTGTTCACTATATTTAGTTAACAAACTAATTACATAAGCAATGAAGATTGATGCTAACATATGTTCATGAAATTTGCGTATATATTGACAAAACTATAGTGTTAAATTTTCCTATTGTTTTACATTAGTAGAGTTATGTAAATTCCTTAATTGTCATTGACATTGTAATTAATTGAAATTGCTTCTAATGAATCACCATTGGATTAATTTACATAATTTCTTAGGTGTATCTGTCATGATGTTGTTGAGGTCTTCAGTCCACTGACTGGTTTGATGCAGCTCTCCACGCTACCCTGTCCTGTGCAAGTCTCTTCATCTGAGAATATGCTCAGCAGCCTACATCCTTTTGAATCTGCATACAGTCTTCATCTCTCGGTCTCCCTGTACAATTTTTACCCCACACACTTCCTTCTAATGGTAAGTTGACAATTCCTTGGTGTCTCAGAATGTGTCCTACCAAACTTTCCCACCTCTTAGTCCGGATATGCCAGAAACTCCTTTTCTCCCCAATTCGGTTAAGCACCTCCTCATTAGTTATGTGATCTACCCATCTCATTTTCATCATTTGTCTATAGCACCACATTTCAAAAGCTTCTATCATCTTTCTGTGTGAACTCCTTATCGTCCACATTTCACTCCCATAAAAAGCTACTCTCTAAACAAATGCTTTCAGAAAGGGCTTCCTAACATTTAAATTAATATTGGATGTTAACAAGTTCCGCTTCTTTAAGAACACTTTCCATCCCAAAGCCATTATGCATTTTATATATTCTCTACTTCCGCCATTAGAAGTTATTTTGCTACACAAATAACAAAACTCATCTTGGCCTACTACCTTTATTGTCTCATTACCTAATCTAATTCCTTCAGCATCACCTGATTTTCTGACAATCCATTCCATTATCCTTGTTTTACTCTTGTTAATGTTCATCTTATATCTTCCTTTCAAGACACTGTCCATTCCATTCAGATGCACTTCCAGAGCCTCTGCAGTCTCTGACAAAATTACTATGTCATCGGCAAAGAGAAAAGTTTTTATTTCTTCTCCCTGCTCTTTAATTACCTCTCCAAATTTCTCCTTGCATTCCTTCACTGCTTGCTTAGTGTACAGATTGAACAACATTGGGGACAGCTACAACCCTGGCTTCCCAACTTCTGCGTCCCTTTCTTACCCTTCAACTCTAATAATCACTGTCTGATATTTTGTATAGTTCAAATATAACTCTTTGCTCCCTATATTTTACCACTTCTACCTTCAGAATTTGAATGATTGTATTCCAGTCGACATTCCAAAAGCTTTTTCCACATATACAAACGCTAAAAACAAAAGTTTTCCTTTCCTTGGCCTATCTTCTAAGATAAGTCATAATGTGAGTATTGCCTACCATGTTCCTACATTTCTCCTAGATCCTAACTGATCTTCCCTAAGGTCGGATTCCACAAGTTATTCCATTCGTCTGTAAATAATTGCTGTCAGTATTTTGCAACCATGACTTATTGAACTGATAGTTCTGTAATATTTACATTTGTTGGCACTAGCTTTCTTTGGAATAGGAATTACAATATTCTTCTTGAAGTGGGAGGGTATTTCCCCTGTCTTGCATACCAGGTGAAACAATTTTGTCGTGATAGGACATTATAGTTGTGTGTGTATAGTTGTCCGAGTAATTGTGTGAATGTATGTATTTCTTTTTCTGAAGAAGGCCATGGCTGAAAATTTAGTTGTGTGAATGTGATTATCTATTTTTGTGTCTGTCAGCAGCTCAGCGAGCCTCTTTATGGTGAGTTGTTACCTATCCTCCATTATTGGTATAACTTCATCATATGCACTATTTATTTAGTTTATATTATAGAATGTTTCTGAACTAACAATAATGTGACCTATTAATTCAAGTAACAATAACAAGTGAGCCATACCAGCTCCTAGTTCTTTGATTGACCCTGTTCTTGATTTAATTACTGGCGCAAGCACTAGCAATTTCTCTGTGCTTGCACCACTCGTGGCGCTGTTTGATTTATTGTGTGTCAATTGTCTTCTGACGTGTGTTTTCCTTGCCACAGGTGGCATGATGGTGGTGGCCCAAGCAAGGGGAGGGTTGGAGTGAGTCGCTGTGAAGAGAGGAGAGAGGTATAATGCAGTGAGTTTGATATGATGGATGACATCGCCAGGGTCGAGTGATTTTGATTAAGGGGCCATTTGGCTGGGCCCTGCATGTGCATCAAACTTGTGCTAGGTGGGATTCTGTCCGAGGTGAGCCATACATTCCATTAGCTGAAGTTGGCCCGGAGAGGCCTTTTCTGTCAGGTGATAACAGCACCTCGTCGCGGGCTGTTTACTTTGGCTCCTGGCTGTGTGGTCGCATTCCTAGCAGCTGTGTGATATCATGTCCGTCCCTTGTCAAGTGATGAAACTGTCAACTATGGTACTCTGCACCCAGCCCCAGCTGTGTCTCGCATTGTTTCAGCCGCTTTGCATCCGGGATGTATGAAATGTTTCCGGGCGTTGGTTGACACCCTCCTCCTACACCATCGTGCGTGTGTGCATGCGTGAGTAAAAAAAAAAAAAAAAAAAAAAAGTTAAGTAACTGATAAAACCTGCTCCGCAAATTTGTGTGTCTGAATTTGTCAGGATTGGTAGTCATTCCCCAAGAGCTGTCGTTGCCTTTGTCTATGTCATTAGTTGTTTATTCGTGTGTTATACCACTCTTTTAGTTTGGTTTAATTGTATTATTCTTTTTTCTTTGCTTTGAGTAGCAAGTACTCTATATACATTAACTTGGTTATCATAACTGGAAAATTTATCTGGTTGGTGCCCCTCTGCTAGCTTGCAACTGCACGGCAGTAGTTGTATAGCTTTGTTTTTCCTTTTTTTATCTTCTCCTTGCAGAAATTTTTCTCTCCGTGAGGCATCACCATCCTGCAGTTGTAATTTGGCGTTCTATCTGTTTGCGTAAGCACCTTTGTGTCAGAGCTGTAGTTCTGGTTGACCATTGGGCACCTTATGCCTCTCCTTCCTGTTTGAGTCAGCTCATCTGTTTACCTGTGTTGTTGTATAAAATTAACATGTAGCCAGCCCCCCCCCCCTCCCTCCACCTTAGTGTGATACTGATAAGTTTTCATTTAAAGTGCAGGGCTCATTTGTAAATTTTATTGTGTTGTTTTATTGGCCTTTTGCCTATTGATATCACTGAGCACAGTCTCCTGCTGCTAACAGACCTTATTTAAATTTTTTGAGCTTGTCTATCCAATTTCTTTGCATTTTGCATATGTCTGTGTTTGTTTACCTACCCTTTTCCCCCAAGGTAAGCCTCCTGGGATTGGAATGACTCCTTACCCACACACCTAAAACTCTCATCCTTTCTTTTTCCCTCTCCCTACCTGCTCAGTCTGAAGAAGCAACCTAAGGTCGCAAAAGCTCAGTTTTGATGAATAACATCCGTTAAATTCAAATTCCCATCACCATTCTTTAACATCTTTGCCTCAGTTCTCTGGACAGAGCTTTCATCTCAACTGTTATTTCTGCCCAAGTTCTTTGCTTTCTACAAATGTCTACCTTGGTGTGTTTGCGTGTGTATGTGTGTAGGTGTGCGTGCACTTGTTTCGAAAATCGAATAACTTACCCAAAGCACAGGCTCGTAGGTAGACACAAAAACACAAATAAAAGTACACACAAACACAAGATACAAGCTTTCGCAAATAATGGCCTCTTCTTTAGGAAAATAGGAAGGAAGGAGGGGAAAAAGGAAAGGATGCAGGTTTTAAGGGAGTGGGAAGAGGAGTCATTCCAATGCCAGGAGTTGAAGGACTTACCTTAGGGGAAAAAAAAGAAAGGTAAACAAGCACACACACACCCACCCACACACACACACACACCAAGGCAGACGTTTGTAGAAAGCAAAGAAGTTGGACAGAGATACCAGTTGAGGCAGAGGCTCTGTCCAGAGATCCGAGGCGAAGATGTTATAGAATGGTGGGTGGGAATTCAAATTTAGCGGAGGTTGAGACCAGGTGGGCAACAGGAAGAGAGGATATGCTGAAGGGCAAGTTTCCATCTCTGGAGTTCTGAAAGATATGCCCTTCAGCATATTCTCTCTTCCTGTTGCCCACCTGGTCTCAACCTCCGCTAAATTCAAATTCCCGCCCACCATTCTATAACATAATTGCATAGGTTCTCTGGACAGAGACTCTGCCTCAACTGGTATCTCTGTCCAACTTCTTTGCTTTCTGCAAATGTCTGCCTTGGCGTGTTTGCGTGTGTGTGTGTGTGTTTGTGTGTGTGTGTGTGTGTGTGTGTGTTCAGTGAACTGGTTACTCATTATATATTTTGGCTTTCAGGTAATATTCTTGATCTACTATGGCCAGACCTTGTCCCGGATTGGAATATCTCCAAAAAGAAATGCTTGTGTATGAACTCGCGATCCGGCAGGAAACTACTGAGACCACTGTGGCCGATTTAGTACACTTCCATGAGAAGCATTACATAAGCCAGTAAAGATCTCTTCGGAAACAACAGGTGAGCTGACTCCTACCCACAATTACTTACAGTCCCTAGTTGATGATATATCTAAAACCTCTTCTGTCTTTGACCAAACCACATCCAAACAGTTGCATCATATTAAAGCTTAGCTCATGCATTTGTTAAGATGTATGGAGGACTTAGGGAACTTGTCATTAGAATGTAAGACTAAGAAGGTTGTTGAAAATTTGGCAAATACTATTACTAAATTGTTAATCCAGATTTCGTCCTTGGACTTAAAATCAGATCCCGAACATTATAATATAGTGGCTGATCCTTCACTGCAGCCTTTGTCGCAAGACACAGGGCAAGATGTAGGAAATATGGAACAATTACACACCCTTTCACCTTTAATTCCGGTCAAGTTTGCCAATTTGCCTAATCCGATTTTGTACCTACTTAAAGGTATTAGTGAGCTTTCTTGCGACACCAGGAAATCCGTCAAGTTATTGTTGTGGTTGTTGGTTGACCTAGAGGAATATGCTCAGTCCCTCAAAGTTGTGCATTCTATTATTTTCACTTTACTACTTCCTTTAGCAAAAGGAGACCTTCTTGACTTGATTTCTCCGGCACTTAGACGTAAGAAAAGCCTTGCTGATTTTCGTGAACATCTAGTGAAACAGGAAATCCCATTGCTCCTTTATAGAGATTTGGAAGAAGATTTGTGGCGAGTACAGGGGATTGATGAGTCCTTGAGCCAATATATTAATAGAGTAAGATGTACTTTTTTAGCCTTAAATCCTGAGATATCGGAGTCAACTGTTGCATCCCGCATAATTCAGGGAACGTGGCCCCAATATAAAACTCAGCTTTTGGTCTTAGGATGCTTAGAGCAGTGTATCAGTAACTAAAAGGTGTAAAAGAAATAATCAAAACTGACTTTGTCGCTAAGCATCATCATACATTCTATATGTGCTATTTATTTTGTTTCTATTAAAGAATGTTTCTGAACTATTAATAATGTAACTAATTGATTCAAGTAACAATAACAAGTCAATCTAGATCGCAATTTCTTTTATTTCACTGGTTACCAGTTTCGGTCACTTAGATGACCATCATTAGACCACAACTGTAATGATACATAATACATTATTAGAGGGATAAATTATTTCTAAATTCAGTATTTCAAATAAGAATAAAGTATACCTGTAAAGTGGTCATCAGTTGTTTACAGCTGGAATAATATAATGTAGAAATTCTAGATGATGCACATTTTGCTTCATTATATATTACTAACCTTTATACTTTATACTTTCCTTTCTACAGTATGTCTGCCTAGGTGTGTTTGCGTCTGTGTAAATGTGTGGGTTTGTGTGTATTTGTTTACCTTCCTTTTCTTCCCCCAAGGTACGTCTTTCCTCTCCTGAGATTGGAATGGCTCCTTCCCCCTCCCTTAAAACCCTCATCATTTCCTTTTCCCTCTGCTTTCCTTCTGCCTGAAGAAGCAACTGGGTTGTGAAAGCTTGCGTTTGTGTGTGTGTGTTTTATTTGTGCTACTATCACCACCTGTGCTCCTTCGCCTGGTGAGTAATCTTTATCTATTTTTTATATATATATTTAACCTTTATACAAGTATACCTCTTCATGAGGCTACCAATATCATTACAGAGAAGTTAATCCATCATAAAATCATGAGCACTGGAGAGACAACAGAGTTCATTATGCGTCTTGAAACTACACTGGCCTTCAACTACTTCTCCTTTAATAATAAAATATTCTTACATTATATATTACATAAATAATAGAATACAATTACTAACACAGAATTAATATATTTTCTTTGTAAAGATATATTCTCGAATTAGCATTAACAATGTTTACTATATTTAGTTAACTAACTAGTCACATAAGCAATGAAAATTAATGCTAACATATGTTCATGAAATTTGCTTATATATCTACAAAACTGTATTGTTAAACTTTTTCTATTGTTTTACATTAGTAGAGTTATGTAAATTCCTTAATTGTCATTGTCAGTGTAATTAACTGAAATTGCTTCTAAAGAATCACCACTGGATTTATATACATCATTTCTTAGATGTATTTGTCATGATGTTGTTGTTGAGGTCTTCAGTCCGCAGACTGGTTTGATGCAGCTCTCCACGCTACCCTGTCCTGTGCAAGTCTCTTCATCTGAGAATACGTTCGACAACCTACATCCTTTTGATTCTGCTTACTGTATTCATCCCTCTATAATTTTTACCCCATGCACTTCCTTCTAATGGTAAGTTGACGCCGGCCGCGGTGGCTGAGGGGATTGAGGCGCTCCAGTCACGGTCCGCACGGCCACTACGGTCGGGGGTTCGAATCCCCCCTCGGCATGGATATTTGTGCCGTCCTTAGTTGTAAGTAGTTCATAAGTAGTTTGTAAGTTTAGGGACTGATGACCCCGTAGTTAAGTCCCATAGACTCTACAAACATTTGAACATTTGGTAAGTTGACAATTCCTTGGTGTCTCAGAATGTGTCCTACCAATCTTTCCCACCTCTTAGTCAGGATATGCCAGAAACTCCTTTTCTCCCCAATTCGGTTAAGCACCTCCTCATTAGTTATGTGATCTACCCATCTCATTTTCATCATTTGTCTATAGCACCACATTTCAAAAGCTTCTATCATCTTTCTGTGTGAACTCCTTATCGTCCACATTTCACTCCCATAAAAAGCTACTCTCTAAACAAATGCTTTCAGAAAGGGCTTCCTAACATTTAAATTAATATTGGATGTTAACAAGTTCCGCTTCTTTAAGAACACTTTCCATCCCAAAGCCATTATGCATTTTATATATTCTCTACTTCCGCCATTAGAAGTTATTTTGCTACACAAATAACAAAACTCATCTTGGCCTACTACCTTTATTGTCTCATTACCTAATCTAATTCCTTCAGCATCACCTGATTTTCTGACAATCCATTCCATTATCCTTGTTTTACTCTTGTTAATGTTCATCTTATATCTTCCTTTCAAGACACTGTCCATTCCATTCAGATGCACTTCCAGAGCCTCTGCAGTCTCTGACAAAATTACTATGTCATCGGCAAAGAGAAAAGTTTTTATTTCTTCTCCCTGCTCTTTAATTACCTCTCCAAATTTCTCCTTGCATTCCTTCACTGCTTGCTTAGTGTACAGATTGAACAACATTGGGGACAGCTACAACCCTGGCTTCCCAACTTCTGCGTCCCTTTCTTACCCTTCAACTCTAATAATCACTGTCTGATATTTTGTATAGTTCAAATATAACTCTTTGCTCCCTATATTTTACCACTTCTACCTTCAGAATTTGAATGATTGTATTCCAGTCGACATTCCAAAAGCTTTTTCCACATATACAAACGCTAAAAACAAAAGTTTTCCTTTCCTTGGCCTATCTTCTAAGATAAGTCATAATGTGAGTATTGCCTACCATGTTCCTACATTTCTCCTAGATCCTAACTGATCTTCCCTAAGGTCGGATTCCACAAGTTATTCCATTCGTCTGTAAATAATTGCTGTCAGTATTTTGCAACCATGACTTATTGAACTGATAGTTCTGTAATATTTACATTTGTTGGCACTAGCTTTCTTTGGAATAGGAATTACAATATTCTTCTTGAAGTGGGAGGGTATTTCCCCTGTCTTGCATACCAGGTGAAACAATTTTGTCGTGATAGGACATTATAGTTGTGTGTGTATAGTTGTCCGAGTAATTGTGTGAATGTATGTATTTCTTTTTCTGAAGAAGGCCATGGCTGAAAATTTAGTTGTGTGAATGTGATTATCTATTTTTGTGTCTGTCAGCAGCTCAGCGAGCCTCTTTATGGTGAGTTGTTACCTATCCTCCATTATTGGTATAACTTCATCATATGCACTATTTATTTAGTTTATATTATAGAATGTTTCTGAACTAACAATAATGTGACCTATTAATTCAAGTAACAATAACAAGTGAGCCATACCAGCTCCTAGTTCTTTGATTGACCCTGTTCTTGATTTAATTACTGGCGCAAGCACTAGCAATTTCTCTGTGCTTGCACCACTCGTGGCGCTGTTTGATTTATTGTGTGTCAATTGTCTTCTGACGTGTGTTTTCCTTGCCACAGGTGGCATGATGGTGGTGGCCCAAGCAAGGGGAGGGTTGGAGTGAGTCGCTGTGAAGAGAGGAGAGAGGTATAATGCAGTGAGTTTGATATGATGGATGACATCGCCAGGGTCGAGTGATTTTGATTAAGGGGCCATTTGGCTGGGCCCTGCATGTGCATCAAACTTGTGCTAGGTGGGATTCTGTCCGAGGTGAGCCATACATTCCATTAGCTGAAGTTGGCCCGGAGAGGCCTTTTCTGTCAGGTGATAACAGCACCTCGTCGCGGGCTGTTTACTTTGGCTCCTGGCTGTGTGGTCGCATTCCTAGCAGCTGTGTGATATCATGTCCGTCCCTTGTCAAGTGATGAAACTGTCAACTATGGTACTCTGCACCCAGCCCCAGCTGTGTCTCGCATTGTTTCAGCCGCTTTGCATCCGGGATGTATGAAATGTTTCCGGGCGTTGGTTGACACCCTCCTCCTACACCATCGTGCGTGTGTGCATGCGTGAGTAAAAAAAAAAAAAAAAAAAAAAAAAAGTTAAGTAACTGATAAAACCTGCTCCGCAAATTTGTGTGTCTGAATTTGTCAGGATTGGTAGTCATTCCCCAAGAGCTGTCGTTGCCTTTGTCTATGTCATTAGTTGTTTATTCGTGTGTTATACCACTCTTTTAGTTTGGTTTAATTGTATTATTCTTTTTTCTTTGCTTTGAGTAGCAAGTACTCTATATACATTAACTTGGTTATCATAACTGGAAAATTTATCTGGTTGGTGCCCCTCTGCTAGCTTGCAACTGCACGGCAGTAGTTGTATAGCTTTGTTTTTCCTTTTTTTATCTTCTCCTTGCAGAAATTTTTCTCTCCGTGAGGCATCACCATCCTGCAGTTGTAATTTGGCGTTCTATCTGTTTGCGTAAGCACCTTTGTGTCAGAGCTGTAGTTCTGGTTGACCATTGGGCACCTTATGCCTCTCCTTCCTGTTTGAGTCAGCTCATCTGTTTACCTGTGTTGTTGTATAAAATTAACATGTAGCCAGCCCCCCCCCCTCCCTCCACCTTAGTGTGATACTGATAAGTTTTCATTTAAAGTGCAGGGCTCATTTGTAAATTTTATTGTGTTGTTTTATTGGCCTTTTGCCTATTGATATCACTGAGCACAGTCTCCTGCTGCTAACAGACCTTATTTAAATTTTTTGAGCTTGTCTATCCAATTTCTTTGCATTTTGCATATGTCTGTGTTTGTTTACCTACCCTTTTCCCCCAAGGTAAGCCTCCTGGGATTGGAATGACTCCTTACCCACACACCTAAAACTCTCATCCTTTCTTTTTCCCTCTCCCTACCTGCTCAGTCTGAAGAAGCAACCTAAGGTCGCAAAAGCTCAGTTTTGATGAATAACATCCGTTAAATTCAAATTCCCATCAACCATTCTTTAACATCTTTGCCTCAGTTCTCTGGACAGAGCTTTCATCTCAACTGTTATTTCTGCCCAAGTTCTTTGCTTTCTACAAATGTCTACCTTGGTGTGTTTGCGTGTGTATGTGTGTAGGTGTGCGTGCACTTGTTTCGAAAATCGAATAACTTACCCAAAGCACAGGCTCGTAGGTAGACACAAAAACACAAATAAAAGTACACACAAACACAAGATACAAGCTTTCGCAAATAATGGCCTCTTCTTTAGGAAAATAGGAAGGAAGGAGGGGAAAAAGGAAAGGATGCAGGTTTTAAGGGAGTGGAAGAGGAGTCATTCCAATGCCAGGAGTTGAAGGACTTACCTTAGGGGAAAAAAAAGAAAGGTAAACAAGCACACACACACCCACCCACACACACACACACACCAAGGCAGACGTTTGTAGAAAGCAAAGAAGTTGGACAGAGATACCAGTTGAGGCAGAGGCTCTGTCCAGAGATCCGAGGCGAAGATGTTATAGAATGGTGGGTGGGAATTCAAATTTAGCGGAGGTTGAGACCAGGTGGGCAACAGGAAGAGAGGATATGCTGAAGGGCAAGTTTCCATCTCTGGAGTTCTGAAAGATATGCCCTTCAGCATATTCTCTCTTCCTGTTGCCCACCTGGTCTCAACCTCCGCTAAATTCAAATTCCCGCCCACCATTCTATAACATAATTGCATAGGTTCTCTGGACAGAGACTCTGCCTCAACTGGTATCTCTGTCCAACTTCTTTGCTTTCTGCAAATGTCTGCCTTGGCGTGTTTGCGTGTGTGTGTGTGTGTTTGTGTGTGTGTGTGTGTGTGTGTGTGTTCAGTGAACTGGTTACTCATTATATATTTTGGCTTTCAGGTAATATTCTTGATCTACTATGGCCAGACCTTGTCCCGGATTGGAATATCTCCAAAAAGAAATGCTTGTGTATGAACTCGCGATCCGGCAGGAAACTACTGAGACCACTGTGGCCGATTTAGTACACTTCCATGAGAAGCATTACATAAGCCAGTAAAGATCTCTTCGGAAACAACAGGTGAGCTGACTCCTACCCACAATTACTTACAGTCCCTAGTTGATGATATATCTAAAACCTCTTCTGTCTTTGACCAAACCACATCCAAACAGTTGCATCATATTAAAGCTTAGCTCATGCATTTGTTAAGATGTATGGAGGACTTAGGGAACTTGTCATTAGAATGTAAGACTAAGAAGGTTGTTGAAAATTTGGCAAATACTATTACTAAATTGTTAATCCAGATTTCGTCCTTGGACTTAAAATCAGATCCCGAACATTATAATATAGTGGCTGATCCTTCACTGCAGCCTTTGTCGCAAGACACAGGGCAAGATGTAGGAAATATGGAACAATTACACACCCTTTCACCTTTAATTCCGGTCAAGTTTGCCAATTTGCCTAATCCGATTTTGTACCTACTTAAAGGTATTAGTGAGCTTTCTTGCGACACCAGGAAATCCGTCAAGTTATTGTTGTGGTTGTTGGTTGACCTAGAGGAATATGCTCAGTCCCTCAAAGTTGTGCATTCTATTATTTTCACTTTACTACTTCCTTTAGCAAAAGGAGACCTTCTTGACTTGATTTCTCCGGCACTTAGACGTAAGAAAAGCCTTGCTGATTTTCGTGAACATCTAGTGAAACAGGAAATCCCATTGCTCCTTTATAGAGATTTGGAAGAAGATTTGTGGCGAGTACAGGGGATTGATGAGTCCTTGAGCCAATATATTAATAGAGTAAGATGTACTTTTTTAGCCTTAAATCCTGAGATATCGGAGTCAACTGTTGCATCCCGCATAATTCAGGGAACGTGGCCCCAATATAAAACTCAGCTTTTGGTCTTAGGATGCTTAGAGCAGTGTATCAGTAACTAAAAGGTGTAAAAGAAATAATCAAAACTGACTTTGTCGCTAAGCATCATCATACATTCTATATGTGCTATTTATTTTGTTTCTATTAAAGAATGTTTCTGAACTATTAATAATGTAACTAATTGATTCAAGTAACAATAACAAGTCAATCTAGATCGCAATTTCTTTTATTTCACTGGTTACCAGTTTCGGTCACTTAGATGACCATCATTAGACCACAACTGTAATGATACATAATACATTATTAGAGGGATAAATTATTTCTAAATTCAGTATTTCAAATAAGAATAAAGTATACCTGTAAAGTGGTCATCAGTTGTTTACAGCTGGAATAATATAATGTAGAAATTCTAGATGATGCACATTTTGCTTCATTATATATTACTAACCTTTATACTTTATACTTTCCTTTCTACAGTATGTCTGCCTAGGTGTGTTTGCGTCTGTGTAAATGTGTGGGTTTGTGTGTATTTGTTTACCTTCCTTTTCTTCCCCCAAGGTACGTCTTTCCTCTCCTGAGATTGGAATGGCTCCTTCCCCCTCCCTTAAAACCCTCATCATTTCCTTTTCCCTCTGCTTTCCTTCTGCCTGAAGAAGCAACTGGGTTGTGAAAGCTTGCGTTTGTGTGTGTGTGTTTTATTTGTGCTACTATCACCACCTGTGCTCCTTCGCCTGGTGAGTAATCTTTATCTATTTTTTATATATATATTTAACCTTTATACAAGTATACCTCTTCATGAGGCTACCAATATCATTACAGAGAAGTTAATCCATCATAAAATCATGAGCACTGGAGAGACAACAGAGTTCATTATGCGTCTTGAAACTACACTGGCCTTCAACTACTTCTCCTTTAATAATAAAATATTCTTACATTATATATTACATAAATAATAGAATACAATTACTAACACAGAATTAATATATTTTCTTTGTAAAGATATATTCTCGAATTAGCATTAACAATGTTTACTATATTTAGTTAACTAACTAGTCACATAAGCAATGAAAATTAATGCTAACATATGTTCATGAAATTTGCTTATATATCTACAAAACTGTATTGTTAAACTTTTTCTATTGTTTTACATTAGTAGAGTTATGTAAATTCCTTAATTGTCATTGTCAGTGTAATTAACTGAAATTGCTTCTAAAGAATCACCACTGGATTTATATACATCATTTCTTAGATGTATTTGTCATGATGTTGTTGTTGAGGTCTTCAGTCCGCAGACTGGTTTGATGCAGCTCTCCACGCTACCCTGTCCTGTGCAAGTCTCTTCATCTGAGAATACGTTCGACAACCTACATCCTTTTGATTCTGCTTACTGTATTCATCCCTCTATAATTTTTACCCCATGCACTTCCTTCTAATGGTAAGTTGACGCCGGCCGCGGTGGCTGAGGGGATTGAGGCGCTCCAGTCACGGTCCGCACGGCCACTACGGTCGGGGGTTCGAATCCCCCCTCGGCATGGATATTTGTGCCGTCCTTAGTTGTAAGTAGTTCATAAGTAGTTTGTAAGTTTAGGGACTGATGACCCCGTAGTTAAGTCCCATAGACTCTACAAACATTTGAACATTTGGTAAGTTGACAATTCCTTGGTGTCTCAGAATGTGTCCTACCAATCTTTCCCACCTCTTAGTCAGGATATGCCAGAAACTCCTTTTCTCCCCAATTCGGTTAAGCACCTCCTCATTAGTTATGTGATCTACCCATCTCATTTTCATCATTTGTCTATAGCACCACATTTCAAAAGCTTCTATCATCTTTCTGTGTGAACTCCTTATCGTCCACATTTCACTCCCATAAAAAGCTACTCTCTAAACAAATGCTTTCAGAAAGGGCTTCCTAACATTTAAATTAATATTGGATGTTAACAAGTTCCGCTTCTTTAAGAACACTTTCCATCCCAAAGCCATTATGCATTTTATATATTCTCTACTTCCGCCATTAGAAGTTATTTTGCTACACAAATAACAAAACTCATCTTGGCCTACTACCTTTATTGTCTCATTACCTAATCTAATTCCTTCAGCATCACCTGATTTTCTGACAATCCATTCCATTATCCTTGTTTTACTCTTGTTAATGTTCATCTTATATCTTCCTTTCAAGACACTGTCCATTCCATTCAGATGCACTTCCAGAGCCTCTGCAGTCTCTGACAAAATTACTATGTCATCGGCAAAGAGAAAAGTTTTTATTTCTTCTCCCTGCTCTTTAATTACCTCTCCAAATTTCTCCTTGCATTCCTTCACTGCTTGCTTAGTGTACAGATTGAACAACATTGGGGACAGCTACAACCCTGGCTTCCCAACTTCTGCGTCCCTTTCTTACCCTTCAACTCTAATAATCACTGTCTGATATTTTGTATCGTTCAAATATAACTCTTTGCTCCCTATATTTTACCACTTCTACCTTCAGAATTTGAATGATTGTATTCCAGTCGACATTCCAAAAGCTTTTTCCACATATACAAACGCTAAAAACAAAAGTTTTCCTTTCCTTGGCCTATCTTCTAAGATAAGTCATAATGTGAGTATTGCCTACCATGTTCCTACATTTCTCCTAGATCCTAACTGATCTTCCCTAAGGTCGGATTCCACAAGTTATTCCATTCGTCTGTAAATAATTGCTGTCAGTATTTTGCAACCATGACTTATTGAACTGATAGTTCTGTAATATTTACATTTGTTGGCACTAGCTTTCTTTGGAATAGGAATTACAATATTCTTCTTGAAGTGGGAGGGTATTTCCCCTGTCTTGCATACCAGGTGAAACAATTTTGTCGTGATAGGACATTATAGTTGTGTGTGTATAGTTGTCCGAGTAATTGTGTGAATGTATGTATTTCTTTTTCTGAAGAAGGCCATGGCTGAAAATTTAGTTGTGTGAATGTGATTATCTATTTTTGTGTCTGTCAGCAGCTCAGCGAGCCTCTTTATGGTGAGTTGTTACCTATCCTCCATTATTGGTATAACTTCATCATATGCACTATTTATTTAGTTTATATTATAGAATGTTTCTGAACTAACAATAATGTGACCTATTAATTCAAGTAACAATAACAAGTGAGCCATACCAGCTCCTAGTTCTTTGATTGACCCTGTTCTTGATTTAATTACTGGCGCAAGCACTAGCAATTTCTCTGTGCTTGCACCACTCGTGGCGCTGTTTGATTTATTGTGTGTCAATTGTCTTCTGACGTGTGTTTTCCTTGCCACAGGTGGCATGATGGTGGTGGCCCAAGCAAGGGGAGGGTTGGAGTGAGTCGCTGTGAAGAGAGGAGAGAGGTATAATGCAGTGAGTTTGATATGATGGATGACATCGCCAGGGTCGAGTGATTTTGATTAAGGGGCCATTTGGCTGGGCCCTGCATGTGCATCAAACTTGTGCTAGGTGGGATTCTGTCCGAGGTGAGCCATACATTCCATTAGCTGAAGTTGGCCCGGAGAGGCCTTTTCTGTCAGGTGATAACAGCACCTCGTCGCGGGCTGTTTACTTTGGCTCCTGGCTGTGTGGTCGCATTCCTAGCAGCTGTGTGATATCATGTCCGTCCCTTGTCAAGTGATGAAACTGTCAACTATGGTACTCTGCACCCAGCCCCAGCTGTGTCTCGCATTGTTTCAGCCGCTTTGCATCCGGGATGTATGAAATGTTTCCGGGCGTTGGTTGACACCCTCCTCCTACACCATCGTGCGTGTGTGCATGCGTGAGTAAAAAAAAAAAAAAAAAAAAAAAGTTAAGTAACTGATAAAACCTGCTCCGCAAATTTGTGTGTCTGAATTTGTCAGGATTGGTAGTCATTCCCCAAGAGCTGTCGTTGCCTTTGTCTATGTCATTAGTTGTTTATTCGTGTGTTATACCACTCTTTTAGTTTGGTTTAATTGTATTATTCTTTTTTCTTTGCTTTGAGTAGCAAGTACTCTATATACATTAACTTGGTTATCATAACTGGAAAATTTATCTGGTTGGTGCCCCTCTGCTAGCTTGCAACTGCACGGCAGTAGTTGTATAGCTTTGTTTTTCCTTTTTTTATCTTCTCCTTGCAGAAATTTTTCTCTCCGTGAGGCATCACCATCCTGCAGTTGTAATTTGGCGTTCTATCTGTTTGCGTAAGCACCTTTGTGTCAGAGCTGTAGTTCTGGTTGACCATTGGGCACCTTATGCCTCTCCTTCCTGTTTGAGTCAGCTCATCTGTTTACCTGTGTTGTTGTATAAAATTAACATGTAGCCAGCCCCCCCCCCTCCCTCCACCTTAGTGTGATACTGATAAGTTTTCATTTAAAGTGCAGGGCTCATTTGTAAATTTTATTGTGTTGTTTTATTGGCCTTTTGCCTATTGATATCACTGAGCACAGTCTCCTGCTGCTAACAGACCTTATTTAAATTTTTTGAGCTTGTCTATCCAATTTCTTTGCATTTTGCATATGTCTGTGTTTGTTTACCTACCCTTTTCCCCCAAGGTAAGCCTCCTGGGATTGGAATGACTCCTTACCCACACACCTAAAACTCTCATCCTTTCTTTTTCCCTCTCCCTACCTGCTCAGTCTGAAGAAGCAACCTAAGGTCGCAAAAGCTCAGTTTTGATGAATAACATCCGTTAAATTCAAATTCCCATCAACCATTCTTTAACATCTTTGCCTCAGTTCTCTGGACAGAGCTTTCATCTCAACTGTTATTTCTGCCCAAGTTCTTTGCTTTCTACAAATGTCTACCTTGGTGTGTTTGCGTGTGTATGTGTGTAGGTGTGCGTGCACTTGTTTCGAAAATCGAATAACTTACCCAAAGCACAGGCTCGTAGGTAGACACAAAAACACAAATAAAAGTACACACAAACACAAGATACAAGCTTTCGCAAATAATGGCCTCTTCTTTAGGAAAATAGGAAGGAAGGAGGGGAAAAAGGAAAGGATGCAGGTTTTAAGGGAGTGGAAGAGGAGTCATTCCAATGCCAGGAGTTGAAGGACTTACCTTAGGGGAAAAAAAAGAAAGGTAAACAAGCACACACACACCCACCCACACACACACACACACCAAGGCAGACGTTTGTAGAAAGCAAAGAAGTTGGACAGAGATACCAGTTGAGGCAGAGGCTCTGTCCAGAGATCCGAGGCGAAGATGTTATAGAATGGTGGGTGGGAATTCAAATTTAGCGGAGGTTGAGACCAGGTGGGCAACAGGAAGAGAGGATATGCTGAAGGGCAAGTTTCCATCTCTGGAGTTCTGAAAGATATGCCCTTCAGCATATTCTCTCTTCCTGTTGCCCACCTGGTCTCAACCTCCGCTAAATTCAAATTCCCGCCCACCATTCTATAACATAATTGCATAGGTTCTCTGGACAGAGACTCTGCCTCAACTGGTATCTCTGTCCAACTTCTTTGCTTTCTGCAAATGTCTGCCTTGGCGTGTTTGCGTGTGTGTGTGTGTGTTTGTGTGTGTGTGTGTGTGTGTGTGTGTTCAGTGAACTGGTTACTCATTATATATTTTGGCTTTCAGGTAATATTCTTGATCTACTATGGCCAGACCTTGTCCCGGATTGGAATATCTCCAAAAAGAAATGCTTGTGTATGAACTCGCGATCCGGCAGGAAACTACTGAGAGCACTGTGGCCGATTTAGTACACTTCCATGAGAAGCATTACATAAGCCAGTAAAGATCTCTTCGGAAACAACAGGTGAGCTGACTCCTACCCACAATTACTTACAGTCCCTAGTTGATGATATATCTAAAACCTCTTCTGTCTTTGACCAAACCACATCCAAACAGTTGCATCATATTAAAGCTTAGCTCATGCATTTGTTAAGATGTATGGAGGACTTAGGGAACTTGTCATTAGAATGTAAGACTAAGAAGGTTGTTGAAAATTTGGCAAATACTATTACTAAATTGTTAATCCAGATTTCGTCCTTGGACTTAAAATCAGATCCCGAACATTATAATATAGTGGCTGATCCTTCACTGCAGCCTTTGTCGCAAGACACAGGGCAAGATGTAGGAAATATGGAACAATTACACACCCTTTCACCTTTAATTCCGGTCAAGTTTGCCAATTTGCCTAATCCGATTTTGTACCTACTTAAAGGTATTAGTGAGCTTTCTTGCGACACCAGGAAATCCGTCAAGTTATTGTTGTGGTTGTTGGTTGACCTAGAGGAATATGCTCAGTCCCTCAAAGTTGTGCATTCTATTATTTTCACTTTACTACTTCCTTTAGCAAAAGGAGACCTTCTTGACTTGATTTCTCCGGCACTTAGACGTAAGAAAAGCCTTGCTGATTTTCGTGAACATCTAGTGAAACAGGAAATCCCATTGCTCCTTTATAGAGATTTGGAAGAAGATTTGTGGCGAGTACAGGGGATTGATGAGTCCTTGAGCCAATATATTAATAGAGTAAGATGTACTTTTTTAGCCTTAAATCCTGAGATATCGGAGTCAACTGTTGCATCCCGCATAATTCAGGGAACGTGGCCCCAATATAAAACTCAGCTTTTGGTCTTAGGATGCTTAGAGCAGTGTATCAGTAACTAAAAGGTGTAAAAGAAATAATCAAAACTGACTTTGTCGCTAAGCATCATCATACATTCTATATGTGCTATTTATTTTGTTTCTATTAAAGAATGTTTCTGAACTATTAATAATGTAACTAATTGATTCAAGTAACAATAACAAGTCAATCTAGATCGCAATTTCTTTTATTTCACTGGTTACCAGTTTCGGTCACTTAGATGACCATCATTAGACCACAACTGTAATGATACATAATACATTATTAGAGGGATAAATTATTTCTAAATTCAGTATTTCAAATAAGAATAAAGTATACCTGTAAAGTGGTCATCAGTTGTTTACAGCTGGAATAATATAATGTAGAAATTCTAGATGATGCACATTTTGCTTCATTATATATTACTAACCTTTATACTTTATACTTTCCTTTCTACAGTATGTCTGCCTAGGTGTGTTTGCGTCTGTGTAAATGTGTGGGTTTGTGTGTATTTGTTTACCTTCCTTTTCTTCCCCCAAGGTACGTCTTTCCTCTCCTGAGATTGGAATGGCTCCTTCCCCCTCCCTTAAAACCCTCATCATTTCCTTTTCCCTCTGCTTTCCTTCTGCCTGAAGAAGCAACTGGGTTGTGAAAGCTTGCGTTTGTGTGTGTGTGTTTTATTTGTGCTACTATCACCACCTGTGCTCCTTCGCCTGGTGAGTAATCTTTATCTATTTTTTATATATATATTTAACCTTTATACAAGTATACCTCTTCATGAGGCTACCAATATCATTACAGAGAAGTTAATCCATCATAAAACCATGAGCACTGGAGAGACAACAGAGTTCATTATGCGTCTTGAAACTACACTGGCCTTCAACTACTTCTCCTTTAATAATAAAATATTCTTACATTATATATTACATAAATAATAGAATACAATTACTAACACAGAATTAATATATTTTCTTTGTAAAGATATATTCTCGAATTAGCATTAACAATGTTTACTATATTTAGTTAACTAACTAGTCACATAAGCAATGAAAATTAATGCTAACATATGTTCATGAAATTTGCTTATATATCTACAAAACTGTATTGTTAAACTTTTTCTATTGTTTTACATTAGTAGAGTTATGTAAATTCCTTAATTGTCATTGTCAGTGTAATTAACTGAAATTGCTTCTAAAGAATCACCACTGGATTTATATACATCATTTCTTAGATGTATTTGTCATGATGTTGTTGTTGAGGTCTTCAGTCCGCAGACTGGTTTGATGCAGCTCTCCACGCTACCCTGTCCTGTGCAAGTCTCTTCATCTGAGAATACGTTCGACAACCTACATCCTTTTGATTCTGCTTACTGTATTCATCCCTCTATAATTTTTACCCCATGCACTTCCTTCTAATGGTAAGTTGACGCCGGCCGCGGTGGCTGAGGGGATTGAGGCGCTCCAGTCACGGTCCGCACGGCCACTACGGTCGGGGGTTCGAATCCCCCCTCGGCATGGATATTTGTGCCGTCCTTAGTTGTAAGTAGTTCATAAGTAGTTTGTAAGTTTAGGGACTGATGACCCCGTAGTTAAGTCCCATAGACTCTACAAACATTTGAACATTTGGTAAGTTGACAATTCCTTGGTGTCTCAGAATGTGTCCTACCAATCTTTCCCACCTCTTAGTCAGGATATGCCAGAAACTCCTTTTCTCCCCAATTCGGTTAAGCACCTCCTCATTAGTTATGTGATCTACCCATCTCATTTTCATCATTTGTCTATAGCACCACATTTCAAAAGCTTCTATCATCTTTTTGTGTGAACTCCTTATCGTCCACATTTCACTCCCATGAAATACTAAAATACTACTCTCCAGACAAATGCTTTCAGAAACATTTAAATTAATATTGGATGTTAACAAGTTTCACTTCTTTAAGAACACTTTCTTTCCCAAAGCCATTATGCATTTTATATATTCTCTACTTCCGCCATTAGAAGTTATTTTGCTACACAAATAACAAAACTCATCTTGGCCTACTACCTTTATTGTCTCATTACCTAATCTAATTCCTTCAGCATCACCTGATTTTCTGACAATCCATTCCATTATCCTTGTTTTACTCTTGTTAATGTTCATCTTATATCTTCCTTTCAAGACACTGTCCATTCCATTCAGATGCACTTCCAGAGCCTCTGCAGTCTCTGACAAAATTACTATGTCATCGGCAAAGAGAAAAGTTTTTATTTCTTCTCCCTGCTCTTTAATTACCTCTCCAAATTTCTCCTTGCATTCCTTCACTGCTTGCTTAGTGTACAGATTGAACAACATTGGGGACAGCTACAACCCTGGCTTCCCAACTTCTGCGTCCCTTTCTTACCCTTCAACTCTAATAATCGCTGTCTGATATTTTGTATCGTTTGAATATAACTCTTTGCTCCCTATATTTTACCACTACTACCTTCAGAATTTGAAAGATTTTATTCCAGTCGACATTGTCAAGAGCTTTTTCCACATATACAAACGCTAAAAACAAAAGTTTTCCTTTCCTTGGCCTATCTTCTAAGATAAGTCATAATGTTCCTACATTTCTCCTAGATCCTAACTGATTTTGCCAAGGTCGGATTCCACAAGTTATTCCATTTGTCTGTAAATAATTGCTGTCAGTATTTTGCAACCATGACTTATTACACTGATAGTTCTGTAATTTTTACATTTGTTGGCACTAGCTTTCTTTGGAATAAGAATTACAATATTCTTCTTGAAGTGGGAGGGTATTTCCCCTGTCTGGCATACCAGGTGGAACAATTTTGTCATGTCTGGCTGTCCTAACTATATCAGCAACTCAACTCAAATCATTCAGCACTGTGTCAAATTCCTCTCGCAGTATTGTATCTCCTATCTCATCTTCCTCCACTTCATCTTCCATTTCTAGAATACTTCCTTCAAGTTTATTTCCTTTGTATAGGCCGTCTATATATTCCTTCCACAGTTCAGCTTTCCTCTCTTTGATAAGTACTGGTTTTCTGTCTGACTTCTTGATACCCATACAGCTGCTTTTCTTGTCTCCAAATATCACATTTATTTTCCTGTAGTTGGTATCCATCTTTTCTCTAATTATACATTGGTGTGAAAAGGCACCGGTTCGTTGATACATAAATAAAAATCAAAACATACACATACACACAAAACTGAGCTTTCTCAACCTAAGGTTATTTCATCAGAAAAATCAGGGAAGGAGAGGTAAAAGGAAAGGATGATGGTTTTAAGGGAGTGGGTATTAAGTCATTCCAATCCTAGGATTATCTGTGTATCAACAAACCAATGCTTTTTCGCCTGGTAGATACAATGTGAAGATTATGATAAACAATATATATAGGATAAACTGCCCATAGGTTTCTGACACAGCTTAAAGAACATACCACTGGTACTACACACACAAAATTGATTTTTGGCCAACATCTTGATGAGTGCAATCATTCAGAAGGGTCTATTTACAACAATATGAAAATCTTACACAATGTACCCGAAGGTCAATTACTCAGTGCACTTGAACAAATAGAAGTCTACACATCATAAGAATAAACCATTAGATAGCATAAATGAGCAGCTAGATTTCAGAGATAGATACTTCTTTGAACTACTGTATTTGATGATCTCATATATAACGGTTACTCATTTGTCCTATGCACCAATTTTATTTTTCAGTTTAAGACACAGTCATTTTAATTAATGACTTCAGCTATCGATGTCATATATTTTAACCTAATTAATGTAATTACTGATGTACCTTATAACTGTGGCATATATTTTATTTTAGCAGGCTATTAGTTTTAAGACTTGGGCCCTGAGAACCCAACACTTCATCAAAAACTATTTTATTGCAGATGTAATACATTCATATGTAGCAGAAAAACTGGTGGTTACTTTAGTTCTGACATAACGACAATAATATTTTAATTTAGAATCTGACAAAGGTAAAATAGTACCTCCGATTTCTGTTTTTCAAACCATAACATAGTTTTCTGTGTTTCCATATGGTACATATGTCTTTTATATGACTATATATAATGTACTTTTAAATCAGTTTACATTTGTCTACCTGATTAACCATTCTATACAATGATTTGGTTTGCTGCATATTGAAATCCATTGTTGTATAGCCTCCGTTAGAACGCATATCTGATTGACCAACATTTAAATTAGAGGGTGGAGCTTACAGTATTTAAAGAATGGCTACACCTACATCTACAGCAGTCAACATTAAACCTTTAGGCAGCGTCAGCTGTAAACAACTGGTGGCCAACATTACAGGTATACTTTATTCTTATTTTAAATACTCAGATTAGAAATAATTTATTGCTCTAATAATATATTATGTATCCTTACAGATAGTCATGTAAGTGACCAAAACCAGTTTCCAATGAAATAAAAGAAATTGAGATCTAGACTGACTTGTTATTATTACTTGAATTAATAACTGCAAATAAGACCACTGTTTTCGATAATGTTCTCAAAAATATGAATGTAACTGTTTATTATGCAATTTTCACTGTTTTTAAACAAAGTTGTTCTTCTTAATTCACTATTCATTTGAGAGGTTTACTACAGTTCTTAACTGTAACTAGATTATTTAAGATGTTTTTATCGAAATTGTGACTGGTATCTCTAGCTTCACTTCACCTTCACCACTGGTTCGCATCGATCGCTGCATTAAAGCTGGGGAGGGGGGATGTTCAATTACATTATCCAGGACACTGTGATCAGTTTGACCTATGTGAATGACATACTGTGACTCATAGCCAGACCCTTTCAGCACGACACCGCAGACGATGTTTTTCACCAAGACAATACACGACCACATGCTGCTTGTGCGTGCAGGAGTGTGGGTTTGTTTACATACAGAATGCTGATGTATCATAGTAGAGCAGGACAAGGCAAGGTCATGCAAGTCAGAGCGGGGCATGGTGCCAGAAGTGTTCCAAGGCAGTGTTGTGACAACTAGCACCTGTGATGGAAACCACCAGCTCACCTCACCAACTGCGATGTAACTGCTTGACTTGGATTATGCCACAAAAGTTTACAGTCCTCCACAAAGTTCTGTATGGTACCTATAAAGTGTTACCTTGTTATTTCAGGGTTGGGTGTAACTTATAGTAACTCAACATCTGGATTTGCAGCAACATCTGGATTATGTTCAGTACAAGCAGCTGAATTCAATTATTGTGTACTTTAGTGGTTTGAAATTACAAAGAGCAACCCTAAGTAAGTTTGAATCGTTAGGTTAATCAAACAGTTTACATAAACTTGATATGCACAATAATCACTATTGACAATGAAAACTTACATGCTGATGGGCATATTGTCTGTCTCGAAATCTGGTTAAAAACGTGAACATATTCAATTTTATAATCAGTTATGTTAATATTAATGACATCTGATATTCTACAATTCAGCTTAAATATGACATATCTTTTTGTAACATTTAAACATTCATAGGCGATTATAATTACTGAAATTATGCTTAAATATGAAAAGCAACAATGAATATTACATTTATCATAATTATTTGAACAATATTAATAGGAAAGTGTTCCTAACATTTGTGATGCTATGATTTAAGAGATTGAAATGAATTTAAAAAAAAGTAATAGGCACTCTGAGTTTATCTAAACTGTGGATTTGGCTTTTATGACATATTTGTTATTCTTTCAATATTTAATTGAAAATTAGTATTTACTAAAAGCTTACATGATCACATATGATCTTATTTACTTTACATAACTTTACATTGGTATTTGAGCTGAAATATATGTCTTCTATTTAGTCAGCCATGTTCTCATCTACGTGTATTTTTGCAGAGTTATATTAAACTATTTCATACTCTATGTTCCTACCAAAGCTATTTCATATTGCATATGTACTTTTCATACTAGTTAGATAATCCCATGTGTACTCAGATATGTCTTATCGATGTTTGTTTATGATTTCACTGGTGTACCAAAAACATTACAGTTTCAAAGCACTGTACAACTGCAGGTTGGCCGAAGCTTTTGTACATCTTCCATGTAACAGCAGGTTATTCATTTATCAAATTGTGTTTGAATGGTTATTGTACAGTTGTCCATCAAAACAAATTAAATCAAGTAATTTCTAAAATCTAAATTTTATATTCTAAGCATGAATTATTCACATAATAAATACACAATTAAAACATCTTGGTCATCACATTAGAATCTCTTCTCTTCTTTATCCTTTTTCCCCATGAAACACCCTGTATGTTGCCAGTCTTTGTTTAACTGATTCTGTTTATTTAATATGTATCAGGCAGCAAAATTATTTCAACAAATAAAATACAAATACTTATTTCTACTGCACAGTATTATTTGCCTTGTCACATATGCTATGACATGTCAATTGAACCCAAATTTTTTCTTTCTCTTTTCACTTTACAAACATAGATTCTAAGTACACAGCATTCTTTGTGTAATCAAATTTATCACTTGGACAGATTGTTAAACATATAACATTTAAACTTCAAAAAGCGTTTCTTAAATTTTAATAATAATGTAGCTCTTCAGTTTACATGTTCTATTCAGTAATAAAAGCATGTGCCATGGACAGGTCAAGCACTTTGTAAACTTGTTTTAAGTAAATCATGTGGCATCTAAGCTCATATTCAGTTAAGGGGACCTGGACATGAACAGACTGCATTTTCATACCTTGCTTTCGGTGCACATTACTCTTGATCTACAATGCAGAGAAAATTGTGATTTCATACCAACACTGAATGACATTTAATTCAAGCTCTGTAGCCTGGTGTACGTCCTGTCTCTGACAGGGGATCCCCGTCGCCATCTAGTAGAGATGGAAAAAGGCAAACTTCTTATGGTCTCAGAACAAATGAAACCGTACATTGCGAGGTTTCGAAACTCTGTGAAACATTGTGTGTTTTGTAGTAGTATGGGCCTGTTTATTGTACCATCGTCAATGTGCACAATAATGACTGCTATAAAAAACAGTTCGAGAACAGCAAATATAGGAGAAACGTTTCATTAAGATTCCTTGGCAGTTTTATATTTCCTGCACCAAATGCAGTACGCTCGCAAAAAGCTTTTCCATTAGCTGAGAATTGGTATTTGCCGCCGCTGTGGAGTAGCCGAGCGTCTCGCTGCGGAGCGCGCGGTTGCTCGCCGTGGAGGTTCTAGTCCTCCCTGGGGCATGAGTGTGTGTGTTTGTCCTTAGGTTAGTTTACCTAGGTTTAAGGAGATTGTAAGCTACGGAATGATGACCACGTATTTTGGTCCGATAGATTACAAACATTTGAACATTTTTGATATTTGCCGCGGTGGAGTGGACGAGCGTTCTAAGGCGCCTTGCTACGGAGCGCGCGGTTGCTCCCCATCGGAGGTTGAGTCCTACCTCAGGAATGGGTGTTTGTGTTTGTCCTTAGCATAACTTACTTTAAGTAGTTTGTAAGCCTAGGTGTGGTTAAGTCTCTTAGATTTACAAACGTTTGAACATTGGATGATGTTTTTATGTTTAACTAGCTAAAAACTTCTCCTATCTCTTCTCTTCTCTCTGTGAATCTCTTTTTTCTTCTAAAAGCTTGTTATATCTATTGGAAAATATTTTTAAAAAAGGCTCTCTTGCATAACCTACAAAATTATACGTGCAGTAACCAAACAAAGAAGATGGTAACTAAAATACAAATTACATATAAAATTCGTACCATCTCATATTTATTGAGTTACATGTTGTACAATTTTTCAGGTATATATTCATTTGTAGAAGTGCTATATGTCTGTAAAATATGTTGCGAATACAATTAGTTGTAAAGAAGTTACAGATTAAAACTTGGTGCGTGATGGGGCGGCTTTCCATGAACGTTACTGCTTATGTGCTCATGTTACATTAACTACGTGTCGTACTGTGGTACAATATGGAAGGTACATTCAGCTATATGTATGTGTACTATCTGTAAAATTTCCTGCGGCTACAGTTTGTAGTATAGAGATTATAAATCGTAACGTCATACCGAATGCCGTATGTTTAGTCCATGGACAGCGGGAAAGTAGTAAGCAAGAAACGTTTTTCCTTCCATAATTTTACTGTTTTTCTCAGTGAAAAAAGATTCAATAAAGGTTTAAAATTATGTTTAAAGTTGGTTGTGAATCACTAAGTAACTTCATTTGCATACAGTATATGAATAAAGTCGGCTTAACTTTACTATCCGGGCCGCCGCGCAGTATCGAGTGTTTAGATGTTGGCTAAAGTGACGTCATCTGACCAGCCAATCAGGTGGTAGTATACGGCAGCCAATGACATTGGTTCTTTTATACTGGCGCAATATTTGAATGTATTCCCTTAGTATTGAGTATTTACCTGTCAACCATAGAGCAGGAACAGCATTAATAACTTATTTGATGGTCAGTGCAAAAAATTAATTATTTATTATGTCAATTTATATTCTCAAAGAAATTGTACTGATTTATATAGTGATGTTTTGCATATATGTATCACTGCGCTGTTTATCTGCTTAGGGATTGCGAGTTACAGTAAAAATTTCATTCTGAATGGATATTCAGCGAAAGATAATGATGAAGAATGTTTCCTGATTGTCATTGCAGTTTTTTTCTTCGAAAGCTGCTTTTTGGCCATACTACCTTGTCAAGATAGTGTTCACAAGTGATTTTAATTATGGTGATTCGAAAATTATAGAGGGAAACTTTCCCGGTGGGATAAACAAAAATAAAAATAGAAAACAGATGACTTACCAAAAGGACCGGCTCGTCGATAGAAACAAATAAAATAAATAAAATCACACACAAACACACATACAAGCTTTCGCCACCACTGGCAGCTTCTTCAGGAAAAAGAGGAAAAAAGGGGAGGAAAAGGGAAGGATATGGGTTTTAAGGAAGTGGAAAAGGAGTCATTCCAATCCCAGGAGTGGAAGGACTTACCTTAGGGGAAAAAAAGGAAGGTGAACAAAAACACACACACCCACACATTTACACAGACGCAAGTACACTTAAGCAGACACACTGTAGAACTGTAGAAAGCAAAGAAGTTAGAAGTTAGACAGAGATGCCACTTGAGGCAGAGGCTCTGTCCAGAGAACCAAGGCAAAGATGTTAAGATGGTGGGTGGGAATTCAAATTTAGCGGAGGTTGAGACCAGGTGGGTAACGGGAAGAGAGAATATGTTGAAGGGCTAGTTCCCATCTCCGGAGTTCTGAAGGATTGGTGTCGGTGGGAAGTATCCAGATAACCCGGACGGTGTAACACTGTGCCAAGATGTGCTGGCCATGCACCAAGGCGTGTTTAGCCACAGGGTGATCCTCATTACCAACAAACACTGTCTGCCTGTGACCATTCATGCGAATGGACAGTTTGTTGCTGGTCATTCCCACATAGAACGCTTCACAGTGCAGGCACGAGTCTGCTCCAGTCCTGAATCCCTGAACCAATACACCAATAACCTGATAACAGCCTTCACATCCCGCAGCTATCCTCCTGATCTGGTACAGAAGCAAATTGCCAGAGCCACTTCCTCATCCCCCCAAATTCAGAACCTTCAACGGAACCCCAGAAGTGCCCCTCCTGTCACCGGATACTTTCCGGGACTGGAGCGGACTCTGAATGTGGCTCTCCAGCAAGGATACGACTTCCTAAAATCCTGCCCCGAAATGAGATCCATCCTTCACGACATCCTCCCCACTCCTCCGAGAGTGTCTTTCCGCCGCCCACCTAACCTCCGTAA
The DNA here is from genome assembly GCA_026315105.1 of Locusta migratoria. Lineage (NCBI taxonomy): Eukaryota > Metazoa > Arthropoda > Insecta > Orthoptera > Acrididae > Locusta > Locusta migratoria. The sequence continues at coordinate 29,362,642 of CM048744.1, forward strand.
CCTCCTAGTCCATCCCTATGAAATCCCCAAACCACCTTCCCTACCTTCTGGCTCCTACCCTTGTAACCGCCCCCGTTGTAAAACCTGCCCTATGCACCCTTCCACCACCACATACTCCAGTCCCGTAACCCGGAGGGTGTACACAATCAAGGGCAGAGCCACTTGTGACAGCACCCACGTGATTTACCAACTGACATGCCTGCACTGTGAAGCGTTCTATGTGGGAATGACCAGCAACAAACTGTCCATTCGCATGAATGGTCACAGGCAGACAGTGTTTGTTGGTAATGAGGATCACCCTGTGGCTAAACACGCCTTGGTGCATGGCCAGCACATCTTGGCACAGTGTTACACCGTCCGGGTTATCTGGATACTTCCCACCGACACCAATCCTTCAGAACTCCGGAGATGGGAACTAGCCCTTCAACATATTCTCTCTTCCCGTTACCCACCTGGTCTCAACCTCCGCTAAATTTGAATTCCCACCCACCATCTTAACATCTTTGCCTTGGTTCTCTGGACAGAGCCTCTGCCTCAAGTGGCATCTCTGTCTAACTTCTAACTTCTTTGCTTTCTACAGTTCTACAGTGTGTCTGCTTAAGTGTACTTGCGTCTGTGTAAATGTGTGGGTGTGTGTGTTTTTGTTCACCTTCCTTTTTTTCCCCTAAGGTAAGTCCTTCCACTCCTGGGATTGGAATGACTCCTTTTCCACTTCCTTAAAACCCATATCCTTCCCTTTTCCTCCCCTTTTTCCTCTTTTTCCTGAAGAAGCTGCCAGTGGTGGCGAAAGCTTGTATGTGTGTTTGTGTGTGATTTTATTTATTTTATTTGTTTCTATCGACGAGCCGGTCCTTTTGGTAAGTCATCTGTTTTCTATTTTTATTTTTGTTTAATTATGGTGATTGTAAGACTTTTGCCGCTTTTTTGAATGGACATAACGTTGAGTGTTACGACATATGGCTTCCTTTAAGAGAGTTGAATGACCATTTCAATAAGTTGCATTATGAGCGTAGCCAAAGGCATTGAAAAAATTTTCATAATTCATTTCATTTAAGAGAAAGGCACACTTATTTCGATTCACGTTACAGGACATTACTGAATTTAAACAAGAAACCTGTCCTTGTACAGAAACGTAATTCTGGAGTCAGCGATGTTCCGCATTCGAATAGTGCTATTCATTTTAAAAATAAAGTAATTGAAATGTGATGTTAACACCTTTTTTTTCACATGTTGTGATGGTAGTGTGTTACGGTCAAAGTCAGGAAGTTCTAAACAACGATCACTACGCTAACATAAAATACGATTCTTATTTCGTGATACTAATTATAACAGTGTTTAACATGTATCATTTGCAGTTACTGATGAATTTTTCGTGTGGTGTTCATTATAAATTGCGTAACATTTCAGTGCTTTCTTCTCAGTGTTTTTTCACCTATGTCATAATTATTACTACGTTTTTCGTACATTAGAATAGGCAATATTTCATCTCGTCTTGATGTGCGTGTTTGACATTACTTTACTATCAATATCATCTACCGCCAAAGCAACACATATATTACGCTATATCTGATTGGCTGTCACCGTCTGTGTTACGATTGGTTGGCCGCGGCCGCTACCAACATCTGAACATTCGATACTGCACGGCGGCCCGGATTGTAAAGTTTTACATTATGTGGCGGTTTTTTGCGATTCTTATTGTTTATAACGTCATATCTCCTGAACTATTATCTCACGGTAAGGAATATGTGTATTAACTTTGGTTGAAATCGGTCCAGTGGTTTAACAGGAAATGTGCAATCTTGTCGCGTGATGCAGCAGCTTTTCTCGCATCTCATTCTTTATGACGTAATACCTCGTGACGTGAGTGTCGTACTATGACAAAATTTTGAACTTACGTTCAGTGGTATGTGTGTATACTGTCAGTAACATTTCTCAGGAATACAATTAATAGTGTACGAGGAATAAATTGTATCGTTATGCCAAATGCTGTAATTTTACGGCATGAACGCTGGAAAAGTATTAAACGACAAACGTTTTTCCTTTTATCATTTTGCTGGGGTAGTCAGCGAGTAAAAGTTTCCTAAAGGTTTGAAATTATGTTTAAAGTTGGTTACAAGTTGCTAAGTGCTCTCCTTCTGAAACAGTGGACTGATAAAGTCACATTATCACGTGCCGCAAGGCGGAAACGTTTTCATTGTTTATGACGTCATATCCCCTGAACTATTGGCCCTATCACAAATCCTTTCTTAGCTGACGTCTTCTACCCTTAAAGTGCATTCCTGTCAAATTTCAGCTTTATAGGTGAAGTAGTTTTCGAGATTTCCTGTTTAGTCGGTGAGTGAGTGTGTGAATGAGTGTCCTTTCGGTTTTATATACTGATAGATAGAGATATAATGTTTTTTTTATCAAGGTAACGGTAAAATTTTATCTACCATCCTGGCGGCATCACGAGATTATGTTAGCAACGTTAGCAATACAGTAGAAAATCTTTGCCAATTCGTTAATATTCTGAGAAATGCACATAAAATAACTTTTTTAGTACAGACGAAGAAGTAAATAAATAATGCTAGTTCCTTCTCTAAGGTTGACAGGTTCTTGTATACACCGTTTTCCGCTGACTACAAGTAATTGCCTTCGTTAAACAAAGATTTCATGACAAAATATTTCCTTTGTTTACGCAATTGCCTAAAGCCGACGTCACACGATTGCCAACATTATCATGCAAGGTTGCCAGGACGGTAAGTTTATTTTTATTTTTCGTGTCCAGAAACACCATCCATTACACTCTAGTGTGAGTCCACGTAATAATTTTTAAATATTTCTTGCCCAATAATCAGCCACTCAGGTGGCCTTGTCATTAGCTAGCTGTAAATCCAGTGGGGTACATCATGTGCTGAGGTTTGGGCACATCAGCAAGTGGTCGTCCGTCTGGACATTCCCACAGTCGCACAGAGGTTCCCTGTCGAGGTAGCCCCATCTGGAACGGTTGAACTTGCAATTTGAGACCCCAGTCCTAAGCCTGTTGAGAGCCTTCCAGGTTGTAAAGGATTTGTCGCCTCCAGCTGCAAGTTGTTCTTGTACGGCCAAGATAGGGTTAGGTGTTGCCTCCTTACATAGCTGAAGCCTTCTCTCTTCGGCAGTGACGTCAATTTGCTCTGACGTCCAAAGGAAGCTCCTTCTTGAGCGAAGCCGCCTAAGCTGTTGTTGGTGCCCATGTACGGGGTGGCGATTGTCTGTCAATTGTTTCTTCCTCTCCACCTCGGCAGCTACTTGCCTCCGTGTGCTAGGGGGAGCTATCCCTATGAGACGGTAGATCTCTGTCGGCGTGGGTCTCAAGCACCCCGATATGATGCGGGCTGAGTCATTTACAGGCACGTCAATATGTTTCACGTGGGCTGAATTCTTCCACACAGGCGCGGCATATTCAACTGCCGACAGACTAATTGCCATGGCTATTGTTCGAAGCACTTGTGGGTCGGCACCCCAGTTTGTGTTCGTCAGTTTGCAAATGATGCTATTCCTAGTGCTGACCTTTTCTTAGTGTCTAAACAGTGTTGTTTGAATTAGAGTTCTATCCAGCTTCACCCCTAGGTATTTGAGAGCGTAGCGGTGCTCCAGTTCTTGGCCTTTCCAGCTTACATGGAGCTTTGTCTTAGCTTCCTTATTCCTCAGACGAAAACTGCAGACTTGCGTCTTAGCTGAGTTCGTTTTCAAATGGTTCTGGTGATAGTAATTACTAAGTACTTCCAGAGTTCTCATAACTTCTCCTCCACTACCTCGAAGGTTTTCCTTGGGTGGCTACAGCCGTATTGTCAGCATATATAAACTGCCTGACATCGAGGCGTGTTGGCTGGTCATTTGTGTATATGTTGAACAACACTAGTGCTAAAACACTGCCCTGAGCAAGTTCACTTTTTTGGATTCTCCATCTGCTGCTTTTTCCTTGCAATGTGACATAAAAACACCTGTTCTGTAGTATGCACTGTACAAATCTTGAAAAGTCCGAAGTCCTTAGTCGCCTGATAAATCTTATGTACCAGTCTTCTGTTATTAATGGTGTCATAGGCTGTGCTAAGATCAACAATAGCCACGCCAGTCACCTGCTTTCTTTCATACCCATCTTCAATATGCTGGGTTAAATTCAGTATTTGCCCAGTACATGAACGTCCTAATCTAAATCCAGCTTGTTCAGGACTGAGGACTTCGTCTACATGGTTGGATATTCTATTAAGCACCATTCTCTCGAGGGCCTTGAACAGATGGCACAGCAAGGACACTGGGCGAAAGCTTTATACATCTGTTGGCTCCTTTCCTGGTTTTAATAGGGCTACCACTCTTGCTTTTCTCCACACTCTGGGAATCTGCATGGTGTTGACGCAGTTGTTTATCAGGTGTGTTAGCCATCTGAGAGTTTTGGGCCAAAGTGTTTAATTTGTTCGACCATTAAATCATCTTCGCCGGCTGCCTTGTTGTTTTTCATTTTGTCTGTAGCCGCCTGCAGTTCCTCAAGCATGAAGGATGCCTCAAGTGATTGGTGTTCATTTTCAATGAATTATAGAATGAATATTATAGAAGGTCGGGGTGATCTGTGGGTGGTTTTCCCGTTGAGTAGGAGCTGATGTGCAATTTGGTTTGGTGTAACACTAGTATGAAGTGCCTTAGAGCTAGTTGGAATGTTGGTGAGGTTCCTGAGAAGGCTCCAGGCTTGTCTGCTGTTCTGTGACGAGACTAAGTCACACCAATTCTCTCTTCTTATAGTCGTTAAGGTTCGGATCAGGTCCTCTCCCGTCTCTAAGGTGTCTTGAGAATGGGTCGCAATTGTACAGCTCCTCATACTTTTTAGCAATATTTCTATGTTATCATCGAGGCCAGCTATATATTCATTCCGGCAGCCCCTAGGAATGTGTTTCCGTGATACACGTCTGATAAGCTGTATAAATTTGTCATAGGAGCAAGCGGCTGGCGGTATCTCGTGAATCTTACTATCCAGTTCTTCTGTGAACAGTCTCCAACGTGCCTTCTTGAAATTGAACTGCGTTTTAAATGGGACGGTAACTGGGAATACTACAGATTTAAGAGTCAGTGAGATGGGTCTATGCTGAGTCCTTGGTAGCGCGTCTTCTACTGACTTGAACGATTGCTGGGCTATCTGTTGTGTTACAAATATGTTGTCTGGGTTGTATCTGCGTGTCCATTGTCCACTGTTAAAAGAGGCTGGTAATTTGGGATCGTGTACGAGCTTAACTCCAGAACTCTCAGCCCATCTTTAGACTTTTTCCACATTGTAACTGTCTCTCGGTAACCACATGCTGTGCGGTGACTATTGAAATCTCCAATTATAAACTTCAATGGCTGCATTTTGAAATTACTTGATTCCCTGAACGTGAAATCTGTTCCAGGTGGCTTGTAGATGGAGGTCACTGTGCATGCCTGTAATTCAACTGTTAAACTTACTATGTCATCCACATGTGTCATTGCTGCTGATCGGACAATGAGCACTGGCTTTGTGAATATTGCGCTCCTGTATTGTGGTGTATTGAGGTGATGGTTGTATGACTGTGTTGTGTGCCTGTGTGATTGCGTGAGTGTTCTATTTTCTGAAGAAGGCAATGGCCGATAGCTGACATGTACCTGTCACAGCTCGTCGTCACGTCTTTGCGGTGAGTTGTAAACTGTCCTATTACTATATTATTAGTTGTTGTGGAGAACGTAAAAACATGATTAGTTATATGGTTGTCATACACATGTTGAAATTCAATGTATTCTGAAATTTCTTAAATGTAATTATGGAATAAAACATTGTAATAGAAAAAGAAGGAAACATATCTAGAAATAAAGGTATTTCCTGTCCTGGTGGCTAGTTACATTGTACTGTGCCAGGCATTGAGTATCTTGGAATGTTTCAAGCCACCAATCGCACTGCACGGTTTCCACGGTTTTGGTGATATTAGACTCTTTTCTTTATATTGTTTATTCTTTCTTTTGTCTCATGAGTTAATTTCCACATTAATTTAAAGTACGACTGGTTAGGATGATGAAAGTGGGAGATTGCTCCCCTGTCAATGTTGAGTCTCGTCGGTGTCACTTCCTTCATTTGTGAAGGTTTCATCGTCTTCTTCCTCGTCTGTTTGTTCCCAACTATACCTGCCCATTCTGCGGGATATACGGGCATGCCTCTTGTAGGGCCTTGTCCTTTTGTATTCTTCATAGCTCGCATTGGATATCTTGTCTGCTAGAGTGCTGAGTTGTGTTAATTTTTATTCATCTCTTATAATGTCATATATTGTAGCGTCTCTTGTAAAGTTAAGTTTCAGAAGGGGACGCCTAAATATCAAGTTGAGCCTGTTAGCGCATCCAACCGTTTTGAGTGATCAATGAGACTCTGGCGAGAACGGAGGTGATCTGTTTGAAGAACTACAAATTTTATGACCAATACTACCCACTGACAGTCATCCACGTGGAACCTTGTCTTTTATAATCAAACGTGGTTATGTGGATATATTTCCAACTGTTTTTGTTGCATTGAGGATTCTACTGACGTTCCCAGTATTATTGGCCAGTAGCGAAAGAAGTTTTTCGAAATAAAAATTTATAAAGAAATACTCGTGATCAACTTTAAGCCAAAATCACTTGATTGAACTAGCTACTTTGGCAATTGAAAATGATATTGTTGTTGTGGTCTTCAGTCCGGAGACTGGTTTGATTCAGCTCTCCACAATACCCTATCCTGAGCAAGCCTCTTCAACTCCACATAAGAACGGCAACCTTCATTTGTCTGAATCTGCTTGCTGTATCCATCTTTTGGTTTTCCTCTGCAGTTTTTACCCCACACACTTCCCTCGAACGCTAAATTCACAATTCCTTGATGTCTAAGAATGTCTCCTACCTATCGATTCCTTCTTTTATTCAAGGTATGGCAGAAATTCCTTTTCTCCCCAGTTCTGTTCAGTACCTCCTCATTAGTTATGCGATCCACCCACCTTATCTTCAGCATTATTCTGTATCACCACATTTCAAAAGCCTCTATCCTCTTCCTGTCCGCACTGTTTATCGTCCATGTTTCACTCCCATACAAGGCAACACTCCACAGAAATGCCTTCAGAAAGGACTTCCTTAGGCTTAAATCAATATTCGATGTTAACAAATTTCTCTTTTTCAAGAACGCTTTTCTACCCATTGCCATTCTGCATTTTATATTTGTACTGCGACCATCATTATTTATTTTACTGTCCAAGTAACAAAACTCATTTACCACCTTCATTGTTTCGTTACCTAATCTAATTCTTTCAGCAGCACCTGATTTTCTTAGACTGCACTCCATTACCCTAGTTGTGCTCTTGTTAATGTTCATCTTATATGCACCTTTCAGCACACTGTCCATTCCGTAGAACTGCTCTTCCAGGTCTTTTTGTCTCTGGCAGAATTACTATGTCGTCAGCAAAACGCAATGTTTTTAATTCTTCACCCTGAACTTTAATTCCTTCTCCAAATTTCTCCTTGCTTTCCTTTATAGCTTGCTCAATGTACAAATTGAATAACATTGGACAAAGGCTACCACCCTGTCTTACTCCCTTCCCAACCACTGCATCCCTTTCATGCACTTCAACTCTGACAACCGCTGTCTGGTTTTTGTACAAGTTGCAAATAACCTTACTCTCCCTATATTTTACTCCTGCTTGCTTCAGAACTTGAAAGAGTTCCAATCAACATTGTCAAAACCATCTCCAAATCTACAAAAGCTAGATATGTAGGTTTGCCTATTCTTGATCTATCTTCTAGGTTAAGCCGAGCCGGCCGCGGTGGCCGAGGTGACTGACGCGCTCCAGTCACGGTCAGCACGGCCACTACGGTCGGGGGTTCGAATCCCCCCTCGGGCATGGATATTTGTGCCGTCCTAGTTCGTAAGTAGTTCATAAGTCGTTTGTAAGTTTAGGGACTGATGACCCCGTAGTTAAGTCCCATAAGCTTAACAAACATTTGAACATTTGGATAAGCCGTAAAGTGAGTGTTGCCTCCCGTGTTCCTACGTTTCTCCTGAACCCAAACTGATCTTCCCCGAGGTCGGCTTCTACGTGCTTTTCCATTTCTTCTGTAAATAAATAATATAGTGAGGACAGTTTACAACTCACCGCAAAGACGTGGCGACGAGCTGCGACAGGCACATACAAAAGACACACACATACAACACATTCAGCTATCGGCCATGGCCTTCTTCAGAAAATAGAGCACTCACGCAATCACACAGGCACACAACACAGTCATACAACCATCACCTCCGACTGCCACACTTCTGTAAATAATTCGTGTCAATATTTTGCAACCATGACTCATGAAACTGATGGTTTTGTAGTTTTCACACCTGTCTGCGCATGCTTTCTTTGGAATTTGCATTATTACATTTTTCTTAAAGTATAAGGGTACTTCGCCTGTCTCATACATCTTACACACCAGGTGAAACAATTTTGTCATGGATGGTTCTCCCAGAGACTTCAGTAGCTCTGAGGGAATGTCATCTACTCCAGGGGCTTGTTTCGACTTAGGTCTTTCAGTGCTCTGTCAAATTCATCTCTCAGTATAGTATCTCCAATTTCATCCTCATCTACTTCTTCTCCCCTTCCTACAATATTGCCTCTAAGTTCATTTCCTTCGTAGAACCACTCTATATACTCTTTCCACCTTTCAGCTTTCCCTTCTTTGCTGAGAACTGGTTTCCCATCTGTGTCCTTGATATTCATAGAGCTGTTTTTCTTGTCTCCAAGTATATCTTTTATTTTCCTGTGGGCTGTATCTATTTTTCCCCTTTTTATACATTCTTCTACATCCTTGCATTTGCCGTCTAGCCACTCCTGCTTAGCCATTTTGCACTTCCTGTCAATCCCATTTCTTAATCGTCTGTACTCCATTTTGCCTGTTTCAGTTGCTGCATTTTTATATTTTCTCCTTTCTTCGATTAAATTTAGTGTGGCCTGTGATATCAATGATTTTTTGTAGGTCTTGCCTTCCTACCTATTTTGTCTTCTGCTGACTTCACTATGTCATCTCTCAGTGCTACCCATTCCTCCTGTACTGTTTTATTTCCCCCAGTTTCTGTCAATTGTTGCCTAAAGCTCCCTCTGAAATTCTCAACACGTTCCGGTTCCTTCAGTTTATCCAGGTCCCATCTCCTTATTTTCCTACCTTTCTGCAGTTTTTTCAGTTTCAGTCTACAATTCAAGACCAATAACTTATGGTCAGCGTTTATATCTGCCCCTGGGTATATCTTACAGTTTAAAATCTGGTTCCGAAATCTATGTCTTACCATTATAAAATCTATCTGGTATCGCCCGGTGTGTCCTGGTCTCTCCCACGTATACAACCTTGTTTGTGATTCTTAAACCAGGTGTTTGTTATAACTAAATTATGTTCCATGCAAAATTCTACAAGGCGACTTCCTCTTTCATTCTTTTTGCCCAGACCATATTCACCTACTATCTTCCCTTCCCTTCCTTCCTTGTCCTACTACCGAATTCCAGTCTCCCATAACAATTAAGTTTTCCTCTCCCTTAATTGTCTGAATAATTAACTTTTGTTCCTCATATATGTCTTCGATCTCCTCATCTTTGGCACAGCTAGTTGGCATATAAACCTCTACTGCTGTGGTCGGTGTTAGCTTCGTATCTATCTCGACTACAATAATGCGATCACAGTGTAGCTCATAGTAGTTTACCCGCATTCCTATTTTCTTATTCATTGTCAGCCCTACTCCTGTACTACCCCTAACTGATTTTGTATTCATAATCCTGTACTCACCTGACCCTGTTCCTCTTTCCACCAAACTTCACTAATCCCCACTATATCTAACTTCCGCCTATCCATTTCTCTTTTTAAATTTCCTGGCTTCCGTACCTGATTAAGGGGTCTAACATTCCACGCTCCGATCCTTAGAATGCCAGTGTTGTCTTTCCTGATGATCACATCCTCCTGAGTAGTCCCCGCCCGGAGATCCGAATGGGGGACTATTTTACCTCAGGAATATTTTACCCGAGAGGATGCCATCATAATATGTTTATACAGTAGAGCTGCATGTCCTTGGGAAAAGTAATGGCTGTAGTTTCCCCTTCCTTTCAGCCGTTCGCAGTAACTGTGTGGCAAAACCACATTAGCTGATGTTACAAGGCCAGCTCAGTCAATTATCCAGACTGTTGCCCCTGTAACTACTGAAAAGGCTGCTGCCCCTCTTCAGGAACCATACGTTTGTCTGGCTCTCCACAGATACCCCTTTGCTGTGATATCGTTGAGGCACGCAAGCCACCCCCACCTCGGCAATGTCTGTGGTTCATGGGTTGAAAATAATATGTTAAATGAAATGGAAATAGATTTGCTGATGATAAAGTCTTATAAATTGAAAGCCAGGAATATTTCTTTTTAATTTTAAATGATTTTAGCAGTGTGTAACAAATTAACAATAATTCTGAGTCTGCAAAATTACCCGTAAATAAATTTTTGGTATTGAGGTATTTTTTGTGTATCCCTTTGCCTTTTCCTTTTGCCTCATCAGAGTTTGTATAGCTTCTAGCAATCAATAGTAAATAGAAACACGTCAGTAAATTCTGTGCCTACAGTCCACAATAAGGTTCATCGACAGGATTTTGAAAGGTCTTGAAGAAGTCTGCCCATACTTCCAAAGTTAGTGCACCCTCCTAGACATTCGATCTATTATATGTTCATCTCAAGATGAACATTAATAAGAGCAAAGCAAAAGTAATGCAATGCAATCTAACTTGTAAGAAAATTAGGCAATGCTGAAGGAATTAGAGCTACGGTGTAGTAGCCGAGCGCTGTAAGGTGTCTTGTTTTGGAGCGCGCGCTCGTCATCGGAGGTTCGAATCCTCCCTTGGCATGGGTGCGTATGTTGTCTTTAGCATAAGGTAGTTTAAATAGTTTGTAACATTAGGGTCTTATAAAGGCCACAGTTAAGCCCCTTAGATTTACAAACATTTTTGAAGGAATTAGATTAGGTAACGAAACAATAAAAGTGATAGATGAGTTGATTTACTTGGGCAGTAAAAAAAATATATTTGGCCGCATTACAGAGAGGATATAAAGTGCAGTTTGGCAATGGGAACAAAAACGTTTTTGAAAAATAGAAATTTATTAACATCCAGTATTAAGTGTAACGAAGTGTTTTTCTGAAGGCATTTGCACGGAGTGTTTCTTTGTACGGAAGTGAAACATAGACGATAAATTGTTCAGATACAAAGAGGATAGAGGCGTTTGAAATTTGGTGCTACATGAGAATATTGATGATTAGGTCGGTAGGAAAGGTAAAGGAGTCAACAATCGGAAGATCGGTTTAGCCACCGTGGTGCTTTACTAGGCATGCTCATCTCTGGATGTTATATGCCGTTGCCTTCCTCCAACCTTCGAACCGACTTACCCAGACTGTTATAGGGGGACCTACAGTTTATCGTGGATTCCACACGTAACTAATGAGGAGGTACCGAACAGAGTAAGGGAGTAGAGGAATTTTTGGCATACCTTGGTTAAAAGAAGGGACCGATTGGTAACACACGTTCTTAGGAATTGTGAATTTAGCCTTGGAGGGAAGTGTGTGGCGTAAGAATAGCATATGGAGGACAAGAGACGAATACAGTAAACAGATTCAGATGGATGTTGGTTACTGTCCCTGTGTGGAGAGCTGCATCAAATCAATATCTAGACTGAAGACCTTCACAACAATGACACATATTTAGGAAAAATAGTAGAGGTACTCTGATGAGGAGCGCCAAGATTTTCTTTGCTTACACTATGAAAAGAACATGCGCCATCTCTGGTTGGCGGAGACAACCAAAAGGTGGTCATATGCGAATGCGACGACTCCGTGAACCCTGACATCCTTATCCAGTAGATGCAGGAACAGTACAAGTGCCACTACCCAGGAAATGGGGCCACAGACTGATCCTTGTGGAAATCCTTTCGTTATTTTCTATATGACCTTTTGGCTGTCTGTCCTCCATTCTCTGCAGTAGTCTAGTAGACTATGATACAGATACTCTGGAGCCTATGTGACTCCCAGGTCTGGATCCATATTGACTCAAAAATGTTCAAATGTTTGTAAATCTATCGGACCAAACTGCGTGGTCATCAGTCCGTAGCTTACAAACTACTTAAACCTAGATAAACTTTTTGTATCCCATTCTCGTCACCACTTTTGTGTCTCGGTTCCGCCGGTTGTCGTAGGTGTCGGTGGCCGAGTAGAAAGAGACCGACACAGGAAAAAGGATGCTCGCGTGTGCAGGTAAGGAGGTGACCAGCCAGTGGGACAGCAGAAACTAGAACACTAGGCTAAATTAGAACAAGATATATATTTTGTGGAGTCTTGGTAATACTTAACTTTTACATAGTTCTTGACTGCAGAATGCTGATACATAGCGGACGTCGTCCAGAGCACACCTCTCCAGTGGTTTAGCAGTAAATTATCAGTTGTAAGTGTAACCGGCTTCTCTGTAGAAGCTACATATTTTTACTTTTCAGCGCGTTTTTCCCTTCAGTTCATTAAATTTATTGTGTGCTGGCGTTTTTATTTGATTCATATTCGCGTTAAATATCTGATTAGTGTATTATTCTGCCGTATGAACCGCGTCGCGACAGTCGTCTGCCTTTATTTTCTGATTAGAAGCGACATATAGTATTCTGATTTTCGTCTGCACTTCCTCCTCTCAGTTTGTAAATTTATACTGAGCTATCGTGCGTATTACATTCACATCCGCGTTTTAACAAACAGTGTAGTTTTCCTTGGAACGCATCGCGACTGTAGTTTTTGTTTTTGTTGGCACTGTAATCATGAATAGGGACTGTGACTGCTGTGTGGGGATGCAGTCTGAGCTGGTGACACTTCGCTCCCAGCTTCAAGCTGTGTTAACCTCGGTTACACAGTTGGAAGCTGCGATCGATGGGCGTCGTTGTTGTTGGCCGGCAGTGGGGACCGAACGGACTCCCGTCGTCTCAACTGATCGGCCTGCGGCAGCGACATGCCCTGAAACTGCTTGCAGTGAGGCAGACATCCCACCTGTGGTTGCGTGGGAGGTTGCTCCAGTGCGTGGCTGGAGGCGCAAGACATTCCGGGGGATCGATCGTGAGGCCTCCCTGGTTCGTCTTGCGAACAGGTTTGAGGCGCTGTCTGCTCAGGACGATGTTCCTGAGTCGGATGGTGTCTCACCCTGTCACCACCCAGCCTGCAAGATCCGGGCTTTCACAGAGGGTGGGTTTACTTGTAGTTGGGAGCTCCAACGTTAGGCGGGTGATGGAGCCCCTTAGAGAGATGGCTGCCAAGGAGGGGAAGACGGCAAACGTGCACTCCGTGTGCATACCGGGTGGAGTCATTCCAGATGTGGAAAGGGTCCTCCCGGATGCCATGAAGGGTACGGGGTGCAGCCAACTGCAGGTGGTGGCTCACGTCGGTACCAATGATGTGTGTCATTTCGGATCTGAAGAGATCCTCTCAGGTTTCGAGCGGTTAACTGAAGTGGTAAAGACTGCCAGTCTTGCTTGCAAGATGAAAGCAGAGCTCACCATCTGCAGCATAGTTGACAGGACCGACTGTGGACCTCTGGTACAGAGCCGAATGGAGGGTCTGAATCAGAGGCTCAGACGGTTCTGCGACCGTGTAGGCTGCAGATTCCTTGACTTGCGCCATCGGGTGGTGGGTTTCCGGGTTCCGCTGAATAGGTCAGGAGACCACTACACGCAGGAAGCGGCTACACGGGTAGCGGGGGCTGTGTGGCGTGGACTGGGCGGTTTTTTAGGATAAAGAGCTTCGGGGAAATAGAAAATGGGCAATCTCAAAGGGTGCAGGTGGATGACAGGAGAAATGTAGATCCGGAAACTATCGGTATAACAGTTGTAAATTGTCGTAGCTGTGTCGGGAAAGTACCAGAACTGCAAGCGTTAATAGAAAGCACCGAAACACACATCATTATAGGCAGCGAAAGTTGGCTCAAGCCGGAAATAAGTTCAGAAGAAGTATTTGAAAAAGATCTATCGGTGTTCAGAAAGGATAGATTAAACAAAATAGGTGGGGGCGCGTTTGTCGCCGTCAAAAGTAGTATTTCATGTAGCGAAGTTGAAGTTGATAGTTCCTGCGAGCTATTATGGGTAGAGGTTGTACCCGAAAATCGTAAGAAGTTAATAATCGGTTCCTTTTACCGGCCTCCCGACTCTGACGATACAATAACAGAAAGGTTCAAAGAAAACCTGAGTCTAATTACAAAAACGTACCCGACTCACACGATAATAGTAGGTGGTGATTTTAATTTACCCTCGATCTGTTGGCGAAATTATATTTTCAAATCAGCAGGTAGGCATAAAACATCGTCCGAAATTGTACTTAACGCATTCTTTGAGAATTACTTCGAACGATTAGTTCATGAGCCAACTAGAATTGTAAATGGATGTGAAAACACACTTGATCTTTTAGCAACAAATAATCCTGAGCTCATAACGAGCATCAAAACGGATACAGGTATTAGTGAACACAGAGTTGTCGTAGTGAAACTGAATATCGAAAGTCCCAAAATTTCCAAAAATAAACACAAAGTATATTTGTTCAGGAAAGTAGACAGAAATAAAATACATTGCCTCTTGCAAGACCGCTTCCACTCGTTTCTAACACTAAACGTAGGTGTAGACCAGATATGGCTCAAATTCAAAGAAGTGGTATCGACAGCAATTGACAGTTTTATACCAAATAAATTAATAAAAGAAGGAGGTGATCCCCTTGGGATACAAAACAGGTCAGGACACTGTTGCAAAAGCAAAGGAAAAGGCATACTAAATTTAAACGAACACGAAATCCCCAGAATTTGCTATCGTACTCAAAGCTCGAAATTTAGCGAGGATTTCAATGCGAGATGCCTACAATATTTATCACAACGAAACTCTTTCACGTAATTTGACTGAAAACCCAAAGAGATTTTGGTCATATGTTAAATATACTCTGGGCAAATCACAAACAATACCTGCACTACGTGATAGTAATGGCGATCCTGCCGATGACAGCGCTACTAAAGCAGAGTTACTAAACTTAGCTTTTAGAAACTCATTCACCAAAGATGACGAAACCAATATTCCAGATTTCGAATTACGAACAGATGCCGTAATGAGTAACGTAGAAGTAGATATCATCGGAGTAGTGCAGCAACTAAAATCACTTAACAAGAACAAGTCTTCTGGTCCGGATTGTATACCCATTAGATTTCTATCTGATCATGCTGAAGCGATAGCTCCTTACTTAACAGTCATATACAACCGCTCTCTCATAGAAGGATCTGTACCAAAAGATTGGAAAGTTGCACAGGTCACACCTATATTCAAGAAACGCAGTAGGAGTAACCCACTAAACTACAGACCTATTTCACTGACGACAATTTGCAGCAGGGTTTTGGAACATATCCTGTATTCAAATATTATGAATTATCTCGAACAGAACGATCTATTGACCCAAGGTCAACACGGATTTAGAAAACATCGTTCATGCGAAACACAACTAGCTCTTTATTCACACGAAGTGATGGGTGCTATCGACAAAGGTTCGCAAATCGATTCCGTATTTCATGATTTCCAGAAAGCTTTTGACACCATACCTCACAAACGGATTTGAATCAAAATGCGTGGTTATGGTATATCGCCCCAAATTTGCGATTGGATAGGGGATTTCTTGTCAGAGAGTACACAGTTCGTAGTAATCGATGGTAAGGCATCGACTAAAACAGAGGTGATATCGGGCGTTCCACAGGGTAGTGTTATTGGTCCTCTGCTATTCCTTATTTACATAAACGATTTAGGGGAAAATCTAAGTATCTCTCTTAGGATGTTTGCAGATGACGCCGTCATTTACCGTCTAGTAAAATCATCTGAAGGTCAAAACCAACTGCAGAATGATCTGAATAAGATATCAGTATGGTGTAAAAATTGGCAATTGGCTCTAAATAATGAGAAGTTTGAAGTCGTCCACATGAGTACGAAAAGAAATCCGTTAAACTTTGTTTAAAACATAAATCAAGGCCGTAAACTCCACAAAATACCTAGGAATTACTATTACTTCAGACCTAACCTGGAAAGAACACGTAGATAATATCGTGGGAAAGGCGAACCAGAGACTACGTTTTATTGGCAGAACCCTTAAAAGATGCAACAGAACTACTAAAGAAACTGCATACACTGCGCTTGTCCGTCCATTTTTGGAGTATTGCAGCCCAGTGTGGGATCCTTATCAGGTGGGTTTGACGGAGGACATCGAAAGAGTCCAAAGAAGGGCAGTTCGTTTTGTATTGTCACGATATAGGGGAGACAGCGTTACGGAAATGATACAAGATTTGGGATGGGAATCACTATAACAACGGCGCTTATCGCTGCGGCGTGGGCTACTTGCGAAACTCCATCACCAACATTCTCCTCCGAATGCGAAAATATATTGTTGACTCCCACTTACATAGGTAGAAATGATCATCAGAATAAAATACTTGAAATCAAAGCTCGAACAGAGAGATTCAGGTATTCTTTCTTACCGCGCGCTATTCGAGAATGGAATGGGAGATAAATAGTATAATTGTGGTTCGATGAACCCTCTGCCAGGCACTTAAATGTGATTTGCAGAGTATCCCATGTAGATGTAGATAGAGGCCTGCCTACTGATGATTCCTAGTGCCTATCCGATAGTCATGTCTTAACTAGTGTCTATCTGATTTCCAAGTGAACGCTGCCAGCAGTCGTGGCCATGAGGGGAGTTGCTTCAGAGTGCGCTATTGGCTGACGTCGTAAGAACGCCGCGCCGTGCGTGCATGGCGGTGCGCGGTGAAAGTACGTGGCGCGCACTTCATACTTGTGCGACACCACAACCCTCGCCCCCCTCCCCAAACGCCGCGCCGTCGTGGCGTAGGGCTGAGGGCCACGGCGACGGCACTGGGAGGAGGGCCTGGGCGGGGGCGTTACTGGTGGGACAGGCGTCCTAGCAGAGGCTGGGATCGAGACGCCGTCCGCGCCCCGGTATCCACCTTACGATCCCCCGGAAAACCCACCAAAACGAGGGGTAGGAAGCACGCCTCCGCCCAGAGGGAGCAGGTCATCTTCTGAGGTGCGTGGCCCAGGCGGCGGGGGCACGCACGGTCCCGGAGTCCCTCTCGGTGACACTGTCATCTGCGGCGGCGGAGGCGCGTCCACCTCTATGGGGATGATCTCGTAGTCCGGGGACGCTGGGCCCGGCGGCGAGCGATGTGGACGTGCTCCCTGGCGACGAACTGGGTCTGGAATCAAGAAACCCGAGACAGGATCGCGCGGCCTGTGCAAGCGCAATTGGTTTGCGTGGCGCTGCAGCTCCGACCCTGTGGAAGAACGTACAACATACATATTGCGACCGAGCACACGCTGAATGGTACCCGGTAGCCATCTCTTCTTGCTTTTGAGAATCAAGAGGAACACTGTCCAAATCCACGGCGTGTATGACATTTACAGAATGAATTGTTCTCGCACTCTGCGAAGCACTGTTCCTAACGGCACCGTTCTTTGAAAGTTTGTTTTGCATACACACTGTAGCAGACGTTGCCCACATTCGCGCACCTGTCGTGCGCCAGAAGCACAAACTTTTTGCGACTTTCAATAGAAAATAAGCCTGTGCAATTTCAGCTTGATACTGGTTCGGCTGTCACATTAATTAATAAAGACACTTATGAATTTCTGGGTTCGCCAAAATTGTCGCCGTCTCAACAAGTGCTAAAAGCTTATACAGGTCAAAATATTCCCGTGCTAGGAACATGTAGCCTGCCCGCCTCTTTTCAAGGTGTAACAAAAACAGTTGCTTTTGTTGTTCTACAAGCCAAATCTACACAGAACATTTTTGGATTAGATCCATTCGACTTGTTTGGCTTATCAATTCAAAGAGATGTGCTTCAAATTTCGTCAGTAGTGCCTCAGGACAAAATCAATGCCCTGTGTGAAAAATATAGTGACTCCTGTTTCTGCGAGTCAGTGGGCCTCGCCTTTAGTTCAAATGTTCAAATGTTTGTAGAACTTATGGGACTTAACTACGGGGTCATCAGTCCCTAAGCTTACAAACTACTTATCAACTAGCTAAGACTAAGGACGGCACAAATATCCATGCCCAAATGTTCAAATGTTTGTTAAGCTTATGGGACTTAACTAAGGGGTGATCAGTCCCTAAACTTACAAACTACTTATGAACTACTTACGAACTAGGACGGCACAAATATCCATGCCCGAGGGGGGATTCGAATCCCCGACCTTAGTGGCCGTGCTGACCGTGACTGGAGCGCGGCACCTCGGCCACCGCGGCCAGCTATCCATGCTCGAGGGGGGATTCGAACCCCCGACCGTAGTGCCCGCGCAGACCGTGACTGGAGCGCCTCAGTCTCCTCGGCCACCGCGGCCGGCTGGCCTTTAGTAATTATAACCAAGCCGACAGGAAAACTTCGTCTCTGTGCGGATTTCAAATCAACAGTGAACAGTCAAACAATTGTAGACACTTATCCCTTGCCCAGACCTGAGGTACTGATGGACATATTAGGACAGTCTCGCTTCTTTTCTAAGATTGATTTATCAGAGGCATACTTACAGATTCCGCTTGATGACGAGTCAGAAACGTTTTTCGTCATTAATACTCACATGGGCCTTTTTCAATTTCAACGCCTACCCTTTGGCAGTTCTTCCGCCCCCGCTATTTTTCAGCGCTTTTTGGAACAGCTGACAGTTTCTGTACCGTGTTGCTCGAACTATTTAGACGATATTGTGGTCTCGGGACGCACAGTTGAAGAACATTTATCAAACCTGGAGTGCCTTTTCAAAGTGTTGACTGCAGCAGGTCTACGTTGTAATAAAGCAAAGTGTTCATTTTTTCAAACTGAAATAAAGTATCTAGGCTATGTGATAAATGCCCAAGGAATCCCATCCTCGTCGCCACTTTTGTATCCCATCCTCGTCGCCACTTTTGTGTCTTAGTTCCACCGGTTGTCGTAGGTGTCGGTGGCCGAGTAGAAAGAGACCGACACAGGAAAAAGGATGCATGCGTGTGCAGGTACGGAGGTGACCAACCAGTGGGACAGCAGAAACTAGAACACTAGACTAAATTAGAACAAGATATATATATTTTGTGGAGTCTTTGTAATACTTAACTTTTACATAGTTCTTGACTGCAGAATGCTGATACATAGTTTAGATAGAGGCCTGCCTACTGATGATTCCTAGTGCCTATCCGATAGCCAAGTCTTAACTGGTGTCTATCTGATTCCCAAGTGAACGATGCAGCAGTCGTGGCCACGAGCGGAGTTGCAGCAGAGTGCGCTCGTGGTTGACGTCGTAAGAACGCCGCGCCGTGCGTGCATGGCTGCGCGCGGCGATAGCACGTGGCGCGCGACACCACAAAACTAACTAAGGACAACACACACACCCATGCCCCAGGGAGGACTCGAACCTCCACGGCGAGCAACCGCGCGCTCCGCAGCGAGACGCTTTAGACCGCTCGGCTATTCCACCGCGGCATATTGACTCATATTTAGGCCATGCAGGGACCTGAGTTCCTGTAATCTCTTCTATCTCGGGGAGTATGTTAATTACGCATATTGGCCTATAAGATTTGGGAACCGCTAGTTCCAGTCAGATCCTTCTTTAATGAGGACAGCCTTCGAGGTTTTCCACAACAGAGGCACAATGCCCAGTCATAGGGCGTCATTGAGAAGTGTCATTAGGAATGGTTTAATAAGTGGTACAATTTGTATAAGTGTTACCGGTAGTAAGTTGAATGTGTATCTGTGCCGAGTTTCAGAAAAATGAAACACCACTGTTTCGATATATTTCGTCTGTTCCGCTTGCCTGCATTAGTGGTCTGAAACACAGCAGTATCAGTATCGAGCGCAAAAGTGAACCGAAATACAGCGGAATGAAACAGATCTGCGTATCGAAACATTCTTTCGAAACAATGATACAGTGAGCAACTCTAACATCTTGTAATAAAAACCATTCCGTCCGACAAAAGCGGTCGGGTTATGCGGGATGAGCTAAATAAAACCCAAACGGGCGAATGTCAATCACTGTACGTTTATGTGCTTGTTTGGGTGCGCATATGACCTGCGTTGTTAAAATTATGGCTATATCCTTAGTTTCACACTTCCAGAATGGAAATGAACGAATAACAGGAATAACGTATAAGGAAGATTACATATTATCTTCTCGGTGTACCCAAGAAAATGAAATTTAGAGCCGCGGTGAAGTAGCAGAGCGGTCTAAGGCGCCTTGCTGCGGAGCGCGCGGTTGCTCGCCGTCGGAGGTTCGAGTCCTCCCTGAGGCATGGGTGTGTGTGTTTGTCCTTAGGTAAGTTTACCTTAGTTTAAGTAGTTTGTGAGCTACGGATTGATGACCACGCAGTTTCGCCCGATAGATTACAAACATTTGATTTGAAATTTAGACAATTTTGGCTGGAACACTACACCACTAAGGAACAGTAATACACTACCCAGTTAGTAGCTGCTTAAGTTCTATTCTCAGAGTAGTACAGAATATGTGTTGAAGGAACTCTTTATATCGCCTAACTACAGACAAACGTGAGATAACTGAAGCGGTGATTCAGGCAGGGTTAGAGTAGGCAATCGGAGACGTTTTGACAGTGGCAGGATTAGTTATATAATTAGTGATCATACGATTGTTTGCCAGAACGAGGGAGGAGAAGGAATTGAGTCATCACAAAAATTAATTGGAATAATGTGACGATTTCACATTTATACTGCTGGCCATTAAAATTCTTACACCACGAAGATGACGTGCAACAGACGCAAAATTTAAGCGACAGGAAGATGTGATATGCAAATGATTAGCTTTTCAGAGCATTCACACAAGCCACTTTGAACAGTGGCTGTTACATTTCAGATGTGTTACGACCGGTGGCTCTACCATTCATTCAATCCCTGTGAAACCCTACATTTCACCAGAATAATCCACGACTGTATGTTGCAGGTCCTGTATGGGCCTTTCTGGATAGGGAAAATGTTCGACTGCTGCACTGGCCAAACAACTGGCTCGTCACAATACGCCAGTCACTACTCTTGATGATCTGTGGTATCGTGTTGAAGCTGCATGGGCATCTGTACGTGTACACGCCATCCAAGCTCTGTTTGACTCAATGCCCAGGCGTATCAAGGCCGTTATTACGCCCAGAGGTGGTTGTTCTGCCTACTGATTTCTCAGGATCTATCCGCCCAAATTGCGTGAAAATGTAATCACATGTCAGTTCCAGTATAATATCTTAGTTCCATGAATACCCGTTTATCATTTGCAATTCTTCTTGGTGTAGCAATTTTAATGGCTAGCAGGCGCAGATAGGTGTGAAAACTACAGAACCATCAGTTTAATGTCATGGTTGCAAAATATTAACATAAATTATTTACAGAAGGAAGGAAAAGCTGGTAGAAGCCGACCTTGGGGAAGATCAGTTTGGATTCAGGAGAAATGTAGGCACACGAGAGGCAATAGAAGATAGATTAAGGAAAGGCAAATCTACATATCTAGCTTTTATAGATTTGCAGAAGGCTTTTGACAATGTTGACTGGAATAAACTCTTTCAAGTTCTGAAGCAAGCAGGAGTAAAATATAGGGAGAGTAAGGTTATTTGCAACTTGTACAAAAACCAGACAGCGGTTGTCAGAGTTGAAGGACATGAAAGGGATGCAGTGGTTGGGAAGGGAGTAAGACAGAGATGTAGCCTTTGTCCAATGTTATTCAATTTGTACATTGAGCAAGCTATAAAGGAAATCAAGGAGAAATTTGGAGAAGGAATTAAAGTTAAGGGTGAAGAATTAAAACATTGCGTTTTGCCGACGACATAGTAATTGTGTCAGAGACAGCAAAGGACGTGGAAGAGCAGTTCTACGGAATGGACAGTGTGCTGAAAGGTGCATGTAAGATGAACATTACCAAGAGTAAAACTAGGGTAATGGAGTGTAGTCTAAGAAAATCAGGTGATGCTGAAGGAATTAGATTAGGTAATTTATATCTATAAATGTGAATGTCTGTTCGATGTACGTTTATCATGTCTGAACCGCAAGACATAAAGAGCTAAAAATTTGTACAGATAGTAATGTCTGCCCGGGAAAGGCTTTAGGCACGGTTTTATGGCGATCGGATAGCTATTTATCTATATACATTAATGTGAATGTCTGTTCGGTTTACGCTTATCACGTCCGAACGACAAGACGCAGAGACTTAAATATTTGTACAGTTACTAACTTGTACTTGAGGAAGGTTTTGGGCACAGTTTTATAGCGATCTTATAGATATTTAGTAATTTGAAGAATATAACGCGAAATGCGGAACAATAATTACTCTTTGAAAATTATATTTACTCTTTGAAAATGGTTTTATTGGTTCCATTGTTGCTTGAGGTTTGATAATGAGAAAAGAGTGGAGTATATTGGGATGCAAAGTTATCGGTTTATATAAAGTTCTACGTGTGTGTGTGTGTGTATGTGTGTTAATATTTCGCTCTGCAGCGAAAACTACAGAACGCAAACGATGGTCAGTGTGTAATTGTTGTCCGAAGTCTCTCGCTGTACACCACAGCAGTTCCATGCCGATAGCTATAAGGGTGTGGAAGGTATGGTGTTTGGAAGTCGTCAAATTATAAATATAATTATTCCACATCGCATCAACGGGTTCTACACAAATCTGTAGTTTTGTTCCGATATTCATGAAATTTTGCACACTCTACCTCAAAAACAAGGGGAATATCACCGTATGTATAAAATTTCGTTCAATGCATGGTGGAGGGTACTTAACTTACGGAATTTTAGCAAATGCATAGTTTTGCTCCAATCTTTATGAATTTTTGCACACATGAGCTTTGAACCAAGAGGAAGATCACTGGGAACATAAATGTTTGTATGTTACATGACATACGGTACCTTTCAGAAAACTTCGCCGAGAGAGGGAAAGGTGGAAACGAACAGAGAGATGGGAGAGAAAGAGGTGGATGCAGAGAGAGGAAGAAGGAAGGAAGCTTGGAGTTTAACGTCCCGTCGACAGCGTGGTCATTAGAGACGGAGCTTACGCTCGGATGTTTGGATAAGGATGTGGAAGGAAATCGGCCGTGCCTTTTCACAAGAACCATCCCGGCATTTGCCTGGAGTGATTTAGGGAAATCACGGAAAACCTAAATCTGGATGGTCGGAGGTGGATTTGAACCACCGTACAGAGAGAGGGTGGAAGGTGATGTGGACTACGAGAGCGTGGGATAAATAAACATCCGGGCAACGCCCGGTTTACAGCTAGTGAGACAATAAAAGTAGTAGATGAGTTTTGATATTTGGGCAGTAAAATAACAAATGATGGTCGCAGTAAAGAGGATATAAAATGCAGAATGGCAATGAGTAGAAAAGCTTTCTTGAAAAAGAAAAATTTGTTAACATCGAATATTGATTTAAGCCTAAGGAAGTCCTTTCTGAAGGCATTTGTGTGGAGTGTTGCCTTGTATGGGAGTGAAACATGGACGATAAACAGTGCGGACAGGAAGAGGATAGAGGCTTTTGAATTGTGGTGATACAGAAGAATGCTTAAGATTAGGTGGGTGAATCGCATAACTAATGAGGAGGTACTGAACAGAATTGGGGAGAAACGGAATTTCTGGCATACCTTGACTAAAAGAAGGAATCGATTGGTAGGAGACATTCTTAGACATCAAGGAATTGTGAGTTTAGCGTTGGAGGGAAGTGTGTGGGGTAAAACCGTAAAGAGGGTCCGCCTCCGTTGCTCAGCGGTAGCGACACTGACTACCACGCAGGAGGCCGGGTTCGATTCCCGGCAGGGGACTGGGTGTTGTGTGTTGTCCTAATCATCAACATTTTGTCATCATTGGCATGTAATTCGCCCACGCGGCGTCAACTAAAAAGACTTACACTAAGGCGGCGGAACAATCCCGCAAGGGATCTCCCGGCCAAGAAAGCCATCCGCTCATTTCATTTCCACCGCAAAGAGGAAGACTAAGAAATGGATACAGTAAGCAGATTCAGACAGATATAGGTCTACATCAAACCAGTTTGTAGACAACAACAGTGTATATAAAAATCTCGTGCTACTACCTTTCAATCCCATGCTAGAGAAACTGGAGTGTATGAATGAAATATGAACCTGTTTCCTAGCATAAAACTTTTTGGCTCACTTTAGATTACGCTAGTAACACTAAAAGTGGGCCTTTGCGATCGTCTTTTGACAGCTCTAAATTTAACTAAAAATAACGGCTTAACTATTCATCTGAGACAAAAATTAAATTTGTAGAGGAGAAAATTCTCTACAACTTTGCTCTCTTATGTTTTTTTCATATCTCGTAGCGTTTCAAAGATATTTGCAAAAATAACGGCGATTTTGGGATGTCTGTCTGTCCGTCTGTCTGTAATGTGTTTCCTGTTTTTAAGGCGAACCGTTCAACCTATCAGAACCAAATTTTACAGACATGATTGTAGGCCGCCAGACACGAGAACCTCCGTTTTTCAAATTTTTCGGACAAAAAATACGGTAGTAATACCTAAAAAAGCCGTTTGTAATGTAATTGTAATTGCAAACGAACCGTTCATCTGACACGAAAATTGAATAACCTAATTGGTAGAGGAGAAAATTCTCTACAACTTAGCTCCCTTATGTTTTTATCATATCTCGTATCGTTTGAGATATATTTGCAAAAATAACGGAGATTTGACACCCTCCATTGAATTAACGAAAACCGGCCGTTCGGAGATTTCACGTGACATTCCTTGACCAGAACTCTGGCATACGCCATCTTGCGTTGCGTATTTGATGATTTTCTTATTGTAACTTACACGTTGTCATTTCAAAGCAATGGCGCATTGAAGAATTGACAAAAACACATCGTTCTTAGTACGATAAATGATAATCTAGTGTCTACAAATGTCATATTAGCATCAGTTAACAACGGCCATCAATAGCATGAAATTAAAGAAACCATCTTTTGATTGAAAACCGTAGCGTAGTGGGCAAGGCGTTGGACTGTGACGCTAATGGTCGGGGGTTCGGAACCGGCCACCCCCTATTTATTTATTTTCCCCTAAAAGGGTTTCAACACTCTTATTACTTAATTTTTTATTATTTAGGTTATTATTTTGGTCCAAAATGTTTGCAAAAACTCATAAAACTAAATCTAATTGGGCCGTAAAACACGTCAGTGCGATTTTTTTGTAGTAGACATAAGATGCATTTGATATCAGTGCCGGATCTGAGATATTTCGGAACCTGCCCCCTTTCCATCTGCTCGGTGTTCAAGTTTCTGTGCCTGCACCCCGCTGTCTTTCTTTTAAAAGCTGTGAGCTCTACTTTATAAGATGGCTGCACTGGAAGTAGAGGCAGGGATTGCCCTATCAGCCAGTGCTCTATGATCCGAACAGAAGCTTCCACCCCCAACATCCTCCGCTCAACATCGGGGTCCGCTATACAGGGGCGGCGGGGAAGGGGGGCATCTGTAAGTGCGAGAAAAATAATTGTGCGTTAAATACTAACGAAAAGGGAAATACTATTAATGCAAACATCAATACGTTATAGTCAATGTCTGTTGCCTACACTTCCATTATTATACGAGGCCTATTATTGTGTGATTGGGAGTATCCATTTGGTCTTTACCTCCTGCTGTGCAAATGTTCTCCGCTGGCTCCGAGACCATATTGTTGCGATTCTCTGGCCTATTGTTAAGAGGTTCACAGCAGCCATGCAACAAGCATGTGAACAGTGTTGCTCCTGATGAGATGGGTCAGCTCACAATCGACATGATCTGAGGATGATCTCTATTGATCGAAAACGCTCATCGTAATAAAATAAAATAAATATCATATTGTGATCTACACTGCTGCAATTATTATTCATGATAGATACTAGCTGGGTCAAGCACACGGCTCGATTCCGCCCGTCTGAAGGCTCCAGAAGCTCTCTTATTCATACGGTTTCACCCCCCGGAAGACGGTAATCGGATCATTATTAAATGTTATCTGTGGGTGTCTTGTCTAAATATATTCATTACATCTCGGTCAAGCACCTCTTGTTTGCCCCCTCCCTCCCTCACCCACCCAATTAGATATATTTTGGTTAAAAGATCTGCTGAAAGTCTTACCTCGACTTGTTTGTGCTTGCTTCAACTAGAGCTGCGGCGTCGGCCTACCAAGCTTATTTATTTCACACTTTTGTTCCAAGCTTAAAGTTGAGTATTTTGTTTCCAAAAGATATTGAACGTTGCACCTTTTTCTTTGATAATGAATACCAAGAACATATGAATATGCACATGAACACTAAAACTCAGTAAGTAACTGATTACACTGTTTAGTGACAGTAACAAAATGAATCTCTTTGAGGAAGAGACAAGGTACCTTCAGGTCACGTGACACTAAGCAGCACCTCTCCTAACCCTACGCATGTGCAAAGGCCTCTCTCTCCATCTTTCCAAACAATAAAATATTTGATAAAGCGAAGCTTATAAATGTGATTTACTATCAAAATCGCGACACATTTACTAAAATATACGCGATCAGCGGGGCCCCAAACAAACAAGTTACTGAAAAATGATTTAAAATAATTACCACCACGCTGAATCTATTCTTACTTCTACGGAATTTAGGTATCATTATTTGAATACATCACGTCTGGTAACATTATTACTCGCCTGTGGGCCACTATCATTACAAAGATAACCCACCAAAATGTACGACAATCTGCCAGTTAACACTAAATTGTACGTAATTACTGTAACACTTGCGTGAGCAGGGTAAGCAATAGTAACAGACCCTCTGTTACCAGAAATACTTTGTACTGGCCACCATGTGGCACAACGTACACCCTGATCACACTGCACAAAGAAAACCGTCATAATTCCGAGATTAATCCTCCACATTTATGCATTAAACAAATCGAAAACACACGAGGAACAAATTATGACTAATAAAAGACTACCAGTGCACCAACTTCAATTTACCCATTTCGTGCGCAAAAAAAAAAAAAAAAAAAAAAAAAAAAAAAAAAAAAAAAAAAAAAGAGAAAAGAAAGAAGATCACTATAAATTTCAATAAAACCCCTCAAAATGAATATGTACCAGAAACAACTATAAAACCCGTTCAACGATAATTCAATAAATAACCGACTAAGCAGCAACTTTGACCCACGACAAAGCACAGACCATCTCGATCTGGTCCTATCACCTGAAATCTCCCAAAAAATTTTAAAATTGATACCTATTGATTACGTCCCCAAACAACCGTTGGTGAAAGCATCACCATGAGCAACATTGCTGAAGATTCTCACCAAATCGTTACCAAAATCTCCGCGACACTAGCGAGCAGCTCTCCTCATGTTCGCACTCCATCAAGCCAAGAACTGATCTTCTCTCGCTAGGCGTCACCAGAGCCAACCGTCCCCACTTAAAATCTCGTCACCGAGTGGCCGAAACTTCACCGCCTTCGCAAACCCCTGCCTTGACCAGATCGACCCTCTACTTCAAAGGTCAAACAAAACCTTTGTTTCTAGGCAGTACTTGGCGCCACTAACTAAATAACAACATTGGCACAACCAAAGATTACAATATTGCCCATTTTACAAACATTAAAAAATATATATATTATTGCATTCCGCTCACACTCCATAACAATGAAGGAGGGGGAAATTAGGATAGGCCGCGGCGGAGCGGCCTAGCACATTGAGGCGCTATGTTACGATGCGTCAAGTCGTTCCCCGTCGGGGGTTCGAATCCCCCTTCTTCATGGATGTTGCTGCTGTCTTTAGTATAAGGTAGTTCACAAGTAGTTTGTAAGTTTAAGGACTGATGACCTCGCAGTTAAGTCCCATAAGCTTTACAAACATTTAAACTCTCTCTCTCTCTCTCTCTCTCTCTCTCTCTCTCTCTCTCTCTGTGTGTGTGTGTGTGTGTGTGTGTGTTTTCATTTTTTATTATTTATTTATTTTCTTTTCCTTAATACGATAGTGACTTGTAAAAAGAAACGTACAAAATAAAGTGTACACCTTCGCCATCTCTGTTTGTACAATTCCTTTTACAGACTGCAACACCTACCACAAAGTGTTGCTGTGTTGCTGGCCATTCTCAAGTGAATCAATTCAAATTTCATTCGTTAAGTTGACATAATGAGACAGCGGAGCAATGAAACGAAATGACAGTCTCGTTTTAACAGGAACATGTATTGTTGTCGCTGTTGTGTCGTGACTTGCCAGATGGGCAGTGATTCCACCTGACACCTAGGAGACAGAGTCAGTTGCTTCACCCGATGTTGGTTCCTGTCCTTATCTTGCGTCTGAAGATCATCAGAAGGCGAACGACGCCTCTTCTTGTGTTTCTGCGGAGAGCGCTGTTTGCGGACGTGTTGTTTCGTGTCAAGAGGGCGGTCGGCATTCATCTGACAATGTTCCCATAGTGATGAAGGCAGACGTCGGTACAATTCCTGTTTAGTCATCCACAGTGTATTTAGCAGAAATCTAAAAATAAATAGGAACTTAAGGGACCTACTTGTTAACAAAAAGGGACCTAAGGAACTCTAAAGGGACCAACAGTGATACGAAATACGAGACATTAATAAATTTCTTTTTAATGAATAACCCTGCACAATGACATATTTCTTTATTTATTTAATAAAGAAGTCGTGTTTGTACTTTATTTCTTTACTGCTAATGTATTTTGCCCTTTGTAGGCATGTAAGAATGATTAAAGATTAAAGCCAGCTGTAACATGATAGGTGCTTCAATTAAACTTTATTCGAGTTATTAAAATATGACAACATGTGTATTCCAATTTGGAAAAAAGGTACTTTAGGGGCCAAATTGAAAAAAATAGGTACCTTTTCGGTTGTTGTTGATGTTATGGTCTTCAGTCAGGAGACTGGTTTGATGCAGCTCTCCACCCTACTCTATCCTGAGCAAGCCTTTTCATCTCCTCGTAACAACGACAACACACATCCACTTGAATCTGCTTATTATACGCGTCTCTTAGTCTCCCTCTGCGATTTTTACCCCACACACTTCCCTCCAATGCTAATTTTACGATTCCTCGAAGTCTAAGAATGTGTCCTACCAAACGATCCCTTCTTTTAGTCAGGGTATGCCAAAAATTACTTTTCTCACCAAGTCTATTCAGTATCTCTTCATTAGTTATGCGATCTACCCACCTAATCTTCAGCATTCTTCTGTAGCACCACATTTCAAAAGCCTCTATCCTCTTCCTGTCCGCACTGCTTATCGTCCATGTTTCACCCCGGACAAGGCAACACTCCACACAAATGTCTTCAGAAAAGACTTCCTTACACTTAAATTAATATTCGATGTTAGCAAATTTCTCTTTTTCAAAAATGCTTTTCTTCCCATTGCCATTCTGCATTTTATATCCTCTGTACTGCGACCATCGCATGTTATTTTACTACCCAAGTAAAAAACTCATCTACCACCTTTCATTGTTTCATTACCTAATCTAATTCCTTCAGCATCACCTGATTTTCTAAGACCACATTCCATTATTTTTGTTTTGCTATTGTTAATGTTCGTTTTATACGCTCTCTTCAACACACTGTCCATTCCATTCAATTGCTTTTCCAGGTCCTTCGCTGTCTCTGACAGAATTACAATGTCATCAGCAAAACGCAAAGTTTTTATTTCTTCCCCCTGAACTTTAATCCCTACTCCAAATTTTTCCTTGCTTTCCTTCACCGCCTGCTCGATGTACAAATTGAATAAGATTGGAGAAAGGCTGCAACCCTGTGTTACTCCCTTCCCGACTGATGCTTCCCTTTCATGCCCTTCGAGTTGTGCAGGTATGGCACGACCGGGAAAAGGCTGTGGGCGTTTTCCGGACGGGGTTTGACAGGACCAGCAAATCATACTCGGACACGAGTGTTGCGGTGTAACGAAATGATTGTATTTCAGAAAAGGGGATACAAATTCTGATGTTAAGGCCTGAGGAGAGCCACCAGTGGTACTACAGAAGTAATCATTATGATGATTTAAGTAGGAGAGCGAGCCCAGGGGGCTGCAGAGCGCTGAGCGTGCTATCGGGGCGAGAGCCGGCGGCAGACAGACCTTTACCGTCTATAACGATCTCGCAGCTAGGCAGTAGTGCTGAATCTACGTAATTGCATTAATGCTGTAATTGGTTGCGAT
This sequence comes from Locusta migratoria, assembly GCA_026315105.1. NCBI lineage: Eukaryota > Metazoa > Arthropoda > Insecta > Orthoptera > Acrididae > Locusta > Locusta migratoria. The sequence continues at coordinate 29,392,819 of CM048744.1, forward strand.
ACGCGGTGTGGACTTAAGCATAGGTGCTCTGATCAGCGGGTTCCGCGCCCGCAGTTGCATGGATCGGCGACACGTGCCGGTTGCTGAGCACAAATCGAATCGGACCAGGGGGTTCAGAATGCGCGCGGCAGCGGAAATGTGTCGCGCATGACGCAAACGTATGGCAGGGGACATCGGACTACCTCTGTCCTAAGGCACGTGCGGCAAGACATGAAAAATCATGTCGAAAGTTACGGGAAAAAATGAAAAATATAATACTGCTGTTCTCCACTGGTGTACACTCCTCCCCCTTCCATGGGAATGGTTTACCATTCGCAAAAATTAGTGAAATTACAAAAAAAGTTCCATGGTTGGTGACGGCGGGTAAAAAGGGTCTGTTACAAATTATATTCACACTTATAAATAGAAATAATTATATGAAAGTACAAATTTCTTCTCTTGAGTGGTGGCGTAAGCCAAGGGCGCCTTGGTCGGCTCACAAAGCTTCGGGTGGGATGGCCGGTAGCAGTGCCCCAGCAGCGTGTTGGTCAGAAGTTGCTGGCTCCTGGCGGTCAGCTGACGACCGGAATGGCAAGGCTGAAACACTTTCACACTTGCCTTAGCGAGGTGCCCATTTGTGCGGTAGCGTGCCTCCTCAAGAGGTTTTAATGAGCGCAGCGTAGGTGGGCAATATCCTATAAGAATTAATAGTATTAAGATAGGGTAATCTAAAGTTATACATAATAGGAATAGTGCTCCATTTACGGGCTTACTAAGTCTTTGAAACAAGAGTACCTACATTTACATCAAGCAACATAAACAATAAACACAACGAAGGTGTGGCCTAACACTAAGTTACAATATTAATATCAACTATCAAAGAGGGATTTTACAGTACGGTTGGTTATAGATTAAATGCAAAATAGTTATCTTTCTCGACAGGAGAAATGTACAACAAATGTAACAACATTATGAGGATCTGAATTAACCTCTCTTGAAATGCAAAATACGTTACAAAAACTATATTCTTAGTGCTAAGGTATCTTAAAAAATAAGGGTGGACCATGCCTTTATATAAGATTTCACTTATGGAATGTGCCATGCGGATGGCATTCTGGAACCTCTGCAGCAGTGTTTTGTCTGAACCAACTGCATCATCGCTTTCGACATAAATCCCATACAATTAGTGCAACCACGACAAAGGTAAGAGGGATAGCGTTGGTACTTGGTAGCATCACAGTCCTATGGTAATTTGGCCTTTCTCATGTTTTAGTAACTTGTTTAGCAAATAGTGGGGATGGTAATTATTAAAGTCAGGCATTTTCAACCAGTTGGTGGACGCAGGCATAGCAGTGGATAAATGCAGCATATTGTAGTGAAGTGCAACTGTGCAGGTACTTTGGATGTAGGATTAACAAGGTCGCAATGTGAACGGTTGACCAGCAATCCACTGCTGAGATCCTGACACGGTAAGTGAGTGATGCAAGGTATGTAGTCTATCCTTTCAGAAAGCACTCCAGAATCGGAAGGCTGAACTTGGAAATGCGGTAGCCTCAGGCGCGTACCAATACAGATAATAAGATTACTATTTCATTGTTGCCAAAATATCCGCGACAACAATCACCAATACGAGCGCAAACAGGCACGGCAACAATGCCAAAAGTGGTTATAGTGGACGAACCCCACACAGGTCCATTAATATTCGTTCAAGTCACGCCAAGGATGATTCTATGTAGTATCAAGTCCGGTCACTTAAAACTGGAATTAAACTGTAAGCGGCGGAAGTTGTGAAGGGCAGTAAACTTCCGAATTATCGTCTGAATGAGTGTAGTAGAGAAGCAGCGGCTTGTAAACGGCGACAAATTTGCAAGTCACGCGCAACAGGAGTCAGAAGTGTAAGTTGCTATCTGTCGGGAGCTGACTGGCAGCTACAATCACGGGGTACAGTGACAGGGTGGCAGAGCATTGTCTATCTGGAATTAGCTGACGAGTGCGGATGGCTGGCGAGCTAACTGAGTAGGCTGACTGCGCATAATTCAACCTGTGCGGACTGCTGCGGTGTTAACACGGTTCCTGTGTAAAACGTATATGGCATTAGCAACGATCAAATACGCAAAAGGCCACTAAGCCCCAATTCTGGTAGGTATTTATTTTACAATTCAGGAATTCTACTTTCAGTGCATTGAGCATCCTTAGGCGACGAGCGATGCTGACTATGAAGTTACAGAAACATAAAATTTTTATGCCTTTTATCTTCAGAAGTATCTTCTGGTTAGGGAAAAGGATCGAATGGCAAAATAGATTTGTGCAATACCGAACATAACGATAGTACTGGGCATATTAGTGGTTATAGTAGATGTTCCACTTTTCCACAAGAACATCGTACGGAATAGGTTCAGGTAGGAAGCATTACATGAAATTGTTTGGCATTTATAAGAACGATTACGTATGTGTTTCGATTGTGAAACAGAAGATTAGTACGGACGGACTGATGCCGGGCGGTCGCGGTGTGGCAGGTGTTGGCCACGTGCGCTACACAGTACACAGCTGACGGCGTCAAATGCAGCATCGGCAGGCGTCGAGTGGCTGCGGCTGGGAGGGGGGAGAGGCGGTGGACACTAGACAGTGACCCAGTGACGCCACGCGGCCTTGTGATCATACGGCGCGGCTAGGGCAGTCTGCTGAGAGCGCGAGGCGCTCCATCTGCTACTTCTACGTTGCAGCTCTTGTTCCTTACATTATTGTGTCCGTACTTGCAACAATGAAATTTCTAATGGCAAATCGAGGCATAATGGTTGACATTAAAAGGGTTTCCCAGTCTCAGATATCCTAGTTTACATATGAATCTTAATTCTAAACATAAGCAAAACGTATGTAGTAGGCGGCGGTATTACTAAAAACAAAAAGGCATGCGAAATAAAACATGTGCACTGGCTTAAACATTCCTATTTGTGTGCAAAGAGCATACAGCACCATCAATCCCTGGATCGTAATCCATAGGAATGCTTGTAACTTAATGCATATTTAGTGCGTGTAGAGGGAAGTTGAGCTTTCTTTTTACTAATTTCTCTTGAACGACCGGCCGATCTAGGTGCGGTTGAAACTGCAGCAGACGGATTTGGCGTCACTTGCCCATGATATGATTTTAATCTGTCGAAATGTACGACCACTGTGCGACCAGATAATTGAAATTCTGCATTAACGGGTGACGTCAAACGTATGATCTGATATGGTCCTTCGATCAAAGGAGTGAATTTTTTAGTTCGCCCCTTTTTAATGACTGTATTTCTCAACAATACCCAATCCCCGGGCTGATAAGTGGGTAAAGTGGCTCCTTTGTTTCCACGCCGCAATTGACGAGCAGTGGCTCTTTTGTTGTTCTTTTGCACCTTTTTCCAAATGGTTTTTAAGCGACGGGCCAGGTTTTTCACCTCTTGAGCGTCTACACCAGGAGGTAACTTATCTAATTCGAAAGGCGAATTCATAGGCGACCGTAAATGACCTCATACGGGGTGTGCTCTGTTGCTTCATGTATTCTGCTGTTATACGCTGACGCTATGAATGCTATATACTTATCCCAGTTGGTGTGCGTACTACTCACATAGTGAGATAACATTTTGACTATGGTTTTATGCACCCTCTCTACCCTACCATTGGCTTTAGGGTGGAAGGGCGTTGTTCGCCATTTCTTAATTCTCAGTAGCTTACAAACTTGAATAAATAACGTGGACATGAAATTTGATCCTCTGTCCGTAAGAATAGCTTCCGGGCTTCCAAAAGGCAGTATCATATGGTTAACAAATGCTTGGGCTACCGTTTCTGCAGTCATGTCTGCGAGAGGCACCAATATAGATACCTGGAGAAATGGTCAATGATAGAGAGAATGTATCTATTATTTTGCTGAGATTGCGGGAATGGCCCCACGACGTCCAAAGCAACGAGTTGCCATGGCCTAGAGCAGGGGTGGGCACGAGAGCTGCTCGCGCGGCTGCCCGCGAGCAGCGAGAGCCGCGAGGGCAGCGCTGAGCGGCCTTGAGAGCCAGCAGTGCGGGTGGCAGAGCTGTGCACAGTGCACGGGGGCAACTGTGCAGCTGTGAGGCGCTTTGTTGAGTAAGGACAAGCTGAAATACTGCACGTACAAAACACATGAGGTCGTTTTCCGTGAAAAGGGCACCGGTACAATCATATCTGCCACAGCATGTTTGAGTGGGATGTAAGTGTTAATAGTGCTTACCCGAAAATTGTGTATCCTGTACCATGCAACAGTTGCTCATGTAAGGATGAAACACAATTTCGAACCACTGTAAAACCTACTTTCGTGGCCACAAATAGGACATAGACGTAAAGAATTAAGATAAGACTCTTTTATTCTAAATTTTACCTTATGTTTTCACAGAATTGTGTAGATTTTTTTTTAACAAAATGTAACAAAACTGAACTTTCTGCAACTAAAAACCTGCTTCATTACAATGACGAGAAACTGGGTGGTCGGTCAGAAGGTAACAATTATTAAGGTTCATTACATCCTTAGGAGAGGATGAAAACTGACACCATTCTGAAGGGGGAAAAATTCCGGAACTCAAGACCTGAGAGCAATGGAAAAAGTTCCCTGCCTATGTCAGTGGTACCGCAACGAAGTTGTCGTGGTACGATAAAGAACTTCTCAAAAATAAATACATGGGAAAATTTGTAAGCTAAAGGGAAATAAAATATCCCTACTGCGGGAAGCAAAAACCTTCATCCTGGAAGAAGTAAAAGGGATTACTAAACTTAACTCCTATGATATATAGAAAACATAAAGGGCAAGAAACTTTATGATCACAAAGCCTATCAATTTCCTGTCAAGATAAACATCAAGGTGACATACACATAAAAGAATTCACTTCAGAGGAGAGGTACTACGAACAAAAAAGAAATAAGCATTAATTTACATAATTCTGGATTTATTTAAAATGATTTTGAACCAACATCTCGAAGTTATCGAGAACGAGTGGTTCCGCGTGGTGTAGTAACGTGCGAGGCTAGTCTAGTGTGAGTGGGGGGCACTGCTGGCTGGCGGAGTGGGGGGGGGAGCCGCGAGCAGGCCGTGTGAGCCGCTGAGAGCGCTCGCGCTGGCGAAACGGCATTTGCCCAGCCCTGGCCTAGAGGTTTCTGGTACAGTTTGTAGGGGTATTCGGGGTCTGGCAATTTGCGTTCTCTGAGCACAAGAGAGGCAACCACTTATATACTGATCTACATCTCGCCGGCGTGTCTTCCACCAATAACGAGTAGCAATTCGGGCATTAGTGGCTCTTTTACCACTGTGACAGGCTTGTATACTATCATGGCACTGTGCTAGGATCTGAGGTCGCAAAGATTTTGGTATGACAATACGGTTTCCTAAGGGGGTCTTTCTGTACAATACATCGTCTACAAGCACGAAATCTGGGTTGTTTACATATCCCTGACATTCCCCATCTGCTTTTTGTTCCTTTATTAAATCGTCAACAAGCACATTCTCCACATTTACGATTCTTATTTTGCGGCTAAGGGCGTCAGCATTCTGGTGCAGTTTTCCAGGTTTGTGTCTGACAACGTAATCAAATTCGCTAAGTCTCAGAGCCCACCTGGTTAAACGACTACTTGGATCCTTAAGGCTTAGCATCCACTGCAAAGCAGCATGATCGGTTACAACTGTAAACTGTCTACCATACAGGTAACATCTGAAATAGTTGATACCGAAAACTACAGCTAATAATTCCTTTTCGGTGGTGCTATAATTTTGTTCAGCCTTGTTAAGCTGACGGGAAGCATAACCAATAGGTTTTTCTTCTCCATCCTGCTCTTGGCTTAGGATACATCCCACAGCAAAATTCGAAGCATCACATGACAGAATAAATGGCTTTTCGAAATCTGGATGAATTAGCAAAGGAGAGCTAGTTAAAACCTCCTTAACCTGCTTCATGGCAGTATCACATTCAGGACTCCAATGAAATGCTATTCCTTTCTTCAACAGGTTAGTAAGTTGTTTGGTCACTGTGGCATAATCCTTTATAAAACGGCGATAGAAATTACATAATCCCAAGAAACTTTGCAGTTCTTTGACATTGGTAGGAACTGGAAAGGTTCTGACAGCTTCAGTCAAACGGGGATCTGGTTTCACTCCATCAGAACTAATAATGTGACCTAGGTACTGGACCTGTGATTCCGCAAAGAAGCACTTTTCTAATTTTAAACTTAGGTGTGCATCCTGGAGCCTCGTTAGAACATTCTTCAAGCGCTCCGCATGCTCTTCGAAAATACTATAATATCGTCAAGATATACAAGACAGGTGATAGGTTTCAGCCCACGTAATAGTAAATCGGCGAAACGTTGGAAGGTAGCAAGGGCATTTCTCAAACCAAAAGGCATTCTCAAAAATTCATACAACCCAGACGGAACAATGAATGCAGTTTTAGGTCGATCTTCAGGTGCTATTTCAATTTGGTGATAGCCCGATTTCATATCCAATGTAGTGAAGTATTTACAGTTTCCCAGTCTGTCCAAGGTTTCATCAATTCTTGGCAATGGGTAGGTATCCGGCGTGGTAACCTTATTTACGGCCCTCAAATCCACGCACATACGATACGATTTCTCTCCATTCACAGATTTTTTAGGCACAAGCACGATTGGTGACGACCAAGGACTAGCTGAAGGCTGAATGATTCCTGCCTCTAGCTGCTCCTGGATGATTTCATCAACCACAGGTTGTAGGTGATAAGGGAGCCGATACGCTTTTTTGCAATCGGTCTGGCATTCCCAGTAGGAATTTCATGATATACCAAATCAGTGGCAGGGAGGTACTTTCGGTCTGCAAATAACCAGGCATATTCTCTTAACACTGAGTATAATAGTTTCTGATCACCCTCGTTCAAATGGGTTAACTTCCTCTTTAAACACTCCTCTAATTGTGGCGTGACGGCAGGCACTTCAATAGGAAAAACTCTCGCTTCTCTCTTCGGATATTTGTTACTCTGAACTGGCGGCACTTCGCCTCTTTCCACACACTGCACGCTGGCTAAAACAGTCCCACGCGGAATTACAGCTACTTTCGTCCCGAAATTATCCAAGCTCACCGGTACTCTAAATTTTCCACCCTCTTTTTCGGCAATACACAGGCTTCTCTTAACATGAACTTGCATTGTATCCAGTACTTCATTTTGCGCGAACGGATCGATCAAAAGTGAGGTTGGATTCATCTCTAGAAGTTCAACTGTTACCCAAAGGATCTTTCCCGTTCCACCGTTTATTGTTTCAGGGCTTGTTGCCTTTACCACTGCAGTACGCGGCTTATCGGGGTTCGGAAAAACGGCGCCATTCTCCGGACCTCCTCGCGTTTGTTCAGTGTGAGCGCTGCCGAACCGATGAATTGCTTCACCGAGTTGTACGGTTTGCGATCGGTAATCAATAACACCCTGAAACTGGTTGAGAAAATCGTTCCCTATGATTACGTCAAACTTTCGTCCCTTCTTGGGTAATACTTCCATCTCGAACGGGTATCTTTCTTTTCCTACTTCCAGGTTAACACAACAGGCCCCCAATGGCCAAACTAGATTATCGCCTAATCCACGGATACGGCAACGGGGCGGTTTTAATGGTCTCTTGTCGTCTTTGGACAAAAACAAAATGCTCACTTGAGCTCCGGTATCTACTAACAACTTAACGCGTTTCTCTCCTATCTTTCCTAGTAACATCACGTTTGCCACCTCAGTGTTCCCATCGAAATTTATTGGGTTTATGATTTTTAACGGGGGCGGGGAGGGGTGGCTACACCAGCCCCCCGACCATTTCCCCGTCGGTTTTGACTGTTCCCTCGATTTGCAGGCGTGACGTATCGGTAATGTGCTTGCCCATTCTGATTCTGCCGACAGTGCATACCCAAATGCCCCATAGAGCGGCAGTGTGGACAATAGGGAGCAAGACACTCGTCTGCATTGTGGCCGTCGCGTTTGCACCGACCGCACCTGGCTTCTTGTGCAAACACTCGCTTCGGCTCACGGCTACGCATCGGCGCGGCTACAAATCTACTCGCCTCTTCGCGTAACATGGCCAATCTAACAGCCTCGTGCAATGTAGTGGGGGAGGAAACCTTCACCTCGCTTCCAATCTGCGGATCTATACCTCTAATAAAGACATCCACTGCCCTGGCTTCAGCCTCTTCAAGCAACACCTCATTACTTACCGCGTCTCCGGTTAAGGTGTACGTTTTACACGAAACAGATCTAATCCGGTCCGCGTATGCATCAAAACACTCACCGGCCTTCTGCCTCATCGTAGAAAGCTGGTCCCGGTAATAACTAGTACCCCTCTTATCGGTAAATCTCTGAATTACTCCTTGCGCCAGTACTTCAAAATGTGTGGCGTCTCTCAATACGGCTACTGACTCCACAAATGTGCGTGCGTCCCCAATTAATTTGAGCCTCAGAACATTAAAAAGGAATTCGTCTGGCCACTGGCACAAACGGCCAACGTCACGGATATTCTGCAGAAAACTTTCGACATTCTCATTATTCTTTCCAGAAAAGGAAGCAATAAAATTTACCGCTGGAAAAGTATTGGTTAAACTACCAACTGAATTCACTACCGAAGTGGCGGATACCTCTCCCACCTTGTTCAGTGACTCACGTACAACTCCTTTTTTTTTTCCTTTACCCGCTAATCCTTCAATACGCCCCAGCAAGTCTGTAAGCCGATCTTCCTCCTCTTCATACTCAGGTGTTTGTGTCTCGGCTTCCATGGTATCCACCACAAGGCGAGATTGATACCTCCTAACCATATTTGCTAAATCCTCGCATTGCACGTCTAACTGATTAATCCTTTCCACCAAGGCACGGTTTTTCTCTAACAACAATGCAATTTGCTCCCTTTGCAAGTTTACCGTTTCCTTCAAGACGCAAAAGGCTTCACTTTCCCCAATATCCACTTGAACGTCAACATTTCTCGCTTGTTGCTCAGCTAAATGCTTCTGAAGGCGTGCATACTGCCTCTCAAACTCTGCTTGCCCCACCACAAGATTAGAAACTTGCTGTGGTAAGGAGTCTACAATTTTATCCTCACCATTTCCAGTGACTATGTCCCGCGGGGATCCTTCACGTGACATTGTTATAAGTTAAGGGACAGAACTTAGTTAAAAATTACGTTGCTGCGCCAATGAAACACTTTAGAAGGATGATTTAGAACGTGGCTGACAGCACTTACTTCAACTATTTATTGGTGCGGTGACGGCGAGACGGACTGCAGGCAGCAGAAGGCGGCGACGGGCGACGGCAGCATCAGCAGCGGATGGACAGTGTCGGATTCCGGCATCAGATACTGGACCCTCGACTGTTACGGCGACGTACGGCGGTAGCGGCTGAGTCGGCTACCCAGCCGGTGGCAGCGCGTCATCGCGCGTCTGGCAAACTCAGCGCTCCGGCTGTGCGCGCACCGAGGTCACGCGGCCAGGCAGGCAGCGCGCTATGCAAAGCGGTGCCGCATGCGTCTTGTTTCTGACAATTAGCTCTCGCCCAACACACGCTCCCAAACCCCGGAAAACTGGTGTGGATCCGAAGATTCCGATTCTGACACCAAAATATGTGCAGGTATGGCACGACCGGGAAAAGGCTGTGGGCGTTTTCCGGACGGGGTTTGACAGGACCAGCAAATCATACTCGGACACGAGTGTTGCGGTGTAACGAAATGATTGTATTTCAGAAAAGGGGATACAAATTCTGATGTTAAGGCCTGAGGAGAGCCACCAGTGGTACTACAGAAGTAATCATTATGATGATTTAAGTAGGAGAGCGAGCCCAGGGGGCTGCAGAGCGCTGAGCGTGCTATCGGGGCGAGAGCCGGCGGCAGACAGACCTTTACCGTCTGTAACGATCTCGCAGCTAGGCAGTAGTGCTGAATCTACGTAATTGCATTAATGCTGTAATTGGTTGCGATACGCGGTGTGGACTTAAGCATAGGTGCTCTGATCAGCGGGTTCCGCGCCCGCAGTTGCATGGATCGGCGACACGTGCCGGTTGCTGAGCACAAATCGAATCGGACCAGGGGGTTCAGAATGCGCGCGGCAGCGGAAATGTGTCGCGCATGACGCAAACGTATGGCAGGGGACATCGGACTACCTCTGTCCTAAGGCACGTGCGGCAAGACATGCAAAATCATGTCGAAAGTTACGGGAAAAAATGAAAAATATAATACTGCTATTCTCCACTGGTGTACAGAGTCTAATAACTGCGGTCTAGCTTTTGTACAAGTTGTAAATAACTCTCCTTTCCCTGTATTTTACCCCTGCTGACTTCATAATTTGAAAGAGTGTATTCCAGTCAACATTGTCAAAAGCTTTCTCCAAATCTACAATAGCTAAAAATGTAGGTTTGCCTTTCCTTAATCTATCTTCTAAGATAAGACGTAAAGTGAGTATTGCCTCCCGGGTTCCTACGTTCCTCCGGAATCCAAACTGATCTTCCCCGAGGTCAGCTTCTACCAGCTTTTCCATTCTCCTGTAGATAATTCGTGTTAAAAATTTGCAACCATGACTTATGAAACTGATGGTTCTGTAATTTTCACACCTGTCTGCGCCTGATTTCTTTGGAATGGGGATTATTACATTTTTCTTAAAGTCTGAGGATATTTCGCCTGTCTCATACATCCTACACACCAGTTCAAATAGTTTTGTCATTGCTGGCTCTCCAGAGACTTTAGTAGCTCTGAGGGTATGTCATCTACTCCTGGGGCCTTGTTCCGACCTAGGTCTTTCAGTGCTCTGTCAATTCATCTCTCAGTATAGAATCTCCTATTTCATCTTGATCTACTTCCTCTTCCCTTCCTACAACATCGTCTCTAAGTTCATTTCCTTTGTAGAGCTGGTCTATGTACTCTTTCCACCTTTCAGCTTCTCCTTATTTGCTGAGAACTGGTTTTCCATCGGTGTCTGTTTTTCTTATCTCCAAATATCTCTTTTATTTTCATGTAGGCGGTATGTACTTGTCCCCTTCTTATACATTCTTCTACAGATTTGCATTTGGCTTTTAGCCACTCCTGATCGTCTTCGGCTGGTCGTCATAGATTATAATTAGACGGCATCCACTGATGGTCAGATAAGATGGATCATGTTTATTCAGTCCAATGTGTACTTGCCACACCCCATTAAGAATGGGGTATGTGGTAAACTCTGTCCAATTTTGAACTTCGAGACTGATCACATGTCCATACGGGCAAAGTGAGGATATCATCATTTCTTCTGACACCTCAAAAGGAAGTCTTTTTACAGTTGATGCGTCTTTAATTTATAGTTATAAGATATTTTATCAAATATGACGTGATTTTGATGAATTTTCAATGCACCAAAAACAATAGGAAGGGCGAATGTTTCCTTCATAGAGGATTTGTGCATGCACCAGGCGAGGTGCGCAGTAGCTCCGTTGTCTTGCATCGGGACCACAGCCAGAGCTCGAGCAGGCAGGAGCTGGTGTCTCTACCAGCTCCAACGCTAATGTTAAAAGCGCTGTTTCACCTCGCCCCTCCATGCCGCGGGACTGCCCACTGCTGTCACCAGGGAGTTCAGAAGGGAATTTGAATCTCAGCCGCGAATGCGCATTGAAACGCTGCAGTCACTGCCGCCTATATTAAGCGGCCGCACTACGACTAGTATATTTGCTGTCTCCGCGACGTAAAACGTTTCTCATGCGATAAAAGTACTTTGAATGTGCATATAAAATGATCTGATAGAAGAACGAAACGAAGAACGACAGATTAAAAACACTTTTCATTTTATTTATTCCTTTACTTTTTTTCACGCTAATTACGTTTATGTGAGAAGTCCTACTTGGCTGTATCAAAAAGCTAATGGATCCAATAATTTAAATTTAAAAAAACCACGTTTTGAGCAAAGCCATTAACCGTCTTAAATACAAAAATTACATGGACATAAAAATGTGCATAAAACTAGATATTATACCAACCATCTTATAACTTAATGAGATCTGCAAAATCTTCTTTCGGCGTGTACAAAATAACGGGCGGTATGAAAACAAATTGTATTGAATAAAAGGAAGGGGTGCAGAAGGTAACCAGTAGAAACGAATTCAACACTAGCTAAACCCGGGTACACCTAGATGTGGCTCAATCTGATGTAAAACGAATGGGAATGTAAATATTAGTACTCTAGCGAAAATAGATTCGCCAAGAAAATACATCAATTCGATACGTTGCCTTGCGTTCCTGTAGCTATGTGTAATGAAAGGACAGGAAAGGAAAAAAAGAGGTTTTAAATATTTAAAAAAAAAAAAAAAACTTCCTTCCAGATTAAAATTATGCGCCAGAGCGGACTCTTTGCCTCTTGCGGGCAGGCGCTCTGCCACTGGAGACATTCCCTAGACGGTGGTTGAGCCGTGCCTCCGTCGTATCCTTTCTCCCAGGACGGCTAGTCTTGCAAGGTTCTCAGGAGAACTTCTGTGAAGCTCGGAATGCAGGAGGCGTGGCACTGGCAAAAGTAAAGTTGTGAGGCCAGTCCGCAAAGCGTACCCAATAGCTAGGTAGTAGAGCACATACCCACCAGAGACAAAGGTCCCGATTTCGAATCCCAGCCTGGCGCACATTTATAATCTGCCAGAAAGTTTCATATCAGCGCACACTCTGCTGCAGAGTGAAAATTTCATTATGAAAACTTTTTAAGTGCAAAGCTAGTGGACTGACAACGGTGTTTTTTTTTTTTTTTTTTTTTTTTTTTTTTTTTTTTTTTTTTTTTTTCTGCATCTACATCTACATCTACATGGGATACTCTGCAAATCACATTTAAGTGCCTGGCAGAGGGTTCATCGAACCACAATTATACTATTTATCTCCCATTCCATTCTCGAATAGCGCGCGGGAAGAAAGAACACCTGAATCTCTCTGTTCGAGCTCTGATTTTTCGTATTTTATTCTAATGAAAATTTCTACCTATGTAAGTGGGAGTCAACAATATATTTTCGCATTCGGAGGAGAATGTTGGCGATTGGAGTTTCGCAAGTAACCCACGCCTCAGCGATAAGCGCCGTTGTTGTAATGATTCCCATCCCAGATCCTGTATCATTTCCGTAACGCTGTCTCCCCTGTATCGTGACAATACGAAACGAGCTGCCCTTCTTTGGACTCTTTCGATGTCCTCCGTCAAACCCACCTGATAAGGATCCCACACTGGGCTGCAATACTCCAAAAATGGACGGACAAGCGCAGTGTATGCAGTTTCTTTAGTACTTCTGTTGCATCTTTTAAGGGTTCTGCCAATAAAACGCAGTTTCTGGTTCGCCTTTCCCACGATATTATCTACGTGTTCTTTCCAGTTTAAGTCTGAAGTAATAGTGATTCCTAGGTATTTTGTGGAGTTTACGGCCTTCACATTTGATTGATTTATGTTGTAAACAAAGTTTAACGGATTTCTTTTCGTACTCATGTGGACGACTTCACACTTCTCATTATTTAGAGTCAATTGCCAATTTTTACACCATACTGATATCTTATTCAGATCGTTCTGCAGTTGGTTTTGATCTTCAGATGATTTTACTAGACGGTAAATGACGGCGTCATCTGCAAACAACCTAAGAGAGCTACTTAGATTTTCCCCTAAATCGTTTATGTAAATAAGGAGTAGCAGAGGACCAATAACACTACCCTGTGGAACGCCCGATATCACCTCTGTTTTAGTCGATGCCTTACCATCGATTACTACGAACTGTGTCCTCTCTGACAAGAAATCCCCTATCCAATTGCAAATTTGGGGCGATATACCATAACCACGCAATTTGATTAAAAGCCGTTTGTGAGGTACGGTGTCAAAACCTTTCTGGAAATCAAGAAATACGGAATCGATTTGCGAACCTTAGTCGATAGCACCCATCACTTCGTGTGAATATAGAGCTAGTTGTGTTTCGCATGAACGATATTTTCTAAATCCGTGTTGACCTTGGGTCAATAGATCGTTCTGTTCGAGATAATTCATAATATTTGAATACCCTGCTGCAAATTGACGTCAATGAAATAGGCCTGTAGTTTAGTGGGTTACTCCTACTGCCTTTCTTGAATATAGGTGTGACCTGTGCAACTTTCCAATCTTTTGGTACAGATCCTTCTATGAGAGAGCGGTTGTATATGACTGTTAAGTAAGGAGCTATCACTTCAGCATAATCAGATAGAAATCTAATGGGTATACAATCCGGACCAGAAGACTTGTTCTTATTAAGTGATTTTAGTTGCTGCACTACTCCGATGATATCTACTTCTACGTTACTCATTACGGCATCTGTTCGTAATTCGAAATCTGGAATATTGGTTTCGTCTTCTTTGGTGAATGAGTTTCTAAAAGCTAAGTTTAGTAACTCTGCTTTAGTAGCGCTGTCATCGGCAGGATCGCCATTACTATCACGTAGTGAAGGTATTGTTTGTGACTTTCCCCGAGTATATTTAATCTAAGACCAAAATCTCTTTGGGTTTTCAGTCAAATTACGAGAAAGAGTTTCGTTGTGATAAATGTCGTAGACATCTCGCATTGAAATCCACGCTAAATTTCGAGCTTCTGAGTACAATCGCAAGTCCTGGGGATTTCGTGTTCGTTTAAATTTAGTATGCCTTTTCCTTTGCTTTTGCAACAGTGTCCTGATCTGTTTTGTGTACCAAGGGGGATCGCCCCCTTTTTTTTTATTAATTTATTAGGTATAAAACTTTCAAATGCTGTCGATACCATTTCTTTGAATTTGAGCCACATCTGGTCTACACCTACGTTTAGTGTTAGAAACGAGTGGAAGCTGCCTTTCAAGAAGCAATGTATTTTGTTTCTATCTGCTTTCCTGAAAAATATACTTTGCGTTTATTTTTGGTCACTTTGGGACTTTCGATATTCAATTTCGCAACTACAGCTCTGTGTTCACTAATACCTGTATCCGTTTTGATGCTCGTTATGAGCTCAGGATTATTTGTTGCTAAGAGATCAAGTGTGTTTTCACATCCATTTACAATTCTAGTTGGCTCATGAACTAATTGTTCGAAGTAATTCGCAGAGAATGCGTTGAGTACAATTTCGCACAATGTTTTATGCCTACCTGCTGATTTGAAAATATAATTTCGCCAACAGATCGAGGGTAAATTAAAATCACCACCTACTATTATCGTGTGAGTCGGGTACGTTTTTGTAATTAGACTCAGGTTTTCTTTGAACCTTTCTGCTATTGTATCGTCAGAGTCGGGAGGCCGGTAAAAGGAACCGATTATTAACTTCTTACGATTTTCGGGTACAACTTCGCACGAACTATCAACTTCAACTTCGCTACATGAAATACTACTTTTGACGGCGACAAACACGCCCCCACCTATTTTGTTTAATCTATCCTTTCTGAATACCGTTAGATCTTTTGAAAATACTTCTTCTGAACTTATTTCCGGCTTGAGCCAACTTTCGCTGCCTATAATGATGTGTGTTTCGGTGCTTTCTATTAACGCTTGCAGTTCTGGAACTTTCCCGACACAGCTACGACAATTTACAACTGTTATACCGATAGTTTCCGGATCTACATTTCTCCTGTGATCCACCTGAACCCTTTGAGATTGCCCATTTTCTATTTCCCCGAAGCTCTTTATCCTAAAAAACCGCCCAGTCCACGCCACACAGCCCCCGCTACCCGTGTAGCCGCTTCCTGCGTGTAGTGGTCTCCTGACCTATTCAGCGGAACCCGGAAACCCACCACCCGATGGCGCAAGTCAAGGAATCTGCAGCCTACACGGTCGCAGAACCGCCTGAGCCTCTGATTCAGACCCTCCATTCGGCTCTGTACCAGAGGTCCACAGTCGGTCCTGTCAACTATGCTGCAGATGGTGAGCTCTGCTTTCATCTTGCAAGCAAGACTGACAGTCTTTACCACTTCAGTTAGCCGCTCGAAATCTGAGAGTATCTCTTCAGATCCGAAACGACACACATCATTGGTACCGACGTGAGCCACCACCTGCAGTTGGCTGCACCCCGTACCCTTCATGGCATACGGGAGGACCCTTTCCACATCTGGAATGACTCCACCCGGTATGCACACGGAGTGCACGTTTGCCTTCTTCCCCTCCTTGGCAGCCATCTCTCTAAGGGGCTCCATCACCCGCCTAACGTTGGAGCTCCCAACTACAAGTAAACCCACCCTCTGTGAAAGCCCGGATCTTGCAGGCTGAGTGGTGACAGGGTGAGAGACACCATCCGACTCAGGAACGTCGTCCTGAGCATAAACATAACTCGTAAAACATGCAATGTGGCCTGCGAGAAAAACGTACAAGTGATATGTAAAATAGAAGTGAATCCTTGGGGCAATCTGATGTAATCCAGGTATTATGTCTACTATAACTAAAAAGTAATAATTATTAATTTTTCTTATGAAATTTTACGTAGATATTAAAGTTGATTTTATGGACATTAGTGATCCTTCTTGAAATTATACTGTCAGGTATATAGGAGAAATAAAATTTCTAATTTTTAAGAGAAATGTTTTATTCGGTGTGTCAAAAAAATTTAAAGTGTAGAAGTTGAAAGATCTGAATATACTAAAATAAACTACATACAAGTTGTTTTTCAGATTTTTGAACAGTCTGATATGTTAATCGAAAGAGAACTTTACATGTCAGTTTAAAAATGTATGGCATTACCACAATTAAATGACAAACTGAAGGGTTAGAAAATATAGTTCCTCATTTAAGAAAATTTTTATGCGATTATATGGTACAATATTTTTATGACAGTAACCTCCCCCCCCCCTCACCCAGATCAAAATCCTAGATAGGTCCCTGCCTTAGGTAGTAAACACTCTACCTGCGTGTTGTTTTAAGTGCCTCTTTTTAAACCTAATGCAAGAGAGAAACATGATGATATAAAATAATGGCATTCTTAAGGGTCTTACCATTTTTTTCTTTGGTCACTTGAAGGCCGCGGCGGAGTGGCCAAGCGCATTGAGGCGCTATGCTCCGATGCGCCAGGCCGCTCCCCGTCAGGGGTTCGCATCTCCCATCGGTCATGGATGTTTGTGCTGTCTTTAGTATAAGTTAGTTCACAAGTAGTTTGTAAGTTTAGGAACTGATGACTCCGCAGTTAAGTCCCATAAGCTTGACAAACATTTGACCATTTGGTTACTTGAAACTTAATGCAAAAGAGAAACAGGGTGCTATATAGAATTGTCATTCTGAGAGGGCTTACGATTACCAAAATAAAAAAATAAAATAAAACATTCATCGCAATTTACCAGTTTCAGTTTTACAACCATCCAATCACTGAATAGTTTTTTGTTATAACTCAGTAGTAAAAAAAAAAAATCATAAAAATATATGCTTTTACGGCGGAGTCAGAGATAAAAGGTCGATAGAGAGTCTGAAAAAAGTGATTGGAATGTTATAAAATCTATTTATCTCTTTAACACTTTCTTTGACAATTTCCCTCGGACATGTTACCATCACACTCGTGCCATTGTAGCAATATTTAATTAAGTAGCACTGCACGTGAGGGCCGTAGAACTACATGCATCGTCAGTGCGTGCAGTTAAGGTTTCTGTTCACTAACATGGCTTCTTCCTTTCCGTTGTTGTCTCCACGCAGAAGCAGCGCACAGGTCATTGATCCTCGTATCTTGAAGTGAAGTGCTGTGGAACTTTTAAAACTGTGGCTACTTTTCAAATAAGAAGGGATGCCAGTTGTTTCATAATATTTATTTATATGTCGTGAAACAACAGGTAACATATGTAATACGGTCCATGATCCTAGTACACTTGAATTCTAATCACAGTAGTTGAAAAATATATTAAGTTTTAACTGCCTGACAGACTATTTTAAGGCGCGATCGTCAGAGCTGTTAACGTGAGAGCCGTCTCTGCTGGACTGACTTCAACTGGGGAGTGCTCGTGGAGCGTACCATCACTTTTGGCGCAAAGCGCATTTTCTAGAACTTATACATTCATCTGTTTTTGTTAACTAAAGCAGAATTAAATAAACGAAACATACCACAATAGAGCCTCATATAAACACATCAATTACACAAAATCACGTTAAGTTCTATACATTAGTTTATCTAATATTTATAATTAAAAAAACGATAGAGCGGTCTCATACAGAGGTGGGGGCAGCCAATCAGAATACGTGAAAGCAGTATTGGCGCAATTTCTCACGGAAATGCGATGTGTTACACCATATGTTATCTTTTCCCACCCATTCCACCTATGACGTCATCTACAAGCTATGAAATTTCTTGGCAACTCAATACCTATGACCACGAGCCAGCCAACCTATACATTCCCCTCCTTTTTACAATTTCACATTAGAAAATTCTCGAAGACAATTGATAATGTTAAATTTCAAAAACCTCAAAACAATAGTACAATCAAAATCTATGTACGCTAAATATGAGAAGACGTTACGTACGACTTAATAGGAGAAAACTTCCTAAATTTCATATATTTGAGTAGCTTATATAGCTAAGTCCACAGGAATTCTGTCAAATTCTTATGTCTTATAAATATTAGTTTGTGAAAAATTCACTGTCTCTCCAACCATAATCTTTTTTTGTTTTTATTTTTTAAATCGCACTCTATAAAATTTAAAGTCTGCAACAGCACATAAGACAGTTCTTTATGTAAACATACGTCACTTTCACAACCTTAAATCAATTCTTTAGCACTCACATACTGCTGACATTTGCATGTCGGATAATAATTTCTATTACTAGAAGGAACAGGTGTGCATATCTCATGCTGCATACAGCAAATTACATTCCTCTCCATTCAATGCGTCTCCATCGGCAGCAAAGTCCATAAAAATAAAAGAAACACAGAGATAAGAAACCTAAATTAGTACCATCAAATTAATACTTAGTAACAAAATGTTCAAATGCTTGTAAATCTATCGGACTCAACTGCTAGGTTATTCGTCCGTAGCTTACAAACTACTTAAACTAAGGTAACTAAGGACAACATAAACACCCATGACCGAGGGGGGACTCGAACCCCCGACGGCGAACGGCCGTGTGTACCGCAGCACGGCGCACCAATGCGCATGGCTAATCCGCCGCGGCTTCAATAACAAACAAAGAAACATGTACATAATTGCAAAAGCATATAAATGTCTATGTCACGAGTCTTAATATTTCTGCAGTCGGCCGTTAAAGCAATTGGCCTCAAGTCAATTAAGTGGTCTCCCCATTTCTAAGCGTTTTCAGAATACATAAATTGTTCATTAAATTATCTCCCCTCAGGGGACTCACCGCTCTGTGGTGAGTACGTGCGTGGCGAGCACGGGGCCCCAGCCTTTGTAGCACTCTTTCCTTTCCGTGCTACATGACGCTTCTTCTACTGTCCTTTTCCCCTCTCTTGGGGACCGAGTCTGTGCATCCTTCGGGGAACCGAAGTTCTGACCCTTTTGGCTTTACAGTCTTCTTTCACCTCTTTCTTTGCCTCCGCGTCTGCGTTTGAGGCTTCTCCTCCTACTATTTCTCTCTTCCTCCTCCCTGTACGCACTTGAAGGCCACCCATATGGGTGACTGGGTAATGCGTAAGTCCCAGCCCCGGGCTGGCATGTAGGGTGCGTGCGTACCCCCTGGTTAAGGCCAGGCCAGGGGAGGGGCGATTGCCTGCGCTGATACCTTCCCGATTCGCCGATTGGTCCCTCCGTCTGTAGATCGGGAGGTGTGACCTGGGGTGTGAACAATCACCCAAGGCGGGTGTGCTTCCGTTGGGGGCCCCCAGCAGGAAGGAGCGTGCCATCGGAGACACTGGCAATCGTGGGGGATACAACCGCGATGGTTCTAAAAAAAAGAAAATGGAAAGAGCCTTTAGAAATTGATGTACTAGATAATAGTGTGTCTGAACAGAAAAATTTACAGACATCAAAGTTCCTTGTGGTGACCCGTACTGAGGAAGGACAATCCTTTTCGTCGGTGAACCCATTTATTATTCAAAAAGGGGTTGATGCCATTGCCGGCCCAGTTAAGACCTGCAACCGCCTACGTAATGGAACACTACTGTTAGAAACAGAAAGTGGCTCCCAGGCACAGCGGCTGCTTAAGGCTACTCTGCTCCACAGCTACCCGGTTCGTGTTGAGCTCCATCCGACCCTCAATTATTCCCGAGGGGTAGTCTTCTCGGCCAGTTTGGACGGTCTGACTGAGGATGAACTGAAAGAATATCTGGCAGCTCAAGGCGTCGTCGCAGTACACAGGGTGACAAAAAAAGAGAACAATGTTGTAGTGCCCACTCGCACAGTGTTTCTGACCTTCGACCGAGTGGCTCTGCCGCCGAAGATCAAGGCAGGGTATGAGGTCATCACAGTACGACCTTATATCCCTAACCCTACTCGGTGTTATCAGTGCCATCGATTTAACCACACAAGCCAGTCTTGCAAGAACCCAGTCATATGTGTCACCTGTGGTAAAGAGGCCCATGAGGGGATTTGTCCACCACCGTACCCTCATTGCATCAATTGTAACGGGAATCATGCTGCTTCCTCCCGGGAATGTCCCGTGTTTGCCGATGAACCAGCCATTCAGGAAATCCGTGTAAAGGAAAAGGTTCCCATACCAGTTGCACGTAAGATGTACGCCAGTCGTAAGCCCAAGACCCCGCCGCGTGGTAACTACAGTACTGTAGTTGCAACGCCTCCAACAACACGGGATATGGCCACACAGACTTGTGACCTACAGTTTACGACAGTAGTTGTCAAACAGTCTACATCGACAACGGCGTCACGTTCAACGAAAAGTGTGAGTACCTCTTCCAAGTCTTCATCTTCATCTTCAGCTGTGAAACCACAGATAGAGACGCGAAAGTCTAAGAAAGAGCATTCGCGCGAGGATTTCCTCCGCACCCCTACCAAAACATCTGAGCCAACCAAGGAGCTTCACCAGGGCTCCAAGAAATCAAATAGGGGGAAAACTCTCCCCCCTCCTACCTCACAATGTGACGATGGCATCCCCTGGAAGCCTATAGTCTCTCCAGGTGCATCAGCCAAAGATGGGGCTGCCGACCACACTCACGCAGCTGCTGTGGTAACCTCTGAGAATATGGAGCAAGACCCTCCTGTCTCAGACACCACCAGTTGCGAACATTCACACTGTGGCCCGCCGCCTTCGTCGGGCTGATGTCCACCTTCATCTCATTTTATCCCATTATGGATATTCTTCAATGGAACATTCGTGGTATCCGGTCGAATTGGACAGAACTGCAGCTTTTAACGCGAACATATCATCCAATCATCTTCTCTCTACAGGAGACAAAATTGCTCCCTGGTACTCGAATTACTTTCCCACGCTACACTACCGTTCGCTTTGACCTTCCTCCAGTGGCAGGAATTCCAGCCCACGGGGGCGTAATGTTTCTTATTCGGGATGACGTACACAGTACACCGGTCCCTTTGTGTACTCCAATACAAGCTGTTGCTGTCCGGATATACCTTCCTGGATTTGTCTTCACACTGTGCAATATTTACGCTCCTTCCTCTTTTCCCGTCACTAGATCAGATCTCCTAGATCTTATTGACCAGCTTCCGCGTCCGTTTTTGTTGGTGGGAGATTTCAATGCCCACCACCCCCTTTGGGGCTCCCCACGACCATGTCCACGGGGCTCCCTCCTGGCAGATATACTGAACCACCTTCAGCTCATCTGCCTTAACACTGGTGAACCAACTTATCTTTCAGACACCACAAATACTTTCAGCCATATAGATCTAGCTATCTGCACTGCTCAGCTGGCACGGCGTCTTGAATGGTCTGCTTTCTCAGACACACATTCGAGCGATCATTTTCCGTGTGTAATTCACCTAATGATGCCTGACACCCTTGAGCATCCACACCGCTGGCAGTTAACGAAAGCGGACTGGGAGCTCTACACGTCACTGGCGGATTTTGGTACTTACCATTATCCTAGTATAGACGACCAAGTGGAACACATTACCACAGTTATTCTGACAGCCGCGGAATGTTCCATCCCCTGCAAGACTTCCCACGCACGTCGTCCCCTTGTCCCGTGGTGGACCGCGGAATGCCGTGACGCTCTGCGAGCACGGCGACGTGCCCTTAGAATCTTCAAACAACGGCCCACGCTCGACAACTGCATCCGATACAAACGGCTGCGGGCCTATTGTCGTCGCCTCTTTCGCGACTGTAAACGCGCCAGTTGGCGCTCATTCACGAGCTCTTTTAATAGGTCTACCCCTTCCTCCATCATTTGGGGTAACCTTCGAAAAATTTCGGGCACTATGGCTCATTCCCCAATTCCCGGTCTGTGTGTCGCAACTGACACCGTCGTCGATCCTCCACAAATAGCCAACGCACTGGGTCGACATTTTGCAGAGGTCTCTAGCTCTTCACATTACACTGACGCTTTCCTAGCTAGGAAACGGACGGTGGAGGCGACTCCATTGCCCTTTACCTCTCAGAACCGTGAATGCTACAATACCGAGTTTACTGTACGAGAGCTTCACCACGCACTCTCGTCTTCGCGGTCCTCCGCTCCAGGACCAGATGGCATTCACGTGGCGATGCTGCAACACCTTTCACCAACGAGCTTGCACTTCCTACTGGCCACCTACAACCGCATATGGATAGAAGGCACCTTTCCGCGACGCTGGCGTGAAGCCATAGTCATTCCCATACCAGGGCCTGGGAAGGACAAATGTCTCCCTTCCAGCTACCGCCCCATTTCCCTCACCAGTAGCATATGCAAGGTGATGGAACGCATGATTCACGGGCGCCTGGTATGGTGGCTTGAAACGCGACATCTCCTGTCTAATGTCCAATGTGGGTTTCGCAAGCACCGTTCTGCGGTGGATCATCTTGTTGCCCTATCTACCTCAGTAATGAATAACTTTTTACGGAAGCGCCAGACGGTAGCGGTGTTCTTTGATCTGGAAAAGGCATACGACACCTGCTGGAGGATGGGCATCCTCCGCACTCTGCATACATGGGGTTTTCGGGGTCGCCTGCCAATTTTTATCCGCGAATTTTTAACAGACCGTGTTTTTAAAGTGCGTGTTGGTTCGGTTTTATCGAGCACTTTTAATCAGGAGAACGGAGTCCCTCAGGGCTCGGTCCTGAGCGTTGTTTTATTTGCAGTGGCAATCAATTCTATAGCCGATCACCTTCCACTGGGAGTGTCGGCGTCCCTCTTTGTTGACGACTTCGCGATCTACAGCAGCTCTGAGCAAATGGGTCTCCTGGAGTGGCGCCTTCAGCGGTGCCTAGACACTCTCCACATGTGGAGTATGGGCACTGGCTTTCGATTCTCAGCTGACAAGACAGTCTGCATGAACTTCTGGCGGCGGAAGGAGTTCCTTCCCCCGTCTCTTCGTCTGGGCCCCATAGTACTTCCATTTGTGGATACCACGACGTTTTTGGGACTTGTTCTCGACAGGAAGTTGGTCTCCCCACATATCCCGTTTGGCAGCTCGCTGTACCCGCTCTCTCAATGTGCTGCGGGTGTTAAGTGGCACCTCGTGGGGAGCTGACAGGTCTACTCTCCTCCATCTGTATCGCACCATAGTTCGGTCCAAACTGGACTATGGTAGCATCGTTTATTCTTCGGCTCGACCGTCCATACTGCGCCGCCTTAATACAATCCACCACCACGGTCTCCGTCTGGCGACAGGAGCGTTTTATACTAGCCCCGTTGAGAGCCTCTATGCCGAGGCCGCCGAACTACCCCTTTCTTACCGTCGGGAACTCCTGCTTAGCCGTTACGCTAGTCGTTTGTCGTCCATGCGAGGACACCCGACGTACGCAGTTTTTTTTAACGACTCACTTGACAGTCTCTTCGCTCTGCGCCCGTCTGCTCTGCTACCACCGGGAGTACGCTTGCGTTCGCTACTCGGCCAGCTTGGCGTTACAATGCCTGCTATCTTCTCGGCTGGAGAGAGCACCTCTCCACCGTGGCGAAGCCCCGAAGTCCGTGTTAACTTTGATCTTCATTCTCTTCCAAAGGACTCCACACCTCGTTTCGTCTACCAGAGAGAATTTCACGCACTCCGGTTTAAATTTGATGACAATTTGTTCATTTACACTGATGGCTCAAAGACAGACCAGGGTGTTGGGTGTGCTTTTGTACTTGGCAA
This sequence comes from Locusta migratoria, assembly GCA_026315105.1. Lineage (NCBI taxonomy): Eukaryota > Metazoa > Arthropoda > Insecta > Orthoptera > Acrididae > Locusta > Locusta migratoria. Next base: position 29,416,891 of record CM048744.1, read on the forward strand.
CGTCTCTTTTAAATATCGTCTTCCTGAGTGGAGTTCCATTTTTACAGCTGAGCTGTATGCATTATACCAAGCCACACAATACGTCCGGCGACACTCGCTCAGTAAGACTGTCATTTGCTCGGACTCTAGAAGTGCTTTGTTGAGCCTTCGCATCCTATATCTGGCCCATCCCCTGGTACAAAGCATCCGCAATTGCCTTACTTCTCTTTCAACGAGCGGAACTACGGTGACGTTTCTGTGGGTCCCTGGCCATGTGGGAGTGTTGGGGAATGAGGCTGCGGATATGGCTGCCAAGGAAGCAGTTCTCCTTCCTCGGCTATCTACCTTTTCCACCAGCTCTGATGACCTTCGCGCTGGTATCTCCCAGCGTATTATCTCCCGTTGGTATCTACATTGGTCATCCCTGTCAGGGAACAAATTGCGAGCCATTAAACCTGTGCCTGATCTCTGGTCAACGTCATCTCGACCCTCCCGCCGAGAGGAGATTGTTCTAGCCCGGCTTCGTATTGGCCACTGCCGTTTTAGCCACCAGCATTTATTACGTGGTGGTCCTGCTCCCTTCTGTGAGCACTGTGATGCACCTTTTACTGTGAACCATCTTTTAGTGCAATGTCCATTTTTTAACCGTCTCCGTCATGATCTGTGTTTCCCATTTGAATTGTCTGACATTTTAGCTGATGACCCGCAATCGGTTAACAGAGTTTTACTTTTTATACATCGTGCAAATATGGCGAAAGCCATTTAATTTCTAACCCCGGTTCTTTTTTACTATGGGCAGTGTTGGGCGCTAATGACCACAGCAGTTGTGCGCCCTAAAACCACAAAAAAAAAAAAAAAAAAAAAAAAAAAAAAAAAATAATAAAAAATAAAAAATAAAAAAAATAAAAAAAATAAAAATTAAATTATCTGTTTCCTTTAGCACACCTCTTAAATTTTAATTACATCTTAGGTTTGGCTGTCTGGGACTGGCGTGCGTTCCGTTACAAATTTCAGTTCACGTCTCTGCAGATAGGCTGCTTCTGGTATGTGTTATGAGAATTTGTATGTTTAATTTCATTACTCCACTTCGGAACATGCATAGCAGATCAGATTAAGCTGTTTAGTAACTTACAAACCAGAGCAGTAGGCTTTCAACATCGAATTTCCCACATCGCCGCGGCCTGAAAAATATGCTGTAACGGCGACTGAAAAGATTCCTTTAACGTGACAGATGTGCAACCTTTCCGCAAATTGCTGCGGTACCGAAATGTATCGACTGGGTGGACGTGTACGGTTATGGAGGTAACCTCACGAATCCACGGACCTTGCGTGACCGCAGGGGACTGTTCATTTTGTGTCTTTTTGTCGCCGGTTGTCCTTGGTGTCGGTGGCCGAGTAGAGAGACCGACACAGGAAAATAGGGTGCACGCGTGTGCGGGTACAGAATCTGAGGTGACCAGCCAGTGGGACAGCACAAACTAGAAACACTAAGCTAGATTAGAACAAGATATATATTTCGTAGAGATAGTACAATACTTAACTTTGTTAAATGAAGACTAGTGGAATGCAGATACAGAGTTTAACTAGGTAGAGGCCTGCCTACTGCCTACTGATGAGAGACTGTTCTAGTGCCTGTCTTCTTGCCAAGTGACTGATGCAGTCCAGTGGTGGCCACGAGTGGAGTTGCAGCAGAGGGCGCTCGTGGCTGACGTCGTAAGAACGCCGCGCCGTGCGTGCATGGCGGCGCGCGAAGAAAGTACGTGGCGCGCACTTCGTACTTGTGCGACACCACAGTTCAAGCTGGTGGAGGCTCTGCGCTGGTGTGGATCGTGTGCAGTTTGTAACGGCACGGACCCTTAAACTGACTAACTTCGTCTTAGGGCAGGGGAGGACAGGCAGCGCCGGTGAGACGTCAGCCCAGGCCGATCTGCCAGCACACAAGGAAGAAGAGTTGACCGTGTGACGTCACGCGCTCTGTACTGCTGCCGCGGGTAAATAGAACGCAGCGTGTGTAGTGTCGCAATTTAGGAAAGACAGGGAGCAAATCTGGTGTGAAGAATACAGTCAGGTCTACGATATCCTAATTTTAAAACACACTGTTTCATTTAAATAATAGACACATATTACAAACAATTGTATATCATCTCTATACAACGAAAACATTATAATGTAGATGTAATTTAATGTGAGGATAACACATTTATAAAATAAAGAGAATGGAACAGAATACAATTTTCTCTACAATTTAGAGCATAACTGTACAGTACAATTAAAAAGAAATTCCCGACATTTTCCATTTCGTTTCTCTTTGGTTAGAATTTTCACATATTCTTCAGAGAGAGAGAGTAAGATGACGAACGCGCACCAGCGATAGCTTCGGAAAATATGCAGTGTTTCCATTCTGTAGTTGATTCATACTCAGATTCGGAACCCGCGCTATTTATCCCACATTAACTCCTACCATAGAAGGAGCACCATCTGTTGCGACAGAAATAAGCTTATTCCAACTCAGACCAAGGTTTTCAACAGATTTTTTAACGCATTTGAAAATGTCAAACCCAGTGGTGTTGGCCTTGAGGGGGATCAAATTGAAAGTATGTGTTCTTTTTAAATCCTATATAAGATTGCTGTAATTGGTTTACAGACCAAAATTATGTGTAAATAGCCAGTGAGATGACTGAAAACTCAATATACTGCTTAAATGCCATCTGTGAAATTACTTTCGTAAATTGATGCAATCATTTTGCTTATAACCTGCTTCTGAAATCAAATTCAAGGGTCGCCACTACCTTTTTTATTTATTAAATATTTTAAAAAACTACAAAAAAATCATATATATAAAGTGAATCTACTACAGACTGTCATTAACTGTATGCAGAGGCGACATGCAAGCTTTTTATTTGTCAGTAACAATAATTGGCAATTTTGCACAGTCTGTGCAATTGAAATATTTTCACAAACAATTTTCTTAAAAGGGCTACCACAGCTTAAATATATATTTTTGGAATTCTCTACACAATCACCACAAAAAATAATGATTGAAAATTAAAATTGACTTCTATGATGTCTTATGTGGAGGTGTGTAAAGAATAAAATCGCAACAGCTGTCAAGATGTGTTTATTCCGACACTACCGGTTTCTCATCAGTAAAGATGCATCTTCAGGTGGATGACATCTGTGAATAGGAAACATCTGAACTAATAACTGTTGTCTGCAAAAGGACCAATAAATAAAATTTTTTGAGAATACTTGACAAACATTCTTACAAAACGAAAAACATTTTTCTTAAAATTTTTAAAAAAGGAGAACATCGAAAGTACTTACAATAAAATGGTTACATATTAATTGGAACCGCATCCAGTTTTCAGGGTACCTTGTTAAAACATTCCCACAACAGGGTGTGGTCGACTCTAGGTAAATAATATTCCCGCTTTATCCTTTATAAAGAAATCACTGATGGGAGTCTAAAAACGAAAAAAAAAAAAAAAAATAAATAAATAAAAAAAAAAAAAAACCAGATTGGGTAAGATATGCTACCCATGGTCAAGACTCTCAATGAAAGGTCAGTCTAAACCGCGTGAACTGTTAAAAGTGTGTGATAAGAGTGCCACAATTATCGCTTACCAGGAAAACGGACGGCATTTCAAGATCGGGCAGTGATGCGACGCGGTAACCAACACGTACATAGTCAAATTGAAGTGTCACAAGTGTGGTGTGAGCTAAGAAACCTCACATACCACATCGTTGACCACCAGAGGGCTCTCCCAACAAGGACAATGAAGGCTGGGCGCCGCGTACAGAATATATACTACAGTGTTAATAAAATGACATCCTTATAAAAAATAATAAAAATTTAAAAATTACAAATAAAATATAAAAATGGCATAGTAAAATTGTATACTCCTCCCTCAAAATGTGGAACATATGTAAAACATAACTTGTGAGCCACTTGCGCACCACTATCCTGAATACAAATAATCAAAATTTGATAAGGTGTTAAAATATCTCAGTTCTACTTTGTTATTAAGGGATGAACCCGGAGCCTGCTTAAGTGCCTTCATAATGTGTATCTCCTCCATGACATTAAAAACATTCCCTTTTTCTCCCCTAAATAAAAGCTTCAAGTTACTCTCTATATTGGAAACTGAATGACCATTGTCTTTTAGATGTACTGAAAGAGCTGATTTGGAACCCTTCACATTGACATGCTCCTTAAAACGAACAGCAAAGCTACGCCCCGTCTGACCAATATATTTCTGTGGGCAATCATTGCAAGAAATCTCGTAAACACCCGAGCCTCTATACTTATCGTTTTCGGCCTTCTCCCTATGTCTGTATCTGTTGCCTACACTCTTAGGAATAAAGAACGCTGGTCTGATACCTTTATTAGCTAACTTTCTACCAAAACGTTCCGAAACCTGACCGACATATGGTATCTTGTGGTATTTAGATCCACCCTTATTAGTTTTTTTCTGGAAGCAAGGTTATATTACCGCCAGTCTTCTCCACCGTTCGATCTGAAGCGGCAAACCTTTTCTTACTAAGGATCTCCTTGTTGATCATATCAATGAAATTACTGTTGTAGCCGTTTGATACCGCTATAAAGCGGATATTTTGATATTCTCTTTGAAAGGCCTCGTCACTAAGCGGTACACTGTGCAGGCGATATAACAGCGACCTGTACGCGGCTTTTTTTTTTTTTTTTTTTTTTTTTTTTTTTTTTTTTTTTATACTTCATTGGAATCATTTTATACTTCACTACCATCCACCAGACTTCCAATCACCCAATGAAGTACCTATCTTTAGAAGAAGTTTTCAAGGATTTTCCCTCCAAAATATTTCGGTCAAAGGTGGTTGAAATGAGATAGGCACAATTTTGAATTAAAACTATTTTCATGATTTTTTTTCAGCCTGACCAATACAACACAAATGTGATCATATGCCACATGTATACAACAAATGCTAAAAGATCAGTTTAAAATACAATATCTACATCTACATCTACATAGATACTCTGCAAATCATATGTAAGTGCCTGGCAGAGGGTTCATTAACCACTTTCATGACTTTTCTCTACCGTTCCATTCTCTAATAGCGCGCGGGAAGAAAGAACACCTAAATCGTTCCGTTTTCGATCTGATTTCTCTTATTTTATTGGGATGGTCATGTCTCCCTAAGTAGGTGGGTGCTAGCAAAATATTTTCACATTCAGAACTAAAAGTCGGTGATTGAAACTTCGCAAACAGATCACGCCGCAATGAATAACGTCTTTCTTTTAATGATTTCCACCCCAATTCGTGCGACATTTCCGTGACGCTTTCCCCCCCGTAACGTGATAAAACAAAACGAGCTGCCCTTCTCTGAACCTTCTCAATATCTTCCGTCAGTCCCACCTGGTGAGGGTACCACAAGGGGCAACAGTACTCCAAGAGAGGACGCACACGTGTGATGTAGGCAGTCTCTTTGGTGGAGCTGGTGCATCTTCTAAGCGTTCTGCCAATGAAACGTAACCTTTGGTTCGCCTTCCCCACAATATTTTCTGTGTGTTCTCTCCAGTCGAAGTTGTTCGTAATTGTAACTCCTAGGTATTTGGTAGAATTTACGACCTTAAGGTTTGACTGATTGATCGCGTAATTGAAGTTCAGCGGATTTCTTTTAGTGGTCATGTGTATTACTTCACACTTTTTTTTGCGCAGAGCACAATTTGATGATCACCAACACCTGGTTTAATCGTCATGAAATAAGGCTGTATACGTGGAAAAGGCCAGGAGACACTGGAAGGTATCAGATTGACTTTATTATGGTAAGGAATAGATTTAGGAACCAGGTTTTAAACTGTAAGACATATCCAGGAGCAGATATACACTTTGACCATAACGTATTGGTTATGAACTGCAGATTAAAACTTAAGAGACTGCAAAAAGGTAGAAAAGTTAGGAGATGGAACCTGGACAAATTGAAAGAACCAGAGGTTGTTGGGAGTTTTAGAGGGAGCATTAGGCAAGGTTTGGATGAAACGGGGGAAAGTAATACAGTAGAATAAGAATGGATAGTTCTGAGAGATAGGGTAGTAAAGGCCGCAGAGGATCATATAAACAGAAGAACAAGACCTAATAGAAATCCCTGGATAACACAGGATATACTGAACTTAGTTGATGAGAGGAGAAAATACAAAAATGCATCAAGTGAAGCAGGTAGAAGGGAGTACAAAAGTCTGAAAAATGAGATTGACAGGAAATGCTGACTGGCTAAGCAGGAGTGGCTAGAGGACAAATGCAGAACGGTAGAAGAATGTATAACTGGGGGAAAGATAAATACCGCCTACAGGAAAATAACAGAGATATTCGGAGACAAGAAAATCAGCTGTATGAATATCAAGAACTCAGACGGAAAACCAAAACTAAGCAAAGAAGGGAAAGCTGAACTGTGGAAGTAATATATAGAGGGCCTATACAAAGGAAATAAACTTGAAGACAGTATTCTAGAAATGGAAGACGAAGTGGAGGAAGATGAGATAGGAGATATAATACTGCGAGAAGAATTTGACAGAGTGCTGAAGGATTTGAGTCGAAACAAGGCCTCTGGAGTAGATGATATTCCGTCTGAACTGCTGATATCGTTAGGAGAGCCTGTCATGAAAAAATTGTTCCACCTGGTATGCAAGATGTATGAGACAGAGGAAATACCGTCAGACTTCAAGAAGAATATTGTAATTCCAATTCCAAAGAAAGCAAGTGCAGACAAGTGTGAAAATTACAGAACTATCAGTTTGCCGGCCGCGGTGGCCGAGGGGACTGAGGCGCTTCAGTCACGGTCTGCACGGCCACTCCGGTCGGGGGTTCGAATCCCCCCTCGGGCATGGATATTTGTGCCGTCCTTAGTCTTAGCTAGTTCATAAGTAGTTTGTAAGCTTAGGGACTGATGATCCCGTAGTTAAGTCCCATAAGTTCTACAAACATTTGAACATTTGAACTATCAGTTAAATAAGTCATGGTTGCAAAATACTAACACGAATTATTTACAGACGAATGGAAAAACTTGTGGAATCCGACCTCGAGGAAGATGTTTGGATTTAGGAGAAATGTAGGAACACGGGAGGCAATACATTACGATTAATCTTGGAAGATAGGCTAAGGAAAGGGAAACCTACATTCTTAGCATTTGTAGATTTGGAGAAAGCTTTTGACAATGTCGACTGGCATACACTCTTTCAAATTCTGAAGGTAGCAGGGGTAAAATATAGGGAGAGAAGAGTTATATTCTGTGGTGTCGCACAAGTGCAAAGTGCGCGCCACTTACTTTCGCCGCGCGCCGCCAGGCACGCACGGCGCGGCGGTCTTACGACGACGGCCACGAGCGCCCTCTGCGACAACGCCGCTCGTGGCGAGTTTGTGACACTTGCGGGGAGTGACACTTGCGCGGAAAGGGAATGTGTAGACACTTGCGCGGAGACCCGGACGCTGCAGGTAGTGAACAGGGTGTTCCAGAAGGAGCGATACACCACCCCTACTCCACGCCCTCCAGCCGCTACCTGTACCGTATTCAGGGAAAGGCCCACCGAGCGAGGTGGAGCAGTAGTAACGGGACGTTCGCTAAAAATAGGGTATATTACATATTCACGTCTCTCGCATTCCGGCCCAAAATTAGCATGGGCTTATATTTCGTATTCATTGAAAAATGCGAAATTTTCCGGTACCTACTGTTTACTTTGTACATATTTAAGGACAGAAAATAAAGTTATCTCGCAATATTTCTGATTAAATAGTGTTTTACACCAAAATACCATTTATGACAATTTCGGATTTACTGCATTTTGAGTCAGAATTCGCATCTATATTCGAATTTATCGCAAATACGAATTTTTCCTGTCCCTAGACTTACCTCTAAAAATAAACAGCTGATCAAGGCACTAAAAGCAAGGGCTGATCTTTAGGTGTATTTCTACAAATAACTAAAACACAATTTGATCGTGGAATTATATACAATCTCATTATAAAGGTTTTTTGTAGGTGGTTTTGAGCAGCTTTTAAATATGTTAGAAATTGCATTATGAAATATAGACAGCTACACGTTATGTTTATTATGAGATATCGATTTCGGCTAATTTGAGGTCATCTTCAAGTCTCAAACAACAGGTGTTACTTATGCATTTTTCCAGTGGCACTCATAACCTTTAACTGTTTACACACAATGTCTAACGTTGTTAATCGCGTTAGCGATGAAAAGAGAACCCAGAATCTTTGCGTCTAAATGATACATATATTGGTGTGATGTCTTATTTTGAAAGAACAGACATCACACCGATACATATATAGCTCTCAGTGAAATGGAACGGTATGATGTCGTTACGTACCACAGCACGGCCGACTAGAAACGCAGGAGAAGTGCAAACAACGTTCTCTCCTCAGAGGTATGATTATAATTGGGTTCGGCGTAGACTTCTACAACATACAGTCTACACGGCGAAGATTACACCAAAAAATTTAACTTTTCGTCTACTTTGGCGATAGAAACCAAATTTTAGAATCGTGTCTACTATGTAAAGATTTAGCAACACAAAACGCTTAAAGTACATAACTTCACTGGTTTTCGAGTTCTGAATTTTTAATATGTTTTTAATGTTATTATAGAAAAAACAAATTTGGGACTCACACTACAATTTTCATATGGCAGATTTTGTAGGTACATTCACAAGACATAATTCAACGGTTGTGTGCATTCATCTTATGAGAAATATCAATCATTTGTTTTCAGTGTTTATGTCAAATTTCTACATTTAAGTTTCTTTAATTATTAGTGCTTAAATGTGGTTATGAAATAAACAAATTAAGTGTATATGTGTAGTCTTATGCGGCCAAACTACTTAGGTCATTGGTCGCTAGTTACACACTACTTAATCTTACTTAAAATGACTTAGGCAAAGTACAAACAAACATACCCATGTCCGAGGAATGACTCGAACCTCCGACCGGACCGGCCGCGCAATTTGTGACACAAATTACATGTTTGATAATATTAATGCATAGAAGTATGAAATCACGTAAAGACTACTTCCTGCAAAAATTTTGACAAAGAAAGTTGGCACTGAGTTTAGAAAAACAAAATTCTGGTATATTGGATTTTAACATTTTATCAAAAAATGAATGTTACTTTTTTTTTTACTACAAGAGATACAGCCATTCAAATTTACGGCCACCAGAACGTTTTCCCTTCCTGAGTAAATGAGCTGCTTCTTCTAGTTTAAACACCTTTTTCTTGAATGTTCTGAATATAAATCTTCACAAAGACCTCTTGAGGAGGAGAGTGATATGGATATCTGATTGTAAACTACTGCCTATTACCTTAGACCTTTTTGACTGTACTGAACAGTAATTCCGCGTATTCCGTAATTTATATTTATACAGTTAACAGGCAATGTAATTTATAACCAACTATTGGCTGCCAATTTCGCTTCATGTTTCCTGGCAGTCTTGCAACTTGTTTCTCCCTATTGGTTTATGCCGAGTTCGGAGTAAAAATGGTTCTATATGCGTAAAGCGTATGCCGGAACTGGTAAGCCCCTCCCACTTATTCCCAATTGGGATTCCCCCTTTGCCCCAGTATCAGCTTGTTTGATAATTGGCTGAATAGAACCGCGACTCTTTATGGGCCGGATCTCAAACAGCCCGCTCCACTCCTCGGAGTGGAGAATGGAAAGAATAAGTTTTTTTTTTTTTTTTTTTTTTTTTTTACGGTGATGGAAAATTGAATTTATCTTCAGCATTTTTCGGTGTGTGACATTCCCTTACACATTCCGTATTTCATATATTTCTTAGATATATTTGTAATTCGAATACAGCCAAATCGTTTTGGGGTCTACGAATAAACGCTTCAAGTATGTAAAATACTCATTGACTTATTATTAACGTTTTTTAATTAAAGGTTTAAGGTTGCGTCTCCTAGTAAAAAGCATAGTAGCTATTTTTAAAGAGATGGAAGTTGCGTGATAGTGGGGTTAACTACATAGCGGTTAATTACATCAACGTATCTGTGCAGGATGCCTAATATATTTATTGCTTGCGCAGGTGTCTTGATATGCTTAGTGTTCTGAATAATATGCTTTTAGGAGGTATGACTGTGGAAAGTCATCGTTTTGTAGTAACAGAGACTGTCTTAATAACTCTCCAAACATTATCACTATTAAAATACCTTTTTGTTTACAGGAGGAACACTCAACGGATTAATATGTAGTTAGAACAAGTTACTATATTGCTCTTCAGCTTTGAAAGGGTTGTGCAATTTCACTGATTTTCGTATTATGTTGACAGTGTGGGAACTTGACCACAGTAGTGCTAGACTTCTTGGTGTGCCAGTATCCAGGAAAAGCCATTAGCCGCCCCAAGGGCCCCGGGTTCCGCGCAAGTGTCACTCCGCGCAAATGTCACTCCGCGCAAGTGTTCCAACCCCCTCGTGGCCACCACTGAAGGACATCGGGCACTTCGGACGGAGATAGCAACGAGTTAGGACCTTCGTAATCAGATAGGCACCAGTGAAGACTTTGCTATTGTACAGGCACTAGGCAGGCCTCTAACAACTATGTATCAACATTCTGCAGTACTATGTAAAAGTTAAGTATTGTTACATTCTGTGCAATATATATCTCTTTCTAATTTACTCGAGTGTTTATAGTTTCTGGCTGCTCCCCTCCGTACCTGCACCAGCGTGCTATTTTTGTTCCTGTGTCGGGCTCATTCCACTCGGCCACCGACACCTACGACGAGGCTGGAACACAAAAGCGGCGACGAAGTTGGGACACAAAATATTCAACCTATACAAAAACCAGACAGCAGTTATTAGAGTCGAAGGGCAAGAAAGGGCCGCAGAGTTTGGGAGGGGAGTAGGACAGGGTTGTAGCCTTTCCCCAGTGATGTTTAATCTGTATATTGAGAGGCGTCTTATCATACAATGTAAACTTTCCCGGCCAGCCCTCTATAAATGCGAGGGCCCCTCGGCCCAGACACTGCCTTACCACAACGTATTTCCAGTACAACGATGAGTTCCATGAACAAATTAACGGAGTGGCTATGGGCAGCCCTCTTAGTCTAGCTGTTGCCAACTTATTTATTGAGTTCTTCGAACAGCAGGCGCTGTATACTGCCAGAAAGAAGCCAACTAATTGGTACCGATATGTTGACGTCACCTTTGTAGTGTGGAGCCATGGTGAAGAGGAGTTGGATGTCTTATTATTGCATCTCAACAGCATTAATCAGAATATACAATTCACGATGGAAAAAGAGAGCAATGGCCAACTTAATTTCCTAGATGTATCGGTAATAAAACGAGAGGACGGAACTCTGGGCCATAAGGTATACAGAAAGAACACACATACTGATCGATACCTCCACAAGGAGTCAAACCATCATCCGAGGCGAAAAAGAGGTATCATTAAAACCTTGGTGGATAGAGCGAATAAAATTTGTGAGCCAGTTTACTTGGAGGATGAACTAAATCACTTACGGTCGGTCTTTAAAAAATGGATATGGTGCCAAGGAAATTGATCGAGCTCTCCATCAAAGAAGAAAAGAATCCAGAAGTTCTGAGCAACAACGACAACAATCTGGAAACGTTTTTCTGCCGTACATTAGCAGGATTACCGATCGAATCGGGAAAATATTGGCCAAGCATGGCGTCGAAACCATCTACAGACCCACAAAAAAGATCAAAGTATATTTGAGATCACCAAAAGACGCACGTCACCCCCTAGCAACACCTGGGGTTTATAAAATTCCTTGCAGCTGGTACAACAAAAAGAAGCGTCAACATTCGCATATCTGAACATAAAAGGAACTGTCGTCTGGGCCACATGGAAAAATCGGCAGTGGCTGAACATGTTTTTCAAAAAGGAAATCATGAAATAAAATTTGACGAGACGAGCGTTTTAGCTAGGACATCTCAGTACCATGCACGCATGTATAGAGAAGCAATAGAGACCCACAAACACCAGAATAATTTTAATAGGAAAGAAGAAGGTCTGAAGTTAAATAAAATATGGATGTCGACCCTGCACCAACAAAACGACAATCGATTATTTTTAATCGAGAATAACGACGTCATCCAGAGATAGTTACAAGTCAGCATCACGTGACGTATGGTCACGGTGGCGCCCTCTATAAATGCGAGAGCCCCTCGACCCACAGTGGCAGTAGCCGGAAGACGCTTGAAGATGTCTCCCGCAGTTGGAGACGAAACGTCGGGAGGAAGTTTTACATCTGGACCACGGCCCATCAGCCCGGAAATTTTACCTGAAGACAACGCCGGCCGTGATAGTTTACATTGTTCAAATGTTTGTAGATCTTATGAGACTTAACTACGGGGTCATCAGTCGCTAAACTTACAAACTACTTATGAACTAGCTTATAATAAAGACAGCACAAACAGCCATGCCCGAGGGGGGATTCGAACCCCCCTTCGGGGAACAGCCTCACCTATCGTAGAATAGCGCCTCAATGCGCTCGGCCACTCCGCCGCGGCTCGTCAGTCTGAAGAGCTCATTTCCCTCGGGTGTTGTCATAAAACCGGCCTTCGGCGGGTGGTCGGGTCGGCGAAAGCGACACCACTGGTTCGGGACCGGATGGCCACCGGTCGCCGGAGCAGGTATATGGCGACCGGTGGCGCTGTCGCCGGGTTCCGCATCGCTCGCATTGCAGACAATGGGGACCAGTGGTGCCGCCTGTCGTGGGACAGAGACAACTGCCGCTTGCCGCCGGGTTCGGAATCGCACCTTAATACGTTCCCCTAACGAGGCTGAGTGGCTCTCCCAGTAGTGTACAAAACATTTTAAATAATGACAAATGTTGATACGATGGCATCGCTAGATGCGCGCTAAGATTCTAATGCAAATACATACTTTAATTTATAACACCAATAAAACCCTCAAAATCTTAAGTTTAAACAAATGAACATTTTCATAAGGACCGATAAATAAGTCTTTCGCCCGTCGCACAATGAATATTTAAGTAATCACTTAGGTAAAGAGTTTTTCAGGTACATTTTCCAGTTCTCTTGTGCTCATAAATTTAAACAAATTACAGTCGATAAACAAAATAATTTTGTTGTAACAGTAAAATTTATCCTCTCAAGAGGACGGCACTACAGAATAGGTCAAGTGAACGGTACAAGACAGTTGCAAGATACAGTACACTGCTAACTTAGACATAAGCTTCTTTGGCGGACAGTCGCTCAGGCCACCCAGCAGTGACATGCTTAAGCACCTCACGGAGCACAGGGTCCCGATGGATGGCTTGGGCTACTCGATTGGCCGTAATTGGAAGTCTCTCAATCGGGTCGTGCAAACGATCGTCAATCTGAAAAATCGTCACTTTCCCCATGGGCAGATGGGACAAGGCATCGGCATTGGCATGGTGCGACGAGGGCCGATAATGATTTACGTAGTGATAGGCACACAAAAACAGAGCCCAACGCTGGAGACGTTGCGAAGTCTGATCCGGAAGATGAGAACGCGAACCAAACGTGCAACCAGGGGCTTGTGACCCGTGATACGTTGGAATTTAACGCCGTAGAGGAACACATGAAACTCCAAACAGCGTAAACAATCCCCAAAGCCTCTTTCTCATCCTGAGAATAATTACGTTGGGCATCTGAAAATGTCTTAGACGCGTAGACAATGGGCTGTTCGGAACCATCATTTTGTCTGTGAGCCAACACTGCTCCAGTCCCGTGCTGAGAAGCGTCCGTAGCTAGGCCTGATGTAAATATGCCGAGGCAAGGTGAAGACTTTAACATCGATTTGATGCGGGCGAATGCTGCCTCACAAGCTGCAGACCACACAAACTGAACACCTTTCTTTCGCAGTGCGTTCAATGCATCTCCGCTACGTTAGGAAGAAATTTGGAATAGTAACTGACCTTGCCCAAAAATGACTGGAGTTCTGCAAATTGGTAGGGCGGGGAAGATGATCAATCGGCGTAACTAATTCCGACCGAGGGCAGATGCCATCTCGTGTCACCAGGTGTCCCAAATACTCAATTTCAGGTTGAAAGAAATGTGTTTTTTGAAGATTACACTCAAGACCTGTCGCGTGCAATTTCGTGAACAGCCGCAGGTTGTTTAATTGATCTGTGCGGGAGGAACCGGTGACGATGATATCGTCCAGATAGTTTGCACAGCACGGAATGTCCAACAGTTGCAAGAACCGCTGAAATATCGGGCGCACTCGCGACACCAAACGGCAGACGTTTGTAGTGGTACAGCCCGAATGGAGTATTGAGAACCATGAACAGTTGGGAATCAGAATTTAAGGGAAGCTGGAGATACGCTTCCCCAAATTAATTTTTGAAAAACATTCGCCGCCCGCCAATTTCGCATAAATGTCGCCCGGGCGGGGAATGGGAAAACAATCTATCACTGACTGCGAGTTAACCGTGGACTTGAAATCACCGCACAACCGAAGGGCTCCCGTGGTTTCTTTATTATCACCAGAGGCGTCGCCCATAGGCTAGAGGAAACTGGTTCGATGATACGCAAGCCGTGCAACCGATCCAACTCGTTCTTAACCGCGGGGCGCAAAGCAAAAGGAAGAGGCCGAGCGTGACAAAATATTGGAACCGCTGTGGGTTTGAGAGTGATGTGCGCCTCGTAACCAATGGCCGTTCCCAAACCCGCCGAGAAAAGTGTTCCAAACTCGCCGCAAAGCGAATCCAATTCATTAAACGATATGGAGTCAGACACAAGATGAACAGCGTCGTGAACGCTGAAACCAAACGCCGTGAACGCATCCAGGCCAAAAATGTTCTCTGAAGCCGCGCTTGTGACGGTCAAAAACGTGACGGCGCACACTACGTGCTGGTACTCCACCTCAATCGTAAACTGACCGAGCACTAGAATCGGCTGTTCCCAAGTGCCAAATACATATCGAAATTTACGAGAGAGACAGAGGCACCGGTGGCAACTTGAAAATGGAACGGATGTCTGCCACCCAAGACTGATACGACTGACCAGGTTTCTTTTTGCTCTGATGAAAATCCAGTAGGGAAATCACCACGTGCGTTTGTTGCCGATAATAAAAACTAAGCATTTCCGACATACGGGAAAAAGACAACTCGGCGGGCTCCGACAGCGGAGCTAGTTTTTGCAGTAAACGAAAAGTATCGGGCTCGATCCACGACAAGAAAGACTATTGTAAGTCAGGATCCGTTACTTTAAAAGCCGCAAAATGCTGCTGTAGACGCCCCACGTAGGAGTCCGAGTCTTCCTTAGGCTCTTGGAAAGCCGGAAAAGCTGGCGGGGCGGGGGGGGGGGAGGATGGGGGTAGGCCAGGGGCTGCGGCGAAGGGGCCGAAGCGGTACGAGAAGACGTAATTAACTCCGTAAACAAAACAAGTTGTTGCTGCTGTTATCTAACTGCTGCTGCTTCTGCAGTAACTGATGCAACGCCGGATCCATAAGCACCGCAAATAGAAAACACGACAAGCACGAAACTCGTCGCCAATTATACTGTTGTTACAGTATAATTTATTTCTCTCAAGAGGACGGCACTACAGCATAGGTCAAATGAACGGTACAAGACAATTGCAAGCAATTAGACACAAGAGGCTCAGGCGAGAGCTACATCATAATTGAGGCGAGGCCTCGCACACCGCGTGCTCGCCTGGACGTGACGGCGCTGCAAGCCCTCGGGTCGGCGCCATCGTGCGGCGGACTCGGCAGTGGCGCGTCTTTATATGCCACGAACGGACGGGACGCGACTTGCAGTGGCGCGCTCCAGTAAATTTAGTTTACACAAAGACAACATATTAAAATAAATGAACATAATATATGCTAAACAGGTCCTAATTTGTGTTTACGACACCTGCAACTTACCATTGCTTCGCTGTGTGTATGTCTTGTGTTAATTGTTACTAACAAATCACTATTTTCCTACTTTAAAGTGCATTATTATGCGCAATATAAATGTTGCAGATAATATGGCTAAACCAAACTTATCGTCACGATGACACCTTTCATTTGAGCCCTCGCTCGTTACTGTAGTTCAATTAGTTTAGCCTCTGGATCTTTTCAACCGGATAAATATTAGTTTTCTGAATAACTTTTGATGTAAAATTAATATAAATGATGTCAACACATCATCTGAATCGTGTCGTTCTGGTCTTTCTTTGGCTGCTACGTGTTAATCTGGAACTCTAATATAGTCAGGGTAGTATTTAAAATGAATGACAGTGCAGTTTATCGGCGGGAGAAATGGCAGCTGGGCCTGACGTCACGTCCGCCGGTGTGCTTTCCATTCGCGCCCGGCCCGCCAGCGTGCTGCCCACGTGCTCTCCGCCCGCCGAAGGGAAACCGGGCGAGGCTCACTTCCTCGCAGCGGCAGATTGCCTGTTCACTCGTCACGACAAACGACGCACTCCGCTGCCATCCAGTGCGCTTTGCGCTGCAGATGGGTGTTGTACGTTGTTGTAATGTCGTCACAAGTTGGAGTGATATAGGACCTGCGATATGTCTAGATACCACTCTGGTCGGTGATAAGTACGAATTCTGGTAGATCGCCTGGGCCGGCCGCAGTGGCCGCGCGGTCTGCGGCGCGCCAGTCACAGTCTGCACGGCCGCTACGGTCGGGGGGTTCGAATCCCCTCTCGGACATGGATGTTTGTGCCGTCTTTAGTCTTAAGTAGTTCATATGTAGTTTAGGGACTGATGACCCCGCAGTTAAGTCCCTTAAGCTCAACAAACATTTGATTTAGATCACCTAAATCTGTTCGTGTTCACTGTGTATTCCTACAGATTAGGGAAATTCCAGTAGGACACTGCGACACCCCACACGTCCAAAATTACTACAGAGTGGTTCCAGGAACACTTTTGTAAGTTCAAAACCTCCCTAGGTCACTAAAGTGCATAGACACGAATATTGTTGAGCATATCTGGGGCGCCTTCAGCAAGATCTCCACTCCCTCATACTCCTGCGGGTTTACTACAGCCAGCACTACTTCAGTCAGTAGTAGAGTCCGTGTAACGGGCCGGGTCATAGATCGTCGTTTCAAGAAGTTCTCGTAGATCGGCGCTCTCGGTAAGGGCTGCAACAAAACTAGTCTGCTACAAATAACGTTCATTGTTCGTTGAGGCTTTAATGAATCATTAGTGCCCAGTTGTCCCCAATTATGGCCAGCGTACAATGCTCGTTAATTACAATCACTACAGCCCGGTACATACATTCCACATGTCAGTAATACAAATTTACACAGTTCGTCTGTGGAATACAGAAGTTCGAGATGTAAGTTTGAATATGGGGTCAAATATGAAGGATTAATCACAGTAGATACACTTTCTAAACTCTTAACATTTAAGAACTTTTACATAATTGTTAAAAATTAAAGTTCAAAGTGACGTCGGTTGTGTCTTAGATAAATCACGTAACACGACTCAAAACAATACTCGGAACTTGCGTGGATTGTGCGGCAGATCAAGGATGTAACAAGACTTATTTCCATGGCGCAAAAGCAGTCTATTTATATCATTCAAACAATGTAACTGGAAATTACGTATTGTTAATTATGTACATTAAGTTAATTATAATGGGAAAGTAAACAATTACATACGACTGGCTATATAGAAAGGTAGCGTAAACAATACTGAGTAAACTGATATACAAAACTCTGTTAAATCAGAATTGCCTCACTTTCAAAAATATCTAAATAGGTTTTCAAACATCTATTTCGTAATAAACGGCAATTTTACAGAAACTAATGAGGGCCCAACTTTCCTAACATTACTTGTCAAACATAATAATATCTACTTTAATATTATGAGAAAAGAGTTTAATTAGTTTTATCAGAGATACAAATTAGCCTAATATATGACCTATAACAATACGCCTCTAGTATGAACGAATTAATATTTGCTAATTAAACTAACTTCTGCGACGCCAAATAATAAAAAATAGCTTCAGTTAGTCACGTTAGAAAGAAGAATAACAAAAGTTTTGGAAAAGGAAATGATAATGGAATAATTACATTCGTACCTATTATTACGCAACAGTGGTATCGGTAGGTTCAGTAATGCAAGCAGCTGGTAAAAAATCACGACACACCTCGTTACCCATGCCACGTCGTGTGCGGCACTTGAGCGTGCTCCTATCCCTGGGGCCCTACCCGATATTAGGCACGTGTCACTGTTTGTGCGGCTCCTAAGTGTAAAATAATGGATCGCGCTAGTGTTCTGTACGCGGTATCCTTTACAGAAAAATCACTTCTTGGCAAAATTGTGCGAATAATCGCACGTCGAACGCCCATTTTCCTTTCAAGTTTCCTTACATGCTAATTTCACTTCTTATCGCTCTTCATCATCATGGTTAAATGTCTCATTCATGCCACTGTGTCAAACAGCAATGTACTGATACTTTATTCGACATTTTTTTGTTTGAAACAGAAATAGGATCAAATGGTCAAATGTTTGTAGAGCTTATGGGACTTAACTACGGGGTCATCAGTCCCTAAACGTACAAACTACTTATGAACTAGTTAAGACTAAGGACGGCACAAATATCCATGCCCGAGTGGGGATTCGAACCCCCCCCCCCAGAAATAGGACTTAGGACATGCAGCACGTGGTATTTGGAAATGAACTCGGTTTTTTTATGTCTTAACAATTTTCCCTGTATTCGAAACGCAAATTTCTATTAGTCTTAGAAAGGTACCATGTCAAAATGATTTAAGCTTGAAACTTGTTTCTAACAATCCTACTTAATTTACTTCGAATAACTGATTTTTAGTATATAGTAGAATAACAACTGCTGATATTGACTATTACATACAGTAGTAAGAAGGTTTTTTCTACTGCACCACTTTTAAATTTAAATGACATATTGATCCTTCGTTCCTTGAAACAATTTTTTAAGTCAAGAAGATCCGGAGTATTTCTTGTAATTCCGGAAAAGTACTGCTTACACATAAAGTGAATATTTCGATTTCAAATTAGAATAAGAAAATACATTAAATTTCTAGGTTCAACAGAATTCTGTCCTTTACCATACCGCGCAGTTTTCAAAAGCACTGTTTATTCCTTAGCCTTTCCATAGAAAACCCCGAGAAACCACGATTTTTGGGTAGCACACCCACGAATTGTGGGGATGGCCGCTTCGATACTTTTATTCATTCCAGGTCGTTTCAATTTTTAGCATATGTTCGTAAGATGATATTCTCAAAATATTTTTTTTTTTTTTCTTTCTCATTATCTGTTACTGAGGTCCAGAAGCTCAGACTTATCACACTTTTGCACAAAATCACAAATCTCGAGTTTTAGTCGTTTTTGCACCGCGAGTCGAAAATATCTAAATAACTGTTGTTGTTATGGTCTTCAGTCCGGAGACTATCCTGAGCGAGCCTCTTCATCTCCTCATGAGACCGGCAACCCACATCCATTTGAATCTGCTTAATGTATGCGTCTCTTGGTCACCTTCTGCGATTTTTTCCCCACACACTTCCATCCATTGCTGAATTTACGATTCCTTCATGTCTAGGAATGTGTCCTACCAGTCGATCCCTTCTTTTAGTCACGGTATGACAGAAATTCATTTTCTCCCCAATTCTGTTCAGTAACTCCTCATTAGTTACGCGATCCACGCACGTATTCTTCAGCATTCTGCTGTAACACCACTATTTATCGTCCAAGTTTCATTCCCGTACAAGGCAACACTCTACACAAATGCCTTCAGAAAAGACTTTCTTGCACTTAATATTCGGTGTTAGCAAATTTCTCTTTTTCAAAAACGCTTTTCTTCCCATTGCCATTCTGCAGTTTATATCCTCAGTACTGCGACCGTGATATGTTATATTAATACCCAAGTAACAAAAATCATCTACCACATTTATTGTTTCGTTACCGTATTCCTTCAGCATCGCCTGATTTTCTGAGAATGCTTTCCATTACCTTTGTTAATGTTACGCTCTCTTCAACACACCGTCCATTCCATTCAACTGCTCTTCCAGGTCCTTTGCTGTCTGTGACAGGATAACAAAGTCATCAGCAAAACGAAATGTTTTTATTTCTTCACCCTGAACTGTAATCCCTTCTCCAAATATTTCCTTTCTTTCCGACATAGCTTGCTCGATGTAAAAATTGAATAACTTTGTAGAAAGGCTAGAAGCCTGTCTTACTCCCTTCCCTTCCTGCCTTTCGACTCTAATAACTGCGGTCTGACTTTTGTACAAATTGTAAATAACCCTCCTTTTTCCTATATTTTACCTCTGCTGACTTCAGAAGTTGAAAGAGTGCATCTCAATCAACATTGTCAAAAGCTTTTTCCAAACCTACAAAAGCTAGAAATGTAGGTTTGCCTCTCCTCAATCTATCTTCTAAGATAAGTCGTAAAGCGAGTTTGCCTTACGTGTTCCTACGTTCCTCCTGAATCCAAACTGCTCTTCACCGAGGTCAGCTTCTACTATGCAACCATGAATTATCAAAGTGATGGTTCTATAATTTTCACACCTGTCTGCGCCTGATGTCTTTGGAATGGGGATTCTTACATTTTTCTTAATAAATAAATAACTTTCTAAATAACTAACCATAATAAATTGTTCAAATATTTGCAATATACACTGTAGACGTTTGTCTAGAAACACCCTATTTTCTTTTTCGGAAATTTTTTGTTCGTTATTAACATACACCCTAGAAACTGTAACGTTTGGCTAGCAAACGTGCGCATTTTTCTGCAAGACGGCGTTCAGGCCGCCATGAAACTTACCATCCGATTTGAAAAAAAGTAACTCGGCGCAAAATTTGATAATTGTGTATCTTCCATTGCTCTTCGCTTGATGAAGGGGCGATTGTATGTTCGCTATTGACTGCAGTCAATGTGCAGCACACAGGTTAGTCAAGTGTTGCGACTTGTTTTAAACAGTTTGCAGGGGTAGAAATACATTGCGTAGACTTCTCGTATGGTTGATTTTAGGCTATACATAGCTGCGTATGAAATGTAGATAACGTATCGAAAATTTGTTTAGAATGGACAACAGAATGATTCATTCGATTCTCGAGATACTGGTCCGTGCACGATAGTAATGTTTTAGAAAATGCCACCTGTGAATGCAATTTTTGATGAGTCGTATCTTGGGGAATAGGAAACGACTCAAGTTTTATACGTTGTTTGCATATTTATCCCGTTTTCGAAAATCTGTATTTGTTACCACAAAATGAAGGCGCTGATAATGAGTAGTGGTTTAAGGGGTCCGCACAAGTCCAATATTTATTGACAATACTAGTTTGTCAGTCTTCCAAAATCCCGAAGGTCCTCACGCCATCAATAATATTGGCAATTATTTTTTCAGTTGGAAACGTGATTGCACAGTGTTAACATACCTATCTCCCAGAAGAAAGCGTAAGGTGCACTAATATTAGCTGTTGCTTGCAAACCATAGAAACAAGAGGAAATGAGTCGGAGAATGGTTGAAATAAAGGAGATTTCATTAATTACTTTCGGTTGAGTCCTGCATCTTACAGGGTGTCCAGAAAAGGACTCCCTGATTTCAAAATTAAATATCTCGAAAACAAAGATCGATAGAGGAATGCAATAAACGGTATGTTTATTGTGAAAGCTGTAAGAAGTTTAAACAGCAATTTGAAATAATAGTTACAAAAGCTGCTAACAGATGGCGAAGTAATCGCCATACGTAACGCCTAGTATAAATAGTGATCCGAAGGCCAGAGCGATCAGTTCCACTATTGAAACGTGAAAGGAGGTTAGCGTACCGAAGGAAGAGAGTAAAACCATGTACTCCATTGAACAACGCGTTTTTCTGGTGCTAGAGTACCACAGGTTAGAAGAGAGTCCTACGGCAACAAGGCCAAGTTTTCAAGCACAATTTAATGTTCCAAAAGGACCCGATGCGAAAACCATTCGTACGCTCTTCGCAAAATTTCAACGAAGAGGCAGCGTAACTGATGATCTAGCGGGACATGTTGGCCGCAAGCAAACCGCAGTTACGCCTGAAAATATCGCCACAGTTTCTGGAATTATTCAGCGAAATCCAGTGTCATCCGTCCGTAGAATTGCATCTGAGACTGGTTTGAAGCGTTCCACCACGCAGAAAATACTGAGAAAGAGCCTACACATGTTTCCATTCAAAATTCAAACGCACCAGGCCATACTCGTACGAGCTGTGCAACAAAGGGTTGCCTTTGCTAATCAGATGCTCACAACGATTGATAGTGAAGGATTTGATGTTGGCTGCATCTGGTTTACAGAATAAAAAATATGAGATAATATATGCTGCGTAAAATATGCTGGGTAAAACTGTCACATCATGGTCCACGTTTTAATACATTTACTTATTTACTACTAAGACACTCCTGTATTCCAATGAGCTTAAGGAAATTCGTAAAAGCTGACAGTGCTGTTGACAGTTTTTGAGCTGTGAAGCGTACGCGACTGCAGGCGAAAGCAACGGACTTCTATAGAGTTATAAGGAAAGAAAGGAAATAAAACAGCGTACATGGAACGAATACCCATTATTTAGGATTCTTAACTTCAAGAGACAGCAGTTTCCAGTGAATCTTGCATTTTCTAACGATTAATAAGCTACAGGGCAATGTATTGAGTATTGTCGAATGGATTTGACATGCCCATGTTTCTCACACGGAAGTCACTTGCTCAGGGGTGGTCTCACCATAGAAATTATTCCTACTCGATCCTGGACAAGTAACAAGAAATATTGTTTATTTTAAAGTTGTGAGTTAAATTAATGTATGGATGTTTCATATGATTTGTATTTTGATTACTATCTTTTTTGTTTGGATACTGCACTTATAATTTTGTACATTATTTCATGTACATTCACTGATAAATATAACATGTTATTAGAAAAAAAAGAGATGGACATAGAGAGAAAGCGTAAAAGGACTGCCGCGGCCGAGCGCATTGAGGCGCTATGCTACGATGCGCGAGGCCGTTCCCCGTCGGGAGTTCGAATACCCCTTCGGGCATGGGTGTTTGTGTCGTCCTTAATATAAGCTAGTTCATAAGTAGTTTGTACGTTTAGGGACTGATGACCCTGTAGTTAAGTCCCATAAGTCTACAATCATGTGAACATGTGTGGTAAAAGTACTAACTCAAGGTTTGAATAAATAAATAAATGCCCGGGCAACGCCGGGTTTTCAGCCAGTAATCAGTTAAAAATAGACGGTAGGTCTTGCAGAAAACCCAAATCTGTCCTCAGACCGTCATATTAAACACACTCAAAATATGCTTATGTGACAGTCGTGTTCCTCATCTGTGACAGACTGGTGTTTACTCACGGTGTAAAAGGAAGTCGTGCGTCTGTGGCCAATGACATCTTCTAAGACGAGTCAGGGCCATTTCATGAGCTCGGAGAGTATGTAAGGAGTCTGCCAGGGACGCACGGAACGTGATACTGGGCGCAGCTTACTGTTCGCCACTTCCAGCCACTGAGACTCCCACAGGGCAGCAGAAGAGCGTGCGGTAGACGGTAGGGAGCTTCCGCCTTGACAGCGAGGTCAGCGCGTTTCCTGGCATCCCTATGTAGCCCTGGGACCCATCATCCTGAACTCCGTGCACTGTCCGACATGCTGGGAACATTTGATGCACAGCAATCGGGCAGGTGAGGAATTTAATGCAGTTATCTCGCTTCACGTGCTCCAGTGCCCTCAGCATAATAAACGGTTCTGAATAATAAATGGAAAACGTCTGGGGACAACGTCGGGGAACAGGACGGAGCAGCCAATGCGATAGGCCTGCTTGGATCCATCTGTGTAAACTGTACTAAAATTCGATAGGTATTCTAAAATTTCAACAAACTTACTTGGATATAATAGCAACCTAGACCTATTACGTAGCCAGAGAGATGTCTGGCGTTGGAATAAACACGTGGACACTCTGTTTTATATATATATATATATATATATATATATATATATATATATATATATATATATATATATATATATATATATATATATATGAAGATAAGGCGAAATGTGAAACGTGTTTTACGATTTTGTGTGTTGTCTGAATTCCGCCAAAAAAATTCTGAGAGTGTGTGGCAGAGTGGCCACGTCATCCTTTATTTCATCTGCATCTACAGATGTACTCCTAAATCCACAGTAAGGTGCGTAGCGGAGGGCACTGTACCACTACTAGACTTTTCCTTTCCTATTCCACTCCCAAATAGATCGAGGGAAAAAAAAGAATGTCTACATGCCCTAATTCATCTTGTCTTTGTGTACGCGTAAGTAGGCGGCAGGAATATCTTTCTATACTCAGCTTCAAATTCCGGCCATCTACATTTCCTCAACAGAATTTCTGGAAAAGATCGTCGTCTTTCCTGCAGCGACCCTCAATTGAGTTCCCGCAGCATTTCCGTGACATTCGCGCATTGGTGGAACCTACCAATAACGAACCTAGCTGCTCGCCTCTGAACTGCTGTCTTCCTTTAAACTGTTCTGCTGCGGGTCCCAAACACTTGAGCAATACTCAAGGCGTGGTCGTACAAGCGTTTTATACGCGGTCTCCTTTACAGATGAAGTACATCTTCCCAAAATTATCCCAATAAACCGAAGTCGGCTGACCGCCTTACACGTGTCCCTACATGTTCGTTCCATTTCATATCGCTCTCAAATGTTACGTCTAGATATTTGAACGACGCGACTGCATCAAGAAGCTCACTGTTAATGTTGTTTTCGAACATTATAGGATTGTTTTCCTACTCACCTGTAGCAAATCAAGGCTTTCCTTTGTTCTGACTCTAAGTGGCCTTGTTGCCTGCGGACGGTTACGGAAAAGATATTTTAACGAATGCTGTGTAACATTGAAGAATCCTAGTGAGTTAGGCTGGCGAACCACGAGGATAAGGGCGGACATGAACTGAGCAACATAGATGCGGTCGAGATAGGCCCCACAATCCCCGCACACGAACTGAGCAACTTTTCCTTGAGGTAGAAGAGCGCAGACCTGGGGCCTCCCGCATAAAAGGTGCGACCGGCAGCGCCGCCTCAGACCCAGAACGCTTGTTTCTGCTGCTCAGTTGGTTTCCGCCCGTGAAGTATCGGTATAAGGCAGGGGTCCCCAAACTTTTTTGTCTCGTAGACCCCATTCCAACTTTTTCTGCCGTTTGGAGACCCCCTGCCTTTTGTGGACTTAATACTTTACGAATTCTCATTTGAAATGTGTTTTGGTGCCTGATATGGTACTACTAACTTTGACAACTTTAAGATTTTTAGTATTCTAAATTTATTGGTTTATTTAAATGACACAAATGTATTTTTTTAAAACTGATAAATAAGGTTTTTAATGGGAGGGATGTGGCTGATGCTTTTTTAGTAAATTATCAATGTTTGGTTTCAGTTTTGTTAGGTTTAATCGTAAATCTCCTCTTTCAGTGATTTCCAGCCTGTTTCTTCTTTTCGTAAGATGATTGGCAACAGTACTGAAACCTCTTTGCACCAGATATGAAGTTGCGAAAGCTGTAAAAAACGTTCTTACGATAGTCCATAATAAATGATAAGTAACAGGTTTGTCACTCTGGAGCCAGAATTGCTGATATTCGTTTGTAAACTGGACCTTTAGTTCTTATTAGTGTTTATTCCGATTACTTCTCCTTGAAGTGCGACATCCGTCTCTCCCACATCACAATATGGATTGATAATCCACTGCGATATTTCCATCAAACCTCTTCTCAAAGTTTGTGTGAAGGACATTTAAATGTTGAACATAGGTTGAAACATCATCATCCTCACAGTTTGTCTCTGACAAATTTGGGAAACTGCGAAAATTCGCACCGCTCAATTCGTCATATTTGTCTAATCTGCCACCCCCCCTAGTCCCAAATCTATACTAACAATAAATCCGTAAATCTTCAAAAGTACTGGACGAATTTTCACAGGAAACACGAGAAACGTTTGGGTCAACATATAGGCATAATTTTATCAAAATCGGATCACGACAAAAAAAGATATCGTAATTAATAAGTGTTTTCAGTAACCATCGTGTCTGTTTGTTTAAGTATTAAAAACCTCTTACCTCCGAAACTACCTCACAAATTTGCATGGAGTTGTCACATGTAACTTGAGCGTAATTTCATTTCATAAAAATCGGATCACGGAAAAAAAGAATACCGTAATTTGAAATTTTTTATCTACGACCGTCATGTCTGTCTGTCTCTTATCTCGAAAACTACTTGGCAACTTTTCATGAGATTTTCACACGTAACTTGAGCATATCGTTCGGTTACATAAAGGCTTCAATAATTGAAATCGGTTCAGAGAAAATAAAGATATCATAATTTAATCATTTGTTTAAAAGCCATCGTGTATGTATATTTGTTGAAGATAATCTCCAAAAGTACTATACGAATTTTCATGGGTTTCCACAGGTAAATTGAGAAGAGTTTGGAGAGTAACATAGGCTTCATTTAATCAAAATCGGATCAGAGGAAGGAAAGATATCGTAATTTGATGTTTTATTTATATACTATGCTTATAAATACGGTGTAGTACAGAAAATCTCCTAGAGTGCTGTACGAACTTTCCTGGGGTTTCATAGGTCAACTGAGAGTACCTTGGGGCAACATATAAGCTTCATTTCATCAAAATCGGACCAGAAGAAGAAAAGATATCGTAATTTGTAGTTTCTGGTGTACGCAGGTACGACATAATGCCTTGCAATGCCGTGGAAAGGAAAAAAAGTGATTCTTTCAGCGAGTACCTTGAGTCAATTCTGTTTACGAATGCCTCGAAAGCACCATAGTACATGAAAGTACAAAGTGAGGTGACGTTAGTTACATAGTACACCAAATAACTATTTACGGCGTTGCTGAGTTGTTTTCATTCTCATACCTATGGTGTAATACACTACAAGAAGGGGTACATTTTACGTACGGCAGCGGCGTTGTGTGCTGATGTTGACAACGGCCGTTGAATGCTTTTTCAAAAATCAGTCACGTAGCATAAGGGGAAGAATTCTATACGTTCACGATGAAATAAATAATATATGCTGTTATTTTCAGTAAATTCATCATCCTCCTAAAGCGAATAGTTCGTTGCCAACTATAGCAAACTAAACTGCTGTCACTGCAAGTAAAATTTAACCCAGGTAGGTTACAATATTTTGTTCCCCTAGCTGTAACCCATACGCTTTCCAATGTCATGGAAAGAAAATAAGTGTATCTTTCGACGGGTATAACCACTAATTGTACATAGAGTAGAAATATCTATGGAGTGAGCATTGACTTCTGTGCATCTTCTCAACGTTAAGCTATAATTACCACGTTATATTGAGACAAAGTCACTCTTTCCACATATTTATTTGCTCTTACTATTGGTTTGTACCGCATTAGCTGAAAAGAAGCCCCGTCTTCTTTTCGCAGAGCAACCACATAACATAAAATAATATATAAATAAATGTATCATAGAAGCAACAAGAAAGTTGAGGAAGCATCGCTAAAAGGGCCATTTACACATAGTCATCCATCTTAACCGAACAAAGATAAAGTCAGCGATTAGTAGATTTTCCCCAGTATCGGGTGACATTTCCACCTTAATGTTGAGGACAAAAAATCTATTCTGTGCATCTGAATGCTCACTCCAGCGATATTTCTGCTCTTTGCCTGCCACTAGAGATAATATACACACTCGAGCGACTAACTCATGATAAACGTCTCTGCTTTCATAATTGATCGGTACAATATTGTGATTAAAATTCGTAATTTCTTACTTTTGGTGCGAACTACATTAAAATAGAGAAAAACGTCTTCTTTTGAAGAGACAATTGTACTTCGAGTTATAACCCGATTTCTGAACATACAGAGTGTTTCACTAAGTGTGTTTGCCTCTGTAACTTATAAAATATTAGGTGACGGTAAATTTTAATGCGGTAGGTCAACACAAGAAATGTTACACTTTCTGCGGAGCTATGACCATAGTTTATTGTATCATTTTCCTAAGAGTTACAGCACAAAGATATATTTTTTTAAAAATAGAAGAATATTTTTTTTCTATCGTGCATTGGATTCGTTGAAACCAGCTGCGTCCAAATCAATTTAAACTACATTCCTATCACTGTTAGTTTGGGAGCTACAACCTTTCAAAGTTTCAGGGGCAGATACCACGCCGGCCGCGGTGGCCGAGGAGACTGAGGCGCTTCAGTCACGGTCTGCACGGCCACTACGGTCGGGGGTTCGAATCCCCCCTCGGGCATGGATATTTGTGCCGTCCTAGTTCGTAAGTAGTTCATAAGTAGTTTGTAAGTTTAGGAACTGATGACCCCGTAGTTAAGTCCCATAAGCTTTACAAACATTTGAACATTTTGAGCAGATACCACACGCTATACATAATACATGGCTGTGTGGTGGGTGATGGATGTTACGGCGGTGAGAAGTTGAATTACACGAGATGTTCAAATGTGTGTCCATGTTCCTCAATGCATAATGCAATGCGCCGTGGAAAGAATCTGCGGACGAGATGTAACATCGCTGGTGTGACGGAGCGACATGCATCCTCGATGCGCCGTTTTAGATCGTCTGGGGATGTGGGATCAGTGACATAAACACGATCCTTTAGATATCCCCACAAAAAGAAATCTACTGGTGTTAAATCGGGCGACCTTGCGGGCCATGAATGAAGACCATGGTGCCCCACCCATCTTTCTGCAAACTTTTTGTTTAGTTCTTCCACAACAGCACGCGCAGAATGGGCTGGGTGACCATCGTGCTGCATCCACATATGGACTCTCGTGTGTAGACACACATGTTCAAGGAGACAACCCAAACTGTCGGCTATAAAAGCTCGATATAACTCATCTGTCAGTGTACTTGGGAAGTAGTGTGGACCAATGATTTCATCCCCAAGGATTCCACACCACACGTTAATAGACCACCTACGTTGACGGTCTACAGGTCGTACCCACCGAGGATTGTCTCAAATGTTCAAATGTTTGTATAGCTTATGGGACTTAACTACGGGGTCATCAGTCCCTAAACTTACAAACTACTTATGAACTATCTAATCCTAAGGACGGCACAAATATCCATACCCGAGGGGGGATTTGAACCCCCGACCGTAGTGGCCGTGCAGACCGTGACTGGAGCGCCTCAGTCCCCTCGGCCACCGCGGCCGGCGTAGATTGTCTGTGGTCCAGTAGTGCATGTTATGGCGATTCACTGCACCATAATTTGTGAACGTGGTCTCATCAGAGAACATAACACTTTGTAAAGACTCCAGCGTGAAATTACGCATGGCCCTCTTACAGAATGTAACTCTTGCGTGGAAATCGTTCCCATGCAGCTCCTGGGTCAGTGACAGGCGGTACGGGTGATACCTGTGGCCGTGTACTATGCGCCACACAGATGTGAGACTGACACCAGCGACTGCAGCAACGGCTCGTAAGCTGGCGTGAGGATCGTGGTGTAGTGCAGCTAAAACAAACACCTCCGTCTCCTCACTTCTAGCAGGTCTTTGTCCATTACTGCGGCTCATTAACAAGCTGCCTGTTTCCCGAAGTCGTTCGGCACGTAAGAACGTAATGGCTGCCGGGGCTCTTCGCCTAGGATATCTCACGGCATACGCCATGGCTGCTTCAGTGGCATCGTGTCGGCACTCGCCGAGCATCAACAACATGTCAACGTACTCGTTGTTCGTGTATACCATCGTCATATGGTATATGACTGTGGTATATTGAGCCCCGGTTGTTCGTGTGGCTCCAACTGTCGGTTATACGGCCGTGTGCGGCGACAGTCGGCAGTCTAACAGCGCATCGATGAAGCTTCTCGCTCTGTGACACCGACGACGTTACAACTCGGCCGCACCACATTTAGAAGGCGCATTGCATTATGCGCAGCGTTTGTGGTATCTGCCCCTGAAACTTTGAAGGGTTGTAGCTCCCGAACTAACAGTGATAGGAATGAAGTTTAAATTGATATGGACGCAACTGGTTTCAACGAATCCAATGCACGATAGAAAAAACTATTGTTCCATTTAAAAAATTATATCTTTGTGCTGTAACTCTTTGGAAAATGACACAACAAACTATGTTCATAGCTCCGCAGAAAGTGTAACATTTCTTGTGTTGACCTACCGCATTAAAATTTTTCGTCACCTATTACTTTATAAGTTACAGAGGCAAACTCACTTAGTGAAACACCCTGTATAGTTCTATTACATAAAGGCGATTTCAACTTCGTGGTTTACGAAGTAATCACTGCAGGACGAGGGAACATATATTAGTTGAAAGAGTGGCCGGTGCTGCTAACACAGTCAAGACAATTCACTGGAAATACCATATTTATTGGAAAGTTCTACACAGACCATCAGCTGACGCCATTCCTTCAACGATTACCCAGACGTACTTTATAGCACACTGGCTATTTAGACAGACATGAACTGCTCTGTTGATTGAATTATCAGACTTTCAACATTCGTTGAGTTTTCGATAATAGGGACCACTGCATACAGGATAACTACATTGTCCCCAGTGGAACACTGCAACATACTAAAACTTCAGAATACCCTTACTGTCAGGGATACGAAAACAGTTTAGTACTACACCATAGAACCAAACGTGACATTGTTATTGTTATTATTATTTGTCATCTCAGTGATACAAGTGTTGTCAGAAGTTTACGCCAGGCAGACAATTACACACAGCAGTCTTAACTTTATGAACACAACACAACATTGAATTTATATCGTTCCAAATTACGGACATAAATTAATTTCACTTTTTGTATGAAAAACGTAATGAACATTCATCGTTTTCGAAAATGACTTCTCCTTAAATTTGACATCTTGGCTAGGAGAACTGAGTTTACTGACAAGGATTCAGTTTTTGGTGACCTAGGCTGGAACCCTAAAAAACAATGATATACAGGAGACCGAAAATACAGAATTCTTCCACTCTCTCGCTTAGCCAGTGAAGTGAACAGTGACATACAGAGGTTCACGTTTAAGCATTCTGAATTTTGGTTGCGATCTTCCAAAATGTGGGCCACTATCGTGGACAATGAACAGACCCCCAAATAATTTTTCCGTTGACGTAGATGCCGGTTTACTGCATATCGAAATACTCACAGGCGTGCGAAGCAACAAATCATCCTTTATTGACCCGAGTAAGATCACAAAGTTTGGTAATAAAATCCTTTCTTATCGAAACCACATCTCAATACCAACTAACACTTTTTGATACATCTTTTCTTTTCATTTTTTATGCGTTGTTATTGTTTAAAAATATGTCAACCGCGGTCCGCAACAGCAGGCAATGTCTTCCAGTTCAGCATGCCGACCTTCGGCTAATCAATGATAGCGACCAGCATTTTCTCGCTGACGTTGGCGGAGAACCCGTCACTTCGTACTGCTGCAGCACCGTCATTTTATGAACAGCAAATCAATGTAGTAGCCGCTAGGTATCAGTTCTTCTGGTGTCGGAAAGGTCAAAACCAAATATACCGGCAGTGGATAACAGATCTTTAAGGTCTTACTATAAAGTGCAATTTAAATGTTCATGTGAAGCTATGTATACAGATGTGATTTTACGTGACGCTATTGTCTATAATATTCCTGATGGCATTCTTAGAGACCAGATTCTACAAATGTCATTTACGTCTTTCCAGCAAGTATAATAGATTTTAGAACAGTACGATTCAGGTACCGCGGCAGTGGAAAACTTTGATTCAATTTCACTGCGTCGTGACTCCCCCGCGAGTGCAAGGTCAGATGACGTGTACTTTCTCCTACCCACACTAAGCGTAAACAATTGATAGACACAGAGCCTTGCCAACTAATGAAGTGAAGTCTTGCCCAAAATGTTTCTCGCGACACAAAAGGCAGAACTGTCCGTCCTGCCGTCCTGGTCAGCGGAATGATATGCATTCGGCAAAAAATGTCATATACAAGCAGTCTGCTTACAGCAAAAGAAACGGAATTTGCCTTCCCGGCCCAAACAGCGACAAGACAATACTTATTTAATAAATGCAGTACTTTCAAAACCTGTGGCTGCCCCTCGTAACATTACGGACACAGAAGTACCACAAGTTGTTTGCCAGGTCAGAAAAATGCATATCAGTTTGCGTGTGAATGACATTTTTATAAAATTTCAACTAGACACAGGTGCAGCAGTCACATTGCTCAATCGAAAAACTTATGACCAGTTAGGATTGTCGTGCCTTTCTCGCGCTAACACACGGTTAACAGCGTGCAATGGCAACGAAATTCCTGTACTAGGACAGTGTTCACTACCTGCAGAATACTGTTCGCAAACACACACAGTGATATTTCAAGTGCGTCAGTCTTCCGAAGGAGAGAATATTTTTTGTCTAGATTCTTTTGATCTTTATGGTTTTACTGTACAAGACAATGTTTTACTTGTGTACACTTTTGATGCAAAAGAAAGTGTAGACAGGTTGCTGAAAGTCTTTCCGGATTTATTTTCTGGAGAAGTAGGAAAAGCTAAAGACTTTGCTGCGCACGTTATTCAAAATTTTGCAAAAATCGTGGTGTACCACTCGCTTTACGCGACAAAGCAGCACAGGAACTTTGCACATTGCAAGAAAATGGTGCAATTGAACCAATACAAGCTAGCGAGTGAGCGAGTCCGCTTGTTCCTTTTGCTGAAGCCGTCAGGTGGCATACACATTTGTGTTGATTTCAAGGCCACAGTAAATCCAGAAACAGTTGTAGGCAATTATCCTTTGCCTAGATCAGAAGATTTAATGGACACATTGAGTGCAGGAAAATATTTCTCAAAAATAGATTTGCGCAATGCCTACCTTCAGGTGCCACTCGACGAAGAATCACAGAAAATTTTGTTGTAAATACTCATCTGGGCTTTTTAAAAATATTTGCGTCTACTGTTTGGCAGTGCTTCCGCGCCCGCAATTTTTCGAATATATTTGGTACAGCTTACAGGTCTAGTGCCTTGTTGTTCATACTACTTGGACGACTTGTGTCAGGCCGTACCCCAGAAGAATACATTGCAAATTTGAGAATATTTTTTCTAGTATTGCCAGATGCAAGTCTCCAGTGTCGCTTAAATAAGTGTGACTGCAATATCCAGGGCACGTGATAAACAGTCAAGCATTGCACCCCATGCAATCACAGTTGCTTGCCATTCGCGACCTGCCAGCACCAAAAGATGTGAAAGAATTACAGTCCGTCTTGGGAAAGTTAACTTACTTATTAGGTTTTTTCCCAACGTAGTATAAATTGCAGCTCCTTTGCATCGGCTACGCCATAAGAATGTTCGTTTTGTTTGGACAGAAGAATGCCAACACGCATTTCAACAGTTAAAAGATGCTTTGCTCAGTGATCGATGTTTGGTGCACTTCGATCTGGAAAAAACAGGTTTCTTGCAAGTTGACGCGTCATCGTATTGTCTAGGTGCGATGCTATCACATAGACTGGGGGATACGGACCGTCCGATAGCATTTGCGTCAAAACTTTTGACAAACACACAGTGGAAACTTTAACAATAGTCTATGGTGTCACAAAATTCCATCGGTATTTGTATCGGAGAAAATTCTATTTAGTAACTGACCACAAGCCTTTGCAGTCATTGTTCCATCCAGCAAATCCGATTCCTACTCGTACAGCAAACAACTTGGAACGCTGGGCATTGCTCTTATCACAGTATCAGTAAGGAAAATTGCTCGGGCCACGGAAACAGACCCCGATTTACGAATTTTGCTGCCCTGCATTCGCACAAAATGGCCTCGCTCACAGTGTGGCGTTCAAAATTCACTGGTGCGAAGCTATTTTGCTAGAAGAAATGAACTTTCGGTCGATAGAGGTGTCATTCTAGTTTCAAATGACGATGGACAATCGCGTGTGTTGATCCCGCTACGTTTGCAGGAAGAAGTATTGAACTTACTTCACCAAGAACATTGGGGAATGGTTCTTGTCCTTTCCGCCTACTACAGCGGCAACACGCACAACACGGAGGCGTCGCGGGTTGCCGGGAAGCTAGGCGAACGATCCTCGGGCCCATACGAGTGTGAAAGGCGGCGCTAGCAGCATGCCCATAGAGCACAGTAAAAGGGGACTTACTCCCGTCCGTCGTACACGTGATCGCGGAGTTGGGGCAGGCAAATATCTTTTGGCATGCATATCTAAGGACGAGCACAGCCTAGCCACGGCAGTCTGACGCCAGCCATGGGCCCTGTCACGCCTCCGCCCTTCGACTTTGCCGCCGCCGCTGCTCAGCAGCGCCGCCGAGGACGCCATTGGGTTCCGCAGCACCGCCGCCGACTGTCGGGACGGTCGCCACACTGACGTCCGGAATTGACGAACTGGACTTGTTGAAGTATTGGAACTGCAAAGCAGTGGACCTTCAATTTTGTGTATTTTGTTCTGGTTGTAGTATTAGCATACAGTCAGAGGAGTACTGACTTTTTTCGTTGTATTCTAATAAACTGTATTGAAGGAATACACGAGTGACTTCTTACAGTAGATTCATCAGTTTGCACTAAGCAATTGGCACGGCAACACTGTACTTGGACGCCCATATATAACAAATGACGTCACAGTGTTCATTCTGCGCTACCAACCAGTCTGCCCTACCTCAGAAATTTGTTACGTGATCCAAAGCAGATTCAGCATGGCAACGAGTGCATACTGACTATGCTGAACCCTTCTGGAACACTAAGTGGCTTATTATGGTCGATGTTTTTAGTGGTTACCCATTTGCAGTGCCAATGTCTTCTCCGACTTTTAGTAGCTTGATTAGAGCGTTATCTTCAATTTTTGTCTGGAGGGTCTAAGTGAAATGATAGTCTCAGACAACGGTCCTCATTTCACATCGCACGAGTTTCGTTCCTTTTGTGCACGCAATGGAATTAAGCATCTCACCAGTGCACCGTTTCACCCGCAGCCATCGGCGCTGCGGAACGCTTTGTCCAGACACTTAAGCAACAGATATTCAAACTGCGTTTGGAGCACTCACAGGAGGCAGCTATGCAAGTGTTCCTCGCCTCTTATCGCTCACATCCACGAGAAGGGTCATCGCCGGCCGAGCTTTTGCACGGCCGCCACCACCGCACCCTGCTCCATGTGCTCCACCCACCGCTCCGCCTGGAGCAGCAGCCGACGACACGCGAGTACCACTTCACTCCGCGTAACCCAGTCTTTTACAGAGTTTTAGCGGTCGCAGACGATGGGAGAGGGGTGAGATCGTCAAATATTTTGGTGCTTCCATGTTTGAAATTGTAGGACCTGACGGAGTTGTACGCATGCATCGCAAATAAATCCGCCCTTTTTGTGTACCCCGTGATCCTTCCGCGTTTCTCTCAGCATGTTCGCGCAACACGCAGACCGCGTGGCCTCCGCCGCCCGCGCGACCTCGGCAGCCGCCCCCGCAGCAGATCTCCAGGACACCGCGGTCCGACTTCATGGAGACGGGACCTTCGCCGCCTCCGCCTCCACTCGACATCCCCATGGACCTGGACCGGAACGCCACGCAGCATCTGACGCCGACGTCACCGTCAACGTCATCATCTGTGCTCCAGGTCGTGGACGTGGGCCCTTCGCAGGTTTTCACAGAGGACGTTCCCTCGCGAGCTCAGGCCGGATGGCGGGGCCCGGCCGGTAGTCTGTCGTCCTCTGAAGCTACAGACTCCGGTCCGTCAGTACGTCCACGAGCCTGCCTCCTCCCCCGTTGCCGAGCCCCTTAAATGACAACGGTCCGGCATTTGGAGGGGGGGGATGTTGTGGCGTAAAGTCAGCGCCACACGCCAGGCACCGCGCCTCCTGGAGGGAGCAACTGAGAAGCGCGCCCTTTACAAGCAGCTTTATCTAGGCCGACATGCGTCTGGAAGAGCACTTCGAAGTCGACTCCAAACAGCGCAGCATTACATCGTGCAAGAAGACGCCGCCGCGAGAACAGACAGACAGACAGACAAAGTTGAGTATTTTGTATACATTAGTAAATGAAACTTGTATTACTAATCTGTATAGGTGTTTTAGGTGTCCACGCATCCGACGCGTCCTGAGCAGGTCCTTTCCTGAAAGATAGGCCGACGAGGATAAAACAAAATTGCGTCGCTAACGTCTGATTCGACCACTTTTATTGTGATCGAATCTTTACATCATCTTCACTTGTAATGTAGTGTAATTTTCTCTTTTTGATTTCCTAAAGATGAAAGTCATTTCCCCCACTTAACAAATTATTTACGAATGAAAAAGGAATAACATAAATTTGATTTTTATTAAGTCAATGATTTCGAAAGCAAAACCTAGTTTGAATATTAATGAAACTTACTACACAAAGAAAAGATATCTTCACTGTGGCCGTAAATCTGGCACTGGTTCACTCAGTTGAATTATTTTATCTGATGATCGTCAGATTAGCTAAAGAAAGAACCCACGTTTGTGATTCTTAATGTTATAGTAACAACTATGTTTAACAGAATAAACGCGAATTTTTTTCGTTTTTCGAGATTTTATTCGAACAAAAACTTGAAACAATCAGTTTGGGGACGTTACATGCGTGTATGATGCAACAGATTCCAAAGACGATTTAAAATCGTTCATGAGGTGAGCAACCATTTTAATGTATAATTATTTCTTAACTCAATGCTGATTGGTTGCAAATTGGTTTAATTAGTAACTTCATTACCGGTTTCGGGCGTTGCCCATCATCAGATACACTGTGAATGAAACACGCAATCATGAACACAAAAGGGTAGCTGCATAAAGTAGATGATATAAAAGGTTAACAAACAGCACAGTACACAAAATACCAACATCAACAGAACAAGTAGCCACCAGATGGCGTGCTGTACATTGCATTTAATACAACATTATTAAAGAGTATTAAATTCAAAAAATGCTCATCTGACAAATTTTAACACAGTAATTTATTCAGCATAAAATAGAGCTTCACCCATGTCATGGCATAAAAAAATTAAATAAATAAATAAAGAGAGACTAAAATACAATTGACAATCAAAAATACAAGTAGCGTATATGTTACGCAACCAGCATTATTTCAAAGGTTCATAACATAGAGACAAACAGTAAATAAAATGGATCTGACTAGAAATTGCGACATGAAATCATATAATGGTTTGCAAAATAAGCTTAGATTGTCATGTCGAGCGTTTGTAATGTGAACAGAAACAAGGAACAATATAAACAAAAGGCAGAGCTATAACACACTGTCAGTGTTTTGGTCGGAGTGATATGGTGGCCATGTCTTCAAAGCGTAGTACGGCAGGGATCCGTAGCGCCACCCCACCTCCCTTTATTCTTATCTCCGTGACGGCCGGGAGTGCGAAGCGCTGACCACGTCCCCCTTCTCACCACAGCCGCTGACGCCGTCGGGCAGAGGATGACACGGCGGATGGTCAGTGTCCTCTGGGCCTCTCGAGGCCTGTCGGACGGAGTTTAGTTCAGTTTTTAAGGTTCCTGCATATTGGCTTTATTGTTTCCATGACTGTGGCATAGAGAATGTTTATGATGATCTTCCTTGCCTGATGCATCAGCGTGTCCAATGTCCAGCGTGTCCAGTGTCCAGCATACAGCCGCATGTTGGACTCGGCACGTTGACTGCGCACGTTGACACGCACGCTCCGTGTGCCGAGCCTTAATGCCGTTCTCTCAAGGGACGTGGAAAAGCACGTGGTGCCGTTGGAGCGTGGAAATCCACGTTCCGCTGCCCTGCGAATCGTGGAATGAAGGCTCCAGCATGTTAGATTTTTGCTTCGTGGAGTGGAACGTGACCATTGAAAAGCGACCTGGTTTTCATGTGACAAGCAGAAGGTTTGATCCGCCATATTGCAAATGGAACTCCGTATTTCGTGCCTTCTTTCGTTTTAGCGTACGATGTATAAATATAATCTTTTTAAAACGCCAGAAAATTGAACTTTTGAAGACGCATCATTTTAGGTATGATTTGTTACAATAAATGACCGGAAACTATATATTCATAGCTTTAAAAGCTATCGTCTTTAACGTTAGTCAGCGTTATAATTTGTATACCGTGAAAGAATATCGTTCCTATGCTACGGTTCAACGCCATTCTATCATAGGAGCGTCTTTATGATACTTTATCATAGATAAATAAGATATTACAACCTGTTTTAGGTGTATATTATATCACAAATACAGCACATTCTCTTTCGAGCAGAAATAGCGTAGTCAGTTGCGCGTTCAGCTGCAGAGCAAAGTTTGAAAGTGATTGGGTTCGCGACCGCATCTTCCAAAAATATTTTTATAGTTTCCTTAACGTTTCTGCTTCTTTATCAATTTAAGTGTAATGGCCGATATTCGTTGTTATTTCTTTTTAAGACGACGGATTAGCGTGGTGGTTAGCGTTACGAGCTATGGACAAAAAGAGATGTACATAACAGGTTTGCATCTACACTCTCCCAGATATTTTTAACCATTTCGTTTAATTATGGTTAATCGACTCATTTGTTAATTTAATACAATTATAATATTCGGTATTCGACGTTGTTAGAAACAAGAACGAACTTTGTCCATGACTGAATTTGTTGAGTTTTTCGTTCTAAGCCACAGGAACAAATAAAATTCAAGACAGTACCCTACGTCATTCGGTTTTCCCCACAGTGCTTGAATTAAGTTGCAGTTCAGTACAGTGTTGGAATAGTTCAGTTTCACAGTGCAAAGTGAACATGGCTAGCGCGTGGTTACGGAAGCAGATGCAGTGTAGGAGGAACAGTGTTTAAGTACAATACCACAAGCAAAAATTATCACAACAAACATTATCGAGCTGGGGCGTTTGGAATATAAGAGCAAGACAACTGGAGCTGGTGCAAATGATGCATTTCACTATTGACAATTTTTTAAAGAATTTTTGCCAAAAATTATTTTGTCGAAAATTTTGTTATTATCTTACCTGTTTTCGGATACAAGTACCGTCTTTGTGCTTCTTGAAGAAAAAAATACAATTTTTGTATTGCATGCCACATGCAAGTGTAAGAAAGCGTTTAGTTTTTTCCGACGATGGCTAATTTTACGCACAGCCATCTTTGTAAACACAATGATCAATGCGCCAGCCAGCAACAGGCGCTGGAGAGCGCTGCGGTCGCAAAGCAAATCACGATTAGCAGCACGTTCCGTGGGATGTACCGGGTCGTTTCAGAGCGCGCTGCAGCTATCTAAACAACACGTCTGGCCTGCGCCACGTTGGGACAACACGTCCCGTGTGAGGGCGGCTTTAAGGGATAATCCCAGCCGCTGTGGAGTAGCCGAGCGGTCTACGGCGCCTTGCTGCGGAGCGCGTGGTTGCTCGCCGTCGGAGGTTCGAGTCCTCCCTGGGGCATGGGTGTGTGTGTTGTCCTTAGGTTAGGTTACCTTAGTTTAAGTAGTTTGTAAGCTACGGACTGATGACCACGCGGTTTGGTCCGATAGATTTACAAACATTTGAACATTTTGATTTTTGAAAATCCCCACCTCATCGCTATCTCGGGAATGCTTTGTCCCGTGTGTCTTGCTCCGAGCATGACACCACATTCACACTAACATAAACTGTGATGACCTGCCGTCGTAGCAGGAGTGACCGATCTAACGCCAGCACAAGACGCCTGTTGTCTTAAAAATGGGTGCCCAAGTGCGGCGCCGTCCTCCACGTGTTTACACGTCACTCTGTTTGAATATTCACGCCTATACAAATTCCTTCGGCGCTTCAGTTCGGCTGTGAAGGGCACCTTGCACCTGCTCTTAAAGCCACCGGCACACGGAGCGTGTATCTGAACGAGTGTGGCCAACGTGGCGAGTTTCTGACGTCAGAACGTGCGAACCGCACGTTGGCGAGGCTTTTCCAACGTGTGGGGCAGTATCAAGCATGCCAGATATTCTCAACGAGCGTCTGAACGATCACCAATAAGGTGGGAGAACGCCCCCGACGTCCCACCACGTGGCTATCCGGGGTAGAGAGGCGAAGACGCCATGTTGGCCGTCGTATTTGGTGGTTTTTATGTATATAACTTACGTCTTGTGAATGTATGACATTTTAAAGCAAGTAAATGTAACTGAGTAAATTGAGAATATCTCGGAAACCGGCTAATAAGCTACTATTTGTTGGAATAAATGACTGGAAACGTCTTATACGTGGTTAAAAAAATTCCGTATTACAGTAATCTGCCGTTTCAAGGCAAGGCGAACTGAAGATCTATCAACACGAATAGTTCTTTGTATCATTTGTTGTAATTACATGTCAGCAACCGAAATATCGCCCAGTAGCATATACGACACGTCTAATATAGTAGGTGAGGATACATTGGTAACGCGACTGGTTGTAGCGTAGGGGCTAAATCGTGAACTACGAAATGAAAAGAGGTTGCGGTGTTGGTTAAAGGCTTTTTCTTCTTTTATTCAGTTTTCTGATAGTCTCAAAGACTTTCCTATAAATTTCTTTGAAGTATACTGCATTATATTCGATGCTATGTAAAAATTAATGCGCACCCTCTTAGGAGCGAGTTTGTTGGATTTGTTTTATGAACAAGACAGTTTGCACCTCCTTTAGAGTAAAATATGCACTTACTGTTTCACGTATTGCATTTTACACGTTCTTAACATTCTTTCATTGAATAGTAACATTGACCGTGGAAGCATGATCTTTTAACATTCTTTCACTGAATAGTAACATTGACCGTGTAAGCATGATCTTTTAAGATTTACTGAAAAGCGAGACTTTTGCAATAATCTGTGTGTTGTGAAGGCCTATTCTAATTTTATATCGCACAGTTTGTCATGAAACTTATTATTCGCTGCACTTATTGACATAAGATGCAACTTTTATAAGAGTCTTATCTTCATAGATATTTTGTTGTTACTTATTCATGCCTATCACAGAACATAACGAACATAAGCACAAGCACGGAAATAAGCGATTTAATATAGGTAAAGCAGGAATTCTACTCTTTTGATTTGGTAAACAGTGTGATTCCAGCAACTGATACCGCCGATACTGTCGATGGAGCGCGCTGCGGTCGCGGGTAGCTCGTTGAGGCACACGTCTCGTATGCTCAAGTCGCGTCGTCTTCGAGCGTTCAGCCGCACGTTGGACTCGGCATGTTGACTGCACACGTTCAGACATACGCTCCGTGTACCGACGGCATAAGCGGGGTTGACTCGGTCACGAATCGTTGGCGCACGTTGACTTGCGCACGTCAAGATGCTCATGTAAATCACACATAATCAGAGCTGGCGCACTTAGAAACGAAAGTTGAAGTCGGGTCCACTTACTTGCGCAAGTTGACTTCCCCTACTACTTTTTCGTCATTTCCGCAAGATGGCTGTTGCTGTCGAATAGCTTGTTTATAGTGTGTGTCTGTACGTACGCATGTTATAACTCGAGTATAATA
Source organism: Locusta migratoria (assembly GCA_026315105.1). Classification (NCBI taxonomy): domain Eukaryota; kingdom Metazoa; phylum Arthropoda; class Insecta; order Orthoptera; family Acrididae; genus Locusta; species Locusta migratoria. Next base: position 29,458,181 of record CM048744.1, read on the forward strand.
TTTTGTTTGTGAGCTAGGAACGTTGGCAGTTGCTAAAAAGGAAGGAAGGAAGCTTAGGGTTTGACGTCCCGTCGACAGCTTGGTCATTAGAGACGGGGCTAACGTTCGGAGTTATGGGTAAAGATTTGGAAGGAACTCCACCGTGCCCTTTGAAAGGAACCATCCCGGCATTTGCCTGGGGTGATTTAGGAAAATCACGGAAAACCTAAATGTGGATGGCCAGAGGTGGATTTGAACCACCGTCCTCCCGAATGCGAGTCCAGTGCGTCACCACTGCGCCACCTTGCTAAAGAGTGGCCGTTGTAATACACAGTTCATTTTCTGGAACTATATGAAGAGCATCCATGTCTGTAGAACATAACAGTCTACAAAATACTGATTAAAAACTAACAACAAATTACTGCTTTCATATGCACTTCTAATGCCTTGTATATTGCACCCAGCACTTCAGGCATGAACTTGGATGTTGTAGACTTGGGAAGGCGATACGTGTATTGAAGTGAGGCAAATCAAACGCCGGAAGCAACATACCTCAGGGCGACTTGTAACTTTAAACGGTAAGGAATAGCATCCCGCATTAGAGTTCAATCTTTATATAGGAGGTCCTACTAGTCTTAATAAATGTTCAAAATTTTTGTGTCTCGTTTCCGCCGGTTTTGGTAAGTGTCAGTGGCCGAGTAGAAAGAGACCGACACAGGAATAAAGGATGCACGCTTGTGCGGTATGGAGGTGGGGACAGCAGAAACTAGAAACACTATAGTAAATTAGAACGAGATATATATTTCATAGAGACTTAGTAATACTTGACTTGTACATAGTTCTAGACTGCAGAATGCTGATACATAGATTAGATAGAGGCCTGCCTACTGATGATTCCTAGGGCCTATCCGATAGCCAAGCCTTAACTGTTGCCTATCTGATTCTCAAGTCTTAACTGGTGCCTATCCGATTCTCAAATGTTAACTGGTTCCTATCTCAGTCCCAAATGAACGATGCTGTTCAGTTGTGTGGGTTGGCAGCAGAGGGCGCTCGTGGATGACGTCGTAAGAATGCCGCGCCGTGCGTGCGGCGAAAGTACGTGGCGCGCACTTTAGACTTGTGCGACACCACAAAAATTATTTACGTTCATCCTAAAATGATTTTCAAAGGACGCTTCGTCCTCGTTTTCCAGTTCCCTGATCAACATCATTGACGACCGCAGCTCATTCCTCCTCGCAGTCCACTTGCGTATCCAACATCTGCGTCTTCTCTTGTGATTTTATGAATGGTCACTTGCGGGAGTTGAAGTCCACTGGCGCTCGTGAACATGACCGTGTTGTGCCCGCGGCCTGCGCGCCACGCCCCCTCCACGCCGGCCGCCCGGCCGCGGCGGCTGGCCATGCACTAGGCAGTAGCAGTCTGCAGCGAGCCGCCGCAGCGAACACAGCGTGCCACGACGCGCCGCGCTACACCGCTACTCTCGTGTGCCAGAGACCCACTTTCCGCCGCTGCCGCCGCGCGAGGTAAGCAGCCACGTGGGAGCCGCTGCCCGCGGCGAGACGCACCGTCCCAAAGCGCCTCAGCGTCCACACTCCACTGCGACGACAGGGGCCACCCCCGAGTGTGCAACAAGTAAGCCCACTTTATACCATCCACTCGTGCTAAGAGTTCACTACCGGAAGTGCGTGCGCCTTTCTGCCTGCGTCCTAACCAGCAGCGACCCCATCGCGGGCGCATCAGCAAGTAAGCGAGTCCTGAAGTTCCGCGTGTGTGGACAGTGCGCATGCGCAAGAGTGAGGAACTGTAGTGGTGCCTGCTAAGATCGGAAGTTAACCATTTAATGCATGACTTTTTATGTGAAGCTATAAAAACTACCACGATTAATGTGTAGTGCGTATATACTGAGAAAAATATTGGAATTCCATGATGTACCCGATGCAGTAAATGTCACTATTATGCCTCTCGTCCTTCCAGAAAGTAACTCATAATGCAACAGTAGTATGTGAAATCTACTTATGAACTAGCTTATACTAAAGACGGCACAAACACCCATGCTCAAGGGGGATTCGAAGCCCCGACAGGGAACGGCCACGCGCATCGTAGCATAGCGCCTCAATGCGCTCCGCCGCGGCCTGTGGTAAAATTTTTATCAGTTTGAGAGATAATGGGAAAAATAAGGTATGTACCTGATCAACTACACTATCCAGTACATGATTGACCTATTCTGGTGGAGCGCATTCATATTACAAAAATACTCTTGCATTCTGTCGCTTGCACACCGAAAAGGTTGCACCGGAACCTAGCATTCATCATCCTACTACCGTTCTCCTACATAAGAGATGAAATATCCACAGACAGAAAGATATATACGTTTTACAGTGCAAAAGGCAATCTATACATGAATGCGAAAGTAAATATACAGACTGAAGCGAAATTGCCGCACTCGAGCTTCACATTGCGAGTCCTCATATGCCAGCAATAAAAAAAAAAATCTCTCACTAAATATCGTCCTGCGAATATTTCCGACAGCAAATCGAGGTCGAAGACTGAGATGGGTGTCTGTTCCATACGTCACTGTGTTTCATAATTAAAAAATTGGGAGATGTTGAACGCACCTTGAGGATCAAAATGAGAATAGAAATCCATGCCCGGAAACTTTATATGTTGCGGTGGAGTCGCCGAGTGTTCTATAGGCGCCTAGCTGCGAAGCGCGCGGCTGCTCGCCGTCGGAGGTTCGAGTCCTCCCTCGAGCATGGGTTATTTGTCGACCTTAGCGTAAATTAGTTTACGTAGCTTTGTAAGCCAAGGGATTGATGATCAGAATAGTTAAGTCCGATGGATTTACAAACATTTGAAATGTCACCTAGTGACGCTGCAGAGCTTTGAAGTTGCTGGAGGGGATGTCTAGCGGCAGGCGTCGGTGCCTGTAACTTGGGCTCTCCGCAGCGTCGCTGAATGGCGTTTTCCGGCATGGGTTTCTACGCTCATTTTGTTGCTCAAGACGCCTTCTACATACCCTGGCAGAAATACGCGCACGACCAAATTTTGTGAGAGACATTTATTTGTTGCTGGTGAGGAATCGTGCTGCGAAGCCCCAATGCGCGAATTTCGCTTCACCCTGTATAAACTTTTTTCCAATATTATTCAGATGTTTGTAGACCTAGGGCCTAGACTCGCGAATTACTTATGCTAAGGACAACTCGAACACCCATGCACGAGGGAGGACTTGAATCTCCAGCAGCACAAGCCACGCGATCCGCAACATTAGGCACCAGACCGCAAGGCGAATTTCAATGAAAGTTACGTCAACAGTGAAAGAGTAAGAATAATCACTTGAAAACATTAAATTTACGTTATTTGACCGTTAAGAAAACACGGCATGAAATCTAAACATATGTTTTTTACCGCATCTTAATACGTTTACAAGTGTAAATTTTCTTCGGCAAATAAATGTACAAGCTCTGAAATGTTTTGATGGCGCTTTTTTTCGGTTCTCATTAGTGTACACAATTTACTACTTGACGTTTGACGGCAACGTCAAACAGGTATTTCCCTGTCACTATTAATAAATTAAATGGTCATTTTGCTGCTTCTACTTAAAAAAGTGCCGTCATAAAGTCACTTCATTACAAAGATGCGAAACAACGCAGCAGACAGCTCTACAGACTTGGTGCTGAAGTCTAAACGGAAAAGACCACTCGAGACAGGCGAGAAGCAGTCAGGGAATAATATGCCAGGACCGCTGGAATAGGCCCATTCGTCTCGAGAAGTCATCTGAGATAAGAAAATCCATCAGGGAGCTAGGACGGATGCCAATCTCGAACGGCGAAATTTCGCTACAGCTAGTGCGAGGGCGCCGCGGTGAAGTGGCCGAGCGTTCTAAGGCTCATTGCTGAGGAGCACGCCGTTGGAGGTTCGAGTCCTCCCTCGGTCATGGGTGTTTGTGTTGTCCTTAGCATAAGTTTAAACTTAGTTTAAGTAGTTTGTAAGCCTAGGGACTGATGACCAACGTTGTTAAGTTCCTTGGACTTACAATCATTTGATTAAGGGCGAGGGCGAATGCCGATACGAGGTGCGGTGACAGTTCGCGAGACAAATCAGTGGTGCTTCACTGTGCATCGAACGCGATTCGAGTGACAAAAATCAGAGTCAGTATTTGGATGTACATTCTCAGGACTGTTCTGCTGCAGAGGGAAAAGCGTGCGTCTGCCACCGTCCTGGAACATAGTGCACCCGTGCTCTCCACGGCAGTTTTTCCTGTGGGCCGCCGTATATTTCGCACCGATGACTGCTTGTACGCCTACATCTACATCTACCTGGGATACTCTGCAAATCACATTTAAGTGCCTGGCAGAGAGTTAATCGAACCACCATTATACTATTTCTCTCCCATTCCATTCTCGAATAACGCGCGGGAAGAAAAAACACTTGAATCTCTCCGTTAGAGCTCTGATTTCTCGTATTTTATTCTGATGATCATTTCTACCTATGTAAGTGGGAGCCAGCAATATATTTTCGCATTCGGAGGAGAATGTTGGCGATTGGAGTTTCGTAAATAGCCCATGCCGCAGGGATAAGCGTCGTTGTTGTGATGATTCCCACCCCAGATCCTGTATCATTTCCGTAACGCGGTCTGCCCTGTATCGTGACAATACGAAACGAGCTGCCCTTCTCTGCACTCATTCGATGTCCTCCGTCAAACCCACCTGATAAGGATCCCACACTGGGCAGCAATACTCCAAAAATAGACGGACAAGCCTAGTGTATGCAGTTTCTCTTGTAGTCCTGTTGCATCTTTTAAGGGTTTTGCCACTAAAACGCAATCTCTGGTTCGCCTTTCCCACGACATTATCTACGTGTTCTTTCCAGTTTAAGTCTGAAGTAATAGTAATTCCTAAGTATATTGTGAAGTTTACGGTCTTCACTTTTGATTGTTTTATGTTGTAAACAAAGTTTAACGGATTTCTTTTCGTTCTCATGTGGACGACTTCACACTTCTCATTATTTAGAGTCAACTGCCAATTTTTACACCATAGTGATATCTTATTCAGATCGTTCTGCAGTTGGTTTTGATCTTCAGATGATTTTACTAGACGGTAAATGACGGCGTCATCTGCAAACAACCTAAGAGAGCTACTTAGATTTTCCCCTAAATCGTTTATGCAAATAAGGAACAGCAGAGGACCAATAACACTACCCTGTGGAACGCCCGATACCGATATCACCTCTGTTTTAGTCGATGCTTTACCATCGATTACTACGAACTGTGTCCTGTCTGTCAGGAAATCCCCTATCCAATCGCAAATTTGGGGCGATATACCACAACCACGCAGTTTGATTAAAAGCCGATTGTGAGATACGGTGACAAAAGCCTTCTGGAACTCAAGAAATACGGAATCGACTTGCGAACCTTTGTCGGTTGCGCCCATCACATCGTGTTAATAAAGAGCTAGTTGTGTTTCGCATGAACGATATTTTCTAAATCCGTGTTGACCTTGGGTCAATAGATCATTCTGTTCGAGATAATTCAAAATATTTGAGTACAGGATGTGTTCCAAAACCCTGCTGCAAATTGTAGTATCGTTATAGTTACGTGGCGTATTACGCCTATGGAGAGCGATCGAAAATTTATATAAAGTACACTTACTTCAGCCAAGATCGCTGATTTATTTTATTTACAGGTGTTTCTTACCGGTTTCAATGAGCTATGTCATTATATTCAGAAAAAGTTACAATGTTATCCTATTTTCACTTTAATATTCTCATGTGTTGCGGTATGATAAAATCCACACAAAACCGCCAGACAATGCATGAGTTTTGTCTGCACCTCTTACTGAAATTTTTAAAATAAGGCTTCACAAAAGTTAATTTGTTTATAACAAACAATGAGAGAAAAGTTCTGTTACAAGAATAGTTTTCAGACAGCAATTACTATTTCAGCATAGTATTTAAGATGTTTGATTTCTATTTTTTAATATACCTGTTACAATATTTGGAAAATATAAAAAAAAGTCCAGTTCTTTTTCTGTAGAATCAAATTATTAATTGTACAAATATGGACTAGGCATCTACGAATTCAGGAAGAACTGTACTATATTTACATATTAGTATGTTCAATGTTCAAATGTTTGTTAAGCTTATGGGACTTAAATGCGGGTCATCAGTCCCTAAACATACAAACTACTTATAAACTAACTTATACTAAAGACAACACAAACATCTATGCCCCTAAGAAGGATTCGAACATCCGACGGGGAACAGCCTCGCGCATCGGAGCATAGCGCCTCAATGCGCTGGGCCACTCCGCCGCGCCGGAAATTCGTCCTGACGATGAAATTATTCCCTACTTCTGTTATTAGTTGTATAGATTCGAAGAGTGGGTAGTAAAGTTTACACATTTGGTAAAAAAATGAAGTAGTTTGGTACAAATTTGTATGACATTCGTAATTAAAATAAACTGTGTTTTTATAATGGCACCACCGGGAAGTACAATGCAGAGAACAGCGACAAAATCATGCATTACGCAAAAGTAAGATAGGCTAGACTTTCAGTGATTTTTAATAACAAAAATTCCGTTTTTACTGAAGCCGGAGTCATTCTTGTCATGTGCTCCTAAAGTAATACTCTATATGGGTCCTCTTAAATAAGTTGAATTATTACGTTCGAACATACTTTCAGTTTTTACTATGTTTCATCAGACACATTCTTTTATCGAGCATTCAATGAAATAATTTTTGAAAAGAATAATTTCATTTTACTGATATTATGAGAACATAATGTTAATATAGTAAATCAGGCGCGACGCAGCTTCACATTAGAGCAAAAAAATAAATAAATAAATAATTTCTCGTAAGGTGCATTCGTGCATTGTATCCCGATTTATTGATGTTCCACGTGCCAGCTTATGACGCGTTAGAATAGCACAAACTTTGCACATCTACCCTTAACTGTGAAACTATAAGAACAAATACTTATTCTTAATACTTACGAATACCGTCTATTCCGGTCAGAATTATGTTAAATGAGAAAACGACGCAAATTCAAACTTGACCTGAATGTTTGCCCGGGCACTGGGGGCTTACGTCGACTAGATGCTATTACAGCTGGTACCACCACTTCTTCTTCTGAGGTCAAATGTTTCTCCTATATAGTGGCAGATGAACTCCAAATGCGAATTACCAAATGTTCAAATGCTTGTAAATATAAGGGAGTTCACTGCTGCTGTTGCCGGCCGCGGTGGCGGAGGGGACTGAGGCGCTTCAGTCACGGTCTGCACGGCCACTACGGTCGGGGGTTCGAATCCCCCCTCGGGCATGGATATTTGTGCCGTCCTCGTTCGTAAGTAGTTCATAAGTAGTTTGTAAGTTTAGGGACTGATGACCCCGTAGTTAAATCCCATAGACTATACAAACATTTGAACATTTGAACTGCTGCTGTTATCAGTTCCTAGGCTCAAAAACTACTTAAACTAACTTACGCTAAAGACAACACACACGTGCCAGAGGGAGGACTCGAACCTCTGATGGCGAGCAAGCACGCGCTCCGCAGCAAGGCGCCTTAGAACGTTCGGACACTCCACCACCGCTACGAATTACCCTTCGGTTGGGTTGGAATTTTCCTCGCACGTCGTATTTCTACATAAAGCATCAACAGAAATTTGGAATCCTTCCAGCGACAGAATATTGTACGTATTTGTTGGCAGGGTACACTTGACCAAATACGTTACATTATCTCGAGGCAACTACTGAAGTTCAACAGATCGTCTCGGAACGCTCTTGGGTTGCGTTCCCGGTAGCCGACGTTTTGCAGACACGAAGTGCTCGCTCACTTTCTCCCGACGCCTCCGGAACTCGGTGCGAGAGTTTAACCTCGATGGCCGCTGGCTTGCAGAGCCCGCCGCTGCACCGGAACGGACCCATTCGTCAGCAGCGATGCGCGAAATTGAGTCGCCTTCTCTCACAGGGAGGCGGTGACACTTGCTTGGAGCGTCGCAGTACAGGGGCCATCCATAGAGTGTATGGATGCATCAAAAGGATGGCGCAAGCTTACACGGTTGAAAGTACGCGATAATAGACGCAAAAATGACCCAGTAAACATGGGTCCAAAAACGTGACGTTTGCGAAATAATTACGAATGTATGGTTCCAAGCCGCCACTGATGTCATGCTAAACATCGTCCTAGTTAGTACAGATTAATTTGAAATTTGGACTTTACTGTTCAGATTTACATCACATTTAGTTCACATTTCACTGACTTTATTGTGAAAATAGTCGTAGTTAGTTGGATGAAGCTCCGGCAAATTTTGCTGCTACTGTGAGACGCCATGTAATGCGCAGATACGTCCAAAGATGAACAGGTCGAGGCGTACCTCTCTACCTTGGTTTCCAAGAGCACCTGATCCAAATCCTTCGGATTTTTGTATCTGTGGTCACCTCAAAACCAAAGTGTACAGCATACCCGTTAAGACGGTCGACGAACTGCAGCGGAGAGTGGTACACGCTTGTCAGGAATTCCGAACTGATCCAGGGGTTTTCGAAAGAATTCGAAATTCATTGCAGAAACGAGCGCAGTATTGCATCCAGATGCACGCAAGACACTTCGAACAGCTGCTTTATCAGGTAAACCCAGTGCTTTAATTGGGCCGGTGCGAGGCGGCTAAAATTCAAACTCGCTGTTAGCGTACCGGCTAAAATTCTTTCTTAAATCTGTAAAAAATTGACCAACTGTAAATCATCGAATGGATTTTGAAAAGAAAAATTGGAAAGTTTTAGGTTCGTCCGAGTTGCGATCGTAACTGTCGAAGCGTTCAGATTGCACGTTCGCACAATTCCAATGGAATCTGATTGGCGGTCAAATGTTTGAATTAGCCAATCGAGAGTTGGGACTAGTCTCAACCAAGACAGAGTAAATGGTTCTTACAGAGTCCAAGGCGTTTAAGAACCTTGTTCCAAAGAGATAAGCTACTACATAGGCAAAGTCTTTTGTATGCAATATCATTGCCTATTCATCAAAGAAAGCAAGTGCGAAATTCCGTCGATTCTTTAAAAAATATGAGGGACAGCACATAGCAACATTTTGTCTTAATTTCCATCGATTTAATCATGAAACACTGCACGAGTTACGTATGCTTTCATGCTTAGCACGATACATTTTGATATCCACTCACTACCAAGAAAAAACATTTACCGTAAATATTTTGTTTATTTAACTGTCTTTTTATTCCCACTTTAGCCCGTTTAATATTATAAAATAGAGTGTCGTAGCACTAGTATGAACTAAAATAGAAGCAAATTTTAAACTCTTTGACTAATGCTTCTTAAACGGGGTGGATGTGTACATGTTCAACTATTGGTAACGCTGCTAGTTTTGCTTCTTACGGCGGTAAACGCTTCGTCCCTTCTTTGGAAATTCCACACAGTTCCATTGTCAGAATTTTGTAATGGCTTTCGTGTGATATAAGTCTGCTTTTAATTCCTGGCAGCAACACGCACTCTTATTATCTTCTGGAACGGCACTCCTCATTAGTTACGATAAGATGTCGTTGACCAAAGCTGATAGGTGGTATCCTCATTAACACTAAACCCTTGAATACAATAAAATGAGTTTCAAATTTGTAAAATATAGCTATATTTTGTTGGTGTATTCACATGCCTAAATTTTTACTTTCTTGATTTTCTAAATATCCATTAGACTCATTTGATGTGGAATGGACAGAGTACCGCCTATTTTTTCCCCCGCCAAGCAGAGTACCGCCTAAAACTTTTTTCCAACTAAAGCACTGGATAAACCGTACTTGAAATGTGATCTAAATGCGATATAAATCTTAATAGTAAAGTCTAAATTTCTAATTAATGTTTACTGATTAGGACGATGTGTACAACGACGTCAGTGGCGAATTGGAACCATACATTCGTAATTATCTCGAAAACGGCTTGTTTGTGGACCCATGTTGCTTCTATCATAGTGTACCTTCAACCGCGTAAGTCTGCGCCGTCTTTTTTTATGCACCCTGTATGTGCAGTGAACGCAGCCAACTGCGCGTGTTCTCTACATCGGGTCGGGATGGTGACGTGGGATTGGGACGACCGTGCTTGGTAGTGGAACCCTAATACAGGATCCTTGACTGATTTCAGGAAATCGTCTTAAACAGTTAGTTATACCATCTTATGCTCTTAATATGCTTGTTTCCCTCTTGCAGTATTGTGTAAAAAAAGAAGAAGAAAAATTTCAATAATTTCATAGCCCGCTAAAACGCTCCATTTGAGTCGTGTGATGGCTGCGTCGTCAACTAACCTGGTGCTTTGTCCGATGCCGTAAAATTCACTAACAGTGATGTATTGTTTGGACATTCACGTTTCTGAAAATAGTCTACAAATAATGCGTAGTACAACACTGTTCAAATACATGTATGAAAGCTCCAGATAATTCGTTTTTGTGTGTTTCTAGCAACGAGAAAGCGTAAACTGTGGTCGATACATGGTCCCAGAGATCGAATTTGGATAGCTGTTACTTCGTTAGTGTATTTTTATAAGGATCATTTTTATGCAAGTAAACAAGCTGTACGATAATTACTGTTATAGTAGTTCACTTTTAAGCGTCTTTTTCTGCAGCTGCAGAAGTATAAACATTATTATTTACAGATTAGTGAGCTGATTTTTACATTTGCATAACAGTGTTCAAGATATGATATACCAAAGATTTGTATTTAAAGCCGTTTTTAATTTAGTTGGGGAACATACATTTTTCAGAGATATTAAACTTGAAAGAGAGGCATTGAATTAAAATTTGTGCTGTGGCTAGGATTCGAACCCACGACCTCCTGTTACTAGGCAGGCACTATAACCACTTTTTTTTCCTTACAGCGTTTAAAGCAGAGCACACAACAGTACTACAATTGAGCCATCGTGACTCGATGGATGTGGCGTCTGCATGGACTGTCTTAAGGCACGTCTTCCTTTCTCTATGTGAATAAGTGTCTTTCTAGTAGGCAAGAGGTCCCAGGTTCGAATCCCAGCCGCCGGCCGCGGTGGCCGAGGTGACTGAGGCGCTCCAGTCATGGTCAGCACGGCCACTACGGTCGGGGATTCGAATGCCCCCTCGGGCATGGATATTTGTGCCGTCCTAGTTCGTAAGTAGTTCATAAGTAGTTTGTAAGTTTAGGGACTAATGAACCCGTAGTTAAGTCCCAGAAGCTTAACAAACATTTGAACATTTTTTTAAATCCCAGCCATGGTACAAATTTTAATTCGATGCCTCTCCTTTAATATAATATCTCTCGTGTATATTGAGACAAACGATGTCTCTGGGTAATGATTTATTATAAATTTTTCAGGTTGCTTTTTAATTTCAATATTTACATAAGGGTCGCAGTATTAAAATATATTATCAACGCTTTGTGCTCAAAGGACGCCTTTTGAGCGCATAACTGCAACTATTTTAAATAAAATATAAATGATTACTAATTTCGTCAATAATTCGATTCAATTTCAAAGTTTCTCATCCTTCCGTGACAAATAAAAAAGAGTGAAAAAATAGAACACGGTTGGATTAGAACAGGGAACGCAAAATTTGTAACGCAGGACGCTATCCGTTATGCTAGCAGATAGCTACGCAAAAAATAGGAACAAACATTCGTTTGTGGGTATTAGGAGATAACAGTCTGTTAAGCGGGCCTCACTGTCTAAGTATATACGTGTAGATGACGCGCTGTATGGAAAATAATTGTGATCTCTAGTGGAACATACTTTACGGCAGAAAGTTGCGTTGAAAGATAATGTAAGCTGTTTGGAATACATCGTTAATTCTTCGAGTGCGGATTTATGTGATTACTGAAGTGCAAAGTTATTAGAACGATTTACATAACATGTCGCAAGTTGAGTCTTACTTCCCCGGTAGGTCGTTTCACATAGAACATGCAACTTTTGAAAATGAAATCAGTTTCTTCAATTTCTGAGCAATTTATTCATCTTCAAATGGAAATTTATGTTAGTTTCCACTACATTCTACATCAAAATTTAATTTAAAACTGTTTTTTGATAATCCTTTTACTAATTGATTTTTGTTGAGTTGCACGGTGATAATCTAATAGATACAAGAAAAGATAAAACCAGCATTGACGAGATTTCCTACTTTGCAACACTTTCGAATTTCCATTCGGTATTGGCGGAGGTACATTTCCGGCTCCTGCCTTTGCGTTCCGCAGACGAGATCAGCACTGTAGGCAAGTATCGCCCTCTGTAATGTAACTGGACTACTGTATTTCAAGCGTGCCACTCGCTGGCGTACACTCCTTTTGCAGATCGCTGAAACGCGATTTTGAGCGTATCGATTGTCAAGCGTTAGTCCCAGAAAAAGGCAAATCTAAGTAGCTGACATAGTGGTCATCGCCAAGCAGCTCTTAGATACTAATAGTTCATAAATAAGTTTGATGAGCCTTTTTCTGAAATGAATCCATCTGTCTTTGTTACCTACTTATTCATAAATGTTCAAATGTTTGTTAAGCTTAAGGGACTTGGCTACGGGTCGTCAGTCCCTAAACTACTTATGAACTGCCTTATACTAAAGACGACACAAATATCCATGCCCGAGGGAGGATTCGAACCCCCGACCGTAGCGGCCGTGCAGACTGTGACTGGCGCGCCGCAGACCGCTCGGCCACTGCGGCCGGCTACCTACTTATTCGTGGAAGAACTCGGTTATACTAACTGAAAAGGCTGCTTATGTCGGAGAAAAGTTTATTTCATTATCAGTTTCAGCAGTACTAGCTGCCATCTTCAGATGGTGCCACTTCATAAAAATACGTGTCGTCGTCATCGCTGGAACAAGGTTGTGCCCGAGTTATAAGCGGATCAAAGGTCTCTATCCAGTCACTCGTTCATCGTTCCAGGGTGGTGATAGAAGACAGCAAAATGAAAGGCCGAAGTTTGAAATCTATCATTTAAGAAATCATTCACGCAGGAAGTCCATACCTTCATTTGATGATCGCACTAACTCCCAAATGGAGAACATAGTAATAGCCATTGCTGGTGTAGAGAAGCAGCTGAGAGAGTTGAAAACAAACAATTCGCCAGGTCCATATGAGGTAGCAATCCTGTTTTACAAAGAGTAGTCGGCGGCATTGGCCCCTTACTTTGCTTGTATTTATCACGAATTTTTCATCCACTGCAAAGTTCCAAGTGACTGGAAAAAATCGCACGTAACTCCCGTGTATAAGAAAGACAAAAGAAGTAACCCACTAAATTACAAACCTATATCATTGTTGTTGTTGTAGTCTTCAGTCCGGAGACTGGTCTGAGGCTGCTCTCCACAATCCCCTATCCTCAGCAAGCCTCTTCAACCCCACATAAAAACAGCAACCTACATCCGTCTGAATCTGCTTACTGTATCCATCTCTTGGTCTTCCTCTGCGGTTTTTACCCCACACACTCCCCTCCAATGCTAAGTTCACAATTCCTTGATGTCTAAAAATGTGTCCTACCAATTGATCCTTTCTTTTAGTTAAGGTATGCCAGAAATTTCTTTTCTCCCCAGTTCTGTTCAGTACCACCTCATTAGTTACGCGATCCATCTACCTAATCTTGAACATCCTTCTGTAACACAACATATCAAAAGCCTCTAACCTCTTCCTGTCCGCACTGTTTATCGTCCAAGTTTCACTCCCATACAAGGCTACACTCCACACAAATGCCTTCAGTAAAGACTTCCTTATGCTTAAATTAATATTCGATGTTAACAAATTTCTCTTTTTCAAAAACGCTTTTCTTCCCATTGCCATTCTGCATTTTATATCCTCTGTAGTGCGACCATCATGTGTTATTTTACTGCCCAAGTAACAAAACTCATTTACCACCTTCAGCATCATCTGAGTTTCTTAGACTCCATTGTAATACAATTGTTTTGCTATTGTTCATCTTATATGCTCCTTTCAACACACTGTCCATTCCGTTCAATTGCTCTTCCAAGTCCTTTGCTGTCTCTGACAGAAAGACAATGAACATCAGTAGAATTCTTGCAAATATTCTTAGTTCTAAGGTAATAAATTTCCTTCAGACGGAAAAGTTTCTGTCCATGCATCGATCGTGCGAAATGGAGCCTGCCCTTTTCTCTCATGACTTCTTGCGTGCTATGGATGAAGGGCAACAGGCACATTTAATATTTTTCGATTTTCGAAAGGATTTTGACACGGTACCGCGCTGTAGAATCAAACGAAGTTACCGGCTTATGCAACACGTACCCAGATATGTGAGTGGCTCGAAGACTATAACCCAGTACGTTGTCCTCAATGGCGATTGTTCATCAGAAACTAGGTTGTCGTCAGGGGTGCCCCAGGGAAGTGTGATAGGACCGCTATTATTTTCTATCTATATAAATGAACTGATGGACAAAGTGTGTTGCAATCTGGGGCTGTTTGCTGATGCTGCTGGAATGTACAGAAGGTTGTCATCATTGAATGACTGTAGTACGATTCAGGATGACTTGGACCAAATTTCTAGGTGGTGTGAGGAATGGGAACTAGTGGTAACTGTAGAAGAATGTAAGGAGATGCAGATGAGTAGGAAAAACAATCCTGAAATTTTCGAATGCAGAATTAATAGTGTGCAGCTTGACAGAGTTCTAGGCAATCAAAAACGTAGGCGTAAGGCTGCACAGCGATATGAAATGGAACGAGCATATAAGGACAGTTTTGAGGAAGGTGAACGGTCGACTGCCATTTATTGGCAGAATTTTGGGAAGGTGTGATTCGTCTGTAAAGGAGACCGCATATGAAAAACTTGTACGACCTCGTTTTGAGTATTGCTCAAGTGTTTGGGATCCCCAGTTGCATCGGTTGAAAGGAGAACATAGAGGCAGTTCAGAGGCGGGCGGATAGGTTTGGAACTGGTAGATTCGAACTATGGGCGACTGTTACTGAAATGCTTCGGGAACTCAAATAGGAGTCGTTGGAGGGGAGGCGACGTTGTTTCCGAGAAGTACTGTTTAAGAAATTTAGAGGGCCGGAATTTGAGGCGGACTGCAGAATGATTCTATTGCCGCCAACCTGCATTTCGCTTAAAGGCCTCAAAAATAAGATCAGAGAGATTAGGTCTCCTACTGAAGCATACAAGCATTCGTTTTTCTTCGTTCCATATGGGAGTGGAACAGGAAAGCAAGTAACTAGTAGTGGTACTGAGTACCCACCGCCACGCACGTTTGGGCGGATTGCGGCGTACGTATATAGATGTCATTATACTGAATCGTGACAATAACAAAATTACGGAAATTAAAAAAAAATGTCAGTGTTAAAATCACGATCTCATTTCCATTTCAACGACGACGATGACTAGTTTTATGACGTGAGATCAACTGAGGATTGCATCTAGTTCTGCTGAAACTGGCAATGAAATTCATTTTCTCAAAATAAGCGGTATTTTCAGTCAATACAAGGACTCACTCCAGATCGCCCTAACTGAAAGTGTAAAAGTTTGAAATACCGATGAAAAGTTTATGTCACTGATTTGTGGGTTCACTACAGTGAAATTACCATTAATTTTGTAAACACGCATGAAAGACATGCTCCAAGAGG
This sequence comes from Locusta migratoria, assembly GCA_026315105.1. Lineage (NCBI taxonomy): Eukaryota > Metazoa > Arthropoda > Insecta > Orthoptera > Acrididae > Locusta > Locusta migratoria. Next base: position 29,473,722 of record CM048744.1, read on the forward strand.
TTGTTGTTTGTTGTTGTGGTCTTCAGTCCGCAGACTGGTTTGATGCAGCTCTCCATCTGAGAAGGTGAGGACGGACCGTGATTCGTGTCGGGATAGCTCAGTGGGAGGGCGCTTACACGCGAAAGGCAAAGACCCAGGTTCGAGTTCCGGTTCCGGCACACAATTTTAATCTGCCAGGACGTTTCATATCAGCTCACACTCCGCTGCAGAGTGAAAAGATTCATTCTGGATTTATATACGTACTCTCGAAATCACGTTTCATACATAGTACAGGATGAATTTGATACTGTGAAACAGAATGGAATTATTGACTAAATTAGGAATCATTTCCAAATTTTATTAAAAACAGTAACTTTTACCAGATGCGCTTAAATGGCTTTTTTGAAACACAAATCGTTGATTGCTCGATCATGTAAGAAATACTGCGTCACTAGTGTAAACATTACAACTGACAACCAACACGAAAGTTGTACGTTTACCAACTACATTGGAAAATGACTATAAACATAAATCGTTGGCGTCTCGTACCGTCAAATGTTGTTTCGCAAATGTAAACACCAGGTCACTCATTTGTACATAATAGTACATTACACTTTTGCAGCTTCTCAGCATGATACTAATAACGAACTAATAGAATAATTATCGTACGGAGAATTAACTTTCATCAAAAGGTTCCTCTCACAAATAAACGAAGTGACCGCTCTCTAATTGCGATCTCGGGGAGCGAGTTTCAGCCACATTTTAAGAATATCTCATTGCTTTAAAAATGCAGAAACAGACGTGGAATTTCAAAGATGTAATATTTGTAGAGAATTTTAAGAAAGACGAATGTCCAAACAATATATCACTTTTTGTATAGGTTATGGGACCGTCTAAGAAAATATATCACTGTTAGTGAGTTACACGTCAGCAGGCGTAGCATCATGTCACTTGATGTCACAGCCATCACACGCATCGAATGGAGCGTTTTGGCGGGCATTCTGATTATTGGAATTTCATTTTCCGTTTTTTCTTTTTACAATATACTGAAATGAAGTGTTTAAGACGATTTCCAGAAATCAGAGAAGTACCCCATTTTAACTGCCCACATACCGCTGTGAACCACCATTACATATTTCTGCAAGCAGGGACTCACACAATGACCGACGTTTCAAACTCGCTTAATGCGTCGTCGGTGCTGGTGTTTGCGAAACTTGGCCACTAATTAACCGCTGCGCCAAACCGCTACGCACGGGTCGACGCGCTCGCTTTATCACTTTCGCCCGACGTATCTAGCGAGCTTAACACCTTACTTAAAAGAACGGTTTTGTCGTGCTGCAAGAGGTGAAAGAAGGGGCCCTCGACACCGGTGCCAAACATTAAGATGCCCTGACACTTCTGAACAACAACCTTTCGAGAGGGATTCAGTCATCAACAACGCTTTACCTCAGTCGACGGCCTGCCGTTTAATTCCTGTGAGTCTTTTCTCGCGCGCGGATATTTTAGTTTTTTATTAATTACAACAAAACGCAATCATATAGTGATAATGCCGCGGTGGTATAGCCGTGCGCATTAAGGCACTTTGCTGCGGTGGGCGCTGCCGTTCGCCGTCGAAGGTTCGAGTCCTTCCTCGGGATGGATGTCTATATTGTTCTTAGAATAATTTAGTTTAAGTAGTTTTTAAGTCTAGGGACCGGTGACCACTGTAATTGCACCCCATAGCTTTACAAACATTTGAACATTTTACAGTAATATTCCTATACTCTGTTTGTAACAAATTAACTGGTTTATTATTATACTTAATGGAGCGGGTTATCATATTGTTATGCTGAGAAGCTTTATTAATGTGTTACTAACCAATATGGATTTAGGAAACATTGATCATGTGGTGCCGCGGCGGAGCGGCCGAGCGCATTGTGGCACTATGCTCCAATGCGCGAGGCCGTTCCCCGTCGGGGATTCGAATCCCCCCTCGGGCATGGATGTTTGTGCCTTCTTTAGTTCAAATGTTTGTTAAGCTTATGGGTCTTAATTACGGGGTCATCAGTCCCTAAACATACAAACTGCTTATCAGCTACCTTATACTAAGGACGGCACAAATATCCATGCCCGAGGGGGGATTCGAACCCCCGACCGTAGTGACCGTGCAGACCGTGACTGGAGCGCCTCAGTCCCCTCGGCCACCGCGGCCGGCTGTCTTTAGTATAAGCTAGTTCATAAGTAGTTTTTACGTTTAGGGACTGATGGCCCAGCAGTTAAGACCCATAAGCTTAACGACCATTTGAGCGTTTTGTTAAGTTTTTATTTTTATTTTATTTTACTTTATTTTATTGATCATTTGGTACACAGATTTTTCTCTAGAGTTTACGTAAATTCACGCTGGCAAAAATCATTCTGTAGTCGGAACTCTGACGTTATTTTTCAAAACATTATCTGCACCACATAATTTGACAGGAACGAAGCGTATTAGTCTCAGCACAATATAACAATAAACGCTGCAAGAGAGGGATTCTGAATCGCGGTACGCTTTTGTCGCTAAGTTCGCAGACGAAACGTTCCATGAAGTGTCAACCAATATATTGCTTCCTCCTACGTATACCTCGCGAAGCGATCACAAGTATAAGATCAGAGAGGTTAGGGTCCACACGGTGGCATACATTCAATCATTTTTCCCGCGAACCGTACGCGTCTGGAATAGGGGGAAGTGAGAACGATACGCGACGTACCCTCTGCGTGAAGTGGCTTGCGGATGGATGTGTGTAGATGTAGATGAGCTAGTGCAGAAAGAAACTTCGAACACCCACACTGATCTTCAAAAGTCGGCGCCCCTGAGCCAATCTCAATACATGTCACTTCACAATGATTTGTAGATGTGGAATCCAAGACATGCAGATCTACCCAAGCTGTACACCTCACCTGGCAAACAGTGGGCGGACTGCAAATGGCCATTTCACTCTTGTAAACTTCTACAGGTGTGGAAGAATATATCTGTGGCGTCTGTTGTCCGAAAGAACACACACACACACACACACACACACACACATATGCCGATGACAGGCAATGATTGCATTCCCAGGGCATTACTCTGACGTGAATTAGTTTACAATAACTACGAGTTTGAGTTCTAGTGGGCAGGTTAAAGTTGAGAATTTGTACCTGACGGGAAGCGTACTTGAGTAATTCCGTGCAGTTGTGGTGATTGCTGTGTCTTCAGTGGTGTAGAGGTCGCAATGTTACCACGACTGCAAGGAGGATTCTGTGTGAAAAACATTCACGCACAGTGCACGTCCATTTTCATTCATGAAACAACGAAGATGTTACAAAGAATCCTGAACACGATCACGAGCCGACTGTTCGGTTGTCTCGATCATGGCTAAATGGAAATTTTACTTATGAAATGGGGGTCATAACCCGAAACCTAGGTCGTACAGATGTAGGTGGGGTAAATAGCAGTCTAGCCTATGGTCGCAGTTATTATTTGGAATCAAGTTACATCGACGCAGAATGTAAGGGACTAACAACAAACAACCTGTATCTTGAAATTACAAAAACGCTGCCATCGCATCCAATCCAGACGAAACACCAGGGGCTTCATTGGTATAATATACGTTCAGAAACCCGTGCTCCCCTCTCAGTTCGAGCAGTCTGGTACGAGTTTGTACACAACGCCATCGCTACAGGAGAAAAGCTATATAAAATCAAACTCCGACCGACTCCATATTGCAATGCATGTCTTCTCTTTGATTCCCTCGCGCATACGTTCATCTGCAGGCATCAAACGGAGATATGGAACTGGGCAAGGAAAACGTTGTCTCTTATAACACTTACTGGTATAGTGAAAATTACGACTACACATATATTGTATCCAGACTGGAAGTTCTCTCTTAACGCCAAAAACAAGTCACCCATGGTTCATTGGATATTATGTGTACTACAGCATTAATTATAAAAAAATCCTTAACTGACTTTTTACAATTGTTATCAACAGAACAGCACATGTTACTAAGACGACCAAGATACAAAGATATGTTTCAAAGATTCCTCATTGTACTGTATCGACTTGAAATGACAATACGACGAACTACGTTATGCGACGAAATGCGAAAATAAATTTTCAACTTATTATTTTCCATAATTTATTTCGTTATATTTCACTTCAGTTTGGAACCTATAACTGGTATCAACTGAAGCAGTAACGTTAAGGAGAGAGTCACAACTTTCACAAAAACAAGAAGAATAACAAAAATAATTACATTCAGTTTACCTAATTTAAAGTTAATAACGCCAACGAGGTCGTATTTCGAAAAAAGGAGAAATATTATTCAACAAACGCTCCACGAAGAGTAAGGCGCAAAGTACTACAGAAGAAAAAATTTGATTTACATAAAGGAATTGAAGCCTGCGCCAAAGAAGGCGACATACGGAGAGCGTGTGGCCGGGCTGAAGGGGTGGAAAAGAGTCCCGTAAAAAATAAAATTAAATTAAAAATATATATATAAAAGGATCAGCGCTACTGCCTAGAAAGCAGGAGACCCGGGTTCGAGTCCCGGCTGGGTACACATGTTCAGCTTTACCCATTCGCAGTTAATGTGATACATTCCGTGAATATAGATGTGAAACAAACCGCGTGCACCCATTAATATTTGGCGAAGTAAAATGGCGTCGTGGCTGTTCTGACAGCGACAGCCGGCCGCTGGCGAGTAGCGGTTTCCCTTTCCCTGCTCCAGACGGGAAACAGTTTACGACTGCCGCCGGGGCTTTCCTTGTTTTGTTTTCCTGCACTTACGCTGCCCTCGCAGTTCCGCTTGCACGAGCTCAGACTGCACTTTATGTTTTTACAAAAACAACGAGCGGAAATTGGTTCCGTTAGAAACCGTTTTATTTTTCTCAAAATATACATGCCTTAGTGTGATGCCAGAACAATTACCTGTAAACAGTTTTTCCTATTCTCACGTCAGGATGTAAAAAACAAAAGACGTTTTGGAAGCATTCAAGCCCTTCCTTGTCGGCGAAAATCGCTGTCGATGCATTTTTGTCTTTAAACGAAGGTACCAAGTCTTTCGGCAATATCTCTTGTCAATCCCGACAATGAGGCATTAGACAAAAAAATTTATCTATTGATTCTACTGTCGGTTCTTGCTAAAACATTTCTAATTAAATAACTTAACACTTGTTGTTCTCTTATTTCTCAAAACTTTATTTGTACGACCTAGTTTTCGGCTTGTGAGCTCGTTTTCAAGTACTTTTCTGATTCCAAAGTTGTTACACCAGTGAAGACAAACCGTTACGTTACTACAGGTCTCTGTTTATCGACTCTAACAGTGGAAGAAAATACTATTTACATTTCAATTTAGGAACTATTACACTTGCATTACATTATTAGAAAAACCTTAAGTAAATATCTGTTGTACTACTATTGTATTTAATGATGCTATTTCTTACTGAAATTTCTAATCATTATTGTACCTCAAAAATTGGTCAGTTTATTGTGCATGACCTTGCTTCTTGAAGATAACCGCCTCAGGTTACTAATGTTCTTATTATTTATTATGTGGAAATTACTCATAATCTAAAAGAGGTGAATAATCGAATTCTATCTGTTCATTCAATTTCGAATTTAGGGCTGTGCGCATATGTTTTTTAATTTATAAAATTTCTAGTTGGGTAAAAAATGTTCAAATGTTTGTAGAGCTTACGGGACTTAACTACGGGGTCATCAGTCCCTAAACTTACATAAGTAGTTTGTAAGTTTAGGGACTGATGACCCCGCAGTTAAGTCCCATAAGCTCTACGAACATTTGAACATTTACTTATGAACTAGCTAATACTAATGATGGCACAAATAGCCATGACCGAGGGGGGAATCGAATTGATTTGGACGCAGCTGGTTTAAACGAATCCAATGCACGATAGAAAAAAACTATTGTTCCATTTAAAAAATTATATCTTTGTGGTGTAACTCTTTGGAAAATAATACAATAAACTATGTTCATAGCTCCGCAGAAAGAGTAACATTTCTTGTGTTGACCTACCGCATTCAAATTTCCCGTCACCTATTATTTTATAAGTTACAGAGGCAATACTGTGTGTGTGTGTGTGTGTGTGTGTGTGTGTGTGTGTGTGTGCGTGTGTGTGCGTGCGTTCTTTCGGACAACAGACGCCACAGATATATTCTTTCACACCTGTAGAAGTTTACAAGAGTGAAATGGCCTTTTGGAGTGCACTGTTTGCCAGGTGAAGTGTACAGCTTGGATAGATCTGCATGACTAGGATTCCACATATGTGGAGTGACACTTATTGTGGTTGGCTCAGGGGCGCCGACTTTTGAAGATCAGTGTGGGTGTTCGAGGTTTCATCCTGCACTACCTCTCCTGCATCTTCTATGAGTAAGACTTCTGGCTTTCTTAATCTCCAGCTCCTGTAGTGTTCCCTAAGCCTGGTACAAATTGGCCGACCTGTCTGTCATATATAACAGGACTGGCGTTCTTTACAACTGATTTTATATACACCACTGTTCATAATGGCTTGCTGTTTTGTCCTTTGAATTGAAAAGACGTTTATCTAATGTATGTGGGACATACTGAAAATTCCTTTGCTTCCAAAAGTTACATATCCTTCTGGAAATTTTACTTATGAAATGGGGTCATAACCCGAAATCTAGGCCATACAAATAAAGGCTTGTGAAACAGGGAAGTGATAAGTGTTCAGTTATTTAAAAAAATTATTTTACATAATTTGGCATTAACTATTGTTTGATTCCGTAAATCAATAGCCGCACCAAGGTATGACTCATTTGGGAGCGCTTAGAGAACTGACCACTCTTCTCTGTTATAAAGCTATCGCTTTATCACTAAGATTGACCCTGAAAAACGTTTAGGTGTAACTATTACTCACGAAAAGACATGTTTATTGCAGGTACCTATAAAACTATTCAAGAAAACGAAGCCAGACATGTGTTGTTTGTATTTCTGTGGACAGACACTGAGGACCATTTTTCATGAAAGTCATCCCACTACTTGTTGTTGTGGTCTTCAGTCCGGAGAGTGGTTTAATGCAGCTGTGCACCCTGCTCTATCCTGAGCGAGCCTGTTCGTCTCCTCCTGAAAACGGCAAACCACATCTGTATGAACCTGTATACTGTATTCGTCTCTCAGTGTCCATCTCAGATTTTTACCCCACGCACCTTCCTCCATTGCTAAGAGTGTGTCCTACCAATCGATCTCTTAATTTAGTCATCTTTTGCCAGAAAATCCTTCTATCCCCAATTCTGCTCAGTACCAGAACACTCTGCTTCACATATAAAGATTATTATTACAATGTTGTATTAAAATAAATCAGTATCTGTTTATGAAATAATTATTTTTCATAAAAATTATAATTTGGATTATATTTTGGAGCTTCCCTCCATTATTTCATAAAATTGGTCACTACACTAACAATCGATAGCTGGAATGTACAAGTTACAGCTCAAAACAGAGAGTTAAGATGATTTTGTCGGCAATAATAAACCTAAAATGTTTATAAAAGTATTGCCTGCGTACAACTTACATTATTTTTCGCACACTAAAAAAAACCGAAAGTCTTAAAACACGGCCATATCTTATTCTGCCTGCCAGAGCGACTGAAATGTGGACGACATTGACCGTACCTGCGCGTCAGAGGAAAGAGCGAGACAGTAATTAGGTGACTGTACTGCACCAATGTCTTAGCTCGGGAACTTTTACAAATTCGATTGACGCAAGTCGGGATCGAGTTTGAATCGGGACGTGTCAACAAGCCCCCCCCCCCCCCCCCGAAATAGGGACGTACCGCGGAAATTGGGACACTTGGCAACACTATAGTCCGCTTCATGTAGCTAGGCGCCCCAGTTTTCAGCCGTTCCGCGCATCATCCTCTGTTACCGTACTGGAAGCCAATAACATTCATTTTTTACGCGCTTCGCTGGCCACGAGCTACAGCAACGTTTCTCCCACAGGCTCCACAGTTGGCGCTCGTCCATAACTCCTCCCCTCCACGCTTCTACATCCATACTCGGCAGGCCACCTGACGGTGTGTGGCGAGGGTACCTTAGTACCACTATCGGTTCTCCCTCCTGTTCCAGTCACGTATTGCTTGCGGAAAGAAAGATTGTCGGTATGGCTCTGTGTCAGCTCTAATCTCTCTGAATTTACCCTCATCCCCCCCTATTGCTCTGCATCTATGCGCAGAAGCGCCTTCCTACGTGACGCCGACTATAGTCCCGCATGTCTGGTATCCATGGCCTCTGAATGGCTGCAGAATCTACATGGATGAAAGGCCAGCTCGGCCGCCATCTGCGCCGCCCCCCCCTCCCCCCTCCCCGCCAATGCTACGCTAGAAGTTGTAGCTCACGTCATGTCATAGACCGTTATACTGTCCACCTTACATTATCTGAGGTCAATAATGCACTCTGGGCACCTTTCTCGAAATTCCTTACAGAAGCACAACCACGCCGAAATTATGCAAAGCAAACTGCAAAGTTGTTTCCCTGCAAACTGAGAGAGGCGATCAGAGGCTTTATTCATTCGTTTAATTGATGAAAGAACAAAATATAAAAATTCAATAACTGAAGCAGGTAAAATAAAGCACAGGCGACTAAAATATAGAAACTGACAGAAAGTACGAAATGGCTAAGCAGGAGTGGATAGAGGATAAATGCAAGTCTGTTGCAGAATGCATAACTACGGCAAAGACAGACACCTCCAAATGAAACTAAAAGAGTTGGAGACAAGAAAAACATCTGACACTATACTAAGGGAAGAATTTAACAGATCACTGAAAAATCTAAGATGGAACAAGGATCTTGGGATAGTCGACATTCCCTCATAGGTACTGATCGGAACTGCAGAAGTCTCTGGGAGATCCAACCATGATAAAACTATTGTACCTGGTGTGCAAGGTATTTGAGACAAGCGAAATACCCTCACATATTCCAGAAAAAAAATGTAATAATTCGAATTCTATAGAAAGCTGGCGCAGACAGGTGTGAGAATTACGGAACCATCAGTTTAATAAGACATGGTCGCAAAATACTGACGCGAATTATTTAGAGGAGAATGCGAAAGCTGGCAGAATCTGACATCGGGGAAGAACAGTCTGGATTTAAGAGAAATGTAGGAACACTTCAAACAATACTCGCCTTGCGACTCATCTTAGAAGGAAAGGCAAATCTAAATTTATGGCTTTTCACATTGCTGACTGGAATACTTTTTTTCAAATTCTGAAGTCAGAAGGTATGAAATGAAGCGAACCGAGACTATTTACAAGATGTATAGAAACCAGACGTCAGTTATGAGAGTCGAAAGCCGTGAAAGGCGTGTATTAGCTGGAATAGGAGTAAGACGGGGTTGTATTCTTCCCCACTGTTATTCGAACTGTACATTGAGCAAGCTGTGCAGGAGATGAAATATGGAGAATGGATTGAAGTTCAGGGCGAACAGAAAATTACTTGGAGGTTTGTCGATGTTACTGTAACTGTCAGAGACAGCAAAGGACCTCGAAGATCAATTGAAAGGAATGTACAGTGTCTTGAAAGGACCGTATAAGAACCTCGCTTTTTGAAATATTTCGGACTAGAAATAAGTTAGTAATAAAAAAAGCCGTTTGTAATGTAATTTTAATTGCAAATAAACCGTTCTCTGACAGGGAAATTGAATAAACGAATTTGTAGAGGAGGAAATTCTCTACAACTTTGTCCCCTTATGTTTTTTTTTCATATCTCGTATTGTTTGAGAGATATTTGCAAAATAACGGAGTTTTGACACCCTCCATTGAATTAACGAAAACCAGCCGTTCGCAGATGTCACTGACATTCCTCGCCTAGAACTCTCTGTGGCATACGCTATCTTGCGTTGCGTATTTGATGATTTTCTTATTGTTACTTACACGTTGTCATTTCAATGACGCACTGAAGAATTGACAAAAAGACGTCGTTTTTGTATGATAAATGATAATCTAGTGTCTAAAATGCCGTATTAGCATCAGTTAACAGCGGCCATCAATAGTGTGAGATTAAAGCACACAACTGTTAGCTGTGGCGTAGTGTGTAGTGCATTGGACTGTGATGCTGGCCGGCCGCGGTGGCCGAGGTGACTGAGGCGCTCCAGTCACGGTCAGCACGGCCACTACGGTCGGGGGTTCGAATCCCCCCTCGGGCATGGATATTTGTGCCGTCCTAGTTCGTAAGTAGTTCATAAGTAGTTTGTAAGTTTAGGGACTGATGACCCCGTAGTTAAGACCCATAAGCTTTACAAACATTTTGAACTGTGATGCTGAAGGTCAGTGGTTCGGAACCCGCTGCTACCCACATTTTTTTTTTTCCTTAAAATGGTTTCAGACAGTCTTCTTAATTAATTTTTTATTATTTAGATTATCATTTTGGTCCAAAATGTTTGGTAAAACTTATAAAACTACATATCTAAAGTAGGCCGTAAAACACGTCAGTGCGATTTTTTTTTTTTTTTTTTTTTTTTTCAATAGTGGCACTGTTGCGTTAAGTGTAAACAACACACTCGGCGAGTTTCTAGTTGCCATTTCGAAACAAGTGTTAGGTGACAGTTGTGGTGGTGGTTGGCAGGCCCTCGGCAGCTGCGCCGTTAGCCGTTCCTCTGACTCGGCCCTTCTTCATCGTCGTTGCGGTGGCTGACGTTGCGCTGCGAGACAAAAGGCGGCCGCGGCCACGGCGGGTGTGCGCCGAGTGGCAAGCAGCGGCCTCGTCCCGTGGCCTTCCCCCACCACACACTCACCACGCCACTCTGGCCAGCTAGAACTCACACAAACAAACGGCTGTCCTCGAAAACATTCACTTTGACATGTATTTTCACTTGCTGTACTGGCGAACAAAATTGTTGCAAGTCAGCTATATTAACAAAAGATTACCTCATTCTCCTCTCTTCGTCATGTAAGAGTTCCTCATTTGACTATATTGTTCATCTCAGCTTTGGTTACCTCGCGGAACTACTACCTAATCCGGATAAAACTTAAGTACGCGCATTCCACCTGCATAACTGAGAGGCATCAAGACAACTGGACTACGCGCGCCAAGCGTAAGTATTTGGGAGTCACATTAGGCCGAACACTGTGATTTAAAGAACACTGCACCGATATAAAAGGAAAAATATATGCGAGGAGCAATATTATCCGTCAACTGTCTGGATCCAAATGGGGAGCTCAACCTGAAGTCGTGCGGCCATCCGCAATGGGATTATGTTTTGCAGCGGCAAAATATGCGGTGTAATTGTGGGAGGCATCTTGCCACATAAGACAAGTAGACTTTCCTCTAAATGAGACTGTCAGTATTGTCACTGGATGTTTGAGACCAACACCTGTTCACAAAATTTACCCTCTTGCGGTCATACCACCGCCAAGTATCAGGCGTAGCCAGCGAAGTAGAGAGGAGAATAAAGAAAACCGACCCACGGCACCTAATGTATTATTTTATTGCACATTTTTATGAGCTGCTGCCTAATATTTAAAAGCACGACGTACATTTTATAAAATAGCATACAATGGCATACACTCTTTGACTTTACTAGTACCTAAAGTACAACCACCCAGTAGTTCCAGCCCGTGTTATGTCTAGGAAGAGCCTTATCCAACGGACCGCGCCGCTAGAAGGCCGTCCTGAGACTCGCCCCTATCTTTATGGACGGATTCTCTACAACATACCGTACGATCCTATAGCCCAAAGAGGAGATCGCACAAGGGCAGCAACTACAATACAGTACATGGAGCACACTGAATAGATTGAGAACAGCAGTCACAAAATACAAAGCAAACATCGTTTGGTGCGGCTATGCTGAAGATGACCAATGTCAATGCGGAGAAACACAGACGAATGAACATTTACTAATGTGCCCAAGGATAGAACTTGTTTGCACAGTAGAAGAGCTATTTTTATGCAATGGTAAGGCCATTAAAGCTGTCGAGTTTTTGAAGAAGAGAGTTTAGACCTGGACACGAAAAGTAAAGCAAGTATCTCAGCAATTGTGGTTTATGCAGAGGCTCGGCAGTAAACAATGGTAAGGCACATTCTGCGAGAAATATGGATATTAATTGTAAAGTGCCAGATATTAGCGTGTTACATTCAGATTAGTGCAATATTCTACGAGAAACTGATTTATGGCACCACTTTTGAACTTTCTGATTTTCGCTGTTGGTAGCTTTTTCGATACGTGTGCAAGTAAACAACGGTAAGTGGCTAAAACATGGCGGCAAGGAAGAGTCTAGTGTCCAATGTTCATGTGAAAAACAAGCTTTTCAAAGAGTTCTTGAACGAGTCTGGAGATGTCCTTTACATTTATAACTCTGATAAAGAACCGAATTACTTTCCGGAAGATGATTCAAACACCTCCACAGTGGTAGATTATCGGGTAAATATGGATATTTATTTCTGCGAGTAAACAGTGTCAGGTTCCGTTCCTCAATATTTAGATGAATTTACGTGACAGTGTGATGCCAATAATGTTAAGGGCTATCCTTAACACTACTTACTTGCCATAGTACAGCATGTTACCTAGTGACAGAGACTTTGCTTAGGTGGAGAAAAATGTAAATTCACATTATTAAAATGTTTATGGACCTGATCATTGGGAAGAAGTTCTAAAAACATACCAGCGAAAGAAGCCATTAAGGTAACTCGTATGACTCAACAGTGTTTCTTTACAGCTACTCTGTACTGAAACAGCCGTTTCACCAACCACAAGCATCAACTGCTCAAAGCAAATTCAGTATTATAAATTGTGTTCGACTCGTATTTCCTGCTGAGCTACAAAGTAGCACCCCAACATTATTGTTTCGTGGTACATACAATGGTTGCCTAGAATCTGTAGCCTTATCTACACGTGGAAGACCTGCAAGCAGTTGTTTCCTGACAGCTTAAGCCAAAATAATGTGGCCCTCTTCCTATTAAAGGAAACAAAGAGACATTCTCTCAAGCTTAAAACGGATACCTCCTTTATACCACGATTGATACAATTCACACCAAGCAGAAAGAGGTTCTGCGCTTCAGCAAGAAGAAGATGAAGAAGAAAGATATGCAATCGTGTACTGAAAAAACAATGTTTTATTTAAATGATAGGTAAACGCGTTGTGAATAAAATATTTTCATGTAAACAATTTTATATAACTCTGCAATGTTTCGAGGAAATAATGTTAACTACGTGCTTCTGAAATTTTTAAAAATATTTTTCGGGTTGATATTACATACTAAAAATATGTAATTCGAAGCTTTGCTATACCTGAAAAAAATATGTGACTCTGAAGCTGTGCTGTACCTGAAAAAATATGGCTTTTAATGTATTTCAGATATCTGATTTATGGGATTTTATTAAATATTTGTGGTACGTTTTCTCAGAACTACTGCTTTGGTCCTTACCATTTTTTTACTGCTGAGCCCCTCAGTTAGTGCACCTGATGAAGGGCAATAATTACCCGAAACGAATCGTAAATAAAAACAACGGCCCTGCACTGGCTGCTGTCTCGTTTAAGCTAACTTGCTCATTTGATTATCCTCCATCAGTGAGCGGAGTGGTTAGCGGTCGGAAGGACAGTGGTTCAAATCTACCTCCGACCACCAATCTTTAGGTTTTCCGCGATTTTCCTTAATCACTGCAGGAAATTTCGGGATTTGTTCCTTTCAAAGAGAACGAGCGATTTACTTCCCCATCCGTACCCAAATAAACCGAGCACGAGCTCCGTCTCTGATGATCACGCTGTCGACGGGACGCTATGCCCTACCTCCCTTCTTCCTTCCTTCAATTATGTACCACATAAGGAATTACTCGTCTGTTACGGTGAGCGTTTGCCTGAGGAAGATATTCCACAATGACAATAAAAAGTCAAACTACAAGTTACGGCCGAGTTTGTGAACTTCCTTATTGCACTTTAGTCACGTACGTAGAGAAGAGAGACTATAACAGTTGTAAGGCGAGTGGCCAACTAGAAGTTCAATTCTACGGATGTATTCAATCTTGTACTGCAAGAACGCCGTACTTTCCTGTTTTATATGCCCTTAGAACATTGTAATCACTCTGAACAAGGAGACAATAAAAGACAATAGTTTGTGTGGATGTGACGAGATGTACAGTTATTTTGGCACACTCCACATCGGATTTGTATAAAGCTATTCACTCGTTCTTCAAATCATTATAGTCATGTAACACAAAGTTAAAATTTATACTTCTCATATTTATAATCTTATTGCTGTTCTGATGAACACTCGCCAGTCGGCACACAGGAAGTGAAATCAGGCTGAGTTCAGACGAAAGAAGTTTCGACCGTTAAAATATTACCTGTAAATTGTCAAACTATTCATAACAATCTTCCCGAATTTACTGCATTGCAGGAAACTTGTTGCGCTCAGCTAATCCTCGGAACCCAGAGCTGGCTTAATCCTGACGAAAGAACCTCTGACATATTTAGCGAGACGTGAAGTGTATATGGGAAGGATAAATCCAGTACAAATGTACCCGGACCTTGAATTATTGGTTGGGGACGAGAGTGACTTACGAACTATGGACTGGAAGCTCTGTGGTTTTACTATAGGTGGTACAGACTAGCAGTCCTGTGAACTACCACTGATCACAATTTTGAACATGGCTGATTAACAGCAACCGTAATCCAATTTATTTACACAATTTTGTATATCAGCTAACCGGTTGCGTAATTGTTTTAGGTTTTTGACCTAGGTTTCGTTGCCACTAAGGACAACTCCATCAGAAGAATAAAAACTGTTACATGACGTCATGTGTTTCATGTAACTGTTTTTATTCTCCTGATGCAGTTGTCCTTAGTGACAACGAAACCTAGGTAAAGAACCTAAAAAATTACACAACCGGTTGGCTGATACACAAAATTGTTAAAAAAAAAAACCACTGATCACATTTTCCGAAAACTGTCTTCAGCAACTACAGCGATAGCCTATACGCCATGGAAATATTTTAGATCTTGTAACTACAAGCAGGCCTGGCCTTATCAACGAATTCATTGCAGAGAGAGCCGTTAGTGATTACGATGGTGTCAAAGCAACGATGGTTACCGAAGTTAATGAACCGCAGAAGAAGACTAGAACAATGCCTATGCTATAAAGAGTTGTAAAACAATTGGTAGTCTCCCACTTGAAGAATGAATGAACATCACTTTGTTCCGGTACAATGGACGCAGATTAATTACGGGAAAAGTATGTGTCGAGAAAGTGGATTAAGGATACTAAAGGTCCACCGAGGTTTAATAATAATATTCGGAAATTGCTGAGAAATTAAGGGCAGTTACATTCTCGGTTCAGAAAAGAAGAAGCAAATGAAGACAGCAAAGATTAGTAGAGATCTGTCCGTCTATAAAAAGATAAGTAACTGCCACCGTCATACCTTAGTAAAACATTTTGCCGAGAATATAAAAAAAAGATTCTGATCCGATGTAAAATCGGTAAGTGGTTCGAAGGCCATTCAGTCATCATTCTGGGGTAGCAAGAGAAAACTCAGTTTGTCCTTTTCTCACACGATATTTTGTGAACTATGAATGCAGGGCTAGAGGCTTTTGGCGCGGCGCCACCCTGCAGACTGCTAACGAACAACAGGTCCACTCACTCCGAAAGTATGTCGAATTGTTTGGTCACTTTCTTTCTGCTGCTCTTGTTCATGGACACCAGAAAGCCTTACTACACCGTTAAACGTACCTTCGTAACCATTGTGGAAAACTGTGTTGTGTGTGTGTCGTCCTACTTTTATACCAAAAACTTTTTTCTCATCATTCAAATTATTATTATTATTATATTTTCTGCACCATTTCGTGAGAAGTTTTCTTGTCAGTGTACTTCTCCTTGATTGTTGGATGCGTCGTGTTGACATTTAACTTGTCAGTACGAACTTTAGGAATGGTTTCCGGTTATGTGACACTACTGTTCAGGGGAGATCTCTTCTTTTATTAGTGGTGGAATGCCACAACCTATCTACTAACTTTTGTTTTTTCGTTTTATGGTCATGATGGCAATTTTGAGTATTCCCTCCTTTATTTAAGAATGCACGTAGACGCCTTCTGAAACAACTTCCAGCATTCAGTTTGGTCTGCATGGCAGGGTGCCGTTGACATCGTTTTCTTTACTTCAATCTGAAGACAGGAGATGGTCGAATGAGGGTATCCATGTATTTTTTTCCTTGGAACCGTACTGCCTCATTTGTATTGCAACAATTTCTGTTTTGTTTTCCATTTGCACTGGTATGAGTTTGGATGGGTTAAAGGGGAGATAGGAAACCCCCCTCCCCACCAAAAAAGTACGACCCTATGGAAAAAGTTCCCACATATGTGAGTAGCTCAAGCACTTCTTAAGTAATACAGCCCAATGTTTGTTCTTCCTAGCGAGTGTTCTACAGAGAGAAGGGAATTGTTAGGAATGCCGAAGGAAATGTGCTAGGTCCATTATGATTTTCTGTATACATAAATGACCTGTCAGACGTAGAAAATAGTAGTTGGTAGCTGTTCCAACATGATGCTGTAGTCTACAGAAAGGTGTAGTCATTTAATGACTGTAGTAGGCTGAAGAATGAGTTAGACAGAATTCATATTTATTGCGTAGAATGGCAGCTAACTCTGAATGGCCCTCCACTCCAAGGCACCTTACTGCGGAGTGCACCGCTGCTCCCTGTCGGAAGTTCGAATACTCCCTCGGACATGAGGGTAAGTGTTGTCATTAGCATAAGTTTGTCAGTCTAGGGACTGATGACCACTGCAGTTTGGTCCCACAGCTTCACACAGTCGCGTCGATTAAATATCTAGCCGTAAACGTAGCAGAACCATGTGAAATTGAACAAACATGTAAGGACAGTCGTGGGGAAGTTGGCTGGTCGACTTCGGTTTTTGGGGAAATTTGTGGGAGATGTGGTTCATCTGCAAAAGAGACCGCGTATAACGCTTGTGCGACCTCTTATTGAGTATTGCTGTAGTGCAGTGTTTTTCAGCCTTTTCGAATACGCGACCCCCCCCCCCCTTCCAAGTAAAAATATTCTGGCGACCCCCTCCAAAATAAAAATATTATGGCGACCCTCAGCCCTCCTCACAAACCGTAACAAAACTACGGTATATCAAAGAAACAAATTTAATCTTCTCTTTTTTCTGCACCTTACTTTTAAATTGTTGGACAAAGTTTTTTGTGTATTTTTCGGAATGGAAAACTAGATCCTATTTTTACATGATTTACGAAAGAAAAATATATTTTGCTTAGCGACTGTTTCGCATTTCAGGCAAGACTCAGAAGCGAATTATGCTTATTAAGAAAAGTCCCGCTCTATAGACAATTTGTAAATAACAGATTTTTTTCCAAATTTTCAAAATTACGCATTGTACCACGTTCTTTTACCTATCGATGGTTCCTGAAAATAGTTTTCAGACTTTGCGCTTATTTCTTATTAACACACTGTATTATAAAACGATCTATGATGTGTTCAATTCGTAATGAATGTTACACAAGGAACACCATAATTTTAACATTAAATATATTTCACTTAGGCATACGGTTTTATATTACTGAACTCCCACTTATTTTATGACGCAAGTACTTCCTCATGTTACGGCGACCTCCACGACGAAGACTATGCGACCGCCGTGGTAGTGCGACCCACAGGTTGGAAAACACTGCTCTAGTGCTTGCGATGCCCTCGAGATCTGAAGACATGGGTGGGCCACTAGGTTTGTTACTGGTAGGTTCGATTAAAGCGAGAGTGTTACAGAGACGCCTTGGGATCGCTGGAGGAAAGGCGACGTTCTTTTCGAGAAACTGTTTAGAAAATTTAGAGGGCCGGAATTTAAAGCTCATTGCAGAACGAATCTACTACCGCCAGCTTGCGTTTTCCAGAAAGACCCCAAAGGTGAGATGAGAGAAATGAACGCCCGTACAGAGCCCCTGAAGTTCTCTCTGGAGGTGGGACAGAAACATTTGACTAGTAGTGGTAAGTGATCCCCTCCGCGACGCACGTTACTGTGATCTGCGGAGTAATCACTGAAACATGCGCCGCTATAACAAGTGTGGCACGTCAAAAAGCCGAAGATTCTGGTATACGCATACGTACGCAAACCACAGAGAAATGTAAACACACAGAGAACGGCACTGCGGTCGGCAATGCCTATACAGGATGAAAAGTATTTAAGCCGACAAACTCTGGGATGATGTAGGCGACATCAAAACAAATATTTCTCCCTGGTGCCATTTTTTTACTATGAGAAGTATTTAAGCCGGAAGAGGAAGATTTCTCTGGCGGCGAATTAGTTAAACCAACAAACACTTTTCCATTATCTTTTATTACCAGGAGACAATTCATTAACGAAACTCAGTTTCAAATACAGCAGATTTTTTTTAAAAGCCTCCATTTACACGTAAACAAAGGTTACATCATCGGATCGTGTTCTGCCTGATACTCCTGGAGTATCCTGAATTGTTCCTTCTGTTCCGGGTAACCAGTTCTTTTCTGATGCAACAGGAGTTGCGTAAACAAGGTTGTGCATCTCTCCCCACACAAAAAAAGTCCAGAGGGGACATATCTGGTGATCGAGCAGGCCATGGTACGGGACCACCTCTGCCGATCCACGGTCCGTTAATATCGGGAATACGGTCAAACATCGAATATCCGACATCGCTGAGGCCGGAAACAGATCGTGCAAGAACGGAATCAACAAAGACTCAAGAGAAAATGTTCAAATGTTTGTAAAGCTTATGGGACTTAACTGCGGGGTCATCAGTCCCTAAATTTACAAACTATTTATGAACTAACGTATACTAAAGACAGCAAAAACATCCATGCTCGAGAGGGAATTCGAACCATCGACGGGGAACGGCCTCGCGCATCGGAGCATATCGTCTAAATGCGCTCGGCTGCTCCGCGGCGGCGACTCAAGAGAATCGTTCAACGTGACAGAAGCTCAATTCTTCCGCAAACTGCTCCGGACGTCAGTGCTGGACCATCAACAAGTGTCAACGTGCGAGCCATTCAAGCAGACATAATCGATACGGGCTATCGGAGTCGAAGGCCCAGTCATGTATCCTTGCTAACTGCACCACACATAGCTGTATGCCTCGTCCAGGCCCGTCAATACCGACATTGGATTGTTGATGACTGGAAACATGTTGTCTCGTAGCCAGTTGTATCGAGCGGATGGACGTGTACGGGTATGAAGACATGCTCATTAATCCATGAACTCTGTATGTAAGCACGGGCTGTTCAAGCGTTTGGACGCTCTGTAACTGTGTGGGGTGTCTGTAATTGGAGCGATATGAGAGCCCTGATAAGACTAGACACGACTCTGGCAGGTGACACGTACGCACGCATCCTGGCTGATCACATACATCCATACATGTCCATTGTGCATAGGGCAATTCCAGCATTGCTACAGGAACACTCTCCCGAGTTTAATCACCTCTGCTGGCTGCCAAACTCCACAGACATATCTGGGATCTCTCGCAACTTGCTCTCCAGAAGAGATCTCCACGCCCTCGTACTCTTGCGAATTTATGGACCAGCACTGCAGGATACAGTGTGTCAGTTCCCTCCAGCACTGATTCAGACATCAGTCTATTCTCTGCCTTGTCATGTTGCGACACTTCTGCGTGCTCGCGAAGGCCCTACACGATATAGACGGCTGTTTGCTGATGATGCTGTGGTGTACAGGAGGGTATCATCATTGATCGACTGTAGTAGCATGCAGGATGACTTGGACCAAATTTCTAGGTGGTGTGAGGAATGGCAACTAGCGCTTAATGTAGGAAAATGTAAGGTGATGCAGATGAGTAAGAGAAACAATCCCGTAATGTTCGAATACTGCGTTAGTAGTGTGCTGCTTAACAGAAACCGAGTCAAGTAAATTCGTAGGCGTAACGCTGCACAGCGATATCAAATGGAACGAGCATATAAGGACTGTCGTGGGGAAGGCCAATGGTCGACTTGGCTTTATTGGGAAAATTTTGGGAAGGTGTGATTCGTCTGTAAAGGAGACCGCACATAAAACGCTTGTATCACCCCGTATTGAGTACTGCTCAAGTGTTTGGGATCCCCACCAGATCGGTTTAAAGGAGGACATAGAGGCAGTTCAGAGGCGGGCGGAGAGGTTTGTAACTGGTAGTTTCGATCAATGCGCGAGTGTTGCCGAGATGCTTCGGAAACTCAACTGGGAGTCGCTGAGGGGAGGCGACGTTCTTTTCGAGAAGCACTGTTAAATAAATTTAGAGGGTTGGAATTTAGGGCGGATGCAGAACGATTCTACTGCTGCCAACTTACATTTCGCGTAAAGAGGACAAGTATAAGATTAGAGAGATTAGAGGTCGTACGGAAGCATACAAAAATTTGTTTTCTCTTTGTTATATATGGTAGAGGAACCGGAAAACCAGTAATTAGTTGTGGTACGGAGTACCCTCCGCCACGCACCGTTGGGTGGATTGAGGAGTATGTATGTAGACGAACGTGTACCAGATTCTTTGGGTTTTTACTGTTCTATAACTATCGTACAAGAATTTTTTCCTTTGTTCGTAGATAGTTAATCTGAAACTGATTAACTTATTCGTATATCTATCTTAAAGCGAACGTGCTATGTTGCCAGACGGGCCAACGAGGCAGGCTGGACTCCATTATTTCACCTTGTCATCGTGGCACCAAAAAAGGGAGCACACCGCAATGATAGAATAAAACATATTTGGCAAATAGAGATAGTTACTTGTGACGTGACACCTAACGTTTATTCGCATTAGTTATCTGTGTAATGCGCTTTGTTTATTCGGTTCAATGTAATATTGTAGAATGAGGGTGATCAGGAAGATTTGTCGATAGAAAGTAGCACTAGCTGTAGTTTGTAAGTTTAGGGACTGATGATCTCGTAGTTAAGTCCCATAAGCTTAACAAACATTTTTTTAACAATTCAGTACAATACGACGATGCCCAAGTTTTCTCATAAAGTAGAATATAGACAAGCAAAACAGCTGTATATTTCTTCATAATTATGATGACGTTGCAGTTGCGAACACCGTTTGCGTATTAGTAAGAGATGTGTTCAATAGACGGATTCCAAGGACAAGCAGTAGGCCTATTCATCGCCTGTCGTTCGGTATATTTCTGCTACTGTTACCACGCTTGGGCTGATATAAGCAAGCTGTCACTTCGCCATGTTGGCCTCGGCGTGTCGTTTTTTTCTCCTCAACACTTCTCTGTAGTTTTGGCCTCTATAATATGCAGAACACATTCGTTTCATTTTTTTCTGTTCCCGGCACCGTTCTCTGTTATAAATTTCAGAGCTAATTTTATCTAATCTATTGTAACATTTCATGGATGCAAAGAGATATTTTTCTTGGAATCCAACATTCGACTCCGTTGAAAAATGTGGGAAGCTGCTTTACATCCGAGTTC
The DNA here is from genome assembly GCA_026315105.1 of Locusta migratoria. Taxonomy (NCBI): domain Eukaryota; kingdom Metazoa; phylum Arthropoda; class Insecta; order Orthoptera; family Acrididae; genus Locusta; species Locusta migratoria. The sequence goes on from CM048744.1 coordinate 29,495,096, forward strand.
ATGCTTCACTTTTCCTCTGAAAGTTTTTTCTCTAACTACTCCTGACTCAGAAAATATGCAGATAAATTCAAGAGTGTGACGGCTATTGTATTAGTGTGCCAGCGAGGTCCTCACATGACTAGCTTTCGCAGCAAGTAAGAAGTGAATAATTCTAGATGGCGCATCTAATACAGCGAAAAGATCCAGGCAAAATAATAAAGTGGAACATTTATAACTGTAATACTAAACTTTAGATCAAAACTGCCACTATTGCTGACTTTATTACAGAAAAATGTAAATTAATAGCTAAAACTGAAAGAATCATTACGCTGCTTAATCTTCCTGGTTCAAAGCCTGCCGAGCGCGAATGGCCACGCGTTCTAAGACGTCATGCCACGGATTGTGCGGTCGCTCCCGCCGGAAGTTCAAGTACTGCCACTGACACGTGTGTGTGTGTGTGTGTGTGTGTGTGTGTGTGTGTGTGTGTGTGTGTGTGTTGTCCTTCGAATAAGTTAATTCAAGTAGATTGTAGGTCTAGTGACCGATGACTTCAGCGGTTTGATCCATGAAGTCTTATATCAATTCACAAATTTCAGCTCACTGCCGGATTCTAGGCATTTGCGACAAGAGAAGACTACAAGCATTTGAATTGTGCTGTTGAAAGAGGATGCAGAAAATCACTTGGGCGCCAAAGATGACAAATGAAATAGTTCTTAGAAGAATCGGCGCAAAAAGAGCAAATTTTGAAGAGAAGAGACAAGTTAGTAGGTCATCTGTATAGGCAGGGTGAGTTTATAGTCAATGTTATGGCAGCAATCGTAGAAGGAAAAATAGGCAGTGGAAGACCCAGTTTGCAGTACTTGAAACAGATTCAAAAGGATATAGCCATGGAATCATATCAGAAGATGAAGAAGTTATTCTCGAAGAGAGCAGTGTGTAGGAGAAGAATTGCTGCCAAACAACGAGAGAGAGCCGGATTTGAGGCTAGTCAGTAGGGTGACCAGATTTCCGAAATCGGAACACGGACGCACAGGGGTACCGATGAAAGCCGAACCAGATGTTGCCTTTACCTGTGGCGTCATCAACATGACTGCTATCGCTCAAAGCTTATACAATGTCAAGGCGTGCTTGTCACACATTAGCGCACGCATAACAACACGATTTAATGCACACACAGTATAGTAAGAAACAAAGCTATTGTTTCTCTCTCTCTCCCCAGAACATCTATAGTCGTATTTGGTGGTTCTCGTATTTACATTTTTGCTTCTTTCGAAATCACTTCTTTTTTAGTATGGTATGTCGTGTGCGACCTTTGAGTATAAAACAATTGTCACGATACGAAAAGCATTTAATTGCTGAAAGAACATAAAACCAAACGGACAAGCATAGGAATTTGTTCGGGAGGGGACAAGCTACATATACGGCAATGTCAATAACCCCAATCAAATGCAAATACTAAAATAAAGTAAACATAGTTGCACAACAAAAAGCAAAATAAATGGCATTACTAATTAATGAAATACTTCAGTGTTTTACAAAAGTTACGTACAAATAAGTAAGAATTACTTTTGCAGTTTACTTATTTCTTTATCAATTACATTTTTCGGAATAATTTATGTCATTCACGGATTCGGTATTTTCACATAGGTTTTCGTAAAAATCAACACATGAAGCTTTCTGAAAATGACTTCTTGCTATAATTATTTGCTTCACGGTTTGCACGCTAAAGATGTAATTTTCACAGTCCACAAACTATTTGTGATGGAGAACAGTATTTCTAGAACAACATTAGTATCACGTAGAGCTAGCAAAATAACCAATAATGAGCTGTAAGCTATTGCACCAGATGCAAGTAAGTTGTACTGAGAGACCAGTTTTACCAACTCCCTTCTCAGTCCTCGTTTAATAAATTTTCTCTTCACATTTACCTTTAACGTGGTTCACTTGAAAAGAAAGCTGATTTTCACATCTTACTTTCAAAATATTTTCATCAAACTCTGATAAAACCGTAAGACTTTTTCTTCGCAGACTTACAAAGAAGAGGACATTTGAGCTGAAACCAATTAAGTGGTTTCAGCACGTGAAATGTAAGCCAATTCCACTATACAATAAATTAAAGTCTCGTGAAATGAACATGAAATGTCGAAGAAAACAGAAAAACACCTTCTAGCAATGAAGTTATTAGTGACTGACTATTTGTATTTGAAAAAGCTGCGTATGTGATTTCAAAGCATTACGTAGTACCAAGCAAGGAATTTTAAAAATCGTGCCTTATTCATCTTGAGTTAAAGCCTCTTATGACGACATTTGCCGGCCGCGGTGGCCGAGCGGTCTGAGGCGTGCCAGTCACGGTCTGAACGGCCGCTGCGGCCGAGGTTTCGAATCCTCCCTCGGGCATAGATGTTTGTCCCGTCGTTAGTATAAGCTAGTTCATAAGTAGTTGTAAGTTTAGGGACTGATGACGCCGTAGTTAAGTCCCATAAGCTCTACAACTATTGAACACTTTTTTGATGACATTTGTTCTTAAGTTACACTGTACATTACCATAATTAAAAACTATTTATTTTAAAATATACGGGACGGTTAGTAAACAACGGGACAACATACGTCCTGTATTCATTTTGTTGGGACAACGGGTAAAATACTGGACACCTGATCACCCTAGGTTGATTTCAGGCTGAATCGCAAAGATAATAGTACACTATTAAGGACGGAATGAAACAGAAGGCGGAAATTGTGGAATATAAATGTTATCTCTGGCGTTTTACTATTTAGCGTTTTTGCTTACATTTCCTCAAGACGTTATTTAACAAGAACAAATTATTAATTAATAAGTAAATGAGGAAATAAGTCTTGGTAATTAAGTACGTATATACAGTAATAGATAATAGCTCTAGTTGAAAAAATAGATTATAATTTAACTGAACGAAAGTATTTCAATCGAATGACGTAATATTTTTCCAGAAACACTTGGCTGTATCAATAGTTCCTACATTATTCTAGTTAACCTATTAACCGAAACTGAACGCCGAACTGTTTTCACATGTATAGGAAGATGTTCAAAATTATAGCCGACATGAGACGTTCGGATCCGCAGCTCGTGTCTCGTTAGTATAGACTCTTTGTTGATCCTAGAATACAGCACTTATCTCGCTCACTAGACCTCCGAATTGGAACCCTGACTGTGTGCGTGTCTTGTGTTGATGTGTTTCCAGCTAAGAGAAGGGGATGACGTCGAAAGTATCACAACGCCTTATCCGGATACCGCTGGCGTGTGCTCTACAGACGAGTGGCAGCGCCAAAAGACTGTACTGACATGCAGGAAGAGCTAAAGGGCACCGACGCTTGGTCCGGTTCCCGCTGTTCATAAGCCTATGCAACGTCCTGCGAATACATACAGAGAAAAGTTTCAATGTATGATTATATGACTGCAGGGAAACAACAAGTAGGAGTAGCTGCCAGAAAAGAAGCGATTTAAATTGGAACGACCAGGGAAAAGTAACAACACGGAAAGCATTTATCATACCGGCATGCGGAAGAAGAGTCTATATGTATATAAATGAATTGCTGTTCGTTAGTCTCGCTAAACCTCGAGAACGGCTGAACCGATTTGGCTAATTGTAGTCTTGAAATATTCGTGTAAGTCCAGGGAAGGTTTAAACATTGATAAAATATGGAAAAGTTGTCCAGAAAAGAGGAAAATCGGGAAAAACTGAAACAATTTTTTCCAGTGAGCTATTAACACCGTCCGTCCAATTGCAATAAAATGTTGTACATTTCACGTTGAAAGCAAGAGGAAGGGTCCCATGAAATAAAAATTCGGAAAAGTCTCCCGGAAAGTAGGAAAATTTAACAAAAACCTAAAGCGATTTTTTTCTATGAATAAAAATCATTTGCCAATGATTGTAAGAGCATCACTTGAGTACGGATTGACAGGACAAGGTTTGTACTGAGAGGGGTAATTTTTGTTTTGTTTTGTTCATTATGGTCTTGGAAAAATTTTCAGTAAAAAAAAAAATAAATAAATAGGGGCAGTTGAAAAGAAAAGTCGCAAAATTCGAACCAAGTTCCTTTTTCAGTGTGTTTCTAAATGTACTCAACACTATGAGTTAATAACCGCCCATGTTGATCATTTGACGTTCAGCGAAAGATGAACATTCTTATGAACTAAAAGTTTGGGGAAGTTACCCAGAAAATTTGAAAATTCGCGAGAAACTGAAAGAGCTTTTTGCAATGGGATATGTATATCATTCGTCTGACTGCGAAAAAATTTTGCATATTTGTCGTTCAAAGCTAGAGTAACGTTCTTATGAAACAAAAATTTGGAAAAGCTTTCCAGAAAATTGGAAAATTCAGAAAAAATAGAAAGAGTTTTTCTATGAAATATCAATACCATTCATCTGACTGCGATAAAATTTTGCACATTCGATGTTCAAAGCGAGGGGAAGGTTTGAGTGAAGTAAAAGTTTGTAATAGTTGGCCAAAAAATAGGAAAATTTGTGGGAAACTGAAAGAGCTCTTTTCTTTGGGATATCAATATCATTCGTACGATTGCGATAAAATTTTGCACATTTGACGTTCACCGATACTTAGACTATCTGATGATACTTTTATAAAGCTACTGGGTCTAAAACACATATGAATAATATTAATATGGTTTATATTAAGAAGTAAGTGATACGAAGTTCACTGGGTCAACTAGTCTTCAATATTTTACTCACGAAAGAGGTGAGTTACAAAACCATCGTTGCATCTTGCTCTTCACTCTGCGATCCGTGGCACAAATGTTGATTGAGGAAAAAGTGGAGATACAACGCTGAAGAGCAAGTATCATTTGAAGTGTTACGCGTGGTAAGCGTCACGTAGATATGGAAATCCAATATGAGACACTACACTACGTAGTTTACAGTTAATTTTTACTCTCACTATTCGTGTAGTCCGTTCCGACTCTTCGTGACCCACGAACCAAAGAACGCCACTTTCCTCTGTCCTGAACTTTCTGCCGTAGACCTTCCAGGTTGGAACACGTTGCTTCTGTGATACCATCGATCCACCTGATCCTCTGACGTCCTCTTCTTCGAGTGCCTTCGATCTTTCCCAGTAATTGTTTTTTTTTTTTTTTTTTCCCAATGGGGCATGTCATCGAATTGTGTGTACAAAATAGGCCAGCTTTTATTTTAATATTAGACCTTCCAGAGATCAGTTTGGTTTTATTTACTCTAACATAGATCTCTTGGTTCTCTTTGCCGTCCACGGAACTCTAAAAGCCAATTCACACTGTCCGTCACGGCACCGTCACGTCCCGTTGTATTCACACTGTCCGTCAGTGTCCGCCACGTCAGTTCAAATTCAAATGTTCAAATGTTTGTAGAGCTTATGGGACTTAACTACGGGGTCATCAGTCTCTAAGCTTACAAACTACTTATGAACTAACTAATACTAAGAACGGCACAAATATCCATGCCCGAGGGAGGATTCGAACCCCCGACCGTAGTGGCCGTGCAGACCGTGACTGGAGCGCCTCAGTCCCCTCGGCCACCGCGGCCGGCCAAGTCAATTCGCCCATCTCAATACGCGATGTTAAAGTGAGGTTGTGAGTGGCGATCTGTTATGTAGAAAATCGTAGTTTAATACTAGAATTGAGAGAACACCAACGCTAAATATTATTGACGGTCAAAGAAAATTTTATAGTGTATGATTTGGCCAACTTACTGGGAACTGCAATAACATTTCAAAACATCGATATCTTTTTTCAAGCGAAAAAATAAACATATGAAAACATCAAACAATACTTATAAGAGCATAAATGGCGCCTGTTTACTTTATCCATTACGATTTGCCCGCTGACATTGTTAATACCTTCGTAAACAGCTGAATTTTTGTCTTTCATTAGAACTGACTTTTTCATTTAAAATGTTATTTAATGAAAAATGCGTAATCAAATTACAATCTTATTCAAATAAACACATTGCTTCAGTCTTTTCTGTTACAATGTTACGTGATATTAACCATTTTTTGGTTTCAGATATCCGACCTCGATTTTAGGGGGACACTTAATTGACAAAAATATTTAAGTCGTCATGAAACATTCAGATTTACCCCTAAAACGAAGTATAACAACAAAATAAAGATGAATAAGACACATTTGCATACAAACAGTGCAATCATCGCCTGCAACATGTAATTCGCGTGACGAAAGTAGGTTATCTTCCGATGTTAGCAGACGGCCGTTCCGTAAAACATTCTTCTCGAGAAAGCGTGACGTGACGTGACGGTCCGGTGACGGACAGTGTGAATGCCGCCATTAGAAATACATTGCGGAATGTTCTCACGGACGGTGACGTGACGTGGCGGACAGTGTGAATTGGCCTTAAGAGTTTTCCTCCAGCACCACAATTCAAAGGAGTCAATTCTTTGCCTTTCAGCCTTCCTAATGGTCCGGGTCTCAGATCCGTACATCACAATTGCGAAGATCGTAGCCTCCACAGTACGTATCTTTGTTGCTAAAGTTGTATCCCTTATAACATTGTCTAGATTTGACATTGCCTTTCTACCGAGGAACAGACGTCTCCTGATTTCGTGGCTGCAGTCGCCATTCTCAGAGATCTGGAAACCGAGATAATTGAACATTGACATTACCTCCATGGCTTTACTTTCTATATACCGTGAACTGACAGGTGTAGTTTCAATAATTTTAGTTTTCTTCACATTCAGCCTGAGACCGGCCATTTCAGTTTCCTTTTTCAATTTTTTCCTTTGCCTTACGGCAGAGGGGACAGGAGGGGTGGTGGGGCAAAGTCCCTGATCATCAATCTTTCCACCAATGTCCTGGACTAAGTTCCAAACCTCTCCGCAGTGTCTCATGTAGAGAGGGCCTGGGACACTGTTGATGCTGGTCCGTCCGTCGGATGGGGTCGTTAGCCTCGGCGGCCCCCTTGGTGAGGAGTGGGCTGTGTTGCTCTCCCTTCTCCCATCATCTCCAACCCGAGCACGACACTACACTACACACGCACCCATTACAGTCACCTACACTTAACACAGACACATAGGCACACAGTTCTCACAGTTCGTGAAGGAGAGGTGCCTACAGACGCGAAGGGTAAGGAAGAACTTTCCAGTTAGATGGTTGGACCTGCCCTTTGGGGTCATTCATGCCATATGACTTTACTTTTTACCTTCAGCAAGAGAGTCTTTAATTCTTCTTCATTTTCTGCCAGCATCTGCGTATCTGAGGTGGTTTACATTTATTCGTTATTCGAGCTATTTTAATTCCCATCTCTTCTTCATCTATCCTAACATGCCTCATAATTTTACGAGAGCTTAAATTCCTAGAAGGGAAAAAAGTGACAAAAATCATGGGATCGCCATATATCCACTAATAGGGTGAGACATTGTTAGAGGTGTCGTTTCTACTCTGCTGATACCTGTGAGAAGGTTCCCAACGAGATTGCGACCACAAGGCGCGAATTAACAGACCTTAAACGCCGAATGGCAGCTGGAGCTAGTCGCTGGGGACATCAGATTTCCGTAATCGACAGGGAAGTCAGTATGCGGAGACCTATCGTGTCAGTAGTGTTCTTCACCGCCCAAATTATTTAGGAGTAGGTAGAACGCTCTTCTACAAGAAATATATAGAAACCACCGCAGCAAAAGTAAGATCACGTAATAACATCATAGAGAAGCCGAGTGGTACATCAGGGGGCACAAAATCTACATCACTGCGATGCTCTTCCCTAGGTCCGATCTATTCTGCACCCGAGTACTGTGCTCCGTTGTGAGAAAAACTGATGTAGAGCTAAATCAGCAACAGCAGGTTGCATCAAATATACTGCTGTTCACTGGTTACCATCTCCAAGTCACACTGAACCACCAGATCGCCGAACACAGAAAGCCCTTCTCAAGAAATACAGAAATTACTTAAAAGCTCTGAGCTTCCAATCCTCTCTGGTATGCCTGCTCTCTGAAAGAACCGACAGAAATGTAGGCAGCCATCTATGCTATTGTCAGCATCGCTACTGGCACTTATTTTCAACTTCAACATCAAATGGACAGAAATGTGGAATAATGTTGACCATAAGGAATATCCGACAGAAATAAAAACTTTGTGGGTTGCCGATGACGTAGTAATTCTGTCAAAGACAGCAAAGGACCTGGAAGAGGAATTGAATGGAATGCACAGTGTCTTGAAAGGGAGGTATAAGAAAAACATTAACATTAACAACGTTAAGGTAAAAAAATCAGGCGATGCACAAGGAATTATGTTAGGTAATGGGACAATAAAGGTAGTAGATGAGTTGTGTTATTTGAATAGCAATATAATTTCTGATGGACAAAGTAAAGCCGATATAAAATTCAGAACTGCTATGGGAAGAAAAGCGTTTCTGAAGAAGTGAAATTTGTTGACATCCAATATTAGCTTAAATATTAGGAAGCTCTTTCTGAAAGCATTTGTCTGGAGTGTAGCACTGTATGGGAGTGAAACGTGAACTATAAGGAATTCAGACAAAAAAGATGATATAAGTTTTCGAAATCTGGAGCTGCAGATGAATGATGATTAGATGTGTAGACCAAAATGTTCAAATGTTTGTACAGCTTATGGGACTTAACTACGGGGTCATCAGTCCCTAAACTTACAAACTACTTATGACCTACTTACGATCTAGGACAGCACAAATATCCATGCCCGAGGGGGGATTCGAACCCTCGACCGTAGTGGCCGTGCAGACCGTGACTGAAGCGCCTCAGTCCCCTCGGCCACCGCGGCCGGCGATGTGTAGATCACGTGACAAATGAGGAGGTGCTTAACCGAATTTGGGAGAAAAGGAGTTTCTGGCGTATCCTGACTAAGAGAAGGGGTAGATTGGTAGGACACATTCTGAGACATCAAGGAATTGTCAACTTAACATTAGAAGGAAGTGTGTGGGGTAAAAATCGTAGAGGGAGACCGAGGGACGAATATAGTAAGCAGATTCAAAAAGATATAGGTTGCCGTTATTATTCTAAAAGGAAAAGGCTTGCTCAGGACAGGGTAGCGAGGAGAGCTGCATCAAATCCAGTCTGCGGACTGATGACCACAACAACAGCAAAGTTGTTTCCTTCTTTTAGATTGTAAACTATCATTCACGTCTTTCAATTGTAAATTGAAGGAAATAATATTTAAGTGATAGAATACTTTCTCGATTGGCCGCTAGCGGCAGCTAACGATGTTGATGGCCGTCTAGAACTTGTGACGCTAGCCGGCGCCGTTTCCGTTGTTGCAGGGGGCGCAGCAGCCATAGGGGTGCGCCGCCTGAGATGCCCGCCGCCTGCCGCCATGACGGGGCCCGCTGACAAGGTAGGCGACCGCACGGGGGCGTCTTTATAGTGCATTTTTCAGCGATATTTTCATGTTTTATCTAAAAATTCATCTAAAATGTAGAAGGAGTTGCCATCCAGAAATTCTTTTAATTTCTTTTCAAATACTAGTTGGCTATCTGTCAGAATTTCAATGCTACTTGCTACTTGGTAAGTGACCAGACTGTACAGGTACCGCCTGCAGCAGGAAGCTGTCTTCTGCCGGCTCTCATTAACGGCTCTGTTTACGCGAGTGTGATTACTGTTGTAACTGCTGCCTACAGACTCAAACTTCACAAAGGTCGCAATTCAGAATTCATTTCTCCTATTCAACCATTGTAGGAGCACTTTCTCAATAAATTCGTTTCTTGTAACCGAGAGAACAGACGCAAATAATAGTCTATCAAAGCAAACAAGTAAATTTCTTTACGATTTTAATACACAAATAGAAGTCAGTAAATCAGCATTTTTTTTATTCATTTATTTATTTATTGTATCTTTCATTCTCCACCCTGAAATGATGGAGCGGACTGCTCGAGAGCTTGCATATACTCTTTCCAGCCTACTGGGGAAAATAACATTTTATATTTTAATTTTTATTAATTCTTTTTGCAATGGTGCAGAACTCGTATTTTACAAAACTTGTGTTATTAACAATATTTGAAATTAAATCTCATTTTGAAGTTTTATGATTTCTACGTTTTAATTTCAGAATAATGACAGATGTTTACTAAGAATAATGACCGAAAATGCTGTTTGATCGTTACAATCATTCGCAATAATACTTATAATTATATTCATAACACAGAATAACATCCTATTCTGTCGCTGACATATCTACTTCTACTTATACATAAATACTCTGCAAGTCACATCCAGCATGGCAGAGGGTTCATCGAACAACTTTTATGATATTTCTCTAATAGCGCGCGGATCCGGCCGCGGTGGCCGAGGGGACTGAGGCGCTCCAGTCACGGTCTGTACGGCCGCTATGGTCGGGTGTCCGAATCTCCCCTCCAGCATGGATATTTGTGCCATCCTTAGTATTAGCTATTTCATAAGTAGTTTGTAAGTTTAGGGACTGATGACCCCGTAGTTAAGACCCATAAGCTATACAAACATTTGATTTGAATTAATAGCGCGCGGAAAAAGGAAGACCTACATTTTTCAGTTTTCGATCTGATTTCTCTAAATTTATTATGATGATCCTGTATCCGAATGCATGTGCGTGCGAACAAAATACGTCCGTATTCGGATGAGAGACTTCCTGTAATAAATTTCGCAAATAGAACTCGCCGCCAAGAATAACGCCTTCCTTTTAACGATTTCCGCCCCAACTCGTACATCATTTCCCTGACACTCTGTCCCATTTATTGCGATAATACAAAACGAGCTCCCTTTCTCTGAACTTTCTCTAAATCGTCCGGCAGCCCACCTGATGGGGCTACCGCAGTGCGCAGCAATACTCCAATACAGACCGCCACAAGTCTAGTGTACATATCACGCACTTAAGTTTCAGCCCGTACACCCTCTAAAGCGATTTTTTTTAATTATCTAATTGTCTTAAAATGCATGTAGTGCACCATTCGGTCTCCCCCTTCCCCAGCATACAACCCCCCAATAGTTTTCTCACACACTTGATATGTAGTTTTTTTTTTTTTTTTTTTTCAATTTTATAGACTTGCAGTTGATTGTGAAAGGAAAAACACATAACTTAATGGTAAGTTGGGTACATTGGACCGGAGAAAATAAAGACATTCAGTGTACAAATGTTCAAATGTTTGTAGAGCTGATGGGACGTAACTACGGGGTCATCAGTCCCTAAGCTTACAAACTACTTATGAAATAGCTAATACTAAGGATGGCACAAATATCCAAGCCCGAGGGGCGATTCGAACCCCCGACCGTAGTGGCCGTGCTGAACGTGATTGGCGCGCCGCAGACAGCTCGGCCACCGCGGCCGGCCATTCAGTGTACACATCGGCATTTTTGGACCGTGAGCGGAGAGTGCAATTCGTTAATTACAGTACTTCGGACAGATGCACAACGAAGAAAAGACTTACTTCGACTTCCTCTTCAACTGCCTGGAGGCTACTGTGGAGGGCAGAGTACTGACTCGCACTCAGAGACAAGGAGAGGGAGGAGAAGGGGGTCGCCCCGGTCCAAAAGACCGGTGTACGGGCTAAAGGTTAAACGTGGCCTCTGAGCGGAGAATATTGGGAGCCGAAGCTTGCGTTCAGCTCGTAGCGCATTGGCTGCTAGAACAAGCCCTTCCTCTTTCTCCCAGTGCCGCCAGCTTACGGCCTATAGCTTACAGGTTTTAAAAGAAACAACATGTAAGGGGTGGAACACAAAATTAAGTATCACTTTAATGTTTGAGTATTAGAAATCTGGAACGTATATCCAAGAAATACAAATATTTTAAGTGACTTATTAAGCGGGTGTAACATCGCTTTCTGCCTCTTTTTATTCTTTTAACTGAAATACAGTCGGAATTAACATTCTTGATACCATTTTCAAGGACAAACTTCCTTTGTGTAAAAGAAGTCGTCGGGGTATGTGGACGTATTTTAGCATATAACAAAGTGGAAGACAATATTCAATACCAAACACAAATCAACAATACATTGACGATGTCTACGGTGTACAATGCTGTTACGAGGTAAGGTTGGGAGAGGGCATAAACATTCCGTAGACACACGAACTCAGCCGACTTCCGACGATCACAGAGAGGCCACGAAAAAGTGCGTGACCTGTATGCAGTTTCTTCAGTAGAACTGTTGCATCTTTTAAGTGTTCTGCCAATGAAACGTAGTCATTGGTTCACCTTCTCAACAGTCCTTCCTTTTTTCAATTAAAGTTGTTCGTAATTGTAATTACTAAGTATTTAGTTGAATTCATGGCTTGTAGGTTTGACAGATTTATAGGATAACTGAAGTTTCACGTATTTCTTAATGCTCATATGAATGTCTTCTCACTTATTAAAGGTCAATTGCCAACTTTTGCATCATGTAGATATCGAAATCATTTTTCAGTTGCTTTCGATCTTCGGGCGACTTTACTAAACAAAAAGTGACAGCATCATCCGCGAACAGTCAAATAGAACTGCTCACATTGTCTCTTAATCCGTTTATAAAGATAAGGAAGAGTAGGGGCCCTATAATTCTTCCCTGGGGAACGCCTAATACCACTTATTTTTTATTCGATGGCTTTCCGTCTGTAGTGACAGGAAATCCAATAGCACAAATTCCATTACCCTTCTTTTACTCTTGGTAATGTTCGCCTTGTACCATCCTTTCTAGATACTGTCCATTCCGTTCATTTGATCTTCTAGGTCATTTTGGTGTCTCTGTCAGAATTACTATGTCATGTTCTCCCTGAAATGTTTTACACAGTATTTTTAATATAACAGTCACGTTTTATTTACTATGAACGTTTCTCGAATATTCGGTTCAAAAATGTTCAAATGTTTGTTAAGCTTATGGGACTTAACTACGGGGTCATCAGTCCCTAAACTTACAAACTACTTATGAACTACTTACGAACTAGGACGGCACAAACATCCATGCCCGAGGGGGGATTCGAACCCCCGACCGTAGTGGCCGTGCAGACAGTGACTGGAGCGCCTCAGTCTCCTCGGCCACCGCGGCCGGCCGAATATTCGGTCCAACGTTTTTCTTAAGAACGCCAGAATTAATATTATTTATCATCTAAATCGCAAGTAATGTCTGTAAGTACACTTTATATTCGACGCACACCCGATTTTCTTCTTTTACATTCACGTTTGCTCGAAATTTAGGTTAAATGGAAATGTCCGATACCGCCGTCGATATTCGCGAGTATCGGTATCCTGTGCTTCAATCTAGCCTGCTGAGGGGGTCCACACTGGCCGATGCATTACAAGTGGCGCGATTCGACCACAAAGCTGTACAGCAGGCGACCTAACTTGGCCCCCTGGTAACAACTCCCTGCAGCCTCGGTGATTAGGGCCGAGTGTCGGATGTGATCGGAGGCCGCGCCTCTGGCAGGAGGCGGCCGTCTGTTTACTGCCCGCTTTCCGGCAAGCTCCGCCGGCGTCCGCCGCTTCCTTTCACGGCCATCCTCCAAGGCTCTCTCTCTGGAGGGCGACCCCGACTGCTGCCGAGGATCCGGCTGCAGCAGGCAGGTAGACGAGAGGAAGACAGCCTTGTCGAGCACCGAGCCCAACACCTTTCCGCTTCCACAGTTGGCTAGCCACCGTGGCGAGAAGTACACAAGTTATTGGGCAGTGACATTTACACGGGGTTGGGACAATTGTGAGGAGGCACATTTGTGTGGAGATCCGGGCGAGCAGGCAACAGGTCGTCTACAGCAGTCTTTTTTTTAACGTGTGTGTCGCGACGTCCAAGAGAGTCGCAAAATGTTGTTCAGGGGGTCGCCCTCAGTTGAGGATCAAGTTACATCAACCGAGTGCATGTTTAAAACTACGGTTTCATAATACAAATCATAGGCCTAATAAAATTATAACTTATTCTGTATTAAAATTACATAGGATAATTCTTTGTTTATCACAACAAATACACCGCGTTATTGATGAAAAAAAAAACAAAACCAGAAAACTGTTTTCAGAAACCAATCAGTCGTTAAATTAACGTCGGGCCTGCTGGTTCAAATCAAATGTTCGTAAATCTATCGGACCAAACTGCGTGGTCATCACTCCGTAGCTTACAAACTACTTAAACCTAGGTAAACTAACCTAAGGGCAACACACACACCCATGCTCCAGGGAGGACTCGAACCTCCACGGCGAGCAGCCGCGCGCTTCGCAGCCAGACGCTATAGACCGCTCGGCTACTCCACCGCGGCGGCCTGCTGGTCTCGGGGTAAAGAGCTCGACTGAAAGCGGAAGGGTTGCGGGTTTGAAACCGGGTCGGACCTCGGATTTTTTGTCTGCGCTTTAACCCAGCCTTCACCTCTCAACGGTGTGAACACTCGCCAGAAACGACACGTGGTTCGGATTCCATGTTACGCTGTAGGTCTCCTTTCCCCGGTTGGATAACTGGGGTAGTCTAGGGACACGCAAGTCGCCGAAGTGGAGTCCAATTGAAAGACTTGCACCAGGCCACTGAGCCACACAAAATTATTATTATAGTTAAATTAACAAGATGTATTCATCAATTTTGAATAATTCGAGAAAACGATCTATTTGTTTACAAATTGACTGTACAGTAGGATAATTCGATTCTGTCTCTTGCCTGTAATGTATAATACTTGTTATGCAAAAAATATTTTTCTGTGAGAAGAAAACTGAAATTAGGATAATGTGCTCTATTCTGGAAAATAAATTAAAAAATTTACCCAATAAAGTATAATACTGTAGCCTTTTTCCTTTTGAGAGAATTGTATCAACAGAGGCGAAATAAATGTGCTGCATCTGAAATCACACACAAACATACCTTTGAAAGAGACAATATAAATAATTGTAAACAAATTACTTAAGCAAATACTTTGACATATATGAATTCATTAATTTGTTGACACTAGTATTGTCAGTTATTTTCCTTTTAATACCGAAATGTATCACCAGAAAGATGGCCTAACTATGGACAGTTTCCTTGCAAGTATGGTAGCTGACATATTTATCAACAACGCATAATATAAATTTTTGAAATAAAATCCCCAAATAGTAAGCAAGAAAGGAAAAAGATAGAACCTCCTAGAAGAAATTGATGAAACCAAACTGTAATTACGATAACTGAAAATGGTGTAAACCTAAAACGCGTCTTCACTAAATAAAACTTATTAAAAAGTGGCTGGTTGCTGAATTTATTTCTAAAAAAATAGTAACACACACTCGGCTGTTTTGCGGTTCGGGGAAGGGGATCGCCAGAATATTTGACTTGGAAGGGGTCACACATTGGATCAGGCTGAAAAGCACTGGTCTACAGGAACACCGACGACCTGTTCCAGGCCAGCAGCTGCTCTCTCCTTCACCATTACCTGCCATCACGAGTTTACCACATCCCCAAATCACTAAACATTTCTATTAAGGTTTGGACGTAGCCTTCAGAAAACTTCCTAAAGTGGCGCGCACTCCAGAACACAGGTTAACAATTATCAAATATTCTCAGGAAAAGATTTGTTAGACATGAAAGATTCAACGAATTTTTCCGCTTCCTTCTATTGAACACATTTTTACAAAAACTGTTTAGAGTGACAACTGAAACTAGTAACAACTGTTTCAGAAAGCAGACCTGTCTGGAAAAGAGAACATTAAAGGTCCGTGCAGCTTTCCACCAAGACACATAACTTTTAAAAGGTTTAAAAACATTTTATGTTTCTCGTTTTCTGTACGCCAGGAAGGTGTCAACTGCTGTAATGTCTTTCTTGCCTTGGAAGAACTTGTGATGGCAGTGAAGACAAAAGTACATTCCAATCTGCTAGGTCAAAATTTCGAACTTGAAAGACATGATATTTCACTCTGTAAACTAGTGGTCAGGCAGAAGGGTGCTGCCATACCTGTATCACTTAATTTTTGTGTTTGTTATGTACTGAAACTCTGTCGGCAGGGCGAAGCATTAGTTGTTTTACTGTTTACTTTTATTTTCGAATTATTGGATATTCATCACACTGTACTTTTCCTAAGAGCTGGCAAATGCTCTTCTCTTCTGAATCCCAAAGCGGAACGGAGTTATACGCCATCCTGCAATGTCCAAAAGATAATACAGACATATGTTGCTTGTAGTGGACATTTGACCAGCAGCTGAATACTATGTGTTTCCACTGTAGTGCTTTTAAAGAAAACGCCTTTTGCTGCTGCAAGTGAAGGGTTTATTTTTATAATTCATCCATATGCGTTTCGCCTTTGTCACAACGCATCATCAATGGGTGTCCTGAAACATTTACATGTTTCTGTTTACACATAAATGTTAGGATTTTTACAAATGTACAAAACATTTCGTTTCTGATTCAAAATAGTTCGTTTTTTGCTATAAATTGTTTTACTTACAGCACTTGTGCTACTCCATATCAGCTTTTTTCCGGCAACCAGGTTGAAAAGTTCGTCTGTTTTCTGAAAAACTTCGCATTTTTCTAGTTCCACTGTCATCTGATGCCATAACTGTGTCCACTGTAGTTTGTTTTGTGTTACCAACTTTCTCAGCTTATTTGTAATTCAACTATTTCGTTGAAAGTGTGTTGAAGGTATTTTCGAGTGTGTGTATGTGTGTGTGTGTGTGAGAGAGAGAGAGAGAGAGAGAGAGAGAGAGAAAGAGAGATAGAGTTATTTATATATAAAATGTGTAAATGTATGTGTGTATGTGTGTGTTTGGGGGGGGGGGGGTTGGTTTGTGATTATGTGTTCGGATTTGTGTCCATCATATGGTCAGTCAGTGAAAACGGTGATTGATTCGTCAAGTTTATTTGGTCATTTAGTAGCAAGCACACAAACACACATAATACAAACCACAGTACAAAGAACACATGAAAACAAAAAAGAAAATTCAAGATGGTACACAATTACATACAAACACAAACTAACACATAAAATAACAAATATTTTCAAAAGACAAGGCCTCAAAATAGCTCTCAAAACAGACAACCCAATCCAAAAATATATCCCAAAAATAAAAGAAATAAAAAGACACAGAGACTAAAGAGCTGGAATACACCAACTTCAATGTAACTCACGTGATGGAAGGTATGTAGGACAAACCAGCAGAACATTGGATACCCGATACAAAGAACATATCAGGGCATGGAAATACTGGACAAGCCACTCCACCTTTGCGGAACATCTGAAAGAATATGACCACAAACCCACCACAGTAGAAAAAGACAGGAAGACAAGTAGAATAAATAATGAAAAACACCTCCTAACATTACAAGAAAATTATATATAAAACAAAAGCTGAGAAAAAGTTGCTACGAAATAATCAAATAAACTTGACGAATCAGTCACTGTTTTCACTGATTGACCATATAATTGACACAAATCCCAACACATAATGACAAACCCACAATTTCCCCCCTCCCCACACACACACAAGTATATGAACAAATAACACACACACAAAGCTACCTTTAACACACTTTCAATGAAATAGTTTAATTACCAATAAGCTGTGAATCTCGGCAACACAAAACAAGGTGGACACAGTTGACAGTGGAACTAGAAAAATGCGAAGTGTTTCAGAAAACAGAGGAACTTTTCGACCTGGTTGCCGGAAAGAGGCTGATATTGAATAGCAAGTACTGTAAGTACACCATTTTATAGCAAAAAACGAACTGTTTTGAATCAGAAACGAAATGTTTTGTCATATGTAAAAATCCTAACCTTCATGTGTAAAGAGAAACATGTAAATATATCACGATACACACTGATGATGCCTTGTGACAAAAGCGAAACGCGTATGGGTGAATTATAAAAATAAAAACCCTTCATTTGCAGTAGCAAAAAGCGCTTTCTTTAAAAACACTACAGTGAAAATACATAGATAATACAGACGCCTTAATAATTGCCAACGCAAATGCAAATAAAATTCATAAAAGCATTTACAATGTCAATGTTTTTTCTCTTTCTTCAACTCTTAAATGAGCCTATATTTTTCACCCTGAGAACGACATCTCACTACCCTTGAGGCCATTTTCTAGGATGACCTATGGCTGTGTGTCTGAGAAAGACTTGTAAAGTTTTTACCATTTGAGGTTCTAATATTGATACTATAAATGTCTATCTATATCTACTCTGTAAACGGCCTTGCAATGAAAAATCTTTAATATCTTCTATGATAGATGTAAACATTTCCCATATCCACGGTACAGAAAAATATTAGTTGCGTCTTATGATTTTACGAAAGCCACTTTTCCTTAGCCTTGCGGGCACCATGCAGAGCTGTCATTTAAACCAAGCGGTGGCAGGTACGGCGACTTGCGAGGCAGCCTGTGCCTTTACCTGGGTGTCCCGGATTTGTCACAACTGTCCACAGGTTCTATCTTCTCACAAATTTGTCTTCTCTCAAGTGTCATCAACTCGTTTTAGACGTACCTCTACACTATTTATGGCTGCTGCGCGGAACGAAGACAGGAATAGTGATATAATTGATGACGGTGTTGCTAAGGCAGAATTGCTAAACTTAACTTTCTGAAATTCCTTCACCAAAGAAAAAGAAGCAAATACTCAATAACAGGAATAAAGATCAGCTGACAGTATGCGTAATTTAGAAGTACATACCCTAGCAGTAGCAAAGTAACTTAAATCACTTGGCAAAATCTACCAATTAGCTCCTTTCAAAGTATACTCAAGCAATAGCTTAGTTTCATTGATTTCGATCAGCGAAATATAAGTACCCAAAGACTGGAAAGTTGCACAGGTCACTCCAATATTCAAGAAAGGCAGTAGGAGTGATCCGCAAAATTACAGACCTATGTCATTGACTTTGGCTTGCAGCAGGATTTTAAAAATATAGTTTTTGCAAACATTATGAACTGCCTCGAACGGAAAGACCTATTGGTTCATAGTCAACACGGACTCAGAAAGTATAGTTGTTGTGAAACACTCACATGCAGTGATGAGTGCTATCGATAGTGGATGTCAAATAGATTCCTTGTTTCTAGATTTCCGGAAAGCTTTTGACACTGTACGACACAAGCGTCTCCTAATCAAATTGTGTGCTTATATTATGGAAAATCACCAGACTTGTGCGATTGGATTCGCGATTTCCTGTCAGGAAGGACACAACACGTAGTAACTGACGGAAAGTCATTGAGTAAAACGGAAGTTATACCTGGCATTTCCCAAGGAGGTGCTACAGGGCCCGACAGTTGACTCTAAATAATTAAAAGTGTGAACTCGTCCATGTGAACTCTATACGAAATCCGTTTAACTTCATTTACACGGTAAATCAGCCCAATCTACAGGCCGTAAATTCAACTAAATACTTAGGAATAACAATTAGGAACAACTTAAATCGGAAAGAACCCATAGAAAATATTGCAGGGAAGGCAAGGTTTCATTAGCGGAACACTTAGAAGATGGAACAGTTCTACTAAAGAAATTTTCTACAGTACACTTGTTCGGCTTATTTTCGAGAATTGCTGCAACATTGTGGGATCCCACCAAGCGGAAGTGATGGATGATATAGAGAAAGTTCAGAGAATGGTAGCGCGTTTCGTATTATCGTGAAAGAGGGGAAAGAGTCAATGAAATGATATGCTCTTTGGAGCCTGCAGCACGATAAAGGTCATAAATGACATTGTAACTAAAGAAAGTTCCAAATTTGCTGCTAAGTATAGATTTGTTTTATTTCGTCTCTACACACTGTCGTCTAGATGGAATGACGTGGATATATCATAGTATTGGACTGTTTACGAAAATCTCTACTCATATATTATCGGAACTGTCAAAACTGCCAAACGAAATTCAGTAACCTTTTTATAATACGAGAAGGTAATTGACAAACATCAGACAATCCAATACGATTATATATGCACGTCATTCCATCTAGATGACACTTGAAAATGGCAATAATCCGCCGAAACAGTCTGTAGTGATGAAATAAAACAAATCTAAACTTAGCAGCAAACTTGCAACTTTCTTCAAAAACTGGTAATGAGCGTATGGCTTTCTTGGCTGGGAGAACCCTTGCGGGGTTGTTTGGCCGCCTTAGTGTGAGTCTTTTTATTTGACGCCGCGTGGGCGACTTACGTGCCAATATTACAACTCTTCACGATGAAAACGGACCATATATATATTCGGTCCGTTTTCTTAGTGATATAATTTCGAGCAAGTACATTTTTTTTACTTATTTCGGGCCATACTTGTGGCGAACAATAAGTTTGGAAACGCGAATGTTGACGAGTTATAAGGAATCTTGTTTCTAAAGGTTTTTAAATGTTTTCTCAATATATCTCGAAACGTAACAAAGCAACCGATAGATAATATTATGGCTTATAACTTTCTAATTTAAAGTTTCTACTTCGGAGTTATGGTTTTTTATTTATTTAAGAAGTTTTGGCAACTTTGCGAATTTTTTTCGCAATTTTCTGCTCGAGTTTCATTAAATAGAAACTGTGTTTAAAATTTGATTTCCTGTGCACTCTTTTTTTTTTTTTTTTTTTTTTTTTTTTTTTTTTTTTTTTTTTTTTTTTTTTTTGGATTCAACTTCACGCCGTCACAGAATGCCTGGACTAGCTGGCGGCCTCTTCTGCCTAGCTGCCACACTCCTTATCACGAGCGCGACTTGTTTTACGGCGGTCGTCACAGGTGTAACGCCCACTACTTTTTTGTGGTGAGTTTAGATGTCCGCGCCAGGCGTCGCCGTTGTAGTGATAATACTTGCACTTTCTTCTTTCATTTGCAGGTGTTTCCGTTCATCTGCGATAAATAGCGCCAGCAGAGCAGTTTTACAAAATGGAGTCAACACCGACACATTTACTCATCAAATCACATTTAAAAGAGAATGGCACAGAGTTTATCGAAGAGCTTTCATAATATTCCCTGCTGTTCCATTCCCTAATAGTGCGGGGAGAAATGGAACACCTAAATCTTTTCGATTTTCATCTGATTTCTCTTATTTTGTTGCCATGATCATGTCTCTCTCTCTATGTAAGTCAATGATAACAAAATCAGTTCGTTTTAACTGAAGAAAGTTGCAGTCCGCCTCCGTTGCTCAGCGGTAGCGTCGCTGATTACCACGCAGGAGGCTCGGGTTCGATTCCCGGCAGGGGACTGGGTGTTGTGTGTTGTCCTGATCATCATCGGACTGTATAGTCCTGTAAAGGCGTGACAAAAAATGTCTTTTTCTTGAAAAAAATGAGGTAGAAGATTTTATTTTTTATTTTGTGTTTAGGTTTGAGAGTATGTAGAATCCAAGTTTTCGATCTTCAAAACGCTTGGCAATTTCCATAGATTTTCACCTGTTACTCGGAAACTATGCATCTTAGTGTTATCCTCACCAAAATGAGAGAGCATTAAATTGTACGTCGAATGACTTACTGAAATATCAGAATCTGGACAATTATTCGGTCGCAATCATTTTTCAAAGTAAGGTCATATATTACCAACTTGCCTAAAAAGTCGGCTCCGACGTCTGTAACTCAAAAACGGCTACTCCATATGAAAAATGTCAAGTTAGAAAAATTGAAAAAACACGAAATTTCAAGTTACAAAACTGGCAAGTTCTTTTAGTTTCAGGCACTATTAAACTAATACACTTGAAAATCAAAGTAATTCCGAAAGTAGGAGGCGAGGTACTGGCAGAATTGAAGTTGTGGGGCGGTGCCGTGAGTCGTGTCGGGGTAGCTCAGTGGTAGAGCGCTTGCTCGCGAAAGGCAAAGGTCCCAGATACGAGTCCGGGTTCCGGCACACAATTTTAATCTGTCAGGAAGTTTCCTATCAGCGAACACTCCGCTTCAGAATGAAAGTTTCATTCTGGAAAATAATTCCATTTTCATTTGTAAAAAATTTTACATCACTTACATGTAAATACGATTACATATTAGCCATTACTATGTATTTGTATTTCTTTTGAGCACTCGAACCCTAACATTTAAGGCATGGATAAAAATACGGTTGAAGGAACATAATTAAAAACATATACATAAAGAAAACATATGTTGTCATTAGAGCGCCGTCATCCCGTAAGAAATTACGTGCCACTGAAAATGACTAAAAAAGAAAAAAAAAACAAGTAAATGGAATTACTTTGGTTTTCAAGTGTATGAGAGCTTAATATTGCCAAAAACTAATAAACTAGATACTTTCCTAACACGAAATTTCGTGGCAAAACCCTTTCTCTCGCAACCAAAATTCCTGTACCAATTGTTTCCAATGTTGTTGAAGATGGTAAAACAATTTTAATTTGCGCTCCGTAAATGAAAAATGTGTACTGTAGGCTAATAAAGAAACTCATGCTGAAGGGCAAGTCTGTAGAAGAAGGTAAAACTAGGGGAAAGATGGAAACCACCTACAGGAAAATAAAAGAGACATTTGGAGACAAGAAAAGCAGCGTTATGGATGTCAAGAACTCAGATGGAAAACCAGTTCTGAACACAGAAGAGAAAGCTGAAAGATGAAAAGAATATTTAGAGGAGCTCTACAAAGGAAATGAAGACGATATTGTAGGAAGGGAAGAGGAAGTAGATGAAGATGAGATATGAGAGCCAGCCATGACAAAACTGCTCCAAGGTGTACAAGATCTATTGACGTAGGCAAAATACTCCAGACTTCAAGAAAAATGTAATAATGTTCAAATGTTTGTATAGCTTATGGGACTTAACTACGGGGTCATCAGTCCCTAAACTTACAAACTACTTATGAACTAGCTAACACTAAGGACGGCACAAATATCCATGTCCGAGGGGGGATTCGAAGCCCCGCCCGTTGTGGCCGAGCAGACCGTGACTGGCGCGCCTCAGTCCCGTCGGCCACCGCGGCCGGGAAAAATGTAATAATCCCGTTTCCAAAGAAAGCATGTGTCGACGCATGAGAAAATTACAGAACCGTTAGTTTAATAAGTCATGGTTGCAAAACTGTAACATGCATTATTTACAGAAGAATGGAATGTTTGATAGAAGCCGACCTTGGAGTATTACAGGAAAACGTCACGCAATGCATTAATAAAACAAATCGGTTCAAAAACGGAAAGATTAAGCGGTTCCTTTTCTCCGCGTGCTGTCAGAGAATAGAACGGTAGAGAAATATTATGGAATCGGCTTATTGAATCCTCTGCCATGCACTTCAGTGTGATTTGCAGGGTGATTATGTAGATGAATGAAGTGGCGAAAGCTATAACATACACAGAAATACGTGAAGATCAGAATATTTATGCAGCCTTCCCTATTGATACCGTAACACAGTATACCGTCAGTTTCAAGCGTTAGAAGCGTGGCCTTGTAGCTCCACAGGAAACGGATATGACCAAATGTCCTTTTGGTTTCATTTTGTGTTTTAGTTTTCACGGCACCTGCTAGCAAAACTACGACTTTCCTCATTATTACTGTTCTGTGTTGGATGAGGTACTTCCAATTAACTGAAAAAACTGGTTGAATACATTATTATACTTTAAATTTTATCAACGGCCCACGTTATGTTTACTTACATTTTTCCGGGTATGTCCCCTGACGCCCATATTTGATTTTGGTGTTACATTCTTTACACTTTTTGGGTATTTGCCTGTCTCCTCGTCACAATCCTCTAGATGGTTCCCATCTTATTTTCTGAAATTCTAATTTTTCCGTGCCTTACAAGAAAAATAGGTTTGTGAAGCTTAAGGGACTTAACTGCAGTGTCATCAGTCCCTAAACTTACAAACTACTTATGAACTAGATTATACTAAAGACGACACAAACATCCATGTCCGAGGGGAGATTCGAACCCCCGACGAGAAACGGCCTCGCCCGTTGGAGCATAGCGCCTCAATGCGCGTGTCTTACAAGGTTTCAGAGTTTTATTAGTACACTGTTAAGCATCTTACACAAGAGATTATACTGCAAATTTTTGTGTACAGTTAATACGTTCAAACTGCAGTATGTGGTTTTCTATATTTTCATCTTTATAAAGAGTGTCCGGGTGTTTTAGTGTTTCAGTGTGTGTTCTCCTATGTGCTGCAGACGAATCTTCAGTTTTGTTTCAGTCTTGCTGAAATTTTACACTCATGACCTACAAACCTCATAGACGGTCGCTATGAGTGTAACAATCACGTATAACACATTTTTCAGGATATATGACGTCATAAAGAATTATAAGCGTGAAAAACAGCTGCACGACGCGACAATGTTGCACATCTAATCCTAAATGAACTGACCGACTTCATGCAAATTTGGTACACATATTCCTTACTGTGTGGTAACAATTGCTGTCGGATTCCGGGGCCGCGGCCAAGCGCATTGAGGCGCTGTGCTCCGATGCGCGAGTCCGTTCCCCGTTGGAGGTTCGAATCCTCCGTCGGACATGGACGTTTGTGTTGTCATTAGTATAAGGTAGTTTGCAAGTCCAATAAGCTTAACAAACATATAAACATTTTTGTTGCTGCATTTCTTTGCGGTACAAGTGATCTCCGTTCTAAAAACAATTCACAAAAACTAATATAATCTACGAATAACGCGACTTGCAATGCACGAGATACCGTCAACTCAATAGTTTCCCCTGCTTGCCGCTTGGCGCGTTATTCGTAGATTATATTAGTTTTTATGAATTGCCTCATAACGGCGGGCCACTCGGCTAGCGATCGCACCGGGTCACGTCTCACTTGATCATGTGACGTGGCGGGCGCGCCGCGGCCTGTCTTTCTCGTTGGCCTCGGGGCAGCAGGCGTGATGTTTACAGTTGCCGGTTGACGCTGCACTGGCGTCGCTTGTACGGCAGGAACAGAATGTGCCTGTGAAAGTTTCGAACGGGTTTGGTCAGAGTAAGATCAAATGTCTAGCATAGGAGTCGCGAAACGCCCAGGTAATTTATGTAACTGTGTAACTGCAGCGTAGCCAAGCGGCTGGGTGGTAAAAACACACCGCTAAAAGACTGCGTGTATTGAATGTGTATTTGGAGTAAAGCAGCACATTCAAAATACCATCTTATTTAGGTTTTGTGGCCCTATAAATTGTAGCAGCTATCAAATATTATCATGCGGAAATGTATCATTTCGATTTGCGATTCGGAGTCTTTTCAGAGCAACTATGACCAAAAATTTTATGTTAGTGTAATATGCTCCAGTGAAGTAGTTTGGTCAAAGATGTTGGGCAAAATCTTTGACAAAAATGTTTGTCAGAGATCTTACAGTGTAGTATCGGCCTGAGGTGCAGTGTTAGGCTATGTCCTACGTGAGCGACAATGTGCGACATGCAGCTACGCGACACTGCAGCTACAAGCAGCGACATTCGGCGAGAAGGCTTATGTGAGCGACAACTTCTCGCTACAAGATGGCCGCTAGAACCGATCATCTGTTTTATTCACTTTAGGAAATAAGACGTAAAAAGAGTGTTGTGCATTAAATTAACAGAGTGAAGAATATTCTTGGACTATTTCATTCATAACTTCAAATATGAAAATAGACAGTGAGAATAAGTACAAAATGAGTATTATTGTAAATCTTTCAATTCTGGACGGAATTGCTAGCAGTGGGCGTTGCATAGGGGTAGTGATGTGGGCTACGAAGTTGTAATTTTTACGAAGTTAATACCAGTCTATCCATATTTACTGCAAACAGACGTATCCCACTGAAGGCCTACCAAGCACATTAAATTCCTACTGAAACATTATATCAAGATATTTTATTCAGAAACGTAATTTTACACACACTCGCGTTACATCCTAGTTTTATCTCTTTCTCTCTCTCTCTGGAGTAAGTTTTTTGTTACCGCAAATGCTTAAAAACCACACAAATGTAACTGTTCAAAACACAATTTGCCGGCCGCGTTGGCCGAGCGTTCTGCGGCACGACAGTCACAGTCTGCACGTCCACTACGGTCGGGGGTTCGAATCCCCCCTCGGGCATGGATATTTGTGCCGTCCTTGGTATTAGCTAGTTTACAAGTAGTTTGTAAGTTTAGGGACTGATGACCCCGTAGTTAAGTCCCATAAGCTCTACAAACGTTTGAACATTTGAACTTTTTCAAAACACATTCGTCATTGTGTAAACCAAAGTACCACTCATAATAAAAATCCATGACTATCATATTAGGAACACTTTTAAAAATTTTATTTCAGTCGTAAATTTTCGTATTTTTGGACACTTCTTATCCCAATCAAAATTCTTAAGTATATGTACAACTTCAATTGTATATTTTGTTATTTCAGAAACAGTTGCAGTTTCATAAACTCCAGGGATTATTAGTTCGCAGAATTCTTGCGACATCCTTTATAACCTCTACAAGCAGATGATTCTCAACTAACTGGACACTTTGTCGCGCGTGCGACAGCCACAAGATTCAAAACCGTTTGAATTCAGACGTCGCCACTTGTCACGGGCGACAGGCAGCGCAGCTGGGACACTTCCGTAACGATAGACGTGGTCGTATTTTCTCGTTTGAATCTGTCGCATGCTTTTGTCGCTCACGTAGGACATGGCCTTAGACTGGCGATGGGTGGGATTGAGCAGTCGACATCCGAAAGTCGCCTGCCAAAGTAGGTTTTATTTACCATTGAGCTCAATGCTTTTGGTGCGTACTTGTTTTCGAACTTAAATAAGTAAACCGAAAAAGTGGAGAATGGATTCAAAGAAAACATTGTAAGGCTTTAAGGAAATTCTGAAAACATATAAGATTAACAAATTTTCCAAGTTCATTGTGCATCAGAAACCAAAAGTATTTTTAGATGTATGCGTACCTTAAGTATTCGTCGGTATCAAGGCTATATACTGTTTCGTTTAGTGCACTTCTGGGAAATGTTACTTGGTGTGGCGTTTGAAAATTGTTTGTCGTTTTGTAGGGAATTCGGTTTGCTATCTAAGAACGAAGTGACAAATTACATAGCTTGTGGCGAGGAACAGTGTTTGTTTGTAAAGTCTATGGGACTTAACTACGGGGTCATCAGTCCCTAAACTTACAAACTACTTATCAACTACCCTATACTAAGGACGGCACAAATATCCATGCCCGAGGGGGGATTCGAACCCCCGACCGCAGTGGCCGTGCAGACCGTGACTGGAGCGCCTCAGTCTCCTCGGCCACCGCGGCCGGCAGGAACAGTGTGAGAGACTTTTGCGGAAACTAAGAGTTGTGATTACCCCTTCCAGTTGTCATGTTGTAGGTGCAGGAAGAGGAGAGTAACTAATTCACTGGTCGGACAAGATTACATACAAAAACCTGTCAACCATAGAGCAGCGTAATCATTTACTTCATGTTTAGCGCAAAAATGTATTTCCTTCTTTCTATAAAAGTCGATTTTCAAATAATATTAGCAGAATCGTACAGAATTACAGGAATACTTTTTGGTGCTGACCATGAATTAAATAATTGATGCTATTACTGCTCCATGGTTGACGACAGGTTCTTGTATATACTATTGTTCGGTCAGTAGCTAGCAAAAAATTCTCTACAAAACGGCAAACAATTTTCCAACTCACTCAAAGAGGGAAATAACTCGCGCCAGGTAAGACTGCATGTACGCCGGAAATAACGGGACAATACGAGACACTATACCGTCTCGTGTTCAAACACAGGACAACGATGTTCTATCAATCGAGCTGAACATATACAGCTGTATTTAGACGCCTGCAGGTTGTCTCCCATTATTATATCCTCTTTCGTATGAACGCCGATGTTTCCGTTCAACGATATACATCTAAATCCCGGTTTCGACGTGTCATGAGATACATTTGTACCCTACTCAGTCCGAAATTCCTGCGACCGTGGCGATGTAAGGCGCTGCGGCGGCGCGACGTGTTTCCGGCGAGTGTGTGGGAACAACCGAGCTGCGCGCCCGCCGGCCAGGGAAAGACCGCCGCCGGATGCGCTTTCTAGGCCGCCTCACGCAGTTTCACCGCCGCTAACTGCTCCCCTCCGCGCCGAGCACAAGAATGCCTCCTCGGACAGTTCGCCGTCTGTCCGCTGCCATTCGCCGGGCGGACGCGAAAGTGAGGTCGCCAGCGAACGCGGACACTCAGCCCTTAAACGACTGCGGGCGGGTGTGAAGTGGCGGAAGTGGCAGCGCCGCGCTTCCGGCGCCGGTGGCCGTGCTTTCGCGCGCTGCGTGCGGCCGAGCGCGGCGCACGACAGGTAGCGGGCGGGGGGCGCGTCCTTCAGACACCGCCAGCAAGTAGTCTCTACCTCTGAGCCACTCTAGTTTACAGCAAGGGCATCCCTATGAGCAATATACAGGAGGAAATCGCGTTTGAGTACAGAAAAAGGAAGGCGAGAGTTATGTAAGTTCTGAAACATGATGACCATTCTGTGGATGAATTCGTTTCGTTTAAAACAAAAATGAAAGAAATCGGCCGGGTAGTTTGGTCCCACCGACTGGCTTTAGTTTTCATAGATTCTCTTAATACATCAGATGGCCAGTGGTGTCTATCTAATATATAAAGCAGTGTGTCCGTATGTTTGTACGTGTTGCATACAAATCTACAGTTTTGATCCAATCTTTCTCAAATTTTATACAAGTAAGCTTCAATCCATGAGAACCGTCGCCGTAAGTGTAAGAATCAAGTACGATACATAGTTCAGAAGATATCACGTCATAAACTATGGGAGGCGCGAAAAACTGCTGCATTTTGCAACAATGCTGCTCATTCTCTCCTAAACCATTGGACCGATTTCAACCCAATTTTGTACACACATTCCTTACCGTGCGGTAACAATTCCTGCATGGTTAAGAATCACATACGGCACATGGTTCAAAAGATATTACGTCATAACCAATAGAAATCGCAAAAAATGCCATATAATGCGGCGAGACTTTCGAAATACACTGTATGAGAATGACAGTACCTAGCGACTCGCAACAAAATTTAAACATAATTTCAAACCTTTATTAAACTTTTTCTCGCTGGCAACCATAGTAAAGTGATGAAAGGAAAAAAGTTTCTCGCTTACTACTTTTACGCTGTTTATGGAGTAAAACTACGGATCTCGGTATGACGTTCCAATTTATAAATTCAACTCTACAAATTGTAGCGACAGGAAATTTTACAGACAGTATACACATATATAGTTGAATGTAGCTTCTAAATTCTATCACATTCCGACACGTAGTTCATGACATATGAGCACGAAAAGAGTAACGTTTCGCTGTTCATGGACTAAAACTACGGCTTTCGGTATAACGTTACAATTTATAATTTCTACACTACAAAATGTAGCCACAGGAAATTTTACAGATAGTATACACGCATATAGCTGAGTGTACCTGCTAAAATGTATCACAGTACGACACATAGTAACTTTCATGGAAAACCGCCTCATCACGCATGAAGTTTATATCTATTACTTCTTTACTACTAATTGTATTCCCAAGGGGTTTTACAGACATACAGTCCTTATACAAATGAATATATACCTCAAATAAGTCAGGAATAAATAAATAAATAAATACTCGGGCAACGCCGGGTTTTCAGCTAGTTTTAAATAAAGTGGTCGAAAGATAGCATCTTCGCTTCACCTTCTCTGCTGTTAAAAATGGCTTAGAGATACAAGAACGTGTCAACCACAGAGCGGGAATACCATTATTTATTTACTTCATCGTCTGTAAGAAACACTAATCAAAACACTCTATGTGGATTTCTAAGAATATTAACGTCGTGGCAAAGACTTTCTATCGTTTTGTTGATGTTGCCTACGTAATTACGCGAGGCCACCAGGATGGTAGGTAAAATTTTACCGTTACGTACAGTTAAAGCAGACTGTAGTTATCTTAAAAACACTCAGATGAATGAAATGTGTGTTATTTACCACAAATAAAAATTTTAAAACAGTCATACTATTAAAAAAAATTCAAAAGTTCATCGAAACTGGTACGATAACTGATTAATGAAAACAAGAAAGCCGGCCGCGGTGGCCGTGGGGACTGAGGCGCTCCAGTTACGGTCTGCACGGCCACTACGGTCGGGTGTTCGAATCCCCGCCTAGGGCATGGATATTTGTGTCGTCCTTAGTATTAGTTAGTTCATAAGTAGTTTGTAAGTCTAGGGACTGATGACCCCGTAGTTAAGTCCCATAAGCTATACAAACATTTGAACATTTTTGAAAACAAGAAACGCCACTCATTAGTGTACGTCACAAAGCATACTGCCGATTTCGCAAAAACTCTCAAAAGAATAAGGATACTTGTTATCCACGATAAACAACAGTTTCATAATCACCATATAACTGAAAAAAATGTGCATTTGAATGAAATTGATAAATTGTATGTGACAGAGCTTACTCCAGCTGAAAAAATTACAACCACATTCAACACACGAATTTGCCATAAGTCAAAACTCTAAAGATAGCGTAGATACGTCAATTACGACTGTTTCCTGTAATGACTCACACGGCGCTCCAGTCACGGTCTGCACGGCCACTACGGTCGGGGGTTCAAATCCCCCCTCGGACATGAATGTTTGTGCCGTCCTTAGTATAAGGTAGTAGATAAGTAGTTTGTAATTTTAGGGACTGAAGACTCCGTAGTTAAGTCCCATAAGGACTCACACGACTGCCGACACGTTTATAGAACACTTAGAAATATAGCGGCGAGACGTCGCTGACACCAACGATTCTGTATACGGCATTGTCAGTCTAGAAATTTATCTTACAAACTGACAGGCTGACAGGCAGTTTAAAGAAGAACTCACTGCTTTTTTTAAAGTTTAATTTATTTATTTATTTTTTTTTTTTTTTTTTTTTTTTTTTTTTTTTTTAACAAAAGAGGTATAACTTTAGAAAGTTATCTCATATGGTAACTGTAAAATAAACGTCTCAATAATTTTCCAAACATTTCACATTGAAAATACACACAACGAATTAAACTGTAGTTAGATCAAATTACCATACTGATCTTACGCTCGCAAGTGGTGGTGCAATTTCACTGATTATCTTCTTATGCTGACAGTGTAGAAACTTTCTACAGCCAGAACTTGTACACCTACAGCGTGAAGTTTGCGTGATTATTTTCATAGTCTTCTGTTTTCGAAATTCATGCACTAGAGAAGACGAAGCAAATACTCTAGAATCCGTATCAAGAACAGCTTCCGGCATACCTAATTTAGAAGTAGATACCTTTGGATTTTTAAAATAATTTAAATCACTTCACAAAAGTAAATTTCCCGGTCCCGACTGTGTACCAATTAGGTTCCTTTCATAGTATGCTGACGCCACAGTTCTAATAGTCCTATACCTAACAATCATATAGAACCGCTCGCTCAGTGAACGTTCCGTACCCAAAGACTGGAAAGTTGCACAGGTCACTCCAATATTCAAGAAAGGTAATAGGAGTGATCCGCAAAATTACAGGCCTGTATCATTGACGTCGGTTTGCAACAGGATTTTAGAATGTAATTTACACTTTCCTCAAACATTACGAATTACCACGAAGAGAACGACCTATTATTCCATTGTCAACACGGATTCAGAAAGTATCGTTCCTGTGAAACACAGCTAGCACTTCAAATGTTCAAATGTTTGTTAAGCTTATGGGACTTAACTACGGGGTCATCAGTCCCTAAACTTACAAACTACTTATGAAGTACTTACGAACTAGGACGGCACAAATATCCATGCCCGAGGGGGGATTCGAACCCCCGACCGTAGTGGCCGTGCTGACCGTGACTGGAGCGCCTCAGTCACCTCGGCCACCGCGGCCGGCAGCTAGCACTTTGCTCGCAGGATGTGATGAGTGCTATCGACAATGGATGTCAAATAGATTCCGTATTTCTAGATTTCCGGAAAGCTTTTGCCACAGTATCTCACAAGCGCCTTTTGCCACAGTATCTCACAAGCGCCTTCTAATAAAATTGCATGCTTATAGAATATCGCCACAGTTGTGCGATTGGATTCTTGATTTCGTGTCAGAAAGGACACATTATCTTGTAATTGACGGTAAGTCTTCGAGTAGAACAGAAGTGATAACTGTCGTTCCACAAGGACGTGATATAGGGCCCCTACTGTTTTTTTTTTATAAACTATTTAGAAGACAATCTGAGTAGCTCTCTTAGACTGTTCGTGTCTCCAGAAGATCAGAAGCAACTGCAAAATGATTTAGATAAGATATCCGCATGGTGAAAAAATTGGCAATTGACCCTTCATAATGATGAATGTGAGGTCATGCATATGACCGCTAAAAATCCGTTAAACTTCAGTTACACGATAAATCAGCCAATTCAACTAAATACCTAGGAGTAACAATTACGAACGACTTAAATTGGAAAGATCACATAGAAAATATTGTAGGGAAGGCGAACCAAAGACTACGTTTCATTGGCAGGACACTTAGAAGAGGCAACAGTTCTTCTAAACAAACTGCCTACACTACACTTGTGCGTCCGATACTGGAGTATTCCTGGGAATCGTGGGATCCACACCAGGTGGGACTGACGGATGATTTAGAGGAAATTCAGAGAAGGGCAGCTCATTTTGTATTGTCGCGATATAGGGGAGAGAGTGTGACGGAAATGATGCACGAGTTGGGGGGAAAAACCATTAAAAGAAAGGCGTTATTTGTTGCGGCGACATCTATTTGCGAAATTTCTTTCTTCAGTTTTTCGCAAATATCTCGCTTCCTATGCGTTAAATGGTATTTGAATCTCAGATAAAAGTTGTAGAGCATGAAATTCTCTACAATGTTTGTTTTAAACATTTTTATGCAATTCATCGTTTTTTAGATAGAGCGCGGAGAGCGCACAGGTCACAGCGCTCAGACATATAAGACGTAATGCAAGTCAACCGCGAATCCCAGTCAATGGTAGGTTGCTTAAAGCTCATAAATCATTGCAACAATTACAATAACAATTCATTATTTATGAATTATGTTCAATATTTCATAATATTATTCATAAATCAAAAAGATTTGTCTAATAATATTTACTTCTTTTATGAAATTATAAAGTTATGAAGCCAAATACTTCAAGTATATTTTAATTATATTCTAATATAGCTTAATTATGTTTCATGTAAAAAGAATAAAATTAACTACAATTAAGACTTGATCATATCTGAAGCAAAAATATATTACATAAAAAAAAAAAAAAACGAGGAAATACGTTTTATGTAAATCTTTACTTAGTAGTCATGTATGATTCATTTATTACAATCAGAAGTTCAAACGTGAGGAGGATTTTTATTCACTTTAATTATTAACCATACATAGGTCACAATTTTCATCTTCTTGATCATCATCGTCGTCTTCATCCAGTCGCTCGAAAACGTCCATTTCATTATCATCATCCTCGTAATCGACGAACGTCGTCTCTAAACCTTCCTAGATTTCGGGGTCATATGCACTTCCTTCATCGAGATCTTTCTGGTGTGAAGACGCATTGAGGCAAGCTTGCCCATTACACTGACATTGCATCTCCGATTTCCTGCACCCGCAGCGCGAACCACAACCATTTTTGCAGTTGCAAAATAGTATTTAGGAGCTCGTCTGGCGCAGGTGGTAATATTGTTAGTATTGGCTGCAAATGTTCATTCTGCAGCACCCAACCCCATTCCTGGGGTTCTATATAGTTTCCTAACCACGTTTGTACTTGGTAGTAAGCACGATTGATATGTTGATGAGCTGCTGCACTAGTTGGTGGCAGATTTGATAGTTGCACAGGTTTATTAAGTTTTGTCGATTTAACAAATTGCGTGTATCGAAGATGATCTATATTGAAACTTCCTGGCAGATTAAAATTGTGTGCCGGAACCGGAACTCGAACCTGGGACCTTTGCCTTTCGCGGGCAAGCGCACTACCGACTGTGCTATCCCGATACGACTCACGATGCCGCCTCACAACTTTACTTCCGCCAGTACCTCGCCTCCTACTTTCCAAACTTCACAGAAGCTCTCCTGCAAACACGCAAGACTAGCACTCCTGGAAGAAAGGATATGGTGGAGACATGGCGTAGCCACAGCCTAAGGGATGTTTCCAGAATGAAACTTCACTCTGCAGCGGAGTGTGCGCTGATATGAAACTTCCTGGCAGATTAAAATTGTGTGCCGGAACCGGGACTCGAACCTGGGACCTTTGCCTTTCGCGGGCAAGCGCACTACCGACTGATCTATATTGTCTTCAGATTTTGGAGCGTTATATATTGCCAACAAGATACGTACTCCATTTTCAAATAACGTTTGCGCAGGGCAATTTTCTTGTTGAAATACTTGAGCTAGCTTATCCAAATCTGGAAGTTTCTCCAATATTTTAACATTTTTTTTTTTTTTTGCCTTTTTTAAACAACGCAGATGTCGAGTCACAGCCACTCAATGCGTGCAAAAGTAAAATGTGTTTTTTATTCACAACTACTATAGACAAGTCTGAGTCATCATCTGATGCAGCAATGATTTCACGTGCTTTAGAGTAGAGTGGTTGATCAAAAGTAATTACGCACGTTTTTTGACTATGTGAATCGGCAATATTTACAACATAATGTAAAGTAGTATAAATTGTGTCTAAATTACTGGCAGGATGATCAATAAAAGGAAGAAACATAACCCGAGAAGTTGAAAAATTCTTATTATTTTTAGTAATCTGTTCAAGAAAGCCATTCCACCCTGTCAACGATGAAGTGTTTCTCCACTTTCCATATAACCACAAAAAATCAACTGCATTAATGTTGTTTTCAGTTGACACTGGATCATCGTGTAGATTTTTGACTTGAATCTTGCTGTATCCAGCTACAGATGGCTTCTCATATGCTTTTGCACTTGGTTTAGCTATACATTTTTGTATGCGTTCATTGTAAATAACAGCATCTTTTGGAGTAACTATTTTTATTATCCCCATAACATGAAGAATATTATTACCGCCAAGAGTACGGACATTTATATCTGCATTATCTCCAATACATTGTACTAGTGCACATGCCTCTGATGATAAAATACGAGGTTGTGGATGGTAAACTGCTGCAATTTCATACTGTATAGTATTACTATACGAAACTGCAAATCCCAAGCTAGATAAAACATCTAATAGTCTCTTAGATCCATATCTTCTATGAAGAAATACTGAAAGGCCTAATAGTAGTTGTGATGAAAATGACCGTTCTCTTATTGAAGCCATTATTGCGTGACTTATAGCTGTGCATTTCGTTTTTAAATGATCTATTTTTCCTTTTCTATTTTTTATAATGACTTATTGTAAAACATGAAATAAAGTTTTAGGTATTTCTTCATTAATATCATCTAGCAGTTTACTTGGAGATGGATAAGACTTGGTTTCAACTATAGGTGATCGAATATCGTCTCTAATAATGGCTGCAGCAGCTTCTACAACCCATAACCATTCTTCTTCAGGAGTGCTTTTTCTTATTATCGTACCAAGATTTTGATAATATGTTAGCCTGTGTATCACGAAAAGATATGATAGTGAATGATCCTACCTTTCTTGTGATTATTATATCAGTCAAATATCTTTGCTGCAGTTTTGAAATGATGGTCTTATCATCTGGTACATACTCTGTAAGAACATCTTTAAGCTCTTTCTATGTAAACTGTGAATCTTCATTATTTTCTATATAATAAAAAATTTCTTTCATTGGTTGAGTGACTTGATCGTCTAGGCGAGGCTTTTTGTCTGCAGGTGATGCTTGCTTTAAGAAATTAACATAGCAATTTCTGTGGTACTTAGCTTCAGCAGCGATCAAGTCATACTCATACTGTATACGATCTTTTACTAACTCTCTCAAAGTATCACTTCGTTCTTCTGCTTTTTTAATGACATTGTCTTTAAATTCAAGAGTACTTACTTTACAAATTATGCGTCTGTACTTCTCTTTTTTCTTCGTCTCTGCTACTTCATCAGCTGCTTGGCCACAAAATACACATAATGTTTTGAAATCGAACACTTCACCTCTGTTTTTACGAGGTGCACATGATGATCTTGAAGGTTCAGCCTCTTCTAGGCGTCGCTTCGATGCTGCTATAGAATTTTTACTGATATACACTTTTCGACATGCGGTATGCACATTCAAAGAAGCTAAAGTATTTAAATAATCTATATGCCCGTCATTTCTTGCAATACTTGCAGTTTTTATAGTGTGTAAGCCGCGCAC
The DNA here is from genome assembly GCA_026315105.1 of Locusta migratoria. Lineage (NCBI taxonomy): Eukaryota > Metazoa > Arthropoda > Insecta > Orthoptera > Acrididae > Locusta > Locusta migratoria. Next base: position 29,531,045 of record CM048744.1, read on the forward strand.
AACATGCACAACATCACCTTCTGAAAGCGACTTATCACATATGAAACACAACTCAGCCATAACTCTGTACGTCCGCCCTTTCCATGAAACAATTTAAAACTGGCAAGTGAGCCCTCGACAAAGAAACCGGCCTTCAACAATGGAAGCTGTGTTTCAACTTCTAAATAGAGCAGGTGGCGTTGTAAGGGTCTATATTTCCAGGTATAAACTTAATATTATTAGAAATGTGTGCCTCGGTTGCACAGTGGTAGAGTGCCAGATTACAAATCCAAAGGTCGCGTGTTCGATCCCCGCCAGGTCCTAGGATTTCTACCTGTCACTTTCCACTTCTTTCACCTCTGACAGTATTGCTCATGTGAAAAATACCGAGTAGCACCCTGGTTCGGAACCCACGTTAAACCGTAGGTCCCACTGTAACTAGCTAGGTAAGTCAGTTCGATGGTCGGAGGAAGGCAACGCCATACCACCTCCCAACAGGACCATGCCTAGTAAAGCACTGTGGTGTTCAAACCAATCTTCGGATTGTTGACTGCTTAACCTTTATTACTGGAAATATTCTACAGTTGACACATTTAAGAGAAAAAAAAACTAAAATTATTGTCTACATAAATATAGTTACGATACATTGGAACAGAATTAAAATATACTTAAAGTATGGACTTCATGACGTAATTACTTGAAATAAGCAAGTATTATTAAAATTGGGTATTAATTCGTAAATAATGAAATTTTATTTACAATTATAATTGTTTTATTCAACGTACCATTGAATGTGATACGCAGCTTATATGACTGAGCGCTGTAACCTGTGCGCTCTCCGCGCTCTATCTAAAAAACGATGAATTGCACAAAAAAATGTTTAAAACAAAAATTGTAGAGAATTTCATGCTCTACAACTTTTATCTGAGATGCAAATACCATTTAACGCATAGGAAGCGAGATATTTGCGAAAAACTGATTTTCGTGACCTTTGACCTTTAATATCTTAAGACGCGGACACGAGATTTTATGAGACTTTTGACACATCATTTAGAATGCCAAAACAAAGGCTCATGCAAATATTCAGCTTGTTACCTCTCATTCCGAGGTGAAACCCTAATTTGACTGGACTACTACCTGAAAAAAAGTATCCGCTAGTCCGTGTGGAATGCGTGTCGGCCACTATAGGTGACGAGAGAGGGGCGTGCAAGTAGAAAAGGACGTCGCGAGTAGGCCTGCTGACAGATCCCAACAGGGACTCGATAGGAGAGGAGAGTCCTGCCAGTTGCAATACGGAAAAATGATAAGTGTAACAAATATTGTAAGCTCACTGAACATGTTTCACTTTAAGGTGGAAATATTGGACCAGCCAGTATTAGAAGTTTTAGGTTGAAAACGTAGTGAGCAGTGATGACTGATCAATGCACCACCGGATGACGTCTGGCATATCATTTTAGTCATTAACATCCTGCGCCACTGGAAGTCCAAGTTAATATGGTGTCTTGTTCCATGGACTGTTGGAGGCGAATTTTTTCTTTTATAAAAGTCACTGAGGCCAAGATGATGAACAGCATGCCAGGTTTCGGGGGCTTTGGGCTATGATGGACGCAGAAGGTACGTCTATCAAACATTCCGGAAAGGGTTAAGGAACTGACCTTCTCTGTGTAGATGAAAATCATTATATAAATACGTTAACACGAAAACTGTGGTACAGATTACTAATTTATTCGTACGAGAATGCCAATGAAAGTTACATAATTCGAAAGATTGTTTGTCGTAGATTTCACGAATATAAATATTATGTGTGCATTTAGCCAATAAAAGTGGTAAAAGGAAGTAGAAATCTACGGCTTGGATCAAATTCTACATTCTCCAACAATCAGCTCACTGATTGGCTATTCGCCTCGACCAAAGACGGTGTAATGCAGCGCATCTGCAGTATTAAAATAACGTATTAAAATAAGCCAATATCGAAACTTGGAGTGCTCCCAACTCACTTTCTTGTGCCGTTCAAATGCTTCATTTTCGCAGTGATTAAGAGTGGTCAAAGGAAATGGATGTTTTCATATGAATGCCGATATGAAGGATGATGCGCCGGGAGAGGCATCTAGCGGTGCTCGTGTGGAGCTACGAAGTCGAGAATGCCATATAAATGATGATGCGCCGGGAGAGGCCTGTAGTGGTGCACGGGTGGAACTACGAAGTCAACATGTTATCAGCTCTGGAATTATGAATATCGCAGTATCGAAATAACATTATTTCTTGGCGTTGTATAAATATAAGAACACCGAAATTGTAAATGTTCAAATGTTTGTATAGCTTATGGGACCTAACTACGGGGTCATCAGTCCCTAAACTTACAAACCACTTATGAACTACTTACGAACTAGGACGACACAAATATCCATGCCCAAGGGGGGATTCGAACCCCCGACCGTAGTGGCCGTGCAGACCGTGACTGGAGCGCCTCAGTCTCCTCGGCCACCGCGGCCGGCCCGAAATTTTAGTTCAATTTTAAATATTGGGCTAATGAAAGTTATATAATTCGAAAATGGCATGAGAAGTATATACTTCCGTTTTTATTTGTTGTTTTTGTGTCAGGCATTTTCCTTAACACGTAAAAGATACCGTTTCATACCTCCCAGTGCCGGTTAAATTTCATCAAATATCCCAGCGGCCTCCTATGATAATGTTGGCAACAGATGCTGAATAGTGAGAATCCTGTGAGTCTTCGTTTTAGCCAATCGCTTGACAACGCTGATGTTTTCTCATGGAATCTTCGCTTTACGAGGGCAAGTATATTTACTGAGCGGACGAGGGTACATACAAGAACCTGTCAACCATAAAGCAGGAACAGCATTATTTGTTTACTTCATGGTCTGTGCGATAGACTAATCGAGTCATTTTATGTGGTAAGAACAAATGGGCAAACATTTTCTATCGTGTTGTTGATGTTGCCAACATAATCACGCGAGGCCGCCGACATGATACATAAAATTTTACCCCCAGTGACCATTGTAAACACAATTGGTTGATTTTCGACCACAGGCAATACTAGTTCAAGTAAAGACTGCATGAGGGCGGAAGATGTGAGCGGAGAGTCGGCCGACGAGGTCAGTTGTGGAGGGTGTTCCCGGCGGACTGCGCAGGGCCCCAGGTCTCTCAACGCCTTCTGCAGACAGACCTCATAAATGAAGTATAGCGTCATGATGACCCTTCACAGCCTTCATGTATGCATTTTGCACCACATCCTCGCTGGGTTAAGGTTTCAAGTGTTTCTACGAAATAGGCATCATTCATTGCATCTTTTATTAAAGTTTTTAATTTCATCGTCATTTATAGCAGTTTCAAAATCATACCGGGGTTGATCAAACGCTTCTTGAAAAGGTCTAATAATGTTTATAGTGACGATTGCACGTAACTCCGAAGGATAACTTGCGATATAAAATAAAATATTTCATTACAGTGTTTTGCACTAACCTTTCACAATATGTCGATATACGGCAATTCGAACACTGTGGGCCCAAGATATAATAAGTCTTTACGCCTCATTATTGCGAATGGTGATACCGATCGGTGGAGAATGTCCTGTTCCATCAATTACGGCGCGCGGAGGCTACACAAGCACTACACGGCTATCCTATTGCCCAGCGGTCGGCAAGCAATGCACATTTACGTAACCTCCGCCTTCCTCTGTTCCCTTTGCCCCATTGTACGGTGCGCAGCTGACGACCGTGGAAGGTGTGACCTCTGCATCGGACGATTAGCCGGGCGCGATGGCCGAGGAGACTGAGTCGCTCCAGTCACGGTCTGCACGACCACTACGGTTGGGGGTTCGAATCCCCCCTCGGGCATGGATATTTGTGCCGTCCTTGTTCGTAAGTAGTTCATAAGTAGTTTGTACGTTTAGGGACTGATGACCCCGTAGTTAAGTCCCTTAAGCTTAACTAACATTTGAACATTTTGAATCGGACGATTACGTTGTATTGGCTTGGGTAGTCTCCACGCTTGATGGAAATGAACAGCCTTCGCCGATCGGTATCACCGTCCGCAACGAATCCTACTCATATAATTCGACTTTTACAGATTAGATTAGATTAGATTAATACTTGTTCCTTAGATCATGTATACGACATTTCGTAATGATGTGGAACGTGTCAGTTTAGTAAATTTTGTCTATACTTGACAATCTATATTTTAAGAATTTTTTGTAAATTTTTTTATTTTTTTTTTATTTTTATTTTTTTATATATATTTTTTTATATTTTATCTAAAAATTCATCTACATTGTAGAAGGAGTTGCCATTCAGAAATTCCTTTAATTTCTTTTTAAATACTAGTTGGCTATCTGTCAGGCTTTTGATGCTACTTGGTAAGTGACCAAAGACTTTTGTGGCAGCATAATTCACCCCTTTTTGAGCCAAAGTTAGATTTAACCTTGAATAGTGAATATCATCCTTTCTCCTAGTGTCGTAGCTATGCACACTGCTATTACTTTTGAATTGAGTCGGATTGTTAATAACAAATTTCATGAGTGAATATATATATTGTGAAGCTACAGTGAGTATCCCTAGATCCCTAAATAAATGTCTGCAGGATGCTCTTGGGTGGGCTCCAGCAATTATTCTGATTACACGCTTTTGTGCAATGAATACTTTTTTACTCAATGTTGAATTGCCCCAGAATATGATCCCATATGAAAGCAGTGAATGAAAATAGGCGTAGTAAGCTAATTTACTGAGATTTATATCACCAAATTTTGCAATGCCTCTGATAGCATAAGTAGCTGAACTCAGACGTTTCAGGAGATCTTCAATATGTTTCTTCCAATTCAGTCCCTCGTCAATGCAAACACCTAAAAATTTTGAATATTCTACCTTAGCCACAGATTTATGTTCAAAGTCTAAATTTATTAATGGTGTCATGCCATTTACTGTATGAAACTGTATATACTGGGTTTTATCAAAGTTTAATGAGAGTCCATTTGTAGAGAACCACTTAATGACTTTCTGGAAGATATCATTTACAATTTCATCAGTTAATTCCTGTTTGTCAGGTGTGATAGCTATACTTGTATCATCAGCAAAAAGTACTAGCTTAGCATCTTCAAGTATGTAGAATGGCAAGTCATTAATATATATTAAGAACAGCAAAGGACCCAAGACCGAACCTTGTGGGACCCCATTTTTAATAACTCCCCAGTTAGAAGAATTAATTGTCTCATCTACATCATGTGAACTGCTTATTTCAACTTTCTGCACTCTTCCAGTTAAGTATGATTTAAACCATTTGTGCACTGTCCCACTCATACCACAATACTTAAGCTTATCTAGAAGAATCCCATGATTTACACAATCAAAAGCCTTTGAGAGATCACAAAAAATCCATACTGGTGATGTCCGGTTATTCAAAGCATTTAATATTTCATCAGTGAAGGTGTATATAGCATTTTCAGTTGAAAAGCTTTTTTGAAAACCAAACTGACATTTTGTTAGAACTTTATTTATACTAATATGTGAAGCAACTCGAGAATACATAACTTTTTCAAAAATCTTTGATAAAGCTGTCAGAAGTGAGATGGGCCGGTAGTTGTTGACATCGTATGTATCCCCTTTTTTATGCAAAGGTTTAACGATAGCATATTTCAGTCTATCTGGGAAAATACCCTGCTTTAATGAGCTATTACAAATATGACTGAGAATCCTACTTATCTCCTGGGAACAAGTTTTTAATACCCTGCTGGAAATGCCATCAATTCCATATGACCGTTTACTCTTGAGAGAGTTTATTATTTTCCTAATTTCTGAAGGTGAAGTGGGTGGAATTTCAATTGTATCAAATTGTGTGGGTGTGGCCTCTTCCATTAATTGCCTTGCTCCTTCTAATGAACATTTAGATCCTATTTTCTCCACAACATTTAAAAAGTAATCATTAAAAATGTTTTCAACTTCTGACTTTTTGTTGATAAAGTTTTCATTTGTTTTGATGGTAATACCCTCTTCCTCTGCTCTTGGTTGCCCTGTCTCCCTTTTAATAATATTCCAAATTGTTTTAATTTTATTATCAGAGGAGCTAATCTCAGACATGATGCACATGCTTCTTGATTTTTTAATAACTTTTCTTAATGTAGCACAGTAGCTTTTATAATATTTTATTGTTTCTGGGTTATTACTCTTTCTTGCGGACAGATATAGTTCCCTTTTTCGGTTACACGATATTTTTATACCTTTAGTAAGCCATGGTTTTTTGCATGGTTTCTTAGAATTAAATTTTACTAATTTCTTGGGGAAACAGTTATCAAATACCGTTACAAATGTATCGTGAAATAAATTATATTTTAAATTAACATCAGGTTCCTTGTAAACCTCATCCCAGTCTAACTGCTGTAGACTTTCTTTGAAATTTTTAGTTGTTAAGTCATTAATCGAGCGCACTATTCTGGTGGACAGTTTCGAATTACTGAACGGAGCTATTTCATATACTGTTACTAGCTGTGCACCATGATCCGAAAGACCATTCTCAATGGGACAAGCATTTATGTTGTTAAACTTATCTTGGTCTATAAAAAAGTTATCTATCAATGTACTGCTGTCCTTTACTACCCGAGTAGGAAAATCAATAACGGATGTCAGATTGAATGAGCCAAGTAAGATTTCCAGGTCTTTCTTCCTATTACACTCTTTCAGTGAATCTACATTGAAATCACCACAAATAATAATTTGCTTCCCCCTATCTGACAGATAGCACAACAAGGCATCCAAGTTTTCCAGAAATAACTGAAAGTTCCCTGAAGGGGACCTATATACTGTTACAATTATAAGATAATCATCATTAAGTTTAAGCTGGCAGGCACATGCTTCAATATGCTGCTCTACACAAAACTTTTTTGTTTCTAAATTTTTTACACTGTGATAGCTTTTGGCATATATGGCAACTCCTCCTCTTATCTTATTATCTCTACTTACATTTGAGACTAATTTATATCCACTGACATTCACATTTTCCATACCGGTGACAATGTGATGCTCAGACAGGCATAGTATATCTATTACATTATCAGTTTCTATAGCATCTAAACAAACTAAAAGCTCATCTATTTTATTCTTTAGTCCCCCAATATTCTGGTGAAAAATGCTAACATTATTTTTTACTTTACTTCTCTGAGAAATATTTGATTTTTCAACATTTTTAGCACCTGCCTGCCTGAGCTTCTCACTGGACACTGATCTTAGCCTAAAAAAGAAGTACCTTCATGAATTGCAGTGTCCCCCCTTAAGGACTTTGCTATCAACCCAGCTAGTTTCCCCTTCCCTTTCCTATTGAGATGTAGGCCATGTCTAGTGAAATCCCACCTATCAATAGCATCCACAGGAACCAAACCAATGTCCGACAGAGTGTCCGCCCTAAGCAGTTGATCAATCTCCATATTGACTCTCCTGACGGAGCGGTTCAATTGGGGTTGATCGTACCGCATGAAAGCAGGCAACAGTCCAACATTTGTCTGGGTCGTTGCAGAAGCTATTTTAACCAGGTCACACTCAATATTGTAGCCCTGATCCCTATCAATGCTGTTTCCCACCCCACCCACTATAACAACATGATCCTGTTTTGTGAAACCCTTACACAAGGAACCTATATCCTCTACCACCTGGCTTAGACCTGCACCGGGGTTGAAAATGTTTGTGACCTGGTACCTGTCACCTAGTTTTTCCTGTAAAATCTGGCCCACACCTCTTCCATGACTACTTCCTAACAACAGAACTTTCCTCCTACTATCTACTTTTTTTGAAACCGTTGGTTTCCTTGTGATAGTCTGTTGCTTCCTAACTGCACCTAACTACAAGCAGCGTTTGATCAACTGCAGCATGATTGTGCGTTTGCTGTGATCGGCACAACCTATTTTTTTAAATAATATATTTTTACCGAATATCAAGTATGAATAGATGTAAAAAAAACCATCGTCACAACAAGAAATTATGAATTAATGTAATAAGAAATAAAATCAACGAAATAAACACGCACACAAATAAAATTATAACGACAAATACATTAACAATAAAATCGACTCAACAAAACTCTTTCATTACTTCTACGTATGTGTGCAAACAATGAATCGTGTTCAGAGACACGAAAAGACAATTGTGAGAGACAAGGGGACTCACACTAATGATATCGTGGCGATCCCAAACTCTTGAGCAATACCTAAGACTGGATTGTACAAGCGTTTTATATGCGGTCTCCTTTACAGACGAATCACATCGTTCCAAAATTCTCCCAATAAACGGAAGTGGACCTTTTGCCTTCCCCACGACTGTCGTTATATGGTCGTTCCATTTCATATCACTGTGCAGCATTACGCGTAAATATTTAATTGACCCGACTCTGTCAAGCAGCTCGCTACTAATGCTGTATTCGAACATTACGGAATTTTCTCCCACTCACCTGCACTACCTTACATTTTTCTACATTTACCGCTAGTTGCCATTCGTCACACCACCTAGAAATGTGGTCCAAGTCATCCCACATCCTACTACAGTCATTTAGTGACGACACCCTCCTGTACACCACAGCATCGTCAGCAAGCAGCCGCAGATCGCAACTCACTCTGTCCGTCACATCATTTATTTAGATAGAAAATAATAGCGGTCTAACACACTTCCCTGAGGCACTCCTGAAGATAGCCGCGGCGGAATAGCCGTGCGCACTAAGGCGCCCTGCTACGGTGCGCACCGCCGTTCCACGTCGGAGCTTCGAGCCCTCCCTCGGGCTTGTGTGTGTGTGTGTGTGTTGTCCTTAGGATTAGTTAGTTTAATTAGTTTGTAACTTTAGAAGGGCAATGACCTTTTCAGTTAGATCCCAGAACTTTACAAACTTTTGAACATTCGATCCTGAAGATTCCCTAATGTCTGCTGAACACTCGCCATCGAGGAAAACGTATGTGTTCTATTACTTAAGTAGTCTTCGAGATATGATTCGTTAGGAGTCTTTAGTGCGGTGCCGTATCAAACGATCTTCATGCATAGCTCGGAAGGTGTCATGAGAGAAAAGAGCTGCGTTTCGCACGATCCTAAAGCCGTGCAGATGTATAGACTGTAGCTTTTTCGTCTCAAGGACATTTACAATTGCCTAATATTGAACAAAATGGATAGAACAGAAAAATAAACAGTAACAACACAAGATTCAATTGTTTTAAGGGGAACGTGTTGAAAAACACACACGATTTCAAAAATGCACCAAATCCACAGTTTTGGATATATGGCAATAAAATTTTGTACCATGCTTTACACGAAAGTAACACTTTTACATATAAAATTATTTGATTACATATATTCAACTTTTTTTAAATGAAATTTGAAATTTTATTTTCAACAAATGATGTATGTACCTCTTTCTCAGAAAGTATTCCAAGAGATTTCTCTGTTTCATCTCTTTATATGTTGTAAACTTCTCTCATGAGGTTTTAGCAGTAGTCAAATAGGTGAATTATCATAATTTTTTAATTTTAATTCCACAAGAACAATTCTAAATTCATGCAAAATTCTAAGCACTTTGCCCCATATCTCAGCTTGCAATCAGAATTTCAAAATTTGATCTTGAGGTAACGCTTATTAGGTTTGCAGAAATAGGTGTGTAAAATTTCATAATTCTAGCATTCATAGAATCTTGAGGAATAGGTAGATAAACATTAAAAAACGAACTTTCCAGGAAACGCAATTTAAAGTTCAACCTAACTATTTTCCTTGTGTCACTTCTTCAGAAGGCACCACATTTGTGCTCTGGGTCGTCTTTCCCTTCAAGGCTTCTCTTCTGTTTTCTTGTCGTCTGTCTTCTTTCCTTTACTACGTGTTCAACTGATTTTTCAGCTGTAGAGACGCGCTGTAAATCTATTTTTCTTAGGATGTGTTGAGTAAAATTTCATATCTTGAAGCCCATTCTTTCTAATACCTTCATCCTCCCGACATTCCCATCACTGAATACAAAAAGTTGCATCATAAGATGCAATTCTGAGAACTGCAGCAAATGTGGTTTTAGGGCGTCGTTTCCATATGAGTGAAAGTAGAGACTGTTTTGGATTCTGGGTTTTGCCATGAGCACACTTTTTGAGAAGTGTAGGATCGGCCAGAAACCGAAATTCATCACTGTAGTATGCACGATTCACCTCACTAATTTTTCGCTTGAAGGTGCTAGGATACGAGTCCACATTTTCAGCAGATGTTCTTAGTTCGGACGTAGCCTCATTGCTGGTTTGTCGTCGTTTCTCACGTCTTCTATTCACTAAGTTATTCAAAAGCAATTTATCCAGTTTTTATACTCTCTTTCTGATCCTGGCATAACTGAATGAAGAAAGTTTCGAAGACTTGTATAAATCTCGTATCACAAGGGGGGGGGGGGAGGGGAATTGCTTCGTCATTAACGATGACGTTAGTTTGTTATTGTTTATAAGATACGGAAAAGAGTAAAAGATGATCTATAAAACCAAAGAGTTTGTATCACGGCCTTCTAGATGTCACCCACACATATTTGTTTGAAAGTAATACACAGAATCGTTGTTCACTGAGCTGATACTGAAGTGCTGCTTCAAAACGTGCGCGTGGCAGGGAGACAGCGTCACATTCTTAATTAATTTTCAGGTACTTCGGATTCGATTTCAACATTGAATCTCTGGGAACTTATTGTCCACGAGTTGTACTAATAAATAAAAAATAAATCGAAAATTGACATTTGTGGTCAATTCCATCGACGTCCCCCCTTAAACCGATCTGTTGGGGATCTCAAACACCTGAGCAATACTCAAGACGGGGTCATACAAGCGTTATATATGCGGTCTCCTTTATAGACGAATCACACCTGGTCGAAATTGTCCCAATGAACTGAAGTCGACCACCGGCCTTCCTCACAGCTGTCCTTATACACTTGTTCCATTTCATACCACTCTGCAGCGTTACGCCTAGATATTTAATTGACGCGACTCTGTCAAGCAGCACGCTACTAATGCTGCATTCGAACATTACGGGTTTGTTTGTCTTACTTATCTCATCACCTTACGTTTTTCTACATTTAATGCCATTTTCCATTCCTCGCATCACCTAAAAAATTGATCTAAGTTATCCTGCCTCCTACTACAGTTGTTCAATGACGACACTCTCTTGTACAGCACAGTATGATCAGCAAACAGCCACATATTGCAAATCACTCTGTCCGTCAGATTATTTATGAAGACAGAAAATAATAACGGTCCTATCACACTTCCCTGGGGCACCCCTGACGATAGCCTACTTTCTGATGAACACTCGCCACCGAGGAGAACGTGCTGGATTCTATTACTTGTCTTTGAGCCACTCACATGTTTGGGTACCTCTTCCATAGGCTCGTACCTTCGATAGCAGTCTGTAGTGTGGTACTGTGTGAAACGCCTTTCGAAAATCGAGAAATATATATTGTCTGCCTGTTGCTCTTCATCCAAAGGACGCAAGATGTCATGAGAGAAAAGGGCAAGTTGGGTTTCGCACGATTGTTACTTCCTAAAGCCGTGCTGATGCGCGGACAGAAGCTTTTTCGTGTCAGGCATTTTTACAATTCGCTAATATTGAAGAAATTGGATAGAAGAGAGAAATAAACAGTGAGACCACAAGGTTCACTTGCTTTAACTCGCAGGAGAGCGCCGGAATGTAACGGAACCTCTGGTCGCCGAGGTAGTGCGCAGAGCGGAGAGAATGTCAGCTTTGCGCATCTCTGTGGCCCCTGGGCCGGGCGGCTCACCTTGGGCGGCAGGTGCCATCGCGGTGACGCAACCGCGCGTTCCAGCCGCACTCGCTCGCCTGTTACGCCAGTGCCCAGTGGGCGTCGCGCGCTCTCCAGTCTCCACCACTGCCTCTGGCGACTCTTGAGTCCTGCGTGTCCAGCCGGCAGCGTCCGGTTGCGCGCGCCGGCCGCATTATACCGTTAGCCGCTAGCCTGGCCAGTCCAGCGGCAGGTGCAAGCCGGCTCTGGGCCACCGGGTCAGGAGCGCCCCCCCCCCCTCTCCCTCTGCTGTGCGTCAGCGCGCCTGGCGTGTCTGGCCGTCAGCTCCGCCGACTTTCACTCTGAAAAACACTCCAGCGCCAGAACGGAGCAAAACACGACGACTGCCGACGTTCCTCTGCCGGAAATACGACGCAGCCAACACCGTCAGCAAACTGCTATACCTCCTGCAATACCTCCTCTGCGTGCATTTCTACACTACTGGCCATTAAAATTGCTACACCAAGAACAAATGCAGATGATAAATGGGTAATCATTGGACAAGTATACTATACTAGAACTGACATGTGATTACATTTTCACGCAATTTGGGTGCATAGATCCTGAAAAATCAGTACACAGAACAACCACCTCTCGCCGTAATAACGGCCTTGATACGTCTGGGCATTGAGTCAAATAGAACTTTGATGTGTTCAGGTACAGATGCCCATGCAGCTTCAACACGATACCACTGTTCATCCAGAGTAGTGACTGGCGTTTTGTGACGAGCCAGTTGCTCGGCCACCATTGACCAGACGTTTTCAATTGGTGAGAGATCTGGAGAATGTGCTCGGCAGGCAGCAGTCCAACATTTTCTGTATGCAGAAAGGCCCGTACAGGACCTACAGCATGCGATCGTGCATTATCCTGCTGAAATGTAGGGTTTCACAGGGATCGAATTAACGGTAGAGCCACGAGTCGTAACACAACTGACATGTAGCGGCCACTGCTCAAACTGCCGTTGATGCGAACAAGAGGTGACCGAGACGTGTAACCAGTGGCACCCCATACCACCACGCCGGGTCATACTCCACTATTGAGATGATGAATAAACGCTTCCAATGTGCGTTCACCACTACATCGCCAAACACGGATGCGACCATCATGATGCTGTAAACAGAACCTGGGTTTATCCGAAAATATGATGTTTTGCCATTCGTGCACGCAGGTTCATCGTTGCGTACACCATCGCAGGCGTTCCTATCTGTGACGCAGCCACGATCTCTGAGATGATAGTCTATGATGCTGCAAACGTGTTCGAACTGTTCGTGCAGATGGTTGTTGTCTTGAAAATGTCCCCATCTGTTGACACAGGGATCGAGACGTGGCTGCACGATCCATTACAGCATGCGGATAAGATGCCTACTAGTGGTACGATGCCGTCGGGATCCAGCACGGCGTCCCGTATTGTCCTCCTGAACCCACCGATTCCATATTCTGCTAACAGTCATTGGATCGCGACCAACGCGAGCAGCAAAATGTTCAAATGTTTGTATAGTCTACGGGACATAACTACGGGGTCATCCGTCCCCAAACTACTTATGAACTAACTAAGACTAAGGACGGCACAAATATCCATGCCCGAGGGGGGATTCGAACCCCCGTCCGTAGTGGCCGTGCAGACCGTGACTGAAGCGCCTCAGTCCCCTCGGCCACCGCGGCCGGCCGCGAGCAGCAAATCGCGATACGATACATCGCAATCGCGATAGTCTACAATCCGACATTTATCAAAGTCGAAACGTGATGGTACGCATTTCTCCTCCTTACACGAGGCATCACAACAACGTTTCACCAGGCAACGCCGGTCAACTGCTGTTTGTGTGTGAGAAATCGGTTGGAAACGCCAACCTTGTGTGAATGTTCTGTAAAGCTAATCATTTGCATATCACAGCATCTTCTTCCTGTCGATTTAAATTCGTGACTGTAGCACGCCATCTTCGTGGTGTAGCAATTTTTCGTGGTGTAGCAATTTTAATGTCCAGGAGTGTCTCTTCCTCTATGAGCATGCACGACATGTTGCTCCTTTACGTTGGTAGAGATGGCGAAAAATCATTAAAGGTCGATTTTCAACATAGAAAAACAACTGATCTTTCTTTGGATTGGGAAAAAACCCCTTCATTATTTATTTTGTCCTATTAATGCTCGTTATTGATGAGTAGCACTTAACTTTCGTAGATAAATTACTTTAATTCTTGTAGAAAACATGGTTTTGTCTTCAGATTTATATATACATGTTATAAAATTGGCTGTATATATGAATATTTCCTCCTAAATTAGTGGACAGATTTCAACCAAACTTGGTACACATGTTCCTTCCTATCATACAACAATCGCCGTCGGAGTAAGAACAACCTACGACACGTAGCCTACGTAATTAGATATGACGTCATAAATAATGACTTTAGTCAAAAACGACCGCATCATGCGATAATATGCTGCATCTGATTCTAAACTAATGGATCGACTGCAACCAAATTTCGTATAAATATTCGTCAAAGAGAGGAATCATTTTCTACGATACATATATCAAACGATATCCCGTCATAAACAATGACAACTACCCGATCTTGCGGCGCGTGATAGCGTCATTTCATTCGAAGACTGTTTGACACTGAGAGCACTTAGCGATTTGCAATAAACTTTAAACATAATTTCAAATCTTTACGAAACTTTTCGTCGCTGACAACCCCAACAACATGAAGGAAGGAAAGTAGTTTATCGCTTACGTCTTTTCCGTTGTTCATGGTGTATATCGATGCATTTGGCATGACATTACAAGATATTATTTCTACACTGTAAATTGTATTCACAAGACATTTCACAGACAGTACACATACGTAACACAGTTTGAGACACAGTTCATCATATAGAAAGTCATAAATAATTTGTTTCATGAACGCTATTTTTCCACATCTCCTCCTAAAATAATCCTTGACTATTTGTCCTACAATAATATAATTTTCCAGATCTGTAGAGTGTAATATTAGGAAACTGTCTGCGGTGAATAAATAGTGGATGAATGAAGGATCGTAAATAACGCTTCGCGTGACGGGGAAGTTTTTGTGACTCAGTGTTTCTCCTGAACTACGTGTCTTTGGTAGTTTTTAACCCCGCAAGGATTGTTGTCTGATAGTAAGCAATATGTGTACCAAGTTTAGTTAAAATCGGTCCATTATTTTAGGAGGAGTTGTGGAAAAATAGCGTATGATGTAGCAGTTGACGTCATATCTCTGGAAATACGTGTCTTACTATGATGTAAATTTGAAGTTACATTCAATGGTATATGTGTCTAATGTCTGCGAAGTATGTCGTGAATGGTGTTAGTAGTAAAGACGTAACAAATCGAAACGTCATGCGTGATGATGCTGTTTTTCATGAACGAAATTATTTATGATTTCATTTCTCATGAACTATATGTCCAACTGTGATATAATATCGAAGGAACATTCAGTGGTATGTATGTGTATTGTCTGTGAAATGTCTCGCGAATACAATCAATTTACAGTGTACTGTACAAGTAATAACTTGTAACGTCATGTCAAATGCCGTGCATATACATGATGAACATCAGAAAAGTAGTAAGTGATAAACTTATTTTCCTTTCATCATTTTCTTGGGGTTGTCAGCGTGATTTCGTAAAGATTTCAAATTATGTTTAAAGTTTGTTGAAAGTCGCCAAGTGCAATCATTCTCAAATAGTTGACAAATAAAATCGCGCTATTACGCACCGCGAGATGCGGCAGTTTTCATTATTTAAAACGTGGTATCGTATGAACTGTGTATCGTAGGTGGTTTTTGCCACTATAGCAAATGATTCCTGAGATTAAAGAAAATATGTTCAAAATTTCGTTGTAATCGGTTCATTAGCTTGGGATCAGATGTAGAATATTTTCGCATGATGCGGTCGTTTTTCACAACTGTCATTGTTTATAACGTCATAGCTTCTTACATATGTGTCGTAGGCGGTTGTTACCCCGACAGCGGTTGTTGTCTCATAGCAAGGAGCGTTTGTACCAAGTTTGGATGAAATCTGTCCACTAGTTTAGGAGGAGATATGGAACATACATGACTCATAATTATTCGGACACTTACTAATAACTAGCATTTGCGACACCGTGGCATCATGGTCCATACAAAATGTTGTACATGCAAACTAGTTCCTTTTTGGAGTATTGCTGCCCAGTGTGAGATCCTTATCAGGTGGGTCTGACTGAGGACATCAGAGTCCAAAGAAGGGCAGCTCGTTTTGTATTGTCATGATATACGGGAGACAGCGTTACAGAAATGATACAGGAGCTGGGATGGGAATCATTACAACAACAGCGCTTATCGATGCGGCGTGGTCTACTTACGAAACTAATCGCCAACATTCTCGTCCGATTTCGAAAATACATTGTTGACTGCCACTTACGTAGGTAGAAAAGATCATCAGAATAAAATACGAGAAATCAGAGCTCGAACGGAGAGACTGAGGTGTTCTTTCTTCCAGTGCGCTATTCGAGAATGGAATGGGAGACAAATAGTGTAAAGGTGGTTCGACGAACCCGCTGCCAGGCACTTAAATGTGATTTGCAGGGTAGATATAGATGTGGTTTTCAATATTCCAGTCTGACAGATTCAACACTATGGTAAAATGTTTACTGTTAGAAAGCTAGAGAGAACCAGTGATCGTGGAACCACGGAACGCCGTAAGCGTGCGTCTATACAGTTATTCGAACGCCAACAGTTGTACAGAGGCCGTGAGTAGGAGAGCTACGGGCGTTGTGAACGTAAACATTCAGCTAAACAGTGTGTCACCTGAAGTGACGATGGCCGCGGCGGAGCGGCCGAGCGAATTGAGGCGCTATGCTACTACGCGCGAGGCCGTTCCTTCTCGGTGGTTCGAACCCCCTCTCTGGCATGGATGTATGTTTCTTTAGTATAAGCTAGTTCATAAGTAGTTTGTAAGTTTAGGGACTGATGACCCCGCAGTTAACTCCCATAAGCTATCCAAACATTTGAACATTTGATGGGCAGCAGAGGGAGAGGAAGCACATTCGAACAGTGGCAGCTGGTGACTTCTCATCATGCCAAAGGCAAAAGTTGTCGAAAAATTGCTGATATGATAAAAAGGAAGAGAAGTGCTATTTCGAACGTCCAAGAACGTTTATTTGTGGGAGAAGAGAGTTACATAATCGGAAAAATAAGAAAGGAACCCAAGTTAAGTGCTCCAAAATTCACTACTGAGATCGACAAAGACCTCGGAAATGAAGTTCATCCGGAAAAAATACGGAGAGTTCTCAGAAGAGGTAATTACCACTGCCCTATTGCAAGACCGAAGCCCTTAATAAGTAAAGTAAATCAAAAGAAGAGTATGCTGTTTGCCAAAGAACATGTTAGAGAAGACAAGCTATGGTGGAATGACGTTATATTTGATAATGAGAGTAAATTTAACATATTTCAGTCAGATGAAAGGCTAACGGTTTAGCGGTGTCCTAATACTGAGCTTGAAGAGCAAAATCTAAAAGCAACTGTGAAGTATGCGGTGGACATGTAATGGTGTGGGGTTGCATATCGGCAAATGGAGTTGGTGAATTGGTTTTTATTGAGGGTAAAATAAACCAATTTCAGTACCGTATAATACCGAAGGACAATATCAAAAAGAGTGCCGAAAAAATTAGAATTGGTAAACATTTTAAGTTTCATCAAGATAACGACCGGAAATATACGGCTTGGAATGTGAAGATGTGGTTATTGTTTAGCTGTCCAATGATGCTTCATCCTCCGCCTCAATCACCAGACTTGAATGTGGTTGTGAATCTTTAGAAAAAACTTAGTAAAGCAGTAAGGAAAACAACAATCACATCGAAAGAACATCTGAAAAACAGACTTCAAGAAGAATGGCAGAAAATATCACCCGAGTAAACCTGGAAATTAGTGGAGAGCAAGCATGCCAAGTAGTCTTACAGAATTAATTAAGATGAAAGGAATGCCTTCCAGTTCAAATGTCTGTAAATCTATCGGACCAAACTGCGTGGTCATCAGTCCGTAGCTTACAAACTACTTAAACCTATGTAAACTAACCTAAGGACAAACACACCACCAATGCCCCAGGGAGGACTCGAACCTCCACGGCGAGAAACCGCGCGCTCCGCAGCGAGAGGCTTTAGACCGCTCGGCTACTTCACCGCGGTACCTTCCAGTTACTGGACCATCAGTAGTAAGATGAGTGTCCGAAAAATTATGTGGAATGTTGGTTCTAATTTGGTTTTTTCACTGTTCTTTAGAAGTGAAATGGACGTTTGGTTTTTATATTCTCTCGGTGCTTTACTATTACTGACTAATACAAAGGGAAATATACAATACCATGTGTGTCCGAACAATTATGTGAGTTACTGTACATACGGGCACACACACGCACGCACACACACACACACACACACACACACACACACACACCATCACGCTGGGTGATACGCTAGTATGGCGATGACGAATACACGCTTTCAATGTGCGCTCACCGCGTTGTCGCCAGACACGTATGCAACCATCATGGTGCTGTAAACAGAACCTGGATTCGTCAGAAAAAATGACGTTTTGCCATTCGTGCAACCAGGTTCGTCGTTGCGTACACCAGCGCAGGCGCTCTTGTCTGTGATGCAGCGTCATGGGTAACCGCAGCCGTAGTCTCCGAGCTGATAGTCCTCGCTGCTGCAAATGTCGTTGAACTGTTCGTGCAGATAGCTGTTGTCTTGCAAACGTCCCCATCTGTTCAGGATGGAGACGTGGCTGCACGATCCGTTACAGCCATGCGGGTAAGATGCCTGTCATATCGCCTGCTAGTGATACGAGGCCGTTGGGATCCAGCACGGCGTTCCGTATTGCCCTCCTGAACCCGCCGATTCCATATTCTGCTAACAGTCATTGGATCGGGAGCAACGCGAGCAGCAACGTCGCGATACGATAAACCGCAATCGCGATAGGCTACAAACCGACCTTTATTAAAGTCGGAAACGTGATGGTACGCATTTCTCCTCCTTACACGAGGCATCATAACAACATTTCACCGGTCCACTGCTATTTGTATATGAGAAATCGTTTGGAAACTTTCCTCGTGTCAGCACGTTGTTGGTGTCGCCACCGGCGCCAACCTTGTATGAATGCTCTGAAAAGCTAATCATTTGCATATCACAGTATCTTCTTCTTGTCGGCCAAATTTCGCGTTTGTAGCACGTCATCTTCCTGGTGTAGCAATTTTAATGTCCAGGAGTGTGTATATATAAGCTGTGGAATGAGGAGTTGGAGTAGCCGAGCGATCTAAAGCGTCTCGCTGCGGAGCGCGCGGTTGCTCGCCTTGGAGGTTCGAGTCAAAAAAATGTTCAAATGTTTGTTAAGCTTATGGGACTTAACTACGGGGTCATCAGTCCCTAAACTTACAAACCACTTATGAACTACCTTATAGCCGGCCGCGGTGGCCGAGGGGACTGAGGTGCTTCAGTCACGGGCATGGATATTTGTGCCGTCCTAGTTCGTAAGTAGTTGATAAGTAGTTTGTAAGCTTAGGGACTGATGACCCCGTAGTTAAGTCCCATAAGCTAGACAAACATTTGAACTTTTTTTAACTACCTTATACTAAAGACGGCACAAATATCCATGCCCGAGGGGGGATTCGAATCCCCGACCGTAGTGGCCCTGCAGACCGTGACTGAAGCGCCTCAGTCTTCTCGGCCACCGCGGCCGGCAGGTTCGAGTCCTCCCTGGGGCATGGGTGTGTGTGTTGCCCTTAGGTTAGTTTACCTAGGTTTAAGTAGTTTGTAAGCTACGGACTGATGACCACCCAGTTTGGTCTGATAGATTTACAGACATTTGAACATTTTAATGACGGACGGCGACTGGATCCCGTCCCTGCCAGGCCTGCCCGCTCCTGCGCCTTCGCCTCCGCCTCGGCATGCATCGGGGCCGTACAGCCGCTTTTCCCGGACGTGGCGCGCACTTTGTTATGCAAGCGCCGGCGGTCCCGTAAAGGCGAGGCGTCGCAGCACAGGGCAGAGCCAGCACCCCGTCACTCCCGACCTGCTGCTGCCGCCAGAGTCCCAAGAGTGGAAAAACTGACCCAGTATGTGGAAACCAACTGACGACTGCGGCGTAGCCTCTCCCACACACTTCACGGGTGTAGCCAGAGGGTGGTTTCCGAAATGTTGACAAAGCTAACAAATACTGCCATCATCATGTAGCAGGATAGACTCCGCCTACTTGCTCCATTCACTCCAGATTTCTCCCCATGCAATTCCCATATTTTTAGAGCCCTAAAGGAATACATTGGAAGCCTTCGGTTTTTTTCAAAATGTTCAAATGTCTGTAAATCTATCGGACCAAACTGCGTGGTCATCAGTCCGTAGCTTACAAACTACTTAACCCTAGGTAAACTAACATACGGACAAACACACACATCCATGCCCCAGGGAGGACTCGAACCTCCACGACGAGCAACCGCGCGTTCCGCAGCGAGGCGCTTTAGACCGCTTTTTTTTTTTTTTTTTTTTTTTTTTTGGGGGGGGGGATTTTTTAAAGTGCGACACTCACGCGCCATTTTGCCTAGATGGCCGGTGCTGCACAAAAGATCAGTTGATCGACAGTTTATATGATTTTTCTTTTAAACGTATATCACAGTAGAACTAAAGGAACTCTTTCATGGCAGTTACATAAGGAATATAAAATAGTAAAGAAGTAAACACAAGAGAGTGAAACTGAAGGTACCCTTCTGGTATTAAAATGATGACTATTCAAAGTATCTGAAAGCAAAGTTTGTTTTTGGCCCAACTCTTCATAGCGAGGATCCGAGTACGTCTTCTCGTATTATCATCAAGATCCGTGTTCTGTTCTAATTGCGAATCAGTGATCATTGCCTCATCTTCTCTTACCCGGGACCCTCCAGCTATGAGGTGGATCATTGAATATACTACCTAAATAATTAGCAAAGCCGGCCGCGGTGGCCGAGGTGACTGAGGCGCTCCAGTCACGGTCAGCACGGCCACTACGGTCAGGGGTTCGAATCCCCCCTCGGGCATGGATATTTGTGCCGTCCTAGTTCGTAAGTAGTTCATAAGTAGTTTGTAAGTTTAGGGACTGATGACCCCGTAGTTAAGTCCCATAAGCTTAACAAACATTTGAACATTTTTAATTAGCAAAATTCTGTCGATATCTAGAAAAGCACTGCAATTTATCGTGTCTTTCCTATAAGAAGATCCAAAAATCAAGGACATCTTTCAGATCGTCACGAAAGAGATAATACACGGACAGTCCTTTTATCCAGTTTATTGTCTGTGTCTTTGATTGAGGAAAGTACGCTGAAGATCCGCATTCCAGGCGATGGTTATCTGTGTCAGGCACACGACATCGCACGCACATAGGAGACTCGGCCAGTGCAATTTCGTGCAATCTGCTCCTTGTCGGATATTTTTCGTTGACCACGAGGTACCAGGTAGCACGTATCTCCGTCGTTAAGTGTTTTTGGTGAATCGCTCGCCACACCTTTGGTCACGTCACTTCTGGGTGTCGTCTCTCTATGCTATTCTGATGATGATTCCTCATCAGCAGGTTGTACACATCACGTGCTGTCGGTGTCCTGTTTCTGGGAAGTTCCGTGCGTATATAGCTGTATTCCAAAAAGAATGTTTGGATGTGGGAAAGCGTAGGCGCGATGTGCCCGAGTGCCGGCGGCGGCATGCAGGACGTAGGGGCGAGTTCGTCAATGAGGTGCCCAGTGAAACTGTGCTGACGATGGGTCCACATCTTGAGCATGGTCTTGACATAGAGGGCCGTTGCTCGCGCGCGGACGTTGATAAGACCCAATCCTCCACTACAAGGGGGGAGGGTGAGGGATGCATACCGTACCTTGAAGAGAAGTCCATGACTCACAAAATATCCAAAGGCCGCCTGTATACGCTGTGCCACCACTGGAGCCATCGGTAGGATTTGCGCCATGTGAGGTATTCGGGATGCAATGAAGGTATTAATGAAAGAGACCTTTTGGACCATATCCAATGCTCTGAGAAGGTGTTCACGGACGGTGACGCGGAGAACTTGTAGTAGGCGTTTGTAATTAAGCGCCGAAGTGCGACGAACGTTTTTCGTAAAGGTGACGCCCAAACACCGCAATTTATCCGTCATCTGCAAAGGGCATTCAGTTCCCTCCGGTAGCCCTCTGCCTATTTCCATGGCACGTGATTTTAATAAGTTCATTTTGCTGCCAGCTGCGTCCCCATATCGTTCGATCCATCGCAGTGCTGACCGGATCTCTTCTTCTGAGCGACCGATGAAAACGACATCATCCGCGTAAGCTCGGCATTGAAAGGTAGTTCCTCGTAACGTGATGCCTGTTAGTCGTTGTTTCAGCCCACAGATGAGTGGCTCCGTCGCTATTGCTTAGAGGATCATTGAGAGTGGGCATCCTTGTCGTACCGAACGTAAGATAGGAATCTGCCCTTCAACTCGTCCGTTCACAATCACCTTAGAAGTGGCATCATGGAGAAGATGCATGATCATTTCGGTGAATGCAGCCGGGAAAGCCATTCGATCCATTACAGCTTTCAAGAAAGAATGGCTCACATTGTCAAAAACACAGTTGAAGTCTATGGAGACTAGTGCACTACGCAGCCGACACGCCGAAGCAATGGCAATGACATCGCGATAGTCACTAAGGGTCGTCTAAGACGTTTGTTCATGTGAAATAACCTGGCGTAGTATGCGCTTAATCCGTAGGGCCAAGATTCTGGTGAATATCTTGAAGTCACTGTTCAGGAGTGTGATTGGGCAATAATGTTCAGTTCGGGTACGTCCAGATGGTTTGGGTACAGGAATGATGATGCCCTCCATGAAAGTCGGTGGTATGGGAACTGCTGATGATAGTAATTCGTTGTACATGTCTTTCCATCGTGAGGCCATCACATCCCTGAATGTCCTGTAGAATTCTAGTGGAAAACCATCAGGCCCTGGTGATTTATTAATTATCCCTTTGGCAAGGGCGTCTGCAACATCATCATTCGTGATATCTTCTAAAAGTGATTCTGACGCCGCAGCATCAAGTGTGTTGGTGATGGTGTGGGTGACGTCAGCGAAAATGTCTTCATCATGTTGCACGTCCCGATATAGTTGATTATAGTGGCCGACAAAGGCACGTGCTATGCCCTCTTGTGTCGTCACTCTAGAGCCATCTGGTAGGTCTAGTGCATGTATCAGTGTTCGTCGTTTTTGACGTCGTTCAGAAATGATGTGATGCATAGAGGGTGGTTCGCCGACAATCCTATCTTGGCATCTCGTTCGCACCACGGCACCTTGAAGTTTGTGGCGGACGAGGGTGAGAGTCTGCGCTTTGGCGCGACAAATCTCTGCTTGTCGATCTGGGGATGGTGGAAGTGCAGTAAGTTCTCGAAGGAGTGTGTAGTAGAAGTCCGTTGTCTGTCGATGCCAGAGCGATCTTTCCCTACCATAACGTATAAGCGCACGTCTCAAGGCCGGTTTGATGCAGTCAAGCCACCATTGAATCGTTGACGGATACCTCCGTAACCGACGCTCACATTCTATCCAGGTACTCTCTATTAATTGCCGACACTCTTGATCTTGTAGGAGTGCCACATTTAGTTTCCATGTTCCCCGACTTCTCCACACGGTTTGTCTCCGTAAATGAACCGCACAAATGTATGCACTGTGGTCCGAGAAGGTCGTGGGCCAGGTCTCCGCTTGTACAGTCGCTGTCACGAGGTCGGAGGAGACGTATATGCGGTCGAGTCTGCTGGCTGAGTGGCTGGTCACGTACGTGAAACCAGGGCGGTCACCATGTATCACCTCCCAAGTATCCGCAAGACGGAGGTGTTGTACCAAACGGCGCAATTCGGGGCATGGAGTGTAGTTGGGTTGTTGGTCTTTCGGAGAGAGTACGCTGTTGAAGTCTCCGCCTAGGATGAGGTTATTGTAACGTCCCAAAAAGAGAGGCGTAATTTCTTCTGCATAAAAATGTGACCGTTCCCGTCTTTTATCTGTCCCAGAAGGGGCGTAGACGTTAATAACTCGTGTTCCCTGCATGTCGAAGGCAAGTCCTCGCGCCGACGGTGAATACATTACATTGGTGACCTCTATACCTTCTCGAACGAGCGCAGCCGTTCCGCTTCCTCTCGTATCAGCAGGGGTAACATAAGCATTGTATCCGTAAAAGACTGGTACAGCGTCCACTCGAACTTCTTGCATTAACGCAACATCTACGTCAGCCGCCCGGAGCATGTCACGTAGTAGTTGAATTTTGACACGTGAACTGATCATGATGGAAGCCATTCTGTAAGTTTGCGGTTGGTCTGCAATTAGTGGGACACTCATTACTACTCGGGGAAGCGGCGTAGTCGCAGCAGAAGAACGACCACGTCAAGTCGCCCCATCACTGCGCTAAACGTTTTGGATGTCGTGTGTGGCCGAGGCGGCAGTTGACGCTGCATCCTCGGCAGAAGACCCAGGGTCAAGATCGTCTACTCATGCCATCGGATGAGTGCTTGCGTCTTCCGAGGCCTTTTCTGGCCTTTCGTCGTGTTGATCGTCAGGCGTCCCCTGCACACTTTGTGTGTGCGGAGCTGTGTCGGGGCCTGTCGTAGAGGACATGGCACAATTCGTCGTTGAATCATTGGTCACCAGGTCAGTGTGGTAGGGAGAGGACTCGTTGTCTTGTGATTGTGTCGATGCCTCATCGGATGAAGACTTCTTTCGCTTCTTATGCCTCCTTGGAGACCGCTGTTTCCGAGGATGTGTTTCCGTGTCAGACGACGGAATTGAGTTTCGCCGATCAGGTACAAAGGCGCCCGTAGGCACTACCAACTGATCCACTTCCATTTTGTCATAGTTCTTCTCTTCGACTGTTTCCTGCACCGGTGGAGCGGGAGGGGGGACCATGTTGGTTGTCAGTCGTTCCTCCTCTTCTCGTCCTGACACCGTCATTTGTGAAAGATCCTGAGGTAGTTCAGGCTCGTGGCTCTGTCCGGTGTCTCCTCGTACTGCCGCTACATATGTAAGAGGCAGGATTGTCGATGTGGTAGCAGGCAGAGGATCCGTAGACGGAAGTTGGGCAATCCTTCGTTGTAGACACTCTGATCGGATATGGCCTTCTTTGCCACAACCCGAACAGGTCTTCGGTTGTCCCTCATATATTACGATGGCTCGGCATCCTGCAATGTTAAGGTAGGATGGCACATGTTTAGTGAGTTCTATGCGTACCTGCCGGACTCCATTTAGCACCGGGTAGGTGGTAAATTGTGTCCACTTCTCTGCAACATGGCTGAGGACTTTTCCATAAGGCCTGAGAGCAATCTCTACTTCTTCTGCCGGCAGTTCGAAAGGGAGTTCGAATATGCGAATCGTTCGGAGACCGAGACCCGCATGATCCACATTCACTGGGCCAGTGTTACCGTCACTATGTCGAAATTTAAGTCTGTCTTTTGCTCGCTCTAATATCGCGTTACATGCAGCTTCATTTACTAGTTTAACTTAAACCACGCTGCTCACAATGGAGAGGTGGATTCCAATAAGGTCGGTACAAGGGATCTTTACATCTTCTCTAAGAAATCGTTCTTCTAGCGCTTTCGGTCTAGCATATTCGGCCGCGAAGGTGAATTTCAGTGTCGATTTCCTGTATGAGTTGGCCATGATAATCGAAACTCACTTACACGTGCGAAAGCTGCTTAAGCACGTAAACACCGCGGAGCGCACGCTGCGGCGGGACGTAAACAGGTCCCTCCTCACCGCGTCGCTGCCCGACGCAGACTGGACCGCTCGGCTACTCCACCGCGGCTTCGGGTTTTTCGGACGAAGAGGTGCACACCTAGGTAAAAATCACAGTCCTACAGCTAACTGCAAAAATTTGTTTCATTTGACCCTCTTCTCGCGTAGTGTGTTAAATGTATTAACACTTATGCTGATTACTACTGAAATAGCAGTTTACTTACCAATTTCTCGCAGGCGTCTACTGTTAATTTGTCTGCTTCTTATAGATGTGACTTGTCGGCTTTATAGTCACTAGGAAGAATTCACTGCTCAAGTTGCATACTGTAAAGTGTGGTAAAGATGGGGAGTATATTCGAAGAAGACTCTGTGTAGAAACTGTCAGTGACTGTCGTGCCCTGATGCTTCATTGTCCTTCACAGACTTGAGTTGTTTTTCAACACTACTATTAGTAATTACTATATCAGTCAGCATTGTTTTCCGATGTTCTTGTGTTGATGGCCGCGGTGGCCGAGCCGTCTGCTGCGCGCCAGGCACAGACTGCACGGATGCTGCGGTCGGAGGTTCGAATCCTCCCTCGGGCATGGATGTTTTTGTCGTCTTTAGTATTTCCTAGTTCATAAGTAGTTTGTAACTTTAGGGACTGATGACCCCGTAGTTAAGTTCCTTAAGCGTAACAAACATTTGTACATTTGTTCCTGTGTCAACTAAATGATGTTTCCGTCCAGTCGAAGAGTATCTGTACACTTATTTTTTCCTGTGACAGCTTTCACATACCACAAAAATGTCAGTTGAGGAAAACTTCGCCGGACGCGGTGGCCGAGGGGACTGCGGCGCGGCAGTGACGGTCTGCACGGCCACTACGGTCGGGGGTTCTAATCCCCCCTCGGGCATGGATACTTGTGCCGTCCTTAGTGTTAGCTAGTACATAAGTAGTTTGTAAGTTTAGGGACTGATGGCCCCGTAGTTAAGTCCCATAAGCTATACAAACATTTGAACATTTTTTTGAGGAAAACTTCTCTTGATAATACTTAGGGAGGTCAATTGAAAGATTCACGAACAGCCATTCTGAATGCTGTGTTTAGATCCACATTGGCCTGTCATGATATATTTTGTCTTCTTCCTAATTTCGAGAATACGTATAATCTTAAGAAGTTTGTTGATTTTGTTTCAGTGTCCATGGTGACTCTCTAGTACACAATCCTTTGAGGTGAAATATAATACAGACAGTGAAAGCGCCGTTAGCACCTCTTTTATGAGAGCAGTTCATTACAGTGTCCATTAATTAAAAGCCCCGCTCGAAATTACATGCTGGCTGCGCCTGTGATACACTGACTGCTTTCGTACAATGACGAGGCAAAGGAACTGGTGCGCCTGCCTAATCTCGTGTAGAGCCTCGGCGAGCAGTGGAAGTACACAGCACGACGTGGCGTGGACTAGACCGATGCCTCAAGAAGAGCTGGAGGGAAATCACGACGTGCATCCTGCAGAGCTATTCACTAAGAACGAGCGAGTGGAGATCTCTTCCCAACAGCACATTGCGTGCACCCCAGATAAGCTGAATAATGCGCAAGTCTGGGGAATTTTGATGACCAGTGGAGGTGTTTAAACTCAGAAAAATGTACCCGGAGCCACTGTGTAGCAATTACGGGCGTGTGGGGTGTCGCATTGTCCTGCTGGAATTGCCCATCGGAATGCATATTGGTCATGAATGGATGCAAGTGATCAGCCAGGACGCGTAAGTACGTGTCTTCTGTAAGAGTCGTATCCAGACTTATCAGGGGACACTCCAGCTGTACACGCCCCACGCCATTACAGAAACTGCATCAGCTTCAACAGTTACCTGCTAACATGCAGGCTGAACTCATGAACTACTATGCATACCCGTACAAGTCCATCCGCTCGATCCAATTGGAAATGAGACTCGTCAGACCAGACAACATGTCTCCAATCACAAACCAGGTCCAGGAGAGGAGTAAAGCTCTCTGTCATGCAGTCGCTGTGGATACCGAGTAGTCCTTCACTCCGAAAACCGATATCGATGATGTTTCGTTGAATGGATCGCACGCCTTGACATTTGTTGACGGCCCAGGACTTAAATCAGCAGCAACCTGCGGGAGTGTTGCATTTCTTCTACTTTGAACGATTCTCGTCAGTCGCCGTTGGTCACACTCTTGTTGGATCTTTTCCTGGTCACAGCGGTGTCGGAGATTTGATGTTTTACCGGATTCCCGATTTTCACGGTGCACTCGTAAAATAGTCAGACGCCGTCCACGGTGGCCGAGCGGTCTGCAGCGCGCCAGTCACGTTCTGCATGGCCACTACGTTGGGGGCTTCGAATCTCCCCTCGGGCATGGATATTTGTGCCGTCCTTAGTATTACTTAGTTCGTAAGTTTAGGGACTGATGATCCCCTAGTTAAGTACCATAAGCTCTACAAACGTTTGAACGTTTTTTAATAGTAAGACGGGAAAGTCACCACCCCGACCGCTGCCTCGGAGATCTTGTGTGTCATCTGCCGTGCGTTGATTATAACACGACTTTCTAACTCACTTAAATCGTGATAACCCGCTGTTGTAGCGGCAGTAACGATCTAACGCCTACGCCAGACATCTGTTCTCTTATATAGGCGTTGTTGACCGCAGCGACGTCCTCTGAGCGTTTACATATCTTTGTGTTCGCATACGCATGCCTGTACAAGTTTATTTTGGTTGGTTTTATTTTAGGGGCACAAAACTACGGAGGTCATCAGTCCCCCAATCTATCACAGAGAGGTACAAGAAAAGCACCAATACAAAATAAAAGCACCCAAAATTAAAGTTAGCAATGGGAGGAAAATCCCACTCAGTTAGTAAAATGTCAACGAAGTCAACAAGACAAAACACAAAATGGGGTTATCACACAGAAACAGAACAACAACTAAAGGAAACAATACAACGAAGCCCTTAGACTGTAGTTAACCGACCATGAGATGAAAAAGAGGAAGGTTGGTTGGTTTGGTTTCTTTTATTTTAGGGGGACAAAACTGCGGAGTTCATCAGTGCCCCGAAGTTTCTTTTGCTCTTCGTGTATAAGAAAATAGACGATTACGTTCCAATGTGAGATAACTACTGCTCGCAGTTTGTTGTCCATGATAAAAAGTAGAGTTAAAGATGTGTCTTAACGGGTAATTATTCGACTTCGACAAAGGACCTTTTTACCGTTCTCATTCATGATTACACGCTAACTTTTTTTTTTTTTTTAGTCATATATGTGTAATTACTGGCCACTTCGGGTTAATTTCACCTGCAATCATTCATAACACATCCATATTGCTATCAGAAAAAATTCTGGGTTTTTGAGTCTGAATCAAGTCACTAATTGATTATCGAAAAGAAAATTTATTTATGCAAAAACACAGACTACTTCCATAGCTTATGGCAGAACAAATATTATTCAAGGGTCACTCCAAAAGAAATGCACACTATTTAAAAAAAAATACAGTTTTCATTCTGCATGTTTGAAAGTTTTACAGTGTGTAGATACATCCTTCCCACTTGTTTTCAAACTTAGTTCAACCTGTTCCCGTGAGTGGCGCCGTCACAGCATGTCTTCAAGATGGCTGCTACACTTGACGTTCGTCAGAAGCAATGTGCTGTCATTGAATTCCTGTGCTGTGAAAACTAGACTGTGGGAAACATCCTCAAGAGGTTGGAAACGGTATCGGAGATGCTGCTGTCGATCGCAGTACAGTTAGTCGGTGGGCAAGGAAGTTACGAGATGAAAGCGGGCACGGCAACATTGAGGATTATCCTCGCAGCGGCAGGCCTCGTGCGGTTCCAAGATGGCGTAAGGCAGTTGAGAGGGACGAGGATTATCTGGAGAAATAAAAATATTGTTCCTGAAGGATGTATCTACACCTGTAAAACTTTCAAACAGGTAGAATAAAAACTGTTTAAAAAAAATTGTGTGTATTTCTTTTGAAGTGATCCTCGTACTTCTATCACTTAAGGCAGAACACAGATGGACGAAAACAGGAAAACTGCTTGACTTCCATCTGCTGTACTGGCATACGTATTGATAACGTGACAGGTCGATCATGTGACCTCTTCATCTTAAAGTTCTTAAAGTTTTAGAATAACTGACCTTTCATATAACTTTAATGTTAATATTCTTTCAATACTTGATTACTAATAATAATAGAAAACTTTTTTCATAAAAACGGTCAAATACGATTGGAATTCTAAGTTGACGATTGGTTGACATATGATCGCCAACTGTCATATTTTCTCACGTTCTTTGAGTTTCACATGTAAACATTAACAGCATAGGTGGGGTCTGACCCAAAATTCAAATCTTTACACAAGATTTCATATAATACCTAGCATGAATCTTAGGCATTCGGAAAGTACAACTGTATCTTATTTGTGTATAGTATTAAATATTTTTAAAAAATAATAAAAATGTTCAGAAACATGATTATGGATCATCACAAGTTCCATATAAAATATATTTCACAATTTATTCACACACATCATGATGTGATGGTAATTTTAAAAATAAATAATGATGTTGATATTCTAGCAGCTTAGGGCTTTTACGTATTCATTTGTAATGAACACTTACGAAGATACGAGGATATGGAATAAGTTCAGAGGTTTGAGACTGGCTGGAAGACTTCCTAAGTAATAGAATACAGTACGTTCTTCTCGACGGCGAGTGTTCATCAGAGACAAGTGTATCGTCAGGTGTGCCCCAGGGAAATGTAATAGGACCGCTATTATTTTCTCTTTATATAAATGGTCTGATAGACAGAGTAACTTTTAATTTGCGGCTGTTTGCTGTGGTGTATGGGAGGGTGTCGTCTTTCATTGACTATAATACCATACTGGATGACTTAGACAAAATTTCTAGATGGCGTGAAGAATGACAGATAGCTCTTAATGTAGAAAAAATGTAAGGTGTTGCGCATAAGTAGGAACATTACACGTAATTATATCACTGCAGCACTAACAATGATCGGAAATAAAATATTTTCAAAATTGTTAGATAAGGATGCATGTTGTTCTTGAAGTCAAAAATCTTCTTTGTAATTACTGTATTGAAGAGAGCTGATTCCAAAGCTAATTTTCGAATATTTCCTCAGGGTCGTCAATTTTTCCATGTATCACACGTTTTTCCCTCTTGACATTAATGTACTTTCCTGATTTATGGCAAATTTCAGATTAAAAGGAGAATAACATTGAAAACAATAACAACAGTGAAAATTTATGGCTAGAATAATACATACTGCGTTTTGTTAGTAGAGCAGAATACATGAAAAAATCACTAATAATGTACAGCTAAGCAACTTTAAAGAAATGGCACAGACTGAATACAAAAAAATAAATAAAAATTCAGAAAATGATACTGGAGTCAATGATTTAATATTGTAATTAACAGCACGTTTGGCTTTCCTCATGAAGGAAGATTACACAGTAGCAAAAGTAAAGTCAATGCTTTGAAACAGCTTCTGAGTGCTTCATTACTGAGTGAGTGCATAAAAAATAAATAAATAAAAAGGATGAAATTATATGTCATACATCCTTGGTTCTGGCTTCATAATGCATTTATTTGAAATGTATTACGTAGAAGTTATAGTAACATTTGTTTCTTTTTCTTATTAAGGTTACCCAACAATGTACATCCTTATTTGTTTATACATTTTCTAAACCAAAGGTTTTTGGTAAGCCATTGAATGTCATAAGCTGATAATATGGAACATTTGTAAAGAGCATAAACACTTACTTTACTGATGAATTTCAGGATAGGGTTTTAAAATATCTGCTATAATTAGCTGCATAGTAATTTTCAGCACTTCTTTGTGAACAAATGCAGCCAAACCAGTTAACTTTGTGGCTCAGAATAAAATATTAGTCAGATTGTTCTGATTGCCATTCTTATACTCATATGAAGTGAAAATGGTACACTTTTCATTGTTTTTATTCTGTTACACACACAATGTGCCCGAAAATACACACAATAATATTCAGTTTATGAGTAATGGGATTTAATTTATAATTGCCATTTAATTCAGACATTTGGCTTTTATTTTTCACTTTTGTGTATGTTCTTGGGATGGTTCTTGTGCACCCACTTTCATAATCACCGAAGTATCCGTTTCCATTATGCAATTTTAAGTAATTCAGAGATTTTTTTTTTTTTTCTTATCATCTTCATAGTTGCCAATGTGTCTTTTACGGAATAGTTGAGATTGCTCAAAATACCCATTCACTTTTCATATGTGAAAATATTTTGTTAGCACCCACCTACTTAGGGAGACATGACCATCCCAATAAAATAAGAGAAATCAGAGGTGTTCTTTCTTCCCACGCGCTATTAGACAATGGAAAGGTAGAGAAAAGTTATGAAAGTGGTTAATGAACCCTCTGCCAGGCGCTTAAATGTGATTTGCCGAGTATCTATTTAGATGTAGATGAAAAGCGTTTAAGCTTGCATTTGTATATCAGTTTCAAACATACTTAAATAAAATCAAATATCTGCTTAATTTCAAATAATCATTATCATGCCATAATAGTTATTCCGTAGAAATATATTTTGTTTCATTTGAATATTTGATAATATGCCTTAAACTAAATACTGTTCTTCAGTAGAACCTGAGATAGCCTTGCTGATGTTCTTATCGAACGGCAGTTTCATTTCTCCATGTAACATTGTCTTATTGATGCCAATATCTTGAAGAATACATACAACTTTATAAATCTACAGCTGCACATAAAGTCACATACACTACGAACATATAATAACGTCTGAATATATAGCGAAAATATATAGCCGCTATGGAGTGGCCGAGCGCTCTAAGGCGCCTTGCTACGTAGCGGTTGCTCGCCGTCGGAGGTTCGAATTCCCCCTCGGGCATGTGTGTGTGTGTGTGTGTGTGTGTGTGTGTGTGTGTGTGTTATCGATAGGATAAGTTAGTTTATGGGCCGGTTTGTCAATGTCTCGTTAAGTTCCAGTAAAGATTTTAACTTGTCGTTACCGGAGAATTGCGTTTGTCAATGTTTCGTCATCAGTTAACCTGACGTTAAAAGACCTCAACCTGGCCGTTAAGTTAACGAGTAGAATTCTGCTCGTTACACGGCTAACGACCAGTTAAGTGAGACTGTATGAAAATGTCAGGATTCCAAAGCATTACAATACCGCAATATATTCACTTGATAAAGACCTGTTTATCGAACAAAATAACTGAAGCACTACATGTATGAAAAACTAGTGTGGAAAGCAGCTTTTGGAAAATTTTACTGTCATATTTTCTCTCCGCATCCATATGAGTAGCAATTAAATGAGTTTGATATATTGCAGATACGTAACATAGCTTTAAGATTATTGTTGCGATATCAAAATACAAACTTACGGGTAACGACTAGTTAAGTGAGAATCGGTATGATCAAAATGCCTGTAATAATAGATTTGGTTGACAATGAAGAGGATGTCAACATTGTGGACGATTGCCCCAATAAGGCGTCCTAGACATATTTATGTTCTTCCAAATCATTTTGAAAGTTGGGATGATACAGAATTTGTTACACGATTTCGTCTTCGAAAGGCCACTGTGGAAACGCCTCATGAAAAACTCCACGACCACCTGAAGAGTCCAACAGACAGATATGTATTTTGTAAGAGTTCTGGGACTTAACTAAGGGGTTTCACTGTCCCTAAACTTACAAACTAATTATAAACTGCCTTACACTAAAGACAACACAAACACCCATGCCCGAGGGAGGATTCGAACCCCCGACGGGGAACGTCCTCGCGCTTCGGAGCATAGCGCCTCAATATGCTCGGCTACTCTGCCGCGGCAGAATACAATACTTATGTCTGCAAACTTATTAATTCGGTATTTACTTATGCTTTTTGCGCCTAGTGTAAGGCCTAAAATGTGATTTCTTCCTCCGATCTACAGGAACAGTGCACTTTCGCCTATGTCCATGTTATTGGTTGCACTAAGGTAGTATGCACTTGTCTGTATGTTCATTGTCATAGGAGACCTGGCTGGTGTCTGCAAAACGTCTGCTTCGAAAGCTGTTTGGGAGCCGACACTAGCACTGGCCTCTCTCAGTTCGATGTATCCTTATCTTTCTCTATTAATGACACAAGACTCTAGCACTAACTTCTTTAAAATTCGAGCTTCTTTCACGTTTGTTTTCCAATCGCCAAATAACAACTGCCTGCTAAACTCTTCCCTGCTAGTCAAATATGGCGAACAGCTGTTTATTCAGATCTATTTTCATTTGTTTCTATTGCCAACATAGTCGAACTATATCGTACCTTCTCGCTAGGTGTATATGGCAATGACGAACGCAATGCACTTAACGAACACATTTAACTGGACGTTAAAGGCATCTTCTAAGGCTCGGGACTGATAACCGCAGCATTTAAGTCCCTTAGATTTACAAGCATTTGAAAAATATATAATAAATGTATGTATACCGTAGCGTCTACAACATTTTGGCTGAGACATTATAAGTGAAGATATGCAGTTAAATTACACTTGCTGTCGATTCCTATTAAAGATTTCTCAAAATACCCCATCGATATCAATAATACATCTTACGAACGGATCTCGAACACTCCTTTCACAACACACCGCGTCAGCTTTCAACACAAAACCAAGGTACAGTAGCGTATATCATCACTTTCCTAGCCCCTTAATGGTACACTATGACAACATCTGTTATTACTACCGGAATGTGAACCTTTTGTATTCAAGAGACAAATTTTCACCCTGATTTCAAATGTTCAAATGTGAGCAATTCTAAGGGACCAGTATACGTTGGTTGTCAGTCCCTAATCTGACAAAGTACTTAAACTAACTTATGCTTAGGACAACACGCACACCCATGCCCGAGGGAGGACTCGAGCCTCCGACGCGAGCGGCCGCGCGATCTGTAACGTGATACTCCAGAACATACGGCCATTCCCGCGCGGCTACCACTCTGGTTTACAGGCAACGCTGTCCTCGCAGTGTAAAACTGTTTTATAATAAAACACAGTCTTGATTATAATAATTTATCTTTGTTAACACTTTTCGCCTTTTTGGAGCATCATCAGAATCGAGAAAATAAGTTTGGGGAAACTTTACAGGCTTAGTCTATGATGCACAGTGATAATAAGAAAACGAATTATTACTGACCTCATAATAAACGCTCTGCGTCCGTCTTCGTGCCAAAGCCTGACGCTGCAAATATTGTATTATTATAACTTGTAAAGTTTCCTCAAACTTATTTTCTAGACTCTGATGATGCCCCAAAAAAGGCGAAACGCGATAACAGAAATAAATTATTGCAACTAAGACT
The DNA here is from genome assembly GCA_026315105.1 of Locusta migratoria. Classification (NCBI taxonomy): domain Eukaryota; kingdom Metazoa; phylum Arthropoda; class Insecta; order Orthoptera; family Acrididae; genus Locusta; species Locusta migratoria. Next base: position 29,565,876 of record CM048744.1, read on the forward strand.
ATATTTTATTAGGTTGCTGTACCGGACGACATGATTGAGTGGAAGATATTTCACGATGAAACTGATTTGATGTAGCTGTCCAGCCGCGGTGGAGTGGCCGAGCGTTCCAAAGGGCCTATCTCGGGAGCGCGCCGCTGCTCGCCGTCGGAGGTTCGAGTCCTCACTTGGGCATGGGTGTATTTGCTGTCCTTAGCGTAAGTTAGTTGATGTAGTTTGAAAGCCTAGGGACTGAAGAGGAGATTAGTTAAGTCTCATAGAGTTACAAACATAGGAACATTTATTTGCAGCTGTCCACTGTGCTATTCCGTGCAAATGTTGCCTTCGTGAAACCACTGCTCCCTTGAGTCTACCGCCTAACTATTTGAATCTTGTTACCGGAATCACAGGCAAACGTACACACACACACACACACGTCTCCATTGTCGATTTAACTATTCCCTAACATCTCCTGATTTGCCTTATTAGCTTATTCCTTATTTTAGCTGAGCTTCGCCACAAAGCTTTTTTTCCCTCGAGATTCGATTCAGTAGGTCTTAATTAGCAATCTGATCTTCCCACCTTATAGCGACAATTCGTCTGTAGCACACCATTTATAAAACTATTTTCCTTTGTTCTTACAACTAATCGTTTGCGTTCCGCTCTGGGGCATATTTACAGTGAAACCAATTGTGTTCAACACAAATAATCGATGTTAACATGATGTTTTTCCTTTTTAGGGAGCATTTCTTTCAAATCGTAATATACCATTGGCGTCCTATTTTCCTCTGTCATCGTCAGTTATTTCACTCCAAACTTACTTAAATCTGCTACATCCAGCGTCATTTTTACTCATTTATTTCTCCGGTATCTTCTAAGAATATCTTTGCTCAGGTGACTGATCCTCGATGTCCTCAGGCACCTTCCGGGAAAAATGCTGTCTCTGCCTCTATTTTTTTTTATCCGCTACTCGGCGAACACTCGCACGGGCGTGTGTGTTTTACATTTCTGCGTTTTATATTTGTTCTTTATTCGTATTGTATTTATTGAGTTGGAGATTGGTAAGCTCGTTAGTTGCGGAAATTCTCTCCTCAGCAGTACACAACGAAATAGGGTGCTCCTCTGTTGACTACAACGGTACAAGGCGGCAGGCAGAAAAACTGCATTCCATCCATTCATTGGACTCGTCAACGTTTGAGGAGTGCAGCTTGATCGACGCTGAAGAACGTAGGTTTGTCTGAGATAACGTAAAACAAACCTGGCAAATAATCATGCTTCAGTCACGGTCTGCACGGCCACTACCGTCGGGGGTTCGAATTCCCCCTCGGGCATGGATATTTGTGCCGTCCTTAGTGTTAGCTAGTTCATAAGTATTTTGTAAGTTTAGGGTCTGATGACTCCGTGGTTAAGACCCATAAGCTATACAAACATTTGAAACAATCATGCAAGCGCCTAAAAATATCATTATTGCAGATTTTTTAAATCCCAGTAAAGTCCTTATCCATGTCCAAAGCGGACACTTCATTTACAGAACATGAGGAAAGTGTCTATGTAAAGTTTGGTATGGTGCGTGGCAAAGGTTGCTTTAACTAGAACGTAGACAAAATCTGCGGTTTTATTCCGATCTTGATGAAATTTTGCACACTTTACCTACAAAACAAGAGGAACATTACCGTCTACCCAAGATTTCTAACGATACAAGGCGGTGCATGCAATAAAGCTTGTCACGACTTGACCATGAAAGTTAAAGGAGTTACATAACTTTTCACAGATGGAGGACGCAATGGACGAGGAGGTGGAGTTCGATAGAAAGACGAGGAAATGATTGGCATTGAAAGGAGAAGTTGGAGATGGGCAGAGGGAGGGGCAGGAGATGAACAGAGAGAATGGAGATTAGTAGATGAACATGGAGATTAGTAGATGAACAGAGGGGGAGGAGAGCGGGAGAAGGGAAGGAGAGAGGGACTAACCGAAGATGATACATTAGTACGCCGCCGCCGCCGGGTTGTCAGCTACTAAATAATGTATAAAAAAACATGTTTCGTTGTTCGTGCATGTTTCAGGGAGATTCGAGGAAGTGAAAAATGCTTACTGCGTACAAGAGGAAATGAAAAGTAACAATAACGACTAATTTTCACATTATTTTATCTACGAATTAGTTAAGGTATTTCATGACATCCAAAATTTAAGATTGACCAAATCGATACACATATTTCAAAGGCTCACCTACAGTTGCGAATGGTTATTAAAGTTCTTCGAAGTCACGGTGCGTAGCGCTCCCAGCGAGTTTTGAGCCCGGCGAAAGTGCCGGAGAAGGAAGGTTTGGCAGGAATGCGAGGTAAACGGATGTTTGAGCGGCGGTGACTCCTGCTGTCTGAGGGAGGGGAGGGGGGACCGGTTTCTGAGCGCCTGTTTGCAGGGTGGCCAACTTACCGATTTGGTCGCTAGATCTAGCGATTTTTAATTCAGTCTAGCGACAAGATTGGTTTTAGCGAGTTTAAAAGCGTTTTAGCTAAAATCTGGATTTTTTGTTAATTTAATTTTTTTTATATATATATATAAGAAAGGCATTAAACTGTAAGTTTCAGTTGACAAACAATTGCACAATGATTAGATGTAACTTCTTTCATTCTTCGTTATCACCCACAAAATATCTGAGTTAGGCCAGATTCACACGGTAGACAGCGTCTCGTCAACTTCAAGCTGGGTCACGTGACGTCACAATTTTTTTCCCAAGCACTCAAGGAGCGTCGCTCACGCACTGGGCAACGTCATTTTGCCTGCCGGTCAGTATGCTTCGAAAGTTTGACGTTGAGGATGAAGATCACGTGGGTGATCAACTATTTTAGGTTGGCTGTTACGGATTTGTTTAGTTCGTGGGTACGAAGGTGGCTGATTTTCATTCACAGCCACGTTTCTTCGCCCTCACTGAGTTAGGTGACATTATAGCTCAACAAAGGGAAGATCCAGCATTATTAGAAATCATAGAGGCCTTAGAGAAAGAAGAACCGACTGAAGGAGAGTTTTAACTTATAAACGGGATTTTGTACAAGAGCAACTACGATCCACTGGGCCCCAAATTGCTACTGGTTGTTCTAGCTCATCTCCGACCAGCTATTCTCAAGGACTTCTCCAATATCCGGTCATTTGTGATTCGTGAAGACTCTAGACAGAATCAGACGCATGTGTTACTGGCACGGTCTCTACCGATCTGCCAAGCACTGTGTGAGTCACTGTAAGGTGAGCCAGAGACGGAAGCATGTGCCGCAGTTGCCTCCAGGTCATCTGGTACCAATTACACCTGCAGCAGCTCCATTCCACCGGATTGGAATCGATCTTTTGGGTAGGTTCTCGAAGTCGACTACCGGTAACCGATGGATAATAGTCTGCACTGATTATCTCACCCGCTACGCTGTCACCAAACCTGTGACGACTGCATAAGTTCCAGAGAACTTCTAGAGAATATATTATTTTGAAGCATGGTGCACCACGTATGATGATATTTGATCGAGGAAAAGTATTCATGTCAAAACTAGTATCAAAGGTAATGTCACGTTGTGACATTGTCCACAGAATAACTAATGCCTACCATCCTTAGACAAATGGTCTTACAGAACGTTTCAACGAGACGTTAGCAGAAATGCTGTCAATGTACGTCGATGTTGAGTAGAAGGATTGGGATACAATACTGCCAGTAGTGACATTTGCTTATAATAGAGCAAGGCAAGACACCACAGGCTTCCCGCAGTTTTTACTACTTCGTGGTCATGAAGCTGAGACGACAATGGATACGCTGTTCCCGTCCCGGTTAGTTCATCACTAGGGACGAAGAAGCAAGACAGCTGGCTTGCATACGGACACTGGACGCCCAGGAGAAGGACCGGCAGAGGTATAACGACAAGAACCGACCTGTTGTATACAGCCTAGGAAATCTGGTATGAATTTTTACCCCTGTGCGGAATGTTGTGCTATCAGAAAAGTTATTGAAGCGATACTTTGGTCCGAGTCATGTCAGACACCGCCTGTCAGACGTCACATACGAAGTCGAGGATTATGATCCGTCCGCAAAACGACAAAAAACGAAGGGACTCTGTATGAAGCCTTACCACGATCTCAAAGAACAGACAGAAGGAAAAGGCCACTTGTTCAAGGACTCTGAAGACCGTTATGATAATGATGAAGCCACGACAAGACGATCTGGCACCAGTCATCGTCACGGTGAGGAAGGCGTGCAGGCAGCATGGAAGGATTCTCCGGAACTGCCCCACAGGGGACCCATGACAAGATACAGGACATTGCAGCTAGCTCCAAACGGAACTTAGCAGCGGGTCCGTGTTCTTTCTGGAAGGGGAGCAATGCCGCGAGTCTTCCGACAGAATTGGTGGTGCAGTGGTTAGCGTCACAGAGCGCTGTGCTTGCGGTCCCAGTGAAAATCCCGCCACGGGCAGGAAGAAATTTATTTGTTTGTATTTAATATTTCTAGAATGTTCTACATGTTTATTATATTTGATGTACTTGTAAGTTCCAGAAAATTCTTTCTATCTATAAACAGTGGAGCACTCCAAACAGGAGTTAGTCTGTACTGAGTGTACGCTTGTGTTAGCAATAAACGTGTTCTAAGTGTAAAGTGTTGTGCTCTATTAACGACCAGCCTTCGAATTCCTCACCACCTGCAGTATTCAATGTGACAATGTGTACTCTATAGTCGCGGCGAAATAACCGCGCGCATTGAGGCGCCTTGCTGCGGTGTGCCCGGCCGTTCGCCGTCGGAGATTGGAGTCATCCCTCGGACATGGGTGTATGTGTGTCGTTCTTAGGATAAGTTAGTTTATGCAGTTTGTAAGTTTATGGACCGAGGACCACTGCAGTTAGGTCCCATAACTTTACAAACATTTCAACACTCTCTAGGAAAGCATTTTCTTAACGCCTATTCGTTTTGCTTGCCTCATGCGAATTTCTGCTCTCTTTTCTCGTTATCGAAGGCAACTGAAGTTATAATTAATGTTTCAACACAAAATTTAATGTTTGCCGTTCTCTTTGGTGAACAAATACAACCACTATTGCTTATTTGTAATCACTGCGTGCAAATGGTGCTTTAGTTTTGACGTCTGTCCAGGGGTAATGCAAGTGCATTTTTGACGGTGTTTGAAGTCACGTAGCCCACTATGTACCGCACCCCCTCCGTAATTTATGGAATGTCGGAAATCTAGCGACTTCCTAGAGATTTTTCATGTTCAAAGTAGGGACGATATAAGGCCTCAAGGTTGTCATCCTACCCGTCTGTGGCAAACCTCGGCAGTGGGGCGTGAGTTTGCGACACTTGTGAGAAGACGAAATGTGTTGATAGTTGTGAGAAATCCGGAACATCCAGGTAAAGGCACAGGCGGCATTCGAAGTCGCCACACTGGCCCATCCGCTGTCGCCATCGTACAAATGTTTCACTAATTATGAATGCAAATAACGCACCAGTTGTCAACAATAAAATTTATATGTCAGAACGACATGTTTCGCTACAACATTATCCCATTCTGTAAACTTGGTAAATGATATGAAACATCCTGGCAGATTAAAATTGTGTGCCGGAACCGGGACTCGAACCTGGCACCTTTGCCTTCCGCGGGCAAGGGCTCTACCACTTAGCTATCCCGACACGACTGACGATGCCGCCCCGCAACTTTACTTCCGCCAGTACCTCGTCTCCTACTTTCCAAACTTCACGGAAGTTCTCCTGCGAAACTTGCAAAACTAGCACTCCTGGAAGAAAGGATATGGTGGAGACATGGCTTAGCCACAGCCTAAGGGATGTTTCCAGCATGAAACTTTCACTCTGCAGCGGAGTGTGCGCTGATTTGAAACTTACTGGCGGAAGTAAAGTTGTGGGGCGGCATCGTGAGTCGTGTCGGGATAGCTAAGTCGGTAGAACGCTTGCACGCGAAAGGCAAAGGTTCTAGGTTCGAGTCCCGGTTCCGGCACACAATTTTAATCTGCCAGGAAGTTTCATATCAACGCACACTCTGCTGCAGAGTGAAGTTTCATTCTGGAAACATCCCTTAGGCTGTGTCTACGCCATGTCTCCACCATATCCTTTCTTCCAGGAGTGCTAGTCTTGCGTGTTTGTAGGAGAGCTTCTGTGAAGTTTGGAAAGTAGGAGGCGAGGTACTGGCGAAAGTAAAGTTGTGGGGCGGCATCGTGAGTCGTGTCGGGATAGCTCAGTTGCTAGAGCGCTTGCCCGCGAAAGGCAAAGGTCCGCGGTTAGAGTCCCGGTTCCGGCACACAATTTTAATCTGCCAGGAAGTTTCATATCAGCGCACACTAAGCTGCAGAGTGAAAGTTTCATTCTGGTAAATGATAGTTTGAAGATCGTATACTATGATGATTGTTGATAGGTTGATGATAGGTTGATTGTTATCCAATTTTGGAAAAAAAATGAGATCTTTTGTGCATTGAGGAAAGATTTCAGCAACGTGTTCAATGATAAGACAGAACTGTCTAAAAGCCATTACTGGGCACATCTTGAAGTGCATACGTACAGACGTGAAGTGCATACTGAGGTCTGCTTAACAGTCTGTTACTATCTGGCGGTTTTTCCACATAGTTACTGACTGTTAAACAGACCTCAGTATGCACTTCACCATCCTACAGAGATGTTCTGGCGGGAATTTTTTATGTATGACATGTGTCATGACAGCAATAGTTTTAAGGGGAATTGTTTAGTTTTTCTTTTTAATAAATTTTTTAACTGTTTGGATAGTGTATAGTGTTACTCATTTGTTATGTTTTATCAAAGCGTTGGATGGAATATTAATACGATTGTCTTTTTGTAGCCTTTGACTATGACGACATGTCGAAACGTAAAGTACATCTGTGATCAAGACAGTGAAAGTTATTTCAAGTTCATCAAAGTGGTCACCACGTCTCACAAATGTCTAATGCAGACAGCAAGGAATATTAGACAATTACAAAAGTTGGTATAAACACACAAAAGTTTACAGAACTGAGAAAAATAGATCGAAAATGTACCACACAAGGTACAGTTATTGTGATCACTTCCTGGTAAAATTTTGACTACTGGTATCTTCCACATAAAACGCACTTCATACATCCGTCTTGGAACAGACAGAAGGAGCTGTAGAAACCTGTTACAATACAACGCAAGTGCTACCAACACCATGAGACTTATAATTGGCGCGAAACCTTATGTTGATCGGAATTGTACCTATATCGAATTTGTACCATCTTACCCTATATAGTATTGGATTGAAAAAATTCCAGCAGTTGTCTTTTTATCTTTTCATTAATACACCGACTGGTTTCAGTAGTCCACTAGCACCGTTTTCAAGCCCCCATTATGTACCTGTGCTAGGTCATAGTAAATTGTCGTTTGATTCCTGTCATGAAACAGCACAAGGATTACGGAAACCGAAAATAACAGCCACTCCTTTTGAATGTACATATTGGAAACCTGAGGATGGGGCCAGTGAAGTAGCGAAACGGATCGCTACATCAATAAAGAGATAAAAACACAGCTGCTCGAATTTTTTAAATCTAATGGTGTTATAGTCGTCTCGCGAGAGATGCGAGTCAGCATCTCCGCGATAGCGCTGAGCTGGGGATTTTCCAGTCCGGCCAATTAGCGAGTGCGCCGTGAATATCCGGAATCCGATAAAACAGAAAATCTCCGACATCGCTGCAGGCGGGAAAGTGTCCTGCAACACGGGACCAACGACGAATTAAGAGAATCGTTCAGCGTAGGAGAAGTGCAGCCCCTCCGCAGATTACTGCTGATTTCAATGCTGGGCCATCAACAAGTCTGAGTGTGCCAACCTTTCAACGAAAAGTCATCTATACGGGCTTTCTAAGTAGAATGTCCACTCGTGCACCCGTGCTGACTGCAAGACACAAGGTTTTTCGCGTAGCCTGACTTCATCACCATCGACATTTGAGTGTTATTAACTGAAAATATGTTGCCTCTTCTGACGACCTCCGTTTCCAGTTGTATCGAGCGGATGGAAGTGTACGGCTATGGAGAGAAACTCATGACTCGACCCTGCAAGTCAGCAGGGGACTGTTGAAGCCGCAGGAGGCTCTGTAACGCTGTGGAGCGTGTGCAGTTGGCACCCCTGATACGCCTAGAAGCGACACGAGCGTACATGTCGCGTCTGATCATCCGCAACCAGCCGCGGTGGGACCATAGGCTTACTAAATAAAAACTAGACCGCTCTCTGGCGCTAGTGTCGCGTCCCCACACTGGACGTGACAGAAGCCGCCATTTGCAGGGTAATCGTGCATAAACATGTGCCGTTTTTAATTGTAACAGTGAGAACGGAAGCAAAGACGAAGACGGAAACAGTGTTACATTTCACAGATCAGTCATTACTTGTATACCGTGTAGTAGTTTCTGAACGTGACAGAAGCCGCCATTTGCAGGGTAATCGTGCATAAACATGTGCCGTTTTTAATTGTAACAGTGAGAACGGAAGCAAAGACGAAGACGGAAACAGAGTTACATTTCACAGATCAGTCATTACGTGTATACCGTGTAGTATTTTCATGAAGAAATAAGAAATCGTGAGCGTTTGTTTTTGTTTAGGTTTCCTCTTACAAATGATTCTTTAAAACTGAGAAACATTCTTTGGTGCATGTCAAGTACTTATACTTTATTTGCATACAAATTACTAAAAATATTAATTTGAGCTGAATAAATAACTAGGCGTATAAGATATAAGCATGATACGGAAGTAAGTCGAATAATTGTATTTAGATACTTAACAGGTGGTAATTGTACTTCGTAAATGGTCATTACTTGATCGAATGTTGCATACTCAACCACTTTGAGAAGTGCTATCTCTGTTAAAAAGTAATGTGCGAATGAAATGCGTATTTGAAATTTTGTGAGTTATTACAATTTTTCATACCGAAATTCGAGGAAGTTGAAAGAAAAATTCTATGTAATATGGGAAGGAATGTAGACAAAAATGTGATGTACAAAAATAAGCGTACAAAACTTAGAGTAGTGGGCGAAAAGTAAACAGGACCTCACAGAAAATTACGTGAATTAAAAAATAATCACACTCTCTGCTACTTTACAAATTTCATGGAATCATCTTATGCAAATATCTCGATGAAAAGTCGCTCCATCTTATCAGAAAAGAGTCTTAAATTCTTACATTTCGGTGTCTCTATGCAGACGTTATTTCGAATATTGGGAAACTTCATTAATTTAAGAATACTTATTAAACAGACTGCAATATTCAGTATTTTTTTTAAACAAACATGCGTTTATTTTGTGCTTTATTTTGATCTTGTTGTGTCTCATACACTTGAAATCACAACCCCAGTACTAGGATTCTTCCCTGCAAATGGCGGCGATCAGCTGCTTCAATTCGGGGACAGTTGCCTCGCTTCCCCGCTATGGCGTTCTAGGGGCGTGGGTGGGATGGCAGAGCGCTGTGAGGCGCTTGCTGCGGAGCGTGCGGATGCTCCCGGTCGGAGGTTCGAGTCATCCCTCGGGCAACGGTGTGTGTTTTGCCCTGAGCATAAGTTAGTTTAAGTAGTTTGAACTGTAGGGACTGACAGCCACAGTACTTATGTCTCGCAGATGTACAAACATTTGAACATTTTGAACTTGCTCCCATTGTGGCTCCAGAAACACACTTGTGAGTTTTAATAGCTCCGCTGGTCACCGACTTCCCGAGACGTGGGCAATACTCGGCATATGTCGGATGCACGGTGTCATATCCCTCCAGTACTACTTCCAGTGGCAGTTTGTGCTTCAGATGACTGCGGGTTGAGTCCAGATCTTGATAGTGGCGTCGTCCCCACCTTCCACTAGGCGCGTCGATTTTTCGACACCACCCCCTCACCCCTACGTCCAAAGAGACAATTTGGCGCACATCTGCGACGGCGCCGGGAAAAGCATCCCGGTTTGCCCCCCCCCCTTCCCCTTCAACCACCTTTTAGATATGTTTTCGTTAAAAGTAGGGATGGATCGAAACCTAATTTTCCCGAATCGAATCCGAATACCGAATCTGAAAGAAAATATGTGCTGAATTCCGAACCCGAACAGATTCTTCCGAATCTCGAACCCAAATAATCTGTCAACTAAAGTACATGTATTTAAAAAGAATTACTACTCTATCGCAGCCAGTGATGAATATGCCTTCTGGGATGTATCCCAAATGATAACATTACAGTAAAATTTAAGAAACTTTCATTTACATTTTTATTTTAAATCTATAGCAATTTTTAATAACTCTCTCCCCTTAAAAGAAATTATCATGAAACATTTTGAGATATATGTTGTTTAAATGTTCTATAAGATAAGAAACCATCTTCACTGTTTTATTTTGTTGAAATAAAAAAAATTCACAATGAAGTTCTAGAAAGGAAAGGATTACGTATTTTTTTCTTTTTTCAATGGGGAAGAGTCAAAAATAAAATCTGAGAAGATGAGTAGAGTATTTTGGAAGTTGGAAAAATATTCTTAAAAACAGGATGTTTAAAGGTTAATTTTATAGTGACATATCAGGCATTCCATGAGTAACGGTCAGGTTCGATTATAACTTTTTTTCCACATAATAAATAACTTTATTCCTGGTGAAGTTGCGCAATACTTAAGTTGTATTTCCTTCTTTGGATAGTGTATTAAAATTCAATTGTCTAAAATAAAAAGGGAATTAGACCTATCTCCTTTATTTATTTTATTTTTTCAATTTTTGCGAGCGCAAAAGTTAACTTTTAGCGCCAGTATTTGTATTTGCGCCTGCAAAACAAGCCTGTGTAGCATTGCCTATATTAGACGGGTTTCTTGTGGTGGTTCCTAGTGCCACTTTTCACAACTTCGATTTGTACTCGATTTAAACCGCAGGCGGTTGTTTGGACCCCAAAAACCGGAAAAAAGTGCATCTTACATTCGGGTAAATAGGGTAGATTTTCACAATAGCCACGCAACTGCGTAAGTTTCGTAGTGGTTTCACTTGAATAAATTCAAAGTGAGAACGTTTTGTTTTATGACATCACGTCTTTCAGTGGATCTACGGAAAATAAAGTAAATACGGAAAACGAAAACACATTGTTATGCAAAGTGAACTACAATATTCGTAACTGAAGGTTTCCATAGAACACTTTGAATTCGGGATTCGGCCACTATGCATCGATCTCGAATCCGAAGCCAGTGTGCTAGATTCGGCGTATAATGGGCGCGGCCGAACCACTAGTTAAAAGATCTGCAGAATGTCTTATCTCGGCTTGTTTGCACTTGTTTCATCTCGAACTAAGGCGTTGGCGCACCAAGCTTCTTCGTTTCACACTTTGTTCCAAGCTTAAAGCTGCGTAATTTGTTTCTGAGAGATACAGAATGTTTTTAATTTTTGTTTGATAATAAATAGCAAGAACGTACGAATATGCACATGAGTGTTAAAACACAGTAACTGATGACACGGTTAAGTGACTAACAAAATCAATCTGTTACGATGAAGAAACAAGCTACCTTTGGATCACGTGACACCTTAAGCAGCACCCCCTCATAACCTTACGCATGCACAAAGGCTGCTCTCCCCAACATGTTTTAAACAGTTAAATATTTGTTACAACAAAGAGTATAAATGTCATTTTCCCTCGAAATCGCGACACATTTGCTGAAACGTCCAAAGATATGTGGCAAGTAACAATACAAGAGCCATTGTTGTTCTCATATGTGTTGCTTGCAGTCGGTCTCGAACCTACTACCTTCGACAGCGCATAGCGATGCCACAAACCACACGGCTATTCTTGCTAGGTGCAGAGTAGTGACATCGTCATTATTCATATCGGAATTCCTGAAGGCTGTTACAGTTGATGTGTCTTAAATTTACAGTTATAAGATATTTAAGATTTCTGATGAATCTTCAATGCGCCAAAAGCAAATATGAAGGGCGGGTGTTGCCTTAATGGAGGATTTGCCGATGCGCAAGGCGAGGTGCGCAGTAGCTCCATTGTCTTTGCTTCGTGTGCAACCGCCAAAGCTCGAGTTGCCAGGAGCTGGCTCCAACACCCCCTGCCGCAGTAGTGCCCATATGCTGCCTCCAGGGGGTTCAGAAGAAAATTTGAACCTCAGCCGCGCATGCGCATTGCAACGCTCCTGCCACTGGTATACGTGCTGTCTCCGCGACGTAAAACGTTTCTTATCCGGTGAAGATACTTTGAATATGCATATAAAATGATCTGATAGAAAAACGAAACGAAGATGGTAGTTTAAAAACACTGACTACTTCAGACGTCAGACATGTCCATGCCACGTAGTGTTGCGGAACTTGTTGTTACTCGCAACGACCCTTCGCGATATTGGGCAAGTGTACCATTTTCTTTAGCTCTTCCGTGTAATAACCTTGACTTTGTTAGGTGGAGTCGCGGTAATGGTGAGATTTTAACCTGTGTCCCAGGCGGCCGTTAGGAGCGCAGTAAATGGTGGGTGGTGGGGGGGAGCACCGTGCAGCGGCGCCCCACTTCCGGCGGCTCTGGAGCGCGTCTCCGGCAAGTGGCGGAGTGGCTGCGCCCGTGTCGAAAGAGAGCCTACCAGTGTACAATATGTGTGTGAGTCACTGCGAGGCCCGCTGTGCGGAGTCCACGTCACAGCCCGTCTGCGAACGTGGGGCCGGCCCACCCGCCTGTCTACGTCACGACAGGATGTTGCACAACGCTGCACTGGCCCTTCTGCGCGCCCTTCAAGTCAGTGTCGACCCCCAAGCGAAACAGCGTATTACTATTGCAAAAACAGTTTCAAAGAAGACAGTGAAAGCGCTGAACGTGACGAGCATATATATATACTAGCTGTAAGCCCGGAGTTTCCCGGGTGTTTATTTATTCTACTCTCTCGTAGTCCACCTTCCATTCCCTCCCCTTTCTGCATCCATATCTTTCTCTCTCATCTCTCTGTTTGTTTCCTCCTTTCCCTCTCTCGGCAAAGTTTATTGCAAGGTACCTACAAACATTTATGTAACCAGTGATCTTTCTCTTTGTTTAAAGGCCATGTGAGCAAGATCGGAGCAAAACTATGCATTTTGTGAAATTCCGTAAGTTATGTACCCTCCACCATGCAGCGAACGAAATCTTATACAGACAGTGGCATTCCTCTGGTTTTTAAGGTCAAGTCTGCAAAATTTCATCAATATCGGAACAAAACTGTAGATTCGTATACAACAGAAACATAGGGTCACATTGAAAAACGCACTTTGTTATTCTGAAACTTTCCAGTTAAAAAAAGGATCTGTGAATTCGGTCGAGCCGTTTTCAAGTTATGGCGTGACCAAGGTATTTACGGATCCACTTTTATGTTGGAAGGTACCCTCCCCCATCCACCGTATGAAACTTTAGGTACACGGTGACCTTTCTCTTGTTTTTAAGGTCAAGGGTGCAAAATTTTGTTACGATAGGAATGAAACTGTGGATTTCGTCAGTCTGTAGAAAAAGTATCCTCCGCCATGCAGCTTAATTCTGTCCTATCGCAAAATACTTTCTTAGCTGACGTCTTCTACCTATAAACTACGTGCCGGCAAAATTTCAGCTTCATAGGTGCAGTAGTTTTAAGAGATTTTGTGTTTAGTCAGTGAGTGAGTGAGTGACCTTTCGCTTTTATAGATTTCTCATGACTTATGTCTCCTACAAAAACTTTATTTACCAGGTTCGTAGAGTGGAATAATAGGAAACTGACTGCGAAATGTGTTGTAAATGGAGTTGGTAGTAACGACGTAGTAAATTACAACCTCGTGCTTATTAGGGCGAATTTTCGTACATTTCATTGTCTTTGACGTCAGAGCACCTTAACAATATGTCGTAATACGACATTATTTCGAAGGTACATCCAGTGGTGTATATATCAAATGTCTGCAAAATACGTCGCCAGTAGAATTAGTGGGAAAGACGTAAAAAATCAAAACGTCATGTGTGAAGAGGCGGTTTTTCGTGAACCTAGTTGTTTATGACTTCATATCTCATATCTCCGTGTGTCGTACTATGATAAAATTTCGAACGTACGTTCGGTGGAAGGTGTATAAACTGTCTGTTACATTTCTTGCGAATAAAATTAACAGTGTACTAGCAATAAATTGTAACGTCATGTCAAATGCCTTAATTTTACTGCATGAACGCCGAAAAAGTAGTAAGCGACAAACTTTTTTCCTTTCATCATTTTGCGGAGGTTGTTAGCGAGAAAAATTTTCCTAAAGGTTTCAAATTATGTTTAAAGTTAAGGCTAAGGCTCTCCTTCTCAAATAGTGGACTGATAGTCACAGTATTATGTGCTGCAATATGGAGAAGCTTTCATTGTTTATGATGTCATATCTCCTGAACTATCAGACGTATCGCAAAATCCTTTCTTAGCTGACGTCTTCTACCTATAAACTATAAGCATGTCAAATTTCAGCTTCATAGATGAAGTAGTTTATGAGATATCGTGTTTAGTCAGTGAGTGAATGTGTCCTTTCGTTTTTATATAGATAGAGATATCCGCTGCCAGTTTTTAGACACATGCCACTTTGTTGTTGTGGTCTTCAGTCCGAGGGCTTGTTTGATGCAGCTCTCCACGCTACTCTATCCTGAGCAAGCCTCTTCATCTCCTCATAAGAACGGCAACCCACATCCATTTCAGTCTGCTTACTACATGCGTCTTCTTGGTCTTCCTCTGCGATTTTTACCCCACACACTTCCCTCCAACGTTAAATTCACAAATCCTTGATGTCTAAGAATGTGTCCTACCCATCGATCCCTTCTTTTAGTCAAGGTATACCACACATGCATTTGTTAGAAGTAAACGAAGTTGGTGGTTTTGAGTTATTACACATAAATGACATTATGACAATGCAAGAGACCTGTGACCATTGCAGACAGTGCAACAGGTCAACCTAACCTATATGTACACAGCAAAATATTATTCCACCTGATGATGAGGGTTTAAAACCTCGAAACCCGATGTGGGTACAATGAAGCAAAGTGCCTGGTAACAGAAATATCTTGTGTTTTAATCAATTACATAAACTATGTATAAATTGCTATGGTATTTGTACAATGAAGCATTTGAGACGTGTGATTTATCACACTAAATATATGGGTTTTATTCATTGTGATTCGAATTTCTTCCATTAGTTCATATTTGCGTTACAAATGTGGGTTTGGGGATCTGCAGAAAAAAAAAAGAAAGAAAGAAAGAAAAAGAGCAACAAACATTATAGAGTGTACAAGAGCTTAATGATACAAGGGTACGAAATCTAAAGATCGAATGTTTACACAATGATACGCCGAAAAGTGTGTACATTATACTGCTATATGTTTCGCAGCTTTGTAACCATGTTATTTCTGCATTCTTTTAGAAAAAATACAAAACCCACTGGTGACGGCGGGATTTCCGCCGGAACTAGTATGGGTATGTAAATAAATGAGTGGTTTGAATCAAGGCGGATGGACAAATCCATGTATATGGATTTTATTTATTGTGCTGATCTCCTTGTACAATGCGTTTCTCTCTTTTATGCCTTTGTAGAAAATACCCAAAAGATTCAGTACAGGTCAGATGTACACAACTCAGATTCAAAGCTAAAGTTACGCCCCTAGCAGAGAACCTTAAGGTCAACAATTGGAAGTTTATTAATCAAAAATAGAGGATGAGAGATGTCACTATCCTTTCTAAATAAGAGTCAAGTTAAATGAACTGAATAGCTTATTACAAATCTGCATGAAATTAAATACTTAACAATTGTACATGAGAAAGGAGTTACGTAAATTGGACATCTGAAATATTTGCTGATTGGCAAAGTTATTGCAAGGGGAATAAATTAATATGCAAAAGAAACTCTGGTATTATGGAAACACACTGACCTCTCTGTTCATATTTAGGAAATTAGTCGCATTGTCTGAGAACCAAGTCACTCTAAGGTGAGAGCATTTGCACAACAGATGTAACGTATTGCATGATCTTGTTACGTTCTACCTGATTTCAAGTATTTGGATTTTTAGAAAAGAGTTGCTGTTCTAACGACGCATTGAAGTCACCGGTGTTTTATATTTAGACTGTTTTTTGGACGACGTACTTACATGCCGTATATTATTGCTTTCAATCTCGCCCATTTCATTCATCAGTGTATTTTTTGTTTAATTTTGAACTCAAAACAAAGATGTAGCATATCGGATTTTAGTGTAGGAAAAAGGAGGTTGTCCTGGCCGTAGAATTGGAGACTAACTCATATTATAATTTGATTTTCATTTCAAGCAAACCAATTTTTTGCTCGTTTTGCTTCCATTGCTTTATAATTGTTTCTGTAATGGTTTATATTGCCAGAATTTAATATGATCTGCATATTGTAACGCTACTAGTTTCCTAATTCCCAAAGTTATCGCCGATATACATATATGCTCAATTAAACATTAATACTGTGTGTATGGTACAAGATTTTAGTGCAGAAAATGAGGTTACAAAATCGACTTGCAAAACTCGTGCTAGCAAATCGATGTAATTGATTATTGAATTCTGATGGTCTCGATGTCTAGAAGTTGATTCTCGCTGTAATGAGGTATTCCAGGATTTATAGCAACTGGTAATGAAATGCCATCAAACGAGTTAATTTTTTTCACTGTAAAATTTTATTCACTTCGTAGCACAAATATAATAATTTGCCATCTTGAGCAAAACACATATGTAAAGAAAACTGTAATATCTTCGTAGTTAGTGCTTTGATCAGGTACGTCTGTTTACTAAAGACAGTCTTCACGTCCTCCCAACACAACAACACACTAGCAACTGGTGCTGTGCCAGTTCGGCAAATTTCTATTATAAGATCGTCAAAAACAGTCCTATCATCTTTGGATTTTTCACTAAACTAACACATATAATTACAAAATAAAATCATGAAATTATAAAATAAACAATGAATATTCAAATAAACTTTATTACATGATAAGATAAAGTTATAAACAAGCAGTGACGTGAAATGTGTGTGAAAATTATCTATTTGGCAAATCGTCAAAATTTTACAGTTGAGTTATGAAAGAGTGAATATATAAAATTACGTGTCTAATGTTCCAAAACAATAATGAAAGCAGTATGCATCCACCCTAAGTGTTGGAGAAATAATAGGTTCGGTTTTGACAATTTCAATTTGTCTGCTCAGATCACATAAAGTATGTAACATCATGATTACTTTCGTATTTTACATCTGCTTTTGTAATTTATTCTGTCTTTAAAGTTCCTAAGAATTACGTAAGCAATGTTCAGAGTTACTTTCTAGATCGAAACATAGTGTCTGTAAAACTGTCTACAACTTCACAGTAAAGATAAAGTTAGAATGTCTCTTTATAAAGTAACTAGCTTAACGCCCGCTGCTTCGCATGCGTAGGCTGGTTGGTCTGCACCACTTGTTTCTCCCTCTTAATATAAATTTTTCGTAGGTACAGCTTAAGTACTATCATAATGAAATGTTGTGACGCGACTTGTAGCCTCGGCAGAATGGCCGCGCGTATTGAGGTGCCATGCTGCGGTGCGCGCTGCTGTTCGCCGTCGGGGGTTCGATTCGCCCCTCGGACATGGATGTTTGTGTTGTCCTTAGCATAAGTTAGTCTAAGTTAGTTTGTAAGCCTTAGGGACTGATGACCCCGTAGTTAAGTCTCTTAAGATTTACAAACATTTGAACATTTGAGTTTACTACTTGTAACTTGTAGCTTAAAATTTGAGTTAACAGAAACATATTTTTGAAAATCGATCTCTTCCGTCTTTATTTGACCCCCTTATTGGTTGAATTTCAAAAAATGCCGAAACACATGTCTTTTAAATTCGAACCCTAAATTAAAATCCGAAATTTTGTAGTTTTAGCTTCAAAATTGCCTAAATAGCAACGTATTTTCAAAAAACGTTTCATCCCCTATTTCACCCCCTTAAGGACGGAATATCGAAAAATCGTTTTTTAATTGACGCCTATAGAGTATGATCAACACCCTCATCAAATTTCAAGTTTCTGTCTTCAGTGGTTTTGGCTAGGCAATGATGAGTCACTCAATCAGTCAGTTAGTCACTCGGGACATTGCCTTTTATACAGTATATAGAGATAATATACAAAAAATATAAAAATAGCTAATTCATCACATTTTAATATGGTATTAAACAGTTCAGTTAGCAGTTGAGATCTTATGGGATGTTATAAAATACACATGTTTGTGTATTTAATCAGTACGGTATTATTATTCCCCCCCCCCCCCCCCCCCCCCCGGTATGGCTTCCTGTTTTTTGCATTATACTGTGCAGTACTATGGCAAACAGAACCGCTGAGCCCCCTGTCAGGTTATAGGCCACGTAATCCCGCGCATCTTTTCATAAAGGCCGTCGGCCTGACAGCAGGTCCCTGTGGGCTGGTGCTGCCTGCCTTGTAAGGTCGCTCGCGTCGTGCAACAGGCGCCCGCGTGTTGCAACGGCGCGGCTAACGAGGGCGTCGGCGGCGGCGCTTTCCACCGGCGCGGATGCCGCCCTCCCGGGATATTTCACGAGGGGACTTGCAAACTAGCGGGTTACGTGCGGGGCAAAAACCAGTTGACTCACTCGACATCCACGTTGCACTGGCGACGGCTGCTCTACGTGTGAGTTCGGGGGTAGTAACACTGGCTTTTCAGAAAACGTCGGTGCTTTTCCCTGAGTCATGAGCACGTGGCCTTCGCCAATGATGAGCCTTTCGTTTGGTCTGTAATGCGGCTTATCAGCACGTAAGTGGCCAGCACTAACATCTGCTCTCAGCAAGTAGCCTTACGGTCTTTGGTGGGAAGAATGGTCGTCGGGAGACTTTCCTATGAGGTTTAACTTTTTTTATTTTATGGTCTCCTCATTTCATATTTTCGGGGGAAAAACAAGTATACTAACGCTTTTAAAAGTAAGCTTATTGTAAACTAACCTATATCCGGATTCTGCATCTACACACATACTCCACAATCCATCCAAAGATGCGTAGCAGAGGGTACTCAGCACCACTACTAGTTACTTGCTTTCCTGTTCCACTCACATATATAACGAGGGAAAACAAATACTTGTATGCATGCGTACGATCCCTAATATGTCTGGTCTTATCTTTGTGGTCTTTACCCGAAATGTAAGTTGGCAGCAGTAGAATCATTCTTCAGTCCGCCTCAAATTCAGACTCTCAACAGTGCTTCTTGAAAAAAACGTCGCCTTCCCTCCTGCGACTCCCAGTTGAGTTGCCGAAGCATTTCGGTAACACTCGCTCAATGATCGAACCTACCAGTTACAAACCTAGCCGCCCGCCTCTGAACTGCCTCTATGTCCTGTAAACCGATCTGGTGGGGATCCCAAACACTTGAGCAGTACTCAAGACGGGGTGATACAAGCGTTTAATATGCGGTCTCCTTTACAGACGAATCACACCTCCCCAAAATCCTACCAATAAACCGAAGTCGCCCATTCGCCTTCCCCATGACTATCCTTGTATTCTCGTTCCATTTCAAATCGCCGTGCAGCGTTACGCCTAGATGTTTATTTGACCCGACTCTGTCTAGCAGCATGCTACTAATGCTGTTTTCGAACATTACCGATTGTTTCGAACATTACGGATTTTCCACAAAATCAAATCTTTGTAAAGTTATGGGACCTAATTAAGACGCCATCGGTCCCTAAACTTACAAACTACTTAAACTAACTTTTCCTGAGAACAACACAGATACCCATGCACGACAGAGAACTCGAACCTCCGACAGCGAACAGCCGAGCGCACGGCTATTCCACATCCACCATTTTTCTACATTTAGCACTAGTTGCCATTCCTCCAAGTCATCGTGCATCCTACTACAATGACGACACCTTCCTGTACACCACAGCATCATCAGCAAACAGCCGCATATTGCAACTCACTCTGTCCGTCAGATAATTTATATAGATATAAAATATTAGCGGTCCTGCCACACTTCCCTGGGCACCCCTGACGATACACTAGTCTCTGATGAGCACTCACCATCGACGACAACTTACTGGTTTCTTCTACTTAAGTTAACTTCGAGCCACTCACACATCTGGGTACCTATTACATAAGCTCGTACCTTCGTTAGCAGTCTATAGTGCGGTACCGTGTCAAATGCCTTTCAATAATCGAGAAACATGCAGTTTGCCTGTTGCCTTCATCCATAACACGCAAGATGTCATGAGAGAAATGGAAAAGCTGGGTTTCGCACGATCGATGCTTCCTAAAGCCGTGCTGATGCTTTGACAGAAGCTTTTCTGTCTCAAGGAAATTTACTACATTAGAACTGAGAATATGCTCAAGAATTCTACTGGAAAATGAGGTTAATGATATAGGTCTGTAATTTAGTTCGTCCGTTCTTTTTCCTTTCTTATACAAGGGAGTTACCTGAGCCTTCTTCCAGTCGCTTGGAACTTTGTGCTGGATAAAAGATTCGCGGTAAGCAAGTGGCCAGAACCGGACTGGTACCCCATCTGGAACTGGCGACGTGTTTGTTTTCAACTCTCTCAAGTGCTCCTCTACACTAGCTATGCCTATTACTATGTTCTCCATTTGGGAATTAGTGTGACCATTAAATCTGATGGCCTATCCTTTACTAGACGTAATTAATATTTGATTGAACGTTAATTTTTATGAAATTATTTATATTACAATTTTCTTTTTCATATCCACTTTTGCATATTAGCGAGTTGTGTAACTGACAGAAAGTGCAAAATGGCTAAGCAGGTTTGACTACACGACAAATGAAGTTCTATTGAAGAATGTACAGTAAATCAAAATAGATACAGCCATCAAGAAAATAAAATAAAGGCATTTGGATAAAACAGTTCTATGAATATCAAGAATCAGATGGAAGAAGGGAAAAATGAAAGGTGGAAAGAATATGTAGAGGGACTGTCCAAAGTGTATGAATATGGAGTCAATTTTGTAGAAATGGAAGAGGAAGTAGATGAAGACGAGGTATGAGATACTATGCTGAGAGAAGAATTAGACAAAGCACTGAGAAGACCTAGTCGAAATAAGTATACGACATGCCCTCAGAGCTACTGAAGTCCTTAGAAGATCCAGACGTGACAAAACTATTCCACCTGGTATGAGTCAGGCGATATTCTCAGACTTCAAGAAAAAAAAAGTAATAATCACAATGTCAAAGAAATCAGGTGGAGATACATGTGCAAATTACAAACTGTACGTGATGGGTAAAAGAAACAAACTATTTATGGAGATATTTCTGTGTGAGCCCCCATAGAGAAATATCTCAGAACGAACATTAATCCTGATGGTGGCACTGCTGCCTCAACACAGGTGCTGTCCTCGCAAAGTGCACGACCTTTACAATGCAGCGACAATTCATAACATGTAGCCTTCATTAGAATAGATGATTACGAAATAGCCGATATCTGAATTCAGTTTTAAGACCAGACGGTAATTTTGCCCCACAAAGGCGTGTACAAACTTGACTTCGCGGTCTCTTGCAGACATGGCTGGATTCCGACATGATCACAGTTGCACCAATCAAGTTCGTGCTCTTAGAACACACATGGAAGAAGGTTTTCAAAGAGAACTAAAAACAGCCGTTTTCATCGACTTGACTTGGACGCATGACACTGTTTGGAGACAAGGACATATCTACAAACTATTGCAAGTTGTTCAAAGTAGAGGATAGAGGCCGTCAAACGCGGCCTGGCTCCCGCTCGTTCCCGCCAGCGAGAACGGCTAGCGAGACCGCCGTACCCGGGAGCCGGCCGTGCCGATAATGCAGTCTCGGGAGCGAGAAGACTCGGTACTCCCGGCTGGCATGTAGAACAGCCGACAGCAGTGCGCATGCGCACGGCCAGCCCTCCTCACGGCGCCGTTAAATATTGCGCCCGTCCGCAGTCCGCACACGTGGACAGTGCGTTCTCACTGCCGGCCGGCCCGAGCCGAGACGAAAAAGAGGGGGGAAAACAACTTTTTCGATTTTCAAGTTGTAAGAAATTTTGACGGTATATAAGACCACATCGCATCGTTTTATCAACTTATTTTTTCCTTACCAGCTTTGCCTTGCCTGTGAAAAAATAAAAAGTCTACTTTTCATTCCGCACGAGTTTCCAGTTTCGTAAAGCTCCTCACTCGATTTTGATGAAAGTATTCGGTTAAAAAATCTGATTTTTGGACACAGGGTAGTACAACATCTTAGCTTTCCAATAAAACATTCACCTTTTAGAAATTCGTAACAATCGTTTTCAAATGATACTTCTTGTCAGGTATGCGCACTTGATTTACAAATCGTGTATTGAAAAAGTTTGATAGCGGGCAGCTTACTGTACTATTCATTTAAGGCCATACATTACAGTGAGTGAAATTGAGCTAGAAGAACAGAAAAGTTTTTGAAATGGTAGTCGCACTGATATCTACCTACTTTCACAAGTAATTGTGAGTTATCTGAGCGGCATCATGCCGCGTCCGCAAGCCTACGAACTCGGCGTGTGTTAAGCGTGGCGTAAAGCACTGCAGCGCCGAAAAAAATATTTGCTGGCCACGTATGTTGGTCCCTCGTGCTGTGTTAATAATTCATAACCAGAAAATAGCTATACCCTAATTTTTCTTGGGTGGCAACCGATTACAATGGACAATGATCTGCTATGGTTTTATGTTAAGGTAATACTTCAATTAAGAGGTATACAAGTAGTTTGTTGTCCACATTGTACAGTTGATGGAATACATATTTCGTGTTTCAAACTACAAGAGAAGACACAATTAATGCAAACTGCGAATTTGCTGTTGATTGACTGAAATAAAATTTCTGAAATTCTACTCAATGACTTTCTAGTTGAGGATAATAAACGGAAGAAATCCAAAAAATATACTTACATTTATTGATGCATCTACACCTAAGATTACACTATTTAGCCTTCTCTTAAGCCGGCCGCGGTGGCCGAGGGGACTGCGGTGCGCCAGTCACAGCTGCATGGCCGCTACGGCCGGGAGTTCGAATCCCCCCTCGGGCATGGATATTTGTGTCGTCATTAGTATAAGGTAGTTCATAAGTAGTTTGTAAGTTTAGGGACTGATGACCCCGCCGTTAAGTCCCTTAAGCTTAACAAACATTTGAACATTCTCTACATTTTCGCTTTTGTAACTCCCAGAAAATGTTCTACCATAAGGTGAAACAATTTGTATACAGTGTCTCACATAAAAGCGCTATCCCTCAGACCGAGACTAAAGTAGGAGTACATAACAGTAAAATTAAAGACATTTAGTTACCTCCTGATAAGGGATGCTGCAACTTATGGCCATGGGGGGTACGTCAGGTGTGCCAGATTTATGTGGTACACGCTGTACTATCTTTCAGCTCATCTCTACTTTCAAAAAACTCTATACGGTTCTCAGAATTTTTATTTATTTTGTTAGGAATCTGTCTGATGGGAACTGCTTTTCTAAGAACATTTCCTGAATCTCACAATTTGCCTTGTCTCCTTGGTACTTTCATATCGATTTTTATATCTTTAAATGAAAGGAAAACACGCAGATTTAGTTTAGCCTCAGACACTGCAGATCATTAAAGGATGAGAAGCAGGTGTCATTTGTTTCATGTTGTGATTTGTTTTTTCGTTCTTAGTGGGCTTGTGGTCAGCAACAAGGGATCGTCACCCACCGTCAGTGGAAGATCGAAGGAAACACAGGTGTGACCAGTACTTGTTCACTGCCATCTACTTTGAGCCAGCTAACTGTTAATTGATTTTGTAATTTTATTACTATTGTAGTGACTCATAGAATTATAAACACATTAGAAATATGTGGTACGGACCCATCCCATTAATTTCGACAAACATTTAGAAGAGTTTTTCCTTGTGTGAAAAACTAAACATTTCTTTTTTTTTAATTCATATTACAGAATTAATAGTAATAGAAGAAAACTAAACATATTATCATAAGTATAATTGGAAAAAAATCATGCAGAGAAGCTTCAGCTGAAAACAGGCTGGAGACTTGTGATACTTGTGCTGCAAAAGCAACACCATACCCCAATCGGTTCGTGCCGGCGCTGACTCGCGCCGGGAATATTAAAGATATCGAATGTTAAAGGAAGGAAATACTCTCCTAAAGGTTAGTCTATATGGATGGAATGCGTGCATTACCACCTATTTCTTATGTTCATAAAATTCGACGGTTCACTACAGTGTGAGAACAATAGTAATAAAACTAGGCGGCCTGTGCAAATACTTTGCAGCATTAGTGGCCAGTCATGTGAAATGGAAATAAGTAAAATTAAATATTTATTATAGATAGTAAGAGTATACAGAATATTACATAAGCTTGTGTTTTCTTAAATTCATATCAAAACACTTATTTAAAATCAATTATAATTATAAAATAGTTTCTTTTAATATATAAGAAAGATAGAGGACACGTGCGAATACTTCGCACCGTTAGTGGAATGACTAAAACGTTGGGATGACATGGAAGTAAAGTTGAATGTTCACGCATAGCTTTCTTCAGAATCAATCCGTACAAGTGTTTAAAAGCACATATGAAAGATCTTGATCCGTTGAGTGTTGTTAGGTCAAAGAGAACTGTGTACTTTATTTAGAACCGAAGATATCCTAAAACAAACCGATTAAAATATTCAATGCAAGGACAGAAGTATTCCGCGTTTGAATGAAAGTAAAGGAAGGAGAGACTTAGGTTAATTATGATACTTGATGACAAATCTGCGATAAATACCTTCCGTTTAAAGCGAAAATGAAGAAACTGGGTCGGATAGAACGGCCTGACCGAATGACTTTAGTTTACAGCCAGGACATCCCCATAAGAAATATACAGAAGGAAATCCCGTTTGAGTGTAGACAAAGTGGATGAATACCTTTAGTTTTACACAAAAAAATGAAGGAAATCAGCCGGGTAGTTTAGTCTGTCCGACTAACTTTAGTTTTCGTAGATTCTTTTAATATATAATATAATAAAATCAATGAACTGTTAGCTGGATTCTTGAAGTGGCCAGCAATCGATCTTCTGCCGACAGTGGATTGGGATTCCTTATATCTGGGGACAAGCTCTCCCCTTCCCTAGGAAAAAAAAAGAAAAGTGACAGACGCTTCTCATCCTTTACTGACCTGTCCTGTAGTGTCTGAGGCTAAAGTAAACCAGCGTATGTTAAAAATTCGAAAGTACCATCTTGCAGACAAAGAAAATTGTCTTCAAATGATACAGCAAAATGTTCGTAGAAACGTTGTTCGTCTCAGGCAGGTTACTAAAAGCAACTCAGTTCATTCTTACTTTCATCTCAGACGTGAAAGTACCGCATTTATGTTGGACACACTGTATACAATTATTTTCACCCTGTGGGAACACATTTTCCGAAAGCTACAAAAGCGAAAAGATATATATTGTGTCTTAGGAGTAGATGCATCAATAAATATAAATATCTTTTGACTTTCTCGTTCATCTGCAACTAGAAAGCCGTTAACTGTAATGTCACAAAATTTTATTTCAGTCCATTAAGAGCAAAGTCGCAGTCTACATTACTTTGTTCTCTTCTAGTTCCAAACACGAAATATGTATTCCATGAATTGTATTATCTGGAAGAAAACAGATGTATGCCTCTCAAAGTCAAGTATGATCTGCTGTAAAACCGTAGCAGATAGTTGTCCATTGTAATCGGTTGCCACCCAAGAAAAATTAGTTCATTATTGTTCTCTGATTATGGATCTTTAACTCATCACGAGGGACCGACAAACGTAGCCAGCAATTCAGATTTTTCAGCACTGCAGTGCTTCACGCTACGCTCAACACAGGCTGAGTTCGCAGACTTGTGATCGCGGCCCGAGGGCGCTCAGATAACTCGCAATTACTTGTGAAAGAAGGCAGATATCAGTGTGATACCATTTCAAAAACTTTTTTGTTCTTTTAGCTCCATTTCACTCGCTGTAATATATGGTCTAAAAATCATAGAACAGTAACCAGCCCGCTATCTAACTTTTTCAATACACGATTTGTAAATCAAGTGCATACACTTGAGAAATAGCTGTCATTTGAAAACGACTGTTAGGAATTACGAAAAGGTGAATGTCTTATATGAAAGCTAAGATGGTTTACTATAATGTGTCCAAAAATCAGATTTTTTAAACGCATACTTTCATCAAAATCGAGTGAGAAGCGTTACGGAACTAATAACTCGTGCGGAATGAAAATTAGCCTTTTTATTTTTTCACAGGCAAGGCAAAGCTAGTAAGGAAAAACTAATTTCATAAAACGATGTAGCGTGATCGTGTATACCATCAACAAGTTTTACAACGAGAAAATCGAGAAAGTGTATTTTCCCCCTTTTTTCGTCTCGGTCCGGCGCATTGTGTGAACACGCAGCCGGCGGCGTGCGCCGACTAGGCTGAGGCGGCTCAGCCAAGCTCAGCTCGTCCCGGCGAGCGCGACGTGAACCCGGGAGTATCGGGATTCGTCCTGCCCGAAACATCTGGCTCTTGCGAGTGTGACGTCATCTCTCCCCCTCTACCAACCCTTTACCCGCCGTCAGCCGTCGAGAGCGAGGCGCGAGCGCTGCGAGAACCGAGCGGGAGTGGCGGCCGTTTTGACCGGCTCTAGTAGAGAAACCGTGTACCTAATACCTAGTATGCTTAGTGAAAGACAATTCGAAGTCTTCCTTCGCAGCACTAAAAGCCACAAACGAAAAGTAAATAACGGTCTACAACAGGAATGTGTTCTAGCACCAGTGCTCTTCAGTTTGTATATACATGATATACCAACAACACCATCAACTTATTTAATGCATGCTGACGACATCGTACTGGTAGCACAAAGTACTAACTTGGCGAACGAATTGTTAGATAGGATCTCAAGACGTCAATTTTCTCTAAAACCTGGTGATTGATCGCCAGCACTACACTGAAGTCTCTTGTTTCCATCTAGTGAATCACGCTACAAACTACAAAGCAAGATTACTGTTCAATGGACAAAAGCTGAGGTAATATCCTGTTGCAAAATATCTTCGAGACACTTTAGATAGCGCCCTGAGCTACAGATGCCACATTACTAAGCTTTCCCACAAAGTCGCCGCAAGAAACAACATGTTGCGTACGCTCAGTGGTGCAGCCTCTGCTGACTGTTTGCGCTTATCTGCCATCAGTCTTGTCTACTCGGCTGCTGAGCACTGTGCACCCGTCTGGTTTGAAAGCGCACATGTGAAGGAGTTAAACACGAAGTGCAATGATGCAATGCGTATCATTACTGGTACCACCAAGTCAACTCCATGTCATTGGTTATCTATGCTGGGTAACATCCCTCCACCTCACTTGAGGGAGCAAGCTGTAGTAAGAAAAGGTAAGAAAATCTTTGCATCACCCTGTCTGCCATTGCACCAATAATTCTGCCATCCATTACAGCAGCGACTACAATCAAAAAGACCAGTAAGTGTCACTGCTGGGAAAGTCATTGCTGATGGATTTAAGCAAAATGAAAGCTGGAGGCATGAGTGTTTAACAAAAACATTGGGAACAAGTACCCACCGAAGAAGGCAAATGGTTTTGACCTATCTACCGAGGAAATTGTGGTGTCGCATCAACAGGCTGAGAACTGGACGTGTTTGCTGCAATTACTTCAGGCACAAGTAGGACTGGATAAGTTCACCGTTGTGCGAGTGTAACCTGGAAAGACAGACGATTGAACATCTTGTCCAACGCTGTCCTCTTCGTTCGTACTGTGGCCTACCTGACGATTTGTTCGCTCTCACACCCGGTTTAACTGAATGGTTGACAAGAACGGACTTTAAAGTTTGATTTTACCTTGTTATGTATAATTGTATATTGTATAAAATTACCATACGATTAAATAAATGGCTTTACGAGAGAACTTTATTTGTAATCCATCACAAAACTTTGATTTTTAAGTATTGTTTAATCTCTGTTTATGTACTTATGATCTCTTTTATATCCTTTGCAGGTGAGAAGAAACACGGCTTCCTTGCGCGGCTGTCAGGTAACGTGCAATGCTTATTCCGGTAATTTGCTTTGATGCTTGGCCTCAAGTGCAGAATTGGTAACCAGCCTAGATCACAGAATAGGGAGCATACGGAAGGGACAGCTGGGGCGTCGCCTTTGATCTGTATTTGGCAAAGCGTTGCGCTCGACGCCATATTGAAATATAGTAATCGCGGAACTAGAGCCACTTAGTACTTACGAACTGGAGCTAATCTCACCGACTTTTACGAAAGAAACCGGCTTTTCATTACGCTCTCCTCTATTTTGCGCCCTGATCTTGTACCTAATTGTAATCCAACTAAAAAAAAAGTAAGCCTATCATATTTTACTTATGGCAATGAATAGCATTGAAATATTGTAACACACTAATTTATTGCGGTAGTATACAGAGACTGATGATCCCGCAGTTAAGCTTTACAAACATTTGAACGGTGCTAAAGAATAACAGCACAGTACACATACAGTTGACTTGACAAACCTGAATCTACAGACCCTCAGACTCGTCCCCCCTGCCGGCCGCTGTGGCCGAGGGGACTGAGGCGCTTCAGTCAAACTGCACGGCCAATACGGTGGGGGGTTCGAATTCCCCCTCGGAAACCGCCTGCCACATCGGGGGTTGGACCACTTGCACGGAGTAATACGAGGCGCGTCCAGAAAGTAAATCCCGTTTGGTTATATAAAACGAACGGGTACATATGCAGAAAAGATATTGATTGTACAAAAATCTACAATTGTTAAACTACTTTTGTACATAGCTTCCGAAATTTTGTAGGCAATTGTCATACCGTGGCACAAAGTTTTGTGTGCCTTTTTTTATAGAATGTTGCCGCCTGTGTATTCAACCAAGTGGTAACATGTTCTTTCGGCTCGTCATCATCGTTGAAATGTTGTCCACCAAGGACAGATTTTAGGTGTAAGAAGAGGATTACTGTCAAAATATTTTTTTCTCACGATAATGCCTGACCTCACACTCCGATTGTGACCAAACAATTCTTACGGAAATTTCAATGGGACCTGTTTCTTCATCCTCCATACAGCTCGGACCTCTCTCCTAGCGACTTTCATCTCTTCTTACACCTAAAATCTGTCCTTGGTGATCAACACTTCAACGATGATAAAGAGCTGTTACGACATGGTTGAATACACAGGCGGCAACCTTCTGTGAAGGATGAATGCAAAAACTTGTGGCACGCTATGACAAGTGCCTACAAAATTTCGGCAGTTTAGTTTAAGAGTAGTAGAATTTTGTGCAATAAAAATTTCTTCTGCATCTGTGTACAATTTCATTTTATTACAAAACGGAACTTACTTTCTGGACGCGCCTCGCATTTGCACGGAGGCCGGGCCTCTGCCCGCGCTAACCGGCTATTCGCAGGCGCGGGCGCACTAACAAGTCCAGCAGTTCAGCACAGCCGCTCCTGCGAGCTGGCTGGCGCTCACAGCACGCCACTAAGCGACTGGGTATCTCTTCAGGGTGGCTCATTAACGTGATTCTTGAGATTATGAGATCTGAGGGCAGCCATGTACCAGACATCTTACAATTGCAGCCTCATAATAATTGGCGTTTTGAGGCGGAATTTAAACTGATCAATATGTATCACTTCATTTAAACATTAAACATAAAAACACTGTATGTCAATGAATAGTATTTATTTTCCATTCCACTAAAAGAACAATAATACCACTTTTCCGGTAATGCTAATTCGAAGACGATCTCTTAATTTGAAATCTGTCAGTAAGCTTCTGTTGAGGAATATCGTTCTCTTCGTTTGTAAAACAGTCTAAATATCGACATAATGGTAGCTCCAAAATTACACTGAGGAAACAGAATTCTACGAGACTAATTTTGCTATGAAACTAATCACACAAACTTCAGACTGTAGGTGTATAAGTAGACACGTCTCCACACTGTCAACATAACTCTGAAATCAATGAAACTACACAAAATTTTGCTAGCTGCCGAGCAGTATAGTAACTTGATCTAACTACAGGTTTATTCGTTGAGTCTTCCTCTTGTAAACAAACATTATTTTCATACTGAAAATATTTGGAAAGTCATTGAGTCACTTATGATGTCTTTCTTCAGTCACACTTCTTAAAACCGTTTTATTTAGAACACTAAGCATAGAACAAACATGTTATGCACCCTGGACAAATATGTTGATGTGCCTAACCGGACCATCATGATACTTTCATCGCTTTAAAAACCGCTGCTCTCGATTTTACGTAAACACTCCACCCTAAAGCTTCTATTAAAGAAAAAAATTTGACTATTTTACATATTTGGAGAGTTTACTCCTGGATTCAAAACGAAATAAAAATGTTTCTAAGAAATGTTTCAAATACGGACTGTGTACGGGACTGTGGCACACCGAATAAAGCCGAAGATAATTTCTGATTTCTGTCACCATCAAACAGAAAATATTTTTATTCCGAACTTGGCGTAAACTGTAACAGGGAGAACCAAATTGCAGGATTTCCAGGAAAACTGAAGCGAAATAGTAGGCAGCCAGTTGTTGCACATCAATTACTTTGCCAGTTAATTGTGTAAATATAAATTAGGGAATATACTGAACTTCTGTTCAGTACACTCAAAAAGTTCTAAGGAAATAGACAAAGCCTCACAATCAGATATCCGCACCACTGCTCCTTCTGCAGAACTCTAGATTTTTCTTCAGAAAATTCAAGAAAAAGGCAACGCAGGTGTTTAACTAACGAGAAAAAGCTTCGTATAAGCAGGAAGGGGAAACGCTATGCTGCCGGTATTTTTTAACAGCTGTATGTCTTCCAGTAACGCCGCGGCCGAGCGCATTGAGGCGCTGTTCTGCGATGCGCGAGGCCGTTCCCCGTCGGGGGTTCGAATCCCCATTCGGGTATGGATATTTGTGCTGTCTTTAGTGTAAGGTAGTTCATAAGTAGTTTGTACGTTTAGGGCTGATAGCCCCGCAGTTAATTTCATATGTTCAAATGTTTGTAGAGCTTATGGGACTTAACTACGGGGTCATCAGTCCCTAAACTTACAAGCTACTTATGAACTAGTTACTACTAAGGACGGCACAAATATCCAAGCCCGATGGGGGATTCGAATCCCCGACCGTAGTGGCCGTGTAGACCGTGACTGGCGCGCTGCAGTCCCCTCGGCCCCGCAGTTAAGTCCCATATAAACATTTAACATTTCTTCCCGTAACATATAT
Organism: Locusta migratoria; assembly: GCA_026315105.1. NCBI lineage: Eukaryota > Metazoa > Arthropoda > Insecta > Orthoptera > Acrididae > Locusta > Locusta migratoria. Next base: position 29,596,992 of record CM048744.1, read on the forward strand.
ATAAAATGTTCCATTTACCAGAAATTTCTTTCATAACTAGCTGTAAACCTTTTTATCAGTATTAACCAATGTGAATGAAATATTTGCACTAAGTATCTACATCTACATCGATACTCTGCAAATCACATTCAAGTGCCTGACAGAGGGTTCATTAACCACTTTAATAACTTTCCTCTACCGTTCCATTCTCTAATAGCGCGCGGGAATCAAGAGCACCTAAATCGTTCCGTTTTCGATCTGATTTCTCTTATTTTATTGGGATGGTCGTGTCTCCCTAAGTAGGTGGGTGCTAGCAAAATATTTTCACATTCAGAACTAAAAGTCGGTGATTGAAACATCGCAAACAGATCACGCCGCAATGAATAATGTCTTTCTTTTAATGATTTCCACCCCAATTCGTGCAACATTTCCGTGACGCTTTCCCCCCCTTAACGTGATAGAACAAAACGAGCTGCCCTTCTCTGAATCTTCTCAATGTCTTCCGTCAGTCCCACCCCTGAGGTTCCCACAAGGGGCAACAGTACTCCAGGAGAGGACGCACAAGTGTGATGTAGCCAGTCTCTTTGGTGGAGCTGGTGCATCTTCGAAGCGCCTTCCCCACAATATTTTCTATGTGTTCTCTCCAGTCAAAGTTGTTCGTAATTGTAACTCCTAGGTATTTGGTAGAATCTACGACCTTAATATTTGACTGATTTATCGCGTAGTTGAAGTTCAGAGGATTTGTTTTAGTGGACATGTGTATTACTTCACACTTTTCTTTATTTAGTGTCAATTGCCAATTTTCGAACCATGCAGAAATTTTGTCTAAATCGCTTTGCAGTTGCTTTTGATCCTCTGGTGACTTCACTAACCGATAAACGACAGCATCATCCGCGAACAATCTAAGGGAGCTATTCAGATTGTCTCCTAAATCGTTATAAACACGAGGAAGAGTAGGGGATATATAACGCTTCCCTGTGGAACGCCAGATATCACTTCTGTTTTACTCGATGACTTACCGTCAATTACAACGAACTGTGTTCTTTCTGATAGGAAATCGTGAATCCCACCGCACAATTGGGGAGATATTCCATAAGCACGCAATTTCATAAGAAGCCGCTTGTGGGGTACAGTGTCAAAAGCCTTCCTCAAATCCAGAAATATGGAATCGATTTGAGATCCCTTGTCGATGGCGCTTAACACTTCATGTGAATAAAGGGCAAGCTGTGTTTCGCAAGAGTGATATTTTCTGAATCCGTGTTGGCTACTGGTTAATAGGTCGTTCTCTTCGAGGTAGTTCATAATATTCGAACAAAGTATATGTTCCAAAATCCTACTGCAAATCGACGTCAATGAGATAGGCCTGTAATTTTGGGGATCACTCCTATTACCTTTCTTGAATATTGGAGTAACTTGAGCAACTTTCCAATCTTTGGGTACGTATCTTCCGCTGAGTGATCGGTTGTAAATTATAGTTAAGTACGGAGCTATTGCATCAGCATACTCTTAGAGGAATCTCGTTGGTATACAATCCGGCCCGGAAGATTTATTTTTGTTTAGTGACTTAAGTTGTTTTACTACTCCAGGAACATCTACTTCTAAGTTTCGCATGCTGGCAGCTGTTCTTGGATTGAATACTGGAGTGTTCACTTTGTCTTCTTTGGTGAACGAATTTCGGAAAGCTGTATTTAGTAATTCTGCCTTAGCAGTACTTTCATCGGTAGTATTACCATTGCTGTCGCGTAGTGAAGGTATTGTTTGTGTTTTGCCGGGAGTGTACTTCACATATGACCAGAATTTCTTTGCATTCTCTGCAAGATTACGAGACAGGATTTCGTTGTGGTAACTACTATAGGCTTCTCGCATTGAAGTCCGCGCTAGGTTGCGAGTTTCAGTAAAAGATTGCCAGTCTTGTGGATTCTGTGTCTTTTTAAATTTTGCATGCGTTTATCTTTGTTTCTGCAACAGTGATCTGACCTGTTTTGTGTACCACGGGGGTCAGCCTCCTCTTTTATTAATTTATTTGGTATAAATCTCTCGATTGCTACTGATATTATGTCTTTGAAAGTAAGCCACACTCGCATTTTTAGTTTGGAAGACTGGAGACTGTCACTCAGGAAAGCGTGAAGCGAATTTTTATCTGCTTTATTGAATAGATATATTTTTCGTTTATTTTTGGTGCATTTTGGCATTTTGACGTTCAGTCTCGCTACTACAACTCGATGTTCGCTAATCCCTGTATCTGTTGATGTTTTTGCGTACTTCTATGCATTAATGTTATCGAACATGTAGTCGGGCCGGGTGGTCTTGGGGTAAAGTGCTCAACGATGTGAGGAGTCGTCAGAAACGACACTTGGTTCGGATTCCACGTTAAGCTGTAGGTCCTCTTTCTCCGGTTGGATAACTGGGGTAGGCTAGGGACACGAAAGTCGCCGAAGCGGCGTCCAATTGAAAGACTTGCACCAGGCCAATGAGCCACACGGAATTATTATTATCGAACATGTAACTTGTTTAAATTATGATCATGTTTAAGTATCAATAATTGAACAAAATTTAATGCTGAATTAGAAATAAACCCTGATCGATATGTCTCATAACATGAATGCACAGAACTTTTGAACTATGTCTTGTGACTGTATCTAGAAAATCTTTCACATGAAAGTATCAAAATTTGGTTTTCTAGAATACCATAAAAACGGAATTCATAACATGAGCTAGGGCAGGTGGCTCAAGGCATCTGAACATATGAGAGGACAGTCTGGTGTGCCCTACTTGTGGAACACCCTGTCCACTATACCTGGAGTGTCCAGGCAGGGCTCCGGGCAATTGTCAACAGTTTTCCCCTTTGGACAAGTGTCACTTCGTGCACGAGTCACAAACTCCCACATCATTGGGGGACAACAGCAAGGGACTACTCTAAGAGCCTGTAGGCCCAGGTTTGTCGTTTCAAGTGTATGTGTACTGTGTTGTTAATCTTTTGCACCATGAAGGCCATACTACCGTAAAAAATTAGCGTGGTAGGATATTTCAGTGATGTTCATTATTCACACATGTAGTTAACACCTTGTCGTTTCAACTATACATGTCACTTTTCCAACCGGACTGGTATTTGTAAGGAAAAAAAAGTTGCCATGACTTTTACCGCAACCCTCTAGTTAACGGTATTTAGGACGCTTCCCCCTAGCTAGGCATTGCTGAGCATCGACTTCACATCTGCTACAACGAGACGAGGCACTCTACGTATAATGGAGGATCAAGTTTGCCCAGAGTTGATTTGGCTGCAGTGCCGGAGGCGATGTCCGCATTAAGGAACCAGCGCGTGGCCGAGCGCGTGAATTCGTCGGGCAGTCTCGGCAGGTAGCAGCTCAAGGCTGCGACGCGAGCACGCTGTACTGTACTGTACTGGTGCCGCTCCAGGGACACGGGCTGAATCCTAGGCTTCGTGCGTCCAGCCAGCTTTCAACGACAGAGTGGCCACCATCACCTGCTCACAGCTTTTCTTTTGTCAAGTTGTTTCACTATGGGCCGTATGAATAAGACGGACTAACTACTTTATACTCTGAATTCCAGAGAACATACTCAGGTTCGCACGAATAAAGCGAGTCATAGAACATACTTCAACCGAGTACGTTCTGAGCGTGAGTAAAAGGGTGGGGGAAGTTGCTCACAACAGAGAACATCATCAGATTTTGCATGAATAAGACTAGAGAAGTTTCTCGCGACAAGAGAACATTCTCCGTTATCTGAAGTGAGCACTCTAACATACTTCAAGCTGAGTAACTTCTATTAAGTTTACCTTTTGCTGTGGTTTATAATAAAAATGACAAAATTTGTGTTACTCAGAAGGCAAAACAAGTTCCTTTATACGTAATCTGAAGAAATACAAGAGGAACTAAAAAGTGTTTGTTTTCAACTCTCTCAAGTGCTCCTCTACACTAGCTATGCCTATTACTATGTTCTCCATTTGGGAATTAGTGCGACCATTATATCTGATTGCCTATCCTTTACTAGACGTCTAAAAAAGTCTATAACTAATATTTGACTGAACGTTAATTTTTATGAAATTATTTGTATTACAATTTTCTTTTTCATATCCACTTTTGCATATTAGCGAGTTGTGTAACTGACAGAAAGTGCAAAATGGCTAAGCAGGTTTGACTACACGACAAATGAAGTTCTATTGAAGAATGTACAGTAAGTCAAAACAGATACAGCCGTCAAGGAAATAAAAAAAAAAAAAAAAAACAGACATTTGGAGAAAACAGTTCTATGAATATCAAGAACCAGATGGAAGAAGGGAAAAATGAAAGGTGGAAAGAATATAATAGAGGGACTGTCCAAAGTGTATGAATATGGAGTCAATCTTGTAGAAATGGAAGAGAAAGTAGATGAAGATGAGGTATGAGATACTATGCTGAGAGAAGAATTTGACAAATCACTGAGAAGACCTAGTCGAAATAAGTATACGACATTCCCTCAGAGCTACTGAAGTCCTTAGAAGATCCAGACGTGACAAAACTATTCCACCTGGTATGAGCCAGTCGAAATATTCTCAGACATCAAGGGAACATACTTCAACCGAGTAGGTTCTGAGCGTGAGTAAAAGAGTGCGGGAATTGCTCACAACAGACAACATTAAAGATTTCGCATGAATAAGACTAGAGAAGTCTCTCGCGACCAGAGAACATTCTCCGTTATCTGAAGTGAGCACTCTAACATACTTCAAGTTGAGTAACTTCTATTAAGTTTACCTGTTGCTGTGGTTTATAATAAAAATGACAAAATTTGTGTTACTCAAGAGGCAAAACAAGTTCCTTTATACGTAGTCTGAAGAAATACAAGAGGAACTAAAAAGTTCATGCAAATAAAAATATTGTGCTGACCAGTCGCTTCCTTTACAAAAATCATGACTGTGACACTTCAAGCGTTTTATACAGTGACGATAGTGATGTCAGATGAGTGACGATAGTGATATCAGAGGAGTTCTTTCATTACTGGCGTAGAAATGAAACACAAGTAGATTCAGCTGCGTATTTTACCCGTTTGTTTGGAGTGCATACTTTTGTAAACAGCTACATAGCAAAATAATATTGTATTTTCTTAATAGTGTCTTTTAATAACGCCTTATGGCGGTAATTCCAAATAAAGTGCTCCCAGGACTTCACAGTCTGTAACACAAAATAAATATTGCTGCAATATCGGATACTGAAGTATTTTCCTACTGTTCTTGTTGAATCTACCTAAACTGGTTGGCATATTTAAGATGCGTTTTATGCCTTCGTAATGGTAACTTCTGTTATGTTATAAATAAGTAGACACGGCAATAAATTAATAACTGATTAATTACATACATAGCAGCCTGTTTCTTGTAACAAAGTTGCCTGGCCTATCGCTTAAGAAGGAAGTAGATACAACAGTAAAATTGATAACTGGTTAATTAAATAGCTAGCAGACTGTTTCTTGTAACAAAATCGTATGGCCTAGCGCTTATGAGCAGACCATTGGGTGTCATATTTAAAAACAAGTACCACGTGTTACAAAGCTCTGGCAGCGTCCCACGTTGAAACAGATCAAAATGTGATGCATTCTTAATTTCGTTCGCAAATTGTGCTAACCCAATTTCATTAAACAAAATAGTTTCTCGTATGACAAAAATTTTGTAACATCGTCAGAAGAATAAATTTTCGTAATGAGGCCATATTTAGTCTTCATAATATGCTGCTGCACAACATACTAATATGTAAACATAACACAGTTCTTCCTGGACACGTAGATGCCCACTCCATATTTGTACAATGAATAATTTGCCTGATTAGGCTAGTTTACAGAAATACACGATTGAACAGCTTTTCTGTGCCGGACATGGCGCACGGAGAACTTAGACAACTTACTCAAAAAGGATAAGAGCTAGAAAGAATGAACTTCCTGCTCAGAGCATATTCTTCGAAGTTTTTATTCATACGAAATTAAGAACTTACTCAGAGATCAACCTCTTGCTCTGAGAATGTTCTCTGTAGCATGTGCCCTTTCTTATTCATACGGCCCGTTGTGCGTTTCACATTAGCTCCACAAACAGTACACACTAGCTTTCCTAGTAGATAATTTTGTAGCGCATGAAAACAATATATTGATTTGTATGCACCTGTAGTTGCTCGTAACTGGACGTACGTGCTGACGTAATCGGCCGCTATATTCCTTAGCCTGTCGGCTTCTGCAGTGTTCTCTCTCTCTCTCTCTCTCTCTCTCTCTCTCTCTCTCTCTATTTCCTGGTACTGACAGCTATATTAGTAATTACCGTGTTCTACCGTAAGTCCTATCTGAAAAATCAGACAGAAATGTAATGAGTTACCTCCACATGAGGAAACTGTGTCCTGTTACACGAAAAAGATATCTTTCAGAGAAAATCTTTTAGAGAAAAAGTTGGTAACAAATGAAGTTGCTACCAACTACTTTAATTTTCGATAAAGATGATTTCCATCAAAGAAATGTATACAGATAGCCTTTAAGGTCATTAAAACAGTAACAGATGTAGGGTTGCATAATTTCGTCAGTGCTAAGTGATAATGAAAGAATTAGCCGTAGTTTATTTTGGTTTCTCTCAGTGTTGTTGATACCACCCATAAGTCTATCTATGCGTGCTAGAAAACTTACACTCAATACATATGTTCTTTGCTGCATAGAATAACAACAAGTATAAGAACGATTATTCATTTAACTGAATACGTTATCGGCACTATTGTGGACTGCAATTATTTGTGACGGGGCATTGTGAGGTGAATTTTGTAGGGTCTCGAGAGAAGGTATGGTCGGTACAGAGGAATGTGTGGTTCTTTTCGTGGTTTAGTATCTGAAAATAAAGAAGAAGAATATTTGAACTGAAAAGCAGTCTCTGTTGCGATTATAATATTTATTACTTTTAACGCGTTTCGTGCTTTTGGCGCATCATCAGAAAACTGTAACAGGGAAAACATTATAAAATATGTCAGTTTCATGCCGCGGACCTATCCACTACAATAACAACAGGAAACAATGAATTGGAAGCGTGAACATACCTCAGAAACAGCTGGATCTCATTAGTTGGTATCAAAACACACGACGATCAATATTACTGTCATCCATTCTGATTTACAAGTATTTTTATACTTCATCAATACTATCCATTGTTGTTACTTCCACCCTTTAATAATTTGAAACGATGTTGGTCGATTTTACCATAGAAATTTAACCGCTCAAATTTTAGTTCAGCAAGTTGGCGTTCTGTCAGCGCCGACTTGCGGCGTTTGCTATATTCCGGTTCCTCACGTCACTTGACAATCAGCTGTCCACGCAGTAACGTTTGCTCGTGTGATGTATCAATATTGATTCTGTGAACGCGAACCTATCCAACACAACGCTGCTGATGTGGTAAGCTATACATCACACCCGCTATGCTTACCACTGTCCATTCACTTCATGATTGTTTTTTAATTCTCTAAGTTCCGTTTCAGTATTTTTGCCCCAACTCTTTTAATACTTGACGATGCTTTTAGACTGATAATATCTTCGGATTTTATCTAGTCCAAAATGCTGATCGCCGTGTGTTTTGATACCAACTAATGCCAAAAAAATTTTCAAATGTTTGTAAATCTATCGGACCAAATTGCGTGATCATCAGTCCGTAGCTTACAAACTACTTAAACCTAGGTAAACTAACCTAAGGACAACACACACACACCCATGCCCCAGGGAGGACTCCAACCTCCACGGCTAGCAACCGCGCGCTCCGCAGCGAGACGCTTTAGACCGCTCGGCTACTCCACCGCGGCAACTAATGCCATTCAGCTCTTTCTTGGCTGTGTCCACACCCCGAATTCATTGTGTCCTGTTGTTATTGTAGTGGATAAGTCCGCGGCATGAAACTGACTTATTTCGTATATTTTCCCTGTTACAGTGTTCTGATGGATGCGCCAAAAGCGCGAAACGCATTAGAAGTAATAAATATTATAATCGCAACAGAGACTGCGTTTCAATTCAAATATGGATTCACTGCTGCTACATCAGGCCAACGAACTTTGGAATGACGTATACAGTAAATCCTGATTTAAGATGTTAAAAACAATATTTCCTTCATTTGAAAAAAATTCTGTAAAATACCGCATACTTAGTTTTATAGACACTCCTGATGCAGAACTGTATTAGGAATTTAGAGCATATTCATGAACATGCAAATAAAATATAAATGTCTGAAAATAAGAGTGCTGTTGAAATTACGTATCTTAATTTAGGAAAAGGGCTTGTTGTTGCTCCAGATATGTTCACTGCAAGCGGGACGAACAGTGAGATAAACTCAGATCAAATTCCACGGTTTCATATTCCACTGAAGCAGACTTTAGAATGCGTTTGTGACACTTGGCAGGAGCCCCGGACACTGCAGGTAGTGGACAGGATGTTCCACAGGCAGGGCACACCGGCCTGCACTCTGCAGCGGTCATGTGGCAGTCGCAGTCGCAGCCAGTGACGTTCGCACCCAGCCACAAGTCTGTGACACTGGCGCCCAGTCTGACTGGAAGCTGCCTGCTCACTACCTGCAGCCCATTTCCCCGCTGCTTCTTACACACTACGTTTTGAAATTTATGCATCGGTTATTTCCTTTATGACTCCAGTATAAAAAGAAATATTCATGACTTGCAAATGTCTTATCAGTGCACATAAACTACACATCTTTCATAATTGGGTGTATATTTGTAAGTATATTCGCACATCTCCTTTTAAACTACTGAACCGATTTCTTACAACCCTGGTACACATGTTCCTTATTATCAGGCAAAAATCGCTGTCGGGGTAAGAACCACCTACGACACATACGTCAGAAGACATGACATCGTAAACAATGAGCCGGCCGCGGTGGCCGAGGGGACTAAGGCGCTCCAGTCACGGTCTGCACGGCCACTACGGTCGGGGGTTCGAATCCCCCCTCGGGCATGGATATTTGTGGCGTCCTAGTTCGTAAGTAGTTCATAAGTAGTTTGTAAGTTTAGGGACTGATGACCCCGTAATTAAGTCCCATAGACTATACAAACATTTGAACATTTGTAAACAATGACATTCCTGAAGTACGACCGCTTAATGCGATAATATTCTACATCTGCTCCTAAACTAATGGACGGATATCAGCCAAATTGAGTACAAATGTTCTTTAAAGTCAGGAATCATTTGCTATGTTGGCAAAAACTACCTACGATACACAGTTCAGGCGATACACGTCATAAACAATGAGAACAGCCCCGTCTTGAGGCGCGTTATAGCGTGATGTTGTTTGTCAACTTTCTTAGAATGAGAGCACTTAGCGACTTGCGATAAACTGTAAACATAATTTAAAATCCTTATGAAAGTTTTTCTAGCTTAAAACCCTAACAAAATGATAAAAGGAAAACGTTTGTCGCTTTCTACTTTTCCGGTGTTGATGAAGGCGATCTTCTTACTTTAAAGTATAAAAATGCCAAGATCCCAATTAATCAGTTCACTTTTCGACGACCAGTTTCGGTACACTTAGGATACCGTCATCTGGTCACTTGTGTCCTATGCTTTCCACTTCGTAAAGCCTTCGTGCACCTTCAGGAAATGGAAACCATAAGACACAAGTGACCAGATGATGGTATCCTAAGTTTTCCCGAAACTGGTCGTCGAAAAGTAAATCGATTAATTGGGATCTTGGCATTTTTATACTTTAAAGTTGAAAACTCTTTGAGGAGCAGATTCGTTAAGTGTCTTCATTGTTTCCAATAGAATGTTACTGAATCTTGTATCAAAACAATATCCAATTACTTGGGTAGTCTTGGAGCTGTATATGTAGTCATCACTCTCTGCTCTAAAAACACTGTAAAAGTTCAGTTACGTTGAGACATAGCGATTTTGCAGTCCAGGGGATATTTTGATAATTTTCTGACGCTGTACAAAGCATGTCCGAATCTTTTCGCCTGTGCATTATCATTGTGGAATATGGCAGTGTTTTGTTTGTACAGCTTATGGGACTTAACTACGGGGTCATCAGTCCCTAAACTTACAAACTACTTATGAACTACTTACGAACTAGGACGGCACAAATATCCATGCCCGAGGGGGGATTCGAATCCCTGACCGCAGTGGCCGTGCAGACCGTGACTGACGCGCCTCAGTCTCCTCGGCCACCGCGACCAGTGGTGTTTTGTCAGCTATGTGATAGTCACAGTAAGCAGTTTTCTGACGAGGATGGTGGGATATCCATACACAGTTATGCGACCAGTGACGGTAGTTATACGATTTAGACGGCCAAATCATGACGGGGCCTGCCCAATGCTTGACTGTAAGACCAGCCATGCCGTATCGTAAGCTCCTCTTGGGGTTACCTCTACACACAAGCCCGGATTTTTACAGGCTTACGATTCATTGCCACATCCCACATGGTTCCAATTATCAAATGTGCAGTTTTTGCGATCGTGGCATTTCTTCCATCGCTGCTTTGCGTTGGCTTCCATTACGAAGGGTTAACAACGGCATTTACTGTTTATCGGAATAGTATTACTCAAGTGGGTGTACCGTATGACAGTCGCTTTTGCCGTGGTAGTTCAACACCACCTAGGGAGAAGGCCGCAGCGCTCTCGTGTGACGTCATGCAGCGTAGGCTGCGAGCGCATAGCTGACTGGCTCGCTGCTTCGGCATAGTGCGCCATGCCCCAGCGGCTACCCAGTCAGCTATGCGCGCACAACCTACTCTGCATAACGTCACACGAAAGCGCCGCGGCCTTCCCTCTATGAGGTGTTGGGTAGTCTGATGTTTTCTGGACACAAGCCTTCTTAATGCTCGTCGGTCAGTTAACGTCTGGTTTCGACTACCATTCCTCTTCGCCGATGGTTTCACTTTCTTTTGTGTACACTGCCTTTACGATGGATGCGACCGCTAGTGAAACTGACGCTCCCACTAACCGCGTACCATCGAGTCAGCTTCTCGTAAGTCTGAGAGATCAGCCTTGTCACCGATCACCTGTGTTGAGCGTCGCAGAACGAAACCTGTATCATACTGCGCGCTGACGTCCAAGACTTGGTTCGTCAATTGCGCAATGCTGTCACACCTCACTGTTAAGACGTACGCAACGGTGGCAATTTGAAGCGTGGTGCGCACACTCCGTATTTCATATGTAATTCATCGAGTCACTAAATACCATGGACCTCGTTTGAGCTCCTTTGTCGCGTTTGAATTTGGAGTAACGGGATTGTGGTTCAAGCCCAAAGACCTTGTAAAAATAACTAGTCTCCCAATTAACGCTGCTGTCGCAGGGATAATTTGAACCTTGGGCCGCCCGCCGTGATAGTGGCAAGCGTCACATAATTACCAGTGTTATTGGGAGACAAATCGTGTATTATGTAGAACTGCGATATATAACATCAGTTGGTAGTTACGTCTGTACTGTCTGACTATTGCAGTATACATGAAGCTCGATGGCAAAGAGCTGCTCAGCGTTTAACTGCACTAATCCGTTTATGAAAGGGAAAAAAAAGAACGATTACCGTCTATTTATATTTCGCTGGAGTACAAGTAGTCTTACTACTGGTGTTCAGAGATAGTAATTCTTGCTTAATAGGATCTTAGTTAAAACATTATAGCATTTTGAATGAAATAAATAACACTTTCAAAATACTGGTAACTCTTAAATACAAGTAGTTACTTTAGACAGTAGTGGCGGACAGGCGGTTCCAAAAGTTTTATTTTCTGACGTGTAAAATAACTATTGGGAGCATGAGATAAGTTGCATCACTGCAATTTTTGTTTATTGTTATTGTTGTGGTCTTCAGTCCGGAGACTGGTTTGATGCAGCCCTCCACAATGCGCTATCCCGAGCAAGCCTCTTCAACTCCACATATGAACGGCAACCTACATCTGTCTTAATCTGCTTACTGTACCTATCTCTTGGTCTTCCTCTGTGGTTTTTACCCCACACACTTCCCTCCAACGCTAATTTCACGATTCCTTGATGTCTAAGAATGTGTTCTACTAATCGATCCATTCTTTTAGTCAAGGTATGCCAGAAATTGCTTTTCCCCCAATTCTGCTCAGTACCTCCTCATTAGTTACGCGATACACCCACCTAATCTTCAGCATTCTTCTGTAGCACCACATTTCAAATGTCTCTATCCTCTTCCTGTCGGCACTGTTTATCGTCGATGTTACACTCCCTTACAAGGCAACACTCCACACAAATGCCTTCAGAAAAGACTTCCTTAGGCTTAAATCAATATTCGATGTCAACAAATTTCCCTTTTTCAAGAACGCTTTTCTACCCATTGCCATTCTGCATTTTATATTCTCTGTACTGCGAACATAATTTGTTATTTTACTGTCCAAGTAACAAAACTCATCTACCTCCTATATTGTTTCGTTACCTAATCTAATTCCTTCAGCATCACCCGATTTTCTGAGTCTGCACTCCATTACCCTTGTTTTACTCTTGTTAATGTTCATCTTAAATGCACCTTTCGGCATTCTGTACAGTCTGTTCAGCTGCTCTTCCAGTACCTTTGCTGTCTCTGACAGAATTACTATGTCGTCGGCAAAACGCAATGTGTTTAATTCTTCATCCTGAACTTTAATTCCTTCTCCAAATTTCTCCTTGCTTTCCTTTATAGTTTGCTCAGTGTACAAATTGAATAACATTGGAGAAAGGCTACAACCCTCTCTTACTCCCTTCCCAACCATTGCATCCCTTTCATGTCCTTCGACTCTGACAACTGCTGTCTGGTTTTTGTACAAGTTGTAAATAACCTTACGCTCCCTGTATTTTACTTCTGCTTGCTTCAGAACTTGAAAGAGTTTATTCCAATCAACTTTGTCAAAAGGCCTCTCCAAATCTACAAAAGCTAGAAATGTAAGTTTGCCTTTTCTTAATCTATCTTCTAGGCTAAGCCGTAAAGTGAGTATTGCCTCCCGTGTTCCTACATTTCTCCTGAATCCAAACTGATCTTCCTCGAGGTCGGCTTCTACCAGCTTTTCCATCCTTCTGTAAATAATTCGTGTTAATATTTTGCAACCATGACTTATTAAACTGATGGTTCTGTAGTTTTCACACCTGTCTGCGCCTGATTTCTTTGGAATGGGGATTATTACATTTTTCTTACATTCTGAGGGTACTTATCCAGTCTCATACATCTTACACACCAGGTGAAACAGTTTTGTCATGGCTGGTTCTCCCAGAGACTTCAGTAGCTCTGAGGCACAGAATAAGGAGTATACAGAAAGGAAACTCCCGCTGCTATCTGTCGTCCAAAATTTAGTGCGCATGCGTGGAATCGGCCATCTTGAAAAGCAGTAAACGTGTGATCACTCCCTACTCTGTTGCGTGGTAATGCGCCGTCTTTGTTTGTTAATTCTTTATTTTAACTGCCTGAATCGCATAAAAGTAAACAAGTATTTGGTACAGTGAAAAGAAAGAACTGTGTGTCAGTAGTTGGAGCTGTTCCGTTTTTATTATGAGCAGCAATAAACGAAAAGGCGGCCGATGGTGTTCAGCACCTAATTGCCGCAATAATTCGAATAAAAATAAGGATATAAGTTTCGTCACCTTCCCAAAAGATGCTGAGCAGTAAGTGAACGTCACTATATGTGTAGTGAAAGTTAAATGTTATCAGTTTCGAATGAGAGTAATGTGTGCGTAATTATTAAAAATAGCCTTGCTTCTTCTCTTGACGCTGTTGCTGTCGCTGTTGCTGTTGCTGCAGCAGTTCAACAGCATCGAAATGTTGAAGAACATTTACATTTTATAAATTTCACGTTGCAGGGAATAATATAAAATGAATGACAAAGAATAGCGCGTAAGTAGGGAGGTAAAATTTTACTTACGGCATTGGAGGCGTAGTGTGCTAATGTTGGCAAGGAATGCTCTTCGGGTACTCAAACAAATAGATTAAGGGGAATAATTATTTTATGCTGTTCCTGCTCTTTGGTTGACAGATTCCTCTATATGCCCTTCTACGATCATTAAATTAATGATACTCCTAAAGCAAATACAACTTTTATATGTGCCCAGACGTCATTAGTTCTGTGTAATCACGTTGTACTGCTAAGTCTGACTCAATATTTTTTGTGCGAATTTATTCGTGGCAAATAAAACCTGGCAGTTGTAAAGTCACTTTCTTGTTTATAACTAATTTCCCACACATAACTCCGCGTTATTTGAAATTTTTCTAGAGATAAGCACCAAATTAAACTATCATCGATTCCACTGTACATTTTCGTAGTTGTATGAAAATTTAGGCCTATTTTTTATTACAATTAGGTGCAAGAAGATGGCGCAAAATAGATGAAAGCCGTTTCCTTTCCTAAAAGTCGGTGAAATTAGCTGCAGTTCGTAAAAAGTCCATTTCCAGCCAAAGTACTAAGTGGCTATAGTTCCGCGTTTACTGCTCTTCAATATGGCGTCGAGCGCAACGCTTGGTAACATACAGATCAAAGGCGCCGCCCCCAGCTTTCCCTTCTGTATGCTCCCTATTCTGTGTCTGAGGGAATGTCATCTACTCCAGGGGTCTTGTTTCGATTGGTCTTTCAGTGCTCTGTGAAATTCATCTCTCAGTATAGTATCTCCTATTTCATCCTCATCCACATCTTCTCCCCTTCCAACAATATTGCCTCTAAGTTCATTTCCTTCGTAGATCCTCTCTACATACTCTTTGCACCTCTCAACTTTCCCTTCTTTCCTGAGAACAGGTTTTCCATCTGTGTTCTTAATATTCATAGACCTGTTTTTCTTGTCTCCGAATATCTTTTTTTTCCTGTAGGCTGTATCTATTTTTCCCCTATTTATACATTCTTCTACATCCTTGCATTTGCCTTCTAGCCACTCCTGCTTAGCCATTTTGCACTTCCTGTCAATCTCATTTCTTAGTCGTCTGTACTCCATTTTGTCTGTTTCATTTACTGAATTTTTATATTTTCTCCTTTCATCGATCAAATTCAGTATGTCCTGTGATATCCAAGGATTTTTTGTAGTTCTTGCTTTCCTACCTATTTTGTCCTCTGCTGTCTTCACTATTTCATCTCTCAAGGCTACCCATTCCTCCTCTATTGCTTTATTTTCCCCATGTTTCTGTCAATTATTGCCTAAAGCTTCGTCTAAAATTCTAAAGAACTTCAGGTTCCTTCAGTTTATCCAGGTCCCATCTTATTTTCCTACCTTTCTGCAGTTTCAGCCTACAATTCATGACCAATACGTTACGGTCAGAGTCTATATCTGCCCCTGGGTATGTCTTACAGTTTAAAAACTGGTTCCGAAATCTATGTCTTACCATTATAAAATCTGTCTGATATCTCCCGGTGTCTCCTGGTCTCTTCCACGTATAGAACCTCCTTTCGTAATTTTTAAACCAGGTGTTTGTTATAACTAAATTATGTGCCGTGCAAAATTCTACCAGGCGGCTTCCTCTTTCATTTCTTTTGCCCAGACCATATTCACCTACTAATTTCCCTTCCCTTCCTCGTCCTACTACCGAATTCCAGTCTCCCATAACAATTAAATTTTCCTCTCCCTTAACTGTCTGAATAATTTCCTTTATCTCCTCATATATTTCTTCGATCTCCTCAACATCGGCAGAGCGAGTTGACATATAAACCTGTACTACTGTGGTTGGTGTTGGCACCGTATCTATCTTGACTACGATAATGCGATCACTGTGTTGCTCATAGTATTCCTATTCCTATTTTCTTATTCATTATCAGACCTACTACTTTAATACCCCCAACTGATTTTGTATTTAAAATCCTGTACTCACCTGATCACAAATCCTGTTCCTCTTTCCACCGAACTTCACTAATCCCCACTATATCTAACTTCAAACAATCCGTTTCTCTTTTTAAATTTCCTACCCGATTAAGGTATCTAATATTCCACACTTAGATCCGTAGAATGCCAGTGTCGTCTTTCCTAATGATCACATCCTCCTGAGTAGTCCCCGCCTGGAGATCCGAATGGAGGACTATTTTACCTCCGGAATATTTTACCCGAGAGGATGCCATCATCATATGTTCATACAGTAGGTCCTCAGGAAAAGTAACGGCTGTAGTTTCCTCTTGCTTTCAGAAGTTCGCAGTAACTGTATGGCTAAGCCACATTAACTGATGTTACAAGGCCAGCTCAGTCAATCATCCAGACTGTTGCCCCTATAACTACTGAAAAGGCTGCTGCCCCTCTTCAGGAACCACACGTTTGTCTGGCCTCTCTACAGATACCCCTCCGCTGTGCTTGCACCTACGGTATGGCTATCTGTACCGTTGAGGCACACAAGCCACCCCACCACTGCAATGTCTGTGGTTCATGGGAGTGGGACTTGTTTATGAAATTAATATTAGCATGTTCTAATATGGAACTTAAAGGTCATCTGCTTTACATATAGGTATTACAATTAAAATGGGTTTGTAGAACTGTGTATAGTTCTATAGGTGAATGACACATAGCCACACACGATGGACATTGTGAAGTAGAACATAATGCAGATATTTTCTGACTTTTGAACGGTTCACACTACTGTAAGATATTTCGTTTACATAATTAATTTTTTTTAGTAATTAAGCTAGGTAGGTAATGTTGCATGCACTTAGTTAAGGAGCAAGGCAAAAAATACAGTTATAGCGTACATCGTGTTCGTAAAAGAAATTGATAGTGGCTGGTTGCTTTTTTCACAAGCTAGGAAGCCATTTTACAGTTAAGTACCTGATGGGATATTTGATTTTCACAGTCTGTTTCAACATTAGCTTTTTTAGGCAGTCCTGGTCGACATGTGACTCAGAATGTTTCATTTTTTGATGTTATAAAATATCTACGTAGTAGAAAATAATCGGAAACTCAAGCAAAGACGTGAAGTGTTGTGAAACTCTTCCGAAATTAATGTTTGTACAAAAGTTTTACCATCGTTGAATATACTGAAGAAGTGCCAAAAATCGTGTCTGACGATAAATTCCGTTCATATGCTGCACTTAGAACGCTAAAAAAGTGCTTTCTAGTTACATATTTAAATGAGAGATAGTTTTCCCGACGTAACTGGGATGAATACACAATCTAATTAGAAGAGTCTTCAGCTCATTTAAAGTTCGCGCGGAATTTTGCCACCTGAATGGCCCCCTGTTGGTAATCGGCCGTTTACGGCATTGTGGGTACTTGTTCTAGCCTGGGAAATACACCCCTGGCCATTAAAATTGCTACACCACGAATATGACGTGCTTCAGACGCGAAATTTAACCGACAGGAATAAGATTCTGTGATATGCTAATGATTAGCTTTCCAGAGCCTTCACACGAGGCTGGGGCCGGTGGCGACACCTACAACGTGCTGACATGAGAAGTTGACGGGCATTGCCTGATGAAACATTGTTGTGATGCCTCGTATAAGGACAAGAAATGCGTACCATCACGTTTCCGACTTTGATAAACGTCGGATTGTAGCCTATCGCTATTGAGGTTTATCGTGTCGCGACATTGCTGCTCGCGTTGGTCGTGATCCAATGACTGTTAGAAGAATATGGAATCGGCGGGTTCAGGAGGGCAATACGGAACGCCGTGCTGGATCCCAACGGCCTCGTATAACTAGCAGTCGATATGCCAGGCATCTTATCCGTATCTGCGCGAACAGTTCGACGACGTTTGCAGCAGCATGGACTATCAGCTCAGAGACCATGGCTGCGGTTACCCTTGATGCTGCATCACAGACAGGAGCACCTGCGATGGGGTTCGCAACGACGAACCTGGGTGCACGAATGGCAAAATGTCATTTTTCGGATGAATCCAGGTTATCATTACAGCATCATGATGGTCACATCCGTGTTTGGTGACATCGCGGTGAACGTATATTGGAAGCGTGTATTCATCATGACCATACTGGCATTATCAACCGGCGTGATGGTCTGAGGTGCCATTGGATACTCGTCTCTGTCACGTCTTGTTCGCACTTTGAACAATGGTCGTTACATTTCAGATGTGTTACGTCCCGTGGCTCTACGCTTCATTCCATCCCCGCGAAACCCTACATTTCTGCAGGATAACGTACGACCGCATGTTGCAGGTCCTGTACGGGCCTTTCTGTATACGGAAAATGTTCGACTGCTGCCCTAGCCAGCACATTCTCCAGATCTCTCACCAATTCAGAACATCTGGTCAATGGTGGCCGAGCAACTGGCTCGTCACAATACGCCAGTCACTACTCTTGATGAACTGTGGTATCGTGTTGAAGCTGCATGGACATCTGTACCTGTACACGCCATCCAAGCTCTGTTTGACTTAATGCCCAGGCGTATCAAGGCCGTTATTACGGCCAGAGGTGGTTGTTCTGGGTACTGATTTCTCAGGATCTTTTCAGCCAAATTGCGCGAAAATGTAATCACGTGCCAGTTCTACTATAATATATTTGACAATGAATATCCGTTTATTATCTGGATTTCTTCTTGTTGCAACAATTTTAATGGCCAGTAGTGTATATCTGGGAGAGACGGACGAGATTTGGCTACCTTATAGGTCCCCAGGACATTTGGCGCTGCGCGTGGTCAGTCGCCAGGCAGGTGACGCGCTGTGTGGGCGATTGGTGCACGGCCGCTGTTCCGCTATGGTAGCCTCAGGTGGCGTTAGTTCCACACTGCTGGCTTTGAGATGAGCATCTTCTGCTTTAGGAAATGACGACTCTGTGCGGGAGAAAATTCTCGAAAAATTTAGGGTCATTCGTGGCTAGAAATCGAGGAATGCTACATAAGTTACTCGGTAAATGTCGTCGAAGGTCACCTACGTGTGTGTAGGTCTTTTAAGACTGCATTCCTCAGTAAGCATCGAAGGTGACCATAAACGGGTTTTAAGAGACCGAGAAATAAATAAAAACGAAGAAGGCCGACGGCTCTTCATTCGCTCCGTGTCTCTTGCGAAAGGTCGACCGACTGACCGCTAAGGTCGATGCCGGTATCCAGAGGGTTTCCCGGTGTATTTGCTTGGCGATCCCTGGCTCCCTCAGCCACAGTCGCCGCCCGGCCTCTGCCACTGTAATCAGTGGGTCCGCTTCGGCTATCGACGCGTGGCGTGGCGATGGAATGTTGTGTGTGCACGGAGTGGGGATGTGGCTTGACCGCCTGGTTCGCCACTCGAGCGGGCGATCTGTGGCGACACGGGCGCACTTTCCTTGTATGAGGGTAACCCAGCAAAGTGTGTCTCTCTCAGGGCGGACTCTGCTCGTGACATCCTTCGAACTTTAGGTATACTACTGGCGGGACGGATCAACACTTGACCTAATAGGCAGCCGCCACTCCTGCAAACTTCCAAGTTTTTAAAATTCGGTCTTCTTTAGTAACAGAACACTTCCTGAAGTCACCATTCCAGAAATACGACACGATGTTAACGTTTAGTTCCCATCAAGCACCAAACATCTACAAAGCCTTATTCCTAGGGAAATTAGTCCAAGCAATCTGCAACGTGATACATGAAACAGAAATGTGTCTATAGGAAGTTAAATTTCGTAAAACTTCAGCCACGTTGGCAAACATGGTCAAAAAAAAATCACGAAGTTGCGAAAGCCTGTTTTATTAAATAAATAAAGCGATAACTCCAATGGAAAAATGGAAAACGGACAACTTCATTGGCATTAAGATTCTCCACCGATTGCTTTTTTGTACGTACTGGCTTTGTTACGTTTCCGGATATATCGGAAAAAAATTTAGAAACTAGATTATTTATAATTCGTCAACACTCACGAATCCAAACCGCTACTTGTCGTAAGTAAAGCACGAGATAAATAAACAAAAAAAGAACATGTTCAAAAAATTAAAAAGTATTAAACATATATTTTACGATGTATTTCCACTGTTTGGAGAGAAATGCCTTCTCGAAATTTGGCTGCCGCGCGGGAGTGGCCACGTGGTTTGAGCCATCATGCTACGGACTGCGCGGAGGTTCGAGTCCTCCCTCGGAAATGTGTGTGTGTGTGTGTGTATTAGCCTTACCGTAAGTTAGTTTAACTAGTTTGTAAGTCTAGCGACTGATGATCATAGCAGTTTGCACCAAGAGGTTTACAAACATCTGAATTTTTGAAATTTGTCTTTATCTTGAGCAGGGGATCGACCTAGATAATGCCTTTTCGCCTATTTTCTTTGTAAAGAGTACTAGGGCGTTTTTAAATCATTTTAGACGTTGTTAATTATAGGTATAAAAATGACGTAAAAACGTGCACTCTTTACACACTTTTAAAATGACTATTGCAGTTCAAAATGTTCAAATGTTTGTTAAGCTGAAGGGACTTAACCGCTGGGTCATCAGTCCCTAAACTTACAAACTACTTATGAACTAGCTTATACTAAAGACGACACATACATCCATGCGCGAGAGTGGATTCGAACCTCCGACCGTGGGGGCCGTGCAGACTGTGAGTGGCGCGCCGCAGACCGCTCGACCACCGCGGCCGGCTCTATCGCATTTTTATGTTATGTAAGTAACTGTCGAAGAAATAAATATTTTAATTCATTGTCTGCTCCGTCGGTTCTAAACACAATATTTTATTAATTTTGAATGAAGCACACGAGATAACTGTGTAATTTTCTGCAAATTTATTTTTTTTACTAACCGTTTCTCGGCTGTTATGGCAATATCACGTAAACACTACAAAGATGTAGCTTCATTTAAAATCAATTTTTTTCACTTTTTCACAGATTTTCAAACAAATAATGACTAATCACTTGTAGTTCACTTGATATTGAAATAGTAAAAACATAATAAATAAAATAAATGTTCCAATAAGGACACGTTTTTCGAAGTATCTTTTTATACTTATGATAAAAAAAAAAAAAAAAAAAAAAAAAAAAAAAAAAAAAAAAAAGGTCAAAAACCGTTACTCTAGGTCAATCCCCATGAAAGACATAGCCAGTGTAAAACCGTTTTCTCCAATAAATCGATATATCTCTAAAAATACATAACTTTTTTTGTAATTTTTCGAACAAGTACTTTTTCGCTTATTTCGTTCTATACTTACGAAAATTTGAAACACTGATTGCTGACGAGTTACAAAGAATCAAGTTTTTATAGATTTTATGTGTTTTTTGACATATCTCGAAACGAAACAAAGCAATCGATTCGTATAAAAACGATCAGTAGATAATCTTAAGAATTATAACTTACCCCTTTGACATTTATCCACAGGAACTATCTGTTTTTACAACTTTCCGATTTTTTTGGTCTAATTCTACATCTCGAATCTAATTTCATGAAATAGAAATTATATTTAAAATTTAATTTCAGTTTTTTCAGATAGAAATCTTTGCACTTATTTCTCCCTAATACTTCGGTTAAATGTGCCATAGAGACGGAGCTACATGACACTCTTATCTACAATAAAGGTGTTATTACAGGTAGCGACCTTGTGGATATCCTGAAAGAAAACTGAAAGGTGAGTCGTCTCTAGAACGCATTGTTGAGGCCCAAAATATTACAAAAAGGATGGACGAACACTTAGTAAAATCCGAATCCTTTATCTCACCTTGGGAACACCGTAACTTCCACAACATGTAAATGCAAGTTTCCTTCAGTTAATTGTACGGAGCTAGGTCCCTATCCGCATCCGATGCTTCAAACGCCAGCGCTTTATCACACCACACCCGGATGTAATACAAGTGTGTCACGACTTCCCGAGTAGGACTCGCTTGTTGAGCACGAATTATATAGAGGTGCTCTACCTGCTCTGGTGGCCACTCTGTCTGCTGAAGAGGACGCAGCGAATGAGAGATTCAAGAGACAAAACAACGTCGCGCATCTAGCACGTTCGGGTCAAAAGCACTTTTAAGACTACCCATGCTGCCGCATTCACTACCTCTTTTACTGTAGTTCCTTAGAAGAACACCCGGATGTTGTTGGTGTCAGCAGTAACACCTGCGTTTGTCAGTCCACACAGAAGGCTGCTGTTGCTCAGCGGCGGAAACAGGGTTCATTTCTTGAAGGGGTCGCTGTTTGTGTCTGTGGTCCTTGTCTTCACCCTAACCCCTCTTCCCATCCACCCATTAAATATAACTTGCAATCCCCATCACTTCCGATGTATCATATACCTGCGCTATTTTAATTATTCACAAACTACACCAAGGACTGACTCTTTGGTGCGTTCTGGCTTCTGCAAAACTAGGCAAACCATCTCCTCATTAGTTTTCCTAAGGATCTGTTGCCTGTTGGTTTTCATTAATATTTTAATTAATCGAGTAGAACAGGAGTGATAGCACTGACTATCGGCAAATTACCAAACTACGCCCTGGCGGAGTATATGAAAAAAAAAAAAAAAAAAAAAAAAAAAAAAAAAAAAAAAAAAAAACTTTCACGGTTTCTTTTTTCTTCAAAATGACACTTGTATGATATCTGTACAATGTTTGGTTCTTGAGCAATTCATACTTGAATGTGTTCCCGCACTTTACGTACACCCTGCACTGGTAGCAGAGAGTTCCGTACACGAAAACTGAGCCCAGTAGACAAAAAGGAATTTAATTTTCGACTTCAGTAAGCGCGACCTGGCTAAGAACAGCATTCTCGTTCACGGTAAGAAAAGTACTGTTGACCAATGTCGCGAGTCTGCAGCTGTAGGACCCGGCCCTGCACGCCCGCACTGGGCAGCGTCAGAGGCGCTCCTGCACGCTTCCGGAAGCTGGCGTTTCAGGGCGTGAAGCAGCCGGCAGACTTCCGCGTCGCCGCCGCTGTGCGGCTTAATTGGCCGCGGGAATCCGGGTAAGTGGGTCCCAGCCTCGCCGCTTCCCTCCGTCAAATGGGTCCGGCGTGCGGTTGCAACGTAAGGCCCCCACTGCACACACGAGCGGCGAATCGCTGCAATCCATCACTCGCCTCCACCTCGCCACACACGAGCGATTTGTGGAGCAGTTTGTACGAGATTTACGAACGCCCAAGTGTAGCCAAATTCTGGAGTGGAAGAGGCTCGTTTATTCTTAACAGCAGTCACAGTTGATTTGTGCATCCTGACGAGTAATACCTTTAAATGAAAAATTTTAGATATATAATGAACTCATTGTTCGATGGGGCGATCTACAATTGTTTAATAATGATTTTGCAGCCATTTATTATGTTACCGGTTTCGGCGTGCTCGACGCCATCTTCAGACATGTCGTAATTTACATAACTTCACAAAATTTTTATATACTAAAAGAGTACATATTGAACTTTGAAGTACCTCGCTTCAGAACCAGTAGAAGATGGATGTATAAATTATATTTTATTTGTGACTAGAAATTTTATGTTTGGTGACGCTTCAACCTGGATGTACTCCTTTAGTATATAAAAAATGTTGTGAAGTTATGTAAATTACGACAGGTCTGAAGATGGCGTCGAGCACGCCGAAACCGGTAACATAATAAATGAAAAATGCGATCTTGGCTGCAAAATCATTATTAGACAATTTTTTTAATCCGTTTTCCTAGGAAATTGCGGTTACGTTACACTTTTAATGCCGCCAAGTGGGTTGTATACATCTTTCTAGTGTAAAAATACGTTTTGTTTTTTCGTTTATTAGTCCTCAATTCCTTTTAATGGTTCGTCTCACAGTTTAACTTCAAGAAACTACGCTACACAATTCGTTTTTCAGTCTCGATGCGTCTACAGAATGTTGTAAATAGCCGCACTGCTGACTACCATGTCTGTGTATTCTGAAAAAGAGAGGTAGTTCGTATGAAACGATTAGGTTCTTCACTACAGCTTTGTTGATTTGTGGCCTGAACAATTAATTACCCTTTTAATATTATGGTTGGTTTAATAAATAAATCAAAATCATCAGATTGAACTCGAGCATTTCTTGGCTTTTACTATGAACGTGTTACCAATTCCAGGGCTATGAGCACAAGCTTCAAAATCCTGATCACTGCAGAAATTCTAGTGTGCAATTTGTATTACCTCTTAATATAAGTGAAAACGCTAGCCTCCATTCCTCAAAGTAGTTCCTGATTCCCTAATAGACCCCTGGCCATTAAAATTGCTACACCACGAAGATGACTTAAACATACGCAAAATTTAACCGACAGGAAGAAGATGCTGTGATAATGCAAATGATTTGCTTTTCAGAGCATTCACACAACGTTGGCGCCGGTGGCAACAACTACAACGTGCTGACATGAGGAAAGTTTCCAGTCGATTTCTCATACACAAACAGCAGTTGACCGGCGTTGCCTGGTGAAACGTTGTTGTGATCCCTCGTGTAAGGAGGAGAAATGAGTACCATCACGTTTCCGACTTTCATAAACGTCGGAGTGTAGCCGATCGTGATTGCGGTTTATCGTATCGCAACATTGCTGCTCGCGTTGGTCGCGATACAATGACTGTTAGTAGAATATGGAATCCGTGGGTTCAGGAGGGCAATACGGAACGCCGTGCTGGATCCCAATGGCCTCGTATCACTAGCAGTCGAGATGACACGCATCTTATCCGCATGGCTGTAACGGATCCTGCAGCCACGTCTCGATGCATGAGTCAACAGATGGGGACGTTTGCAAGACAACAACCATCTGCACGAACACTTCGACGACGTTTGCAGCGCCGGCCGCGGTGGCCGAGGGGACTGAGGCGCTCCAGTCACGGTCTGCACGGCCACTACGGTCGGGGGTTCGAATCCCCCCTCGGGCATGGATATTTGTGCCGTCCTTAGTGTTAGCTAATTCATAAAAAGTTTGTAAGTTTAGGGACTGATAACCCCGTAGTTAAGTCCCATAAAGTCTACAGACATTTGAACATTTGACGTTTGCAGCAACATAGACTATCAGCTCAAAGACCATGTCTCCGGTTACCCTTGACGCTGTATCACAGACAGGAGCGCCTGATTTCAGATGTGTTAAGACCCGTGGCTCTACTCTTCATTTGATCCCTGTAAACCCTACATTTCAGCAGGATAATGCACGACCGCATGTTGCAGGTCCTGTACGGGCCTTTTCGGTTACGGAAAATGTTCGAGTGCTGCCTCGGCCATCTCTTACCAAATGAAAACGTCTGGTCAATGGTGGCCGAGCAACTGGCTCGTCACAATACGCCAGTCAACATGAATACCCGTATGTCATTGGAACGTCAAGTTATTATTGAACGTGGAAAAGAGAAACTAATCACAAACACGGTTGATAAAGAAACGAGTCACAGGCATATCGGTACACATCGCTGCTAAGCATCCAGGCAGCCATACTGCATCCACGAATCGCATACGATCTGCCAGATTGCCTGGGATTTCCATGCGATCAGCTGCGATTAGTCAACACGCGTGCGATTTACGAAGCGACCGGTCGCCCATGCGACGGATTGCATCGCTCCGTCGCTCGTGCGTGGGGCCCTGCAGGCTGTGTCCACAGTGGCACCGACAAGCTGCTCCCAGTCGCCGACTGGTCACACCGCGTCCGATATAGTTTCTCACTTGGTCGGTTTAAGGAGAAGATTACATTAGGTTAGACTCTATTCTGTGTCTGAAGTATTTTTCAGTTTCCTGGGGTGCAAAAAATTCCACCGACATTTTTATCCTTGGAAGTGAGTGGTACAATGCGGCTTTTGTTATTAATAAAGACATCCCATGCATACGGACGAGCTACAACTCTGTCTGGAAAGAAGAAATTGGCGAGAATTGTGTACTGTTCTCAGTTACAGCTACTACCTAAGAATTTTTGCGAATATGACGTACCATTAAAAGGAGAAATTTCTATTACATACTTGTGATATTTCGCGGTGTCACTGACGAGCATCATAACAGTTTTACTGAATTTATTTGAAGTTGTGCAGACACACACCCGGTAACCTCCATGCTTTAAATAGTGAAAACCTACACCAATTACGTGAATTTATTGCTTAGTACAACGAGTTGCGAGAATTTATTGGCATCTTCTATTGCATTTCTTTACATAAGTACGGTACTTCTTCGATCAAATCTTGAAGCGTGTATTTTATCCTAATGTTAGAAACCATAATTGTCTGTCAGCTTAAAGGTATTGTGCCTCTTCCATTATTCTGAATATCAAACTTAATAATCATGACTTGGGCTTACGGTACCTTTATACTAAAACCAGTGTAAGTGATTATTGCTGTGTTCTGATATACAGTGTAATGCAGCACACAATACTTGCCTAGTATGTAAAAAACTTGCCAATATTTATTTGTATGATTTCCCTCGTTGTATTAATCTCAAAAAGACTACATCTGTGAAAAAGCTGCAAATAATCACACATGGAAACGTCACGATGTATTTTTACAACCTATCTGCGGTCTAATTATGAGTTTACTGCTGATACTGAGAGCATGTTTCCTACGAGGCAGGTCCAGACTAGGTCTTAATGCCGACTGACACAGAGGCGCACAGCCGAGACGTCCTATAAACTTCGTACATCATCGGAAGTATCCGTAAATGTTCGTTACAGGGATCGTATTTTAACATCATTAAAGAAAACGAAGAGATCAGCACCTTCTTCCGTGGACCCCTCGTCTGCTACCTTAGCATTGTGAAATAAAATAATTAATAAATTAAAGGCGTTAGATTTGCATCATATTCCACGTACATCAGGCCGGTATTACACTATTAAATTTTCTTTGACAATGAATCTTTGTCCAATATTCTTTGACAGAGAATCTTGGACGTAGTGAAATGCTGACATTACACTATCAAATCTGTCACAGGGGATCGAAAATGGCGAATGAATATTTGTTTTTAACCTTAGTTGTTGATTACATAGATTATAAATATCTATTTATACACTTTGATTGCATGTACGCCTACAACAATTGCAACGACTAGAGATTTGGAAACGTGCGTTTATGCACAGAACCGTTTTCGAATTGTACGGCGTGTTTCGCCTCAGGTGTATCGTATAATAAGGCCTAACATCAGATATTTGTAGAAAAGAGCGCAGTACTTTTCACAAGTTAGACTGTAGATGTCATCGCTGCTTGTTCACTCACAACAATTTAAGCTGTACTCTTAAGACATATTCGTGAAAAATAAAAAATAGTGAAGTACTTTTGTTAATTACAATAGACATCTACAGTGTAGCTTGTCAATGTACTTCATCATTTTCTACAAATACGTAATATTAGGCTGCATTACACGATACACCTGAGGCGAGAGCCGCTGTACCACTCGAAAAAGGTTCTTCTCGTCGTTTGGAAGACTGACAATAATGGTGACGCTTGCGTCTGCAGTGGTGTTCTGCTCTAAATTTGCAGTACATTTGTAGCTGGTAAGAAGTCCGTGCCCTGTTTCCGATTTTGCTAGTACTCGGTCGGGCTTACAGTAAACAAAAATTTTGAAATATTTATATTTTGCGTATTATATATCGTGTAAATAGTATTTGTCTGACTAAATATGTGTAGGGAATTAAACAGTGTCATTATGTACTTTTGCTTTCTCCGCTGCAAAACTGGTGCAGAGACAATTAATTTTCTTTTGTACGTCGTCTGCCGTGCAAACAGTACTCACTTGATAGCTAATTAATTCCGCAGTTGCCAGCCGCTGTGGCCGAGGGGACTAAGGCGCTCCAGTCACGGTCTGCACGGCCACTGCGGTCGGGGGTTCGAATCCCCCCTCGGGCATGGATATTTGTGCCGTCCTAGTTCGTAAGTAGTTCGTAAGTAGTTTGTAAGTTTAGGGACTGATGACCCCGTAGTTAAGTCCCATAGACTATACGAACATTTGAACATTTGAATTCCGCAATTATCTAGCTTTCGGCTCGATGCAGCCGGTTTTTATAATCAACCTTATACAACTGCGTAAATTTTAGTTGTTGCGGCGACAGGCAATGCGAATTACGCGGTCATGTTTTCAAACAGTACTTCAAAAACTGCTACAGTGATGCTAGCGCTTCAAGCGGTCAAATCTCTCACCGCAGTTAACATAAGACGAACGCTTTCTTTGATCAAATCTGCGGTGAGTTGCTAGATTTGATCAAAGAATTTTTGACGAAAAGCAACTTTGATCAAAGTTCCATATTACACTGTCCAATTTTCTTTGACCAAAAAATCTTTGTCAAAGAAAATTTGATAGTGTAATATCGGTCTCACCGGCACAGAGGCGCGGCGGTTCCAACGGATAAACCCCTGGGGGTTTCGCTGCCCCATCTCGCCATATGGTGTGACTACCGTGGGAACTACAACGGCTCTACTGTCAGTGAGAGACCTGGCCGTTCCTAACTGAAAGTGTCTGCCGCCGGCTTGCGCACAGTAGCTGCTATTAAACATTATGAAATGAAAATAAAATATTTGCGAACATACAGGAACCGTTACATATCATACGTGCTTGTGTGCTCTGAAATGTTGCTAGAATATTTATACCGAAATATGATCGCTTTGGATCACTGTAGTATGAACCTCGTAAGAGTATTTTACCTCATGCTTTTGACAGTATATATCACTATCGTTCCTGACGGTTTTTACTACTTACTTTTTTATTCCTGTTCTCATGTTTGTTTCATAATTTATTTTTAATGCTTGAAAAATAATCTGTGTTGATATTAAGCTATTTACTTACCTATTCAAACAAAATCAAGCTGATTTTAGTTCTGACACCTATTCAGTTTGAAATAGTTTGTAGTGTTTTGAACAATAAATAATAATTAATGTAGATTTTATGTAAAATTTTTATTCCCAGTAACTGCAGAATGCGTTTTAAACCATGCTTAAATTAGTACGCTTTAGAAAATTTTTAAGTGTCAGTGCAACAGTACCGAGGGATGTCCTTTGATAGTGCTCTCCCCCTCCCCTCCGCGTCAGAGATATCCCGAATTTTCCAAAAAGTTCCGGTTGTGTCGCCATCGCCCCCCCCCCCCACCTCCCCCATCCAATAATTTAGCTCTGGTCACGCCCATGGCTGCAGCTATTTGATGGAGGAGAAAGTGAGATTGAAGAAAAGCCCTGCTGTTCAGACTGCATCAAATCGGAGTTGATCAGAGAATTTCACCGTATTTTTCGTCAGGAAACAACTGTCTCCCTGCGGGCAAAGTCTACCGCCTCTCCTGTGGCCGCGTGCTGGTTTTTCATTACTCGTTTAGGATCGATTACCACTGTAATATCACCCGCAGGGTCGGACAGAGTTTCAAGCGATGTTACCCAACCAATGACAAGCTTCCATGTCATTATAGAAGAAGCTGATTTCGCTCCCGGCAGACGATCATCTCCTCCTGATGATGAGGACAATCTTTCAAAGCTCGAATTTTAACATATTTAATTATTTTGTCCTGTCTTCCTCAGTTGCGTAATATTATATTGATAATTATTGTATTTGTCCGTCTATTGCTACTGAAATAAACCAATAATTTTGTTTTCTATACGTGATTCGCCTGTATTGTATGCAAGGCATCATCAGTGGCCTGAAACATACAAACATATCTTAGCAAACGATTTTTTATATTGTTTTGTATGCATGTTATAAAAGTTCTGACGCATACTATTTTAACTACTGCGTAGTGGCATATAGATATTACTTACGATTTTTGTTGATATTGCTCCGCATGTGGCCACTGGTTACTCATTACTCCCACTGAAAAAATTTCGTTGTTCCACCGCTGCGAAATGACTGTTTTTCTTTTGATGTGATAATATGTGTGTGTGTGTTTCATTAAGGTGTCTGTTTGGACTAAAATGCAATTTTTATTTATTTCTTTTTTCCCCGTGTTATCTTTATGCTGTTTCTCTCTCTCTTTTCTCTGTTTGGTATGTGTGTGTATTATTGTTTAAGGTATGTGTTTGGACTGTAATGAGCATTAATTATTCCTTATTTGTTTTTAATTTTAATATATTGTTTGTTCCTTTCCCTCTCTCTTTACTTTTCCTTGTCTGGGTGTGTATACGTGTGTGTATGCTCGCTTTCATTTTTGCATTTATTTTATAAAATTTAATAGAGAATTTGCATTAATGTGTCTCTGTTCATTTAGAACATTGCAAAACAAAATTTAATAGAGAATTTGCACAAATGTGTATCTGTTCATTTACAACACATTTGCTCTGTGCTATGACTTTCTGTATGTGACATTTTTCGTATGTTCGTATTAGCGTTTTTGTTTTGGTTTTGGTCTTAATGATTTACATGTCATGTTCCTTGGTCATATTTCTTGGACCGAAGGTATTGTTTGTACCGTGTTTTGAAATTCCAAGTCTTGGAATTTCAATTGCGATTTGACGCGTCGTGAACGAGAATATGGACAGAAAGAGAAACAGGCGCAGCGAGACGACTATGTTTTAAAATATGTGAATTGGAATTAACTGAGAGAGGGACAGCGACTAAGGTCAAGTAAAGGCAGAACCAGCTGGGAAGAATTGCTCGCTGCAGTCGCATTTCTGTACGGGAATTTTATTATAGACTTACTTGATTAACAACAGAATGTGAGATAATAGAACTTCCAATGTTTGAGTCACAATACAAGATCTTAACCTTGATATGTAAACAATGAATCTGTTACAGAATAAGAAATAGCTTTGACTTTACATAAAACGCGTCTTGACACAGGTCACCTTATGGAATACAACAAAACGGAAAATCTGGTATGTACTTCCAGCTACTAGGATTGTGTTATCAAGGAAGCGATAGAAATAAAACTAGATGACAACCTTATGAATAGGGATGGGGGCATTTGATTAAATTCCGCTTGGGATCCTGCTCTCTCACCTGTCAAAAACCAGAGGGACAAAACTAATCGGACCTCATCTGTCGAGAACTGATGTTTATTATCGATGTCCTGATCGTTTTCATCTTTGGTCGTGTCGGCGCTGTGTGCTTGCTTGCCCGGTGTGTGTTGCCTTTCCTATTTACTCATTGAAAACCGAGGTTTTAAAGATCGTTGCACATTGCTTCCTCACTGCAGTTTCGCCTTGAAAATGGCAGGGTGGTCTCCTGCGGAAATATCGGCCGACGTCGGTTCTGATACCTGGCTGGATACCCGTAAGTTTTTCGAAGATGTTATTCGCCATGAGAAATTAAGAAAACACAATGTATAAGTTTTCATTCGCTAATAGCAAGTTTAGGCTAAAAGCTATTATAAATTTAAAATATTGTAAGTTAATCGAATGTCTTATAGTACAATCACCTATGTTTAGTGTCTGGATCAGTGAAGAAGTTAAGAAAAGAATCTCTTCTCACATTCATACGGTGGTCGCTAGATACACAAGGGAAAGAGTAGCGGAAAGGATAGAAATTGCATGACCGGCTCCCAGAAATTCCCGTTTCCATGGAAAGGAGAAAGCTGTCACATGAGCGAGAGTGGTGAATCTCGAATACCGACACAGAGTTTATACAGCAGAGTTTTGGAACCTAATCTGAAAATCCCTTTTCGCTGTCAGGCTTTTCGTGCGCAACCTTGTCAAATCACGACGGTTTCATTTCGGTGTTCACGACGCAGAAGATCCTGTGAGTGCAAACAGGGCGCGTCGTGTGTGCTGACTTTTCCCCGTCAGCGCTGGGAAGCGGCGACACAATGGGGAAACCGCGAGTCGTTGCGTCGGGAGAGAGCATGGGACCGCGCCGTGGGAGCCGCGGTCGGCGTCGGCCGCGGTCCCAGCAGAAGGCGACGCCGACGCACGTCACGCACTTATATGTTATTCAAAGGAGGGAAAAAAAAAAACTTACTCTTCTCATTCTCCACTCCGAGGTCGGAACCGGGGGATTGGGGGCAATCTAATTTATCTCTGGGACGTTGCGCCAGACTAAAAATGGTTATCGGGGAAGCACGAGTTCACTCACGACAATCAAACAAAGATCGAATGCCCGAGTTACTCGGCGTGACTATGTCTCCATTTTACTACCCTTTTATCTTATTTACCTGCAGGAATATCGTTCGACCTCGCGACCTCGTGCAGGCATCCGCTATGCCGGCGTGTGTAAGAGGACTGCGATCATCATATGGGCACTAGTCCGATAGCGTGCGACTGTGCTTAAGGAGACCGGAAACCCCTGTCTAGCACAAACTTTTAAGTTCGCGACTGAATTTAGTTCAATGTCGTGCAGCAGTTCAGATGTTTGAAGCATGCTGCGAACTGGTTTCGGACATGATCGAACATTATGTTTTTTCTCTCTTACGATAAAAAAAAAGTGGGACTACTGGAGGGTCATAGAAGTTCAGAGAAGGGCAGCTCGTTTTGTATTATCGTGATACAGAGCAGACAATGGCACAGAAATGAAGCACGACTTGGGGGTAGAAGTCATTAAAAGAAAGGCGTTTTCGTTTCGGCGATATATATTTGCGAAACTTCTTTGACAGACATTCTCCTCTGAATGCAAAAATATTTTGTTAGCACCCACGTATATACGTAAACACGATGGAAAGATGAAACTTTTCTACGTATTATTAATAATCCTCCCCTCATCACATTTCCTACTCTGCTTCGCTTCCTCCTCTTTCACCTGTCCATAGCACAAAATAACTCCATGCCCATACCTTTTTCACTGTTGTAATTGTTTAGTAATTCTTATGTTACATCTTTCATGCAGATAATCTGATAATACCCTGCTGTAAGGGCGAAACGCTTCGTTGAGGAGTCATACAATACTATGCAACCAAAACTGGTTTTATTACAACATGAAATGTCACTGTTTGCTGTACGACACTATGGACTGTAAACAATTCATACAGCGTATTCGAAGAAAGTTCCAATACTTTGAGAGGTGGTAGCACCCAAAAACAAATAAATAAATAAATGAAAATAAAAATAAATAAATAAATAAATGAAAAAAACAGTAAATCTCGGTCAGGAAATGCATACTTTCTGAGTTACGCATACTGTTCATAGTGACTCAAGACAAGGTAAAAATTTTGTTGTTGTCGTTGTTGTTGTTATTGTGGTCTTCAGCCCGGAGACTGGTTTGATGCAGCTATCCACAATACCCTATCCTGAGCAAGCCTCTTCAACTCCACATAAGAACGGCAACCTACATCTGTCTTAATCTGCTTACTGTATCCACCTTTTGGTCTTTCTATGCGGTTTTTACCCCAAACACTTCCCTCCAATGCTAAATTCACGATTCCTTGATGTCTAAGAATGTGTCCTACCAATCGATCCCTTCTTTTAGTCAAGGTATGCCAAAAATTCCTTTTCTCCCCAGTTCTGTTCAGTGCCTCCTCATTAGTTACGCGATCCACCCACCTAATCTTCAGTATTCTTCTGTAGCAGCACATTTCAAAAGGCTCTATCCTCTTCCTATCCACACTGTTTATCGTCTATATTTCACTCCCATACAAGGCAATACTCCACACAAATGCCTTCAGAAAGGACTTCCTTAGGCTTAAATCAATATTCGATGTCAACAAATTTCCCTTTTTCAAGAACGCTTTTCTACCCATTGCCATTCCGCATTTTGTACCCTCTGTACTGCGACCATCATTTGTTATTTTACTGCCCAAGAAACAAAACTCATCTACCTCCTTTATTGTTTTGTTACTTAATCTAATTCCTTCAGCATCACCTAATTTTCATAGACTGCATTCCATTACCCTTGTTTTGCTCTTGTTAATGTTCATCTTATATGCATCTTTCAGCACACTGTCCATTCCGTTCAACTGCTCTTCCAGGTCCTTTGCTGTTTCTGACAGAGTTACTATGTCGTCGGCAATATGCAATGTTTTTAATTCTTCATCCTGAACTTTAATTCCTTCTCCAAACATTTACGAAACAAATACCGTACTGTACTATACTGCGTGAACATGTCATTGCCTCTGTGCTCCGTCTTCAGGGTTCGTCACTGTCGCCTATATGTCTCTCTGCATTGAAGTACTCTACTGTAAACATCAGTCGGAGCATCGGGTGACGTACAAACGGCTATGTAGTGGCATACTATACTGTTTTTTCTCTTGTTGTTGGTTTTTTTCCCTTAGTGTGTTATTGTGCTGTACATTCATTGTAAAGCCGGGTGTGTATCGTTTAATTTTTGTATTTACTGTTATTGCAATGTTTGTACTGTCTTCTCTTTTCTTGTCTACATTTTAGCACTGGAAGCATACTACTCAACGCGTGAGATGACGGATATGATTTTCTGTGAAGGGTCAGCAAACGGACGTAGCCCGAGAGGCCGTGTTCTATAAGCGGAAAAATTTCCAAATCGCAGAGCGTCACCCTATGAGCGGTTTGTTCGGCTTTTTCAGCGTCTTCGCGGCACAGGTTGTCTAGCATCCATCAAGGTGAACAGGGAAAGGCCCCCGTCCGTCCGCACGTCACATGGAGGCGAGTGTGCTACATTTACTGAAGGAAAGACCTGCAACCAGTGTGCTGTGAGTGGCTGCAGCAGAAGGCGTGAGTCAGTCTCTGGTCTGGGGTGTACTACATCAACGGTTATTCCATCCGTGTCATGTTCAACGCGACTAGGTACCAGGGCCAGAAGACCGCCTTGCAGATCGCGGTTCTGTCAATGGCTTTTGCAGAAGTGTGCTGCTGTTTTAGTCGATGAGTTTATTTACGGACGAGGTGGGTTTTCATACGAGATGGTGTCGTGAACTTGTGTGGACAGTTGAAGTTGCAGAAGGAGGGCTTGGACATCGACAGGCATTCTTCGTGATGGGTTAATAGAGCCGCCATACATCTTACCAAACAAGTCAAATGGGGCTCGTTATCAAGAGTTTCTTGTTGGTGTCTTTATCTCCCTTGTTGGAGGATGTTGCGTGTCAGCAAGGACTACGGAAGTGATTGATGCCTGATGGCGCACCAACACATTTCCTGAACGTTTGGCCCTGACATTTGAGGACTGCCGGGCTGGTCATGGAGACCCCGTACTGTGGTCCTCCAGATTCCCGGACCTCAGTCCCCTGGATTGTCTCTTATAGGGACACTCGAAGTCAGCAGTCTACGCCGCCCCAGCCAAAAATGTCCACACGCTACAGGACCGAGTCTTTAATGCGTGCCGTAAAATTTTTCAACTGTTTGTAATTCTATGGAGCCAAACTACGTTGGTCATCAGTCCTTAGACTTACAAACTACTTACACTAAGTTAAACTAACCTAAGGACAACAGACACATCCATGCCCGAGGGAGGACTAGAACCTCTCTTCTTTTTCCCTCGCTATTTTTGGTTCGTTTTTTCTTTATTTTATTATTTTCTAAAAAAAAAGGGACTTGCCACCGCCACTTTTGCCCATAGAAAAGAAAATACACTTGACCACTTCAGGCGTTGGCTCCTACCTTATCCTAGTCCAACTAACCTAATTTAATAAGGGGCAAGAAAGGTTACCGAAAGCAGAAAAATAAAATAAAATAATATTCAGAAGAGCCTTAAGAAATAACTGGAAAAACTTTTTTTTTACTCTTTATGTTTATTTTACTCATTCTTTTTCTTATAATTGATGGAGAAGCAAAGCTACTGTGATATAATTTTGGAAATGTTTACATGACACCTATCATCAGCAATCGGCTTTTCTCCTCGTTCGAGTACAATAAATGTCGAGACATCATGATAGCTCCGCCTATAATAGCCTGAGGCTGATCGACACTTTAATGGACGTCAGGTACAAATCGACATTGAGAAAGTACCGTAATTATGCCTGTCATATACGAACATACACAAGAAAAATATAACATCCATCAATGGTCACGTCTTTACCAACTTCATCATTTTCTGAGGACTGATTCTTTTTCACTGCCATTGGAAGAGACCAACTGCAAACTATCATGGTGTCTTGACATTTATTGTACTAGAACGAGGAGAAAGCCGATTGCGCGTAGACGTCATGTAAACATTTCCAAAACAACGTCACATCAGCTTTGCTTCTCCATCGAAGACGATATTTTATTATCACCTCGGTTGACCTCTATTCGAAGGAAGCGAAAAACCGAATTCGCCCCTGGGTGGGCTCGAACCACCAACCTTTCGGTTAACAGCCGAACGCGCTAACCCATTGCGCCACGGAAGCCCTGGAATGTATTCGTCCCTCTTCGCATTATGACCAAATTTCTTTAGCTCCTTTCGAGCGTTCTGAATGGTGCCACCAGCTTATGCATCTTTACTGAACATGGATACATCGCACCCACCCTGCAGAAACTCACATAAACAAATGACAATTTTAAGCATAGCACTATCTACCAAAATGTTTTCTAAACTACGCCCAGTATGTCAGAATACTTCGCTGGCAGATCGTTAACTCGTCGTACGTTTCAGACCATACCATACAATCTGTGTACTGCCATTTGGTTGCAGCTCTGTGAGCCACCTCTCCTCTAACACAACAATGGAGGTCGAATTCAAGTCCCCTCGATTATAAGACACGTGCCCTATCAAGTTTGTTCTTGTCTTTGTGCTTCATTTTGATTTTTTGATTTTGATTTTTTTTATGTGACTTAACTACGGGGTCATCAGTCCCTAAACATACAAACTACTTATGAACTAGCTAAGACTACAGACGGCACTAATATCCATGCCCGAGGGGGGATTCGAACTCCCGACCGTAGTGGCCGTGCAGACCGTGACTGAAGCGCCTCAGTCCCCTCGGCCACCGCGGCCGGCCATTTTGATTTCCTTGTAATTTTTAACCGACCGTTATACAAATCTTCGACTCCCCGTGAGATTTGTGGAATGCCGAAATCGCCCACTCAAAAAATGACTCTTCAGTCACATTTGCTTTGCTACATTTCGCTAGAAATTGTGCAGGCTACAATCGCCGTCATATTCTACCATATTTATTGATTTAATTTGACGTGCATAATTTTTTTTTTTTTTTACTCATTCTTTCTCATATATAAGAAAAAGAAATAAACATAAACATAAAGAGCAAAAATGTTTCTATCTATGCCGGCGGCAACAATACGACGCTCCTCTTCTCTTCTCGTTGATTGCGTTTATGGTCCGCTGTGGATTATGTTCAGTTCAGGTTGGTTGTGTTAAGATTTATCTTCTCATGCCTTGGTCGTTCCAGCTGCTAGGCGGGTCATGAAAGGCACTCCGTAAGAAGTTGGAAGAATATTGCTGGTACTTTGGGTTACGAGTTAGGACGCAGTGTCTTTCATTGAGAAAGTTGCAATATTCAAGTACTGACTTCCCGCCAGAATCAAAGAGGTATCGGATCGTGTGGCCACGAATCCAGTTTACCGAGTGTGTTTTGGTGGTGGGGTAGAAAGTCTCTCCCGGAAATAAGAGCATGTTGATGTCAATCTGGGCGGGTGTTTGGCGAGTGAGGAACGCCAAAAGTCGCTGCGCGAGCGTCCAGACATAGTTTGCTGACCACAGTGGAACCTGTGACCGTCTGTGTCGTCCACTCCGCAGAGGGGCGAATCGGCAAGATGGATCCGATGCAGGCGATGTCAGTTAACTTGTTTTCCGTTCACAGTGAGATACCAAGCTGACTGGACGTCTGATTCGAGAAAACGTCCGTAAACAGCTTACCATATGTGCCACCACACATACTGTGGATGCTTAATTTCGATTTGGTTGGATGGTCGACACTGTTGTAGCAGATCATATATGTTTTCGTCTGCGACAAACGTGTAAGTGGTAAAGATTTTTATACGTAACTAAGGTCCAGGAAGAAACGTCGGATATGATGGAAGGCAACTGGAATGGCTGCAATCGTAACTGGGGCCAGCAAGAGTCCGGAGCAACGGCATTGAATAGGATACCGGTGAGACTCTGTAGGCAACGACGCCAAATTTTT
Source organism: Locusta migratoria (assembly GCA_026315105.1). NCBI lineage: Eukaryota > Metazoa > Arthropoda > Insecta > Orthoptera > Acrididae > Locusta > Locusta migratoria. Next base: position 29,634,549 of record CM048744.1, read on the forward strand.
AATTGGAAGTTGATGTAGAGCGCCGTGACTCTCGTCGGCACATGTGTTCGTCCCCTCCCCCACCCCCACCGCGTTCCCGCGGGAGTGCAAGGGCGTCGTATTGTACTTTAAATATCAATCCCGAGCTGACGTAGGAGCCTAACGCAGACAATATACGTCGTGCCAGGAGAGTTGGGATCGATAGCACTTGAGCCACATGGGGTATGCGGGAGGCATGTTAGATGTTCAGAGCCTCCGACGCGGGAGGCCGCGCGATCCGTAAGTGGCGCTCCAGACCGCTCAGCTACTCCCGCGCGGCTGCTTGCCATAATTTACAACAAGAAGTGGGTGTGTTTCAAAGAAAGCGCGATTCGTTACGCCGAAGGGCAGAGGAACGTCACATTGAGCACCTCCTATCAATGGACGTCAGGTTGAGCGTATCCTTAGCCCTTCCTATACGAAACGCGCAACACTCAAAAGAAAGTCGTTGTCAGCTGCAGCGCTCCTTGCGATTCACCATCGAACTAAAAAAGAAGCATTTACACGGTTAGCGTCTGTGGTGCCGTCTGCTTCACGTGTCTGCTTTGTTTATTGTCAACAAATGAATCGCCTAGTTAAGATCGCTTTCGAAACTGTGAGATATATTTTGATTATTGTAATGATTAAAACATTTGAGATACAGATAGCCGTACCGTAGGTGCAACCACAGCGGAGGGGTATCTGTGGAGAGGCCAGACAAACGTGTGGTTCCTTAAGAGGGGCAGCAGCCTTTTCATAGTTACAGGGGCAACAGTCTGGATGATTGACTGAGCTGGCCTTGTAACATCAGCTAATATGGCTTTGACACACAGCTACTGCGAACGGCTGAAAGCAAGGAGAAACTACAGTCGTTACTTCTCCTGAGGACATGCAGGGAGGCACTGAACAGAATTGGGGAGAAAAGGAATTTTTGGCATACCTTGACTAAAAGAAGTGATCGATTGATAGGACACATTCTTAGACATCAAGGAATTGTTAATTTAGCGTTGGAGGGAAGTGTGTGGGGTAAAAACCGCAGAGGAAGACCAAGAGATGCATACAGTTAAGCAGATTCAAGCAGATGTAGGTTGCCGTTCTTATGTGGAGTTGAAGAGGCTTGCTCAGGATAGGGTATTGTGGAGAGCTGCATCAAACCAGTCTCCGGACTGAAGACAACAACAACAACAAAACATTTGAGATTTAAACGGCCACTCACTGTGAAACTGTCGGTATTTGTTTTCGTGCGTTCATGCGTAACTACGTCGCTCACATTTGTAAACGACCTCATAAAATGTGTTTACATACTTCCAGGCTTGAGGCGCCTATCTATATGATGAATAACGTCAGCTGTCTATGAAAGTCTGTCTATAATAGGCCTTTCGCTGTGTCAAAGCTCCAAACAATGCACTCCAAACAAATATTTAAGCTGTTAATTGCAGGATGTTTCAGGAAAAATATCAAATATTTTAGGAGATGGTAATAAAGACTAATTTGAATTAAAATACCATATGGCGTGTCTCTAATTTTTATTTGGTACAGAGATACAGCTCTTGGAATGTAATCCAAACAAACTTGCAGCATATGAAAATTTGCATGGTTTGACTGATTCTTTCGTCGGTTCTTGGTAGATAATCATATTGACTTTCATTTAAATAATCGATTTTCAACGTACTTTAAACTATGAAGATGACTTAGTTAGCCGAAAACTGGGTTACTAAGTGGAAATTAACCTGTATAACATACACAAAACTATACAGTATGATGTTGTACTATCAAGAACCGACGGAAAAATTAGTGAACATGTCTTCATTTACATTTTCTCCAAGTTTGTTTGGCTTCGAAGTTAACATCTATAGCCGGCCGCGGTGGCCGAGGGGACTAAGGCACTCCAGTCACGGTCTGCACGGCCACTACGGTCGGGGGTTCGAATCCCCCCTCGGGCATGGACATTTGTGCCGTCCTAGTTCGTAAGTAGTTCATAAGTAGTTTGTAAGTTCAGGGACTGATGACTCCGTAGTTAAGTCCCATAGACTATACAAACATTTGAACTTTTTTTTTTTAACATCTATACCTCTGTACACAGTAAAATTGTACACGTTTTATATGAAATTTATAATGCAATTCGTCAGTAATATCAACTCCTACAATATTTACGACTACTCTTGAGATAGCCTGTCGAACAACTATGTTCCTCTGAGCAGGAGACAAGTGCAAATTCGCGACTTGGCTCCGTTCGTCAGATGGGTCCCCCACTCGGTCGTCTGCGCATGCGCGAAGCACTTCCATACGCGTGAGAATAGGATCCATCCTACTCCGTCTACGAGCGATCGTATGTGTGCATCTTGTGCAAGTGGACGCATCTACACTTTACGCGGAGGGCGTGACTGGTGCATCATGGGTAATCTTGTAAGCTCTCACTTTCCGTGTAGAAAGGGTTTAAGAAGAAGTGTATGTAACTCAGAAAGCAAGCGTTTCCAGACCAAAGTTTACTGGATTTTTGCCTAGTTTTGTCAGGTTGGCCACTTTTTTTCCGAATACCTTGAATATTTCCCAGACTTTGAAAGAAATACGAAAACATCGCGTCTCTTCATTGCTTCCCCGTGTCGCAATACTTTTGCACCTAAGCGGATGGACGAATACAGAGGTATCGTTGTGGACATTCTGGCCATAGCACGTGCCAGAGTGGCAAGCTGCAAGGTCACCTGTGTCACACGGCTATAGTCGGCGTCACCTACGAAGGCGGCCCAGGTTCCAGCCGTTCTGCGCATCCCCCTCCCTTACCGCAGTGAGAGCCAGTAATGTTCATCCTGTAGACCACGTGGCTGGCCGAGAGTTACACAATGTTTCTCCTGAAGGCGCAACTGTGGCGCTCCGCCGTAGCTCCTCCACGCTTCTCCTATCGCTCCGCCTCTATGCGCGGAAGCGCCTTCTTCTATGACGCCAGTTAAAGCCGTTGAGAGCCGACCATGGTGTGAAGCGAAGTGCTGCGGACACGGCGGCGCACTCCGACCACGTCATTAATAAATTAATTATTAAGGAGCAGAAGGAAGAAAGATTAGGAAAGATTGACATCAGCTGCATTGGGGCATTGAAATTATGCAAAGGCGATAAATGAAAATGTGAGCTAGGTCAGGAATCGTTTTGTACACACTGAAATGATGATATAAATGTGTTCATCAAGAACCAAAATATACATCCACGTGGAGAACACACAAACAGCTCCATGAAGACACATGAAGTAACGTTTAGGAGTGTCTGTGTATGTTATCTTAGGCCTTTTTAAAATCTACGTATAATATGTGAACATCTACACTGAACTACCCGCCGCGGCGGAGTAGCCGAGCGGTCTAAGGCGCCTCGCTGCGGAGCGCGTCGGAGGTTCGAGTTGTCCCTGGGGCAGGGGTGTGTGTTGTCCCTAGGTTCGTTTACTTTAGTTTAAGTAGTTTGTACGCTACGATCTGATGACCACGCAGTTTGGTCCGATAGATTTACAAACATTTGAACTTCCATGGCGGGATTAGAATAAAGTAGGACGCCCAAATTGGAATTCCTGTTAGAGGAAATAGAAAAGTTCAATAAAAAAAATCCCGTCGGTGGAGTAAGCAAGTAATGAAACAGTGCGTCATTGAGCAATATTGCTTACCGAAAGGCTACAAATATGTCATTTTATTTTAAAGTTCCCTAATGCTCTTACTGGCCCTCTTTTTACTATGCGATTTCGCAACAAACAGGAATTACAGCTTTGTTAAAGTCAATATTGGGAGCAGAAGCTACCTTAGCAAGGCTGCATTGCTATGTAGTTGGTGATTTGTCAATTAAGCAATAACTGAGCTATTTTCACGAATAAACGCGCGGGGAAAACTAACCTTGTTAGTGCTGTAGGTGTTGCACTGGAGCAGATAGCTTCCTTTGCTTCAGACCCTTATATATAACCGAAGTTGTTGAACTGTAAACATCTGAAAGGAAAGAAGCGGAGTCTTTAACACTGTTAGCGCTCCACTCATTGAAAGCCCACGGCCGTCGGCAGACAGCGCCCTGCGGTGACCGGCTGAACTGCAGATGTAACAAGCACAGCCCAAGAACCGCCGAGGCGGTTAGCTCACGCCAGCACGCCATGCCCGGTGGCTTAACTGGCCACGGCCGCGTTCTGCGGTCGGCTGCCTGCCCAGGTGTGCCCTCATCCTGAAGCCCGCACCTACTTGCCAACAGCACTGCATCAAAGCTGCATTCCTTCACAACTGTCTCATCTTCATTACGCACTACTTCAAAACCCGGTGTTGCCCGGGTATTTATTTATTTATTCCTGCTTGAGATAGTACTTCTCCTATCCCTTCTCTCTCTCTCTCTCTCTCTCTCTATCCATCTCCTTTTTTTCTAAAGACATGTTATATTTATCGGAGAATATATAAGAAATAAGGCTGTCTTGCATAATGTACAAAATTATAAGTGCAGTATCCAAACAAAGAAAGATAGTAATCAAAATACAAATGACATATAAAATTCGTACGATCTTATATTTATTTAGTTATATGTAGTACAATTGCATAACTTGTCAGGTATAATTCATTTGTATCACTGTTGTATGTCTCCAGAATCAGTTGCGATTACGGTTAGTACTAAAGAAGTAACAGATTAAAACCTGATGCGTTATGGGGCGGTTTCCTATGAACGTTACTGTTTATGTCCTCACATGTCATGAACTACGTGTACCCGCTCGGTTAGCCGTGCGGTCTAACGCATTACACTGAATGTTCTTTCATTTTTTACCCTTTTTTTTATTGTTTCCCCTATCAGAAATAGGTTAGTTGCACTGGGCCTAGGATAAGATAGGGCCAACGCCTGAAGTGGTGTAGTTTGTCTTTTATTTTCTACGGTAAAGGTCGCGGTAAGTAATTTTTTTAACTTGCTACCCCTCTCCCCTAAAAAAAAAAAAAATAAAAAAAAAAACGCACCGCTTTCTGAGACGGGGAGGCGTACCGGCCCCGGTTCGAATCCGCCCGGCGGAGTAATGAAGGGGTCGGAGTGCCGGCCAGCCTGGATGTGGTTATTAGGTGGTTTTCCACATCCCCCTAAGTGAATACCGGGCTGGTTCCCAAGTCCAGCCTCAGTTACACGATTCGCAAACTTTTCATAACACTTTACAGTTTCGCACATATAACACTATACACAAACATTTGGGGTACACATTTCCTCCCGGGGGGCACGGGGGTGGCGGCAGGAAAGGCATCCTGCCACGCCGTCAATAACAACATGCTAAATCTGCGATAACAAAGCCGACCCTGCAAGTGCGGGAAATGGGCTGAAGAGAAAGAATCTCATGAACTACGTGTCGTATTGTGATACGGTCTGTATTCTCAATCCCATATTAGGAACAGTCACGGAGTTCAAACATATCCATCACGGACAAAACACAGTTATTCGCTACTTATTTTGCAAGCAGTATCCATTTATGCCAATGAATGTATGTAAAAACAATTTCATTGTACGACTTGTAGTTTAGCAGATATGACGTCATAAACACTGGGACGAGTGAGGCAACTACAGCATTATATTTGTTCATATTCTCTGTGTCGCCGTACCTTTCATCCGATTCCGATGAAACTTTACGCTTTTGAGCTTCAAAACAGACGGTAAGTCACTGTCTACGTAAAATTCAGTATGGTGCATGGCAGACGGTACTTTACGTACGAAAGTTGACAAAATGTACGGTTTTATTCCTATATTGATGTAATTTTGCACACTTAATCTTGAAAACATGAGGAACATCGCCGGCTACCTAAGATTTCATACTGTGTACAACGGAGTGTACCTTGGAATAAACTTAGACCCTTCTTCACTGATAACCATGGTCGATAACAGTTACAGAAATTTTCACACATGCCGGAGACAATGGACTGAGAAGATTGACGAAGGAAAAGGTGCAGACTGGCAGAGGAAGAGGGGTAGGAGGAATAAACAGAGACAGGGGAGCTGAGGATATGAAGAAAGAGAGGCGGCAAAGAACAGGGAAAGAAGGAAAGAGAAGATGAACAGAGACAAAAAGATCAGGGAGAGAGGGACTAACATAGGACTGGAATAAGTAATACCCGGAAAACTTTTGGTTTCCAGCTAGTCTATAAACAAAGTAAAGGGTCGTCATGACATTTTGCTCACTTGAGATTTAAACCACGGAGACGTCACCTGTTGGTGTAACAATCACGTACAATACACAATGCAGGGCGTTTGACCTCGTGATCAATGAAAGGCGCGAAGAACTACACGCGAAAATGTTGGACATCTCCTCCTACACCAGATGATCTATTTGAATCAAATTTCGTCCACATGTTCATTACCAAGAGGTAACAATTGCTATAAGGGAAAAAACCACCTGCGATACGTATTTCAGGAGATATGACGCTCATGGTGCAATGCGGAGAATATTTCGGGTACAGCCCTCAACAAAATGTACAGGTTTGTTTCGATATTGATGAAATTTTGCACACTTAATCTTCAAATCGAAACGAAGTTCACTGTCTATATCTCATGTGCGGCATGGCGGAGGGTATTTTAACCATGGACATCCCAAAAATCTACATTTTTATTCCCATCTGGATGATATTTTGTACACTTGAACTATAGCAAGCTATCATATGGTGCATAGCAGAGGGCACTTGTAACAAAATTTACAGCGTTTCACTGTTTACCATGTACGTTGATAGATTACATTACATTAATACTTGTTTCCTAGATCACAAATACGATATTTCGCAATGATGTGGAACGTGTCAGTTTAATAAATGGTGTCTGTACATGACACTGAAAATTTTAAGGATTTTTTGTTTTTGTTCTTTAAGTTTTATCTAAAAATTCATCTAAAGTGAAGAAGCAGTTGCCATTCAGTAGTTATTTTAATTTCTTTATAAATACTAGTTGGCTATCTGAAAACTTTTGATGCTACTTGGTAAGTGACCAAAAACTTTTGTGACAGCATAATTCAGCAAATTCTGAGTCAATATTAGATTTAACCTTGAATAATGAAGCTCACCCTTTCTCCCAGTGTTGTAGCTATGCACACTGCTGTTATTTTTCAATTGGGTCCGATTGCCAGTAACAAATTTCATAAGTGAAAACATATATTGTGAAGCTACTGTAAAGATCAGAAGGACCCTTAAATAAATGTCTACAGGTCGATCTTGAGTGGGCTCCAGCAGTTATTCTGATTATACTTTTTGTGCAATTAATACTTTTTCAGTTAATTTTGAATTGCCCCAGAATATGATCCCATTCGAAAGCAGTAAATGAAAGGCGGCATAGTAAGCTACTTTACTGAGATGTATATCTCAAACTTTGCAATGACTGTGATAGCATAAGTTGCTGAACTCGAACGTTTCAGGAGATCTTCAATGTGTTTCTTTCAATTCAATCCATTCTCAGTGCAAACACATAAAAATTTTGAATATTCTACCTTAGCTACATATTTATGTTCACAGTCTGTATTTATTAATGGTCTCATGCCGTTGACTGTATGAAACCGTATATACTGGGTTTTATCAAAGTTTAATGAGAGTCCATTTGTAGAGAACCACTTAATAATTTTCTGAAAGACATTATTTACAATTTCATCAGTTAATTCCGGTTTGTCAGGCATAATTGCTATACCTTTATCGTCAGCAAAAAGAACTACCTTAGAATCGTCGTGAATATAGAATGACAAGTCAATGTATATCAAGAGCGCAAAGGTCCCAAGACCAAATCTTATGGGATCCCATTTTTATAGCTCCCCAATTAGAGGAATTAGCTGTTTCTTGCATATTATGTGAACTGCTTATTGTAACTTCCTGGACTCTTCCAGTTAAGTATGATTTAAACCATTCTTACACTGTCCCACTCATACCACAAAACTTAAGCTTGTCTAGTAGAATTCCATGATTACACAATCAAAAAGCTTTGAGAGATCACAACAAATGTTCCTGTTATTCAGAGCATTGAATATTTGATCAGTGAAGATATATATAGCATTTTCTTCGGAAAGTTTTTCTGAAAACGAAGTTGACATTTTGTTAGAACTTTTTAACTAATATGTGAAACTACTAGAGAATACATTACTTGTTGAAAAAATTTTGGTAACGCTGGGTAGTTGCTGACATCAGACGTATCCTCTTTTTTACTCAACGGTTCAACGATAGCATATTTCAGTATATCGGGGAAAGTAACCTGCTTTAAAGAGCTGTTATGTATATGGCTAAGAATCCTGCTTATCTCTTGGGAAGAAGCTTTTAAAACTCTGTTGTAAGATGACAGGTGAAGTGCATCCGTCCCTTCCTAAAATTAACCATGTAGTTGGCATAGTCAACCACGCCGACCCTGCGAAAGTGAGAAAAGGCCCAAGGAAAAGAAGAGGCGAGGAGTAGATTAGCTGAGGAGGCGGTGTTGAACAGAGACAAGATGAGGAATTGGAGAGGGGGGGGGGGTGAAGAGTAGGCGGACAGAGGGGGACGAAGAGATGAACAGGACGGGGGACGGGGGGGGGGGGAGGAGACGGTCAGTGGCAGAGGAGAACTGCCTTGACCTAGTAGAAAGACCGCAGTACGTACACCCACGCTGCATGTGCCAGGCGTGTACATCATGTACCGTGCAAGAAGTGAGAGGGCGTCGTGAGATGCAGGCAAGGCTCAACAGCGGAATAGTTTACACAGGTCGCGGCTTTGTTAGTCTTCGTCTTCGCGTGGCGCGTTTCAGGCCTCTGTCAGCCCGCAGTCTCAGACCTAAGTGAGCCGAGAAATTGTACGCAAGCAAGCGGCGTCGGACATGACGTCACACAACCCGCACAGCTCCAAATATGCGAGTTGGAATCTCACTTTGCAAGCCGAGTACACTTTTCCTCTTCCGGAACTATTAAATGCCGTTACACATTACTCTCCGTGTTACGCAAGAGAGACGCGTGCGAATAAACCGCCGTTAACTGCGGGGACTTTCACGGGAGACTGCTCCGCGAAACGCTCGGTTGACGTCCTGCTTTCGTGCGTCTGGAAGGACGCACTTTCCACACGAGTGTAGCGGAGCGTGCGGCACGCCGGCCAATCGTGGTGATCGTCTGGCTCTTCCTGCTCTAAACGTCCGCCGTGGCCCAGTTACTGGAGTGGATTCAAATTCAAATGTTTGTAAATCTATCGCAACAAACTGCGTGGTCATCAGTACGTAGCTTACAAACTACTTAAACTAAAGTAAACTAACTCAAGGACAAAACACACACTCATGCCGCAGGGAGGACTCGAACCTCCGACGGCGAGCAACTGGAGTGGCTTGACCGTCTTTTTGGAGGATTTGTACCGCGCGTTTTTGTGTCTGTCTGTCTGTGTGTTTGGCCTGTTCTGTGCTGTTGAACATCCCCCTCGGCAAGTATACAATGTGAGACAGTTTTACAGCAACAGCAAGTGCATGTCGTCTTCTGTGGTGTGGGACTGTGTGACCCGGACCTCGAATTAGTCAAATAACTGCTACATACAATCATTCGCGAAGTGCGAAGGGGGCGTTACATACTCGCCACTCTCCTGGAATCTCGAGACGAGTGACTATGGCCAGACCAAAACTTTTGGCTCCAGCCAATGAGAACTCGCTAGATGCTACGTGTTTCTTAAACGGAGATTCGGGCGCTACGCGTTATCAGGCACTTCTTCTTAACCTATACCTAATCTTAAGACTACGCTACGGATCACTTTTTTAAAGTGAAAGTTAGGTTAGGTATAGGTTAAACAAGAACTTTTTATTTAGTACGTGTGGGCGCGTAGCGCCCGAATCTCCGGTTAAGACACCCGCAGCATCAGAATGGCTGACAGCTAGCGGGTTCTCATAGGCCGGAGCCAAAAGTTTTGGTCTGTCCATAGTCACTCGTAATCTCGAGAGCGGAGTTTTGATCCACGAGGCAAACACTGTGGCGCGGCCAGGGGTCGCCGGCCTGCCGCCGCCCGGTGGTGACGTCACGGGTCGGCCGTGACGCAACCTCCGGCGGGCGGAGGACGCAACTTCCGGCCGGCAGCGGCCGCGCCCTCTCTGCACCAAAAGGCCGAGTCAGTGGCCGTGGCGGCTACTCCTTGAGGACTCTGGGGCGGCGCCCTCCCAAAAATATCCAACTCGGAATACGTACCAATTGTTAATCACAAATCGACTCGAATAATTTTCGTGTAGCAACAGCCTGTGTAAGTGAATGATCAATGTTTTTAGACTAGGTAGTCTGCCAGGCAGGGGCACCGAATGTTTTCGGAATGGGCTGGCTGTCGGACTCTACGCGATCCGTCCGCGCCGTGTAAAGGCTGGCAACGGGTGCTGGAGCGAGTGGTCGTACTGGGGATTGGGTGGGGGTAGTGTGCTGAACCGGGCCGCTTAGGACGGCGTCCGCGTCAACGGCGCACCGGCACCGGTCAGGCAGTTTCTAACAGGTGCAGTGCGTCTGATACTAGTGTCGTTGTTGTGAAGGTGCGTGTTATTGCCTGCTTTTTTTTTTTTTTTTTTTTTTTTGAGGGGGGGCTTTTCAAAACAACTCAGAACGAACTGCTGGACTCTATATATACTGTGTGCCATTAGTTAATTTCCAAAGAAATGTCATAAACAGATTATGTCGCTATTGAAGTTGATGAAACGACAGATTGTGCTACCTTGTCTCAACTAGTATTTATTCTTCGATACGGATTAAAGGGGAAAGTATATGAAAGGTTCATAAATTTCGTAACACCCAAAGATCACACAGCTGATGCAATAAATAGTGAAGTGTTCAACGAGCTTAAAAAACTAAAGATTGACGACTCTCCAGAAAAACGGATAGTTCAGAGTTATGACGGAGTTTCGGTTATGAGTGGCAGGCACACTGGGGTGCAGGCAAGAGTGAAAGCACTGTATTAGAAAGCAAATTTTGTGCATTGTTATGCCCATCATATCTATCACATTGTAGAGCGCTGTGCAACACAGCTCAAAGAAGTGAGAATATTTTTTTAGCAACTTACAGGGATTCTCTAGTTTCTTCTCAAAGTCAGTGAAAAGAACTGCCGTACTGGATAATGTTGTGAAGAAACGTCTTCCAAGAAATGCTGACACAAGATGGAATTTTAAAACGCGAATTGTGAACACCGTATTTAAATGTTCAAACGTTTGTAGAGCTTATGGGACTTAACTACGGGGTCATCAGTCCCTAAACTTACAAACTACTTATGAACTACCTGATGCTAAGGACGGCACAAATATCATGCCCGAGGGGGGATTCGAACCCCCGACCGTGGTGGCCGTGCAGACCGTGACTGGAGCGCCTCAGTCCCCTCGGCCACCGCAGCCGACAACACCGTATTTAAGTACAAGAAAAAAATAGCTGAATGCCTTGGGATAATTGAGGATGAGGCCAACAATGTTTATTCAACAACTAGGAAAGCAGTTGGACTTGTCAAACTTATCATCGACCAAGAGTTTCTCTTTTGACTTGAGTTTTTCAGTAAGCTCTTGCCGCACTGCGATATTTTATTTAATCAGCTGAAATGTAGAGATGTTGATAGTGTGACAGCTCTTAAAAATGTCTCCTATTTCAAGTCAGGTATATAACTGACGAGAAATTCTCTTGATGTCGATCATCATAGGGAAACCGGGAATGGAAATGAAGAGATCACCGGCCCAAAACGATTCCGTTTTTTAAACTGTCGTAAAACCGTTGCAAATGACGTTTGTGACCTTGTGATGGCTAACATCGATGAGCGTTTCGCATTTATCAGTCACTTGTCAGCTGCTGTATTATTGCAACCCAGTTTGTTTCCAAAACATAAGCTGCTATTCCCTGAAAAGGAATTTCAGACCACACTTAAAATATTTCACTTAATCGGAAATGAACTGCGACAGGAATTGACAGTCATATACAGTAGAAATTATTTCCAAACAGCGAACGGAGCTTTAACACTTTTCAATTCTTTATACGAGAATAATTTAGTAACTGTGCTACCGAAATCAGTGAAACTCATGCGTATTATTTCTACAATACCAATGACAACAGCGGAAAGTGGTGTTTCTCTACACACAAAAGAATCAAGACTTTCACCAGAAACACAATTAAAATGGAGAGACTTAGTGCGTTAGCTATGTGCTTTACAGAAAAAACACTTTTAAATGTGTATAATTTTAATGAACTTGTAATTGACCATTTTGCTGAAGGGAAGGAGAGAAGACTATACTTCGTCTACAAAAATATTAATTAAGGTAAGAACGGTATTTCGATTTTATTCATTCCAATGGTAGGCAATGAAAACCTCGTAACTACATTTGTTGGTGACAGTCTTCTAATTTTAGTAACATATTATGTTTGTCGCTGACGAAGCATTTGTGTTCTCTGAACACTTACTTATATAGTTACACATACAACGAATTTACTTCTTACCACTTTATATTAGTTTAAGGTACAGTTTTGGGGTCTCTTGTGAAATCTAATAAAATTTAGTTACGAGGTTTTCATTGCATGCAGGAAATATTAAAAACGACATATTTGTGCGTAAATTTGTTCGTATTTTGGTATAAGAGGAAAAAGTCGTGTTAGATAAAAGATTAAATTACGTAACTAGCTAATAAAATTAATGCTATATTCTCCCCGATCAAGAAATGTTCTGAAGGGACAAATGTCGTGCACAATTGAAGAGACATGCCGCCCCTCCTAATAAACAGCCAGCCCACCAGCCGCCACTGGTCAGTGGCCGCTGCACTCTGCAGAAGCGACGCTGCCCACCAGTCCGCGGGTGTAGTGTGGCCGCGGCTGCCGCACGTCCAGCATCGGCACGCCTTCCTGGCTGCCGTCAACCAGTCTCCAAATGTTTACGAAGCTAAGGCCGCCGGCACACGGAGCGTGTGCGGTCAACATGCCCAGATTCTGACGTCACAACGTGCGAGCCTTACATAGGAGATGATTTCCCATCGCCTTGGGCAATATCAAGCATGTCAGACATTGTCACCAGTCCCAGTTTGTCCTCTCGGTCAGCTGGTAGAGATCCGAAACGGGCTTCGAAATGTCGCTTAAAACCCGCTAGCGGGCGTTATGACGTCACCGGCTCGGCCCGCTGCGCTCGCCGCCTTCGCCGGGCCTGGCCTGGCGGTACCCGCAGCCGCAGCAGACTCACGAGCCGCGCTGTCGGTTACACGGGACCCGCGGAGCCGGCGGGCGCAGCGGGTACAGCGGGCCGAGCCGACGAGCTTACGGGTACAACGGGGCAAGCCGGCGGGCGCAACGGGTACAACGAGCCTGGCTAGACGAGCCGAGACGAGCCTGGAGAGCCACGATTAGGCCGGTATTACACTATCAAATTATTTGTCAAAGAATTGGACAAAGAAAACTTGGACGTAGTGTAATGGGAACATCATCCAATATTTCATCCAATCTAAGGCCTCGGCGTAGATTTGATCAAAGAAATCGATCGTCTTCTGTTTCCTGCAGTGAGAAATGTGACCGCTTGGAGCGCTAGTAGTATACAGCTTCCTTGCCACTACAGCTCTTTTATTTGGAGGTTAAATATCTGACATTACTTGGACATGACGTTCGTATTCGTAAACGTGGCTAGTAGTGCAATGTTTGTGTAGTGTTTTCTAGCAACAACAAAATTAAAAAAAAAAAAAATAGATGGAGCGTTGTGTAACAGGCGACAAGACCAATTCACACTGTCTGTCACGTCAGTTCGCGTAGCCCAATACCCTGCGGCAAAAGTGAGGTTGAGTTACAATTCGTAAAAAAGTTATTACATACTATCGGAATTGAAGAAGTAATACCCCTAAATCTTATTTACGGCCGAAACAGAATTTAGAATGTATGATTTTGGTAACTTGGCGTGCTAAGTGCTGGGAAGTGAAACAACTTTCAAAACATCTACATCTGTTTGCAAGCGAATCTATGTACATATAAATACGTCAGCCAATTTTTGTAAGGAAATAAATAGAGCCTATTTACTTGATCAGCAATGTTTCCCCCCTTACATAGTTAATAACGTCATAAACAATTTAGATTATCCTCTTTGTCAGTGCTCACATTTTCCATTTAAAACGTTATTTAATGAAATTTGCTTTATCCACTTATTCGTATACACTGTTTGAGTTAGCCTTTTTGTTACTCTATTGCAAACTGTGATGGATGAAGAGCGACAAAATAATTAGCAGTGAACGGTCTGGCTGTTCTGCCGACGCCATAAAAAAGGAAAATCCTCCTGGTCCCGTAACAAATTTTATTTATCTCGCTCTGACACCCACGGTTTCATCCAAGTGCGTTTCCTTTTCTTTTTTCCCTCCTTCTCTTCTAAATGCAGACAAACTGTAGTATAAACAATAGCTGAGCATTACACCGCCATTTTGAAGCAAATTTGACAAAATATTGGATGATAGTGTAATACCCCCTTTTGCGTTTCATCCAATTTCTTTGTCATAAAATATGACCAATATTTCATCCAATTTTTTCGTCCAATTCTTTGTCCAATAATTTGACAGTGTAATACCGGCCTTAGCCTGTGACTCTTTAACACAAGACTCACAGAATTTTCACGACAGATACAACTTACACGTGATAATTACCTATGATTTTGTATTACCTACGCCTGCTTTATTCCAAACTTGATGAAATAATCACTCATCACTTTGAAAACAAGAGAATGGTCACTCTTGCAGAGATTCGTGTGGTGCATGGCAGAGGGTGATTCAGATACAGAATTTCTTACAATCTACGTTTTTCTCATGATCTTGATGAAATCTGCACACTTGGCATTCAAAATAAAGGTCAAGGCCTACATAAGATGTACATGGTGGATGGTGGAGCATACTTCGCGTACATAGTTTACAAAATTTATAGTATTATTTTTAACTTGATGAAATTTCGAGCACTTGACGTCAAGACTAGCGGAAGGTCGCTGTCTACGTAAGATTCGCGTGGTACATGGCGGAGGGTACTTCAGTTAACAATTCTATAAAATCTAAAGTTTTATTACGATCTTGATGAAATTTCACATTTGACATTCAAAACAAGCGTAAGGTCACTGGCTCGTGTGGTACATGGCGGAGGGTACTTCAGTTAACAATTCTATAAAAGCTAAAGTTTTATTACGATCTTGATGAAATTTCACACACTTGACATTCAAAACAAGCGGAAGGTCACTGGCTACCTAAGATTCGTGTAGTACATGGCGGAGGGTACTTCAGTTAACAATTCTATAAAATCTAACGTTATATTATGATCTTGATGAAATTTCACACACTTGACATTCAAAACTAGCGGAAGGGCACTGGCTACGTAAGATTCGTGTGGTACATGGCGGAGTGTATTTCAGTTACCAATTCTATAAAATCTAAAGTTTTATTACGATCTTGATGAAATTTCACACACTTTACCGTCAAAACTAGCGGATTCGTATAGTACATGGCGGAGGGTACTTAAGAATTCTAGCGGAAGGTCACTGTCTACATACGATGCGTCTGGTACATGGTGCAAGGTACTTCACTTACGAATTCTACTAAATCATAACCGGGGTACCATCATTTATAAGATTTTGTTTCGTTAAGGGGGGTGGGGGGAGCTTACTCCACACTGAGTTCTGTAGCCTGTGTTTTTGTTCGACAGAAGAGGTAGAACTGACAAGAATACAACCGTTTTCTCTGCAATGTAGAAACTTCGAGTATTTTCCATTTGCAGCGTTCACTACAGCGTCAAACGTTTCCCAGGCGCCATTCTTTCTCTTCTTCAGTATATTTGCAAGTACGTACACTCCATCATTGAATTTTATTTTTGCATTCTCTACGGTCCCACAACTAACAGATTCATTAGAGGCTACGCATCGCTAGAGTCGGTCATTTTCGCTCTGCCAGTGATACGCAACAAAGCGATATCGGGCACTCAACTGCCGTGTTACGTCGCGACTAGTACTTCCTGTTCACTTTACACTTGCCGACGGCAGCGCGCTGATCCAAACTTCGTACACTGCCAGAGAGGGCCGAAGGCGTCCGACAACACTCGACAGTACACGATCGACGCACGTGGCCCCGTATTCTACAAAAATGTTCAAATGTTTGTAGAGCTTATGGGACTTAACTAAGGGGTCATCAGTCCCTAAACTTTCACACTACTTATGAACTATCTGATACTAAAGACGGCACAAACATCCACGCCCGAGGGGGGATTCGAACCCCCGACCGCAGCGGCCGTGCAGACTGTGACTGACACGCCGCAGACCGCTCGACCATTGCGACCGGCCGCATTGTACACTCACGCTATTGTCAAAGTGCGGCTACGTAATCTGAGCGTTAGCTGAAATGTATATGTATCGCGCAAATATACGTCGTCACAAAGTACATTTACAAGGAAAACTTGAATAATTTTCAGTTTTCATCCACTACTCAAACTAAGGCTCAGCAGGGTGAATAACAAATCTACACCAGCGTCCATCCTGCCAGTAGGGACATCTTCATTTTAGTTATTAACCTGTACCTCAATATTTAAATTTCTTAGATGCTAGTAGTAACAGCAAATGTATTTTTATCAGCTACCCGCAAAACCAAATAATTACATTGCAAAATAATTTTATTTTAATTTCGTACAATTTTCTGCAATACATTTACATTCTTAATATTCATTTCGATTGCTTTTCTGTTCAAGAATGAGTTAACAGAATATACAGTTGTATTATCTGTTGTATATGTACCAATGAGCGTACGCCATACGACATAAATGATAGAACAAGTCAACAGTTCGCAGCGCCTTCAGCTGAAATGGCCATTATAAGTTGAACGGGTAATTACTGCGACAGTACACGCTTCAGAATCCGTCGCTAAGGAGTGTGATGGAAATATTTCATTCTACGTCCCACGTGCGCAACCAAGCAGCACAGTGGCTGACTCGGAGGCAAACAGAGACGGGCGGCACAGCGCAGTCTAATGGGGCCGCGCGGACTGGGAGGGGATGCGACCTGCACCTGCACCTGCACCTGCACCTGCGTGTCGCTGCAGCCGAGGCACAGAAAGGGGAGGGGAGGCGGGGAGCGGGCGAGCACTCTGCCTTGCGCTCTGTATCGAAATTGGCACTATTGTTGGTTGTTCAAAATGTTACAATGTATGTAAAACTATTGGACCCTACTGCTATAGTAATCAGTCCATAGACTTACAAACTACTTAAACCTACTTACACTAAGGACAACACACACACACACACACACACACACACACACACACACAAATGCCTGCGGGAGGACTCAAACCCTCGGCGGGAGTGACCGCCCAGTCCATAGATTATTGGCTGTCGGAACAATATTGCCTTTCGAATGAAAGTGTTTGTCGTAGACTAATGATTCGTTTTTCAATATTTAAGTTCTCTTTTCATTTATGCATTATACTTTTCAGTTACTGCGTACTTATATCTGTACAGTTTTGTTTAGTGAAATATTGTAACATCATATGATCAACAACCAACGCAGAAAATTTTAATTTCGTAGTAGGACATCATCGACAGTGTAGTAGATAAATGGATGCAACATTTTATGGCTTCTTAATAAATAAAAACAATCATTTTGTTCCTCAGGAACTAGTAAAAATCTAGATAATTTTGTCAGAATTGTGTTAGTTACTGTAATTAATGCTAAAGAATTTTTCAATCCATACATAATGTGGTTAGAATCTCAAAGATAAAATTTAAAGCTCTAGTCAACATTCCATATCTTCGGGAGTTGGTACGTGTATCTTTTCTTTATGTCATTTTTTGTATCTGGAAGATGAGCTTATGATTCGAAACCTAGGTCATTCTTTATTAATAAATGAAGTAAGGCTTTCGTTTAGTTAAAACACACACAATTGTGAGATTTCAACGTCTACCGTGCCTCAAAGATACTGCCAATTCCGGTTCATTTGCAATAGTCTCTTGCAAAATATCGCCGTCGGAGGTTCGAGTCCTCCCTGGGGCATGGGTGTGTGTGTGTGTGTGTGTGTGTGTGTGTGTGTGTGTGTGTGTGAGAGAGAGAGAGAGAGAGAGAGAGAGAGAGAGAGAATGTTCTCCTTAGGTTAGTTTACTTTAGTTTAAGTAGTTTGTAAGCTAAGGACTGACCACGCAGTTTGGTCCGATCATTTGAACATTTTTTGAATCTTGTAAAATACATTCATGTAAGTCAATGGCGTCCTATATAATTCCATATTATAATTCTGAAAACTGCTTGTTAGTCAGTCCGATTAAAATCAGCATTACTTGTCTTCGTAGTAGTTTGACATCTTCCAGATTTTCCATTCACTCTAATATATTTATTTGGTGATATTTTTAATGCAGTAATAACTAAAGCAATACTTCGTTTCTAAAATGAGTATGAAATTTGACGATTGATATTACCACATGATTCCCGATGCGCAGGGATGGAAATGATAGCGTAAGTGCCTCGAAATCGAATTAACATTTATCGTTCTGCTCGGTTTCAA
Organism: Locusta migratoria; assembly: GCA_026315105.1. Classification (NCBI taxonomy): domain Eukaryota; kingdom Metazoa; phylum Arthropoda; class Insecta; order Orthoptera; family Acrididae; genus Locusta; species Locusta migratoria. The sequence continues at coordinate 29,652,966 of CM048744.1, forward strand.
ATGAAAAGTCAGAATATTTACTACATTTCAAACACAGCAACTTTTGATCAAAAATCCACTGAACCAAAAATTCTATTCAATGTGTTTTTACCGAAGCACATTCTTAATTTTCGTGTAATACTTCACTTAATTCGATGCTACACAGTAATGAAAATAAATTTAAGCCTTTATTACATCAAACTACAATATATGTAAAATCTTCTGCGAATTGTTTTCTTAATATGGAGTGACAAATGTTTCCTTTGATCTGCAAGAAAATTTTAGTGAGCTGAAAGAATTATTAAATTTATTGAATGAGTTGAGAGTATAGCATGTATGTGTGGAAATTATTTTCAGTAGAGTGGTATGAAGTTGTCTCGACACATTGCAGAAAGAAACTGATGAATACTTGATCTGAAGATCAACTGTGCAAAATTTCAACGTAATCGTAAGAAAACTGTTGATTTTGTCGAATTCTGTGAGTAAAGTAGCTTTTGCCATCCACCTCATGGAATATTGTGTAGGCAGTGAGATTCCTGTTATTTTTACCGAGCGAGGTGGCGCAGTGGTAACGCACTGGACTCGCATTCGGAAGGATGGTGGTTCAAATCCACCTCCGGCCATCCAGATTTAGGTTTTCCGTGATTTCCCTAAATAGCTCCAAGCATATGCCGGGATGGTTCCTTTCAAAGGGCACGGCCGATTTCCTTCCTCATCCTTACTCAAATAATCCGAGCGTAAGCTCCGTCTCTAATGACCACGATGTCGACGGGACGTTAAACTCCAAGCTTCCTTCCTTCCTTCCTGTTATTTTGAAGATCAAGTATGCAACATTTCATTAAGATCGGAATAAAACTGTAGATTTGTATGAATTACAAACATATGGTCGCCGAACTCACGGAGACAGCGAGTATGGATATGGCGTCAGAGTAGCCGCGGAGCTCACGCCTGGTGGTTACGAGCCCGCGAGTACGACGGGGCGGCTGCGCCAGCGCACTTACAGCGCTGTACTCGCGCAATTACAGGGGGGTTGCAACCTGCAAGACCGGGCTCATAGTCGGCCCGTTCTGACCTCTACCAGCTGGCTGTAGGAAGTACGAGCGCGGCTCCGTGTCCTGGCGCCTATTTGCATCACACGTTGACATCGCGCAGCCTCGCGACTGAAAAATTCTCTCATCATCATCATCATCATCTTACACAGTTTCCAGCCACAGGCTGGGTCTGTTTGGAACACAAGCCTCGCCACTTCTTCCTGTCTTCCCCCCATATCTCTGTTTTCACTCTGACCCAGTCATCTCCTCTCTTCTTGACACAAACCTGCCATCTATCGCTTGGTCGTTTCTTATGTATCTGTATTTCGTGTCTAGGGATCATTCTCCTTAAATGGCCATACCACTGCACTTTTGATCTCTCTATCCTATCCTGTAAAGGCTCCTCTCTCACTATTTCCCTGATCTTCTCATTCCTCATCCTTTCTCTTCTTGTTACCCCTATGCTGCAGCCAAGAAATTTCATTTCCCCTACTTGTATTTTGCTCCTATCTCTTTTCTTTGTCACCCAAGTTTCCGATGCATATGTCAATATCGAAACGTAATAATTTTGTTATAGCACTCCTTTACTTTCCTGTGGTACATCCTTACTCCACACTAAACACTTCTCAGAAATACTATTACCTATCTGACACGTTCTGTAATCTCGTTGTCATTTCTCCCATTTTCCTCAATTACACTTCCCAAGTACTTGAAGCTTTCTACCTTCCTCAGCTGTTCACCTCCAAGAGTTATTCCCTTCACTGGTCTATCCTTTTTTCTGCTGGTTACCATGAACTCACATTTGTTGAACTTCAGTCCGTATTCTCCCACTGTTTCTTCCCAAGCATCTAGGTGCTCCTGGATTTCCTCCTCCTTGTTGTCCCAAACCACGAGATCGTCTAAAAACACCATTGCTTTCATCTTTCCTTGCTCAAGTTTCCCTGCTACCTGTGTTCTTATGTCATCCATAACCACAATGAAGAGAAGGGATGACAATGCACTGCCCTGCTTTTGCTCACACACTTATTTGAACCATTATGTTCTTCCTTCTCCCAATTTCACACAACTCATACTTCCACAATACATCTCGTTCACTCTGCTTACAGTCTCTTTTTCCACTCCCATAATTTCAAGTGCTTCACAAACCTTTTTTCCTACACAATCATACGCCTTTTCTATGTCTAGAAACGCTATCAACAGGTCCTCCTCATATTCATAATGGTGTTCTTAAATATGAGGTCCCCTGTCGATCTTCCAGATCGGAATCGATACTGTTCTTCTCTCATTTCCGTCTCGACTTTCCAATATCTTCTCATATACGTTTGCACAATGTGAGATCAGTGTGATTCCTCCGTAATTTCTGCACTCCTTCATATTTCCTTTCTTGAATATTGGGACTATCAATCTTTTCTTCCAATCTTCTGGGGTCTTCTTTTCCTTCCATATCACCCTCATCACATGATACAACCACTGTTTCCAAACTTCCCCTGCTTTCACCATTTCCACACTCACGTCATCGACCTGTGGTGCTTTTCCTCCTTTCATCTTTATTTCATTACCTTTATTGCCGCTTCCACTTCTCTCCAAGTCAGGTCCTTCTCCATGCCTGTTCTGCACATTCCGCCTTCTACTGTGCTGCCATCCTCATGCCCATTTGCATTTACCAAATTCTCAAAATACTCTTTGCACAGTGTCTTGAGAGTCTCCCTGTCGTGGATCTCATTTCCATTTTTGTGCACCATTACCGCATCCTCTCTCAGACCTCTTCTGTTATTTTTCACCATCCCATATAGTATTTTCTTATTTCCTCTGCTGACCTCCTCCATCATCTCTGTCCACTTCTACTTTTTCTATGAGACGACCTTTGCTGCTACTTGCTTCTTTTTCTTGTAATCCTGTCATGCAAGATCATTTCTTTCGTGAAACCACGCTCCGAATGCCTTGTTCTTCCTTTTCACTGTTTCTTTTACTCTATCATTCACCAAGGTGTCTCATTACATCGCTTTCTGTTGCTTGTTCTTTCGCGTACTGCTACTGCAGATTCGACCACTGCGCTTTTGATCTGCATCCATTACTCTTCTCCTGTTTTTGGATTATCTGTTGGCAACTTTTCCCTTGTTTTCTTCTGGAACTCCTCCTTGACTTCCTTTTTCTTCAGATTCCATATTTTGATTCTTCTTTCCTGGTAGTCTGATCTCTTACAGTCGTTCCCTATCCTCAGGTTCATAACAAGTAGCCGGTGGTCGCTAAGGTCTCTGATGGTATTACCTTTATATCTGTGACACTACTCTTTGTTTCCCAGTCGTACAACATGTAGTCCACCAAAGATTCTTTGTTAAATCATTGCTGTACAATGTTATTTTGTTGCTCTCTTTCTTCTTAAACCAAGAGTTCCCTACTAGTAATCTATTTCTTTTGCAGAAATCCAGCAACTTTCTCCCTTCAACATTCCTTCCACCCCATCCTTCGGCTCCTCTTAAATTTTCATATCCTTGCCCATAACTTCCAACGTGTGAATTTAAATCTCACATGACTATGATGCTTTGACCATTTAGTTGTTGTTGTAATTCCTCTTCAAATACTTTCTTCTCCTGACCTGTACATCCGCTTTGAGGGGCATATACCTGGGCTGTCTCCAAGCTTCTTCCCTTTAGCGTTACTCTTACTTTCATAATTCTGTCACTTATCCCCTTTACTTCTTCCTTCATACCGCCCCTCACAACTATTCCAGTTCCATTTATCTATTCCGTGTCAAAGGCTAATCACAGACGGTGCTCCGGCAGCTGTCGCTACCCCGTCTTTTGCGACCATTATGAGTACACCTACTATCCACCGGGTGGCATCTTCCGTTCTTCGATCAAAATCAGCGGCTTCTTTCCAGGTATCGTGGTTTTTCTGGCAGTGTGTTTGCTGCGTTGTGGCCCCTATTGAGCTGTCTGCCAGATTTGGACGACACCTCGCAGCTAATTGTCTTTCAGTGGACGGCGGCGCGTCCAGTACCTCGTTACGACACCGGGAAAGCGGCTCTAGGTTATGCAGATGGCGGCTGTGGCGGCTGGCAAAGTGCCCGCCCGAACCAGGGAGGAGGCAGCGAAAATTAAAGTTCAAATGCAGCAGCTAGTTCATTAAAGTAGAGCCAAGTGGCGAACACGGTCAAAAAAGTCTCACAGCTGTGAAAAACGGTTATTCTTAAATAAATAAGCAATGACAGCCCCGGTGGACAGACGATAAATGAGAAAGTTATAGGCCTTAAGGTTATCTAGATATTGCTGTTTTGTACATATAGATTTCTTTGTTGCGTTTCCCGTTATATCAAACAAACACTTAAAACCGATAGAACTACACTGGTCAAAACAACTACACAATCATCAAAGTCTCAAATAAATGTTCAAATGTTTGTAAAGTCTATGGGACTTAACTACGGGGTCATCAATCCCTAAACTTGCAAACTACTTACAAACTAGCTAATACTAAGGACGGCACAAATATCCATGCCCGAGGGGGGATTCGAACCCCCGACCGTAGTGGCCGTGCAGACTGTGACTGGAGCGCCTCAGTTCCCTCGGCCACCGCGGCTGGTCATCAAAGTCTCTTCGGGTTTTCTGCCGGATACTAAAATCTAACTGATTCAATATTTTGACGGTAACAAATGTCCGTCATCTTCAGGCACCGTCGCTGCTGCTGAGTACCGCTGAATACTGATGCAAAAGCGAAGTTCTGCGTCCTATATAGGCGTCAGTCGCGTGCACGGCGCATGCGCCGGCCGTCACAGTTGCTGCCTCCTAGACCGGGCTTGTGGCTCCGCCGTTAGTGGAACAGGGCACAACGATACACCGCACCTTACGTCAATCAGCCACAGGTGCTGAAATCTTAATAGAACATTGCAACTCGATATTATTTAATAGTGGATCCATGTTCTACTAAGAGGGAACCCCATGTCTCCATTTATTAAATTGTCAGTCAACCTGATTTCTATCGCTTCTCTATAAACATCGTTCCAAACACCGGAGGTATTGGCTACTATGCCAGTCTCATCATATGTCATTTTGTGTCCCTCCGTTAAAACAGTGCTCCGCTGCCGCCGATTTTCCGGCAGCAGAAGTCTCGTGTGGCGGCAGTGTTCCACACACCTATCTTGCACAGTTCGAATCGTACGGCCGATGTATACCTTGCCACACTGACACGGTATTTTGTAAACACCGGGTTTCCTGAGTCCGAGGTCATCTTTGGCGGAGCCAAGCAGTGCCCTAATCTTGGAAGGCGGTCGGAAAACAGTCTTGATGTTAAAACGTTATGCCCCCAGCAGTGAACGCTCTTCGTGCACTTCTGGAGAAGTTCCAAATTCCATAGCACGGCGTGTCTGTTTTTCAGAGTAGCCATTATCCTCGAAAACGCTACGTTTCATTGGCAGAACACTTAGAAGATGCAACAGTTCTACTAAAGAACTGCCTACACTACACTTTTGTGTGAAGAGCACAGTGCGGTAAATCTGTTTAACAAGTACTTTATATCTGTTACTGACAGTATAGTAATGTCAGGGTCAGTAAATACGAATAACATCAGGTAGATGAATATAAATTCCATAATAAAATCTTTGAAAACAAAGCATTCTTGAGGTTGCGATGAAATATCAACAAAGTTAATTAACGCATGTTCTTTTGAATTTAGCACAATTTTAAGTTATTTGTGTAACCAGTCTGTTATAACTGGAACATTTCCTGAGTGGTTAAAATATGCGGATATGAAACCTCTATTCAAGAAAGAGGATAAAGAGATACCATCAAATTACAGACCAATTTCGTTTTTTCCAGCATTCTCAAAAATTCTAGAAAAGGTAATGTACAAGCAGCTTCTCAACCACATGACCACAAATGACATATTGTCTAGAACACAGTTTGGATTTCTGAAAGGTTACGATATGGAAAAAGATATTTATACCTACAGTGAGAATGTACTAAATTCATCAGATAATAAATTACAAGCAGCAGGTATTTTATGTGATTTGTCAAAGGCATTTGATTGTGTGAACGACAACATCCTTTTAAGTACATTGGAATTCTATTTCAGTGCATTGCTACAGAATGGTTGAAGCCATACCTCGTTAATTGGAAACAAAGGGTGTCAGTGCAAGGGTCTGGATCCATCTCAGGGCCATTGCTTACTCTTGTGTTCATTAATGACTTGTCAACAGTTATACTGCCACAAGCAGAGTTCGTTTTGTTTGCAGATGATACAAGTATTGCAATAAATAACATGACGAACATAGCCCTAGATAGGTCTGCTAATGATTTTTCATGAACATTAATAAATGGTTTAAAGCCAAATCATCGACATTGAACTTTGGAAAGACTCTCTCCATTCAGTTAAGAACATGTAAGAGATTTCCCACCAGCATATGCATTAAGTATGAAGAAGAGCAGATAGAAGAGGTAGACAGTATTAAATTCCTGGGATTACAGCTTGATAATAAATTCAGTTGGGAGGAACATGCCACAGAACTACAGAAACGACTTAACAAAACTGTATTTGCAATACGAATGTTATCAGACGTTGGAAACATTAAAAAAAAACCTTGCATACTTTCATTCCATAATGTCAAATGGTATAATATTTTGGGGTAACTCTTCAAGTCAAATAAAAGTTTTCAGAGTCCGAATTTGTGTAACCGTATTATTTCTGAAGTAAATTTACGGACATCCTGTGAAAGTATTTTCAAACAACTGGGTATATGACTACTCCATCTCAGTATGTTTATTCTTTAATGAAATTTGTCATAAACAATTTCTCCCTTTTCCCAACAAACAGCTCAGTTCAACATACAATACTAGGAACAAAAATGATCTACACAAGGACTTAGTTCAAAAAGTGGTCCAGTACTCAGGAACACATTTTCAATAATTTACCAACACCCATAAAAAATTTAGCTACAAATAAAGATCCGCTTAAGAGAAACCTGAAAGACTTCCTAGTGGCCAACTCCTTGTACTCCGCTGACGAATTTTTAAATATAACAAAATGATGTATGTATCTTTATTTATAATATTAGTATTATTATATTATCTGCTTGTAAAAAAATATTTGACATTTTCCACATCCGCGAAGGTTTCCTCGACATGGATCTAAGAAACGAACAACGTATCTTGTTTAGTCTAATCTAATCTTGGAGTATTGCTATGCATTGTGGGATCCGCGCCAAGTGGAACTGACGAAGGTTGTAGAGTAAGTTCAGGGCAGCTCGTTTTGTATTGTCTCGATGTAAGGGAAAGAGTGTTACGGCTATGATGGACGGGTTGGGGCGAGAATCATTGAAAGGCGTTATTCGTCGCTGCAAGGGTTTTTTTAATTTTTTTATTCAGTTCCGAATGCGAAAAAATTTTGTTAGCATCCACCTACATAGGAAGACATAAACATCGTAGTAAAATAAGAGAATTCAGATATAAAACGGAAAGACATATGGGTGTTTCTTTTGAACGCGCGCTGTTAGAAAATAAAACGGTAGAGAAATATCGTGAAAGTAGCTCGATGAATCCTCTGCAGTGCACTCCAGTGAGATTTACGCAATGTTTATGTAAATGTTGACCCTTGACTACCAAACTAGCGTCATCAGCAAATAGAAATATATTAGTTATATATATGTGGCGACTGTTCTTTCGGACATGTCCGAAAAAAAAACAGACGCCACACACACACACACACACACACACATATATATATATATACGTGTGTGTGTGTGTGTGTGTGTGTGTGTGTGTTTGCTGATGACGGGCAATGACCCTTTCTTCAGTGCGGAGGCACTCATAGGTCCTTACTCTTACTGGAATCAGTTTAAATAACTACAAGCTAGAGTAATAGTGGGTAGTGGGAATTCGTATCTGACGGTAACGTGCTTGAGTAATCCATTGCAGGTGTCGTGTGTCCCCAGTGGTGTAGGGGTTAGTGCAACTGCCTAGAAAGCAGGAGACCCTGGTTCGAATCCCGGCAGGGTACACATTTACAGCTTTACCCATTCGCAATTAATCTCATTCATTCCGTGAATAAAAATAGAAATATCTTAGAATTGCTTGTTATACTAGAAGGCATATTTATGTACATGAGAGATAAAAATGGCTCCGGAACTGACCCCTGTGGCAGCCCCATTTTGAGTGTATAGCATAGCCAGTTTCAACACTGCGTTGATGTGCGCGGGCGTTTAAAGGTGAGTTATTTAGGTTTGACTTGAGTAAGTCGAAAAACGTGGCTTCTAACGAAAATGTTTCGCGGTACAAAATTACAGTACGTTAAATTTCCTAAACAATAGGTTATATTCATTATTTTCTCTAGAACTGATAGTTCTCGTTTTGGGAGAAGGTGAAAAACAGATTTTTTTATAATACGGTTTCAGTATATCAAATTTATTGTTAATGGCCACTGAACTTCGAAATAACATGAGACACACATTGGTAGGTGTAAAACATCCTGTAATCTTGAAGTAGTAGGCTGTAGTGTGGTGGCGGGCGCGTTGTCTGCCCGTGGGCACTTTAGCCGCCGTGTGGGCATGACGTGAGCGCAGCGAATAGTGCCGAAGACTGCCGATGATGCACGATCAGCAGCTAACGCTCCATTCTGTAGTCTCGTTAAATGTGTTCTTTGTCATCGTTACTACAGTATTGGCAATGCAATGAATACTTAGGGTGAAACATGCACAGTATTTGTGAATATTTCTCCTTGAAGACCAATCTAGTGTTGTACAAACGTGTCATGGAATGAATCAGTGGTGCCCTACCCCCTTGGCCAATGACGGCACAAATATCCATGCCCGAGGGGGATTCGAACCCCCGACCGTAGTGGCCGTGCAGGCCGTGACTTTCGCGCCGCAGACCGTTTGGCCACCGCGGCCGGCTGACAGTAAACAAAACACCATCTGTTAACATAAAAATAGAATCGACCTTTTTTGCCAGCAAATGTTTTTCAATAGTGCTACCAACGTCATCCAAATTCATTACACCTCCTTTTTAAATTGTTTTAACTATTTCAAAGCTGTTAAATTCTTTAAAAATCATATATCGACATATTGTCAAAGGTTAGTCCAAAACACTGTAATCAATTATTTTATTTTTATATTACAAGATATCTTTTGGCGTTAAGTGCCATCGTTAGAGGTAAATAGTGCAGAGTAACCGTTCGTGCGTAACTGCCAGAGCTTGAGTAGCCAAGAGCTGGTGTCTCTACCAGCTCCAACGCCAATGTTAAAAACTGCGTTTTGCCTAGCCCCTCCTTGACGCGGGAGTGCCCATATGCTGCCTCCAGGGGGTTAAGATGAGAATTCGATCCGCAGCCGCGCATGCGCACTGCAACGCTGCGGCAACCGCCGCCTGTACTAAGCGGCCGCGCTACGACTCGTAGACGTACAGTCTCCGCGTCGTAAAACGTTTCTCATGTAATAAAAATACTTTGAATGTGCGTATAAAAAGATCTGTTAGAAGAACGAAACGAAGAAATGATAGTCACTTTTTAATTTAATAAGTTATGCGGGATTCGAACCCGGGTCTCCTGTTGGTTGTTATTGTTGGTAGTTTTTAGGGGACTAAACAGCTAGGTCATCAGTCCCGGGTCTCCTGCTATCCAGGCAGTTGCGCTGACCCCTACACCACTGGAGACACAGCAGTCATTATCTAGTGGATAAGGTAAATTTACGAAATTTTATCTGACGGGAGGCGTGCTCGAGTAATTTTGTACAGGTGTGACGATCGCTGTGTGCCCAATCTTGTATGGGTCAGCGCAACTGTCTATATAGCAGGAGACCCTGCTTCGAATACCGGTTGGGTACATATTTTCAATTTTACCCATTCGCAGTTTATGTCATAGTTCCATGAATATGACTTCTCATGTATTTATTTACTTTTTTCACGGCGAGCTTTTTTTGCGGGGGTTTACTGATCCAGTGAAGACATGGGACGCGCCGCCACTGCTACCGAATGAGCTGTGCCGACAGCAGGAATGAATGGCGTCACAACTTGTACTTATATGCGCTTGCAAAACTTAAAAGACTATTTTCTCGAGTTGAATCGAATGACTCTGACTGATTATCATTTTAAGTCCGAACTTTACGCACCACAAATAAAACAAAAATATATTTAAAAGTATCTGATACCCATAATGTCTCCTTTTTCTGTAAGAATCGTGCTGTTGCAGACCGGAAACAATCGTAGGGATCGATTCACACTGTGGGATTGAATCGCAGAAATCGATTCCTGAAAAACAATCGTGTTGTCCAACTATATAGCAGACTGGCCACATGTCGGGCAAACCGAGGGGGAGGTGGCAGGCGTGGCGGCCCCCGTGTACTGGGCTCAGTGCAATAGCACCAGTCAGTGGCCGCGCCGCCTGGCGTCTCGAGATGAACGCAGCGACGGGCTGGTGCGATGACGCAACGACAGGTGGTACACACACGTTCCAGTATACCTGTCAGGTAAACCGGAGCGTGTGTGCCAGTCGCTTAAGGCCAAACTGTACAGGCTTAGCGACCTGCGCAGGCGACCGGAGAAGAATCAAAATTCCGTTCTTTCTTCCTGCGCAGGCGTGTACACCTGAGCGTGTGTGTGAGTCACTCCGGCGCGCCTGTACAGGTTTTTGGTTAGCTGGGGCTAGTAGCTCCTGCGTAGAGAGCGCCCGTTGTCTTTGTATTTACGTACATAAAAATGTTCAAATGTTTGTATAGCTTATGGGACTTAACTACAAGCTCATCAGTCCCTAAACTTACAAACTACTTATGAACTAGCTAACACTAAGGACGGCACAAATATCCATGCCCGAGGGGGGATTAGAACCCCCGACCGTAGTGGCCGTGCAGACCGAGACTGGCGCGCCGCAGTCCCCTCGGCCACCGCGGCCGGCTTTATGTGCACAACAGTGTTAACTAGTGTCTACACGCACGGCACTGCTCAACTCTTCTACTCAACATGTCAAATCCGAAACGGGACCCAGTGATAGAAGAGTTTATCGAAATGTATCAGTTGAAACTTTGTCCGTGGCAGGTGAAAAGTAAAGAGTACCACGAACGTGAAAAGAGAGATGCAGCCTATGAAAGACTTGTTATTAAATTGAAGGAGTTAGAAACTGACGTTGCAAAGCCATCTGTAATGAAAAAAAAAAAAAAAAAAAAAAAAAAAAAAAACGAATTTAAGAAGTAATGTACGTAAAGAAAAGAAGAAACGTTACATGTCAATGAAATCTGGAGCTTCAACAGATAACATCTACACATCAAAACTGTGGTACTTAGATTTGATCGATTTTCTGAGCGATCAAAACACTTCTGGTGCGTCTGTGTCAAACTTGGATGACGAGGATGGTTGTGAGATGGATGAAGTAATTTATAATACTCATACAGTTTAATTTAACGAAACTACATTTTGTATTTACAAATGGAAAGTTTATATTAGAGTCCATATTTTTTATTAATATTAATGGAAAATGTTTTAAATGTATGAATTATTAACCTACCGAGGCCAAGCTTCTTCTTTTAGTTTATTTTTTGTTTCGAAGAACCCTATTGTCTTGCCATGGAACTTTGCCTTCAATCATGAAGTATGAACAAATTCCTAATCTTTTTAGCAGCAGACGTTATGTTACCGTGGTTCAGACGTTTCATTGTGATCATATTGGATTCCTTTTACACTTCATGGCCACTAACAAACCTACTAACGCAATAGCGTCGTCTTCTTGTCTGCTCGCCATTTCTCGACTGAGTTCTTCCGGTTTACCGCAGCGTGTGTGTGCTCCAGCCTGTACAGGTATACCTTTCCGGTATACCTGTGCAGGATTACCTGACAGGTACACCGGAACGTGTGTGGCGGGCCTAGGTCGGCAAAAGCAGCTCTCTGCTGTACAGCGAGTACACGGAGGGGGCCCACATTCGTTCTGGAATGGCGGGAACTGGCAGTTTATAATTTAGGAGTGTTTTGCAATAACTCCAACATTACTGCAGATCACAGGCAGGTTTGCAGAGACAAACAACTTTTAAGAATTCTTTACAAAGCAATGCTAGTTGAAACATTGAATTCAGGTGGCAACACTTGATAGTGGACTTAAGTACCAGTCACGGGTGAGCCTCTGCAGAGGCGCCACCTAATACCAGGTTTTTCCGTTGCCAGTGTGTGGAGTTGTACTTAGCGGAAGGAAGCACTTCCCGAGAATTATTAGAGAGCCGTAGTAACTCTTGTGTGTTGTATATATCTATTACGTGTGGAAATGTTTTCGTAATTTTGTGAATCCTATGTCCGAAAAAACTGGTCATAATTACAGTGATCCTACTAGATGTGCTGAGTGATATTGCTTCTTATAATTAATCTGCTACGTAAATGGTACTCAGCAACAGTCATTCTCAAATAACTCGAGATAATATATTAATATACATCTGGCTTCATTATCGTCTGCCAAATAGAAGGTGTGTTTAACAGGCACTGCATTCAAGTAGGTAGCACTTTTTTTTCTTGTTGAGTCACTTTTTAGCTTCATACCCATCATTAGAGTCCGCAAGCTGAAAAGAAGAGTATCCAGTGGAATATATTATCATAACGCTGCTAAAATTACACCTTGTAAGAATCCTGAGCTGTTTTGATAAGAGTGGGACAGGGCACACGCCACGGCCAAGTCGCGAAATACAACGCTATGACGTGAATAATTAATTAACAGACTTTGTATTGGCAGTGGAGGTCCTATACGTTATTTTTGTAGGTGGCATTTCTTAAATCTATAGACATTCCAGAGGAACGCATTTATAAACTTAGAAGCCCGTTTTCACCCGTCTTTCATTATAATATTTCGTGAGCAGAGAGACGCGGTCGTCTTTGGGTCGTCCCACATGGGTAGCGTTCGTTTCACACTGGCATTTGTAATCGTGACGTAGTGGTGCTGTGAAGGCGACCAGAAAGGAGGCTATCGATCTGTCAATCGCTATAGCATCGAGATCGAGACTGTTGATGAGTATACGGGAACAGTCGTAGCGAGAACCTTAAGGCCAATTCACTGTCCGTCACGTCACCGTCCGTCAGAACATTGTATTCCTAATGGCGGCATTCTCACTGCCCGTCACTGAACAGTCCCGTCACGGCCAGCTTTCTCGAGAGCAATGTTTTCACGGAACCATCGTCTGCTAACATCGGAAGTTAACATATTTCTGCCATGCGATTTCCATCGACGATTTCACGGTTTATATGCAAATGTGTCTTATTAACCTTTATTTTATTGTTTCCTTTGATTTACTGTAAATTCCAAATGTTTCATGACGACTTAAATATTTTTCTCAATTGAGTGTCCTCCTAAAAGTGAGGTCGGATATCTGAAACCGAAAAGCAGTTAATGTTTCGTAAACTGTAACACACACACAGACACAAGAAAAAAGACTGAGGCAAACTGTTTATTTGAATAAGATTGTAATCTGATGACGCATTTGTCATTGAATAACATTTTAAATGAAAAAGTCAATGCTATTGAAAGACAGACATTCAGTTGTTTACGACTGTATTAAGAGTCAGTGGACAAATCGTAACGGAGAAAGTAAACAGGCTCTATTTATGCTCTTATAAATACTGTTTGATGTGTTCATATGTTTATTTTTTAGCTTCAAAATAGATGTCGATGTTTAGAAGTTTTGTTTCAATTCCTAGCACTTTACCACACTAAGTTACAAAAAACATAAATTGTAAAGTTTTATTTGGCCGTCAATATCATTTAACCATGTGTCCTCAACTATGACTTTCTACGTAACAGATCACAACTCATAACCTCACTTTCAACATCGCGTATTGGAATGGGTGAATTGACGTGACAGACAGTGTGAATACAACTTGGCGTGTACACATTTTTCTGTTAGTATATGCTGTATATTCTTTTTTTTTTTTTTTTTTTTTTTTTTTTTTTTTCATCTGTGAAGGTGATTAAGTTATATCACACTCTATTTAAACGTATATTGATTTTCTTCCCCTTAAACCTGCGAGCATACGGGACTTTTATATATAGTGCTATAACTATGTACGCCATTTGTCTGCCTGATACAGCTAGATTCTGTAAGTATTCCTGTAATGTTGTCTGAAATAGCTTTTTTATAAGCATCTGCTTCCCGCTCAGTACACATGATAGCACAGTGGCACAAACACCACAAAGAAAACGAATAACGGAATTCATGCGGTCGACGCTGGGTCAGTCAAAAGCGCTCGCAAAAGTCGATAGTCGAAAGCCCACCAGTGACAGCCCGTTCCATCACAATGACGTCACTATTACAAATGCCAGTGTGAAACGAATGCTGCCCCGTCCCGCGACTCGTTGTCTGGTGCGCGAGGCCCACAATGCACCACGGTGAAACGCCCCGCGATAACTCGCTAATTTATGGACCACTGTTTCCGAGGCTGGCATGTACGGATGCCATCGCGAACCAGGTTTCATTGTTTCCCGACCGGCCGCACTGTGTCACCCCGACATGGTGCTGTACGAGACAAGCACCGTCCAGTAGGCCCAGCGATACATTCGTTCTCGTTATGGTGTATAACTATGATTTACAAGTCGACGTTGGCTTCCCACGGACACTACAAATATTTTATAGCGAAGAGCCAAAGGGAGAGCACAGAGACGTGTTAACACTCAGAGGACGACACTACATTTGGAAGCGCATATATAAGACAACAGAAGTCTGGCGCACGCGCTAGATCGGTTACTGCTGCTACAGTAGCAGATTGTCACGATTTAAGTAAGTTTGAACGTGGTGGTGCTGTAGTCCGCGCACGGCAGACGGAACACAGCATCCCAGAAGAAGCGATGAGGTGAGGATTTTCCGTAAGACCGAGAATTCGGCGAAACATGAAATCTCTGGGATCGTAAGAAAATCGTTCAAGAAATTGCTGCGAATTTAAATGCTGGGCCATCAGGAAGTGTCAGAGAGGTAACCAATCAACGAAACGTGATCTATACGGGCTTTCGGAAGCGAAGGCCTAATAATATATCCTTGTTGACCGCACGGCACATAGCTTTAAGCCTCGCCTAGTCCCATCAACGCCGTTATTGGACTGTTGACTGGAAACATGTTGCCTGGTCTGACAAATCTCCTTTCCAATTGTATCGAGCAGATGGATGTGCACAGCAGTGGATTGTTGAAGCAGGCGGAGGCTCTGTAACGGTGTGGGGCGTGTGCAGTTGGAATTGTGTGGGACCTCCGATTCGTCTGAATGCTATTCTGACAGGTGACGTGTGCGTACGCATCCTGGCTGATCACCTGCATCCATTCGTGTCCACTGTGCATTCCAACAAAGTTGGGCAATTTCAGCAGGGCAAAACAACGCCCCACACGACGAGAATTTCTACAGTGTGGCTCCAGAAACACTGTTCTATCCTGAAAAACCTCCGCTGGTCATCAAACACCCAGACTTAAACATTACTGACTACATCTGGGATGCCTTTCAAAGTGCTCTTCATATCCCCTCTTGTGGCGTCGCTATTCGCCACATCGCCGGCGCCCTATACACGTCGCCGCGCCACTTCGTAAAGAGGCAATAAGTCGCTCCACGTTACTTCGGCCGGATTTGTGACAAATGCACCCAGTGACATTTGCACCCAACCAAAAATCTGTGACATTTGCACCCAGTCTGACTGGAAACTACCTGTTTACTACGCCACGACCTGCCTCCAGCGAAGCCGCTCCTGTGTCCGCGCCACCCTCACCCCAGGAGTCCTCGCTCACCGGAAACGCTCTATCGACACTGTCTGCCTGCAGTCCCAAGGTCCGTGTCCACCTCAGCAGATGACTGCTAACTGTCACTACGATTATGAATATCGTAGTGTTCGGTTGGTGCAGCTCGTGTGTTTGTGAGCTTACAGGTTCGATATGGAGATATCAACGACCAACAAGGGAAAGCCATGTGGTCAGTATTAAGTAACTTCATAGGTGTCTTGTTAGATAAGAGAACGTGGAAAAAGGTTAATAAATATAAAATAAAAAAATTAAAACAAGAATAAAAATAAAATAAAAACGTACATAAAAATAAATAACTGATTTTAAATACTCCTAAATGACAATTTACTTCTGCCTTTTAGCCAGTCCAAAGCCTGGATAAAAGTGTGATAGGAGTAGGTTTATTACGAATAGTCGGTAGACAGAACATGGTCTCTCTGATGCAGTCACAAATTTTTGTTTATGATCAGTTTCAGGACAAGCCAATCATCTGTGAAAACAATACAAAACTTTTGAGTCATCAGTAAGGATGCAACATCTCTCTGAAATACATCGATGTTCAGACGGACAAACATCGATGCTAAATAACATGACTGTGAAAACATCGATGTTTGAAAATATCGATTTTTTCATACTTTTCAGAAATATTATAGAAAGCGCACTGAAATGGTTTTATTTGTCGGTATCATAATAACTGAAAGTAAGGTGTGCTGTCAGAGACATTTTGAAACACAAACGAACTGGAAATAATTACCTGTTTCTTTACACAACCCGACTTATACATGACGTTAGCGGCGGGGTGTTTGTAACTAGGTATTAAAATGTGAAATATGTGCCTCGATATGCTCTTTGTCTAGGCTACGAATACACAGCGAAATGGCAGGTTTGAATGAAAGCAAAGTTGGGAATGATGTTTCGCAACGTATTGTGCTGATTGAGTTGGGGTTTAAATCGATGTGTTGATTACGTGTGAAATAACTTGCGTTTTGCTTACGTATTGCACGTTTTCTTAGCCGTCGATGTGGATAAGAATTAAACAAACATTATGTTTCAATCATTTATTATTTAATCATGTATGTATTTTTAAAACGAATAGGACTATTCATCTATGTACAAAAAAATGTATATAGCAGAAATGGAGATATGTGTGTTAAAGGTACTTGTCTTCTGTCTCGAATTTTTCGGCCGATGTTTGTTTGATGTTTTAACTGAAGTTTCGACAGCACGATATCAGTCTAATTGTGGTAACAATGTTGAAGTTTCGATTCCACTGCTGTTGGAAGATGAAATTTCGGCAATGCGAGCCGCCCGTGTGGGCGAAACATCTAATTATCGAACGCCGACATAAAAAAAAAGGAGACACACGCCAGCAGGCAGTAAGTCAAATAATATCCTTAAAAGCTTTAACAATTTTGCTACAGATAAGGTTACTAGGTTATTAGTCCATAGGTTACAAACTAACCTAAGGACAACACACACTTCCAGGCCCGAGGGGGGGGGGGGATTCGAACCTCCTACGCGGGAGGCCTCGCGATCCGCAACGTGGCGCTCCAGACCGCTCGGCTACTCCCGCGCGGCCAGTTGGGGCAAATGCCCAGAATTAATGACTGGGCAAGTAGACAAAATTCATAAATACCTAGGCATTTATGGATTTAAACGATAAACTTACAAGCAGTACACAAAAAAGTGATATTATTTATTACTCTCTAAAATACTCCCAGCAGTCCAAGTTTCGCAAACAAACAATGTTATGCTGCAAACGTATGTTCTGAGATATTTCTGCCTCAAGTCCAGGGTGACGTTTGACGTTTCTCTTTCGTATCAGTGCCTTCTTTGTTTGCGCTAGTCTATTTTTTATGTCCCCTTGCTTCTTCCGTTGTGGGTTAGTTTACTGTGAAGCTAGTAGAATTCCTTGTCTTCGTGTACATTGTGATCGGCAATTCGGATTTCTTTTCTCGCTACTTTTATTTCCATTACTTCTTATGGCTTTCGTATTTCTTTGGTTTACCTTCAATCCATGGTCTGTGCTCATTAGTCTTTTCATTCCATTTAACAGATCTTATGGCTTTCGTATTTCTTTGGTTTACCTTCAATCTATGGTCTGTGCTCATTAGTCTTTTCATTCCATTCAACAGATCCTGTAATTTTACTTCAGTTTCACAGTCGATAGCAATGTCATCAGCAAATCTTGTCATTGATATCCTTTTACCCAGAACTTTCATCACAGCATTGAACCTCTTCTTTATTTCCGATATTACGTCTTCACTGCGCAAGTTAAACAGTAATGACGACAGTCCACAACCTTTTCTTACACCCTTTTTAATCTGAGCACTTTGTTCTTGGCTATGGACACTTAATGTATCCACTTGGTTCTTATACAAACAACGTAATACCCGCCTTTTTTCCTATAGCTTACTACTATTTTTCTCGGAATAATGAACACCATACATTATTGAAAGCTTTTCCCAGGTCACAAATCTTATGAATATGTCTTGGTACTCCTTTAGTCTCGCTTCCATTATGAACTGCAGCAGTGCTATTGCGGCCACGCATTGCCGTAAAGCACGGCCCGTGTCAATGCGACCTCACAGCCCTCGGCTCTTCTACCTGCCGAGCAGAGACCGGACCGGGAGATTAGCAGACCGCCCCTCGACCAGAACTGGGTGCTAATGTCACTGGGTGCTTTTGTCACTGGGTACTTTTGTCAGGACACCACTTCGGCCACCGGGAGCGCCTCCAGTCTCGTTACCTCTCTGTCCTGCTCCGTGTGCCATCCAGTAGTTAGACAGGAGCTCGCCAACATATGCCGGTGCACCACGGCCACGGCAGTCAGTATCGGAGTCAGTATACAAGGCACTACCAGTCAGTATAGCAGTCAGTACGAAGCTGAGCGAAGACTCCTACGGTTCCAGGAGAGCAGTCTACGTCAGCAGAAGCCGGAACACTACTATTGACTGATACAGAAGTGAAGCATAACAGAACTGTATCATCAGAACTATACAACCACAAGCATCTTACAGTTGAGTATTCTCTTCATCTGTAACAAAAGAATGTGTGGACTAATTACTTATTTTAGTTACAGACCCTGCCCACATCCTAGCTAGCCACGGCCCACCTAATATTACTGCCGCATCCCGCAGATATAAAATCTCTATCGCCTGATACTGTTACCTCTTGATAAGGCAGCCCCTGTGTCGGGCGAATTCCCTCGAACATGTCGTGTCGCGGCTCTTCGAGCTACCGGATGCTCTACACGATATTTGGCAAGTGCACCAGTTTGTGTGGCTCTTCGGTGCTGGACACGTGTGACGAGTGTCGCAAAATGCGCCCCCCTGCTGCCTAGGGCCCTCCTGGCACAGACGCCGCCGCTGGCGGGCTGGGCGCGGGTGTGCGCCTTTGTGTCGGGCCGGCGATAGCGGCTATCGCGGTGACTGGCGGCCCGTGGCGATGGCGTCAGCCACCTGGCAGCGGGCCGCCGTCTGGCGCCGTCAGATAACGCGACAGCCACTCAAGGGCTCGCCGCCACCTGCCGCCCTAATCCGCCCCGCGCTGCCAAAAACCCCAAAAGGTCACCAGTCACCTGGCTGCTAGCATCCCGTGCTCGAAAACAGTTCCCGCTAATTCGCCTGTAGAAAATCGCTTGCGATTAGAGAGACTCCGCTCAGGGACAGAGGATTGCCGGATGCGATGATCGTCCAGCGGGAGCACCTCCACGGGGAAGAGTCGACCAGACACTTTACCAGCCCAACAGTCCCGGATGCGAACCTGGCGCCGATGTGTGCAAACCCGGCAACGAGACACGGCTGCTCCGTCGAGAGCGCACGGCGAGTCGCCATTCTTAGGTGAGGGCTCAAGGCGTGAGGCGTCTACAACTCAGCGCCCAGTGGCGTGGCCATCAGAGCGCCTCGCTGAAGGCTATAGGAGCCACATGCGAACGGTGAGCGGGAGCTGACGCCAGGCTAGTGCCGCCTACCAGTTTCACTCCTTTTGCAAAAAATGCCAAACTGAAATTAATGCTCAAGTGATGGCACCACGTTTCTGTGCGTCGTTAGGATTTTATTCGGATTTGAATTGAAAAAGCTGTCTCCCATAGAGGTGATCCAAGCGCGTAACGTGTGCTCTCTAAACATGTATGAATCGGTTTACCCTTTCGTAAGTACATTTTTCGTTCTACCAACTACCTATAGCCACGCAGTTTAAGGTGCCATGTCACAAATGCGGGACTCCTCCTGTCTTAGGTTCGAGTCCTGTCTAGGGCATGGGTATGGCTAGTGTGTGTGTGTTTGTGTGTGTGTGTGTGTGTGTGTGTGTGTGTGTGTGTGCGCGCGCGCGCGCGCGCGTTAGCGTATGTTAGTTAAGTAGTTTGTAAGACTACGGAACGATGACCTCAGCGGTTTGGCTCGTTAAGTTTACAAACATCTGAACATTTTCAAGTACCTGTGCCATGCCATACAAAAACAAAACAAAACTGGCACCATTAGAATTTTTTTTTTTTTTTTTCCCCCACGTACAATGAGATGATATCAAATTTTGTTACAACTTTTTTTCTCATAAAAATTGACACTACAAAGCAGTATATAAATACTTTTGTGATTGGTAAATGATTTTTTGTTCACAATATATTAAAAAAAATATTACTGGCTGTTACGGAACAAATCAAAGAAAAACTGGGAATGAACACCATAGATGAAGCAGTTAGAGCGAACGGACTGAGATGGTAGGGTCATATTACACGCATGGGAGAAGCAAGGTTACCTAAGAGACTCATGAGCCCGGCAGCGGAGGGTAAGAGGAGTCGAGGAAGACCAAGAAGAAAGTAGTTAGATTCGGTGCAGAAAGATTTTGAAGTAAAAGGCATAACATCAGACGAGGCATCAATGTTAACATTGAATAGGGGATCATGGAGGAATTTTATGAGAGGTACTATGCTCCAGACTGAACGCTGAAAGGCATAATCAATCTCTAATGATGATGATGTTACGGAACAGTCTGAAAGATGGATATACACACAGGTCGACATAGCAATTGAGTGCATTATTATTATTTTTATTTTTCCCCCTCATTGTTTTTCATTTCCTTTAATAAGAACGCCTTACTTCACTATCGTTTGCCACATATTATTTTACATTTGAATGAGTTCATTAGGATTACTAATACACCTCTCTCTCTCTCTTTCTCTTCTATGCGCTTAACAACACGTCAATAAACATACCTATTGTGCCGGCCGCGGTGGCCGAGGGGACTGAGGGGCTTCAGTCACGGTCTGCACGGCCACTACGGTCGGGGGTTCGAATCCCCCCTCGGGCATGGATATTTGTGTCGTCCTAGTTCGTACGTAGTTCATAAGTAGTTTGTAAGTTTAGGGACTGATGACCCCGTATTTAAGTCCATAAGCTTTACAAACATTTGAACATTTTTGAGACGTATTGTCTCTAATAAAACTGGGGACAATAGAGCGAACTTGAACCCTCGAAGTAAATACTTCCCCATATTTGCAACATATTTTTGATATGCTAGAATATATCACGAATGTTTGTTACATGTTAATACCAAGAAAATCGCATAAAATGTAAAACAAGTATAGTGGAGTTAGTTACATATGCCACTGTCTACAGATAAATACAAAAAGAACCAGGAAATACCGCCAGAACGACCTCTTCGTGACAAGAAATTGGGCTAGACATATACAATAATGCTTTGCCGACTGTTTTCAATGCGACTGCTGTCAACGGAAAAATATCTTCTAGTTTCCGAGTCTAATGAGATCCGGGAATGTTGAGTTCCTTGAGCCCTGGAAGACACTGAAGTGTGTGGAAGGATGGGGAAACGTCTCTTCCCACTGCCCATGAGAGGATTAAACCATGACTGGGCAAGAAATTTGTGAGGGAGGGAGAGAGGTGATATGGGTGCCGGACACTTGCCACGCCGGACACTTGCCACACGTGACCCTTCGACAGGCAGTCGGATTAGCGGCCCCGCAGGGAAGGGACGCCCTTCCCCGTACTCCTGCTGTTTGCTTCCAAACCTCCTTCTCCCTATCTTACTCGATACAGCCAATACGGAAGAGATATTTTTGTTCGACATCTCGCCGAAATGTACAACTTCTTTTCAGTATCCCGAAATCGGAATATTTATAACTTTTGGAAAACGTAAACAATAGCGTTGTCTATGACAGTGTATAATTAGTTCTTCCAACCAGAAATATGGATCCATTCTCCCTCCGTTTGTACGGTTGCTTTCTTCCACACTTACTGATAGCAATAGAAACAGTCCATCGGCATGGAAGGAACATGAATGGAACGATATAAAGATAATTCGAATGTTCGCTTATTATTCAAGTTTGATCACTGCAATTGTACATATATTAATTGCTACAACTGTGCGACCAAAAATAAAAAAAAAAATAAAGAAAAAAAAAAAAAAAATAGGAGGGACGAAGAATGATACACTTCATAAATTTACTCTTTTGTGGCGAAATATTTGTTTATAAAGTGAATTGGGACAATGTTCAAATCAATGACAGAAAATACGTTTACAAAATATAGATAAGGGCGTCTACTATGTTTGACAAATCACCTAAAAACGACATACAAATTTGAAATAAAGGAATGTAGAATTCTATGCTTGTGAAGTACACTGTTGTTCTACATTGTTTAGCTGAGTCGCAGAGTAAATACCCTAGTTTTTTAATGGAAATGCCATAATTCCTATGATCTGCACAACAAAAGAAACAAAAAGCACAATGTGATATGTGTACTAGCTCACAAGCGAAACTGGATTCGATAGTTCCTGTCAGTTAGTGTGAGCAGATGTTATACCGGAATAAATTAATAACTGCCGCGGCGGAGCGGCCAAGCGCACTAAGGCGCTATGGTGCGATGCGCGAGGCCGTTCCCCGTCGGGGGTTCGAATCCCCGATCGGGCATGGACGTTTGTGTCGTCTTTAGTATAATGTAACTCATAAGTAGTTTGTAAGTTTAAGGACTGATGACCCCGCAGTTAAGTCCCTTGAGCTTAACAAACATTTGAACATTTTAATTTACCGATCCCGGCACTCTAACAATGCAGCCGCTGAACAGTTCAAACTTGAGTCTCAACACAAATAGGTACTCTACTCATACAATTATAGTTGGCAGTGACTTAAATCTACCATCCGTATGTTGACAAAAATACACCTTCTGACAGGGTGGCAGATACATCTTCCGAAATTGTTCTAAATCCTTCTTAAAAAATTATTTTGAACAATTAGTTCACAAGCCCATTAAAACTGTAAATGGTTTCAGAAATACACTTGAGCTCTTAGTCACAAATACTCCTGAGCATCACGACGGATACAGGGATAAGTGAACCGAAAGTTGTAGCGAGCAAAAATCTGCAACAAAGATATTCACCAAAACTAAACGCTAAATACGTCTACTAAAAAAAAGATAAATATTCGGTTGACATCTTCCTACGAGATAGTCTCCATTTCTTTTTCTAAACTATGTAAGTGAAGACCATATGTGGCTTACATTCAAAGGAATAGTATCAACAGCATGGGAGGGATTCCTACCAAATAAATTAATAAGAGACTGAATTGGTCCCCCATGGTACATAGAACAGAAAGCTTTTGCAGAAAATTTAGATGAATTCAAAATCTCCAAGATTGCAGATGTTTTACTGAAGCTCGAAATTTAGCACGGCCTTCAATGCGACATTCGTTTAATATTTTTCACAACGAAAATCTTTGTAGAAATGTGACAGAAAATACAAAGAGATTCTGGTCCTATGTTATCTACAGCAGCGGTAAGACTAAGTGAATGCCTTTATTGCGCGATAGCGACAGCAATGTTACTGAACGCAGTGCCACTAAAGCGGAGTTATTAAATGCAGTTTTCAGAAATTCTTTCATCAAATAAGACGAAGTAAATATTCTACAATTCGAAATCAGGACTGCTGCAAACATAAAAGTAATTACCCTTGGTGATGCAAAGTAAATCACCGTATCAAATAAGTGATGTTGCAGACGAAATGATCAAATGTGTTTTCAAAAGTTTCTAATGCATAAGAAAAATACGTCTAATACATTTGTTTGTGATCTTCCTTTGTAACAATTATTTTTAAACAGTAAGCTCCTTGCCGTGTTTCCATAGCTTTTACTGGCCTGATTAAAGATAATCAACAACATGGTGAGAAACTTTAATTTTTAAGAACTACAGCTATTTCATGAGATCTACACCTACTGTTAAGTTATCTCTATCCTTCTCTAATCTTGTATATATGGGATTTATTTCAACACTATAGCTGTCGAAGTTGTCAATCATAAGAGCAGATATGTTTTAGGGTGTGTATTTTAGGTGCAATTCTAAAGTTCAGATCCTTTTTAAAACCTAAAGTGTACCTTATCAGTTTAACAAAAATGATATTTTTAGGAGCTAATTGCGGCTCTGAAGTTACAGGAATAATTTTAGAACTCACAATCATTGACGGTATGGCCATAATAATAGAAGGTAGAAAAAATTCTTTTAACGTGTCAACTGTAGGAGTTTTTACCTAAATAGGAAATTGCAAATTGAAAAGCGCTAGATTTAACTATAAGTCCTGGTTGCAGGAGAATCATTTGGGTGATGTTTAATGTATTTGCTTCGTTTAGTTAAATTTCACCGCGTATTGATTAAACGCTAGTGAACCGAACTGTGACCAGGTGGTCTTCACAGGTGTTCTCTACGTTCAATACGTCTCCGTTCTTCGAAAGCAGCTTTCCCTTGCAATGATCCTGTTTTCGGCGTAAGCACATTCACACCTTATTATCGCGCGTCCCTTGTAGTGGGCAAAAGGCCTGCCCTGGCCGTTGTAATAACTTCCATACTAACGGTCGTAATACAAAATGCGAAAGCGACCAGTGTGCATATGTCGGGACACCGTCCACGGAGTTATCGGGCCGTGCGGCAAGGGGGGGGGGGGGGAGGAGACAGGGGCACCCCCGACCCTTCGGAGCAGGTAGAAGTGTGGCAAATGTCCGGCGTGGCAAGTGTCCGGACACCAGTGATATTAACGTGTTTAACAGGCGTAATGTAAACAAATGAAATGGGGCAGACACGCTCTGAAATGTTTGTTCTGAGGTATTATTTATTAGTGTGATTCGAATTGGTGCATTACTCCAAAACACGAAGTGTCCTGCAACCTTACGTCAGCATGTGAATGCGGTCTGCTGGCTGGAAAAGGTTACCCATGTCTGTGATTAACATGTCTGGTTTCAACCGTGCACGAAGATGTGTAGAGCCAAGACTTCTCAGACCACTACGAAGATGCCATCAAACACATTGCCAGCGTTATGACAATGAGAGTGGTATACATCAAATAATTCCTACTTTTCTGACGAAGGATCAAAAACACACGAAAAATGACGATTCGTTTGATGTACTACAATAAAAAAAAATAAATAAAAAAACTGACCGCCATTCGACTGAAAGTATTTTTTTTAATTTTTTTTATTTAATTTTTTTTTTTTTTTTTTTTTTTTTTTTTTTATTGTCACAACCTGGTTTCGGCCTTAGGCGATTTTAAAGTGCTGTGATAAAAGTTGTCAGGCAGGTTTCCTTATGTCGTGGTCATAAAAATATTCGGAGTTGAGTCCATGTCGGAATTATAAAATGGGTGACACATTTGTCCCCGCATCTTAATTTGAAGTAATAAGGTATGTGTTTACCATAAGATCACAAAGGCAACTTATGTTCGGTGCGAATAATATTCAGGACGTTGATAAAATTAATCTCCAATTAAACCCTATAAAACTGATTTCCCTGACAATATGGTATCACTTTGTGCTAGCCTGGCCAGGGGACCATCGTGTCGTGCGGACGAAATAATTTTCCTGATGGTTAATACAATAAATTGACAAGAAGAATGTTATTCTTTGGTCACTTGGCGAGAATGGAAAATGACAGGTTGACAAAGCAAATCTTTAATACAATAATGAAGCAAAAGGACAACCAGTGTGGTTTACACAGACTTTAAATGACCCCAAAGAAGCAAACATTGACATAATGGACAAACACCATAGAAACTTATACAGGAACAAAATTCAAAAAGTGATCTTCAGGGAAGAAGAGGAAAGAAAAAGAAAGCAGCTTCACAATATCGAGGGCTTCCGAAGGCAGGTATCAGAACGCATGAAATTAATTTGGGCAGAAATAAGAAGCAAGAATTGATTTACTGATTTAACGTGCTCTCTAAAAGTGACATTCGAATAAATAGATAATAAATTGACAAGATGAAGATCAGCCACAATGGTCTCAAGAGCCGTTTAATTTGCATGCAGAGCTTCTTCTTCGCGAAAGGACAATTCTGTTCCCTCCTTCTTCGTACAGTTTCCGCTACGAACTGGGAGCCGGAACAAACTGCCAACAGTTCTCAGGATTAGGTTTACTGGTGAATATTGAGAGGTACCAAACTCACGTTAACAGAACTGGTGTCAGCGATGTGGCCGTTCTCAGCTGCGCAGTTCATACGACGACAGGTCCGCGATCATCTAGTGTACAGAACTAGCCGCTATTTTCAATCTTCTTCATTACTCGTGTTCAAATGTTTGTAAGGCTTATGGGACTTAACTGCGGGGTCATCAGTCCCTAAACTTACAAACTACCTTATACTAAAGACAACAGAAACATCCATGCCCGAGGGAGGATTCGAACCTCCGACGCGGGAGGCCGCGTGATCCGCAGCGTGGCGCTCCAGACCGCTCGGCTACTCCCGCGTGGCGATTACTCGTGTTAACCGACAGGAACTTCAAGTTCTATGGAGTAGATTTTCGCGATAGCGGTCCATACCGGGCGATAGACGTGTTGAACACTCAAACAGCTCTTGCTTCAGTGTTTGTGCTGCAACTGCTTTGGGTCTAGTTTTTTGAACTGATGACTAACGGATATTTTCGTGGAATACTCTCAAAACGCATTCTCTCTTTAATGGATAGACCAATTATTTAAATGCTTGGCTTTTCTTTATTTTCTCTTTTTTATTTCTATTTATTTATTCTGCCTTGCCCTGCATGCAAGAATTAGTAACTGTTTCGGTTGATGCAACAGGCTACCTCGTAATTTTGTTTAGTACTTTCAGAATACATTGGTTACTTAACTGAACTTTCCGACTTCTGGTCTGTAGTCTTCTCCTGTTGCTACCATTTTTGTTCACTTATTTAATAACAAAAACCCGTGCTAGAAGAGAGAAGGTACGATGCTGGCAGCAGAAGATTAACATGTAAGGCTAGCTGTTAATAGGCTAGAGGGAGTCAGGCAGGTTGATCAATCCCACAAACTTGTTTCATTCTCTTCTTCCACCAACCAAGTAACTAGGCACTACAAGAGGATAAAGTGTAAGGAATATTTTACAAAATAAGTATTGCGTTAAGTATCAACAGACATTGTCTCATTATGTATCAAAGGTATTGATTATAAGGAGAGGCACCGAAGTAAAATTTGTGCTGTAGCCAGAACAATGTCTCAGGGAACTAAACTGTTATATCACGTCTGCCCTAGAAACAAGGTGGGATTGTTCCCATTCGCGTTCTTTGCTGGGGTGCTATTCCAATGTAGGAGAGCCCTGGCAATTTTATACGTATTTGTCAGGGAACACTGAGGCAGGATTAAAGTACGTGGTGTGGAGGGAGACGTGCTTGAAGACAGTCCGTGTAGTCGCTTTGTCCGTAGCGTTGTGTTAGCTGGGCGGTCTGAAGCGCCTGCCTCCTAAGCAGGCAGTCCTGGCTCCAGCACAAATTCTAATTCAATGCCACTTCTTATAATCAAAACATTGCTTTGTTGAGATACACAGGGCGTGGACAAAATTATATGAACACCTTAATATAGACACAATATTATTTAAGAGTAAGGAGCTGGTCCACCCTTTGCTTTGAGAGTAGGTGCAACTGTTCAAGGAACAGATTCGTGAAGTGTCATTATAGTAACCAACAGAATGTTATCCATCCTTGTAAAAACCACACATCAATTACTTGAACGACGTTGGAACTGTAAGCATGGAGCACCCTCTTTGCTCTCAAACATCCCATAACTGTTCAACTATGTTAAGACATGGAGGAATATGTCTGATAATTTTCTGAAGCTGTACAAAACTGTGTTTGTGTCGGAGCATTATTATTTTCGAAAACGGCAGAGATTGTTAGCAACGTGTTACTCCGAACGGTGATATATTCGTTCATAGTTATCCGACCAGTGAGGGTGATCTTTTTTATTTACTAACTAAAAACCTGGTGTTGCCCGGGTACTTATTTATTTATTCCAGCCTTGAGTTAGTACTTCTCCTATCCCTTCTCTCTCTCTCTCTCTCTCTCTCTCTCTCTCTCTCTCTCTGTGTGTGTGTGTGTGTGTGTGTGTGTGTCAATATCCATAAAACTTGGTGCGTGATGGAGCGGTTTTCCATTAACGTTACTGTTTATGTCTCATATCTCATAGACTACGTGCGATACAATATCACTTCTTTACAACTAACTCTGTTCGCAAGGGTTTTTACCGACATACAGCACTTATATAAATGAATATCTAACTGCAAAATTATACAATTCTAGGACATTTAATTCAATAAATGAGATAATATATACCGTGATGTGTAAAAACCTGTCAGATCATGCACAACGTGTTAATACATTTGCGTATTTAACACTAAAACACTCCCGTATTCTAGTCACGTTAAGGAAATTCCTGAGAGCTGACTGCTCTTGACAAATTTGAACCAACTTTGTTTGAACTGTAAAGCACACGCAGCTGCAGATGAAACCAATAGACTTCTATAGAGCTACAAGGAAAGGAAGACAATGAAACAGAGTACATCCAACGAATACCCATTATTTCCGACAGATCTAGCTTCCAGAGACTACAGTTTCCGGTGAGACGTGCATTTTCTATTACGATTAATAAATCACAGGGCAATCTATTCAATACTGTGGAGTGGATCTGACATGTCCATGTTTCTTAAACTGGCAATTTTCTGTCACTTGCTCAGGGGTGGGCTCACTAATTATTCATATTAGATCCTGGACAAGTCACAAGAAATATTTTATAGTAAAGTTGTGAATTAAATGAATGTGTGAATATTACATAGCATTTGTATTTGGATATTGCACTTATAATTTTATATTTTATGTAAGACAGCCTTATTTCTTGTATACACTCTGATAAATATAACATGTTATTAGAGAAATGGAGATGGACAGAGAGAGAAGGAATAGGAGAAGTACAAACTCAAGGCTTGAATAAATAAATATTTGGGCAACGCCAGGTTTTCCGATAGTGACAGTTAAAGTTGGATATCACGAGATACATGCTCAGATCACGACGGTACCTACCCCCAGGCTTCACTGTAGGAAGCAGGCATGCCGTATGGTCAGCTTCGATTTATAAAACCGACTCTTTGTGGGAAGCAATGTACAAGATGATCGGATCATACCACTTACTTCCAGTCATCAAGTATCCAGATTTTATAATCTTTTGCAGCTTTGCGTTGCCTTCCGTTGTGCAGGGCTGAACAGCTGCAGCCCTTCCATGAATAATGTAAACTTTCACGGTCGGCGTTTTCTTCAGATAAAAGTTCCGGGTTGAGAGGCCGTGGTCCATTCATAAACCTTCTTCTTCCTGACGTTTCGTCTCCATCTGCGGGCGACATCGTCTGAGATGCGTCAGTAATCAAACGGGTGGACGGGACTCTGGGCCTCGAGGTGTACAGAAAGGACACACTGACACAGAGACAAACCAACATCCAAAACAAAAAAAGAGGTTCATGAATACCTTGGTGGACAGAGCCAACACGATATGCGAGCCAGCTTACTTGCAGCAGGAATTAAAACACTTACGGTCGGCCTTCAGGAAGAATGGATATGCCAACAAGAAGATTGATCGAGCACTCCATCAGAAATCGCAAGAATCTAGAAGTACTAATTAACATGGCATCCACCTGGAAAAGTTTTCCTCCCTTTCATCTCCAAAATTACAGATCGAATCGGCAAAGTTCTGGCCAAGCGTGGGTAGAAATAATCTTCACACCCACAAAGCAGATCAGAGAATGTTTAAGCTCGGCAAAAGATGCACGTCACCCCTTAATAACACCGGGGGCATTTAAAACTCCATGCACTTGTGGTCAAGTATATATTGGTACAAAGAAGAGAAGTGTCAATACCCGTTTAACAGACACAAAAATGAACTGTCGTCTGGGATACACCGAAAAATCGGCGTAGCAGAACATGTTTTCCAAGATGGGAATCATGACATAAAATTTAATGAGACCAGCGTATTAGCAAGAACATCGTATTACTATGCACGCATTTATAAGGTAGCTATTGAGATTCAAACACACCCGAACAATTTTAATATAAATGAAGAATGTTTAAAGTTACACGAAATATGGACGTCCAGTATACGCTAACAAAACGACAATCGATTAAAAGTAATCGAGAATAGCGACAACATCCCGAGATAACCACATAGTCGGTGTCACGTGATTGCCGTTGGCACCCTCTATGCTCTCTACAAATGCGAGAGCCCCTCCAGCCACACTGGCAGTGGCCGGAAGACCTCAGACGATGTCGCCTGCAGGTGGAGACGAAACGTCAGGAAGAACAAGTTTTATTCCTGGACCACATCTGAAGACATTCAAAAAGGTTCAAATGCTTGTAGAGCTTATGGGACTTAACTGCTTATGCACTACCTTATACTAAAGACAGCACAAACATCCATGCCAGGGGGGATTTGAACCCCCGACGGGGAACGGAACATAGCGCCTCAATGCGCTCGGCCGCGGCTGAAGACCTTCCCTGAATGTTAAGCTCTGTCCGTACTGTTTTCATTGAAACAGTATTATTGAAGTTCGTGTTGAGTATTGTAGTCGCTTTTGCTGTGGCAGTTTGATGATGACTGGTCACAACCGTTGCTAATGTTCGTCGGACGTTACCACTTAACTTGGGGTTTCGCCCACCATTCATCGTCACCAATGACGTTTCACCTGCCATTACCGAGGACAATGTCGCTAGCGAACGTTTAAACAGCGCTGCTGTTTCCCGCACAGATGTTTCCACTAACTGCGCACCTCCGAGTAGGCGACCTCCAAGACTTTGTACTTCATTATTATTATTGTGCATTGCGTTCGCCTCTTAGTGTTAACTCGTACGAAGATGGAAAAAGATGTAGCGTACTGCACAGTGTTCATATGTAGCGTACCGCATACTTAGCTAAGCTAAGTATGCGGTGTAACTAGTTGGACCACCAAGTAGTGTTGTACTAAAATATGATTTCGTCTTGTCAGTTAATTATTGTTGTAAGTCAATAACAGTAAGTTTTTAAGCAAGTACAATAAAATAATCAACAAATAATACAATTCCTTGAGACAAAGTTGTCCCGTTATATTTAAAAAAAAAAAAAAAAAAAAAAAAAAAAAAAAAAAAAAAAAAAAAAAAAAAAAAAAAAAAAAACAGCGTTTGTTTAATTTTTCGTGTAAAAATGTTGAAGAATCCTAATTCAGAACCGCTGTCGACTGCAACAGCTGATCAATTATGTTATAATAACAATTGGGGACCAGAACGGAAAAAGCTTCCTGTTACAGGACAACAATATTGGGATAGCAACATGTGTCGGCCGTATCTCTTGGATGAGGCTGAGCGTCCCGCTGTTAGCTCAGCCATTAGCCGAGACTTAATCTTATCTGGCTTAACGCAATGCTGCGAGATAGCATCTGCCTCTATCCCCTGGATAATTTTAGTAAAAATGTTCAGCACAGCAGCAGGAGATCTTTATCAACCTGCATGCTTTGAGGAAATGATAGGATCACCTAAGTTTGCAAAGTAGTCAGATTGTGATGGACGATTACTAGTATACTAGTTAGTTTCCTTTCAGAGTATGCTGATGCTATAGCTCCATACCCAACTATTATATACAACCGCTCGTTCAACGAAAGATCCGTACCCAAAGATTGGAAAGATGCCCAGGTCACTCCAGTATTCAAGAAAGGCAACAGGAGTGATTAGCAAAATCTTAGACCCATAGCACTGGCGTCGGTCTGCAGTAGAATTTTGAAACTTAGAGGAGTGTGACGTCGGATGTCGGACCCGCGCCGGCCGGCCGGAAGCGCGCTCTGATTCGGTCGCGAAAGTTGCGACATCCGAGGCGGCCGAAGCAAAAAACAGGTTTAATTACTGTCTTCCATGAGGGAATGCATGCCACAGAAAATGGAAAATAGTTTTAAAAACGAAAGCTGGCATGACAAGTTGTATAAATAAATAAAAAAAGAGTTTCCAAATCAACTCATTACTAAACCAATGGAAACCCAAAATATGTTTTTCTACGTGGGCAGCCGACGTGTACTTATTTTAGAATATTGGCTGCACCTGGCCATAATTGTTTGCGCCTTGTTTCACATTAAATGAAAAAGAGAGAAAAGAGGCAGCACACATGTGCAGTTTCACAACGCTTTGTGAATGGGAATACAGCCTACACTTCCTGCTCTCCTAACCTCTGACGCTTTCCTTTGTCTGTAATCGTCCCCCCTCTCGCTCTCTTTGTGCATCTCTCTCCTACCCCTCCCCACCTCTTCAACCCTCTCTTTGTACACCCCATCCTCCTCCCACTCTTTCGGCGCATGTCAGTCTCCATATCATCAAGCTCTTCCTATTCTTCTCGTCATCGCTCCTCTCCCGCAAAATGATTTTGGAACATTTTCTTAATCTTTGAATCTTCCTTGAGAATCGTTCCTTACTTGTCGAAATCCAGTGTCTCTTGATTTCCTGTAGACAAGTTTTCTTAGTTTCAAATGTTCAAATGTTTGTTAAGCTTATGGGACTTAACTACGGGGTCATCAGTCCCTAAACTTACAAACTACTTATCAACTACCTTATACTAAGGACGGCACAAATATCCATGCCCGAGGGGGGATTCGAACCTCCGACCGTAGTGGCCGTACAGACCGTGACTGGAGCGCCTCAGTCCCCTCGGCCACCGCGGCCGGCTTTTCTTAGGTCCCAACATTCTTTCCCCTGTCTTTTTCTCGGAGCAATTAAACATTTTAGTAAGTGCTTTAATATGCACATGCAATTGTACACATAGATGATTTTTCCGCGGGGTTACAGATTTACGTCGATAAAAAGTAAAATAAAGAAATAAAACAGAATATTCAGGCATTGCTCATTCTCAAACAATTTCACATTTTTCTTCATTTGTGTGGCCAAGACGCCCGTAGTTCCTTATAACATAGTCGGCCGCGGTGGCCGAGGAGACTGAGGCGCTCCAGTCACGGTCTGCACGGCCACTAAGGTCGGGGGTTCGAATCCCCCTTCGGCCATGGATATTTGTTCCGTCCTTGTTCGTAAGTAGTTCATAAGTAGTTTGTAAGTTTAGGGACTGATGACCCTGTAGTTAAGTCCCATAAGCTATACAAACATTTGAACATTTCTTATAATATAATAATTATTTTGGGGATACAACTGCAAATAATAGGCGACTTTTTGTAACCAGATGCGTTTCGTTGTAATGACAGTAAAATTCTTCAGCGGTCTGTAATCATAGATATTTAAAAAAA
This sequence comes from Locusta migratoria, assembly GCA_026315105.1. Taxonomy (NCBI): domain Eukaryota; kingdom Metazoa; phylum Arthropoda; class Insecta; order Orthoptera; family Acrididae; genus Locusta; species Locusta migratoria. Next base: position 29,686,221 of record CM048744.1, read on the forward strand.
TTTCTGATATGTGGATCGAAAACAGATCGTTATGAAAACATGTAAAGTACTATCTGGTCACTTACGGAAATTTTTGGTCCCGGTTTTCACCTTACATAATTTGTTACCTGCAGTACTGTAGATTGTACTTTCCGAATCACTATTTTTCTCCTAATCGGCACTTTCACTGTTGCACTGTCCATAATAACGTTTTTCACACGTCAGATGTATTTGTTTTGAACGTGTGTTGTTGTAGTGTTGCCAACATTGCAAATGAAATTTACTTATTTTTATAAATATTTTATATTAAATTACCTTACAGTGTATTGATTTCCGATGTAAGTGATACGGAGCAATGACGAATTTATAAATTTCTGTGATGAGTGCTTATTGGGAGGGGAGTGACAGGGCATAGATGAGTGAGTAGTGGTTGAAAGGAGTAAGTACTGGAATGTGGAATGAGACGAAAGACAAGAGTAAGGAGCTGGAGGTGGAATGGTGGTTGGGGGAGGAGAGAGGTTAGAGAGGTGGTAAGTTTGACATTTTCTTTGGCCTCGGCTTCATATTGAGTACGCGACAGCAGGTCAAGAGTAAACTGGGCCTCACTGGAGGAGGAACGAAGGGGGCACAAAGAGAAGTGAAAGCGAGGGGGGACACCTAGTAGGGTAGACAATAGGCAACCACCCCTTCACCCCACAGGCATGTTTGTTCGCGGTCACGCGCAATCGACGGAGGAGGTTAGTTCAACACGTCTTTCTTACTTAACACATTGTCTGGGGGGAAAAAAAAAGAAAAGAAAAAAAAAGAGAGAGAGAGATAACTGTTTTGTCGGGACCAAATTTTTCATCGCCGCGTGCCGTATGTTGGATAGGCGTGCTGTAAGCTGTCAATGGAAACACGTTCCGTGTGATGGTGGGCATTAGCCCTGCTGCAGTACCGTTTGTTGTGGCGTAAAGTCAGCGCCACCCGCCAGACGCACGAAAACGATCGTGGAGAAGGCAGTGGATGACCGGCAGCCAATCGCACGCCGGCACCGCGCGTCCTGGAGGGAGTAACCCAGAAGCGCGCCCTCTACAAGCGGCTGTGTCTAGGCCGACATGAGTCTGGAAGAGCCCATCTGAACTTGGCTCCAAATTAGGCAGTCTCTAAGACTCAGCGCAGCTAGCATCTAGGAAGAAGACGCCGCGGCGAGAAGAACCGATAGAAGTTGAGTATTGTAAAAAGTTCAGCAAATAAAACTTATATTACTAATCAGTATAGCTGTTTTAGATGTCAACGCATCCCAAGCGTCCTGAATATAACCTTTCCTGAAAGACAGGCCGGAAAGGACAAAACTCAGTTCAAGGCTGCCGCTGCTCTGCCGTTTATAGTAGGTCGTGTGGAAAATCGCTGCAATTTATTGCAGTGCCTTCAGTGTCTGCCGACGCATTACTAGAGGTCAGCTGAACGCATCTGCTACGGCTCCCCACACCGTGATGCCGGCGGTTTCTCCACGGTATTGGCAGGATGTGTCGTCTGACCTTGGTGCCACCAATCCAGAACACGATCGTCGTCGGACGTTGTGGAGAAGTCGGTCTCATTGCAGAACAGCATATAAAATTTGTAGTTGTCACTTACGTAAATGCCCTACGAGATAAAATTTTAGAATAGTTCGTCACTAAAAATTTAAAGTGCAAAAGGAATGCCGGCCGCGGTGGCCGAGGTGACTGAGGCTCTCCAGTCACGGTCAGCACGGCCACTACGGTCGGGGGTTCGAATCCCCCCTCGGGCATGGATATTTATGCCGTCCTAGTTCGTAAGTAGTTCATAAGTAGTTTGTAAGTTTAGGGACTGATGACCCCGTAGTTAAGTCCCATAAGCTTAACAAACATTTGAACATTTGAACTTACGTAAATGCCCTACGAGATAAAATTTTAGAATAGTTCGTCACTAAAAATTTAAAGTGCAAAAGGAATGCCGGCCACGGTGGCCGAGTGTTCTGCGGCGCGTCAGTCACAGTCTGTTCGGCCATTACGGTAGGAGGTTCGAATCCCCCCTCGGGCATGGATATTTGTGCCGTCCTTAGTATTACCTAGGTCATAAGTAGTTTGTAAGTTTAGGGACTGAAGACCCTGTAGTTAAGTCCCATAAGCTATACAAACATTTGAACAAAAGGAAGACGGCTGTCTCTTTGCTTACCCACATCACTTATCACAGTTTGGACATCAATCACTTCTTCTTGATGAACTGCCATCATGGCGAGCCCATTCAGAGGTGCCTCGCCAGTTGTGTTCCTTAGGTACGTCTCTATTCTCGTCAGGGTGGAGAAACGGCGCTCATTTGTGGCCGTTGTTACCGATAGAGATGCCAAGAGCTGTAGGAACATAAACTCGTTAGGATAGATCTGACTGTCGTTGGAGACAAAGGTTCCGTTGCGTTTTGAGGCAACTGCTCCAGTCGGCTCAGGCGTTGATGAAACATTCTCAACTCTGCCGTTGTTGTTGTTAAATCTGAGACTAATGGGTCTGAAGCATAAAATGAATGGAGTTTCGTCATGTGATAGTAGAAGACAATTAAAGCCGTTAAAAAATTCACAATGTGTCAAGAACCGATCCTGCAATGAACTAATGACGGAATCCAGAAAGGGCACGAACACAGACACTATGTTGTAACCTTCAACATCATTCCCGGTATCCCGATTTGCACGATGCGCTTGCTTTATAGAAATGCGTGGTTGCTTGATTTCAATTTCACTGGTCGAAGCTAATTCCTTGCCTTCTAAGAAAAGCCGGCTGAAAGTATCATCAACATTTTCTCTCGTTGCCAGCAGTTCCCTATTCAGATCCCTGGCAATGTTGATTAACTCGGCAAAATCTATATCTTGGCGCCGAAGTTGACGACAAGATGAACTCCCCTCAAAGATTAGAAAATTATAAGTAGAAACCAGTGGCGAATTTAAGCGGCTTCCGGGCTTAAATTATAGAAATGTTTCCCCTAACACACCTGCATACATTATCATATACTACGAATAGAAAACAAGGATTAATAACATCTCGGCCTCATAAGCAGGTTGTATGCTACCACAATATACCAACCACAGACTGTTTCCGAACGAATCTTAGCAGAAAAGAGACTCGCCGATAACTGGCGTGGTTATACGTTGTAACTGGTATGTGTACTCATTCTTTCTTGGTTCCTGTGACACAAGCGCTTTAGTTGGATTTGGAGGGGAAAATGCAGCAAACAAATTACTCACCAGTAATTTTATCGGGCGAGCTCCTTATTTTTTCCCAGCACACGCAGAAGACGTCATCAAGGAACATTCTGTCCTCTGTTCAGTTATGCTCTCTGAACTGCTTGTGCTGGCTGAGTTCACCTTGAGGAGTTACGTTGGTACCCAGGGAAGATTTTCAGCATCCTATATTATGACCCTATAGCGACGAACAAGACCAAACGCACTGAATGTGTTCTCACCACTAAGTAGTGCCATTTTCTGGAATTTTTGATCGTTGTCACTCTCATGAAGTATCTGTGCAGCAAATTAAAATCCATTGTGCCTATCCGATGGGTAGACAGCGTGAAACACCTGAAATCTGTAATCCATAAAATGGCTACATTTCTTTAAGTGTATTTCCTCCATTACATGTACGGACCGATTTCTTGGGATTCCTTCTGGAAGTGTCCTGAACACACCCCTCGGGCATGGATATTAGTGCCGTCTTTAGTGTAAGGTAGTAAATAAGTAGTTTGTAAGTTTAGGGACTGATGACCCCGTAGTTAAGTCCCATAAGTTTTACAAACATTGAACATTGATTGTCCTGAATAACATCTACAGTTACGGCACCAACCGAAGACGTTCGAGCACGGCTTTAGTCCAACAATCGCCCCATTTCTACGAGGGGCACTTGACTGTGTACATGACGTCATTCACGCTAAAGAAGCGACACGGTTTCAGATTAGCGGTCCACAGAACTCAATGAAAGTTTCTCTGCAGCGTCCACATCTTCACCGAAATGGCGTGTCCTGCTGCAGCTTCGAAATTCATTTCATTTCATTGTTGCGTTATGACTTGCGCGCGCAGAATGATCACAACTACACAAACTAAACGTGGAGGGATTTTCTTTCATTTAGTGTAAGTGTCACGTTTTTGTCTTGTTTTGTGACTTTTGTCTGACGTATTAAAAGATTGCACCGTCACTTTACGGATACGACGTGTTATTTACTTTCAGATATCTTTCGTAGAAACCAACGCTGCACGGTAGCGAACAGTTTATATGTAGATGAACCGAGTGGTGTTGGAGAAGTGGCCGCCACTTGACAAAGGTCAGGTCGCTTCGGCGCGCGCGCTTCTGCGAATGCGTCACCTTATGCACGCAGCGCCCCTCCCCCCTCTTGCTCCCTAACCCTCGCACAGCTTTCCAGTACTTTCTACGCATTTCCCGCACCGGGCTTGCGCAGAAAGCATTTTATCTCTACGAGAAGCTTTCTCGTCATCTTCCACAACAGTCCGTGCACCCACGCAGGGAAACCCATTAAAACGTTTCCTCTTCCCACAAAGACACTTTCACTCTGTATCTTATTACAAGGTGTTATGCACAACCGAGGACTGGGACATTCAAGGTTCGCGGTGTGTACTTGCGCTGCGTGGTCAAGAGTACTGCTAACAAATCCCCCCTGCCCTTCTTCTCCCCTTTCACTTCAGCGAACACTTCGTTGTGAGAACAAGTATTGGATAGTCTTGGATCTTTGTTCTAATTTATGTCGTTTACCTGCCGCAGCCGTTTAATAAGTGAATTTGCGAGAGGAGTACGTAGAATATCTCTGCATCGGAATATTCCGATGCATAACGGCTCTTCTCTTGTAGCTTGTGCTACTACAGACTCGCGAGCAGTTTCATAACTGTTGCGGTTACTGAAAGGGCCCGTCAAGAAACGTCCTGCTCTTCTCTGCACCTTATCTACTATTTCACTATAGTAAAATTCCCAGACTGCTAATCATCACCTGAACTGTCTGTTGGGCGAGAATATCGGGCACCTTTGACATCGGAAGCCGTACATCCGGATGCAGTTAAAGCGTTGCATATAGAAAGTAGCAATTGAATCTCAGTGTAGACAAGTGTAATGTGCTGGGGATACATAGAAAGAAAGATCCTTTACCATTTAGCTACACTAGCGGGTCAGCAACTGGAAGCAGTTAATTCCATAAATTATCTGGGAGTACGCATTAGGAGTGATTTAAAATGGAACGACCATATAAAATTAATCATCGGTAAAGCAGATGCGAGACTGAGATTCATTGAAAGAATTCTAAGGAAATGCAGTCCGAAAACAATAGCATAGTACACTTGCTCGCCCACTGGTTGAATACTGCTCACTGGGATGGGATGCGTACCAGGTGGGGTTGATAGAGGAGGTAGAGAAGATCCAACGGAGAGCAGCGCGCTTCGTTACAGGATCATTTGGTAATCGTGAAAGCGTTGCGGAGATGATCGATAAACTCCAGTGGAAGACTCTGCAGGAGAGACGCTCTGTCGCTCAGTACGGGCTTTTGACGAAGTTTCTAGAACATACCTTTATCCAGAAGTCAAGAAGTATATAGCTCCCTCCTACGTATATCACGCGAAGAGATCATGAGGATAAAATCAGGGAGATTAGAGCCACACAGAGACATAACAGACAATCTTTCTTTCCGTGAACAATACGAGACTGGAATATGAGGGAGAACCAATAGCGATACTCATTGTACCTTCCGCCACACACCGCCAGGTGGCTTGCGGAGAATCGATGTAGATATAGATGTAGAACCTAGGATGTATGGATTGCCGACAGTCGCTTCTTACCAGTGGACAGTTGCAGCCATTCCTGGGCCAATCTAGCCATTACATATATCACAGAAATGTACTAGTTTGACGTTTACTTCTCTATACGAAAGTTACGTGTCATAAAAGCTTGTTTTCTATTAATTGAAGATCTTAATAAACCATTAATAATTCAAGCCTACGCGCGACAGCTTCATATTTAATTTATTGTGGCGCTCTGGGGATATCGTTTATATTTCTGTGTCTGCAAGCAAATAGCACACCATGGTCAACGTGATTTTTCATTCAATCGGATTTTCTTCGTAAGACAATTTAGAAAGGTTGAATTTGAGGAACAGCTATTACACTTACCGATACTGTAATACGAACTTTTTCTCGCTCTCATTACTCTTCCAGGAATAATGCCTCAGTGTGATGCCGATAGTTGTAGCTCAACTCCATATATATATATATATATATATATATATATATATATATATATATATATATATATATAATAAAAAGCAACATCTCACAAGGTGTAAGGAATACGGAATTTGCAGGGTGTGTTTGCATACATTTGATTAGCAGTCAGATAAACTGTGTGAGCTAAGACACCACACCTAGCTGTAATACTCTGATAATTAGATAAAGATATGATTTAATGCTCCGCATTTGAGCTGATGGTCATATCAAACAGATGATTTCCATGCAAATCTAGGAGGTCTGAATACATAGTTTCGAAGTAGCATAACTCGTTTGGACGACGAAAAATTATTACAATACAGAACCATGAGTACGAGCGTGAGAAGTGCAAAATTAGTTCGTACTGATTGGTTGGTTGGTTGTTTGGGGTCATAAAGGGACCATTTACTATGGTCATCAATGCCTGAGTTTGTACTCGTGTATATTGTAAACATGATGTTAAGTCAGGTTCCATAACATTAAAATAATTATTTTGTTTTTCAATTCATTCTTTTTATTAATTTATTACATATATAATGTGAACGTTAACATAATCTTAATCTGCACCTGGCATTCCGGTCTTTCACTGACGCATTTGTAATAAACCTTGTGTTCTGTAAGGGTTATCATAACGCGCATTATTTCAAGGTAACAACAAAATGTTTCACAATATTGAAGGGAGCTGTTGAATATTGATTTGAACAGAAATTTATTATGATTTCATTCCTGCTAGCAAGCAAATGAGAGCCCGTGTCTACGAATTTGTCCCAGCAGACGGATTGCTAATTCCGTCATGTTAACTGCGTGTATCTGTATCTCTGGCATTCATTGACGCAATACTGTGCCTAAGTATATATTTTTACGATTACGCTATCACCTGCACTTTCACTTCCGTCGTAAAGTCATCACAAACTCGTCTTAATGCAGCTGCCCAGTGTTATAGGCAGTGGCGCCTGGTGCTTCAGATGAATGGTGGTTCACTTCAAATGTTTGTATAGTCTATGGGACTCAACTACGGGGTCATCAGTCCCTAAACTTACAAACTACTTATGAACTAATTACGAACTAGGACGGCACAAATATCCATGCCCGTGGAGACCGTGACTGGAGCGCCTTAGTCCCCTCGGCCACCGTGGCCGGCTGGCTCACTTCATTTAGCAGCGGATCTAGATAGTGGCCTCCCCCCCCCCCCCGCCCTCGCTCAGCGTCCTAAGACAGGACCACCTGGAGACAAGGCCTCACAGCAGCCCGTGCTACGTCACACTGACCAGGCCGCGGCCGCCAGCTGAATGGCTGGCCGCTGGGGTACAGCCACTGCCTTGTAGCGGCCAGCCAGTAAGCTGGCGGCCGCGGCCTGGTCAGTAAAGCACTAGATACACCGAGCTGAACAATCCGCCGTTTTGAATCCCAGTCCGGCGACAGTGTTGTCAGCTTTGTGTGGTGTAGCGAAGTGAATCAGCGAATATTTTCTGATTTTATTGTATCACAGTGTGAAATGGTCGGTTGTACAGGTTCAAACTGCTCAAATATTAGCAGACATGGTTGCTGTAAGTTTTATCGGTTTCCTTCAAATTATAGATCGGCGTAAAAGGTAGCTTGCAAATTCCAGAACCACGGCGGAGCGGCCGAGAGCATTGAGGTGCTATGCTACGATGCGCGAGGCCGTCCCCCATCGGGAGTTCTAATCCCCACTCGGGCATGGATGTCTGTTCAAAATGTTCAGATGTTGTTAAGCTTATGGGACTTAACTATTGGGTTATCAGTCCCTAAACTTAGAAACTACTTATCGACTAGCTTATCCTAAGGACGGCACAAGTATCCATGCCCGAGGGGGGATTCGAACCCCCAACCGTAGTGGCTGTCCAAACCGTGACTGAAGCGCCTCAGTCCCCTCGGCCACCGCGGCCGGCCATGGATGTTTGTGCTGTCTTTAGTATAAGGTTGTCCATAAGTAGTTTAGTTTAGGGACTGATAACTAGTCAGTAAATCTCATAAGCTTTACAAACATTTGAACATTTTTTTTTTTTTTTTTAGATTCCAGACACCACGTATGGACGCTAAATCGAGTAACTATCTGTGTAAAGTTAAGAACAAAACTTTTTTTATTTGTACGAGAAACAGTTATGTTCACAGAGAGGTAGTAATGAAAATATTGGCCTACACTTGTAAGCAATGCTTTATTTTAATTTTGCTTAAGATTCTTAACACGACAGTCAGTGTGTTGAAAATAAACTACATTTCTTGAATTTTTTAGAGCAACTAAGGACTTTATCTACGGGATGTTAATTGTATTTTAAGTGTTTCATGAGTGCAGCTGGCTTTTCCCAGCTTGTGGTTTTTTAATTACATTATTTCGCATTAGTTCAAGGCTTAAATGTGACTCTCAACATTGCAATATGTAGGTGTAACCCAAGCTGTGAACAGGAGGTCTGAAATAGTAATAAACTGAACTTCGCAAAGAGAGACAACAGGAAAGAAGTCGTAATTGAAAGGCATTGATTTCAAATCTTAGCATGCAACAATGACTTTATTTCAAAGTGCATGCTACAACAGAGACTTCATTTAGTAGTTATCTAACGAAACCAGACGTTATTAAAGTTATTAAACACATTTTTTATGTAAAAATCTTCTGAATTATGGTGTGCGTGAAACATGCGATACATTAAGGGGGAAACACGGGAAGTACAGTATCGCAATGTAACATTTTTATTAACTGTTTTCGAATGCAACTCTTAGTTGCCGTAAACGTATGAGGATGTACCACATATAAACCAGAAAACACGATAATTTTTATGTTTTTTGTCAATATTTAGAACAACAACATTTGCCTTAATGTGGAATGTAAGAGAATGTTTCATATCTCTAAATATCCATCTAATCACCAACTTTATGTTCCTTTCCTCTTACAGTCAATAAATTTACTATGTTGTAAAATTTTCTGCGTTAGGAAAATATATTAGGAATATATTAGAAAGCGTAATTGTTCCGTAGTCTTTAAATGCGCGCCTTTAAAGCGGTATTCAAAATGGCGGATTGTTCTGCTTGTACTATACAGTGCTCTACTGGTCAGTGTGACGTAGCACGGGCTGTTGTGAGGCCTTATCTCCACGTGGTGTTGCCTAAGAGCCTCCCCCTTTTAGATATATTTTCCCTAAAAGATCTGCAGAATGTCTTACCTTCGGATTGTTTGCTCTTGCTTCAACTCGAGCTGAGGCGTCGAGCTACCAAGCTTCTTAATTTCACACTTTTGTTCCAAGCTTAAAGCTGAGTATTTTGTTTCTCAAAGATACTGAACGTTGTCCATTTTTCTTTGATAATAAACACCAAGGTAAGGTAAAAAGGTAAAGCAGTCAACAATCCGAAGATTGGTTTGAACACCACAGTGCTTTACTAGGCATGGTTCTGTTTGGAGGTGGTATGCCGTTGCCTCCGACCTTCGAAATGACTTCAGTGTTGCCAACTATCAGTCAGAGAAAATGGCAAAACAGTCCAACTAAAATGGCCAGAAATGGCTAAATTATAATTTATATCTTTTATGCATAAAAATTAAAATATGGAAAAAAACTCACCTAGCAAAAATAAATATCATCGTTCTCATCCTCATTTTTTTTTTTTTTTTTTTTTTTTTTTTTTTTTTTTTTTTTTTTTTTTTTTTTTTTTTTGCTACTGCTGCTGCAGATTTCACTGGTCTCCCTCGTGTATGTAGTATTCGTACCAACAAGTTTCAGTATTTCTTCTGGGATTTCATATGAAAAGCAGCACTTATGTTCGCGTCTCAATTCATACCTTACACTCAGAATAGCAGAGAGTGCATTCGTTTTAAGTCTGTTTCTGAGTTTGTTTTTCACCAAGTTCACTTGGCTAAAAATTCTCTCGAATTGTCTGTTGAAACTGGCTGTACCCATTCCTTGAAGTCAGGCATATTTTCCCATTCCTTCCTGTAAGTTTGTGTATATTGCGGTTTCGGCATGGCTCACAAAACATTGGTACAGCACAAGGTATTCGTCCAACACTCAATGTTAACACACGTAAAAAAGAGACTTCACACCACACTATTGTACATCGTTTCCAAGCAAGAGCAACTACATAGTGTTGGCTATTGTTTGTAGGTTTCAAAACAATGAATCCATATGCGGAAATGTTTCATTGTCTCGAAACTTCCAGGTATCACTGTTTCGATACTGTGGTGTTTCATTTGTCATACTTTGGAGGAACGTTAAAAATAACAAGTCAATAAATACAATTCTATTCGTAATAAAAACTTCAGAGTTTTGCATTTTTGTTGTGAAAATTATCGAATAATAAAAATGGCTAGAAACGGCTATATAACATCACCAAAGTGGCTAGGAATGCCAGCAGTAGCTTTTTTTCAAAAACAGTGGCTAGACGCCACTTCAAAATGGCCAGATCTAGCCATAAAATGGATGAGTTGGCATCTCTGACTGACTTACCCAGCCTTGCGGGGATCGAACCCGCGACCTTCAGATTTGTAATCTGGCACTCTACCACTGTGCTACGGAGTCGCAGTGAGAACATACGATTATGCACGTGAACACTAAAACAAAGTAACTGATTACACTGTTAAGTTACTGTAACAAAATAAACTGTTACCATGAAGAGACAAGCTACGTGGCACTATGAGCAGCATCCCCTCCTAACCTTACGCATGCTCGAAGCTTGATGTCATCCACATCTTTTCAAACAGTTAAATATTTCTTACAACGAAGAGTATAAATGACATTTACCCTCGCGACACATTTGCTAAAACGTTCAAAGTTATATGGCGAGTAACAATATAAAAGTTATTGTCGTTTCCGTATGTTAAAAAGAAGGTTTCGTTTTAAAAAAAATTTCTTGCAGTGGGTCTCGAACCCGCTACCTTCGGCGGCACACCGCGATGCTGCTAACCAGACGGCTATTTTTGGTAGGTGGAGAGTAGTGACTTCATTTTTATTCATAATCGGATCTTGTGAAGGCTTTCAGTTGATGCTTCTTTAACTTATAGTTATAAGAGATTTTATAAAATATGACATGTTTCTGATGAATCTTCAATACGCCAAAAACAAATATGAAGGGCGGGTGTTGCCTTAATAGACTATTTGCCGCCGCAGCGAACTGGCCGAGCGCATTGAGGCTCTATGCTACGATGCGCGACGCCGTTCCCCGTCGGGGGTTCGAATCCCCCATCGGGCATGGATGTTTGTGCCGTCTTTAGTATAAGCTAATTCATAAGTAGTTTATAAGTTTAGGGACTGATGACGCCGCAGAGAAGTCCCTTAAGCATAACAAACGTTTGAACATTTTGAGGATTTGCCGATGCGCAAGGCGAGGTGCGTAGTAGCTGCATTGTGTTTGCTTCGGATCCATTGTGCGTAACCGCCAGAGCTCGAGTAGCCAGGAGCTAGGGATGAGTCACCTCGGGTTAAGACTATTTCGGGTCAACTCGAGTAAGACTACTACCAACTCGATTTGAGTACATGTGTTACTGTCACCGTTGCGCCGGCGAAATCCGAGTTTATCCGAGTTGTCGCGCCGACAGAACCCGAGTCAGAATGTAGCCGCCACGGCACTAGCGACACGTAGCAGGCAGCAGAGGTACTAGGCAGCCCTTGCTTACTCGAGTTGGCCCAGGTGCCACGCAGCAGGCAGCACTGCGCATGCGCGCGGAACCCGAGTCGGTTTAACTCGAGTTGTACCTGGCAGGACGCAGTGGGCACTCTTATTCGAGTTGGCTCAGCCCGGCACGCCAGGCAGCTTACTCGAGTTAGTGCGGCCTTGCCCGTCGGCAGTGGCACGCTGCAGTGGCTGTAACCCGAGTAGACCCGTACAGTGTCGCGCGACATACATATATTCAAAACGACTTTCATCCCCTATGTCCCGCCTTGCCCATAATTGCACAATAAAACACTAAACGAAATGGAGTGATGTATTATCGAAAGAAATGATGTTTGACTACCTTGTACAATTTATGGTTTCTTTTAAGAATAATAATGAAAATCAATTATAAAGGTTCATTAATGTACCACATTCGAATAATTAATACTTTATTTTCGACCTGGTTATACATTTCACTATGTTCCATAAAACTTTTCAAACTGGTCTTCCTGCGATATGTGAAGTCAAAATTTGGATGCCAATTTATTCGGGCGATTTGCCTAACATTTACGGGATGAATGTGCCTTTTAAAATTCGTTTCACTATTACTTTTAGGAGAATGCATAACGCTGTATGAGACCGCCAAATTTCCCGAGTTATAATAACTCAAATTCGGCAGAAATTCATGCTCGCTCTTTGCAAAGTAGGGCATGGATTCAAACCAGTGACAGTTATTGTTGCAACGAATGTTAACTTCACCTATCTCCATCGCGACGGTGCGAATGTTCATTTGAATTTCCACCTAAATCTGTGATGGTGTCGAGCAGGGTGGAATGATTGACTTACCGGTACTACGACACTTGTGCTTCACTAAAAATAATATTTAAAAACCTAAAATTTTAATTATTAAAGTAAACAACGCCTTGGCAATTACAACAAATGAATTTGAAGGGTAAAAATTCGCCAGATAACTTGCTATTCGTAATTACTTGAAGTCAAACTTTGCGTGTTCTAATAAATCCGTGCTTTTACCTAGTTTAATTAAAAGTACTTCATTCCTTGCCTGTTGTATGGTTTTAATTATCATTATGAAAAAAAAAAAGTGTGTGTCAACAAATTGATAGCCGAAATATCCATTCACTTCGTACCGATTCCGTTTTGCTAACCATGACGCAAAATGCAAATGAAAGTTTTTATTTTTTATTTACTTTTTTGGCTCGTTAATACTAGCGACTGCTGTATAATAATTTTGTGCAGATCGATTTCGTTAACTGAAAGACGAATGAAACTGGCAGTTCACGTACATTTTTGTCCTTACTCGGGTTAGCCAACTCGAGTTAACTCGGGTTGGCGTGGAACCCGAGTACGCCCATCTCTAGTCTCCACCAGCTCTAAATTCAAATGTTTGTTAAGCTTAAGGGACTTAACTACGGGGTCATCAGTCCCTAAACTTACAAACTACTTATAAACTACCTACAACTAAGGACGGCACAAATATCCATGCCCGAGGGGGGATTCGAACCCCCGACCGTAGTGGCCGTGCAGACCGTGACTGAATCGCCTCAGTCCCCTCGGCCACCGCGGCCGGCTCCACCAGCTCTAACGCCGTTTCCCCTCGCCCCTCCCTGCCACGGGAGTGCCCACATGCTGCCTCCAGGGGGTTCAGAAGCGAGTTTGAAATAAACCTCAGCCGCGCATGCGCATTGCAACGCTGCGAGCCTGCACATATTAAGCGGCCGCGCTACGACTCGTATACGTGCTGTTTCCGCGATGTAAAACGTTTCTCACGCGATAAAAATATTTTGAATGTGCATATCAAATGAAACGAAGAATGATAGTTTTAAAACACTTTTTATTTTATCTATTTTCACGACGAGCGTTTTTCCGGGGGTTCAATAGAACTAGTGAACACACACGACGCGCCGCCACTGGTTACATGCTGTGAGACCAGCACTCCAGTCACATGTCTCAACAATGGCAGCCGTCGGCGCTACCGTTTCAACACCGTGCTTCAGATGCGGCGGGCCTCATCTTGCCGCTTTTCTTCGCGTTGGTTCTAATCGGTGTTGTGGGGTCTTTAAGTGGGTACCCCCTCCAACATTCCAATGCGCATCACGGCGCGATTTTGGGATATTCGCACTTCCACTTCTCGGTAACTTTCGTTCAGATTGTTGTGAACAATTGTAGAAGTGAGCAGTGATTGTTAAGAGTTCCTGTTATTTTTATTTGGCACGCAGAATATTTTACTTGGGGTATGAGGGGCCCCACCACACAGTTTTCGTTACGAACTCATTTGTTTCAAACACTTCATATTTTGCGTCAAATTTCAGAAGTATCACTCATCGTGGCTAGAAAGGACAGAGTGAGAGCTTCTGATCCAGATTTTCAGGCTTTTGTCGCTCAGCAGCGATGCCAACAGTAGGGACATGTCTCTTTTGAGTCTTTTTTTGCAAACTGTTGGGACGAATGTGTGATCTTTTTGCAAATCGTAGGGATTTTTTCATGGCCAATGCAGAATGAGAGTACTTCTTGTTTTCTTTTCTAGAATGCCATTATGGTTGATCAGAGTTGTTTATTTGTTGGCTAAGTGCTACCAGTTTCGGTGTTAAACCACTTTCAAGCGCCAGCAGAGCTTAAACCTGCTACACTAGACCTTGTTTCACCTCTATCCCCATCCTTGCACTTCCCAAGTACCCAAGGGCCGACAGTCGTACATAAAGGGAATACACAATACGATGAAAACACGTGTAAAAAATTAAAAATTGAAACTAAAATGAGATTTTCTTTTCAGATGTCTCCAGTGGAGAATAAATATAAATAGTGTGACTTTTCCAAAATAAGTTCTCTATTTCGCTTCCTCTGTTGGCGCCTTTAATAGAAGGAGAAAAATGATATTCTGCTCCACACGGCACAGAAACTAAGAGCAGCTAGCTTCTGAAATGCCACTGTAATATATGTATATACTTTGATTCAAAACAGTAACAGTTCATTGTACAATAATGTTAATAAAGGGGAAATATTACCAGCCAGTACTTAAGTAGCATATTTTGTTTAAAAAAATAATAATTATACCATCTGTAGAGGATTTATCTCTCTCTCTCGTTTTTAGAGATCAGTTTGCTTCGTAGGGACTTTCATGAACGTAGCGATTTTTGACCCGTCATGTAGGTACGTGGTTGGAAACGAGTTTCCAACATGGTCGCTCAGTGGATACGTGAGGTGGAAGACGTTGGAGACAGTGATGCTGAAACTGCCAGTGAAAGTGATCCTGAACGCAAAAGTCAACAAGATACTGGATACTCCAGATTCTATTACCTAAATGACCTTTCAAGGCATTTTATCTAATGGAAATGCTAATGAATTCAAAACAACCTGAATAACTCAGCGGTTCCACTGGACCTGTTCTCAGTAAGCCATTGCCTTTTTCACTGCGAAATGTTGCTCCAGTGAAACGGGGGAGATGTTTCGTGTATCCTCGATTATCGGACAAGAGACAAACGGCTTATATAAACTACAAAGGACAATTTTTTTGATCCAGCAGGACTAAATCTGTTTCCGATGTGGTCGTTGAAGTTTATAAAGTTACTTTAAATTGAACCTTACCTGATTAATCTCTGTTTTATTTTGAACACTAATGCACACAACTAAACTGCTCTTAATTACCAAAATTATGTTTTCAATTTTTTCCAGTAAGTAACAAGTACATTGCAATTTGAAGCTAGTGCGCTGAAGAGATATTAATTTGATTTTGTAAAGCGGTTTTGATGGCAATAAATACCAAGCAGCATTGGGTATAGTCTGCTATCATTTAGTTTGAATTTATGTTTAAATGTTTGTCTAGAAAATGCAACAAGAGTCTGGAGTTTGTAAATACCCCACGACACAATTTATTGCATAAAACATTCACTGCCGCGGCGGAATAACCGTGCACACTTAGACGGTGCGCGTGGCCGTTCCACGTCGGAAGTTCGAGTCGTCCCTCGGGCATGGGAATTTGTGTTGTTTTTAGGATACGGTAGTTCAGATAGTTTGTAAGTTTAGGGACCGATGACCACTTCAGTTAGGTCCCATAACTTTACAAACATTTTTTAAAAAATGTTCAAATGTTTGTTAAGCTTATGGGACTTAACTATGTGGTCATCAGTACCTAAACTTACAAACTACTTATAAACTACCTACAACTAAGGACGGCACAAATATCCATGCCCGAGGAGGGATTCGAACCCCCAACCGTAGTGGCCGTGCAGACCGTGACTGGAGCGCCTCAGTCCCCTCGGCCACCGCGGCCGGCAAAATAGCGAAACATTTTAACATTCGAAAACATTCACTAAACTGACTGATCGTTAGGCTGCGTTCACAGTGGCACCGACAAACTGTCGTCAGACGTTCACTGACTACATCGGCTGACAGCCCGGTCACATTTCGTCCGATATAGTTTATCATGTGGTGGTGTCAAAGAGAAGGGTAGATTAGAATCTGTGTCTGGAGTAGATTAGATTGCAGTTCACTAGAGCCCATGGCACACCACGACATTTTCATGCTTGGCGTGCTACAAGGTGACTTCTGCTAATAAAGACATCGAATGCGTGCGGATGAGCTACAACTGCAGCGAAGAAAGTGACGAGGATTGTGCACACGTCCTCAGTTATTGCTTTTACCATAGTAGCCTTACGAATACATCATGTACCAGTAAATGGGGAAATTTCTATTACGTATTCGATATATTTCGTGGTAACATTAAAAAGTAATATGATAACACACAGTGTTGCTGAATTTATTGGAAGAGTTGGAGAAATACATCAGTCAACCTTTCTGCTTTAAAGAATGAAAAACTAAACCAGCTATTATGTTTTTTGGTTATCACGCGTTTAGAGAATTTATTTGTATTTTCTAATACATTTGTTTAGATAATTACGGTACTTCTTTGACGTCTCATTGTGTGATTTAATGCCAGTCACGTACTGCATTTGTCGTTTTTAAATAACTGATTTTCGGAAAATTGGGCAGTATATGAATATTGAGGTGTGTATTTTATCCTAATACTACAACTACTATTTCTCCCTGACTGCTGAAAGGTCAGTATATGAATATTGAGGTGTGTATTTTATCCTAATACTACAACTACTATTTCTCCCTGACTGCTGAAAGGTATTATGCCTCCCCCATTATACAGATTATCACAGACAATAACGAATTAGGCCAACCTTTACACGAAATCAAGCAGTGTAAGTGACGATTTTTATGGAATGGTGCAGATGCAATATTGGGAATAGACAGAAATACTATTTAACGTACAAAGAACATGCAAAGATTTATTATGCACGATTTCCCCAATTGCAGTGACCTCAGAGTGTCTACATCTGTGCAAGAGCGGCAGAAAATCACACGCGGAAACGCCACAAAGTATTTATGTAAAACAGATGCAGTAAAAGCGAGAAATACTATCGAAATGCATTTTGCTAAGCGAAGAAAATAATTATAATTATAATTATAATTATTTAAACCGATTAATAATACATTTACACGCTACCCAAAAACATTCGATAACGATGAAGGAAAGGAAGTTATATTAATCTTCAATCAATTTTAATTCAGCATACGTGTGAAATACAAGCGTGAAGTTTATAATCTTGAGCGCGGAGAGCATTAAAATGTAGAGGCACACATACACCATATTTGCAAGTCACTTCAAAGAACAGAATCATCACCATGTTAAAGAACGGCAGTAGCTATTGAGAATAATTTGTGGGCTTATCTCTTATCACAAAGCAAGTAAAGGAAGGGAGCCAGTACAATAACTTTAAGCGGTAATATACGATACCGTTCTGAATTGAACCAATCATTTGAGGTTATATCTTACGCCTTATGTTTCTAATAAAGATTTAAATGAGTTGTGATTTCCAACAAACATGCAGTTTCAGTCCATGGATTCACTACGTATACCCCAAATGTCATATTTGTCGTCTTCTGGTTACCACAATCTCTTTCTTTCTTTCACTAAACGTATTACTTTCTCACAGTACATAATTAGTGTGTGAGAACTTCGGTATATTTGACCGAAGGAAACAGACTGACCAGAATTTCACCGATTGTCGTCTGAATGCTGTAGATCGACTACAGTGGACGGTGTCCGTAGTGTATGTGATCCTCCGATGCCCAGGTTTTATAGGCACCCACCGATCTCGATGTTTTGAAAGGATCGATGTTTTGTCCAAAAACAAAAGAAATATTTGGTTGTTTATTTCCGAATAAGTGACAATTTCGGAATGTGAACAATAATATTGCTGTCGTCATAACATTGGCGGAATCGTTAGTAAACAAAAATGTTGCCATCCTAATCGATTTTTATCTGAATAGTCTGTGCATCACAGGATTTTATGTGCGGCGTTTTGGTCAGCTACAAACAAGAGGTACTAAAGTGAAATATTGAATGAAACAGTGTGCATCCGGTTTATTTCTTGTACTGGGCGTTATTAAATTCATCAATTATAGAAGTTACTGGACCTTCACGACACTGGAGAATGCAGATATTGCAAAGACATATCCCAAATCCTTTCATGGTTATTATTTGAAATATTGCCCGTTGGTACCTGAAACTTTAATTTTTTTTCCTACGGTCGTTTAGGTGTTTCACCCAGCATGAGCGGATGACATTGTCGAAATTTCACCCTCCAACAGCAGTGGAATCCGAACTTGAGGGTGTTGCCCAATTTGATTCTCATATCGAGATGTCAAAGCGTCAGTTAAAACGTCAAATTAACTCGGCCAAAAAATCAGAAGCCAACAAGCTTTAAACATAGCATAGATTTTCATTTCATCTCGGTACATCATATCATAACCGTCATCAATGAATATTCATTTCTTAAACTATTTCATTAAATAATAACTGAAAAGATCATACTGTTCGTTTAATTTTCTCCACGTGGACAGCTAAGAAAGCCGCGGTGGAGTGGCGTTCCAAGACGCCTTGTTGCGGAGCGCGCCGCTACTCGCCGTCGGAGGTTCGAGTTCTCCCTCGGGCATGGGTGTATTTCTTGTCCTTACCATAAATTAAAGTAGTTTGCAACCCTAGGGACTGATGACCAGAGTAGTCAAGTCCCATAGCTTTACAAACATTTCAACCTGTTTGAACAGCTAACAAAAAAATGCAATACATAAACGAAGAGAAAGTTATTTCGCGTGTATTCAGCAGACTGATGGAAATACCAGCTCAGATCAGCAAAATACGTTGCGAAACCTCATTGCCAACTGACTGATAATTTCGAGTGTATTCGTAGCATAATAGAAGAACATATAGAGGCAGATATTTCATATTTTAATACCAAACTGCAGACACCCCTGCCGCTGTTTTTCCTCGCTAACGTCATGAGTAGCTAGATGTAGGTTGGATTTTGTGCAGAAAGCAGTGTCGTTTGTGAATTTTAAAATACCTCTGACTACACAACTTACTTCCAGTTATTATGATGCTGAAAAATAAAATCATTTCAGTGCGCTTTTCATCATATTTCGAAAACATCGAAAAAACATTGATGTCTCGTTTTTCAGAAGGATGTTTTTTTAACATCGATGTTTCTCCGCATTAATATCGATGTCTGAACATCGATGTTTTTATCAGCGATGTTGCATCCCTACCTCTGCGTGCTGTTTAGGTACATATTGTTAACTCAGCGTTGACAATCGGTGAAATTCAGAACAGTTTGTTTTCTTCGATCAAATCCAACGACGTTATCACACCCTAAATACGCACTGTGAGAAACCGATAAGTTTAGTGAAAGAAAGAACGAGATTTACCCAGAAGACGGTAAATATCACAATCGGGATATATAGTTCGGATTTCGGAATCTATAGGCTGAAATTGAATGTTTATTGGAAACTACAAGTTGGTCGAATCTTTATTAGATATTTTAGACGTAAATTATGATCTGAAAAATGTATTCAATACAGAATGGGGGCGTGTCTTAGGCTTAAGGTTATTTGAGAGGCTCCCTTACGTTGTTTTGTTTTATGATAAGCGGACATTAGCTGTCCAGAAATTATTCTTAGTTCTTCTGGCGATCCCTAACAGGGCGGAGATTCTGCTCTATGAAGTGACTTGCAAATGTGGTGTGTGTGTTTCCGCTTTTCAATAGTTTCGGCGTTTCAAATTATCTTTTTTATAAATTCCACGCTTGTTCCACACATATACTGAATTTCAGTTAGTTGAAAATTAATGTAACTTCGTTTTGTTCACGATAATGGAATGTTTTTGGATAGTCTGTATCTGTAATATTCATTGATTTAAATAATGAAAAACTACACCCGTTATGTACTTATTATGCTTAGTACATTTCGTAACTTTTTCCCGCTTTTAGTGCATTGTTTACATAAACATTTTGTGACGTATCAGTGTGTCATATTTTGCCACTCTTGTAGAGCTGTAATCTTTCTGAGTACTTCTGCCATGAAGGAAATCTTGCATATGAAATCTTGGGACGTTGTTTGTATGTAAAATAGTATTTCTGTATATTGTGTCTGCTCCGTTACATTGGGTATCACAGCACAATAATAGTCACTTAACTGGTGCCGGCCGCCGTGGCCAAGAGATCTGCGGCGCGTCAGTCACAGTCTGCATGGCCATTACTGTCGGGGGTTCGAATCCCCCCGCGGGCATGGATATTTGTGCCGTCCTTAGTATAAGCTAGTTCATAAGTAGTTTGTAAGTTTAGGGATTGATGACCCCGTAGTTAAGTCCCATAAGCACTACAGACATTTAAACATTTTTTAACTTAACTGGTTGTTTTTCTGTAAAGGTAGGACTGAGTCATTATTGACTGTTATTCTGAGTAATGGAGGAGCCATAATACCTCTAAGCGTAAAATACTATTTCTAATATTGGGGAAAATACACACCGCAAGATTCGTTCTGTTTGATTTTTCGAACGGCAGTATTAAAAGAGAAATTTGCATAACTGAATTGCAATAGTGGCATAAAATGACACAATGAAATGTCAAAAAAGTACAGTACATAGGTAAACAAATGCATTAGAAGATACTAGCAAATTCGCGAAATGCGTTGTGATAAGCAATAAAGATACCTAACTAGTGCAGTTTTTCATAATCTAAAGCATGAAGGTTAATTGACGTATGTCTGCACAATTTGAGATAAATTAATCAAAACCGTTTGTTGTTATATTTCTATTCGATGTTACCACGAAATATGTCGAGTACGTAAACCGATATTTCTTTCTTTTCCGGCACCTCATAATTATGTTCGTAAGGCTTGTCTGGTAGTAGCAATAATTGAGGGCAATGTACACTATCCTTACCCATTTGTTTTTCCAAGGCAGATTTAGCTCATCCACATGCCATCGATGTCTTTATTAATAGCAAAAACTGCTCTGCAGCACATATTTCCAAGCACAAAATGTCGTATTTATTGCAGCCTAGAAAATTACAATCTTATATGCTTCACACACACACAATAGATTCCAACCTGTCAACTTGACTGCTCCTTGACCCCAGCAGGTGACATACTAAATCGGGCGAAGCGTGACCAGGCTTCCGGCCAATGTCGACTTCTGGCGACGGCGTCTGACGACAGTTTGTCTGTGCCTCTGTAAACGCAGCCTAAGGGTGTGTGGAAAGCGAACAGCAGGCGATTCACCTGACGTGCTAGTCTGCGGCTCAGTAAGACCGAGTCTAAGCTGTGAATCTGTCGCGTGAAAGTGTGCATTATGCCCCGTGTGACGCGAATCGCTTCAGCTGTATGCAACTCGATGCACGGCCTCTCGTGTGAAAGGCGCCTGATGAGCCACTTCCTTCTTAGATGAAAGTTAAGTTGTGTGGATGTGTCCTTTCCGCATGCCTGTCTTGACTTCCAGCCACATACTTGTTTAGACATGAGGCACGCTCGCTCTCGTACAGTCTGACAGCATACACTGGTCAGTGGGTAAAGGTTTTACACGCGTAGGCATAATTTCTCCGTACTTAATTATGACATACCTTACCTTAAAAAACGTGTTTCGCAAATGTCTTTTGAGCGCCGTTACCTTTAATCTACCCACTTTCGTAATATTGAAGTATAAATACAAAATCCGCCAAATACGACACATTTGCTTCCGATCGCCTCAATTTAAGGCTACGCAACGCGATGTTCATTTGTTGCAGACCACGTGATTATGTCGTTAGCGAATCACAGCACAAAAGAAGAGTATCGTGGTCAGCCAATGGTAACCAAACCTTGTAGCCGCGACAACATGTAAATAAGAATTTTTGACGTTGGAAATTAAATATGCGGTAATGTTGTTATACACGAAAGCACGCAATGTTTACGAGATGTGAAAATTAACGTGTTAACATGAAGTTTCAATTATTTTATTTTCGAAATCACTTGATTATACTTTCATACAGATGACAAACTAATGAAACATGCTACACGTGCTCTATGGTTGACAGGTTCCTGTATGTATCCTTGTTCGGTCAGTAACAGTTATTGGCCTCGTAAAATGAAGATTTAGAGTTACTTGATGATTGTTTCGTACATATCATAACATAAATAAAACATGCTGTATGGTTGACAGGATCAAGTGATTCTAAATCTTCATTTTACGAGGCCAATTACTGTTACTGACCGTATAAGGGTACATACAAGAACCTGTCAACCATAGAGCAGGTGTAGCATGTTTTATTTATTTTATCATCTGTATGAAAGTGTAATCAAGTGATTTCGAAAATAAAATAATTGAAACTTCATGTTAACACGTTAATTTTCAGATCTTGTAAAAATTACGTACTTTCGTCTATAAAAACATTGCCGTATATTTAATTTCCAACGTCAAAAATTCTTATTTGCATGTTGCCGCGGCGGTAAGGTTTGGTTACCATTGGCTGACCACAGTGATCTCTATACAAACTGGATGTATAACTCTGGTGTCTGAGCATTGAATTGTAGCGTGCCTGCACATTCATATGTTTTGCACACGATTTCGCATTGTCCGCCATGTTTAAATTTGGCAAACGAGTTTCCATCAGTTATTACGTGACAAAGAATTGCTTGCTTACCTCTTGACTTGGAATTTAATTCAATATTCGATGTTGTAGGCTGATATGGGAACGGAATCGAAACATATTTTCTTCTCTTTTTCTTTAAATTCTTCTTAGCAGTCATGTTTGAATTTGGCAAGAAACTAAATATGAATATCTATGGCTGGCACGCTAAGAAAACTGAAGTTCAACATCCAGAGAGTATAGAGATCAATGGCTGACCACGATACTCTTCCTTTGTGCTGTGATTCGCCGACGACATAATCGCGTGGTCTGCAACAAATGAACATCGCGTTGCGAAGCCTTAAATTCAGGCGATCGGAAGCAAATGTGCCTTATTTGCCGGATTCTGTATTTATACTTCAATATTACGAAAGTGGATAGATTAAATGTAACGGTGCTTGAAAGACATTTACAAAACATGGTTTTTAAGGTAAGATATGTCGTCATTAAGTACGGAGAAATGATGCCTACAGGTATAAAACCTTTACCATTCAGTGTTGAAGGCACAAAATAAATTAATGTCGTAAAAGTGCACAAATCAAAATTTATATTTGTGCAAAATATGAAAATTTTGTGAAAAATACTGCTAGTAGAAAATTGTAAACATTATGCTATTAGTGAGGAGTTTAATAGTGAAACACCTGTATACTGACATGACGTTAACAGTAAAATGTTAAACTAAATTGTATTACGTCGCTTGCAATGGGCATTTTGAGCAGCAGTGAATTTTTTTATTATTATTTAGTTTCTCTTGGGCCTGCAGCACTATAAATGTAATTGAAAGACATTATGAAATAAATGCTAAATGCTGCTTCTTACACTATAGACCTATTTCGGCTTTTAGCGCCATCGTCAGGTGATCTTCGAAATATGTTACATTATAAATACATAAAATTTTATGATTATCGTAATTGTAAATACTATTACGAAATATTACATACGTCTGTTGATCCTGATATCCATATACATTGATGGTTTTATTGCTGTCAGTTATTTATTTATTGCTTTGAATTTTAATTATTGCAATATTTCTGAAGACTTATCATTTATGTTGTTTTGAATTTTAATTATTGCAATATTTCTGATGACTTATCATTTATGTTGTTTTGAATTTTAATTATTGCAATATTTCTGATGACTTATCATTTACGTTGTGATGTGACAGCTTTTCGATAACCAGAGATGTAATATGGTTGCATACTGTTTGTTTATTATTACGATAATCTTTGCTACCGGTATTTGAAAGGTTATTTTAAAAAATAACGTTTACATGTGTAGATTCACACCTTCCACCCCTCATCTACACTAAACTAAATTTCGAGTATAGATTTGCGTATTTTGATATAATAAATCAGATTAGGAGGGATCTTGAATATGGAATAATTACAAGTTTAGTATTCTTTTCACAGAAAGACGATTTCTGGTTAGTGTTTTTATTTTGTTCATGCGACTAAACCATCGCTCGCAGTCAGCTGTGTGCAGAGGAGGCGTATCATATAATTAAATCGGTAATAGGAAATTGTTCAGTTATCTTATTAACATAAATGAACTGTACCATTCTTTGAAATTCATTCAGCTGCATCTACTGTTCAACACCGTAAACAATTCCCACTTAGTAACTGATTATTTAAATTCTTAAATTTGTCAGAACTAATTCTTACATATAATTCTGTGATTTACTTTTTTTTTTTTTTTTTTTTTTTTTTTTTTTTTTTTTTTTTTTTTTTTTTTTTTTTGTCCATTTTCAGTTTCACTGCGACTAGGAGTTCGTTTCCTTTTCTTTGTTGTTGTCATTTTAAGGGGACTAAACATCTAGTTCATCAGTCCCCTGTCCTTTTGTTTCCCGAAACTAATTTATTCATAGCTTCTTCAAATGCACAAATATACTCGGTCTGGATTTGATACGAATAAGCGGACTAAGTAGGACTGGGAGGGAAATCGGCCTCTGCCTCTTCAATCTCGAAACGATTTTAACCTTTATCGTTTGTTTCTGTCGTCGCATTTTTGGGATTGCTATTTTAAAGCTCGCCGCATTGCTCGACGTGGAGCAGCATAGTGCGGCTGTGGCTTACACCCCACGTGTTGCAGGCGCGGCTGGCGGCGGCCGTGCTGGTGGCGGCGGTCCTGGCGTCGACGCCCGCGCGCGCCTCGCCGCTCGCCATCAGCCACTGGGACCTCGAGGGCGCCAACGTGTGAGTACCAGCCGCCACACGACTATAACCTGCCACAAAAGACACGGTTTGTCAGTTCCGTAAATGAAATTATGTACAATGAGTGACGTAGATGACGTTTATACCTTTCACACTGCTGTTATAATGCTTTATTTATTTATTTACTGTCAGCTCATTTCGGCTTTATAGTGGCATCATCAGGTTTTCTGTAATATAAACTTGGTTATTTATAATAAGTTACATAAGGTGGCATATATGATTTGTTTATGACTAATACATTTAATTTACTTAGATTTAACGTCATTCTTATTGTTGTCCTTTCAGTTTAAGATTTTATTTAATTATGACAGACTTATATACCTGTAATAGACTTTTTATTTTCTGCCTGAATCAAAACACAGCTATATTCATACTGTTTCAACGACATTATATGTTCACATAGTTACCCAGAGATCACTGTAGTTATCAGCTAATTTATTTTCCTTGATATTATAGCTTTGGTGGTTGATGTTTACGTTGTTGCAATGGAGTGAATAGCCAGCCGCGGTGGCCGAGGGGACTGCGGCGCGTCAGTCACGGTCTGCACGGCCACTGCGGTCGGGGGTTCGAATCCCCCCTCGGGCATGGATATTTGTGCCGTCCTTAGTGTTAGCTAGTTCATAAGTAGTTTGTAAGTTTAGGGACTGATGACCCCGTAGTTAAGTCCCATAAGCTATCCAAACATTTGAACATTTGATTTTTATAGAGTGAATATCTATGGCATGTTTTTCGTTATGCATTTTCGTGGTTGAAAATATGAAGAAATTCGATTTCTTCAAGGACATTTATGGTTGGTTCCTTATCCGTGATGTGAAGAATTTTCAACGTTTCATTATTATATCCACATGCCTACATAAATCCCATAAATTTACTCAATGAGCAAACAGAGCTAAAACACAAAAAATACAATGAAAATTTTATTCATATTTTCAGCCACGAAAATGGATAACCAAATACATGACAAAGTTATTCACTCCATAACAACAACGTAAACATCAACCACCGAAGCTATAATATCAAGGAAAATAAATTAGCTGATAACTACAGTGATCTGTGGGTAACTATGTGAACATATAATGTCGTTGAAACAATGTGAATATAATTGTCTTTTTATTCAGGCAGAAAATAAAAGTCTATTACAGGCATATAATCCTGCCATAATTAAATAAAATCGATATCATCTTAAGCAGAAATGACAGCAATAAGGACACAATTAAATGTAAATAAATTAAATGTATTAGCCATGAAAAATATATATGCCAGCTTATGTAACTGTTATTATAAATTACTTCGTTTATATTACAGAAAACCTGATGATGGCAATATAAAGCCGAAATGAGGTCATAGTAAATAGATAAAGTATTATAACAGCAGTGTGAAAGGTGTATATGTTATTTATAATTATGTCACTGAACGACATATTCCACACTTCGGGCCCCAAACTAAAGAAATTATGTATAATGGTTGATGGTAATTCAAAGTATCTACTGAATTTTTTTGTAATTTTAATTAAAATTTGAAAATTTTTGCAAGTTTATAAATTTTACAACTCATCATTCAAAAATGTACCATTTGCTAAGAATGTTTTTAAGAAATTGTCTTGTTAAAGTCAGTTTATTGAAATTTAACGAAGTTTTAAGTTTAATTTTTTAAATTGAAAAACTACCCATAGAAATTCTACTTTTTTATTTTATATATTGGCATACAAGAATGACATTAAATATTCACTCTGTATACATATTAAAAAGGCATGACAAAAACATATCAAAACTTTTCTTATTTTGGAAAAAAATGTATCTGAATAATGAAAACGTAGTTCTGAGAAAATATATTTTAAACGTGTTTTTTCGCTGCCATTCCCTCCATCGAAAGCATCCAGATCTGTAATGAATGCCCTCATTTCCTTCGAGACTTCTCTTCTGCTTTCTTTTTTTCTGTCTTGTTTGCTTTGCAAGGTCTTCAATGAATTTATTGGCTCCAACTGTACGTTGAGTGTCAATAATCCCCATTAATCTGTCGCGAGTGAAAACTCCGAGCTTCAAGCCCATTCTTTGCAAGACTTTTATCCTCTCTGAGCTGTCACAATTAAAAACAACGTAACTGCAATTTTAACTATCTCGGATGAGCAACCTGTAGTTTTGGGGAAACGTTTCCAGACGAGGGCATTCATAGACTCATCAGGATTCTTCGTTTCTCACGTACACATGCTAATTTCACTGCACTATACAATAACTCCATGTTAGTCATCCGATATCCAATGTTAGTTTCACAGTCACCATCAATCTCACTAATATTGACACTTGTAATATTCTGTCGTGAGCTGCTGGAAGATGAGTTTATATGTTCATAACACGTCATTTCGTTAGACATAACTTCGGTATCACCAACGAAATTATTTGCGTGTCTGCAATAAAGCACATACCGAAACATGCTTATTGCACATTATTTGAAGACTTTTATTTGTCGTGGCATGATTAAAAAACAAAAATACAACGTCAAAGTTAGTGAAATACGAAATATTCACGATTTGGTAAACAGAGATTCACTCATAAACAGGCGTTATAAACAGAATAATATAAAATTACCAGGACAGATGTTATTTCATAGCCTTCTTGATTTAGTATACAGGTATTCCCTGCGTTCTGACTGCACAAAGTTATTGTGTGTTTGGAATTTAATAAAGCACGTACAAGTACTTGCACATCATATTAAAAACTTTGTCGTGGCATCATTAAAAAACAAAAATATAATATCGAAGTTATGGAAACGGGAAGTATTCGCGATTTTGTAAACAGAAATTAACGTTCTCACTCGTAAAGAAGCGATATAAACAAAAGAGTATAAAATCAGCTGTACGGATGTTATTTCACAGCCTTCTTGATGTAGTATACAGACATTCACTGCGTTCTGACTACAGAAGATTTCTTTTCGATTTGTTTTTCTGGCAGTATGTTTCTGTTTTCACACCACCATTCTAACCGCTTCTTAATTGTCGTTTCCAATATCTTCACCGAGCACGAAAGTAAGTGATAGGCCTGTACGACTCGGGTTTATCTTAGCTTTTTCCCCATTTTTGGATAGGGACGACACAACGCGTTTTCAGAGTCGAATTTAACTTTTGATTAAATACACTGTTGTACATTTTGAGCAGTCGCAGCTTCCAGTTGCGTGGGTTGTGCCCTAATATTGGGTAGTCAATATAATGTGGGCCAGGTGCAATACTTTTTACCTTGAGACAGCGCGATCAGGAGTTCAGCCAACGAGAACTGTTGTGTGAGTACGCTATTGTCTTCTCCATAAGTTCTGGAGGGCCAAGTCGCCATGCGCGGGGTTGCCTCCGCCGGAGGTTCGAGTCATCCCTCGGGCATGGGTGTGTGTGTGTGTGTGTGTGCCGTTCTAGCGACCGATGGCCAGAGTAGTTTGGTTCCTTAGCTCTAAAAACATTTGAATATTTGAATCTTCTTTGTATACCATCTCATCTTCCTTGTCCGACTCGACAGGGGGGTTTATGAAAGTAGACCTTGGTTTTCCCCCCTTTTCTTCCTTGTAGATTCGGTTGGCTGTAGCTTGTGCTTTCTTAAGAGGAATGAAGTTGGTGTCATTAGAGAGAGTTACGTCTTCTATTAACTCTTCCCTTCGTTCCTTAAAGACTACGTCACAATCTGTGTCCTACTAACAGGATGGTGGCCTATGTGTAGACCGCTTAATGTGATATTTGAGGTATCGAGACCTGCTGCTTCACTGATAAGTGATACCGAGATTTCCTCGTTTCGATGAACTTTTCCAATTTTTCTTCCAGCAGTGTTTTATATAGGTTCTTTGTATTCCATTTGTGGCTGACTGCATATTTCTCTGTCTTTCTAGGTTTTACATTGATTATAATTTGAATTGATAAGTGATCAGAGCCTAAAGTAGCAGGTATTGATTTGATTTGATTTTCTCAGGGAAGCCAAAACAGTCTTGGTCCAACCCGCCATTGCCCGCACCGAAACTAAGTTTATTGTGCGATATCGCTCCCTGTATATCTAGTAAAGCCAACCAATGCCCTTGAACAGTGCAAGGAGTCCCTTTACCAGTTCTTTATTAGACACAGTTTCTTCTCGTCTGGTTGTCCCAAATGTTCTGTGCCTTTTACTCTCCAATGAAATGCATTCGAAGATTAGATGTGACGCAGTTTCATCACCGTCATCACAGATCCTACATTTACGGTCCTCTTCTGTTATTCCCATTGTATGTAGGTGTTTTTTGAAATTCCCATGGCCTGTCAGCAATCCAACTTTTGTGTCCCTGCCTCGTCGCCGCTTTTGTGTCTCGTCCACCGGTTGTCATAGGTGTCGGTGGCCGAGTAGAAAGAGACCGACACAGGAATAAAGGATGCACGCGTGTGCTGGTACGGAGGTGACCAGCCAGTGGGACAGCAGAAACTAGAAACACTAAATTAGAACGAGATATATATTTCATAGAGACTTAGTAATACTTAACTTTTACATAGTTCTTGACTAGAATTCTGATACATAGATTCGATAGAGGCCTGCCTACTGAAGATTCCTAGTGGCTATCCGATAGCCAAGTCTCAACTGGTGCCTATCTGATTCACAAGTGTTAACTGGTTCCTATCTCAGTTTCAAGTGAACAAAGCAGCAATCGTGGCCACGAGCAGAGTTGCAGCAGAGGGCGCTCGTGGCTGACGTCATAAGAACGCCGCGCCGTGCGTGCATGGCGGCGTGCGGCGAAAGTAGGTGGTGCGCACTTTATACTTATGCGACACCATACCAACCATGAATCTAATCTCTCTCCTGTTCAGGCCAAGGATTGCAGAGCTTCTTTTAAAACCTGGCTTTGGCATCATTACCTTGCCATGTTTTTGTTGATAGACTGTGGTCCAATATTCTACGTGCTGTCTTCGGAGCCAGATACGTAGCTCCAATTTGCTCATTGCCTTGGTGATTGTCAGGTATTACTTTCCATGTTGTTCCGGTAGACAGTTTGGCGAGACAATGCTCAGGTCTATAGACGACGTGGCTTCATTTAGTCGCGTTATTCGTTTTGGTTCAAATTGAAATGTTTGTAAAATCATGGGACCTACCTGCGGTGATGATCGGTCCCTAAACTTGCAAATAATTTTAACTTAACCTAAGAACAACAAACACACACACACACACACATTTCCGAAGGACGACTCCAACCTCCGCCGCGTCGTTTTGCTGTCGCGTCATTCAAATATGTAGGCGTAACATAACAGAGCTATATGAAATATAACGAAC
The DNA here is from genome assembly GCA_026315105.1 of Locusta migratoria. NCBI lineage: Eukaryota > Metazoa > Arthropoda > Insecta > Orthoptera > Acrididae > Locusta > Locusta migratoria. The sequence goes on from CM048744.1 coordinate 29,716,534, forward strand.
ATGTAAGGACAGTTGTGAGTAAGGCGTACACCCGACTTCGGTTTATTGGGAGAATTTTGGGAAGATGTACTTCATCTGTAAAGGAGACCGCGTATAAAACGCTTGTACGACCACGTCTTGAGTATTGCTCAAGTGTTTGGGACCCGCAGCAGATCAGTTTAAAGGAAGACATAGAGGCGGTTCAGAGGCGAGCAGCTAGGTTTGTTACTGGTAGGATCGACCATTGCGCGAGTGTCACGGAAATGCTCCGGCAACTCAATTGGGGATCGCAGGAGGAAAGACGACGTTCTTTTCGTGAATTTCTGTTGAGGAAATCTAGAGGGCAGGAATTTGAAGCTGAGTGTAGTACGATCTTGCTGCCGCCTACTTATATTTCGCCTAGTGATCACGAAGACAAATTAAGAGAAATTAGGGCTCGTACGGAGGCATATAGGCATTCTTTTTTTCTTTGTTCTATTTGTGAGTGGAATAGGAAAGGAAATGCCTAGTAGTGGTACAGTGTACCCTCCGCCACGCACTTTGCGGTGGATTGCGGAGTATGTATGTAGATGTAAATTGTGATACATCGTTTAGTACAGAGGTGAACCAGTTGTGCCCAAAACCTTCTTCTACAATATTTTATGATCAAAACATTCAAATGCCTTTGTTAAATCAAAGATAGCTAGCATTTGCAGCGTTTTATACCATCCATGCAGTGCATGACAGACGAAAGGTAATACATCATTTTCATTCGTAAACCATTTCTGAAACCAATCTGTACATTTGACACAAAATTATGGGAACTGAAACGATAATTTAACCTTGAGTACAACTTTATCAAAAATCGATATTATAGACATAGGTGAAAGTTGACTTCATTATGTCTTTTTCCTTGTCTATAGAGTGGTTTCACTACTGAGTACTTTGACTTGCCGGGAAACTGACGTATCAAAGAAGAAGAATTACAGATGTGAGCACTGGACTAACAATACTTAATATTTAAGTATTCTTCTAAATATTAATTTATATCCCTAAGTGCTCTTAGTCTTAAGTGACTTGATTATTTACTCAAACTCTCCATTATCAGTATGACGGAGAAGTTTTTCAGATAACGGCACATACATTTGTCTTACCACTATCAGAAAAAAATTGTACTACACAATGACTCTATATCATGTTTTGTGCTGCTTTCACGACTGACCAAATGAAATCAATTTAATCCTGATATCTAAGTGTTCGTTTGCATAACACAAGCTTTTCCTTCTTAATCATAATTTTCTGTATCTTATAATATTATTTGTCATGGGCAAATGTAGCTTGATTTTGACTGCCTCTGCCATTCTGCTGTAATTGTTCCAAATGATATTCTTATCCCTCCTGTCAGCCATCCAGGCTTTCTGTTAGTGGCTGTACCCTTTGTTTTGGCCGTTCTATAGGAAATCAAATATCAAGATACTTGAGAAATCTGTTGAGAAAACTTTGTGTTCATCGTCTATATTATCAGCACTATGAAGATATTGCCACTCTTGTTCCTTAATTGGCCTTAAGAAGACCTCTGTTGCCACTATATTAGCATTTGTAAATAGTTGTAATAATAGTCGTTTGGGCACACTAAATTTGTGCATTGCAGTCTGAATGTCCATTCACTATTCTGATAAGAGAATGCTCATCTTGTAATAATAATAATAATAATAATAAAGAATGAATAAAAGTGTTGCCCATTAGTTTAGGAGTTGATGTAGAATATTATTGCATAATACGGCCGTTTTTCGCGAATGTCATTGTTTATGACATCATATCTCCTGAGTATGTGTCGTAAGTGGTTGGTATCCCGACAGAGATTGTTGCCTTATAGTAAGGAACATGTGTATCAAGTTTGGTTGAAATCAGTCCAGTAGTTTAAGAAGAGATGTGGAACATACATACACACGTACAGTGAATTTTATGAGATGTAGGTTAGAAAAGAAAACAGACACCAGTTGTAGAGTTTCATATCTATTCACAACTGGTTTCGAGCAATTACTGCCCTTCTTCAGGTATGTGTACAGGGAATAGTTAAGAATAATATACAAATACGAATATTACATAAAATTTGCAGTAGACTCACAAAATTGAAGGGGCGAGAAGTAAAGTGTACATAAAGCATTATGTTCATATGAAAGAAAATTTTTTAGTTACATTAATTGTGCCCTAAAGGGTCACTCACAGCACAAAAAACTTTTTGTTTATAATTATGAACTTAATGCTGTGTGTAGTTACTTATTTTATCAAAATGCAGCAGAATAGCATACTAATATTTCACATTTTGTCACTTTTCAAGAAAGCCTTCTGTACACCATATTTCTTGCTCCTTTAATTCTGTGATTGTACTGTGAATTTTATGTAGTATTCGTATTCGTGTATTATTGTAAACTGTTTCCTGTACTGATACCTGAGGAAGGTCAATAATTGCTCGAAACCGGTCGTGAATAAATCCGCAACCCTGCAAATGGTGCCTGTTTTCTTTTCTAACCTATAAAACATAGTTGCTGACATGGATAAAACATTTGTAAGATGTAGAGATAATAATAATTTCGTGTGGCTATTGGGCTGGTGCAAGTCTTTCAATTGGACGCAACATCGGCGACTTGCATGTCCAGTTATCCAACCGAGGAAAGCGGACGTACAGCTTAACGTGGAATCCGTACCACATGTTTCTGGCGATCCTCACATCGTTGAGAGGTGAAGGATGGGTTAAAGTGCAATCTGAAAACAAACCGAGGTCCGACTGGGTTTCGAACCCACGACCCTTCGGTTTCTAGTGAGCGCTTTACCTCAAGACCACGGGTGCGACAGATGTACAGATTTCGTAATGTAGTTGAAGACGAACTTCTTAAAAAAAAAACAGTTACTTTACGAGATGTGCAGATTTCGTCAAGTAACTGTTTTTCAAGAAGTTCGTCTTCCTACCGAGCATCGAAGTCTCCGCGTCGGTGGAGATGTGATAGTCCCTCCTGAGCTGTGCCTACAACGACGTTACTTGGGTCACTAATGACTGATTTGGTCGCATGTATTGTGATTTTGGGTTGCAGGACGTGCGACGACAAGTCGACGTGCGCGTGGCAGGCGACGACGCCGGCGGGCGGGCGGCCGACGCGCATGGAGACGGCGTGGGAGCAGGTGGACTGGCGCGAGCGCAACTGCATGTGCGACGCGGGCTGCGCGCGCCACGGCGACTGCTGCCTGGACTCTCGGCACTTCGCGGCGAGCGCGCAGCGGCGCGCGGCCGCCACGCTGCGCTGCGTGGCGCTGCGGCGCTTCGGCGGCGTCTACATGCGCGCCTCGTGCCCCGCCGCCTGGGCCGACGCGGCGGCGCGCGGGCGCTGCGAGCGCGACGGCGGCGGCGACGGCGCCGACCCCGTGGCCGCGCTGCCCGTCACCAGCCGCCGCACCGCCGTCACCTACCGCAACGCGCACTGCGCCCTCTGCCACGGCGACCTGCAGGTCAGCCGCCAAACCGTGCACTCCACAGCTAGTTTGTTACCATTCCCAGACCTGATGGATAGCGAGTATTGCAAAAATTACTTTAAAACGACTGTTGGGCTGCAGTAATGATAAACATCCGGATGGTGGTGAGAACTTTATTCATCTTACCGTATCGGGCAATGCCCATCATCAGATAATCTAAACAAAATACAAATTTAAACAATAAATTACAGTATCCAAAAAATTATTCTGGGTATGAGACCGCGTCGTCTAATATACAGGATGTTTCACTAAGTGTGTTTGCCTCTGTAACTTTTAAAATAATAGGTGACAGGAAATTTTAATGCTGTAGGTCAACACAAGAAATGTTACACTTTCTGCGGAGCTATGAACAGAGTTTATTGTATCATTTCCCAAAGAGTTACACCACAAAGATATAATTTTTTTAATGGACCAATAGCTTTTGCTATCGTGTATTGGATTCGTTTAAACCAGCTGCATCCAGATCAATGTAAAATACATTCCTATCACTGTTAGATTGGGAGCTACAACCCTTCAAAGTTTCAGGAACAGATACCATAAACGCTGCGCATAATGCAATGCGCCTTTTAAATGTGGTGCGGCCGAGTTGGAACGTCGCCGGTGTCACGGAGCGAGAAGATCAAAAGATATTACGTCATAACTACTAGAAATCGCAAAAAAATTCCATATAATGCGGCGAGACTTTCGAAATACACTGCATGATAATGACAGTACTTAGCGACTTGCAACAAACTTTGAACATAATTTCAAACCTTTATTAAACTTTTTCTCGCTGGTAACCATAGTAAAATGATGAAAGGAAAAAAAGTTTCTCGCTTACTACTTTTCCCCTGTTTATGGAGAAAAAATTACGGCTTTCGGTATGACGGTACAATTTATAATTTGAACACTACAAATTGTAGCGATAGGAAATTTTACAGACAGTACACACATATGTAGTTAAATGTACCTTGTAAACTATATCACAGTATGATATGTAGATCATGATATATGGGCACATAAACAGTAACGTGCCGCTGTTCATGGATTAAAACGACGGAATTCGGTATGACATTCCCAATTTATAATTTCTACACTACAAATTTTAGCAGCAAGAAATTCTATAGACAGTATACACGCATATAGTTTAGTGAACCTTCTAAATTGTATCACAGTACGACACGTAGTTCATGAAGTATTAGGACATAAACAGTAACGTGAAAGGAAAACCGCCCCATCGCACACAAAGTTTTAATCTATTACTTTTTTAATACTAATTCCATTCACAAGAGATTTTACAGACATTCACCCCTTATGCAAATGAATATGTACCTGAAAAATGGCAGGAATAAATAAATACCCGGGCAACGCCGGGGTTTCAGCTACCCATTTTTATAAAATCTAACCGACGATTCGGCCACTGTTGCAGACGGCATTCATCAGGGTCTGTGTCAGACAGGGACCCTGATGAAGGCCACCTGCAACAGTGGCCGAATCGTCAGTTAGATTTTATAAAAATGACGAAGTCGTAGGAAAGGAGAACCGGATATTGCGTTTTATTGGCAGAACGCTTATGCAGCAGAACTTCTAAAGAGACTGCATACACTACCATTCTCCGTCCTGATTTGGAGTATTGCTGCCCTGTGTGCGATCCTTATCAGGTGGGTTTGACGAAAGACATCGAAAGAGTCCAAAGAAATGCAGCTGGTTTGTATTGTCACGATACAGGAGAGACAGCGTCACGGAAATGATACAGGACCTGGGATGAGAATCATTACAACAACGGCGGTTATCACTGCTGTGCAATCTACGAACGAAATTCCATTCACCAACATTCTCCTCCGAATGCAAAAATATATTGTTGTAAGCCACTTACATACGTAGAAAATTTTGTGTCCCAGCCTCGTCGCCGCTTTTGTGTGCCAGCCTCGTCGCCGCTTTTGTGTCTCGTTTCCATCGTAGGTGTCGGTGGCCGAGTAGGAAGAGACCGACACAGGAATAAGGAAGCACGCTTGTGCAGGTACGAAGGTGAGCAGCCAGTGGGACAGCAGAAACTAGAAACACTAGAGTAAATTAGAACGAGATATATATTGCACAGAATTTATACAATACTTAACTTTTACATAGTTCAGTACGGCAGAATACTGATACATAGTTGAGCTATCCAATAGCCAAGTCTTCAATGGTGCCTATCTGATTCCGAAGAGTTAACTGGTTCCTATCTCAGTCCCAAGTGAACGATGTCGTTCAGTGGTGGCCACGAGCGGAGTTGTCACAGAGGGCGCTCGTGGCTGACGTCGTAGGAACGCCGCGCCGTGCGTGCATGGCGGCGCGCGGCGAAAGTAGGTGGCGCGCACTTTGTACTTGTGCGACACCACACCCCTCCCCCCCAAACCGCCGCGCCGTCGTGGCGTAGGGCTGAGAGCCACGGCGACGGCACTGGGAGGAGGGCCTGGGCGGGGGGCGTTATTGGTTGGACGGGCGTCTTAGCTGAGGCTGGGATCGAGACGCCGTCCGCGCCCCGGTATCCACCTTGCGATCCCCCGGAAAACCCGCCAAAACGAGGGGAAGGGCGCACACCTCCGCCCAGCGGGAGCAAGTCATCTTCTTCTAAGGTGCGTGGCCCAGACGGCGGGGGCACGCACGGTCCCGGAGTCCTTCTTGGTGACGCTGTCAGCTGCGGCGGCGACGGAGGCGGAGAGGCGGACTGCGTAGGAGGCGCGTCCACCTCCATGGGTACGATCTCGTAGTCCGGGGACGCTGGGCCAGGCGACGAACGATGTGGCTGTGCTCCCTGGCGGTGAACTGGGTCTGGAATCAAGAAACCGGAGACAGGATCGCGCGGCCTGTGCAAGCGCAATTGGTTTGCGTGGCGCCGCAGCTCCGACCCTGTGGAAGAACATACAACATACATATTGCGACCGAGCACGCGCTGAATGGTGCCCGGCGTCCATCTTGTCTTGTTGCCAGCAAACACCCTGTACAGCACCGGCGTAGAAACCTGAAACGCCATACGAACCGACTCGGTGCGTGGGAGTGCAGCAGGTGAAGGAGAGTGCGGTGACGGCGGCCGTGTAGCAGCTCGGCAGGAGACGGGCCGTCACGTGGCATGCACCGATACGTAAACAGGAAAATTTGAAGAGCTTGCTGCCTGGAGTGCTGACCTTTCATCTTTTCCATGTGAGATTTGAATGTTCGAACGAAGCGTTCTGCTTCACCATTGGACTGAGGGTGAAAAGGTGCAGTGGTGATATGCTGAATGCCATTCACACGACAAAATTGTTGAAATTCCGCACTAACAAACTGAGGTTCATTGTCAATGACGATAGTTTCAGGCAAACCTTCGAGGCAAAACACTGATGTTAAGGCACTGATTGTACTAGACGCCGTCGTTGAGTTCATGGCAATCACAAAAGGAAACTTGCTGAAAGCGTCTACAACGATTAACCAGCGCGTATTCCAGAAAGGTCCGGCAAAGTCAATGTGTAAACGTTGCCATGGTCCCTTGGGGCGTGGCAAGTCAGAGAAACGTTGCGGAGGAGCCGCCTGATGCTCCGCACAAACAGTAAACTGTGACGTCATGCTCTCTATCTGAGCGTCCATACCAACCCAGGTACAATTACGTCTGGCCAGTTGCTTTGTCCTAACAATACCCCAATGTCCTTGATGCAGGAGGCGTAACACTTCTCGTTGCAGGGAACGAGGAACAATCACTCTTGTTTGTTCGTTGTCCGTATGTAACAATAGAACACCCTGACTTAAAGATAATGCATGACGTTGTGCAAAATAACGTCGAACCAGAGGCCGATCAATGTCTTTGGCTCTGGAAGGCCACCCAGAGCGAACAAAACGTGCTACCACACTTAAGTCTGCATCTGCAGCTGTTTCCTGTGCAACCCGACGAAAGTTCAAAGGGAAGTCTGCGACAGCGGAAGCATCTCTGGAGTCTATCTGACAACATACCATTTCTGAAGAATCAAACGACACATCCTGGCCAACCGGAAGTCGGGAAAGTGTGTCCGCGTTGGCGTGTTTAGTGGTAGGTCGGTACAAAATCTCATACTGATAATTAGACAATATCAAGGACCATCTCTGAAGCTTTTGTGCCGTTCGTGGTGGAATTGGCTTTGTGGGTGAGAACAACGACGTGAGAGGCTTGTGGTCTGTCAACAAATAGAATTTTCTGCCATAGAGATAATGATGAAACTGTGTGACGCCGTAAATGATTGCTAAGGCCTCCTTTTCTATCTGGCTGTAATTCTGTTGCGTTGGCGTCAGTAGCTTGGATGCAAAGGCAATAGGACGATCGTGACATCCAATACGATGCGACAATACTGCACCCAGACCGTACGACGAGGCGTTGACTGCTAGCACTACAGGTTTCTGTGGGTCGAAGGGAATCAAAGAAGCATCACTGAGTAGTGCAGACTTTATTTTGTCAAAGGCAACCTGGCAATCTTTGGACCTTACAAAAGGAACATTCTTCCTACGTAAACTATGCAGTGGAGCTGCAATCTGAGAGGCATTGGGAATAAACCTGAAATAATAGTTCAGCTTTCCCATTACTGTTTGCAATTCATGCACATTCTTAGGAGGAGGCAAGTATTTGATTGCTCGAAGGTGTGACTGTAAGGGATGGATTCCTTGGGCATTAATCACATGGCCTAGGTACTCTATTTCAGTTTGAAAAAACGAACACTTTGCTTTGTTACAACGTAGACCTGCTGCAGTCAACACTTTGAAAAGGCACTCCAGGTTTGCTAAATATTCTTCAACTGTACGTCCGAATACCACAATATCATCTAAGTAGTTCGAGCAACACGGTACAGAAACTGTCAGCTGTTCCAAAAAACGCTGAAAAATAGCGGGAGCGGAAGAACTGCCAAAGGGTAGGCGTTGAAATTGAAAAAGGCCCATGTGAGTATTAATGACAAAAAACTTTTTTGACTCGTCATCAAGTGGAATCTGTAAGTATGCCTCTGCTAAATCAATCTTAGAAAAGAAGCGAGACTGCCCTAATTTGTCCATTATGTGCGTCAGGTCTGGGCATGGGATAAGTGTCCACAATTGTTTGACTGTTCACTGTTGATTTGAAGTCCGCACAGAGACGAAGTTTTCTGACGGCTTGGGTATAATTACTATAGGCGAGGCCCACTGACTCGCAGAAACAGGAGAAATCACCCCACTATCTTGCCAACGTTGAAGTTCTTCGGCAACTGTATCACGCATTGCGATAGGCACTGGTCTAGCTTTACGAAATTTTGGTACAGCAGATTCTTTTAAAGTTACATGTGCCACGAAGTCTTTTGCACAACCTAGTTCCGGCGAAAACAAGTCACTATATTTTTCACACAATGCATTTATTTTGTCCTGAGGCACTACTGGCGAAATTTGAAGCACATCTCTTTGAATTGATAAACCAAACAAGTCAAAAGCATCTAGTCCAAAAATGTAGATTTGGCCTGAAGAACTACAAAAGAAACTGATTTTGTTACACCTTGAAAACAGGCAGGCAGGCTACACGTTCCTAGCACGGGAATATTTTGACCTGTATATGCTGTTAACACTTGCTGTGACGGCGACAATTTTGGCGAACCCAGAAGTTCATAAGTGTCTTTATTCATTAATGTGACAGCGGAACCAGTATCAAGCTGAAATTGCACAGTCTTATTGTCTATGTAAAGGGTACAAAAAGTTTTTGCTTGCGGCGTTCGACAGGTGCGCGAATGTGGGCAACGTCCAACACAGCTTGTTTGCTGCGCATGCGCGAACCGCGTAGTGAAGTAAGCGGCGCAGACTCGGCACGCAGCGGATTAACAACACTGTCACTAGATGGCACTACCGCCGGATCGGCGCCCGCACATTGCGAGGCTACTACAGATTCACTAACTACTGCACTAAACTTTTGAGTAGCTACAACAAGTCTACTGTCACTAGCTACACAGTACTGGGCACTTATACAATAAGAAGTTGCAGAAGGCACTAGGTTCACTACAGGATTGCTCTGTACATTGTCATTTTGCTTGTCCCGAGCCCTTTTCCTTTGCACAGTATTACGCGCTCGTCGGCGCTTGCGGCGTGGCTCACTACATAGTTTTGCAATAGGTGCAGAAGAATTTTCTTGCATTTTAGAATCAGAAGCACTGTCCAAGTCCACAGCGTGTATAACATTTACTGTATGAACTGTTCGTGCACTGTTCGAAGTTCTGTTTCTAACGGCACCATTCTTTGAGTTTTTAATTTGCATACACACTGATTGAACATGTCCCGATTTGCCACATTGATAACAGGTTGCGTTGCGGCTAGGGCATTGCGCACGCTTGTGGCGAGATACACACTGGGGGCAAGATTTACGTACATTTTTCTGAAATGAACGTTGGCGCCCGTTATTCAAATTACTGTTTCTAACACGACGGGGCGACCTTTGTGTCGCACTTTTACAGAGGCTACTGTTCACGGTCTGTTCAGCACGGCCATTAGAATTTAAAGAATCACTAGGGCTAAAATGAGAACTACGGCTAGGAAAGCGTCCGTTACGGTGCACTGAATTTACACTGTGACTTTGCATTTCTACATCTGCTAAGTCAAAAGTATCATGCGCTTCAATAAGCTGTAGTACACTGTCTAATGAGGGGTCAGACTGTTTTAGAATTGCTGCACTAATTCTGGGGTCCTGAAGGTTCTGCGTTATCGCATCTCTTAACATCACATCACTATAAGAAAGTCCACAAGAGCAAGTAAATTTACATTTGCGGGTTAAGCCCTTCAATTCAGTGATCCATTCCTGGTGTGACTGCTCAGGTAATTTTTTTAGTCTGAAAAATCGGTACCGCGCAGCGGCTACGAGAACTTTCCTCTCATAATGAGCATTCAGTGCATCTACAATTTGTTCAAAGTCTACATCACGAGGAGATGCGTGCGGGAAAAGTTTCTGCAGTAACACGAAGGTGTTGGGGCCCACAATCGATAAGAAAAGGTTCTTCACTCTCTGACCTGTAAGTTGATGACCTGCGACGAGTTCTTGAAACTGTGTGAAATAGTCGCTCCATTCTTCCTCGCGTTCGTTGTACTGGCGAAATGTACGAAGCGGTGCAGCGGCAGGTGTTGGCTGCTGATGCGGCGGCTGTTGTTGTTGGTTAGCTGCTTGCGCCGTTAGCTGCGACACTGCTTGGAGAAGTTGCGTCATTTGCGCCGTCTGTAACTGAATAATTTCCATTAAGTTAGGGTTCGGGATAGTGACCATGCTGACCGATTAAGCGCCGCGCATACAAGTAAATTATAACAAAACACAAATGCAATATAAAAGAGGACGCTCTGCAACAAAAAAGTCCACAAAACACGTAACAATAGTTCCCCCAAAAATCTTATTATAAGGGCGGGTGGGCGGGAGCAATTTCTGTGTGCTCCGACTGCTGCTGTCTGGCTGCTGCAAGCGGGCTGGTCCAAGGTTCTATCACTCCTCGTCGCCACTTGTGTCCCAGCCTGGTCGCCGCTTTTGTGTCCCAGCCTCGTCGCCGCTTTTGTGTCTCGTTTCCGTCGTAGGTGTCGGTGGCCGAGTAGGAAGAGACCGACACAGGAGTAAGGAAGCACGCTTGTGCAGGTACGAAGGTGAGCAGCCAGTGGGACAGCAGAAACTAGAAACACTAGAGTAAATTAGAACGAGATATATATTGCACAGAATTTATACAATACTTTTACATAGTTCAGTACGGCAGAATACTGATACATAGTTGAGCTAGGGGCCTGCCTAGTAGAGATGGGCTAAACCGTGATTTTCCGCTAACAGTGATTTCCGTGATTGCTACTTTTAAATCACCGTGATTCTAAACCGTGATTAATCACGGTTTAGAATCACTGTTTGAGGTTTCACGACATGTATCCCTCCGCGATTTCTACTCCTCCCGCTCTTCCGCGATTTCTACTCCTCCCGCTATTCCGTGATTGAATCGCCGCGATTCCGGCGACTGTTATGGAACTGACAAAAATTGAGTTAGATACTTTTGTTATAATGTTTCATCCGCCAGTAAGTAATTTTTCGTCTCTTTGTTGTTATGAAAGTTATGTTGTAAACCGAGAAAAGTAAATCTCAACAAATAAGTCAATAGTAAGTATACTTTAAAATAACTGTACAATAAACTTTCTAACCGTATTAACACAATGAAAGAATAGTAAATATTCTTAGTAAGTGTAAAAATTATTTGCAAGGTAGGTGTTATTTCATTGTCAATGAATGTATGCCCTCAATTTTAACAACTTGTTTCTTTAATGTAATTGATACTGCAGTTATTAGAGTGTGATGTTATTTAAATACACTGGCCTATAATAGTTATATTACTTTACACGCTTCAATTACAGTAATATAGTATCAGTTTTACTGTTAGGTACCATATATTATTAAGATGTATCATGCACAGCTAACTGGATGCTTAAATTTACTGCAGTTTCATTTCCAGTGCCATACACTTTTAACTCAAAATTTATGCATACATATGAAATAAGAAGCTGAGATCTTTACTATAATTGAAGCAATTAATGTGATATCAGTATTCCAGCGCAAGTCCCATGGGGAATGATTTTATGCACATGTTTTTTCGAGTTGCTCATGCATTGGTAACGGCAGCAGAGAGCGCACAACTCGGACTCTGATTGGCACCACAGGTTTGATAGCTCTCGAAGAAGTCGTCGCATATTTCGGTTACATGGGCCTAGTCACGGTGCTTCTTTAAGTTGGAGGTATAAGTTTTATGCGACAATTGTATGCCGCACAAATTACATTTCGCATAGTCGCTATTAAGAGCGGTGAAATGACACATCTCGCTCGTCCTTGATCGCTTCATCTCGGCAGAAACAAGATATACACTTTTAGACGACGAACGGCGAAATGGACGAGATAAGTTTTTCAGTTTTTAACCTCTCCCTGCCGGGCCCTGGCGATTTTCCGGGAAAAACGGACAAGTGTATGCGAACTGGTCACTGTCCATAATCAGCTTTTAGCCGGTACACCCGCTATTCGCTAATCGGTGATTCGCTGCTATACCTGCTATTTGCTGCATTGATATTAGTACAGATTTCGACCCACAGATGGCTCTTTTAGCCTTTGCTGCTTCTCTTCCCTCACCTCCTATTCGCTTTTCCGCTATTCGCTGCTACACGTGCTATTCGCTGCTTTCGTGCTTTTAGTACTCATTTCGGCCACCAGATGGCTCTTTGTAGTTTGTACTGCTGTTCGCTGCTATTCCTGCTCGTCGCTACCCAACAGTGACCGTGACTGAAATCACGGTCAGATTCCAGATCGCCGCGACCGTGAAAACAGTGAATTTTCAATCACCGTGATTTTTCACGAGTACGTGATTTCTTGCCCATCTCTACTAGTGCCTAGTGCCTAGTGCCTATCGAATAGCCAAGTCTTTAATGGTGCCTATCTGATTCCGAAGTGTTAACTGGTTCCTATATCAGTCCCAAGTGAACGATGTCGTTCAGTGGTGGCCACGAGCGGAGTTGTCACAGAGGGCGCTCGTGGCTGACGTCGTAGGAACGCCGCGCCGTGCGTGCATGGCGGCGCGCGGCGAAAGTAGGTGGCGCGCACTTTGTACTTGTGCGACACCACAGAAAAGATCTTCAGAATACGAGAAATCAGAGCTCGAATGGAAAGATTCAGATCTTATTTCTTCCCGTGCTCTATTCGCGAATGGAATAGGAGATGAATAGTATAAAGGTGGCACTTAAAAGTGATTTGCAGAGTATCCCATGTAGATGTAGATGCCATACCCAGAAGAATTTTCTTGACAATGACAACTACCGCGAAAGCATTCGCTAGCAAATAATTACAGTATTTACATGGTGCCGACCGCGGTGGCCGAGGGGACTGAGGCGCTCCAGTCACGGTCTGCCCCGCCACTACGGTCGGGGGTTCGAATCCCCTCTCGGGCATGGATATTTGTGCCGTCCTTAGTATAAGGCAGCTGATAAGTAGTTTGTAAGTTTAGGGACTGATGACCCCGTAGTTAAGTCCCATAATCTTAACAAATATTTGAACATTTGATTTACATGGTTTTCATAAAATAAAACAGGTTAAACTAAGCTAATGACATACCTCTGGTCATAAATAAAATTTTAAAAAAGCCCATGTGTAACAGATTTCTGCTGAACATTAAGTACAGCGTGGTACGTGAAGCATGACAGATAGTTAACATATGCAACAAGTACGTAAGTAGTAAAGCAAGAAAGAAATTGTGCCAGACGTCATAAATTCTGCTTACGATTTATCCAGTGAAAAAGATTATAAGGAAAAGTATGCAAAACTGTACAATGTCTACTTAACATAGTATTGCCAGAATACAAAATATATATGACATGCGAAATGCATATTTGTCAAGGTGAAGTAATCAGAGCCACAATTTATTTAATTAAACTTGTTTACTAGAATGTCATTAAAAATTCGAAAAACCATTTACAGCTTCCTATAATCTGTTCATTAATTGCCAGACCCGGCTCCTTTTGACAATTTACTTATACTTAAACCTCTTCTACAATGTCCGAAACATTACCCTTCTGAGCAAAATGTAGAAAAGACATACTATCATCAATAGTTTTTAAATGGTGTTGGTATTCTCATAAATGTTCACCCAGTGCACCTCTATTACTGGTGCAACCGTGGTCACGAAATGTAACACGTATTATCCTCCGGTTTCTCCAATATTGAATTTTTCACGTGAACCACACACAATTTTCTTTACTCCATACTGCGCCGTAATAAGATCCCCAACTTATTATAAGTACGGAAGCCGACTTTGACGTTTGCCTTGTGAAATGCATTCCCGATCTTATCTACACAAAAATACGTTAAGAGAATCTATCTTATTATTTCTTCAACTTTCCTTTTTGACCTTTCTGCGAATCTGTTAGCTAACCCTAGTTGTATAATAACCTTACTTTCTTTTTCAATATCTTCCTCTGAGTTAGTTAATTTGGATAGTCTGTGAAACATAGAATTGAAGAAAACACCTTTTTGTGTTTCTGGGTGACACCAGTCGTTGTAGATTATTGAGTCAGTGCCAGTTGGTTCACGAAAGATGCTAATATCGTAGCTCTGTTCTGTTCTTGTAACCTGGAGGTCTGATTTGTCCACCTTGAAAAATATGCATTCGCATGTCATACATGTTTTGTATTCTTGCAAGGGTATGTTGACTAGACATTGTACATTCCTGTACATTTTCCTTTATAGCCTTATTTACTGGACAAATGGTAACCACGACATGTGATGCTGCCCTCTGGCGCAGTCTCGTTGTTGCTTTACTGCTTACGTATTTGGTGCATACGTCTGGGTAGGCTTTGGCACAAAACCCAGTTCTGCACCCCTATCGACTGCATTCCAGCCACTGACCTCCGGGTCGGTGGAGGAGAAGGGAGGGGGAGGGGCATGGGGTGGCTCCTATCCTGAGTGTTGGAGCAGCGCTCCTTCCTGTAGCTGCCGAAGCCTGCATTTACTGTCACCGCACCTCCCCAGTTCTTCTGCCAACATGACACACAAATAGCAGAATCCGAAACTAATTCATATCTACACTCTTCCGCAGCATTCCTACCTGCTTGCAGTTAAGTTTCTTGAACTTCAATAATAACTATAATCTAGTCAGCAACAAGGGACAGTCACGGTCCGCACGGCCACTACGGTCGGGGGTTCGAATCCCCCCTCGTGCATGGATATTTGTGCCGTCCTTAGTCTTAGCTAGTTCATAAGTAGTTTTTAAGTTTAGGGACTGATGACCACGTAGTTAAAACCCATAAGCTATACAAACATTTGAACATTTTTGAACAACAGACAAGAGTGTTCTGTTATTTGTTGCAGTTACCAACACTGTGGCCAGCTTTTACTGCTAGTCACGAGTGATGGCGCGAGGAGTCGATATGAAGTTTGAAGATGTGAGTTCAAAAAATGTTCAAATGTTTGTTGAGCTTAAGGGACTTAACTGCTGGGTCATCAGTCCCCAAATGGAAATGAGCGTATGACTTTCTTGGCCGGGAGAACCCTTTCGGGTTTGTTCGGCCGCCTTAGTGTAAGTCTTTTTATTTGACGCTTCGTGGGCGACTTACGTGTCAATGATGATGAAAAGATGATGATTAGGACAACACACAACACCCAGTCCCCTGCCGGGAATCGAACCCGGTCCTCCTGTGTGGTAGTCAGCGACGCTACCGCTGAGCTACGGAGGCGGACATCAGTCCCTAAATTTACTAGTACTTGTGAACTACGTTCTACTAAAGACGACACAAACATCCATGCCCGTGGGAGGATTCGAACCCCCGACGGGGAACGGCCTCGCGCATCGCAGCATAGCGTTTCAATGCGCTCGGCCTCTCCGCTGCGGCGAAGATGTGAATTGTTAGTTTTGTATTGTCTTAATCGTGAAGTTAATATGTGTGGTACTACAGTGCAGAGTATAAGGGAGACTGAATTCCCTTTCTCTTGAAGAGAAACTTTATATGAAGGACCTACGGAAACGCACACTAGATATAAAGTTAGAAAAAAAAACTAATAATAAAAGTAATGAAATTGTAAGAACTTTCAAACCAGACGTTTGGGGAAAAGGGGATTGGATATGTGGTTGTGAAATTACAAACATGTTATACGTTTTCCGTGTCTGTTGATCACCAAAGAAAGTTCTGGATGTGAGACAACTTGAACTCTAAAAGTCATTGTCGATCGCGGACATTTAACCCCTTAATGCATAATGTAGCTGATCAGGTACATACCATATTTTTTTCATTATCTCTCAGACTGATCTACATTTTACCACAAATTCATTTGTAGCTGCTTGTCTACATAGTGTTACATATGCTAGTAGCTCGTACTATAAATTATAAATTCCAGAGAGCTACTGAATCATTTCGGCAGTTAGCTGCATTGAGTTACTCTTTACATTTGCCTTTGTTTACTTTAGTATTCCTCCTTTGCTACGTAAAGGTAGTCAATCACACACTACTGTTGTATTATCAATTACTTTCTGGAAAAATGAGAGGCATAATAGCAGTACTACATAGCTGACTAGCTGTTACCTCGTTGCTAGTAGTGTATAATAATTTTAAGGCATATTGCTCTCAATATTTTTCTCACTATATACGCACTATACATTAATCGTGGTAGATTTTATAGCTTTGAATAAGAAGTCATGTAATAAAAAGGGTTAACATAGAAGATAAACATGAGCGTTCTGCCATACATATGAATGTGAAGCTAGAGCATAAACTTTTAGGTAAACAGGGTATTTGACAACAACTGGACATTCTTACAAGCAGTGAGATGAAAGGCACAATGATGAGATTCGCAAAAATCGTTATGTGTTCTCTAAAATTGTGGACTGCATTAAAATTTGTGGTACTTTTGAGCTCACACTTAGTGAGGATGACGAACATGGTTATTCATTAGATGTAGGCAGCACACTGAGGACCACAACTTTAGCTTTGTGTCATTCAGCTGCGGAATATGCATGTCGTGTGTTGGTTTAACTCAAGCCATGCTAAACACGTGGACTTACCGGTTAACGAATCCTGCCGCATCATCACAGGTTGCTTAAAGCCAACACTGACGGGTAAACTATACTGCCTAGCTGGTATTGCACCCCCTAGTATTAGACGCAAAGTGGCTGCCAGCAATGAGAAGCTAAAATTAGTTACGTTTGCGGCGCACCCACTTTCGGACAACAACCCGCCCGTCGTCGACTTAACTCAAGGAGGAGTTTCCTGTATAGGACAGAATGCCTCTCCGATTCACCACCAAAACACCAGAACAGAAATGTGGCGAAATAAAAATGTCCACCTCCATGACTTGCTTGTACCAACGGAAAAACTTCCCCCAGGACACGGCGAGAAGAGGAACGTCTGGAGGTCTCTGAATAGACTGCGTTCCGGAGCTGCAAGAACAAAGAGCAACATGCATGGATGGGGGCTATCGGATGAATCGGTGTTGAACAATTGTGAACAAGAGCAGACTATGTGCCACCTTATGCAGTGCGAGTTATGCCCAGGCACCTGCACAGTCGAGGAGCTCATGAAGGCTACTCCCAATGCTCTGGACGTGGCCAATTTCGGTCAAAAATCTCCTAACATTACAATTACCTATTTTACATGACATTTATCCTACATTTTAGCTTATAAATTTTATCACTCTCTGGACATCGTCAGGCTTAGCCGAAAAGTCTTAGTCTTACGAAATACATGTTCATGTAATATATATGAAGAGCCTAACAAACCTATCTATTCGATGTCTATTTAATGTACGTGTAACATTTGATGCTTCTGACACGATTAAATAAATTAATTAAATGTAGGAAGTTTGCTGTTGCAACAATTTACATCGACACAAGAGTATTTAGAAGAAGAAGATTATTGAATAACTGCTGAGATCCCATTAAATCAGTAAAGTAAATCGTGGAGCAGAACTACCGTAGAAAACATGTTAAAAAAATTAGTTTTTGTCGAAAAGAGTAAATATTATAGAAAAACGAATCACCAGATTTTGTAGATAATTAAACAATCTACAATATTTGTCTGTGCTATTTTGATCACAAAACAAACAGTTTCGTCAAAAGATAAAACATGTTTGCGAACGGGCTTGACGGGGACACTTGACACTTTCACAGTTTTTCAGCTTGCTGTGTATTAATGCCACCCGTTATTATTTTTTCCGCCCCCGCAGGACGTGGTGGTGTGGAGCGCGCACCTCGAGTGCTCCGGCCTGCTGCCGCGGCACGCCAACCTGTCAGCGGCGGCGGCCGCCTCGTGCGTGTCGTTCGACGCGGCGACGGCGCGCTGGGGGCTGAACCTCACGGACGGCGGCTTCCAGCCCTGCGACGTCGACCCCTACCTGCCCGAGGCGGCCGCGCACCTCGTGCGCCGCTGCGACCCCGACATCGTCCGCGCCTGCGCCGCCAACTGGACCAACGCTGAGGTGCGTACACCGCGGTCGCCCAGTCAGGCGCTGCCTGAAGCTCAGTCAGCTGCAGTGTCTGCCACACTAGAGCCTCAACCGTCCGCCATGTTTACACCAACATGGATAGTAAGGGCCAGCCGAATACGCGGTTTCGACCTTATTTTTCGAAATACTTTCTGCAGCACTAATTGAAGCTGCTATGTATACAGGAATGCTAAAAACGTGATATGTAAAGTTGCTTGTCTATTGAAAAAAAAAAAAAAAAAAAAAAAAAAAAAAAAAAAAAAAAAAAAAAAAAAAATCGGATGTTAAAATGGCAATATGAAACTACAGATCTCAAGAATTAAATCGTAAAGGCTACTTAAGGAAACAAAGAAATGATCACTCTCTGAGTATTCTGTATTGTGGTGGTATTTCTCAGTATCTATTTGGCATGTTTGTTGTGTGACTATAGACTATCTTCCTACAAGAAGGTACGCAGGACTGTGGAATTTGTGGTAGCTATACAGCAGTTTCGTTAGTTCGTTAGCGTGATAATGGTGGAGCGCCTTTTTCTGTGGAGATAGAATGTACCCGCAGATGTTGTTTTGTTTTATGACGCTCGTATTTATGAGAATTTCTTAATCTTGACACGCGAAACATCGAGTTCAGTTTACTTCCCTTAATTTTCCCATTTTTGGGTAGAAAATGTCACAACAAGGAGGAAAGAATCCAATTTCGAAGTACTTCGATTAAAAGTGCCGTCGATTTGTCTAAACTCGTTCGCCACCCATGTCATCTTCTACGGACTCCTGATTAGGCTTACACACACTTGCGAAGGGTTAGTACAGGGAGGGGATCTTGGAAAAACCTAGTGATTTGTGGTGTAACGCAGATATGCAGAAACTTTAACTTAATTACGCAAGTTTCGGTTTCGGCAGAAACTAGAAGAGGAGCCGAATATTCGGTAACGGTTTCGCTTTTGGCCGCAAATCATGTTTCGTTCGCACCCAAAATGGTTAGCATTGCCAACAACATCGAGGCACGTGCCCCGCCATCTTTCGCAAAACCTAATAGGTAGACAAATTTAAGTTTTACATTACTTAAATCTTTGTGTCAGCATTGTGACGAAATGCGCATCATTTCGTTAATGGTCAAAGCAAAATATTGGCTTTGAAGTAAGAGACCGCACTAGGTTAAGAAATGGTGCAGTAAAAGTAGGGGCTGCTATGATATTCCATTTGGTGCATGTTACATCCTATGTTGCTGCGGATAAAATTTTCCTAACATATTGATTTTTATTTTCGACTTAGGAAGAGATCTCTATCTTTCACTCGTATTGCTAAAATTTATTTCATGTAGCGAAGTCGTTTCCGATGGCTATAAGGCCAGATTGAAAAACCGCGTATCTCATACACGGTAAGATGTTTCAAAATGATATTTTGGCAAATGAAAACATTCAGAGAGGGACATATTTGCCATATGGTTACGACGCAAAACTACATTAATTGTCGCCTTATTCAAGGAAGTGTAGATTGTTTGAAAGAAAAAAATGTACAGATTGCGATTAATTTATTGATGTACAGGTCAAATATATATATATATTTTTTTTTTTTTTTTTTTCGTTGTCCAACGCGTTTCCGAGCTACAACTTCGTTTTCATAAACTAATAGGAATTATATTTTCCTCAATTTATCGCCTAGCACTAACAGAACGAAAGTTACTAAATGTAGCGAGGATTTTGTGGGAGAATACTATAAAATGACAGATACCAAAGATCTCTTCACTAGCTAAAGAACTGAATCGTTCTCATTTCTTAACATAATAAAGCACTCTGTACTGAAATATTTAGAATGTAGCTAAAAATTTGAATTTGAATTTTACATAACAACGTAGACAGGTACTGTAGACATGGTATAAAGTTAGACAAGCACTTTTTTAGTTTGTAACTATCAAATGTAATGGGTTAAGAAGTCGGTATCAATATCTTTAAGTACGTGTGTTATGCATTAACCTGTGCCTAATTATTAGGAGCTCTATAATGAAGGCCGGCCGCGGTGGCCGAGGGGACTGAGGCGCCCCAGTCACGGTCTGCACGGCCACTACGGTCGGGGGTTTGAATCCCCCCTCGGGCATGGATATTTGTGCTGTCCTTAGTATTAGCTAGTTCGTAAGTAGTTTGTAAGTTTAGGGACTGATGACCCCGTAGTTAAGTCCCATAGACTCTACAAACATTTGAACATTTCTATAATGAAGACGACTGGACAGGAGAGCGGATCCCAGTGCATCATATTTAACTGTCATTGACTTAAATTATAAATTTCTCACAGAGTTCCTGTTTGGAGTGGATGAAAAGTTTATGTATTTTGAACATTTCATTCGCTTAACGCATTCATCTACCTTCAATAGAGAAAATTTCCTCGAATGTCAAAAATTCCGTGACATAAAAGGCGAATGTTCGTAAACTGTTAGTATATCCTCTTAATAAATTTTTGCCGCACACATCAGTACCGAATTTAGGACTGGCTCTGTTTCTTTATCGCTACGACTACCGCACACCGAATCTAGCGCGATCATACCAGTGACCCCGCTCGAACGACACAGGTCGGCATTAACACAACTACTTATCAGTCCATTACAAGTCCGTTCATCGTTTAACATTCTCTGTACCTGGCCTATTTTATGTACCTGTCCATATAAACCGAGCAATTTTGCACAGTATTAAAAAAAGTCACTGAATGAAGTCTGCTGTTAGGATCGTGGGAAATTTAGTAGTATTTTGAAGCTGCCTTTTCTGCTTTAATTGCGTGCGAAAGAAAGTACTTTGGAATGCATTGCTTTAAGGTATAGCTATAGAAATTACTTGGATGTTTTTGAGAACTTAGGGAAGTCATACAAATAAGACAATTCAATTGTGATTTATTTTTAACCAATAGTATTAGACTACATTACATCTACCTGTCATTGTACAGTAACTGCATACAAATTTCACACACAATCATATTGCTTTTTACCGTGGAAAATTTTCAAGCAAGGGTTCCAGACAGAGTGCAACGCCGCACTGTTCACATTCGGACCATCTATGGACGCATTTTGTTATTAAACATTTGTAGAACTGAATGTAGCGCGGCCCGTAAATTTCACGTCTGCCCAGATTGCTCGGCGTATGAGGGGTGCTAACACATACTGTAGAGCTTCGACGCTGCCGACTGGGGCGACACTGGCCAGGCAGTCACCCCTCAAACGCTGTTCACGTGTAACGCCGAGCAATCTGGGCAGAGGCTGCCGAGAGCTATACAGCAGCATTGCGAAAATCCCTGTCGGCAGTTCATTCACTGAACAGCACAAGTCCCCTCTTAATCCCATGGCCTAACGTAACCATTCGTCACGCACGGTGTATCCGACAAAAGGCGGTCAGCAATCTCCGGTAGAACTAAAATCACGATCGCTTCATTAACGCCGATTAAAGCTACCTATGTGAGCAAACTCAGGCAGAAAACATTCACGAATTCGAAATATTAAAACATTTCGACCGTCTCAGGGCTTTAAAATACACTCACTGGCAAAGTTGGAAATTTGTGCTGGACCGGGTTTCGAACCCGGATTTCCCACTTGGGGCCAGCGATTGCCTTAACTAGTAGGCCACCGAGGGAAGCCTCCCTCCCAACCCAAATTCTCACCGGGTAGCACATTACAATTGCAGTGCCCCCTGCCTGCCTGGATACCCCATGGTTAACGCGATCGCTGGCTCGAAGTGGAAATCCGGGTTCGAATCTGTATATGTTAAATCGAGGCCTGTGGAAAGGATCGAGTAGTGTGTTCAAGAACGTATTGTTCTTGAACATTATACTTTAGTAAACTTATATACATAGAAATTCATCAAACTATACCTAATAACAGTACATAATGCCTATTTTCTTTCTCATTAGTATGTATGAAATAAAGTAAAAACACATTTTTATATTACAAATGCTCTACCGCTAAACAAAAAGGAAATACTGTTCTAAGAGGCCTACAATGACCAACGGTACCGACCGACCGCCGAATCATCCTCAGCCCACAGATGTCACTGGACTGCTTTAGGGACAGAGACATGCGGTTACCTCATGCTGTCATACCCGTTGCTGCTTCTCGTCATCGGTTTTCACTGTCAAACTTTCTAAAATAAAAATTAGTTAATCTGTTTACGTTCTTAACCATGAAGACCTTCTGCTTATTGGGATATTACGATAGATATATGACCTTTGAGTTACACTTGTTTGAGCTCTTTTTTGCAAGAATATTGATAGGAAAAATATCCATGACCTGATGTAACCTTCTCAGTATGTCTCAAAATAAAGCAAATAACAAATCGGAAATGAAACTGAAGCACAAAGTACACTACGATGAGTAAGAACGACAAGGACCACGGTGGAGAGGCCGAAAGTTCCAAGGCGCCTTGCTGCGGAGCGCGTCGCTGCTCGCCGTCGGAGGTTCGAGTCCTCCCTCGGGAATGACTGTATTTTTTTGTCCTTACCATAAGTTAGTTTAAGTAGTTCATAAGCGTATGGATTGATGACCAGAGTAGGTAAGTCCCATTTGAGCATTTTGAACGACGAAGTTACCTGTCAATATGAGATGGCGCCAATGTCCTCAGAAGAATGCCAACGGCCAAACCTGCTCACCAGGAATCTCGAAGGTGACGCTCCATTCCGTTGACGGCTTGCGTGAAGTCCGCCATTTCTTATGCAGTGTGTGAAAGGCTTGACGTTCCATTCCGTGACATGCAGAGACAATCGATCCCTACATGTACTCAATAATTAATTAGCTAAAGAGAAATCTCCAGTCGAAATCAGAACGCAACTTGCAACTTACGCTTTCCAATAGCACGTGGCGCTGCATTTCGACAAATGTTCTTTGTTCGCCGTGCACAACGCATTTTTACCGGAAGCTGTCACATAGTAAGGCAACAGAAACCGCTACGCTACCTGCACACACGTGAAATGTGGTCAGCAGTAGAAAAAGTATCATGATAGCCTCACCAGCGGCAAAAGATCCCGGATTAGTTCGACATTCGAATCTCGGGACGAATCTACCAAGAGGAAGGTGACTATGGGAAAAAAGAATAAGCAACGAAACGGTAGGATACTATGAGCGGAGCGTGTAATGTGAAATTCGGAACATGGTAGTGATTCGGGAAAGTCTGCAAAGGGAAGTGCAAAGGTTCATTGCAGGTATTGCGGGGCAGTCACGTAGATTGAAAGGAGATAAGGATTTGACTTTAAGAGGAATACAGGCTAATATCAACAGAACGAGAAAACGATGTGGTGGGACTAGAATTCGTCATGAAAATGGAAGATAGGGCAGCCAGTGAGTTACTGCGCACAGCTAAATGACAATGTCGTTCCTATAACTATCGGCGTCAGGAGACATTCACACAAATATTGTATACAGGGTGTAAACGGTATAATATGCCAAAGTTATACAGACGGTACATCTCGATCTTCTTGAGAAAAAAAAATCTAGTTACATGTTTGCCTATTTCCTAAGTTTGTCTTAGGAAAAAAACAGTTCATCTCAGGATTTTTGTCCTTTTGGAGTGGACGTACGTAAGCAGTCGGTTTGTGTTACTTATCGCTGCACGTATTGACATCGTGAACGTGATTCGTAAACACATTCAGAGTGGTCGGAAATTCTCGTTACGGCCTTCTAGGACCTGTAGAGGGTCGTGAGTGCATAACATTTTGCACAAGAACCCATCTCCGGAAATGTATCATTTCCGTTCCACGACGGTTTCAGTTCAGATGATTATCTCATCCACTCCTACTTGAGGAATGTAATTAAATGTGACCCAGTACAATTGTGCAATCAATTTGAAAAGAATACTAAATCGTTCCGTTAATACTTACGCATTTTCGTTACAATTTACACCTCACGGTTTACATTAGTCGACAACAACAAGAAACCAGCATCTACGGCAGCAACCGCAACTTGATGATGCGTTACAGCAGCGGCTCGATGTGGCGACCATCAGCGTCGTTACACACATTGTACCTCCGAAGCGTGTTGTGAAACATTCTCTCCATACCAGGACAGGGAACGCGGATGATGATTGCCGTTTTAGGGCGCTCAACAGCGAGGTCATCAGCGACCGTGAGAACTCTGAGCTGTTTCTCTGACCCAAAACAGACGTTGAAGAGTTACACATTTGAATTGAAACTATCGTAGAACGGAAACGATACGTTCCCGGACATGGGTTCCTATTCAAAATGTTATGTACTCACTACCCTATACAAGTCCCACAAGTATGTAGCGGGAATTTCCGAGCACCCTGTATACAACAACAACCTGCCTGGCTTAGTCATTATAATTTTGTGAATAGTAAAACGCCAAGATCGCGGTATTTCGTCTTTATTTATAACAGACGACCGGTTTCGATGTACATAGACATCATCTTCTGGTCTCTAAGGGCGAACATAAAATGTATGACAAAAAAAAAAAAAAAAAACCAACAAAGGAACATGCCCTTTAACGGTATGTATAGGTAATCATATGTCAACAGTTTTCTTCACATACCTGTACAAAATTGTAACGTTATTACATAAATGCATATTGTAGCCAGTTGGATAGTACTGGTGGGGTTGTCACACATTAAAATATTCCATTAGGTTGTCAGATATAAAACTCGTGTAGTCATATATATATAAAGAATAATTTTTCAGTGACAGGATCATTTTCAGATTGCTTTTTGCTTTATTCCTTTATGTAGATAACACTGGTAGGTAACTTCAGTTTGCATATAGCAAAGCTATACTTTAGAGAGGTGGAAAATAACCGGCGAACGACTTGAATGGTCATGGAAAGTTATCGGAAAGTAACCAATTCCCTGTTGTATTAGTTTTCGTCATAGAGGTCTTGGGTTGCTATGTCGGAGAGAGACAGCGAAGGTCTTGTCCACGACCGAGTATTAAAAATGTAAGAAATACAAGAAAGCAAGTTTCTCTGAAACAGGAGTAGGACCTGCAAAGCTTATCCTAATAGTCATATGTAGACTAGTAGTAATCTTCCCGTGTCAGAAAAGAGAGAGACAGCGTGCGCTGAGAATGTGTGCAGAGATCAGCCATTGTTCAGCACATTCGCAGGAGAATGCTTTTTTGACCGTGCACAGAAAATTCTAGTAATAGGAACACAGTTCTACCGAGAGTGTAAAAGACGTGATTCAAAGCTTACCAACAATATCCCGAAAGCTAAAAAGGAAAAAACGAGGCTAATATCGTGACGTTATGTCGTCGTCGTCCCCCTCAGGTAAACGGAATATGGAGGATGTTGTGAGTGCATATGGACATAAGCTTACACTAGAATTACAATATATTACAAAATGGGAAATATTTGTAACGTTTGCATAACTCAATAGAAGTTTCCAGAAGCTCCTCGTTTCAATTTTGCAATTAATGGGGATCTCAAAATTATTTCTTCTTCTACGATATTGCGAATACAGTTGTTATTAATAGCCAGACCGGGAAATAGTCTTACAAAGTTTTTCGAAGTTCCTGCAAATTTTCATTAATTATGTTGTTGATTTGGAAAAGGTTTTGGCAATGTTGAATGGAATACACTGTTTCAAAACCTGAAGGTACCGAGTGTAAAGTATAGGGAACGAAAAGTTATATTAAATTTGTACAAAAAAAAAAAAAAAAAAAAAAAAAAAAAAAAAAAAAAAAAAAAAAAAAAAAAACAGCTATAAGAGTAGAAGGGCATCAATGGGGCGAAGAGAATAAAACAGGGTTGTAGCATTTCCCCAATATTATTCGATCTGTACATTAAGCAAGCTGTGAAGGGAAGCAAGAAGAAATTTGGAGAAGCAATTACAGTTGACGGAGAAGAAATAAAAGTTTTTGGTTTGCCAGAGTGTTTTGAAAGGAGAGTATAAGTTGAAACATTAAAAAGAGCAAAGCAGGGGTAATGGAATGTAGTCTAAGAAAATCAACTGGATGCTCAAGAGCCGGCCGCAGTGGCCGAGGGGACCGAGGCGCTCCAGTCACGGTCTGCACGGCCACTACGGTAGGGGGTTCGAATCGCCCCTCGGGCATGGATATTTGTGCCGTCCTTAGTGTTAGCTAGTTCATAAGTAGTTTGTAAGTTTAGGGACTGATGGCCCCGTACTTAAGTCCCATAAGCTATACAAACATTTGAACATTTGATGCTCAAGAAATTAGAGTGTGTAATGACTCAATAATGTAATTGATGCGTTTTGTTATTTGGGTAGCAAAATAATTGTAAGAGCCGAAGTAAAGAAGATGTAAAATGAAGAATGACTATCCAAAGAAAAGCATTTGTGAAGAAGTGAAATTTGTTGACATCCAACATTAATTTTAAATTTTAGAAAAGCATTTGTCTGGAGTCCGTCTTTTAGCTGATGCCACTTCGGGGATTTACCTGTTAATGATGAAGAACTTGACGCAACATCCAGTCCTGAGCTGAGTAAAGCGTCGACCGGACCTGGAAACGAACCGAGGCCCTCTGCGTGACATTCCACCACACTGTCCGGACGACAGAAGGATGATAGAAGCTTCTGAAATGTGGTGCTACAGACGAATGACTGATTAGGTGGGTAGATCGCGTAACTAATGAGGATGTGCTGAACAGAATATTGGGGAGAAAAGAAATTTCTTGCGTTTCTTGACTAAGAGGAAGGATCGATTGGTGGGACACATTCTGATACATCGTCAGTTTAGGATTGTAGGCAGTGTGTGGGGTAAAAATCTCAGACGTAGATCAAAAGACGAATACAATAAGTAGTTATAAATGAATGTGGGTTGTCGTTATTTAGAGACTAGCTGTTAAACCCGATATTGCCCGGGTATGTATGCATTTTTTCAGTTTTATATTATAAACAAAACTATGTGTCTATTATGATGTGATTTCGAATGTATATTCAGAGGTAATCTGCATAATCTCTGCAAAATACATCGCGAATAGTTAGTAGTAAAGACGTAATAAATCGAAACCTCATGTGTTGATGTGGTGGATTTGCAAGAACCTAATTGTTTGTGTCATCATATCTCAGGAAATGCATGTATTTATTCCTTTCTTATCTTAGTCCATCTCGTGCTTTCCTTTCTATCCATCGGCTTCTATCTTACTATCTGTCCATTTAAGTTTCGTTTCCATGCAGTTCAATACTTATGACATAATATATCTTTGACTATGTATCCTACAATCGTATAATTTTGCAGATTTATAGAGTGTAATATTAGGAAACTATCTGAGATGAACAAATAATGGATGAGTGAAGTCTTGTAAATCACGCATCGCGTGATGGGAAAGATTTTGTGACTCAATGTGTATGACGTCATATCTCCTGAACTATGAGTCGTTGGCAGTTTTTAAACCCACAACGATTGTTGTCTGGTAGTAAGCAATATGTGTACCACATTTAGTTGAAATCGGTCCATTATTTTAGGAGGAGCTGTGTAAAAATAGCGCATGATATGCTAGTTATTCGGAACGTTCATTGTTTATGACGTCATATCTCTTGAAATGTGCGTTTGTAGAATGATGTAAATTTGAAGGTACATTCGGTGGTATATGTACATAATGTGTACAAAATATGTCGTGTCTGGTGTTAGTTTTAAAATCTAAACCTCATGGGTGATCAGCCGGCCGCGGTGGTCAAGGGGACTGAGGCGCTTCAGTCACGGTCTGCACGGTCACTACGGTCGGGAGTTCGAATCCCCCCTCGGGCATGGATATTTGTGCCGTCCTTAATCTTAGTTAGTTCATAAGTAGTTTGTAAGTTTGGGGACTGATGACCCCGTAGTTAAGTCCCATAGACTATACAAACAAACAAACATGGGTAATGATGTGGTTTTTAATTAACCAAACTGTTTATGATTTTATATCTGATGAACTATATGTGGAAATATAATACTGAAGGAACATTCAGTGGTATGTATGCGTACAGTCTGTGAAATATCTCGCGAAAAAAATTAACGTCATGCCAAATGCCGTAGAAATACATTATTATCACCGGATAACTAGTAAGCGATAATTTTGTTTTCTTTCATCATTTTGTTGGGGTTGTCAGCGAGAAAAAGTTGCGTAAAGATTTGAAATTATGTTGGAAGTTTATTGCAAGTTTCTAAATTATTGTGCAATAGTTGACAAATAAAGTCACACTATCACGCGTCGCAAGATGGGGCAGTTTTCATTGTTTATGACGTGATATCGTATGAACTATGTGCCGTGGGTTGTTTTTTGCAACCAAAGCAAATGCTTACTTGTACCAAATTTGGTTGAAACCGGCCCATTAGTTTAGGAGCAGATGTAGAATATTATCACATGATGCGGCTGTTTTTCACGAATGTAATTGTTTATGACATCTTATCTCCTGACGAATGTGTCGTAGGTGGTTCCCACCCGGGCAGAGATTGTTACCAGATAGTAAGGAAGATGTGCACGAAGTTTGGTCGAAATCGGTCCTGTAGTTTAGAAGGAGATGTGGAATATACAGCCATACAAACATAAGGCCAATTTTGCAAGATGTATAGATGAAGAGGCTGGAGAACTGCATGAAACCAGTCTATAGAAGAAGACCACGATAGTAACAACACTAAAATAAAACGGAAGCTATATCGCATGTAATAGACAGACCAACGTAAACATCACGCCGATCAGCTGCTTGGCTTTCATTCTGACCTGTCAGAGAGCACTTTGCGCCGGTGGAGCGTTCGAGTGCGTCTCGCTGCGGAACGCGCCGTTGGTCGCCGTCGGAGGTTCGAGTTCTCCCTTGGGCACGGGTGTATTTGTTGTCCTTAGCGTAAGTTAGTTTAAATAGTTGTAAGCCTAGGGACTGATGACCAAAGTAGTTGGATTTAGGAAGACTTGACTTTAGAGCACTGTGCGCTGGGCTCGGCAGGTGCGGCAGCGGTGCGAGGCGTACACGTCGCACGTGTTCCGCGGCGGCGACGGCTTCCGGAACCCGCACTGCGCGCTCTGCAACGGCGTGCCCGTGCAGACGCTCGCCTGCAGCCGCGCCGCCACGCGCTCGCTCTTCCACAAGGACTTCACGCCCGGCGCCTTCGCCGTCATCTTCGACATCGGCGGCTCCGACCCGGTGAGTACCGCCTACACTGCCTGGCCCGTGACTGTTGAAGTGACTACAATACGACGCGAAGGAGACGGCAGCTGACAGGTGGGGCGTCGCCGCTAGTTCACTAACGTGTCGCTAACGTCTGGCCGCTATGCCTGCTACCTGCTACTGTGTCAGACGGCCTTTGGATTCTGCACTGCTACATGTCCGTCCACAGCTGTTGCAGCCGACCCTCCAGAACCCTCGGGTTCGTACCGGTACGAAGATATCGTCCGAGCTCTTCCAACGCCACAAAGAAGACAAGGCCTCATAACTGTGCGTGCCTACGTCACACCTAAAGGCCGCGAACGCTAGCTGACTGGCCGGTCGCTGCGCGGCGGTGGGCGTGCCCCAGCGGCCTGCCAGTGAGCTATCGTTTGCAGCCTTTAGGTGAGACGTAGGCACGCCCAGTTGTGAGGCCTTGTGGTTGGGTGTTGGCTCATTCCATACATGAGGTCTGGGGAACTTTATAGCCAAGGGGTGTCCTCAACAGGAGTAGACATTCCGGGGAAACACGTCCTGTATAAGGCGTGCAATACATTTAGTATGTCCTGTGATATGCAACGATTTCTGTTCTGCTATGTCCTTGTACCTACTTGATCATCCGCGGCCTTCGCTGTTTCATCTCTCAACACTATCCTTAGGTTTCCCTGCTCGAGCCATTCGTTGCCTAATGCTGCCTCTAAAACACTTAACAACCTCACATTCCTCCAATTCATCCAGTTTTCATCTTCTCAGTTTACTACCTTTTTGCAATTCTTTTCAGTTGTAATCTATAGTGCATAAGTTACTTCTACATATGCCCCTAAATATATCTTCAGGCTCAAACCTTGGTCCGAAATCTACATCTTACCATTACAGAATCAGTCTGTGTCTGTCCAGTGTCTCCTGGTCTCCATACAACTCTCTTCCACGATGGTAGAAGGGCTGCCTCTGTTCGATGTCACTTTTGATGGACAGGTCAGTCTCTCCCCTTCCCCGCACTCCTCCCAGACTCGAGTCGTTCCCCTGTCCGCCAGCGTCCCTCAGCCCCTCCCCTCCCCTGTTCGTCGCCATTCTCCCCATTCCCTCACCCTTCTCAATCACCTGAGGGAGTAGTTCCTGATATCAAACCGATTGACTTTTAAATCCTTCGTTTGGTGTCCGCCACAATACTTCCTGTGTCACCTGACAATACAGTGCTGGGGAATCGAATCTTGCACCTCAAAATTCTGGGTCCTCTCTGCACCGTCCGGTTGACAGGAAAGTCAAAGTTACAGTCCTACACCACCTTCCCTTCCCCTCCCTCACCCTCCCATCCTCTTCTCCCTCTCTCCATCCATTCCTCAAGGGAAAATGGGTCAGTGGGGTGCTGAACTGTCAGAGATGTAGGTTGTTGCAGTAGAAGATTTTAAGTAAGTTCATTTCTTACTGAAGGAGACTTCGTAATAATGGAATTCTTCGATTTTATTGACACGAATTTAAAAAAAATTGGTGTGTGCTTCGAAAATCCGTGGGGTATCGAAAGTCAGGTATTCTATGTGAGATGGGTACGGAGTACTTTTTTTGCATTAGGAACTTCTTAAAATTCGTTTTCAATACTTTGTGGGAACCAGAATTAACTTCACATGCTAAACAGAGACGGAGAAGGAACCAATACGCCGACAGGAAAAATCATATTACACAGTGAAAGACGTACGCCCAATAATAATACACGGAAGAGCTAGAGAAACCACGATACATGCTCTTATCGTCTATGGCCAACACCAGCCAATCGTGTGTTGTGTAAGGGCGCCGCTATCGAGCACAAGTCCTGCGACGAGAAGTGGCATGGAATCGACTGTCTGCAGTAGTGCTGGAGAAATTGACATCGGACATCTTGCAGGGCTGTCCATAATTCGACAAGAGTACGACGGGGTGAAAATCTTTTCTTATCAGCACGTTGCAATGCATTCCAATGGTACTGATTGATGTACCGTTTGAATTTAAACGACTACAGTTTCCAGTGAGGCTTGCTTTCGCTATGAGCATAAATAAAACCAGGGTCAGTGTTTGCGGCGTCATTCTGGAAAATCCAGGTTTCTCTCATGGACAGTTGTATGCTGCCTGCTCTCGCGTCGGAAAACCGACAGCTTTATTTATTTACGCGCCAGACAATCAAACAAATATATCGTGTACCTTAAGGCATTACAATGAAAATACCACCTTGCTGCTACTACTACTACTACTGCTAAAGTCTTACAATGTACGAAATAGAAAACTTGTATTTGTAACTAATTATTGTTTATTACGAAGACGCAAATGTATAAATAAAGTGATCACTCTGAAATTTGTTTTATTACTGCGAAGGGCCAGTAACTTTTGACATAACAAAGTCTGTTGGGGAAGAACTATTAGCATAAAAAAATCAATGTAGTGTTTTTTAGAGAAAAATAGGCAGAACAAAGTTATAAATAAAAAATATGTCGTGGTGTCGGCTCAGACCTCGTCCGGGTAGTTAAAGGTTAAGCGTGTAAGATAGGGTGGAAGGTGTGACGTGTGTATGAGAGTGTCCTTCGCGTGTCGACAGGTGGGCCTGACGAGTCCGTGCCAGTCGGAGAGCGAGCTGTACGACCCGTTCTTCCAGCAGTGCCGGTACGTGGTGTGCACGGGCGACCGCGAGTACTACCACGGCGAGTGCATCGCCGTGCAGGTCGAGGACGACGACGAGGACGACGAGGAGGAGGAGCAGGAGGAGGAGGAGAACGGCGAGCTGTGGGTGGGCGGCGGCGGCGGCGGCGGCAACCAGTCGCACGCGCCCCACGGCGGCGCGCCGGGGCCGGCGCCGGGCACCGAGCCGCCCGAGCACGGCCACCGCGCCGCCGCCAACGGCTCCGGGGACCCGCGCCACGCGCACGGGCCGCGGCCGCGCGCCAACCTGTCGCAGGAGTTCGAGTCGTGCCCCAAGTTCGTGCTGCTGCCGGCCGAGTACGTGCTGGGCCCCGACAACGGGTCGGTGACGGTGCCGCGCTACGGCCAGACGTTCGCGCGCGGCGACTACCTGCGCCGGCCCGACGGGCTGCTCGAGATCTGCGCCACCGTCGGCCGCCGCTACCTGCCCAAGTTCGGGCCCTACATGGGCTACGTGACGCTCGCCGGGCTCGGCGTCTCCATCGTCTTCCTGCTGCTGCACCTGGCCGCGTTCGCCGCGCTGCCCGAGCTGCGCAACCTGTCGGGCAAGAACCTCGCCTCGCTGTGCGTCGCGCTGCTCTGCGGATACGTCTCCTTCATCGTCTCGCAGGTCAGTGCTCCGCCGGCCCCAGTACCCACTCTTCACTATATCACACCTTTAAGTATTCTGACCACAACATTTTATCTGTGGCTTCCCACTTGAGGTGACACCAGAAAGGTAGTACCCTGTGTTCCCTCCGACCTCCACCTGTCCACTCCCCGTATCCTCTCCCGCGGCAACTTCCGCACCGTCCCCCTCCCAGATCATGCCCTCTACCCTGACGCTATCCTTCCTACCATCTGTGATCGTCCCCCTTGCTCCTTCTTCCTATCCCTCCCTTCCCCCTCACCTCTCCTACCCGCCCCTTCCTCCACTCGTCGCCCCGGCATCCCTCCCCTCTCCTGGCTTCCTGAGACATCCTGCCTCGCTTTACTCTTCCATGCCCCCCCCCACCCCTACAGAATTTCCTGAAAACTTGGTCAATCTGTTCCATGAGCCAGCTAAAAGAGGTCGTATGCAGACGATATACAATCATGCTACACGTAAGTGATGTTTAACAACAATTGTTTAAACAATTACCTGTGACATCAAGCGATCTATGTTTTCATTAACAATTTCTGAACACACATTTCGTTCGTCGGAAATCATCGGAGACCCACTACCTAAGGTCAGTACTATACATACTAGAAAGTCTGTATACTCACTTTACATAACGTAATACATTGAACCTTAAAACGTTTTTGGTCGATACGATTATGACTCAGCTATTGTCAGCCGTATGAATTTCACTGTACTGACATTTTGTGATTATAGACTGCCAATAAGAGAAGCAGTGATATTACTTTAATGATATTTTCGTAATTGCATTAGAAAATTCACAATTACGGTTAATCATTAGTGAATACCAAAGCAGCAGCATAAAAAAAAAGCAACTACTCATCTTGTATTGTGGTTGCTTGGAACGCTTCAACTCGGACTCACTCAACTCGTCATAACCTGCCATTGTAGCAGCAGCCTGCCCCTCTCCAATAGCACGTTTCCCACTTTGCCTCCTGGTGTAACCAATGCTTCCTCAACATCAACCCCGAGAAATCATAGGCTGTCCTCATAGGACACACCAGCCCTGTTGCCGGCCGCGGTGGCCGAGGTGACTGAGGCGCTCCAGTCACGGTCAGCACGGCCACTACGGTCGGGGGTTCGAATCCCCCCTCGGGCATGGATATTTGTGCCGTCCTAGTTCATAAGTAGTTTGTAAGTTTAGGGACTGATGACCCCGTAGTTAAGTCCCATAAGCTTAACAAACATTTGAACATTTTTTTGAACCAGCCCTGTTTTTCTCGTTGCCCCACCTTCTCCAATTCCTTCAACACATCCAGCATCCGCTACTTCAATAGAAAACTAGACACCTACAATCCGTTGGTGTACCCTACCCTAACCAAACCTGGGTCCGTGCCACGTCTCCATCACTGTATCCCTACAGCCCCGCATCTTTACAGCCTCCATGTCCTATCGCAAGGCAATTTCCGTTCCCTCACCCTCCCGGATGATGCCCTCCGTCCTGCAATTTAGCCTTCCTACCAAATCTGATCTCGCCCGCTCCTTTTCCTTCCCTTCTGTAAACCAGCCCTCTCTTCCCTCCCTCCTCCTCCTCTCTTCCGCTCTGGAATCCCCTCCCGATCTTCCCCTCCCCCACCATTCCCCCCACCCCCACACCTTTCCTGTCAGCAGGTCCGCGTCGTGACAGTGGTTGTTGCCTTTTAACAGTGTCGCAGTGTGGTGTTTCAGTCATACCGTGCTACGACAGTGTCTTTTATGTGGTTTTAACTTCGAGCGTCCGTGCATTTCGCCAGAACTATGGAGTAGCCTATGATCTTTTACAGCCGTGACTCTCCAGTGTGTCACCGTGGTTCGTTTTTAACTTGTGCCTCCTGTATTAAATAATTGCTTTGTGACATTGAGCTGCTCCTACTCGGCAGACGGCGTCGCCGGGCCGCACGGCGTGGTGCGCGGGCGCGGCGGCGGCGGTGCTGTACTGGTTCCTGGCCGCCTTCTGCTGGACGCTGGCCATGGCGTTCGACGTGTGGCGCACGCTGCGCCTCGCCGCCTCCGAGCTGCGCGTCTCCGCCGGCAAGCAGTGGCGCAAGTTCGCCGCCTACTCCGCCTTCTGCTGGGCCGCGCCGCTCCTCTCGGTGAGCGCTGCCACCTGCCCGCCGACGTCTGTTCTGCTGCAAGCTCTCTCCAGCAGAGATGTTTCATGTTTTTCTCCATATAACTCACTTGTTGCTATTTCAAAGTAGCGACACGTTGAAAAGCTCCAAAAACACGCCGTTCTTAATACGATTAATAGTAAACTAAAGTCAACAACTACCATTTTGGTAAGTAATTCCTGAATTTTGTGGTGGGAAAAAAAAATAAATAAAAAGATACAGAAACGTCATGTGTCGTCTTTAGCCGTGATACTGTGGCTCAGCTATACGTGTGCGGTGGTTCGCTTCCCGTTACTGACAGTTTGTAAAATCTTGAATGTGAGTTTTCTGGCACTATTAAATAGAATTTATGTTCTGCGATATTTCAACTTATTTACATGTACGAGCGATTTCTCTTAAAACTGCGTTTGTTCTAAAAATTTACAGATGTTCGTAAAGCTTATGGGACTTAACTGCGGGGTCATCAGTACCTTAACTTACAAACAACTTATGAACTACTTTGTACTTAAGACAGCTCAAATATCCATTCCCGAAATGGGATTCGATCCCCCGACCGGGAACGGCTGGTGCATCGGAACATAACGGCCGGCCGCGGTGGCCGAGGAAACTGAGGCGCTCCAGTCACGGTCTGCACGGCCACTACGGGCGGGGGTTGGAATCCCCCCTCGGGCATGGATATTTTTGCTGTCCTAGTTCGTAAGTAGTTCATAAGTAGTTTGTAAGTTTAGGGACTGATGACCCCGTAGTTAAGTCCCATAAGCTTAACAAACATTTGAACATTTATTGGAACATAACTCCTCAATGCGCTCGGCCGCTCCGCCGGGGAGCGTTTGTTCTATACACGGTAAATCACCCTACACTTGAACCGTAAATATTGCAGAAACTGAAACTGCGAGTAATGTGTGATTTTCAATGACTGGTCTGGTACTCAAGGACTCGTATTGTTAGCCAATAAACAGATTGTAAAAACACCTAGGAAGAGCAGTTTTATGCAAACATACAATTTTTCAAATGGAACAATGGTCGTATCGTGCACTGGAATTTTTGACACCAGCTGTGTACAAATAATTTTGAATGACATTTTTATCACGTTTAGTTTGACAGCTGCAACCGTTCAAAGTTTTGGGGGGGAGGCTACGACAGCGTAGCTGACAGGCTGGTGGTCATGAGACAGTGGACCGTGCCCCAGGGGCTAGCCACTCGGCCAGTCAGCTACGCCACCGTATCCAAAAATGTTCAAATGTTTGTAGAGCTTATGGGACTTAACTACGGGGTCATCAGTCCCTAAACTTACAAACTACTTATGAACTAGCTAATACTACGGACGGCACAAATATCCATGCCCGAGGGGGGATCCGAACCCCCGACCGCAGTGGCCGTGCAGATCGTGACAGCTAGCCGCCTTCATTAGAGTACTAGGCTTCTTTAAAGTTGTTAATTGCTGTTAATTGTATCGATAGGATGGATAGGATGTGTGCCTGCTGTGTGCGGACGCAGGAGGAGTTGGCCGCGGTTCGCGAACAGCTGAGCGTGCTGTTGGCTACGGTCAGCCGTCTTCAGGCTGCTGTCTCGGGGTGCAGCGATGGTGGGGAGTCTGGTTCGTCGAGTGGGACACCTCAGGTGTCTCACGCTACGCTCTCTGTCCCTGCTACCGAGGCACCTTCAGGTGTACCGGACGTCGTCGAGCCGCCTTCTCCGCAAGGGGAGTGGCGGGTTGTACGGCGTTCGCGTCGCTCGAGGCGGATGGCCAATGTGGAGGCTGGACGTCCGTCCGCGCCCGTTCGTCCTGTGAGTGAAAGTGTGGCCACTCCTTCAGCAGGGTCCGATCAGGTGCACGGGGGGAGGGGATTATTAGTTATTGGGAGCTCCAATGTCAGGCGCGTGATGGAGCCCCTTAGGCAGATAGCGTCCAGATCTGGAAGGAATTCCAACGTGCACTCGGTGTGTTTGCCGGGGGGCCTCATCCGAGATGTGGAGACGGCCTTGCCGGCGGCTATCGAGGGTGCGGGGTGCAGTCGACTGCAAGTCGTAGCTGACGTCGGCACCAATGACGCTTGTCGCTTGGGTTCTGAGGACATCCTCAGGTCCTACGAGCGGCTGGCGGAATTGGTGAAGGCTGCTGCCTTCGCACGCGGGGTGCAAGCAGAGCTGTCGATTTGCAGCATTGTTCCCATGGTTGATCGGGGTCCTTTGGTTTGGAGCCGAGTGGAGGGTCTAAACCAGAGGCTCCGCCGACTCTGTGACAGTCATGGCTGCAGATTTCTGGATCTGCGTTATCGGGTGGGGAATTGTAGGGTGCCCCTAGATAGATCAGGGGTGCACTATGCACTACACTAAGGAAGCGGCTACTCGGGTAGCAGAGTACTTGTGGAGTGCACATGGGGGTTTTTTAGGCTAGGCGCTGACTCTGATGAGCACTCGCCTGTCAGCATTCAAACAGCGAATTCAGGCCACGTTCGGAACAAAAATTCGAACATAAAAATATTAGCCGCGAACTTACAAATTATTAGAAACAAAGTTCCCGAATTTGCAGCGCTGCATGAAAGTTATTGCGCTCAGATAGTTTTAGGCACCGAAAGCTGGCTAAATGATGATGTGGCAAGTTCAGAAATATTTAGCGAAGCGTGGAATGTATATAGGAAAGATAGATCTGATACAACTGGAGGAGGAGTGTTCATCGCTGTGGACAAAGATATTGTTTCTACTGAGATCGAGGTTGAAAGTAACTGTGAAGTTATCTGGGCACGCATAACAGGTCTAAAAGAAGTAAAGTTAATAGTTGGGTGTTTTTACCGGCCCCCCAGTGCTGCTGTAGCAGTTTTAGAATCATTCAAGGAAAGTCTACACCAGGTAGTGCATAGGTACCCGGGCCATGCAATATTAGTCGGAGGTGTATAGATTGGGACCTCGCTAGTTACATTTCAGGCGGTACAGACAAGCAGTCTTGCGAGCTACTTCTGGACACATTCTCCGAAAACTGTCTTGAGCAGTTAAACCGGCAACCCATGCGCAATGGAAATATTCTAGGCCTTATAGCCACAAACAGGCCTGACCTTATTAACGATGTCTGTGTAGAGACAGGAATTAGTGATCATGATATCGTCATAGCGTCGATGGTGACCAAAGTTCATAAACCAATCAAGAAGGCAAGGAGCTGTTTTTGTTGGGAAGAGCCGACAAGCAAATGTTACGATCGCACTTAGAAAATGAATGGGCATCGTTTAATTCCGGGACTATGGATGTAGAGGAATTGTGGACTAAATTTAAGTGCATTGTTAATAAAGGGTTAGAGAAATATGTGCCAGTAAAGACGATTAAGGATGGAAAAGATCCACCGTGGTATAATAATAATGTTAGAAAGCTGCTGAGAAAGCAAAGGCTGTTTCACTCTCGATTCAAAAAAGAACACGCAAATGATGACAGGCAAAAGTTAGTAGAGATTCGTGCGTCTATAAAAAGAGCGATGCGTGAAGCATACAATAATTATCACAGCCATACCTTAGCAAAAGATCTTTCCGAGAACCCGAAAAAATTCTGGTCCTATGTAAAATCGATAAGCGGGTCAAAGCCCACTGTCCAGTCAATAGTTGATCATTCCGGGGCAGTAATAGAAAAAAGCGAACGGAAAGCTGAAGTTCTAAATTTAACCTTTAAGAAATCTTTCACGCAGGAGGACCGCACTAATATACCATCATTTGATCAACGTACTAATTCCGAAATGGGGGACATAGCAATAGGTATTTCCGGTGTAGAGAAGCAGCAGAGAGCTAAATACGAAAAAGTCTGCTGGTCCGGATGGAATACCAGTTCGGTTTTACAAAGACTGTTCTGCGGCATTGGCCCCCTACTTAGCTTGCATTTATAGCGAATCTTTAATTCAGCGCAAAGTTCCTAGTGATTGGAAAAAAGCGCAGGTGACTCCCGTGTATAAGAAAGGAAAGAGAACTGACCCATACAATTACAGGCCAATATCGTTGACATCGGTTTCAAGTAGAATTTTGGAGCATATTCTCAGTTAGAATATAGTAAATTTCCTTGAAACGGAAAAGCTTCTTTCCATGTATCAGCACGGGTTTAGGAAACATCGTTCATGTGAAACTCAGCTTGCCCTTTTCTCACATGACATCTTGCGAGCCATGGACGAAGGGCAACAGGCGGATTGTGTTTTTCTCGACTTCAAAAAGGCGTTCGACACGGTGCCACACTGCAGACTGCTAACGAAGATACGAGCTTATGGAATAGGTTCACAGATTTGTGACTGGCTGGAAGACTTCCTAAGTAATAGAACGCAGTACGTTGTTCTCGACGGCGAGTGTTCATCAGAGACGAGTGTATCGTCAGGCGTGCCCCAGGGGAATGTGATAGGACCGCTATTATTTTCTATCTATATAAATGATCTGATGGACAGAGTAAGTTGTAATTTGCGGCTGTTTGCTGATGATGCTGTGGCGTATGGGAGGGTGTCGTCTGTAACTGACTGTAATAGCATACAGGTTGACTTAGACAAAATTTCTAGTTGGTGCGAAGAATGGCAGCTAGCTCTCAATGTAGAAAAATGTAAGGTGATGCGCATGAGTAGAAAAAACAATCCTATAATGTTCGAATACAGCATCAGTAGTGAGCTTCTTGATGCGGTCGCGTCGTTCAAATATCTAGGCGTAACATTGCAGAGCGATATGAAATGGAACGAGCATGTAAGGACAGTTGTAAGGCAGACAGGCGACTTCGGTTTATTGGGAGAATTTTGGGAAGATGTACTTCACCTGTAAAGAAACCGCGTATAAAACGCTTGTACGACCACGTCTTGAGTATTGCTCAAGTATTTGGTACCCGCTGCAGATCGGTTTGAAGGAAGACATAGAGGCGGTTCAGAGGCAAGCAGCTAGATTTGTTACCGGTAGGTTCGACCAATGCGCGAGTGTCACGGAAATGCTCCGGCAACTCAATTGGGGATCGCTGGTAGAAAGACGACGTTCTTTTCGTGAATTTCTGTTAAGTAAATTTAGAGGGCCGGAATTTGAAGCTGAGTGTAGTACGATCTTGCTGCCGCCTACTTACATTTCGCGTAAAGATCACAAAGACAAGATAAGAGAAATTAGGGCTCGTACGGAGGCATATAGGCATTCTTTTTTTCCTCGTTCAATTTGGGAGTGGAATAGGAAAGGAAATGCCTAGTAGTGGTACAGTGTACCCTCGGCCACGCACCTTACGGTGAATTGCGGAGTATGTATGTAGATATAGATGTAGATGAAGCGCCTCAGTCCCCTCGGCCACCGCGGCCGGCGCCACCGTAGCCCCCAGCCCCAAAACTTTGAACGGTTGTAGCTGCTAAACTAAACGTGATAAAAATGTGATTCAAAATTATTTGTACACAGCTGGTGTCAAAAACTCCAGTGCACGATACAAACAACGGTTGTTCCGTTTAAAAAACTATATGTCTGTAGTAAAAACTAAACTTTCTAACTAATACTAAAATCTGTTTGTTGGTTCAAAGTACGAGCCACTGACTACTAATCCATTCTGTGGAAACCGCACATCAATCGCACTTTCATTTTCCGCAATATTTGCGGTGCAAGTGTTAGGTGATCCTCCCTTTATATTGAATACCCAGTGAATCCCGTGCAATATGGACCAACGAACTGTAAAGTTTTGTATCTCCTGGATGCGCGGTACAAATAGGTGGGCCGTGGCTAGCAAGGAATGTGGACAAATTGTGCAACTAAAAGAATTGAAAAATCCACATTAACTTTATCATAATTGAAAGCAATACTCAACTTTTAGGCGATGTGCTTGCTGTACACTTCTGCCTATGACATAGTACACAGTTCTGCAGTGTAGCAACTAGACTGCTGTACTGTTCCTGCTCGCTGTAGGCGGATCTCCTGGAACTGCAGCACTCGCAGATCCGCTTCATAGTGACTGCTGTTCTGACTGGTACTGACTCGAATACTGACTTCTACTCCGTACCGACTGGTACTGCCTGTCGCGGCTGTGGTGCGCCGGCACATGTCGGTGAGTCCTCTTCTCCCATTGGCCGGCGCGGAGCAGCCAGAGAGGTCGCGACACTGCAGGCGCCCCCGGCGGCCGAAGTATCGTAGAGCGAGGTATCGCCTCTTCATCAAGTTGCGCGGCGACGTGTCCAGGCCGCCGGCGTAGTGGCGAACGGCGGCGCCACAGTATAAACATTGCCTCCTGCGGACAGACTGTGATGATGTCATGCCCACACAAATAGTTTATATATAAATTGCGTTCTACAGTTGTGTGTCAACTGACGTTCCTTAATGACACTGAAGAGCCTTGTTTCTTTTCATATACACGTTCTTCTGTTCTGTATGCACTATTTATCAGATAGGTGCGCTAATGTTGTAATTTACGGAACTCGGCAGCTTTATCTATATTCCCTAGAGAATACATGAAACTATTTCTATGTTTGTTAAGCGTATGGGACTTAACTACGGGGTCATCAGTCCCTAAACTTACAAACTACTTATGAACTACTTAGGAGCTAGGACGGCACAAATATCCATGCCCGAGGGGGGATTCGAACCCCCGACCGTAGTGGCCGTGCTGACCGTGACTGGAGCGCCTCAGTCACCTCGGCCACCGCGGCCGGCCCTATTTTTATGAGCATGACATTTACAACATTCATATTACAGTATGTCCACAGTTTATGTGCAGTTAGTTCAGAAGACAGTGTTTACGATTCCTTACTGCTTATTTCACTGCATCTTCACTGAACAGAACAGGACAAATGCATTTTTAAGAGAAGACGCCCGTACATTTAATAAGTCGAAACATCGCAGAACCTAAATTCTGTTTAATTAATAATGGTGTCAGAAAACTTTTAGGAGTCAGGTTAAAAATGTATCCATTTGCAGGAGGCAGTCCACCGCCCACGTCATCTATGCGGTTATCCACAACGCTACAGCGAGCACCTGTCTGACGTCTCTGTTCCTGTTTACTATCATTATCAGGAGTTACCCGCCTACACTGTGTTTGTTGCCTCCAGTTTACAATAAATCGTACTAAGAACATCGTGTTTTTGGTGCCTCTTCAGTGCGCCATTACTTTGAAATAGCAACACTTGAGTTATAAAGAGAAAATCATAAAAACGCGAAACGAAAGATACCCCCACAACAAGAGAGAGCTCGCACCAGAACAAACATCAGAATGTTTGACAGGAGCGGTTGGCTAAGTCATTTTGGCGTCACTTCCTTGGATCGTTACGATAGCCTCGAGGTGCTCAGTCTCTAGACACAGCCGAAAGTGAAACTGGGCTTATATACGTCATAATGACGTCACGCAATAGGGTGACTGCGGTGAACCCATGTTCTCCCCTCCCCTCCAGCTCGCCTGCTGCGTCCACACCTCGCCCAATCATCACCAAGACAAGGGCTGTCCAGAGTACTTCACCCACTGACTTTGAGATGAATATAACCCGAGATGAGGGCCGCTGAAGAACCGCAAACTGGCACGCGCCGTATACGAACACATTAATAGTGCCCGCTGTTTTGTTCATAATCAGCAGTAGTATCACCAATCAAAGCATGTACCTTTCCTCCTGACTCAACCTGTATAGAACATCTATCTATGCGGAAGGAAGGTGTGTAGAAGCCACCTCACCGCTCTCTTCACGTAGACTTTTAACCATGATTAGAGGAAGGCTTTCGCGGCGTAGACCTCCCACGGAAACTGAGAGGTCATTAGCTCACCACGGCTTCAGTATGGATGACTGCCGGATATACGGGAGCCACGTTAACAATGGGACGGAACAACTCAATACGCCGCGCGCCTGCCTCAGAATCGACATTAGAGATGTGGTCGGTTCCTAAACGAATAAGAAATAATATTGGTAGCTGCTCCGGTTGCCAGCACGAATGGAAGGAAATGACTTGTGTTTAGAAATAAAAGCCGTTGTGGTTACTCAGTAGTTTATTAGTTCTTAATTACGCGTTTCACCCTTAGAGCAGGACATCATCAGATTGTAAGGCACTTTCTGGGGCGTGACACTGTTCGTTGGCTTTATTTTATTTTATATATTTGCTTATTTACCCTTCAGGCCGTGTCTAATACCTGACCAATAGCGAGAAGTCTTCCGAAGTAAGAGTTATGTCAGGTGTGCCACAGGGGAGTGTTGTGGGACCGTTGCTATTCACAATATATATAAATGACCTTGTGAATAACATCGGAAGTTCACTGAGGCTTTTTGCGAATGATGCTGTAGTATATAGTTGTAACTAAGGAAAATAGTACTGAAATGCAGGAGGATCTGCGTCGAATTGACGCATGGTGCAGAGAATGGCAATTGAATCTCAATGTAGACAGTGTAACGTGCTACGAATACATAGAAACAAAGATCATTTATCATTTAGCTACACTATAGCAGGTCAGTAACTGGAAGCAGTTAATTCCATAAATTATCTGGGAGTAGGCATTAGGAGTGATTTAAAGTGTAAAGACCATATAAAATCAGTCGTCGGTAAATCAGATACCAGACTGAGATTCATTGGAAGAATCCTAAGGAAATGCAGTCCGAAAACAAATGATGTAGGTTACAGTACATTTGTTCGCCCACTGGTTGAATACTGCTCACCGGTGTGGGATGCGTACCAGGTGGGGTTGATAGAGGAGGTAGAGAAGATCCAACGAAGAGCAGCGCGCTTCGTTACAGGATCATTTAGTAATCGTGAAAGCACTACGGAGATTATCGATAAATTACAGTGGAAGACTGCAAGAGAGACGCTCTGTAGCTCGTTACGACCTTTTGTCGAAGTTTCGAGAACACACCTTTACCGAGGAGTCTAGCAGTATATTGCTCCCTCCTACGTATATCTCGCGAGGAGATCACGAGGATAAAATCAGAGAGATTAGAGCCCACACAGAGGCATGCCGACAATCTTTCTTTCCGCGAACAATACATGGCTGGAATATGAGGGAGAACCGATAGTGGTAGTCAAGGTACACTCCGCCAGGTGGCTTGTGAAGTATGGATGTAGATGTAGATACCAATAATCACAACTGATATTTACAAGGAACATGCATAAGTTTAGCACATCTGAAACCATGTGTAATCTGATGCTACGAGATTAAAGAAAGAGGAGAAATTGAAATTCCAGTGACAGTGGTTGTTCGGAACGCAGAAAATATAAATAAAGACCTCTTCTGACAAATGGAAGAGAAAAGTTGTGTGGAGGAAGAAATGGTGATGGTGCACTGGTATAGGGAGGAGATGGCTATTCGGATGGAAGGTGCATCAT
Organism: Locusta migratoria; assembly: GCA_026315105.1. Taxonomy (NCBI): domain Eukaryota; kingdom Metazoa; phylum Arthropoda; class Insecta; order Orthoptera; family Acrididae; genus Locusta; species Locusta migratoria. The sequence continues at coordinate 29,760,668 of CM048744.1, forward strand.
TATCTGTCTTTCGAAGTTTGGACGGATTTTATTTCTCTCGTGTTTACAGGACGATTGTTAAAGAGTCGGAATTCTGAAACAGTAAATAATGTAGAAAAGAAGGCAGTGTTATGTAATGGTATAGACAGGATTTTATTTGAGAGAGAACTGATTTTTCTGCAGCACTCTTTGTTTCTTTCTCTTGAGCGCCCCTGGCCTCTCGCTCTGGGGCCTCCAAATCTGTGAAGCTACCATTTATCAGAATTCCCGTGCCTGGGGGCCTCCAAATGTCAGAAGTTACTTTCTTACAGTAATACATTTCCAAGTGGAGAGGGGGGGCTGCCTTGGAGGATTAGCCGTGCGCGCTGGAGCGCCGTGCTGCGGAGCACGCAGCAGTTCGCCGTCGGGGGTTCGAGTCCCCCCTCGGGCATGGGTGTTTGTGCTGTCCTTAGGTTAGTTTATCTTAGTTTAAGTAGTTTGTAAGCTACTGTCTGATGAGCACGTAGTTGAGTCCGATAGATTTACAAACATTTTTCGTGGGAGGCTTCATTTTGTTTTGCCCGCGGCCCCCAACAGCCTTATTCTGCTACTGGTGTTACCAATGATTGAGAGAACGATGCAACAAACGAAGGGTGAGATAGTTTCGACGCTTTATCTGCACGGGTCAAATAAAAAAAAATGTTCAAATGTCTGTTAAGCTTATGGGACTCAACTGCGGGGTCATCAGTCCCTAGCCGCGGTGGAGTAGCCGAGCGGTCTAAAGCACCTCGCTGTGGAGCGCGCGGTTGCTCGCCGTGGAGGTTCGAGTCCTCCCTGGGGCATGGGTGTGTGTGTGTTTGTCCGTAGGTTCTTTACCTAGGTTTAAGTAGTTTTTAAGCTACGGACTGATGACCACGCAGTTTGGTCCGGTAGATTTACAAACATTTGAACAAACGTTCATCAGTCCCTAAACTTAGAAACTGGGATTCGAACCCCCGACGGTGAACGGTGTCGCGCATCGGAGCATAGCGCCTCAATGAGCATGGCCACTCCGCCGCGGCGGATCAAATCAAATTAAATGTTTGTAAATCTATGCAACTTAACTGCTTGGTTATTAATCCCTAGCTTACAAACTTCTAAAAGTAAGTTAAACTAACCTAAGGACAACACGTACACCCATGCCCTCGGGAGGACTCGAAACTCCGACGGCGAACGGCCGTGGGTACCACAGCACGGTGCCTCTGTGCGCAGGCTATTCCTCCGTGACATCTGCACGGGGCCATCATAAATGTCTGTATGCAGGAGTGATATGATCGAAGAAGCCCATCTCACAAATGTGTTGTAGGAATGCATTCATAGCCAGTTCCAACCTGCATGAGTGCTTGGAGAATGGCACCTCCAGAGTCAGTTACGGGAAGTATTAGAGTCTCAATGAGCTTCTTTTTGAGCAGGAAACGATATAATAATTTACATCTCTGTCATGAATGAAGCGACGCTGACACCTTCTCACAGACAGTGGTTTGTGTGTTCAGTCTAGTCCAAGTGATGGCTAGTTTTACAACCAGGCTCTGTGATGAATGAGAAAATTTATGGCATCTAAAGGTTAATACTGTGCAAACAGGACGGTTTTTTCTTCTAAATAATATAATTTTATTGGTTGCTGTAACACACCATGCATTGGAAATCATTTAATGGAAACGTTCGAGTTTGTAATGTGGTGCTGAAAAGCAGACTGTTTTCGACGTGCTCAGTAATGTCCTCCGTGAGCACTCCCTGGTGATGCAACAGAATTCCTGGCGATGAGGGGGGAATCAGTAGAGAACGAGGGGCCGTCGAAAAGTTTTTAAGATCGAGATAGTTACCACGAAGTCTCGCACAAACAACACCACCTACTTTTATGGTGTCCCTTTGTGGGTATGCAAATCAAATTTCGTGGCTCTTTCGTTAGTCTTGTCTCTAGTATGCGTTGTTTACCATAATGTAAGCAAAATGCCGAATATCGAGCCGCGCAGGAATGGCCGCGTGATCTAAGGCATCATACTACCAACTCGACGACAGTTCGCGCCGGAGGTTCGAGTCCTCCCTCTGGCATGTGTGTATGTGTGTGTGTGTGTGTGTGTGTGTGTGTTTTTGTTGTCCTTAGTTTAAGAAGTTTGTTAGCCTAGGGACTGAAGACCATAACAGCTGGGTCCAATAGGTTTACAAACAGTTGAACATTTGGGCGAATTAGAGAAAATAAAGAATAGTGCTCGACTGAATATCTTAATCTGAATGTAATGGTGCGCAAGGAAATTGCGGAGGACATGCGGCATGCACTTAAGGACGGCGTGTGGTGTTCCTTTTCATCAGGACAACGCACCGACGCACAAAGCTCGCGCGACACTGGGAACCCTGCGTGACTGCGGGTTCGAATTTTTAAGGCATCCAGTACATTCTCCGGACTTGGCTTCAACACACATTTTTGATTCCCAAACATCAAAAAGAGCTAAAATGACAGCAATGATGCAGTGACTGATGCTGCGAACACTTGGTTGGACTTCTTTTAAATCGTGTTTTGAAGCCTCCATGGGGCAGACAGGCAACGACCTCATATGCCGCCCTTCCAACCCAGAATACAAATAATGTGTTAAAAACGATGAAAATGGAGATAAAAGTAGCGAATTTCACACATTTAAGGAGAAATAATAGGCAACAGTTAAAAACAGTATAGGCAAATCACTTGATGATTGAAGTTAAAAGAGAGCCATAGTAATAAAATTTACATGGATGAATTGAAACACTGGAGGACTCTCAGAGAAAGAACAAACGTTACTTTTGTTCAGCTGTAACCAGCGAGTGCAACAGATTTAAATACACATAAACTGGCGAGAACACTTTACATTGACGACACTGATGTTAAAAAAATGTTCAAATGATTGTTAAGCTTATGGGACTTAACTGCAGGATCATCAATCCCTAAACTTACAAACTACTTATGAACTAACTTATACTAATAACAGAACAAACATCCATGCCCGAGGGGGGATTCGAATCCCCGACGGGGAGCGGCCTCGCGCATCGGAGCATCAGGCCCTAATGCGCTTGGTTACTACGTCGCAGCCTGATGTTAAAAGAACAGTGGAGGAGAAGGGAAGGTCATGCAGGAGGAGGGGAGAGAGAAGGAGAAACGCGGTTGACGGAAGGGGGAGGGGGATGGTAGTGGGGAGCGCGGGGACTGTGGGGAGGGTTGAAGAGCAGTGGCGGCGGACTGAGGCTGTAAAACAAAATGAGCCTCTCCCATCCACTTGGTGAAAGATTCATTACTAAAAAATGGTAGCTTCCGAGATTTGGCAGGTCCCCAGAGTAAGGACTAAGGACGGTGAAAAAAAGTTGATTTAGTGATTTGGTGCCCCCCCCCCCCCCCCGGAACAAGATGCCCAATGCGGTCAAGAAAAGGTGCTTTGGAGACTTTTGGAGCCCCCACCCCAAATTTGAGAGGTTCAGGGTGTTACCCTTCTGCCCTTTTTCTCTGCGGCGGAAAGAGAGATTGGAGGAGAGGTGAGGGAGGAGGAAGAAACATACAGAGAAGGGAGGTGGTATCAAAGTGTGTAGGATGGGTAGAGGTTGGAAAGGAGGACATCATCTGGTCATCTGGGAGAGGGAGGCGACGGAAATATAGAGCGTATGTAGGTGAAAACTAGGAGGATACAGCGTTAGAGGTATGGCAGAGGCCCAGTGTCAGTGAGGAAAAGGGAGCCCAGAGGGTTGAGTGAATTGAGTTTACAGATGACGTAGACTGTGACGATGATGTAGAATGCGTGGTGCTCAAAGATTTGCAGTAATCTATAGAAGGAAGGGGGCTTATTGAAACAGCAGATGGGACGCATCATGGAGCAGAAGATGTAAAAGATGGTGGAGGGTTAGAGGCCCCATTTCTGGCCAGATAGGAGTTTCAGGAGGCGGAGGCGGTAGCGAGCTTTCTGCTGGATGGTTTTCAGGTCGGAGTTTCAGGTGAGGAAATGTTCCATGTAAGGAAACGGTCGACGATGAGGCCGAGATATTTTAGAATGAGGGTGAGGCAATATGGCAGTCACAGGGGGTGAGGTGGAAGAGGTAGTGCGAGCTATAATGATTGCCCGGGATTTGTTAAGGTATATGGAGAGTGACTGGTTGCACAAGTAGGCAAAGTGGAAGAGGTGAGTCTGGAGGAGATGCTGGGATCACTAGAGAGTGCGAACGAGAGTGTGGAAGGTGGTGTGATCAGCATATTGGAGAAGGTGAACTGTCGGCATGGGTTAGGGCATGTCTGCAGAGTAGAGGAGATAGAGGAGGGGTGAGAGCGCTGAGGCACCGCGGCAGAGGGGTGGACAGTATGGGAATTAGAGTTGTAGAGTGTGATGTAGGAAGCGACACAGAAGAGGAAGGAGGCGACGAGACAGATAGGAAAGGCGTAGGTTCTGAGTTTGAAAAGGAAACTGGGATGCCTGACACGTTCATAGGCCTTCTTGATATCAGGAGAGACAAAGATGGTGGAGGGACAGGAGTTAAGCTGGAGGGAGAGGAGATTGGTACAGTGTAGGATCTGGTAATCGGCAGAGGAGGGACAGAAGTCCCATTCAGAGATGGGGAGGAGTTGGTGTTGATGGAGATCTTGGTGAATATGGCGAAACAGGATAGCTTCCAGTCAAAGCTCCGACAGCATACGTTTCATGGAGAATATATTGCTTCTTCCTTTTTATATCCCGTGATATGACCACAAGGATGACATTAGAGAGATTAGCGTCCACGCCACACACTCTGTGGTGGCTTGTGGAGTATGGATGTAGATGTAGAACCTTTCTGGACACCCAAGTAAGTCTCATAGGGCTGTAAGAGGAGATGGCAGACAGGGGTTTGTTGGCTTTAGAGAATATGAGAATATTGGAGTTTTCCACAGGATGAGGAAAACACTAGTGAATAGGATAATGTTATAAAGAGAGCCGAGGGCAGTGTGGAAGGAAAGGGTACAAGGACAGAGATGCCAGTAGGTGAGGCTGTCATTCCAGGAGCAGTATTGTGTTTGGCGTGTTGTGTCATTGGAATGCCGAGAGCAGTGACAGGGAGGTTAGGTCAAGCAGCCGGATGTGATCCATGTAATGGAAGCTGGGGGCTAGTAGGGGAACAGAAGTGTCAGTTCGTTCGTGGACAGTGGAAAAGCGGGAGTAATCGAAATTTCTGTTGTCAAGGATGAAGAAGGTGTCCGAAAGATAGGAGGCGAAGTGGTTCGCGCTGTTGGCATTATGGAAAAAGGACAGTCCTGATGGAAAAGCGGATAAGTGGGTGAGGAGCGATTGCTTATAAGGTAGCGGAAGTTATTTCAGTACTTGGAGGGCTCAATTGTGAGGGTGGCGTTAAGATGGGTCTATCGCCAGTCCCGGTATTTCTTCGCATTCATGCGGTTTCGCACATGTTGTTGGAGGTGCCAATGGCGTTGTAGTATTTCCTGTCGTAGGTGCAGAGGAAGGAGCGGTACAGGCAGTGTGATTCTCAGAGAAGGACGGCCTGTGGGCGGTGGAGCTGGGTGGTGCGGCTGGATGAGGGATATGGGCTGATGAAGGTAGGTCGAGGTGTGGTCAATGTCTTCTGTGGTGTGGATGGCGAGGGGGTAGCTTCTACACAGTTGTCAAGGGACTGCTGGTAGGAATTACAGTTGGCACGGGAGTAGTGTTGCACAAGTTTGGGAGCAGGAGCAGGGTGGGGTGTAGGGACTGGGTTGGAGTGGTGGTCGAGGGGGCACGGTAATTGCCTATCAGGTGTAGGACCTCTTGTTAGGTGCCCCAGGAGGTCGGAGAAAGGACGGATGACATCAGGCTGGTGTTGTTCTCTGAGTGTGTGGGTTGGGGAAAGAGAAGGACGTCACCCTGCAGGGTGATAAGGAACTGATTCCATCATGTGAGGCGAATGGGAGGCAATGTTTAGGCCGACGATAACTGTGTAGGTCCTAAAGGAGCAGTACATGTGAGAGAGGAAATTGTAGATTTGGGGAGGTCGATTCGACACAGATGGTGGCACAACCGACGGTGATTGGGCTGAGGGAGAGGCTGAGGATAAGATGTTCTGTGGGATCCGTTAAGGGGAGGTCAGAGCCAGGTAGAGCAGTGGCGGAGGTGACCGATTGTGATCCTGTCTCGTGCCGAGGGGAAAGGAGTGTCGGTTCGGTGGAAGAGGTAGGAAGCAGTGATGGTGGAGTGGCAGGGTTGTAGGAAGGTTTCTTTTAGGAAGAAGGCATCCACACGGTGGTACGAGCAGGTGAATAGGTGTTTATTTCCCAGTTCGACTCGAAATAGAAGACTTATTTAAATGGTTTGCAGACGTTACTCGAGCGTGTGCTTTCGCCCTCCTCGTACATTCCCGTAGTTGAGACGCCGGCCGGCGTGCCCGCAGGTGGGGCTGGCGCTGGCGGCGGACGCGGCGCCGGAGGGCGCCTGGCCGGAGCCGCTGCGGCCCGCCTTCGGCGCCTACTCGTGCTGGTTCGGGCAGCGGACGGCGCTGCTGGTGTTCTTCGCGCTGCCGCTGGCCGCCGTCACGGCGTGCAACGTGGCCTTCTTCGCGTGGAGCGCGCGCATCATCGTGGCCAGCACGGCGACGGCGCGCGGCCGCGGCGGCGGCGGCGCGCGCCGCGACCTGCGCCTCTACGTGCGCCTCGCGCTCGTCATGGGGCTCACCTGGGGCGTCGGCCTGCTCGCCGGCTACCTCGACCTCGAGGGCCTGTGGTACGCGTTCGTGGCGCTCAACACGCTGCAGGGGCTCTTCATCTTCCTCGCCTTCACCTGCACCGACAAGGTGGCGCGCGCGCTCGTCGACGCCGTGTGCGCGCGCCGCCGCAAGGTGTCGCCCGTGTTCGGCGGCGGCGCCAGCAGCAGCAGCCTGGGCGGCGCGCCGGGCGCGGCGTGGGGCGGCGCCGCCAGCGCCAGCGGCAGCGGCAGCGGCACGCGGGACACCTGCGTCACCACGCCCACCGACACCGCCACGCCCACGCCCACGCACAGCTCCGACCAGTCGGACACGCTCTACTAGCCGACCATCCACACCCAGTCCAGCTCTGAAAGGACTAGACCTAGTCATTTACCTGTCCTTCTGCGCTTCAATTACAGGATGGACATAACGAAAGTAGTCCGGAAAAATACTTGGTGTGCGGTAAGACAGGCCGGCGGATACGACATAGGCAGCCACCACGTAGCTCGCTATTTCCAGCTTCAGGTATCTTCTACATCCCTGTACTCCTGCAGTGGGTCGCCCCACCAGGGGGGTCGAGAAGTCGTGCTCAGGGGTCGCTGTGCGGGAGGAAGTAGTTGCACCGTAGAACAACCGGACCAGTGTGTGTCTGAATACTAGCGGTTCCGTAATACAAAAACAGGTGCCTAAGAAAAGTGAAATGTATCTTATCATAAAAATTCGCGATTCCTTCACGATTCTCAATTCTCAGCTGAATTGAACAAAGATTGATTTATAATAGGTACACCATGTTAACTATGAAGAAACGAAAGGCCTGTAAACTGTTTTCTGGTACCAGGTGATAGTAAATTTTACAAGATACAATATGTAATTTGGAGAGATTCGATTCATTACAAAGTGTCTAAACAGTGGGATCTTGCTCAACGAGCATAATTCGCTTCTGAGCTTTTCCTGTTACGCGAAACCTCTTTACACAACGTACACTCTCCTGTAGGAATCCTTGTAAAATATCATGTGTTCCGTTCAGAAAAATGGACACTTAGTTGTGTAATGGTTGGGGGAGGGGATGGGGGTCGCCAAAATATGTTTAGTTGGAATGGGGTCGCGTTTTCAAAACGCTTGTGAAACGCTGCTCTACATGGTCTCCCAGTCAGCCTTGTGGGTTGGACACCCCGTGAAACGACCTCGTTGTCGTTGTGACGGTAACCCCTCATTTTTCTTCTTTCCTTCGTTCTTTCTTTTACTGTCCATTTTCGCTAATAATTACCCATCTTCAGATTTGACCAAGTCGATCTACAGTCATACAGAAAAAGAACTAGTAATTATTTAGCCACATTTCGAAAGCTAAACGTACATAAAGATAACACCTTTTTATTATTGTAAAATGTTACATTTGGAAAATTTCTTAGGAGCACACACAAAGTAATGAAGTAAGTACCAACATATTTCCACATCAGAACGAGACACTACCACTCCGACATATCGTATAGGTAGCTGATATCCCACTGTCTCTATAGACAATGTCAACCAAAAGTAAAATAAAATTATTACATCTGCTTGATCAAGAAACCGAGCACTATCCTTATTTCTTGCCATTTTCAGTTATCGTTCACAAAATAAAAAAATTATTAAAGTATCAATTAGGAGAGGCACAGTAGCAGAACGGCGTCTGAGCCTGTTTCATGTTAAAAAAGACTTTAGAAGGACAGGTTACGTTCCCTTTCGCCGCGGTGGAGTAGCCGAGCGGTCTAAAGCGTCTCGCTGCGGAGCGCGCGGTAGCTCGCCGTGGAGGTTCGAGTCCTCCATGGGGCATGGGTGTGTGTGTTGTCCTTAGGTTAGTTTACCTAGGTTTAAGTAGTTTGTAAGCTACGGACTGATGACCACGTAGTTTGGTCCGATAGATTTACAGACATTTGAATTTTTTACGTTCCCTTTCCGTACAGCGGCGCTAAGTGACTCCAGTGAAGTATTGGTTTCATTTAACAGGAACACGAAAGGCACGACCATCAGCCGCCGTTGCTGGTTGCTGGCTGCTCTCCCTGATCCACTGTCTGTCTCTCTCAGTACCTACCGATAAACTCACTATCACACTACACTAATTTGGAACCGCTCTGTTGAAAGGACTCGTACAAACCCGTTTCAAAAATAACTTTCTTCGTAACAAACGATCTCATTCTGTCGACATTTGCGTCGCATAAGAGGCTATGATAGCAGCGTTTGTTTGCGCTGACTCCAGATACCTATTGTGAAAGGATAGTGGCAGATATCTGACTAAACAGCAGACAACATGGCCTTGGTAACTTCAACAATACGCAAGAAATATTTTTCACTACTTCTGGATCACATTTTATGCAAGCAGACAAGCGGTAGCATATTGTCACTACAGGTGCGATAATAACAACCTCTCGGTTTGTGTAAAGCAATTGTTGAATATACCGCATTCTCTATTACCATCGGAGAATAAAACAGGTGTTCAATATGGATGTAAAAAGTCGAAACGCAGTTATTGTGTGCATAAATTTTACAAATTGGTATGAAATCAATGATATAGTCAAAAGATATGCGGAGAGATGGATACCAGGCATTGTAGACGTGTTGGACACAGGGCGACGTCTCTTCGCCTTCTTATCTTCTCGTCGATGATGGTATACTTTCCAACTGTTGACGAGAAAGAAGCACCGCTGAGAATGTTACTTATACACTATAAACGGGAAAAGCGAGACGCTGCACGTTTTTCTGCCACCTGAAAGCTTTCACTTGAGTCGCTGACACTGCCGCTTCCGACGTCTTGCGGAAGTACTTTTACAAACCTTCACTTACAACTTAAGAGTGTCCACCGTATTTAATCTCTAATGATCCAAAAGCTACACAAACATGAATAAATATTTTGAAAAAAAAAACGTTCTTCTAAAAACAATAGTGACTGGCACTTACGAACTTGGCAGAACGCTCGCTTGTCTCAAACTCACCAGTAACATAGCGCGAAGTAGCCGAGAAACGACAGGTGGCCATTAAAGCAACCAGCACTAACGTCCACATAACTAGGCGAAGGGTAGTCATTCATACAAGCGAGAAAAACGTCATTCTGAAGAAAAAGCGTTTCCTGACTTTTAATTCCGGTCCAGTTTCCCTTCAGTTTTTGCTTTCACAGATTCAGCTACACTCATCAATAGAAACGAGTTATCCAGGTTGCTTATTCCTCAGTTACTCACTATAATCAATGGCTTACTATTTACTGAAATTTTCAGAAATCTACCTGTTGCATGTTTTGTAGTGACAAATACTCTTCTCTCATTGCAAACCTCAGTAAACGCTGCCAGGAAAAACTGTTAACTGCCAAAAATTTCAAATGCGTTCACTCTTCCAGTTAAATGCGACGTTCTCATGTGGAAAATTAAGATTGTTCCATCGTCAACACACGGCGTATACCTGTCTACCTTTCGCCCTCGACACCTCCCTTAGAACGAGAGTTCTCTTAAAGAAACAACTGTAGACCACTTTCCTGTCACTCCGTGGTAAACACCACAGTCGCTTGGCCTCTTGGAGCAGTGCTTGTGGTGTAGAAGAACCTGTATGTGCACAGTGTCTGCTTTCAGCCAGAAGCAATAAAATGATGGTAGGTAGCAAGACGACGTGGCTGCGTTACTAGTTGATGAAATGTGAGCTGTTTCGTGAAAAATCAGCATCACAGCATGTCAATAGTACTTTAGATTTGAGACATGGCTGTCAATAAAGTTACCATGTATAGAACAATTATGTGTACATTTTATTTAAAAATTCGATTATTCCATAACTTTATCAAGTCATATTAAAAGGCAGAAAAAATTACTGCAGCTTAAAGTACAGGTAATTTTAAGTATTTCTTAATTTTGTGTAATGAACGTGCTTCATAATATTAACGTTTTGCGTACATCGAGGTAGCTGACCAAAGAAAATTAGGGACTTACGTAGTATGCTATAATCTTCGTCTTGCTCAAATTTGTTATCAGAAACAAATTTATGCAGAGTCAGGTATCAACGTTTCTTTAAAACTTTCCATGTCTCTGCTATAATGTTTTTGATAAATAGTCTCTTGACTTTTAAAAATTATGACACGTCTGATTGTGCAGTACAAAACCCAAAGTTTGTAAATACTTGTTTCCGCCATTATATTCGCTTAGTAATCGCCCTTTGCAAGTCATGTTAATGCACTGTCTTTCACAGCACTTTTTTTTTAATAGTGCAGTTTTCCTAATGTATCTCATCATGAACTTTGGAATCCATGACATTACTTTTGAAAAAGGAGTATTTTATATTGGAGCCAGTATGGTAATGAAATGTCATTTCTTTACGAAATGTCTTTATATTTGTATCAGAAGAGGAAACAATGTAATCAGAAATAGCCGATTATTTATGTAATAATGTAATTTCAATTTCACAATATTTTCATAATGTGTACAAATAATTGTAAATCTGTTAACGATACCTGTATTAAATGAATTATTTTTGAGTTGTAAATAGAGTTAGTAAAATATATATTTGTAAGACAAAGTATTTAAAAATAAATGTGATACTTATACCATGTCTCTTGTTTCACTACTTCTATTTGCTGCATGCCAAACAAATGATTTAGTTCCTGTTGGGGCCTAAACACTTGGCCAACTCTCACAATCCATGACAGAATTGCGTAAAAAAATCTCTGTCTATTTCATTGACACACACTGCATTTCTACATGCAAAACAATGTGACATAGACAATTTATCATTGAGTTCACTCGACTGTACAACACATAATACTCAATTCACATCTGAAGCTACTTATTTTCTCTGCAAATCACTTTTAAGTGCCTAGCAGAGGGTTCACCGAACCGCTTTAATAATATTGTCGCGTTGAAATGGAAGCAGGCTTGACTTCGAAGGCAACTAAACACAGCACTTATACTGAAAGCACATTTATTACGAACTTAACATACATGCAGCACTGACTCTCGGGCAAAGTGCTCTGCTATTTATACACAGACAGAATGTACCAGAAATAAGAAGAATAGAAGCAAGTAGAATTTACAAGTGAACATAAGAAAATTCTGGAATTGCTAATTACAAAGAAATAAATTTTTGACGGTGGTCGGGATTGAACCGGCGACCTTCAGCACCGCACTCTGCAACGCTATCCCCTGCGCCACGCGCATCATGTATGCGACATTTACTGTACCATACATAATACTCAATTCACATCTGCGCTACTTATTTTCTCTGCAAATCACGTTTAAGTGCCTAGCATAGGGTTCACCGAACCGCTTTAATAATATTTCACTACCGTTCCATTCTCTAGTAGCGCGCGGGGGAAAAACGAACACTTAAATCTTTCCGTTTCTGCTCTGATTCCTCTTATTTCATTATGATGATCATAATCTATGTAGATGGGTGGATTGGGAGTAGAATGCTACTCGAAAAATGGATTTTCGAAAAAAGATCTCGTCGCATTGCGTAACACCTTTCTTTTAATGGTTTTCCTCCGCCTGTCCCACTCGGTGAGTATCCCACAATGCGCAGCTGTACCACAGAATAAGGAGTATACAGAAAGGAAACTCCCGCTGCAGTCTGTCGTCCAAAATTTAGTGCGCATGTGTGGAATCGGCCATCTTGAAAAGCAGTAAACGTGTGATCACTCCCTACTCTGTGGGGTGATAATGCGCCGTCTTTGTTTTTTAATTATGTATTTTAACTGCCTGAATCGCATAAAAGTAAACAAGTGTTTGCTACAGTGAAAAGAAAGAACTGTTTGTCAGTAGTTGAGCTGTTCCGTTTTTATTATGAGCAGCAATAAAAGAAAAGGCGGCCGATGGTGTTCAGCACCTAATTGCCGTAATAATTCGAATACATATAAGAATATAAGTTTCTTCACCTTCCCAAAAGGTGCTGAGCAGTAAGTGAACGTCGCTATATGTGTAGTGAAAGTTAAATGTTATCAGTTTCGAATGAGAGTAATGTGTGCGTAATTATTAAAAGTAACATTGCTTCTTCTTTTGACGATAACTCTCGCTGTTGCTGTTGCTGTTGCTGCAACAGTTCAACAGCATCGAAATGTTGAAGTACATTTATATGTTATAAGTTTAACGTTGCAGGGAATAATATAAAATGAATGACAAAGAATAGTGCGTTAGTAGGCAGGTAAAATTTTACTTAAGACATTGGAGGCGTAGTGTGCTAATGTTGGCAACGAATGCTCTTCGGATATTCAAACAAATAAATTAAGGGGAATAATTATTTTATGCTGTTTCTGCTCTGTGGTTGACAGATTCCTCTATATGCCCTTCTCCAGATCAGTAAATTAATGATACTCCTAAAGCAAATACAACTTTTATATATGCCCAGACGTCATTAGTTCTGTGTAATCACGTTGTATTGCTAAGTCTGACTCAATATTTTGTGCGAATTTATTCGTGTCAACTAAAACCTGGCAGTTGTAAAGTCACTTTCTTGTTTATAACTAATTTCCCACACATAACTCCGCGTCATTTGGATTTTTTCTAGAGATAGGCACCAAATAAAACGATCATCGATTCCACTGTACATTTTCGTAGTTGTATTAAAATTTAGGCCTATTTTTTCGTTGGATTACAATTAGGTGCAAGAAGATGGCGAAAAATAGATGAAAGCCGTTTTCTTTCGTAAAAGTCGGTGAGATTAGCTGCAGTTCGTAAAAAGTCCATTTCCAGCCAAAGTACTAAGTGGCTATAGTTCGGCGTTTACTGCTTTTCAATATGGCGTCGAGCGCAACGCTTGGTAACATACAGATCAAAGGCGCCGCCCCCAGCTTTCCCTTCTGTATGCTCCCTATTCTGTGGCTGTACTTCAAAATAGGTCGTACAAGTGTAGTGCAGGCAGTTTCCTCAGTAGATCTGTTCAATCTTCCAAGTGTTCCGCCAATGAAATGGAGTGTTTGATATTTTCTGGGGTGTGTGTGTGTGTGTTTTTTTTTTTTTTTAATTTTTTTTTATTTTTTTTTTTTTTATTCAATTAACGATGTTCAATGATCATTCCTTAGGCCGTTGACCCAATCCTCATTGCCATTCAACAAACACTCAATTGGTTGAATACTGTGTAATTACATCTTTGTCCTAGTATTCTCATGTCTTATGCCCTATTTTTACTCACTTGTAACATTCAGGCTGGCTGGCATTCGCGAAGTGTCTCTTGGATATTAACCCATATTTGGCACGTACGCATAACCGATCCACTAGATGGCTGGGTGTCACTTTTAACTGCCAATACTAACAGGTAACAACCGTCAGTTCAAGCGGCAACCTAGTGCCTTGGCAGTGCTACAGAAGTATACTCTGAGCCGGCCGCTGTGGCCGAGGGGACTGAGGCGCTCCAGTCACGGTCTGCACGGTCACTACGGTCGGGGGTTCGAATCCCCCCTCGGGCATGGATATTTGTGCCGTCCTTAGGATTAGCTAGTTCATAAGTAGTTTGTAAGTTTAGGGACTGATGACCACGTAGTTAAGTCCCATAAAAAAAAAGAAAAAAGAAGAGAAAAAGAAGAAAAATAAGAAGTATACTCTGATCCTCTTGTCTCTGTGTTCGAGTGAGTTAGTGAACTGTAAGTGGGCATTTTACATTGTTGTTTGTATCGTGCTCAATAAGGATGACGCAATCAAGATGGTAAAGGCTTTACAAAGGAGTATATGTAGAAGATGGAGATTCGGTTTGATCAAGAAAACTGGAGGTGCCACTATCACTGACATCTTGGAGGATGAATACCTTGTGCAAATGCCTTCCGAGGACATTATCGTACCAATTTATGAGCTTTTTATTGATGAAGTATAGCTATGATCCTTTTCAGTATGTCAAGATGATAATTGAGACAAAACATAAAAATCTGGTAGTTGAAGGAAGGTTAGCATTTAACGTCCCGTCGACAGCGTGGTCATTAGTGACGGAGCTTACGCTCGGCCGTGCCCTTTGAAAGGAAATATCCCAGCATTTGCCTAGAGTGATTTAGGGAAATCAAGGAAAACCTAAATCTGTATGGCCGGAGGTAGATTTGAACCACCGCTGGTAGTTGAAAGTAAATATGGACCACTTCACAACAGTCAAGGCGAGGAGCTACGTACCTCATTATCAGAGGTGTTACGAACATCTACACCTACATGGGATACTCTGCAAATCACATTTAAGTGCCTGGCAGAGAGTTCATCGAACCACCTTTATACTATTTATCTCCCATTCCATTCTCGAATAGCGCGCGGGAAGAAAGAACACCTGAATCTCTCGGTTCGAGCTCTGATTTCTCGAATTTTATTCTGATGATCTTTTCTACCTATGTAAGTGGCAGTCAACAATATATTTTAGCATTCGCAGGAGAATGTTGGCGATTGGAGTTTCCTAAGTAGACCACGCCGCAGCGAGAAACGCCTTTGTTATAATGATTCCCATCCCAGATACTTTATCATTTCCGTAACGCTGTCTCCCCTGTATCGTGACAATTTAAAACGAGCTGCCCTTCTTTGGACTCTTTCGATGTCCTCCGTCAAACCCACCTGATAAGGATCCGACACTGGGCAGCAATACTCCAAAAAAGAAAGGACAAGCTTAGTGTATGTGGTTTCTTTAGTAGTTCTGTTGCTTCTTTTAAGGGTTCTGCCAATGAAAAGCAGTCTCTGGTTCGCCTTTCCCACGACATTATCTACGTGTTCTTTCCAGTTTAAATCCGAAGTAATAATAATTCCTACGTATTTTGTGGAGTTTACGGCGTTCACTTTTGATTAATTTATCTTGTAAACAAAGTTTAGCGGATTTCTTTTCGTACTCATGTGAACGACTTCACACTTCTCATTATTTAGAGTCAATTTGCCAACAAGACCTAAACGTAAGAAACTCAGTGTCATCTCGGAGATGTTTGGTCTAAAGTGATGGGCATTCAAGAAAGCTAAAGCGCTTAGACTGACTGATTTCAAAGCTGGAACTACCTGGGTGTAGACGTTTAAGACAGCTGACAAATTTTGAATCGACAAGTTACGCTCAAGCGCTAGAAGAAAGAGAGAGAAATATGCAGTTGTATTTGATACTGAATTCACGGGCACTATAGTTAATACTTATTCAGCAGCTGAAATTCTTAATACCGACCAATGTGGATTTAATTATGATATTCACAGAGACTGCAGGCTATGTCATACGCTTGAAAGAAGTACGATTGTTGGAGTGAAATCAGCGTATGGAGTAACATTCGTATACAATTCAGTCAATTATTTCCAGGGAGGGTAGCCTTTTTCTCCACTACTCGTTGCCTTCCGTGAATCCTGTTGTGCATTTGGTACACTTGTGCAAAGAACGTAAGCCGTCCTCTGAAAGTATACATAACCGCTTCAAAATCAGGCAAAGTGGACGAGCGTATTCTTGAACAATGACGGGCTAGCGGTCCCTCTTCCATTGTTAGAAACAAATGTAGTCTGGTTCTGAATTCATTTTCATTCTATCAATAGGGTCTGTTCTTAAATCCTTATAAACACGAAGATAATAATCATTCCACTTGCCGCAACGTGCTTTCTCGAACCTTCTTTCGTCAGTGAAAAAATTTCGCTAAACTTCTTTGAAAGAAGATAACATTAATATCAAAGGGCACATTCGCAACGCTATCATCTATTTCCATGCACTCAAGTTAAACAACATTTTCCAGGGTGCCTGGAAGAACGCTACATTTCCAGTTGCATGTGATGATTTTGATGCTCCTGACAGTGTTACTTGGTGTACGGAAGATTCAAATTGCTGAACATCCAAGTGCAGATCCGCATAAATTATCCAGTGTACATACTGTCAGTCGCATTAGTGTTTAACAGATTTCTGTACCAAGACACACAAACGTACCATAATAGGTACAGTACATACAGCTAAATGGAATAAGTAAATAAATAACAATAATCATTGAGTTACACTGGGACCTGTGTTTCCTGTCCCACTATCTATAAGGCTGACTAGTATGTACAATTCTCGCTATGGACAGCTAATATTTCCTAGAACCTTTTCTACTGTAACGGTTCCTACTTTAGTCAAGCTATGTTCGAAGTAGTAAAACTTCCTATAACCGTTGGGAATCGAAGCCGGAACGATATAATCGCACTCACATCTCGAGAGATATATATCGAAAGAGTGACTGATGCGCGATGGACAAAACACGATCGAAACTGAAGTTGTACTTTCGTCATGCGTAATGGACAAAATACGAACAAGTATGAAACTGTACTTACGTCAAAAGAAAGACGATTTTTGTTGAGTTCTGTTTTGTTTCCATTACCAGTAAGAGACGTTACGTACTGATGCTTGGCTACTGGGTCGTTCTGTAAGATGCAAATATATTGGAATATCTGGAGTACAGCACACTGGCACAATTCACACACACGCACGTCTACCACCTCTGGCTGCCTCGCTCCGACTTGACATTCTTCACTTACGATTGTTGTTGCCAAAGGCTACGTTTTATTGAGTATTATTGTCTTTACTACGAGCTTGTCTGCGGCTCAGTAACCGTCTTTACAGTGAGCTGCAACTTATCCGTATTATATTTATATAAATAAAAATCATTTCCCGCTTGTACAAAAGAAAAATTTGAAAAAGTTTGCCAAAAAATTGGAAAACTAGAGAAAAACTAAAGAGCTTTTTTCTATGAGATTTTTGTAGAATTGAAGAGCATAATCACGATTCAAACGGATGATATGCATGAGTCTTTCTTTGTTCTCATTATGGCTTGGAACGGTTTCCAGCAAAAACTACGGACACGTACAAAAGGAGATAGGAAAACTGCAAAAATCTTTCTTATATATGAAAAGAAACTACGAAAACTAAAGGCAGTCGGCCAAACCAAATTATCCGGCTAATTTCCTTCATTTTTGTTTTAAATGAAAAGTATTTATCCACAGATTTGTCATCAAGTATCAGAATTAACTTAGGTCTCTCTATCCTTTAATTTATTCAAACGCGGTATCCTTCTGTCCTTGCAATGAACATTTTAGTCGGGTTGTTTACGATATCTTCGGTTCTAATTAAGGTAGTAAGGGAAGAGGAATTAGATGAAGATGAAACAGGATATACTATACTGAGAGAAGAATTTGACAGAGCCCTGAAAGAAATAAGTCGAAACAAGGTCCCTGGAGTAGATGACATTCCCTCAGGACCACTAAAGTCTCTGTGAGAACCAGCTTTGACAAAACTATTTCACTTGGTGCGTAAGATGTATGAACAGGGGAAATACCCTCAGAGTTTAAGAAAAATGTTATAATCCCCATTCCAAAGAAATCAGGTGCAGACAGGTGTGAAAATTACAGAACCATCAGTTTAATAAGTCATAGTTGCAAAATTTTAACACGAATTATTTACAGAAGTATGGAAAAGCTGGTAGAAGCCGACCTTGGAGAAGACCAGTTTGGATTCAGGAGAAATGTTGGAACCCGGGAGGCAATCCTCACTGTACGACTTATCTTAGAAGATTGAGTAAGAAAAGGGAAACCTACATTTCTAGCTGTTGTAGATTTGGAGAAAGCTTTTGACAATGTTGATTGGAATACACTCTTTCAAATTCTGAAATCAGCAGGAGTAAAATATAGGGAACGGAAGGTTATTTACAATTTGTACAAAAACCAGACAGCAGTTATCAGAGTTGAAGGGCATGAAAGGGATGTAGAGGTTGGGAAGGGTGTAAGACAGGGATGTAGCCTTTCTCCAATGTTATTCAATTTCTACATTGAGAAAGCTATAAAGGAAAGCAAGGAGTGGAGAAGGAATTAAAGTTCAAGATGAAGAATTGAAAACCTTGCGTTTTGCTGATGACGTAATTCTGTCAGAGACGGCAAAGGACCTAGAGGAGCAATTGAACGGAATGGACACTGTGTTGAAAGGAGCATAGAAGATGAACATTAACAAGAGCAAAAGAAAGATAATGGAATGCAGTCTTAGAAACTCAGGCGATGCTGAAGGAATTAAATTAGGTAACGAATCAATAAAAGTAGTAAATGAGTTTTGTTACTTGGACGGTAAAATAACATATGATGTCGCAGTAAAGAAGATATAAAATGCAGAATGGCAATAGGAAGAAAAGCGTTTTTGAAAAAGATAAATTTCCTAACATGGAATATTAACTTAAGCATAAGGAAGTCCTTTTTGAAGGCATTCGTATGTAGAGTTTTCTTTATTATTATTACTATTTTAGTGTCCAGGACAAATATATAAAATATACACACAGTTATTACAAACATATATAATTTTTAAACTGACTTTGAAGCCCAGTATTCTGCAGTCTTGACTCCTCGAATACTTGCACCAACCAGGTCGTCCATTGTACAGGCTTCGGGCAGTTTTGGGCAAATCAGTAGGTGATTAGAGACTTGTATTTCACCACATTCACAGTTTGCATCTCCAGTGATATACCCCCACCGTAGCAGGTTTTGCTTGTTGCGTGTCACTCCAGTTCGTAATCTGTTCAAGATCTTCCATGTCTGTTTTGGTAGATGGTATCGAGGCGCAGGTTCTTCTTTAAGGCATTGTAATTGTCTTCCAAATGTATTTCGCCATAATTCTATTCAGCCGGCAGAAGGTGTTCAGGTGATCGCTTCTGTTGTTCTAAGGAAACTCTTTCTTGATTTAAGCCTGGGAGAAGGTATTTCACTTCCAAACATGGGATGTCTTCTTTTCGACTTCTGCTGCTGTTCTTCTTCTAACATCTGGGGGTGCTATACCTGCAAGATGGTAAAGTTTATCTACAGGAATTGGCCGCAGACAACCCGTTATAATGCGCCCTGTCTCGTTAAGGCGATGTCAACCTGGCTGGTTCAAATGTTTGTTAAGCTTAAGGGGTCATCAGTTTCTAAACTTACAAACTACTTATGAATTACCTTATACTAAAGACGACACAAACTTCCACGTCTTCGCGCATCGCAGCATAGCACCTCAATGCACTTGGCCACTTCCGCGGCCAACCTGGCTGGTGTGTGCGGAGTTCCGCCACACTGTTGCTGCGTATTCTGCTGTAGAGAAGCAAAGAGCTAGAGCAGAAGTTCGTAGGACATAGCGTTGTGCACCCCTGTGCTGTTTGTGAGTTTCCGTTGAATATTATTGCGCCCGGAGAGTTTGAGCTTCGTGTTCTCACAGTGGTATTTAAAGGTGAGTGTGCGGTCCAGATTTATAGCCAGGTACTTGGTGCTGTCACAGTGTTGCATTGTTTGGGAGTGATTGTTGTTGTTGTTGGTCTTCAGTCCGGAGACTGGTTTGATGCAGCTCTCCACAATACCCTATCCTGAGCAAGCGTCTTCATCTCCACATAAGAACGACAACCTACATCTGTCTGAATCTGCTTACTGTATCCATCTCTTGGTCTTCCCCTGCGATTTTTTCCCCACACACTTCCCTCCAACGCTAAATTAACAATTCCTTGATGTCTAAGAATGTGTCCTACCAATCTATCCCTTCTTTTAGTCAAGGTATGCCAGAAATTCCTTTTCTCCCCAATTCTGTTCAGTACCTCCTCATTAGTTACGCGATCCACCCACCTAATCTTCAGCATTCTTCTGTAGCACCATATTTCAAAAGCCTCAATCCTCTTCCTGTCCGCACTGTTTATCGTCCATGTCTCACTCCCATACAAGGCAACACTCCATACAAATGCCCTCAGAAAGGACTTCCTTAGGCCTAAATCAATATTCGATGTTAACAAATTTCTCTTTTTCAAAAACGCTTTTCTACCCATTGCCATTCTGCATTTTATATCCTCTGTACTGCGCCCATCATTTGTTATTTTACTGCCCAAGTAACAAAACTCATCTACCTCCTTTATTGCTTCGTTTCCCAATCTAATTCCTTCAGCATCACCTGATTTTCTTACACTGCACTCCATTACCCTAGTTTTGCTCTTGTTAATGTTCATCTTATATGCACCTTTCAGCACACTGTCCATTCCATTCAATTGCTCTTCCAGGTCCTTTGCTGTATCTGACAGAATTACTATGTCATCGGCAAAACGCAATGTTTTTAATTCTTCCCCCTGAACTTTTATTCCTTCACCAAATTTCTCCTTGCTTTCCTTTATAGCTTGTTCAATGTACAAATTGAATAACATTGGAGAAAGGCTACAACCCTGTCTCACTCCCTTCCCAACCACTGCATCCCTTTCATGCCCTTCAACTCTGACAACCGCTGTCTGGTTTTTGTACAAGTTGTAAATAACCTTACGCTCCCTATAATTTACTCCTGCTTTTTTCAGAACTTTAAAGAGTTTATTCCAATCAACATTGTCAAAAGCCTTCTCCAAATCTACAAAAGCTAGAACAGTGCGGGCAAGAAAAGGATAGTGGTTTTTGAATTGCGGTGTTACATAAGAATGCTGAAGATTAGGTGACTGGATCGCGTAACTAATGAGGTGGTAATGGACAGAATTGAAGAGAAAATAAATTTGTACCATACGTTGAGATCGATTAGTAGCACACATTCTTACACATCAAAGAATTGTGAATTTAGCGTTGGAGGGAAGTGTGTGGGGTAAACATCGCAGAGGGAGACCAAGAGATGAAATAATAAGCGCATGCCGGCCGCGGTGGCCGAGGGGACTGAGGCGCTTCAGTCACGGTCTGCACGGCCACAACGGTCGGGGGTTCGAATCCCCCCTCGGGCATGGATATTTGTGCCGTCCTTAGTTGTAGGTAGTTCATAAGTAGTTTGTAAGTTTAGGGACTGATGACCCGTAGTTAAGTCCCTTAAGCTTAACAAACATTTGAATAAGCGCATGAGGCGTTATGCTACGATGCGACAGGCCGTTCCCCGTCGGGGGTTCGAAGCCCCCCTCGGGCGTGGATGTTTGTACCGTCTTTAGTATAAGCTAGTTCATAAGTAGTTTGTAAGTTTAGGAACTGATGACCTCATAGTTAAGTCCCATAAGCTCTCCAAACATTTTATTTGAATATAGAAAGCAAATTCAAATAGATGTAAGTTGCCGTTCTAATGAGGAAATGAAGAGGCTTGCTCAGGATAACGTAGGGTGGAGAGCTGCATCAAACCAGTCTCCGGACTGAAGACCACAACAAAAATTAAGGTACGCAGTTCTTTTTGACCTAACAACACTCAGCGAATCGAGCTCTTTCATTTGTCCTTTTAAACACTTGCATTGATTGATTCTGAAGGAAGCAATGCATGAACATTCAACTTTACTTCTATTTTTTATCCAAAATTTGTCATTCCACTAAAGGTTCGAAGTATTCGCACAGGTCCTCTAGTCACGTTCTGAATTCACTCTCGATCGGACTGATATATTTGGCAGATCACCATAATATTTGGAGCATATATATATTTTTCGTAGATAAGTAAAAGACACCATGTGGTGGATGACAGCGGCTGTCTTTCAATAAGCTCCGACATTGTCTGGCCGACACCATGAAACTTTGCAGTTGTTTGTATTTTCCCATAGATAAGTGGGAGGAGGAGGAGGAAATGTACAGTGAGAGGACGAGGAGGAAGTGATAGGTGAAGACAGGGGACGGGACTGGCAAAGGAGAGGAGGTGGTAATCACGTGAGAGGAAAAGATGAAGGGAGGGGGGCAAGAAGAAACAGACAGAGAGGGGGAAGGAGGTACACTGGAGGAAATATGTACAGAATTTACGACCTGTTAATGTGCAATACACGTACCAACATTTGTATCAGGAGGAGGAGATGTACAGCGAGAGAAGTCCAGTGTAGCTGGACTAACAGAACACTAAAACAAATACTCGAATGGAAAGACAAAAGTTATTAAACACCGAACGTTACGATGAATACATTAAAAACACCAACAAATGACTGTCGAAACAATGAATTACTATTTCATTCAATGATAAATAATTCATTTGAGTATGCAATCTCTGTTGCAACAGAGGAGGCTCACTAATTTCAAATCCGATTTATTTCGTTTCGATAAATTCATGATCATACTGAAGTTATTTCGTTTCAACTCAAATTTTTTAATTTGATAAAGTGACTCAATGACAGATAACGCTCAGTCTAACCTACTGGACATACCTATTTATTGTCTAATGTTGTTGCTGTTGTCTACAGTTCGGAGACTAGTTTGATGCAGTTTTCCACCCTACTACATCCTGAGCAAGCCTCTTCAACTCCTCATACGGACGGCATCCCATATCCATTTCAGTCTGCTTACTGTGTTCATCTCTTGGTCTCCTTCTGCGATTTTCACCCCCCACACATTTCCCTCCACCGCTAAATCCACGGCTCCTTGATGGCTAAGGATCTGCCGTACCAATCGATCCCTTCTTTTAGTGTGGGCCAGAAATTCCTTTTCTTTCCTATTCTGTTCAGTATCTTCTCATTAGTTACTCGATCCACCCACCTAATCTTCAGCATTCTTCTGTAGCACCACATTTCAAAAGCCTCTAACCTCTTCCTATCCGAACTGTTTATCGTTCATGTCTCACTCCTGGACGAGGCACTTAACAAATTTCTCTTTTTCAAAAACACTTTCTTCCCATTGTCATTCTGAATTTTATATCCGCTGTACTGCGACCATGATATATTATTTTACTGCCCAGGTAACAAAACCTGTATTGTTTCGTAACCTAATCTGATTCCTTCAGCATCGCCAGATCTTCTTAGTCTACATTCCAATACCCTTCTTTTGCCCGAATATTCATCTTATATGCACCTTTCAGCACACCGTCCATTCCTCTAGGTCCTTTGCTGTCTCTGACAGAGTTACAATGACATCAACTTAACGCAATGTTTTTACTTATTCACCCTGAGCTTTAATTCCTTCTCCGAATTTCTCCTTGGTTTCCTTTATAGCTTTCTCAATGTACAAATCGAATAACATTGGAGAAAAGCTATACAATCTTGTCTTACTCCTTTCCCAACCACTGCATCCCTTTCATGCTATGCAAATCTGATAACTGCTGTCTGGTTTTTGTACAAGTTCTAAATAACCTTCCGTTCCCTATATTTTACTCCTGCTGATTACAGAATTTGAAAGAGTGTATTCCAATCAACATTGTCAAAAGCTTTCTCCAAATCTACAAAAACTAGAAATGAAGGTTTGCCTTTCCTTAATCTATCTTCTAAAATAAGCCGTAAAGTGAGGATTACCACCCGTGTACCTCCGTAGATGGTCGCCTCGCCTAGTTTTCCTTAACACGGCGGCTAGGTGAGTCGCTGGTATCTATGTAAGGCGACGGAGAATGGCAGCGGCGTGTTGGAGAGCAACTACATCCAGGATACAGCAACGGGCTTCGTCCCATAGGTCGACAGTAATCTTCTGCAGTGGACTGCCGTTGAAAGGACTGCTCCGATGTTTGACGTCTTGCGGCATAATAATTGTCAAATACTCGTCTTCTCTCTCTACAGTATCGTACGACATGTCCGGGAAGGCGACAGTGAAAACACAATGGCGTGTTGTCTTCCATCCTCCAAATACCTGTTCTCCTGCGAGGCTTCACAGTTGTTGGAGGAGTTGGTTGTGGGCATGCAGGTCGGTTCCTAAGCTGCCGTTTGGCGGCTGCGGCGTAAGTCATGGTAGGGCGATGCCATTCTTCACTTCGGGTGTGACTGGCGGGGCTGGTAGGCGCTAATGTTTGAAATGCCTCTTTCTCAGCAGCGTCGGCTCCCTCTTGACACACAGGACTGACATCCATGGCCATAATCTGCTGCTCGCTTGGTCCAACAGTCCCGGCTGCCATAAACTGTTGTAATTCTTCTCTCACAATTTGTCGTATGAGAGAATCAAAGTCATGCTGGTCTTCCACAATGGCCATAGGGACTACATTCGGGAGTGTGTCGTAATTCTTTCGTCCAGCCCTCCTTTGTTGCATCTCTACAATTTTCTGATACCATTGGATAAACTCTTGTGTCGTCGAAACGTCTTTTAACAGAAGAGCTTGATACATATCTTGCCCTTCATCAAGCGAGAAACTTTATTGTCCTCCACCAGATCCAGGTGACATACGGCCAAAACAATCTGTATATACGACTATGTTGACTCACCATGCCGTTGGGCCCTGTTCTTCGATTGCTCATCTGATAAACGGACTTGCCGCTGGTGATCTCCAAACATCTTCTTAAGTTCTGTCTGGAATTTTTCCCACTCGAGCTAGTCCTTGTTACTTTCAAACCACTGCTGGGCCGTCGCATCCAGGTAGAAATATACGTTTGCCAAACACATAATGTGATACCACCTATTATACTTGGCGACTCTGTCAAATCCTTTCAGCGATTTACTTGGGTCCTGTCCAGCGTCACCCGAGAACACTGGGGTGTCTGATGTGCAGCTGTCTCTCCGGTGTCTTGGCCTCTATGGGTCTTTTGATGACACGGACCTTCGGACGGAGGCCGGAGGCAGTCAGTGTACCCTTTGTATTCCGGTTCTTGTCCGTGTAAGCGACGGCTATTGCGCTGTCTAATCTTTTTTTTTATTTTTTTTTTTTTATTTTATTTTATTTTATTTTTTTTTTTTTTTTTTGCATACAGAATGTACTCCAGACTAACGTTAAACCAAAAGACCACTTCTGAAAAGGGGACAGGAGCACGACCTGCCGCGGCTATGGTGCCCAGCAACATTGCAACAGCCGCCCCCACAACCCACAGTTACTACATACGTATCAACGTCTTTCCATCATCATCATCATCATCATTAGAGACTGATTATGCCTTTCAGCGCTCAGTCTGGAGCATAGTACCTCTAATAAAATTCCTCCATGATCCCCTATTCAATGCTAACATTGATGCCTCGTCTGATGTTATGCCTTTTACTTCCAAATCATTCTGCACCGAATCTAAGTACTTTCTTCTTGGTCTACCACGACTCCTCTTACCCTCCACTGACGAGCTCATGAGACTCTTAGGTAACCTTGCTTCCCCCATGCGTGTAACATGACCCCATCATCTCAGTCTGTTTGCTCTAACTGCTTCATCTATGGTGTTCATTCCCAGCTTTTCTTTGATTTCCTCATTATTGACACCATCCTGCCATTGTTCCCATCTATTGGTACCTGCAATCATTCTTGCTACTTTCATATCTGTAACCTCTATCTTATGAATAAGGTAACCTGTATCCACCCAACTTTCACTCCCATACAACAAAGTTGGTTGAAAGATAGAGCGGTGCACTGCTAACTTAGTCTTGGTACTTACTTCCTTCTTGCAGAAGAGAGTAGATCTTAGCTGAGCACTCACTGCATTAGCTTTGCTGCACCTCGATTCCAGCTCTTTCGTTATGTTGCCATCCTGTGAGAAAATACATCCCAGGTACTTGAAACTGTCTACCTGTTCTAACTTTGTTCCTCCTATTTGGCAATCAATCTGTTTAAATCTGCCGGCCGCGGTGGCCGCGGTGACTGAGGCGCTGCAGTCACGGTCAGCACGGCTACTACGGTCGGGGGTTCGAATCCCCCTCGGGCATGGATATTTGTGCCGTCTTTAGTCTTAGCTAGTTCATAAGTAGTTTGTAAGCTTAGGGACTGATGACCCCGTAGTTAAGTCCCATAAGTTGTACAAATATTTGATTTGTTTAAATCTCTTTCCCACAGACATTACTTTCGTTTTGGAGATGCTGATCTTCAAATCATAATCCTTGCACCTCTGATCGAGTTCTGAAATATTAGTTTTCAAGCTTTCAATCGAATCGGCCATTACAACTAAGTCATCCGCATATGCGAGACTGCTTATTTTGTTTTCACCTACTTTAATCCCACCCTGCCAGTCTACTGTTTTCAACATATGATCAATGAATAGTATGAACAACAGTGGTGACAGGTTACAGCCTTGTCTTACCCTTGAAACTACCCTGGTCCATGCGCTTAATTTGCCATCTACTCTAACCGCTGCCTGACAGTCTACGTAAGGCCCTTTAATTGCCTGCAGATGTTTGCCTCCTATACCGTAATCTTGAAGAACTGACAGTAGCTTCCTCCTAGGAACACGGTCATAAGCCTTTTCCAGATCTATGAAACATAGATACAATTTCCTGTTCCACTCATAGCACTTTTCCATTACCTGCCGTAAGCTAAAGATCTGGTCCTGACAGCCTCTAAGAGACCTAAACCCAAACTGATTTTCATCTAACTTGTCCTCAATTAATACTCGCACTCTCCTTTCAACAATTCAACAATACCTGAGAATATTTTGCCTACAAAGCTAATTAAAGAGATACCTCAATAGTTGTTGCAATCTTTTCTGTTTCCATGTTTGAAAATTGGCGTGATTACCGCTTTCGTACAGTCAGACGGAACCTGTTCCGATTCCCACGCCTTTTCAATTATCCTGTGTAACCATTTGAGACCAGATATTCCACTGTATTTGACGAGTTCCGGCTTAATTTCATCCACCCCAGCCGCTTTATTGCACTGTAATCTACTGACCATATTCCCCACTTCGTCAAATGAGATCCTGTTTCCATCATCGTTCCTATCCCATTCTACCTGAAAATCTGATACATCATTGAACGTTTCACCTACATTGAGCAATTCTTCAAAATATTCCCTCCATCTGCCCAAAGCATCCACAGGATTGACTAGCAGCTTTTCATGAAAGTAACAAAATTTTTATGTAACTAACCGAGGAATAAACAGCAAAGGCATTAAAGCCGCAAATTAAATATTTTTGTAATATTCCGAAAGCCGTTTTTTTTTCTATTATTAGAGCAGAAAATGAACCTTCTTCCTTTCGAGACTATGAGTCTTGTTCTTGTTGTCGTCATGAAATTTTCAAAGTAAAACTGCACTCTGAATCCATTAGATTTAACATATATTCACCATTGTCTGGACTGAACAGGAGCGTATAATATCTAACGTAAAGTCTCCACTTTGTAGCTTACATATCTGTTGCAATGATCGCAATATTTATAACAACATCGAATAACAAGTAATTTTATCATTGTGCACCCAAACGCAGGTTAAAGGGCAATTAAAGGGTAAGGATCTGGGTGGTAAATCATGACATTGTGTATCTTCTTAAAATAGTTGCGAATGCTATTAACTCACAGTCATTCATTTGATCACTATTAGTTGTAACAACTTTAAACAAGGTTACCTTAGAGCAGTTCGGAAGTAACATTATCAGGTGTAGTCCTCGGCAGATCGCAACCAGCGCCAGTTTTTTATGCGTCCATTACAAGTGAATCTGTGGAGTCCACCAGATTACATTTCAAACAGAGATTTGTGTCACTGAGACCGATAGCATAGAGTCTTTCATTTGTGCTGACAGTATTTTATACCAGGCAGTTTTGACGTCGGAACTGAGAGCATTGATATTGATCTTTGCCCATATAATCTTGCAGTTGAAATTGGAATATTTCTCCTCAATTTTGCTTCTCCCTTCGTTCTGCCGTCTTTCTCGCGTGATGTCGCTTGCTGTGATATTAGACGAGTTCATTATTGTGCTGCTAATGTAATTCGCTTCAATGTAAAAGGCTCGTACAATCTGTAATTTGTTATTAATTCTTTGTACATCTACCGGGGGCTGAAGATTCTGTGGCTCTATACATTTGAACAGTTTAGTTTTCATACTTCTGAGCTGACTTTAAATATATTCAGTAACCTCTTCAGATACAGAGCGGATGCTTTGTTATGTATATCAACCAGACCTAGACCGCCATTACTAGGGTCTAGCGTGACAGTCTGCAGAGTCACTCGGAAGACCTCTCCTTTCCATATGTAACTGGCAACCACCGACATGACATTTTTACCTATCGTCTTAGGTAGAGGGGAGACTTATGCTATGTACGAGGTCTCGGAAAGAATGCAACTGTTGACAAATTTCACCATCTGAACTTGATCCATATATCGTTGAGAATTGGCTATTACAGCCCCATGAATTTTCCTTAAGGCATCTTTCCAATTGACAACTGTCATTTTCATTGGGCATGGTGTCAGGATTGTCCCCAGTGCTTTGTGGGTAATGACCACTTTTGCCCAGTCTGTATCCATTCTTTCACGCAGGAGGACCGCACAAATATACCATCATTTCTGGACGTCAGAGGTAACCTATCGTAAGTGCAAAAATGACGATTTTGAGGTTTTTATCGAATGTGGCTAGTTTAAGTCATACCTTCTTAGGGGTAGAATACTGTATGCATATATTTTACATAAAAGAAATTCAGCAATGCGATACTATCGTATTTTCAATCTGAAACCAGTGGTAAACAATGGTAAATGACCATACGACAATTGACCTGAATATAGACCGCCACGCTCTTTATCGTATTGGCTGTTACGATGGTTTACCTCTAAGTGTTACGTTACTTCCGTATTGTTATACACATTGTAAATCACTTGCGAATAGAAGTGTGCTGTAGTTTGTGATGTTTGGAGAAGCATTTTATGACGGAATCGAAGATTACAATGGATTCTATTAGTGGAAGAAGTAAAAGGATCGTGGAATTAGCGCTGAAGTTAGTATAGGTAAGCAGTACAAGTATTTCTAGTACTTCAAGAACTAATATTCTATTCTACAGTCTCATTACATCATCAGCTTACAAAAATGTTCAAATGTTTGTTAAGCTTATGGGACTTAACTACAGGGTCATCAGTCCCTAAACTTACAAACTACTTATGAACTACTTACGAACTAGGACGGCACAAATATCCATGCCCGAGGGGGGATTCGAACCCCCGACCGTAGTGGCCGTGCTGACCGTGACTGGAGCGCCGCAGTCACCTCGGCCACCGCGGCCGGCCATCAGCTTACAACATTAAATCATTATGCATAGCTAATATACATTTTAAGATATTATTCATCATACTGGGATGTAACAAACATCTAAATGTAAGTTCCGCGATTTAGGAGACAAATGATCTTGATGCTTTACCACCAGTCGACGGTAGTAATGTCGTCGAAAGAGAAGGGAATTATAATGATTTTAAGAGATTATATGTTGCCTCACACGTAATTGCAAAAAATGTTAGTAGAAGAGTAGTTCAAGAGAGTGAGTTTAGGCGTAATGTGACACTTCATTACTTCTTTGAAGTTCGTGACCCGAGACTAAAAGTTTGCAAAACATTTTTCTTTAATACTTTCAGTATTTCCGAAATGTATGTCAAGACAGCTTTGTCCAAAAAAAATTATGGTGGACTTATTGAACCAGACCAGAGAGGAAAGAAAGTTCCACCAAACAAGTTGGATGAAGAAGTAAGGGACGGTATCAGAAACCACATCAGGATGTTCCCCACAATCGAGAGTCACTACAGCAGAGAGAAAACAGGTAGATTGTATGTTGGCAGTCATCTCAATATATCAAAAATGTAGAGCACTGGAAGGAAAACTAAATGAAGCAAGAGTTAATTGGAAAGCAGTGGCTTTACCGTGACATATTTAACATTGAGTTTAATTTAGGATTCAAGGAACCTGCGACTGGTACGTGTGATGACTGTGATGATTTTCAGGTGAAACTCAAAAATGATATAACAGCTGAAGAAGCAGTCCAAATTAAATAAGATTACGATGCCCACTTGTCAGAAGCAGATATAAGATATAAAAACAAGACCTTCTACAAAAATCGGTCAAAACAACCTGGATCAAAAGCAAAGGTTGTCATGTTCGATTTTCAGAAATGTTTGCCGACACCTCACTTTACTAATTCCAGTGCGTTTTATCTAAGAAAGCTCTGGACGTATAATCTGACAATCCTTGATGCTTCAGGACAGATATCCTATTGTTGCATGTGGGATGAAACAGTTGCAGGTCGTGGACCTAAAGAAGTGTCATCTTGTTTGCTAAAGTGGGCCCTAGCTAACCTGCCAAAAACCCGAACTGAGGAACTTACGATATGGATCGTAACTTCCCCATGATTATGTCATATTTTTGGATTCTTAGGTGTCTTCCTAATCTTAAAGTGATAAACCATAAATTCTTATTGAAGGGACACCCTCATATGGAGGTAGATGGTGTACATGCTGTTATTGAACGTGCCAAAAGCAAACTGAGCCCAAATGACATAATTGCTACTCCTTGGAATTGGCAACAGTTTGTTCGCCAGTGCAGATTCAAAGAACTCAGGTACACGACATGCAAATGGCAGATTTCAAAGACTCTGAAAATCTGTTCAAAGGATCATCATCACCTTTAGTTAAACGGACAACCAAAAGTTTATCGTTTGCAAAATTTCTGGTTAGCCAAATTGTGCAACTACAAGTACGAGCAGAGAATTCAGGTTCTGTGTTCTATAAAACAGCATTTGATGGCGAATTTCAGGAGATTGATGTGCAACGGCGAACAAGAGGGGCAGTATGGCCGCAAGAGCTTCCTGCTATACGAAGTACTCTCAGACCTACTGCTACAGAGAAGTATATAGATCTACAAAAGCTGCTTAGATGGGTGCCTCAATCTTTTCACTATTTTTACCAAAATATACCTCAGATTATGTCAACACAAACTGAAAAGGACTCAGAAGAATATGAACATGATGACGTTGTTATCAATTAATTGTACAAGGGAATTCTTTTTCTACATTTCGAATTTTGTCCTCAATTTGTTAATGAATATATGCTGAATTTGGACAGAAATGTTTGTCATTGTCTCAGTTTTTAAAGTGGTTTAACCTTTGTTACTTTCTAGAGTAAGCTACTATGGTTGGAATTTATTTTGTTAAATTTACTTAAACTTTGCTGAGTGACTAGTATTTGTGACTGGCTTTGTGAAAGGATAAAATTGTAATTCTTAATAAATCTACTGGTATTCAATAAGTATGAATCCCTTTATTTCTTAATTTCAGTACAAATAATTCTCATATTCCTATTCGTATTTCGTAGAATAATCCTGTATAATATAAACACATATAAACATAAAAAGGAACGTTTATAAACATGAAAAGGCATGCAAATGAACCGTAAACCTAATGCAATAAGCACCTTGACAATATAGTATGTGTAAATAAAGACGGCTTCAGAAATATATTTATGTGAGGTAAAATATCGTAAGTGCTGTTTCTCCCATAACATTTCATAAAATATTTCTAAAACCGAAGTACGTGTAGGGACTAACTAGAAAAGATATAAAAATTAGAGCTCTTCGTGATTGGGTGTTTAACTTACTCTACAGGTAGCAAAATCCGAGTCGCAGCAGCTTCTTTTTGCTCTCCTGTAAAGTCAGCGAAATGTTACTTACGATAGGTTACCTCTGGCGTCCAGATTTGATCAACGTACTAATTCCGAAATGGGGGACATAGCAATAGGTATTTCCGGTGTAGAGAAGCAGCTGAGAGAGCTAAATACGAAAAAGTCTGCTGGTCCGGTAAGTACTGGCCAACCATTCTATCTCATTTCAATAATATTTATTATCTCTGAGGAGAATTTTCATCATTAATCGAATATGTAAAACATTTGTAAGTCTATGCAGATGTGCGGCCAGAAGGACCATACAAAGTCAGTAACAAGGCAGACAACGTTGTTTTGTGTCTTGTAGACCCAGTGAAAGGGTCTGGATGAAATCTGACAGTTGACAATTGGTTTACTTCTTACCCAATAATCAAAAGGCTGTTATGTGAGAAGAATATTACTGTTGTTGGTATGTAAAAAAGGTCTGAAATTCTGTTTGAGTTTTTACCCAAAAAGTCTAAAGACGTGTACTCAAGTATGTTTGCATTTCAGGAAGACATCACATCACTTTCATATGTACCAAAATGGAACAATATGTACCCCAAATGTGCGGGGCCCGTAGCATTTGCTAACTCTTGCTATGTGGCTAATCCAGCACTGCACTTTGTTGTCAACAGAAAGATCAGAAATTTCGTCTTAAAAATACATGCGCCATCCTAAAATTATTGTATGCATAGTTTTCATTTTATATTGTGATTATTCTTGTGTACATGAAATGTTTTATTTGTATGTTCGGTAATTGTAAATCAGTATATTCAATTGTTATGAACAATGGATAATGTAATGCCATTATTGTCGAAGTTATATATTTGCCTCACCGTCTTGCGTGGGGGTGTTCGAGTTTTGCCGCTTCCGAAGTACTTTGGTATCTATGACAGTCTATGTTGTTGTGGTAATTTGTGTACGCAAGTTTAAAGTTGCAATGTTTGGTGGAGAAGCACTTTGAGTGCAAATTAAAGAGGAAGTGAAAAATTTTATATACGAGTATTTATTTCTACCACGACCCCCCTTGAGAATAATGTTGCAGCGAGCAGAACCCCCATATATTGTAATGTTGAAAAGCTGAGTATTCTGTTTGAAAGTGGTAGAATGAAATTTAATTACTTAAGAATCCATAAAAAACATTACAAACTTGACTGTTGGATAAATAAAGTAATTTTCACTGTCTTTTTATGGTTGATGGATAGTTCATTGGATTTGAATCATGCATCAGACAGGTTAAGGTGCTTTTTGCTTTCCAGTTCCAATTTGTTTATATCTTTCCCAGAGCTAATGGATGTAGTGTCATCAGCATAAAGTATGGATTTACAGAGCATATAATTGGGAAGATCATTTCTAAATATTATAAACAACAAGGGGCCAAGCAAGGAACCCTGGGGAATGCCTCGAGTCACTTCTAAGTCCTGTTTTTTATTATTATTTTTATTTTTTTATTATTATTGTAAACTACAGTTTGTTTCCTGTCACTGAGCTAGGAGCTTATGAGGGAGCGTTCCAAGTCTCTGATTCCATAACACCAGAGTTTCTCAAGTACTATTGCATGGTTTACTGAGTCAAATGCCTTCCTTAAGTCAACCAGAATGGCCTGAGCAGATAACTGATTCTAATGAGGTTTGCATAAGAGAGACAATGTCTTCAACTGCTTTCACTGTTGATAATTTGGACCTAAAACCATATTGTGATTGAGTCAGTATAATGCTTTCAGATAAATGTCTGCAGATATCCTGTTGTACGCAGTAGCGGTATTCTATTATTTTGGAGACAGTAACTACCAGTGAAATTGGACAATAATTATTAATAAATAATTTATTACCATTTTTATGAATAGCGACAACAACTGTTCTTTTTAAACACTCTGGAATGTAACCACTAGCATAGATCCAGTTTATTAGAATGCAAAAAGGGTTTTATACAAGATCTGCTATTTCTTTAATCACAAAATTAAGCCATAGATGTCCTTAGATTTTGTACTTCCTAGTTTTGTTATTGATTTAACCACATCATATACTTGTGTCCACTGATTTCCAGAAATGGGGTCTAGATTAGGAACGAATGCTGAGGTGGAAATAAGTTTATCAGAAGCTGGGGTGGTAGTGGGGTTTCTGACCTTGACAAAAAATTGATTAAATTCATCTGCTGCGATACTGACAGCATTTGTGATTTCTGTACCATCTAACTTTAACATATCCATTTCTCTTTTCAAATTTTCTAGCTTACCTACATGGTTAGGGTGTTAGAACATTCCACGCTCAGACCCATAGAATGGTGCCCGTCTTGTTTTTCTTGATGACGACATCCTCCTGAGTAGCCCCGCACGGTGATCCAAATGGGGGACTATTTTACCTCTGGAATATTTTACCCAAGAAGACACCATCATCATATAGTCATACAGTAGAGCTGCATGTCCTCGGGAGAAGCAACGACTGTAGTTTCCCCTTGCTTTCAGCCATTCACAGTAACTGCATGGTACAGCCATGTTAACTGATGTTACAAGGCCAGCTCAGTCAATCATCCAGACTGTTGCCTTTGTAACTACTGAAAAGGCTGCTGCCCCTCTTCAGGAACCACACGTTTGTCTGGCCTCTCCACAGATACCCTCCACTGTGGTTGCACCTATGGTATGGCTATCTGTATCGTTGAGGCACGCAAGCCACCCCAACCTCAGCATTGTCTGTGGTTCACAGGAATAATGAATAAGAAAATAGGAATGCGGGTAAGTTACTATGAACAGCATAGCCAACACATCATCATAGTAAAGATAGACACGAAGCCAACACCGACCACAGTAGTGCAAGTTTATATGCCAACTAGCAAGGCCGATGTTGAGGATATCGAAAAAATGTATGAGAAGATAAAAGAAATCATTCAGAAAGTTAAGGGAGATAAAAACTTGATTGTGATGGGGGCCTGGAACTCAGTAGTAGGAAAGGGAAGAGAAGGAAATGTAGTAGGTGAATATGGACTGGGAAAAAGGAATGAAAAAGGAGATCGCTTGGTAGAATTTTGTGCAGAGTACAATTTAATGATCACCAACACCATAAAAGAAGGCTGTATACATGGAGGAGACCAGGAGACACTGGAAGGTACCAGATTGAATTTATAATGGTAAGGAATAGATTTAGAAACCATGTTCTAAACTGTAAGACGTATCCAGGGGCAAATTTAGACTCTGACCATAACTTATTGGTTATGAACTGCAGATTAAAACTTAAGAGACTGCAGAAAGGTAGAAAGGTTAGGAGATGGAACCTGGACAAATTGAAGGAACCAGAGGTGGCTGAGAGTTTCAGAGGGACCATTAGGCAAGGATTGGCTGAAAAGAGGGAAAGTAATACAGTAGAAGAAGAATGGGTAGCTCTGATTGATGGGGTAGTGAAGGCTGCAGAGGACCATATAGGCAGAAGGACAAGGCCTAATAGAAATCCCTGGATAACACAGGATATACTGAACTTAATTGATGAAAGGAGAAAATATAAAAATTCAGCAAATGAAACAGGAAAAAGGGAGTACAAATGTCTGAAAAATGAGATTGAGAGGAAGTGCAGACTGGCTAAGCAGGAGTGGCTAGAGGACAAATGCAGAACCATAGAAGAATTCGTAACTAAGGGAAAGATAGATACCATCAACAGGAAAATAAGAGATATTTGGAGACAAGAAAAGCAGGTTTATGAATATCAAGAAATCAGATGGAAAACCAGTACTAAGCAAAGAGGGGAAACCTGAACTGTGGAAGGAATATATAGAGGGCCTATACAAAGGAAATAAACTTGAAGGCAGTATTCTAGAAAAGTAAGATGAAGTGTAGGAAGATAAGATAGGAGATATGATACTGCAAGAATAATTTGACAGAGCACCTAAAGATTTGAGTCGAAACAAGGCCATTGGATTAGATGATATTCCGTCTGAACTGCTGATATTGTTAGGAGAGCCAGTCATGAAGACATTGTTCCACCTGGTATGCAAGATGTATGAGACGGGGGAAATACCCCTCAGACTTCAAGAAGTATATAGTGATTTTAACTCCGAAGAAAGTAAGTGCAGAAAAATGTGATAATTACAGAACTATCAGTTTAATGAGTCATGGTTACAAATTATTGACATGAATTATTTAGAGACGAATAGAAAAACTGGTGGAATCCAAACTTAGAGAAAATC
This sequence comes from Locusta migratoria, assembly GCA_026315105.1. Taxonomy (NCBI): domain Eukaryota; kingdom Metazoa; phylum Arthropoda; class Insecta; order Orthoptera; family Acrididae; genus Locusta; species Locusta migratoria. The sequence goes on from CM048744.1 coordinate 29,796,563, forward strand.
AGTTTGGAATGCTGAGGCAATACATTATGACTTATCTTAGAAGATAGGCTAAGGAAAGGGAAACCTACGTTTTTAGTGTTTGTAGATTTGGAGAAAGCTTTTGACAATGTCGGCTGGAATACACTCTTCCAAATTCTGAAGGTATCAGGGATAAAATATAGGGAGCATAGAGTTATACTCAACCTACACAAAAACCAGACAGCGGTTATTAGAGTCTAAGGGCAAGAAAGGGATACAGAGGTTGGGAAGGGAGTAAGACAGGGTTGTAGCCTTTCCCCAATGTTGTTCAATCTGTACATTGCGCATGCAGTGAAAGAATTTAAGGACAAATTTGGTGAGGGCATTAAAGTGCAGGAAGAAGAAATAAAAACATTGTGGTTACCTGATGACATAGTAATTCTGTCAGAGACCGCAAAAGATCTGGAAGAGCAATTGAATGGGATGGACCGCGTATCGAAAGGAAGATATAAGATGAACATTAACAAGAGTAAAACAAAGGTAATGGAATGCAATCTCAGAAAATCAGGTGATGCTGATGGAATTAGATTTGGTAATGAGACAATGAAAGTAGTAGATGAATTTTGTTATTTGGGTAGCAAGATAACTTCTAATGGTCAAAGTAAAAAAGATATAAAATGCAGAATGGCTGTGGGAAGAAAAGCATTTCTAAACAAGCAAAACATTAGGAAGTCCTTTCTGAAAGCATTTGTCTGGAGTGTAGCATTTTATGGGAGTGAAACATGGTCAAGTTCAGATAAAAAGATGATAGAAGCTTTTGAAAAGTAGTGCTACAGACGAATGATGAAAATTAGATGTATCACGTAACTAATGAGGAGGTGCTTAACCAAATTGGGGAGAAAAGGAATTTCTGGCATATCCTGACTTAAAGAAGGGGTAGATTGGATGGACACATTCTGAGACATCAAGGAATTGTCAACTTAGCATTAGAAGGAAGCGTATGGGGTAAAAATTGTAGAGGGTGACCGAGGGATGAATATAGTAAGCAGATTCAAAAGGATGTAGGTTGCCAAATGTATTCTCAGATGAAGAGACTTGCACAAGACAGGGTAGCATGGAGAGCTTATAAGGTTTTACTAGAGTTTTAAGTGATTACAGTTTATTCTACCGCTGCAACATTATTCTCCTGGGGTGTTGTGGTAGAAATAAATACTCGATATGTACAATTTTTCACTTCTTCTTTAATTTGAATCAAACTTCTTTTCCACCAAAACATAACTTCAAAACATACACAAATTACGAAGCATCAGAAAGGTAGTACTTCCAATTCAAAACACAAAGTGACATAGATTCCAGAGCACTTTGCGAAAGCCAGAACTAAAACACCCCCCACGCAAGGTGGTGAGGCAAATATATAACATCGGCAATAATGGCATTACATTACACATTGTTCGTAACAATTGAATATACTGATTTACAATTAACAAACACACAAGAAAAACATCTCATGTACACAGAAATAATCATAATATAAAATGAAAACTATACATACAATAATTTTAGATGGCGCATGTATTTTTAAGACAAAATTTCAGATCTTTCTGTTGACAACAAACTGCGATGTTAAATGTCAATTAATTTGTTAATGAGTACATCATACATGTTCCTAACATATATTGAACTATCAATTATCTTGGCAATTCTCAAAGTAAGTTCAAAACCTCACGTCAGTCAATATATACAAAGAATTACAATATTAAAATCTCGACTGTTAAATTAATTAATACAATTAGCTGGTCTACAGAACTTGTTTATGAGCCTAACATATATACAATGCTATTTATTTTAATGTCTTTATGTAGATACAGAAGTTTTTACCATTCGTCTATTTATTGAAATAACATGCAATGACAAAACTATTGTTTATAGAACTGTCTGGAAACGTCTTATATAAATCTCTTAGATTTCATTAATCATCACTTGTTTTAATCACAGTATCACCGAGACACTGTCCTACACCGATTCCTAGGCTGGCTATATCGTTTTTAACTAACTTCACACGCAACATGTATCACTATTTAACCACACGATTCCGGATCCGATGCAGACGGTATCACGCGATAACATTGAGATGAGAGGCCAGCAGTATCGTCACAAGCTGCATCAAACCAGTCTGCGGACTGAAGACCACAACAACAACAACAACAACAACAATCTTCCAAACAGGCTTACATCTATTATTTGAATTTTCAATGTAATAGTCATTTGCACTGCATTTCGCTATTTTTATTTGTATTGTATAATGTTTTTTAAGGTGGTTATACATGGCTTATACTGCTTTTTACTTTTTCATAACAATAAGTACCGAAAGTCTTAGTGTCATTAAGTCAGTGGTAAACCATTTATTTCATGTCAGGTGTTTAGGTCTTCTGACTATTTTGTTTCTTGATCTTGGGACAACAAATATTAAATTTTTTAGAGATAATGACCATGAAGCTGCTGAAAGCATCCTCAAAACTTTTGGAAGATAGTGAGACAGTATTCCAGTGTACTTGTTTTAGCTCCTCCCTATAGGTGTTAATATGCTTAACAGTTATAATGGGACTGGTTGTGGGGGAGGGTCTTGTGCTATAAATTGTTCATAACATCTTTCCAGGATGAATGGTTACAGGATGGCGAGAACATTCTCATCAGCTATGGGACGTGAATTCGCCCCTCAACTCAAGGTAGAGGCATAAATGAAACAGTATTCTGAACACAACAGATTTTATTGTTCAGAGGTACATTTAAGCACCTTCTAACAGGTGTATGTGGAAGTGGGCGCGCAGTACACATCTCGCTGATGTACAGCAAAGTCTTGCCATATTACACAAGGTAGGCTAGCAAGCCACTTCTGTTCACATATCACATGTCGCCGCTGTGTTTATCTTCCGCCTAGCTGTATGTGACTGTTACCACCTGACTCTGTACACAACTGTCACTTTCCTTTTGCGACACTTGAAGCTAACTGAATGAGACTTTTAGTCATATTCACTAATTCACATACCGGTACCAAATTTGTTCTTGCCTAAGTTTAATTTCTCAGTAATTAATTTTACAACTGATAATCGTAGCTGTTTAGTCCCTTCAAAAAACCAACCAACAATTAATTTTACCCATATATACCTTTATGGTCTGACAGGTTATCAACATCAAATAATCCTAGTTGAAATTCATATTTGTAGTGGGGTTATCAAGGCAAGACTGAAGCCTCGTAGGTCTTTCATTTGTAACGAAAAGATTATATGAAATTAACACGTTTGCTAAGTTATTAATTATAGCTTTTAATATCAAAGTTAAAGTTACCAAAACTAAATATGCTGTATCTCCTATATTTCTGTACTCTGACAATACGCTTTTCTGAACATTCAGTAAATTTCTCTGTATCACTGCCACGGGTGTGATACACAGAAACAATTACAAGCCTTACTGTGGGTAGAGGCATAACATTGCTTCAAAAACACTTTTAATACACAAGTCATTGCTGTCCAGAACAATACATCCTAGGTCAAAATCATTGCTTATATTGTGTCTACAGTAACTTTTAACTATAAGAAAACCTGCTGGAACTTACAATTTTATGTCTTCTTCTTTTAGCCACTGTTCACTTAAGCATAGTATCATTCTTCTGTTATTTTTCAAATGGATGCCAAGTTCATCAGCCTTATATTTTAGGGAACAGATATTTAAGTGTATAAATAGAACTGTGTGGGTATATTAACTACTGCTTCTCAGTATATTTATTGCTTAATAAAATGCATCATACATTATATATCCCTTTTCCCAACAAACAGCTCAGTTCATATTTACAATACTAGGAACAAAAATGATTTACACAAGGACTTAAAAACACTTACTTTAGTTCAAAAAGGTGTCCACTACTTAGGAACACATATTTTCAATAATTTACCAACAACCATAGAAAAATTAGCTACAAAAATAGATGAAGAGAAGACTTTCCACTGTTCAACTCCTTCTACTCCACTGATGAATTCTTAAATAGAACCAAATGATGCATGTATCTGTATTCATACTATTAGTATTAATATACTATCAGCTTCTAAAAAATGTATGTACCTGTATTAGCATTATTACATTATTAACTTAAAAAAACGACATGTTTCACATCTGTGAGGATTTCCTCAACACGGATCGATGGAATGAACCAACTAATCCAATCTACAAGAAGGAAGATTTAGTGTGTGATGGAACAAGGAGGAACATTTAATTGTATGTGCAACACTGGGTCCTAAGTTAGTTTCTTATTGAACTTCCTTGAAACACTCCATAAAAAAATCTGCACTTCTCTGTGGCATTTTTCTGGGTCTACTTGAGGCATAGACAGGATTTATGTGAGTACCTGATATTCGATTAATTGGTATCACTTCAGCAAGAAATGTTGATTCTGTACTTACTGTGGATACTTTCCTCTTATCTGTATGTGATAGTGGTGTTTTCTTTGGGAGTGCAGCCTATATTTACCTTCTGCAGCTTCTGTTCTTACTTCGGCTACATTCTTCTTTTCTGCATGTGGTAGTAGTGTTTTCTCAGAGAGTATTTCCATTTCTTCAACTTCTGATAGTTTTGCAAGTACTGTTGAGGCTCCCATCTTGCTTGAATTGTGGCTCCATTTGGTACATGGAGATGGAATGAGTTGATGAGAAGGGGTCAGGCATTTGATAATAGGCATGTTTTTTATTAGAGGCTGGCACAGCACTAACTTTGTCATATGAAGTTCATGTCTTGAAAAGTCTTCTCATTTATTACTTTAACATGGTTTGTCCTAGTAGCCATTTGCATTAAATATTTGTTCATTTCAAATATCTTGTGGTTTTTGTCCAGGGTTATCAAACCTATAAGATATTGTGCAGAGTATTAATTGAATTTGTAAAGTTTTTGAGATAGTTTCATTCAGTGGCATCACAAATTCATGTTTTCTCTCATCTATGTCAGCTAAGATAATGACATGGTCATTTTTCCCCAAACTGAATGTTTTATTTTGTATGTTGTGAGTAACATCTCTGAACATGGCATTAGGCTTATTATTATTTGATAGTACATCATTCAACATTTTCCTAGAGTTTTTGCCATGACTATCTGATAAAAACAGCACTATGTTTATATTGAGGCTTTCTTCATTACTCTGATTGTCCAGCTGTTTTTCTGTTTGAACAGTTTGAGATTTACTTTCCTTTGGTACATTAGTTTTGCATGTAAGGGAACTCACTTTAAGATTCCTCCATCCCTATTCATAAGGTTGTCACCAAGTTTTATTTCTATCACTTCCTTGATAACACAGTCCCAGTAGTTGGAAATGCATGCCAGAATTTGCGTTTTGTTGTCTTCCATAGGGTGACCTGTGTCAAGACAGCGTTCGGCCACAGCAGATTTGTTTGGCTGTTGTGAATGTGTGTGATGTTTATGCTCAATACAATGGTCCTCAACCAGTGGCGTAGCTATGTCACCATGGGCCCCGGGGCAAAAAGGACATTGGGGCCCTCTTTACACTAATACTGTACAGATGCAAAACTACTTCATCATCAGCTTCTTACCGCCCATTGGAAGACATAATAAGGCAAACCAAAATACTACTAAGTAAATTATTATGTGTCACACAGCAGATAATATTTAATCGTACTCTCTATTATAACTCTGAAAGCTTGTTTGTTTGTTATGCATTCATGCAAAAATTACTAGGTGATTTGGATGAAATTTTGCAGAGGGATAGAGACAGAGTTGGACCTGGGTAGGACATACAGGTGAAAATGCCCCATGGGATATTTTTCGTCAGCGGTGACAGAAATGTTCAAATGTTTGTATAGTTTATGGGACTTAACTACGGGGTCATGAGTCCCTAAACTTACAAACTACTTATGAACTACTTACGAACTAGGACGGCACAAATATCCATGCCCGAGGGGGGATTCGAACCCGTGGCCGTGCAGACCGTGACTGGAGCGCCTTAGCCCCCTCGGCCACCGCGGCCGGCAGCGGTGACAGAAGGTGGACTGTTGTCAGTGCCGACAATTCGCTCTCGCTGAACTCTTGCGCTGTTAGCTCATTTCGTTGATAGCCCACTCAAAGAAGGAAAATGGGGGAAATATTCGTGTAGGACGGTTTCATTAAAAGTAGGTGGCCGGATTTTGTTTAATGAAACACTTTGGATTGAGCCGTGCCCCTACCAGGCTTCTTGAATTATATGTTAGTGTCTGACCTGGAAAAAGTAATAAGTAAAATAACTGAGTCGATATCTTCGCTTATTATCGTGACAATGTGGTAGAGGGCAGCATTCGTGATGCACAATTCACTATTGAGGCAAAGTATTTATTACGTGAAACTTCTGATCCGTGAATGTAATTAAACCTCTAAATGGCAGAATAGACAAATAGTGTGGGGGTAGAAACGTACCTTAATAGATTGCGTTAAGTGCTGTATTCTCATCATTACTTCAAAACACAGTGAAGTTGTTTGTTTTTCACATACAAGAACTGAGCAGAATGCGGTGGAGGGTATAGTGTTAGTATGAACGCATATTGAAGAGCAAATAGTTCTTATGGTATGGGAAGGCGCCGTTCCCTGAAAAAAGCCACATAATGACGAATCCATTTCTCGCCTGCCATTGCAAGGTAGTGTGTAGAAAGGTATGTAGATTCTGTTCGGTATTACTTTCAGTATTAACGCATTTGTGGAAAATAAACATGCCTGTTTCCTGGCGCAACGCGTTTTGTGGAAAATGCGCACTCTCCAGGTCTGTCGGCACAGTACATCTGTGATTTATGAGGTGTACTGTGGAAGGGTCGGAATAACTTTGTAAAATACCTTGTAATTTCCTTTTGCGACTTAACGGGGTTTAAAGTGTGGGGGCTTGCTTTCTCGCTATTTGTTTTGCAGGCGCACAAAGAACGGCAATGCCTGACCATTCCAGCGGTCTGCCCTTTCCCGCACCTTCTGCCCTCCAACCGCCCCCCCCCCTACCCCTTCCTGCTGTCACCTGTCACATCCCCACAACAAATCGTATGCCCAATACTGTTCTACTGTACTTAAATATGCTGTATAAATTTCATATTTTGTCTTAGTCCATTCTGTTTAACAATAACTATATTAACATATTGGCTGCCAAAGGTATTCTTGAGTTACCATCTCCCGGGGACCATTTACTTTTTTTCCATAGTCTGCTTTAGTTTGCTGAAAGTAACATATTTAAGTACGAATGAGTTGAAAATATTGCAATTTAGTGTTGTGTCTCTCAAGTATGAAGTGTGCGCCACGTACTTGCGCCGCGCGCCGCCATGCACGCACGGTGCGACATTCTTGCGACATCAGTCACGAGCGCCCTCTGCTGCAACTCCACTCGTGGCCACGACTGCTGCATCATTCACTTGGGACTGAGATAGGAAACAGTTAACACTTGAGAATCAGATAGGCACCAGTTAAGACTTGTCTATCGGATAGGCACTAGGAATCATTAGTAGGCAGGCCTCTATCTAATCTATGTATCAGCATTCTGCAGTCAAGAACTATGTAAAAGTTAAGTATTACTATGTCTCTATGAAAAATATATCCTGTTCTAATTTAGCCTAGTGTTCTAGTTTCTGCTGTCCTACTGGCTGGTCACCTCCATACCGCACAAGCGTGCATCCTTTATTCCTGTGTCGGTCTCTTTCTACTCGGCCAGCGACACCTACGACAACCGGCGGACGAGACACAAAAGCGGCGACGAGGCTGGGACACAAAATTTAGTATCTTAGATTTTTTTTTTTTTAGTTACATATGATTCACACGGCACCAGAGTAAAGTGCCAGGCGTGTCATTTGCCATGTCGCTAATGATTTTGGGTTGGTACTCCTGTAAGTCTTTCATTCCACAACATTATTTGCGTACAGTCTTTATTAAGTGTTGTTTGCTCCTTAACACAGTGATATTGTAGCAGGAGAAGGTGTCTCGTAGAATTATGTAGATGAACAAAGGCATGTACAGCAGCTTTTAGATGAAGTTATGGGCATAGGTGAAGAAGATGAAGATACTACTGAAATGGAAAAATAAGAGTAATGTGTTGATGCTGAGTACTGTTCGTGGAGAGGAAGAAGCTGAAGCAGTGGCGGACTAAGGCTGTTGGAGGCCCATGGCGGCAGCGAAACGAAAGGAGCCCGCCCCCTGTCCATTTGGAAATACATGTATTACTATAAAAAATAATTGGAGGCCCCTCCCAGGACGAGAGGCATAGGGCAGTCTGAAAAAATAGCTATCAAGATTTGGAAGCCCCAGCAGAACGAGATGACAAGCACGCTCCAAAAACAGAAGTCCTTTCCAGAAGGCCCCCCAAGACCGGAGGCCCGGGGCGGTCCGATCCTTCACACTGCGCCGAGCCGGCAGGCCGCAACACTTGGAAGATCAGCTGTTGCTGTGAGCAGCTTTGATGCTGCCGCTACTTCTGCTGCTACGCCAACTGAAGTGTGCCGATTGTTAGACACATTGACTGGCAGCTTCGCCTGTCAGCAGCGCCACATAGTGGCATCATTTGAAGGCCCAATTAGTAGCATTGTTCCGACAGCCGGTGGACCAGTGCGGCTACTGTGGGAAATTTGGTTTGAGGGGAAGTGGATATGATGGACGGTAGGGTGGGAGGGTAAAAAATATTAAATAAAAAATTCGACGCTCTCCTGCAACTTTTTTCGATCGCCGCTCAAGAAGGCCGAGGGGCCCCTGGAGCTCAGGGGCCCCGGGGCACTGCCCGCCTAGCCCTATGATAGCTACGCCACTGTCCTCAACAGTCCTAATAGTTTGACCAACAAGTGACACGGGATACGGTAGACACCTGTCTTGCGCAAATCGAGGTCATACTTAACGGATACCAAAAGTGCCTTAATTTTAAAAGGTGGACAAAACACACAGTTTACATTGTTTTTACGCAAAATGCAGCCAATATTGTTGGAAATGCTGCCAATGTATGGCAGAAAGGCCACTGACGTGGGTGCTGACTCATCATTAGCCCGTTGCACACATGATCGATAGTGCTATGCTCTTTTAATCTGCCTTTCACCATAGCCATTCCGTTGAAAAGTTAGCTCCAGATGAGACAGCTCAGTGGGCAAACTTTCCAGGTCAGAAATGATGTGAGCCCTATGCACTAAGGTTCAAAGAACCCCTTCACGTTGAGCTGGGTGGTGACAACTATCAGCTTGCAAATGCAAATCAGTATGTGTTGGCTTTCTATAAACAGTATATCCCATTGTACCATCTGCCTTTCTCCTGACCAACACATCAAGGAAGGGAAGGCAACCATTCTTTTCCACTTCCATTGTGAAACTGACATTGGGGTGGATTGAATTTAGATGTTAAAAACCTAATTCCATGAGGCCAAACAACAAAAGTGTTGTCTACATATCTGAAAAAACAAGCAGGTTTCAACGCCGCCGACTTCAGTGCACAATCTTCAAGGTCCTCCATGAATAAATTATCAATGATAGGTGACAAATGGCTTCCCATAACAACTCCATCTGTCTGCTCATAGTACTCGTCACTGAGTAAAAAGTAGGTGGAAGTCAAAACATGATGAAATAAATTTGTTAAATCAGTACCAAACTTTGTCTCAATTAATTGCAATGAATCAGACATAAGTACTGCCCCTTCAGTTAACAGAAAACTCAAACACAGCCTGCCTACTTCTGCGAGAAAAACACAGTCACTCAATAGTCAGAGGTCCAGGCAAGATGTCCTTCCACTGTCTGTGGCATGCTGCTGAGTCCTGACTGTGTCTGGAAGAGGCACGGCTGGTCAGTAGTGAGGTGACAGCATTATCGGCGTCATGGAAAGCCGAAGTTCTGGCTGTGACTGCCTTGTATCAGTCGTATCAGGCCTTAAGTATCCATGGGCGGCAGGATACCATAGGAACTACTTCCTGGTTACATGTGTGGCGGCAGGAAAGTAGTACCCTTGCAGCACACCATTTGTTGGTGCCACCTAGCGACTTTCTCCAACATGTCGCCCGGGTGTCCAATTGGCTGGCAACTCATCATCATCTTGTGCTTGGCGGGTTGCCAGTCAGGCAGGCTGAGTGCCGCAACTTGTCACACAGTGTACCTAAAAAGCCTACAGTCAAACAAAATGTCACTACACTTGTCAGTAAATACAATGAAAATGTACTTAGCTTGTCACAGGATGTGGCGCTGATGGTATCGGGACCTTCAATACCACTTCATTTCAATCCCTCTCCTCAATACACCATCTTGTCTGTTTGGTGTTTCTTCCACCTTCGATTTTAAGATCTCATTAACTTCAATAACCCTTTCTATTCTTAATTTCCACTTTTTCAACATTTGTGGTTTAAAATTTTTACTTACAGGCCACAAACAATAGTATTTACTTTGCCTGGAAAATATAAGTTGTTAATAGATGCACTTCAGTAATCCTGGTCATACTGCACCACATGTACCACCTTTTTACTTCAAACCCTGCTGCAATACCAGACATATCTTAAACAGATATATTATCTAATAACAACCCCCAGTCAGGTTAGAGTGAAAGTGAAGCTAGTAAATATTGTAGGCCTACTTAATTTACCTGGATGATGTTGAGCAACAGGTGACACTAATTAGCATCACCTAAAAGTCAACTAAATATTTCAAAATATCCATTTTGCAAACTACAGCTGTAGCATAAATTGCTGATTTATTTTGGTTAAAAAATGCAACCAGATGCTTTTATTGATATTTTTATTCCATAACTAGTTTTAGAGCTACTGCACACTCAACATTAGTGGATAAGTTACAGCAACATTTATTTTCTTGCACTGGGTGTAGTGAGGGTTGTTCTGGCAAAATTACTGAACTTGAGTAATCAGGAACAGAATTTAAAGTTAGATTGTTATATTTCATATACTTACTGTGTTTTGGCGCAAGACAATAAATGTTCTCTTAACTTAGTCACTGATGATTAGCCCTCAGTGGCTCAAAAACTAGTTATGGAATAAAAACCACCCATGAAAGCAGATGGTTGAATTTTTAACTAAAATAAATCGCCAATCAACTGTATATCTTGCAGATTGAATAAAATGCAGTATACAGTGAAGTAGTTTTTACAATAATCCACTTTATGAGTTTATTCACACAGTGAGTCTGCACATCACACATTTTTCTCATCAACATCAGTTTACAACTCTACTCACCATGCCTTCCGGTTGGCAAATGAGTTTAACATGGCTGTGTCTTCATCAAGATCAAAAGTACAGTACTAATTGAAAGAACATTTTATTATTGACTTTTAGTCTAAACATTCTACTTTTGTTTAGAGACTGGCAACACACTTTATTTAATAATTCAATATTTAATACTTCTGGGTCATTGTAATTCTTTCTGATATTAAATATTTCTCTTTTAATACAGTCAGTTTTCAAGTAGGTAGACACTTTCTTTTCGGAAGTTTCAAAATGAGAAAATTAAAGTTGTGGTTTCTTAATTCATAAAGGCATTACTTCAACAAACAATGAATCTTGTAATTATAATGTATTAAATTTACTGAGCAAACAGTTCAAAGTTTCCAAACATAATTTTACAGTAATTTGACTACTGTGTATTACATTATCTATTTTACACTCTATTTATTTATTACATTGTTACATGCCAAATGTGTGTGTATCATGTCCATTACATCAGACTGTGTTAAATGAAATATAAGATTTTGGTTTTCACATCAGTTTTCTGACATTGACCAAAATTCGTGCCATGCATAAATATTGTGTGATATGACATAATCTCTTTTATACCTATCTGTTTGGTGATTTCATAATTAGGTAGATATTCAGCTTTAAAACAAATTATTTACATGTTTATTAGTGTTCTGAATGTTAGTTTGCCTGGTATTCATATATTTTGGTACAAGTTACATTTGGATTACAGTTTTAGTTGTTAATGTTAACAGAGACATGTACCTACAAAAAGCATTTGTATGATATGGGTTTGTTTCTATCTTATAAAACGTCAAAGAAATTGATAGATCTTGGCATAGGCTTTGCTGTATTTTTTGTTTTATGTTGTTACTCCTGTTACTTTGTGGTGGGAACGAGCAACATACAAAAACACTAGCTTTCAGAATTGTTTTCCTTCATCAGGTAGGAGAGGAGAGAAGGGAACAGGAGGGGAAGATTATTCATGTGTACGCATGCACACACGCACACCATAAACAAACACAAATATTTAACAATAGGAAGGCAGGGAATGGGAAGGGGAGAGGAGAGGTTAGCAGCTGTGGCAGAATAACCATGCACACTAAAGCGCCCAGCTGCGGTGCACACAGTCGTTTGCTGTTGGGGATTTGAGTTCTTAACATAAGTTACTTGAAGCTAGTGTAAGTAGCTTGTAAGCTTAGGGATTAATGACCAACGTAGTTAAGTCCCTTAGATTTACAAACATCTGAATTTGAAGAGGTTAATGTAGATTTAGGCCAATAGAATGGTGGGAGAGGAGAGGACATGTTGGACTTGTGTTGCTGTTGCTCTGAGGGACTGGTGTTAGGTTGTAGTATCCAGTGGCATGGGTGGTGTAACACATGCCAAGGTTTCTGGAATCATGTTGGAGGACATGCTCTGCCACATGTTATTGGGTGTCACCAGGCAGAGTGTCTTTCTGTGACAGTTCATGCATTCAGGCAATTTGTTGGTCATCATTACATCATAAAAGGCTGTGCAGTGGACACATGTTAGCTGGTCTGTCAAAATTGTATCTTTTTTTTTAAGTTGAAAATTTTTGGTCCAGACTTTCATCTAATTTTTCTTAGATTTATATTTTCTGTCCATCTGCCCCGCCTTATGCATGAGGAGCCAATGCCTCCTCTTTTATCCATATCCACATCTAATATAACCAAATAATCACCATGCATCCCAACCCTATACAATAGTGCATACAGTCTTTTGACAAACATGCATTGCTCATAGCCAAACTGCAATCCCACATTCCTTTTCTCCCGTTCTGTTTGACATTTGGAAAAACCCTCAAAGGATTCACTTACAAGTTCCCATATTAGGGTGTAATCCTCCTTTCCATCAGTCTCTCCTTGAATTCCAAATTCGCTAGTCCTTAGTTCTAACTTATCTTGCCCTTGAACTGTATGTTGTTTCTTGTAATCACCATTCCCAACAGCTCCTCTCTCTCATTAAAATACTACTACTCTCAGTGCCCAACTCAATCAACACACCTGGATACATCATGCAATAAGCCAACTGAAACCTGAAACTGTATGCCACACTGCACCTAATAAAACTATCCACCATACTGGACCACCATCTCAGAATTTTGCTTCCCTCTACCCATCATCCACAACCATCCACCACAACACCACCATCAACAACTCTCCCTCATATAAGAAACAAACCAAGTGTGGCTTCCGTACTGAAATTTTCAGTCCCCATCACAACCATCGCCACATGCAAACACCACTTAACACTAACACCAATTCCAATTAAGTCCTTAACCTCTTATCCAAATCCCTTTTTATGCCAAAGGTATCTGTACTATGAAAAGGCTTAACCTTCAGTGCCACATCTAAATTCAGCCGCACTGCCCTAGTCAAGAAACTCCTATCATTCACCCGTAGCCTCAACTGGAAATACCACTTCACCATCCAGTCACAATCCCCAAGCAACGGAGCCACTCTTGAACCCTGCCTTTAACAATTCCAGGAACTCAGTCAGATCCTTCCTGAACAACATATGAACTACTCTCAACATCAGCTGAGCTGAATCACATGCCGAGTTGAAAGCAGATTGCTCAATTGTAATTCTCCCAGCATGCAAGGGCTCCACAGCTGTGGTACCTGATCGAGGAGAGAATGTGATAGAGGAATGCATCAACTCTCTGACACCTATACCTCCAAACCAGTTCATGATCCCACTCCCTCAATACAGGCTGAACTACAGAAAATCCTAAAAACATTCTAGATCTCTCACAATGTCTCACCATTGCCTCCACAGAACCATACTCTCCACCTGTACCATGCATTTTAACTGTCTACCTACTCCCTAAAATTCATTAAGAGAACCATCCTGGCTGTCCCATCATAGCAGGCTTTAAAGCCCTAACATAATTTATCCGAGCTCTGGTAGACCAACACCTCCAAACTATAACCTGCAGGCTCCCATACTACATCAAAGACATGAGCCACTCACTGGAATGCCTCAAATTCATGCCTATGCCCCTCCTACCTTAAGGCTTCCTTGTCATTATAGATCCCACATCCCACTAACACTACGTTTACCAACACCCACTCAAAAGCCTCACATAAACTTCATTCCTTGTCTTTCTTACTAATTTCCTCCTCAACCACAATTACTTCTCCTCTGAGGGCCAGAACTACAAACAAATCAGGGAGACAGCTATTGAAACCAGAATGGTCCCTTTCAATGCCAGCCTCTTCATGGACTGCATTGAAGATGCATTCCTTGAGACACAGCAGTTGCACTCCAAGGCTTGGTATAGATTCATAGATGGCTTCTTTGTGGTCTGTACTTATGGTGAAGAAACTCTTCTAAACCTCTTTCTAGACCTCAACTCCTCCTCTAACCTAAAATTCACATGGTCCTTCTCTACAACTCAAGTCACCTTCCTTGCTGTTGACCTTCACTGTGTTGAGTCACACACCCACACTTCAGTCCATATTAAACACACAAACATCATCCCCCATACAGCCTAGACATCGGTGGCAAACATGTCTGTTCCTGTGATGAATCCGCACCACCTACAACAACAACCTGTCCAATGTTTTCCTCTGCCCCACTTGTCTGCAAGCAGACCTCCTGAGCCGTTCATTCCTCTCCTTCCAGCAACAGTACTAACCCCAGCTTCCCCGTAGTCACCCAGTACCATCCCAGCCTGGAATGCCCCAACAAATTGCTTGATCAGGAATAAGTTCAAATGTTTGCAAAGCTTATGGGACTTCACTGCATGGTCATCAGTCCCTAAACTTACAAACTACTTATGAACTAACTTATACTAATAACAACATAAACATCCATGTCCAAGGGAGGATTTAAACCTCTGACACAGGAGGCCACACGATCCGCAACATGGCACTCCAGACCATTTGGCTACTCCTGTGCAGTTCTCCATTAAGGATATATTTTCTCAAGTCAGGCCCTGAAACGTGATCATTGCTCCAAAGTTTCCTCACCACACCACCCAGAACAGCCTTTTGCAACTCTCCCAAACTACACAACATCCTCGTCAAATGTTACATCCCAAAACCGTCCTCCATACCTAATGGTTCCTACCCCTGTAACTCAGACCGATGCAAAACCTGTGCCATGCAACCTCCCATGACCACATATTCCAGCCACATGACAGAAAGAACCTACCCCATTCAAGGCAGGGCCACGTGTGACAGAACACATGTAATTTGCCAACTACTGTAACATTCCACAGCACAGGTTACTACATTGAAATTATCACCAACAAATTGCCTGATCATGATGGTTACAGACAAACCTTTCACTGGTGAGACAGGTAATATTCTGTGGCAGAACATGCTCTCCAACACGACTCCAGGAACCGTAGCATGTTTTACAGCACATATGCCACCTGGATACTACCACATGACAACAGTCCCACAGAGCTTCAGTGATGGGAAGTTGGCCTCCAACATATTCTCTCTTCCTGCCCTGAATCTATGCTAACCTCTCCCCTCCTCCATACTCAACTCATTTCTCACCCCCCCCTTCCCTGTTTGTGTTTATGTGTGTGTGTGTGTGTGTGTGTGTGTGTGTGTGTATCTTTCCCTCCAAATTAAAAACCTTTTACCTAACCCCCCTCCCTCCATTTCCCATTCAGCATTATTTGGTTCACTTCTCTTGATTGCTTGATTTATCATCTTTGGTTATCTAACCTCTTTGATTTCCTATTAGTATGACTCCAGTACTTGTCGTAACTGTCAGGCTTCCACGAATCACTTGTCATCTCATGGCCTAGGTCACGAGTAACCTCCTGGCCCCACCCCTTCCAGTTCCCTTTTTTTCCCTCCTCTCAGACATGATGAAGGAACACAGTTCCAAAAGCTACTGTCCTATTTTTCCCATCTCCATTTGCATGCATGCTACGTGGGGGCTCAACTTTTTTTGCCAGAGCTTTGATGGTGGCGATTCATTCTATGGACAGCTGATTTGTCATCATACCAATACAGAATGCTATGCAATGATTGCGGCAGAGTTGGTAAATCACATAGCTGCTGTCACAGTTGACCCAATCTCTGATAGGGTAGGATAAGCCAGTGACAGGACTGGAATAGGAAGTGCTGGGTGGATTGATTGGTTAGGTTTTGCATCAGGGTCTTCCACAGGGTCTTCCACAGGGATATGATCCCTGTGGTAAGAGGTTGGGTTTGTGAGTGGCATAGTGATAAGACTACTCCATTTGAAGGAAAAGTATAAAATCAAATTCAAGGCACAACCATTGGCAACTGTATCTTATCCTCCTATACCAACCTATTTATGAACTGGCTAGAGCAAACCTTCCCATTGTTATTGTCATCGTTTTCTTCTTCTTCTTCTTCTTCTTCTTCTTCTTCAGTCCACAGACTGGTTTGATGCAGCGCTCTATGCTACCCTGTCCTGTGCAAGCCCCTTCATCTAAGAATATGTTCGGCAACCTACATCCATTTGAATCTGCTTACTGTAATTGTCCCTTGGTCTCCCTCTACGATTTTTACCCCACACACTTACTTCTGATGCTAAGTTGACAATTACTTGATGTCTCATAATGTGTCGGACCAACCTATCCTTTCTTGTAGTCAGCATATGCTGAAAACTCCTCTCCCCAATTCTATTGAGAACCTCCTCATCAGTTACGTGATCTACCCAACTAATTTTCATCATTCACCTTTAGCACCATATTTCAAAAGCTATCATCTTTTTGTCTATAGTCCTTATTGTCCACATTTCACTCCCATACAATGCTACACTCGAAACAAATGCTTTAAGAAAGGACTTCCTAACATTTCAACTATTATTGGATATGAAGAAATTTCGCTTCTTCATTTTACTCTTGTTAATGTCCATCTCATATCTTCCTTTGAAGACACTGTCCATTCCATTCAATTGCTCTTCCAGGTCTTTTGCTCTGTCTGACAGAATTACTATGTCATCAGCAAACTGCAAGGACTTTAATTCCCTCTCCCTAAACTTGAATTCTCTCTCCAAATTTATCCTTGCATTCCTTGACAGCTTGATCAATGTACAGATTGAACAACCTTGGGGAAAGGCTACAGCCCTGTCTTACTCCCTTCCCAACCACTGTGACCCTTTCATGATCTTGTTGTTGTTGTTGTTGTGGTCTTCAGTCCGGAGACTGGTTTGATGCAGCTCTCCACAATACCCCATCCTGAGCAAGCCTCTTCATCTCCACATAAGAACGGCAACCTACATCTGTCTGAATCTGCTTACTGTATCCATATCTTGGTCTTCCTCTGCGATTTTTACCCCACACACTTCCCTCCAATGCTAAATTCACAATTCCTTGATGTCTAAGAATGTGTCCTACCAATCTATCCCTTCTTTTAGTCAAGGTATGCCAGAAATTTCTTTTCTCCCCAATTCTGTTCAGTACCTCCTCATTAGTTATGCGATCCACCCACCTAATCTTCAGCATTCTTCTGTAGCACCATATTTCAAAAGCGTCGATTCTCTTCCTGTCCGCACTGTTTATCGTCCATGTCTCACTCCCATACAAGGCAACACTCCATACATATGCCTACAGAAAGGACTTCCTTAGGCTTAAATCAATATTCGATGTTAAAAAATTTCTCTTTTTCAAGAACGCTTTTTTACCCATTGCCATTCTGCATTTTATATCCTCTTCTGCGACCATCATTTGTTATTTTACTGCCCAAGTAACAAAACTCATCTACCTCCTTTATTGCTTCGTTTCCCAATCTAATTCCTTCAGCATCGCCTGATTTTCTTACACTGCACTCCATTACCCTAGTTTTGCTCTTGTTAATGTTCATCTTATATGCACCTTTCAGCACACTGTCCATTCCGTTCAGTTGCTCTTCCAGGTCCTTTGCTGTATCTGACAGAATTACTATGTCATCGGCAAAACGCAATGTTTTTAATTCTTCCCCCTGAACTTTAATTCCTTCTCCAAATTTCTCTTTGCTTTCCTTTATAGCTTGCTCAATGTACAAATTGAATAACAATGGAGAAAGACTACAACCCTGTCTTACTCCCTTTCCAACCACTGCATCCCTTTCATGCTCTTCAACTCTGACAACCACTGTCTGGTTTTTGTACAAGTTGCAAATAACGTTACGCTCCCTATATTTTACTCCCGCTTGCTTCAGAACTTGAAAGAGTTTATTCCAATCAACATTGTCAAAAGCCTTCTCCAAATCTACAAAAGCTAGAAATGTAGGTTTGCCTTTTCTTTATCTATCTTCTAAGATAAGTCTTAATGTGAATATTGCCTTGTGGGTTCATACATTTCTCCTAAATCTAGATTGATCTTCCCCAAGGTTTGGATTCCACTAGTTATTCTATTCACCTGTAAATAATTTGTGTAAGTATTTTGCAACAATGACTTGTTAAAGTGATAGTTCTTAATTTTCACATTTATCTACACTTGCTTTCTTAGCTATTAGAAGCACAACATTCTTCTTGAAGTCTGAGGTGGAACAATTTCTTCATAACTGGCTCTCCTAATGATGATAGCAGTTCAGATGGAACATCATCTACTCCAGGGGCCTTGTTTCTACTCAAATCTTTTAGTGCTCTATCAAATCCTTCTTGCAGTATAGTATCTCCTACCTCATCTTCCTCTACTACATCTTACATTTCTAGAATACTGCATTTGAGTTTATTTTCTTTGTACGGGCTTTCTATATATTCCTTCCACATTTCGGGTTTCCCTTCTTTGCTTAGTATTCATTTTCCATCTGAGTTCTTGATATTCATACCACTGCTTTTCTTGTCTCCAACTCTCTCTCGTATTTTCTTATAGGCGATATCTATCTTTCCCTCTAATTATATATTCTTCTATGGTCTTGCATTTCTCCTTAAGCCACTCCTGCTCAGCCAGTCTGCACTTTCTGTCAACCTCATTTATAGACGTCTGTATTCCTTTGGCTGCTTCACTAGATACATTTTTATATTTTATCCTTTCATCCAGTAAGTTCAGTATCTCCTGTGTTACCCAAGGATTTCTATTAGGCCTTGGTCTTATGCCTATATGATCCTCTGCGGCCTTCACTTCTCTCTCTCTCTCTCTCTCTCTCTCTCTCTCTGAGCTACCAGTTTTTCTTCTTCTGTATTACGTCCCCCCGTTTCACACAATCCTCGCCTAATGCTCTCTCAAACTCTCAACCACATCTGGTTCCTTCAGTTTGTCCAGGTTCCATCTCCTTAATTTTCTACCTTCTTGCAGTCTCTTAAATTTTAATCTACAGTTATGGTCAGAGCCTATATCTGCCCCTGGATATGTCTTACAGTTTAAAACCTGGTTTCTAAACCTTATAAAGTCAATCTGGTACCTTCCAGTGTCTCCTGGTCTCTTACACATATGTGACCTTTTCCCCACAATGATTAAACCAAGTGTTTGTGATGATTAAATTGTGCTCTGCATAAAATTCTACTAGGCGATCTCCTCTTTCACTCCTTTTCCCCAATCCATATTCACATGCTACACTTCCTCCTCTTCCCTTTCCTACTACCGTGTTCAAGTTCCCCATCACAATTAAGTTTTCTTCTCCTTTAACAGTCTGAATAATTTCTTTTATCTCCTCGTACTTATGTTCGATCTCCTCATCATTGACAGACCTAGTTGGCATATAAACTTGTACTACTGTGGTGGTGGTTGTTGGCTTCACATCTATCTTTGCTACGTTAATGCATTCACTATGCTCTTCATAGTAACTTACCTGCTTTTTACTGATTCATTATCAGACCTACTCCTGTGTTACCACTAACTGATTTTATATTTATTACCCTGAACTCATCTGACCAAAAATCCTATTCATCCTGACCCAAACATTACAAATACCCACCATATTTCACTTTAACCTATCCATTTCTCTTTTCAATTTTTCTATCTTACCTTCCCGATTGAGGGATAGAACATTCCATACTCCAATCTGTAGAATGCCTGTTTTGTTTTTACCTAGCCTTCCAAATCCCTAGTCAGGTTCAGGTCAATTGATGAGATTTTCATGATTTGGACTCTGTGCTAGGACAACCTATCCTCATTCCATCACAATCTCAACTCTTCTATCAGTTTCACTTGGACCTTCTCAACTCAGCATGTCACCTTCCTGGGTGTGAACCTCCATCTCACTGATGGCTCCATCCACATTAAACCTACTAATTAACTAAGAGTGCCTGCATTTTACAGCTGCCATCCCTTCCATTAAATCTTGCCACCCCCCCTTTTTTTTTGTGGTTTTAGGGCGCATCTGTATATATGAAAACTGAATTTTTGAGCCGTGCACAAAGTTCAAGAAACCGTGAGCAGTAGAAAGCATCCAAAGTGCTCTCCTTCGGGAGTGAGGCGAGTTCGAGGTGAACGCGAACTTGAGCCTAAAGCCAAGGTGGCACTGGGCTCTCACCTATTTGAAGTGTGGAAGGGAGAGTAAAATCGAGCTGCCGAAGCAAGCGTCGAAAACGGACTCCAGGAGGGAGCAGGGCAATCGCAGACAGCCCATATTGGCTATCGAGGGAGTCGTTAAAGAACGATGGATGGGAAGGATGGTGAGGCATCGATAGCAAACGGCATGCATACCGACACAGTAAGATGTCGCGTCGATAGGTTAAAGGTAATTCGGCAGCTTCGGCATAGAGGCTGTCAACAGGGCTTGTGTAAAAAGCTCCTATCGCCAGGCGTAACCCCCGATGGTGAATCGAGTTTAGGCGGTGTAAAATGGATGGCCGTGCGGAAGAGTAAATGAAGCTCCTGTAATCCAATTTCAAGTGGACAGTGGACTGGTAGAGGTGAAGTAGGACGGTTTGATCCGCTCCCCATGACGTGCCGCTAAGAACACGGAGGACGTTAAGGGAACGAATACACCAGCCAGCCAGATAGGACACATGTGGGGACCAGCAGAGTTTCCTGTCCAATATAAGCTGTAAACATTTCGTCGTCTCCATGAAGTAATGGGGCCAAGATGGAGAGACGGTGGAGGGAACTCTTTGTATCTCCAAAAATTTATACAGACTGTCTTCTCACTGGAGAACCGGAAACCATTGGTGACACTCCAAAAGTAAAGACGGTTGAGAGAACGCTGAAGACAGCATTCCAGGAGACACGTTCTCTGGGGGCACTGCAGTAAATTGCGAAGTCGTCCACAAAAAGGGAGCCAGAGACGTCGGCAGGAAGACAATCCATAATTGTGTTAATTGCTATGGCGAAAAGTGCCACACTCAACACAGATCCTTGTGGCGCCCCATTCTCCTGGCAGAAGGTGTCTTACAAAACAGGGCTCACTCATATTCGGAACCTTCGGTCTAGTAAAAATGCTTGGATAAAAATGGGGAGGCAGCCGCGGAAGCCCCATGTATGGAGTGTGCGGAGAATTCCCGCCCTCCAACAGGTGTCATAAGCCTTCTCCAAATCAAAAAACACAGCCTTCGTCTGGCGCTTACGCAAACAGTTATCCATAATATAGGTCGACAAGGTAACAAGGTGGTCGATAGCAGAACGATGCCTACGAAATCCGCATTGGACGTTGGTAAGGAGACGGCGAGATTTGAGTAGCCAAATCAGCCGAGCATTAACCATGCGTTCCATCACCTTGCAAACGCAGCTGGTGAGAGAAATGGGGTGATAACTCTAAGTAAGATGTTTGTTCTTCCCTGGTTTTGGTATGGGAACAACAATTGCTTCACGCCAGCGTGTGGGGACCTGACCTTCAATCCATATGCGATTGTAAGTGCGGAGGAGGAAACATTTACCCGCAAGAGAAAGATTTTTCAGCATCTGTATATGAATTGTATCAGGCCCTGGAGCAGAAGATCAGAACACAGAGAGAGCACATTTGAGCTCCTGCATGGTGAAGGTGGCATTGTAACTTCCCTGATTGAGAGATTGGATGGAAGGTGGCCGTACCTCTTCTGTCTGTTTTCGAGGGAGAAAGGCGGGGTGATAGAGTGTTGAGCTCGAGACTTCTGCAAAAGATTGGCCTAAAGCGTTGGATATAGCGGCTGGGTCTATGAAGACTTCATTTGCGACTGTCAAACCAGGAATTGGGAAGTGGACCTTTGTGCCAGATAACCAGTGCAGGCCTCCCCAGACAACAGAAGAAGGAGTAAGTCTGTTAAATGAACTAGTAAATGCAATCCAGCAGGCCTGTTTGCTTTCCTTGATGACTCGACGGCATTGCGCTCTTAGACGTTTGTAATTTATACAGTTCGCAATCGTTGGGTGGCGGCGAAAGGTGCGTAGAGCACGTCTCCGGGCTCTAACAGCATCACGACATGCCGCAGTCCACCAGGGGACTGGGACTCGACGTGGAGAAGATGAAGTACGTGTAATGGAATATTCAGCAGCATTGAGAATGACTTCTGTGAGGTATTCGACCTGACTGTCACAGGTGGGGAAGTTCCCATCATGGAAAACCGCCAGTGAGGAGAACAGTCCCCAGTTAGCTTTCAAGATGTTCCAACTAGTGGAACCCGGAGTTAGGGTATGATGAAGGAGATGAATTATGCAGGGGAAATGGTCGCTCGAGTATGTATCAGAGAGAGTATACCACTCAAAACGACGCACAAATTGAGCAGTACATATCGAGATGTCCAAGTGAGAGTAGGTATGCGTTGTATCTGAAAGAAAGGTTGGTGCACCTGTGTTTAGGCAGACAAGATTAAGATGGTTGAGAATCTCCGCTAAAAGGGAGCATCTCTGGCAAGAAGCTGGAGAACCCCATAGGGGGTGGAGGGTGTTGAAATCGCCTATCAACAAAAAGGGGGAAGGAAGTTGGGCAACAAAGTGTGGCACATCTGCCCTAGTAAAGGCAGAAGACGATGGGGTATAGATGTTACAAAGAGAAAGGGAAAAGGTGGGAAGAATAATGTGGACGGCAACTGCCTGTAGTTGAGTGTGCAGCGGAATAGGATGGTAGTATATGCCATCTCTAATGAGCAACATAACCCCTCCATGGGCTGCAATACCCTCCCCAGGGGGCAGGTCAAAGCGCTCTGAGGTATATTGTGAAAAAACTATGTCGTCGCGTGGGCGTAACTTCGTTTCTTGAAGTCTGACGACAAATGGACGGTGCAGTCTGAGTAGTCTAACGTGCATCACCTCTTTTCGGAATGACTCAAACTGAGCCCTAACGTTTTCCTGAATTACGGAAAGTTTTGTTAGTTCACAGTCTAAAACAAAGTCATTCCACTGTAGGTGAAGTTGAACTTATCTTATATGCTGGCTGAAGTCCATTGCGTTGTGAGTTGTCTTCAGCATTCACTAAAGAAATTGATTCTACAGGATCTTCTCTTAAATTAAAACCATTTTAGTTGATATGGAAACGATTTTATTTCCACTTAAACATTGCACAATCAAGAAATGCAGCAGCAAGCCAACAGAGCTGCTTACAGGTTTCTGGCCACTCCCAAACTCTATAACCGACTGACAGTGACTCAACAAACAATGGTTTCTCTCAAACATCTTTCTGCATAACTGCGTAATAAGATTGATGACAAAGTTTTGTAATTCACAATTAAACAGTATTCTTTTACATTAAATATGCCAAAATACAGAAATTAAAATATTACATTTAAGCTTTGACTATTTATGTCAAGGTATGTACTTGTTTCATGAAATTTGTATTTAAATGTGGTACGCAAAGTTAACGTCATCCTTTTGACTAGTGTTTACTGTGCTCAAATTATTTACATTATGTGTGTTTTCGAAATGCACACATATTTGTTTTGCCAATATTGTGTAGGCGTACTATTATTGTGACATGGTATTTTAATGTGTTTCGGTTTGCGGTCAAATTATTTATAAATACGGATTTGTATATGGTTGTCGTCGTTTTGTTAATTTCGAAGATAGTTTCTTAGTACCAAACTGATTATTAATTTTAGTGCATGAAAAATTATCAGTATTTAATTTAGGATCTAGTGATATATAAAACATGGTCTGCCCTAATTTATTTAAACAAAAGGTATATATGAAATCATGTTGTGCAATAGTTTATAACTTGTAGCATTGTTGTTTTCATACAAATTAGTATCTATATAGGTTCAGCAATTTCCGAAACTAAGTGTAATGCATTTTTAGTGTTTGCAGCTATTATTTACGAAAGTATTAAAAAATGAAAATTACTTAAAAGGATAGCCAAAGTTATATTTAAATCAATGTACTATTTCTTAAAGGTATTTTACTAATAGTGTTAATAGAATTCCAAACAGAAGGCGAAAATGTGAAATATCACATGTCCGGTAATGAAGTTTTACTTTAGGTATCAGATATTTCGTGTTTCTATGTTGGCAACTGATTTTTAGGAGTTCGCAACATAGCAGAAACGTTACAGTAGGAGTTTCAATTCATCTCTATTGGAACAAATGCCACGAATATTCCATTGAAGGAGATCCATAAGGTGAGAAGATAGAGAAGAAAAGCTAGAGGAGATCACCTCGCTGGCCACTGAGGGCCTGACTTCAAGGGAACACTGCTACTGGAATCTATAGGTAAAGGGTCATGTTCCATCGCTTCATCTGGAGTTTCTGCTGCCTGCCTGGATTTAACGGCAGGGGCAGCTTCCTCCGCCAGTCGAGGGCCGGATGATCGGCTAGCAGTAGCGCGCACCGGAGAGACAGAGGAGGACCGGGTGGTGCCACTGCTAGATGGCGTGACAGTCGAGTCGCGCCGTGGCGGGGAAGGAGAGAAACACTTTTTTTGTGTGTGCCTTCTTAGAGGAATGACGATGAGTTGTGTGTGCAGACGTAGGTTGTGCAGGCTCAGATCTTAAGAAATCTTCACGGACAGGCTCTTTCTTGGAAGTCTGGGCATCTGATTTAGACGCCCGTGATTTGGAAGGAGCTGCTGATGACTGTTTTTTGGTGAGAGGAAGTGAGTGGAGAGGTTGATTGGGCCAATCTGACAACCGTGTCGCTAAAAGTAAGGTCACATGTCTGTGTGGCAACCTCCTTAGTAGGACGAGGAGAGGCAAGGTCAGCCCTGTATTTACCCGCTGGGAGCTCAGCGGGCTTTCGACTAGCTAGTATCTTCCGTACAGCAGAGGTCGAAACTTTTTCACATACTCTTATTTCTTGGATTACCCGCTCCTCCGTGTAAACAGGGCAGTCTCTAGATGAAGCAGCATGGTCGCCCATGCAGTTGATGCAGTGAGGGGATGGAGGCGGACAGTCCCCCTCATGAGCGTCCCTGCCACAGGTGACGCATTTGGCTGCATGAGGGCAAGACTCACGGGTATGATTATATCTGTGGTACTGGTAACAATGTGTGGGATTCAGGATATAGGGGCGAACTGATATAATTTCGTAGCCTGCTTTGATTTTGGAAGGGAGATCCACCTTGTCAAAAGTCAAAAATACGGTTTGGGTTGGTATCAAACCTGTATCAGCCTTTTTCATAACTATATGGACAGCTATGATGCCCTGATCAGTCAAATAGTCATTTATTTCTTCGTCCGATAACCCGTTGAGGGATCGAGAATTGACCACCCCACGTGACGAGTTAAGGGTACGGTGGGCTTCGACTTTTACCGGGAAGGTGTGCAAAAGCGTGGCTCGGATCAGTTTTTGAGCCTGAAAGGCATTGTCTGTTTCCAACAGCAAACTCCCATTACGTTGTCAAGAACATTTCTTCAATGGACCGGCAATGGCATCTACACCCTTATGAACTATGAAGGGATTGACCTTGGAGAAATCATGACCATCAGCACGGGTAACAATCAGAAACTTAGGAACGTTTGGTAGTATTTTCTTTGTTTGAGGGGCATCCAACTTTCGTTTTTGGGTCGAAGTCAAAAGGAAAGAGAGAGAGAGGTCATTGCGGAAGTGTCCCCCATGATTACCGGCGTCTCCGATGGCGCACTCCTTCCCAATGGGGATCCTCACTGAGGGCTGCCCCGCCTTAGGTGATTGTTCACACCTCAGGTCACACCTCCTGAGAAACAGACGGAGGGACCAATCGGCATGGTCGGAAGGTACCAGCTCGGGTAATCACCCCTCCCTGGACCTGACCTCTACCAGGGGGTATGTACGTGCCCTACTAACCGGGGTGGGGAATTACGTGTTACCCCGTCACCTGCTACGCACGGAAATGCGTGGGTTGGCCTTCAGACACGCACAGGGAGGAAGGAAGAAGAATAATAATAGAGGATGGAAAGAGGGAGATACGAAAGGGAGAAAAGGGAGAATCTCAAACGCCGAAGCGGAGATGGTATGGGTGGCTCCAAGGTAGGAACAAAAGAGGAATTAGAATGAGCATAAAAAGCGAGTGAAAGGAGGGAAGGACCAGTAGGAAAAGGAAGGTGTAAAAAAGGAGATGACCTGCATTTACTCAGACACCCGTCTCCAGGCGAAGGTACGAACCAGGGGGGTGGGGGGGGACTGTGAAGCAGCCTGGGGAAGAAGAAAGGCTACTTTGGCTAGGGGCCCCGTGCGCGCCACACACGTACCCACAAAAGAGCTGTGGGCCCCCTGGGGGGCTCTTGCCCCCCGTTGATGGTGAATTTACAGTGATGAGAAGTCCCTTACACTATATACGAACGCCTCACAAAAGCCTTCAGAGAAAGACATTACCCTCCTGATCTAGTCCGCAAACAGATTTCCCATGCTATATCCCGACACACCACCAATCCTCCCATCCATCCCCAATAACCAGCCACAAAGGAGATCCTTCTTGTCACCCATTACCACCCGAGACTGGAACAGTTAAATTATATCTTTCGTCAGGGTTTTGAGTTTTTCATTATTCTCTGAAATTACATTCTATCCAAGATCGTTCCGACCCCTCCTAAAGTGGTGTTCCATCGCTCATGCAATATCCCTAACATCCTATTCCATCCTTATCCCATTCCTAATCCCAACTCCTTACCACGGGGATCATATCCCTGTGGAATGCTCTAAAGCAAAACCCACACGACACTTTTTACTCCAGTCCTGTCACAGGCTCATCCTACCCCATCAGAGGTTGGGTCACCTGTTTAAGTAGCCGTGTGATATACCAACTCTGCTGAAAATAGCATTTTACATTGAAATTGCAATTGCAGCAAGACAGTTGTCCATCTGGATGAATGGCTGCTGTCCAACAGTGGCAAAATGGAAGATGGGTCACCCTGTGGCACAACATGTGGCTGAACACAACACTCTTGATTACAATGTCTGATGTGCTACCCAAGCCATGTGGATCCTTCCCTCCATCACCAGCTCTTCTGAACTAAACACATGAAGTTGTCCCTTCAACACATTCTATAGTACCACAACCACCCTGGTCTCAAACTTAGATAACTTGTCATTCCTACACATGGTGCCTAACAGCTCCCCCTCCCCCTCCCCCAATCTCCACTCATCATGTATACCTTCAATTTATGTCTTCCATCCAACTGTGCAATGCCCCTTGAAATATCACCTTAATTACTACTATTACTTTTTCCATATTTTTATCGTTTCAAATACCCTCTCCCTCCCCACACACCTCCCTTTTATTCTCTCACACCCCTTCCTGTCACTGGATTCAATGCTGCATATTGCATTTCTGTTTATCCGAGTCTTTACAATCCATGATGCAGTGGGAAACTTTCCATTCCCATCCTTACCAAGCATCCTTCCTCCTCCATTCCCCTCCTTAGTCATTGTGAAGACGCTTTTAGCATGTGAGTGACCAGAGATAGTGGTTGTTTGTGTATATTTGTCTGAGTGATTGTGTGAATGTAAGTGTTTCCTTTTCTGATAAAGGCTGAAAATTTAAGTTGTAAGAATGTGATTTTCTATTTTACACGACTATAATCAGCTTGGTGAACATCTTTATGGTGCATTATTATCTATCCTCCATTATTGACATTCCATTGAGAGTATCCATTGTTAAATGTGCCAAATCTTTATCAAGTACAGAGATACAGCTAAGTTACTAGCAAACTGCACATTATTCCTACCACTAAAGATGAAATCCAGTTGTGAGTTAATAGTTCTTATTTATTCATTTCTTTATATAATGTTTAAAACAGCATGAATAAGGTAAAGCAAAGAATAGTGAAAAAGTAAACAAAAACATCCAAGTGCTTGTCACCATAGAATAACATTGCTCTTCACTGTGCGTTCGCAGAGGTAGGGGTGATTATATTTCACTCGTTGACCAGCTCTCATACTGACGGTGCTGTTTGAACCTCTTCATTCTGCAGTTCCAGCATTGATGGCACCATTTCCTCTCATGGTGCTGATATGGCATCATCACTGTCCAGTAATGTGGTCACCATGTACCTCTTCATCAGTTGGTAACATATGTGCAGATTTGAACCGTTCCAGGGATACTACTTTGCATTTCCAATTTTGATCTATATGCATGGTACATTCATCCCAAAAGAGTACTCTGTAGGGCCCACAATATGAGGATTTCAGTGGTAACTTGACGACAGCATCTGTACATAGCATCATGTGTGTATGTGATTGTACATCTTGGTGCTCAAACATCATTACCGCCACATGTTTCGAGACAGCATCTGGGCAAAGTTTGGTCATATACTTGCCTGTCACATCTGAGATTTACTGGAAAAACATTCTGAAAGAAGTTAAGGGTTCACCATAAACCAATTATTCTGTGGTGGATGCCCATAAATCTGCTTTTAATGCCATATGAAGACCAAACAATGGCAATGCTGGCATCCAAGATTGGACATGGCACATTAATGTGGCTTTCTTGTTCTATACCAGCGTACATCACTCCATTGCTTGCTGTGTGTGTGTGTGTGTGTGTGTGTGTGTGTGTGTGTGTGTGTGTGTGTGTGTGTGTGTTGCTACTCTCACACCTGTGCTCCTTCGCCTGGTGAGTAATCATCTGTTTTTTTAGGTACAATTATCATATACTTAGTTTTAATTTTCCTAATACAATACAGTACAATGCATGAACTAATAACAATAGCAACTTTGTTAAAAGAAATTACAATTAAAATTCTGTATACATCTACAGGAATGGTCAAAGCCCTCTATCCCAATGTTGTTCAATACAATATAGACTGTGACTCAATATATCACAGTGGTAATTTTACAATTTAAAATTCTGTATACATCTATATCAAAACTCTGAGTCATCTATTGTACATTCTTCAAATTCGTTACTGGTATAGAAAGCTTTACTTCTTAGCCAATTTGATATATTTTTAAATTTATTTAGAGGCACTGAGTGAGCTTCATTAGGCAGTTTATTAAAATATGTGGGTCCAAGATACTTGTAGCTACTGTGGACCTCTGCAAGTCTGACATGTGGCTTCTCAATTGGATATCTGTGTCTTGCGTTATGATTGTGTACAGACATCCTAAGATCATACTTATGGAGGTTTTCTTTAACATATACTAAGCAGCTATAAATGTATAAACTGGGTACTGTCATGATATTCATTTCTTTGAAGAAATGTCTGCACGATTCCTGTGGCACCAGTCCTGCTACACATCTAATGGTCTTTTTTTTTTCCTTTTTTTTTTTTTTTGTCATTTAAATACAGCCTTAGAACCAGGCGAGTTTCCCCATAGTAAAATCCCATACGTAAGATGAGAATTGAAGAAAGCAAAGTACGCATACAGCAGTAATGTTTTGCTTACACGACCTCTCAGTTTATGCAACAGATAGATCACATGTGCGAGTTTTGAACATAACTTATCTGTATTTGTCTCCCAGCTTAAACTTTCAACAATACAGAAACCAAGAAGTTTTACTGATTTATTTTCATGTTTAAGGGCATTTAGGTCAAATATAATATTTTCTGTTTTGCTGCTGTTTATGTGTAGTGCATTAGCCTGAAACCAGTAGATACACTTTTCTATTGGCGCAGCTACATTCAGAAGTAGCTCATCCAGAACTGGATTTTCAGCAATTAATGTAGTGTCGTCGGCATATAGTACAGCCTCACGGGGTAATATGGAAGGCAAATTATTGATGTATACATTGAAAAGAAAGTGACCAAGAACAGAACCCTGGGGCACTCCTTTAACTGGTATAGGATCTGATTTTTATTATTATTTACATTCACTAACTGTAGCCTATCACTTAAGTATGACTGTAGTAGGTGGAGGGCATTCTCACCTACCCCATAGTACTGCAGCTTTCTTATCGGGATATTGTGGGACACCGTATCAAAGGCTTTCCTTAAGACCAGTAGTGTCTCACAACTTAATGTCTTTTTCTCAAATCAGTCATATACTTATGATATCAACTGCTTTCACTGGTGTAAAGCCAAATTGTTCAGAGCAGATTAAATTATTATGTCCAAAATAATTGTTCAACTGCTGCTGCATACAGTACTCTGTTATTTTAGAGATTATTGGGACAAGTGATAGAGGCCTATAGTTCTCAGGTGATAAAGTGCTACCTTTCTTATGGACAGGCTTTATTATGGATATTTTCAGGCTGTCCGGATAGACCCCTTCCATTAATATTTTGTTTATTATGTTTGTTATGGGTGTTAAAATCTCTACTTATTTGTTTAATAATAAAATAGGAAAGACCATAGTGGCTTCGGTTCGGGAGTTGCCGAGTTTACTTATTGCTACACTAACTTCAAAAATGTCCCATTGCTTTATTGAGTAATTGTGGCAGTAATTGTTCTGCCTTGTTCACATCTTCCTCAGTGTTCTTTTCTATTAAAGGATTGACAAAGTATTTATTTAGTGTGTCAGGAGAAATTAATATTTTCTGATCTTTCTTTTTGTGGTTTATTTCAGTTTTTATGACTTCCCAGCTGCTTTACATTTATTTACAGAGTTGAGGATGTGGCCATCATTGGACTTGCATTTTACTTCTTTAATTGCAGATCTGTAGTACTTTTTAATGTTCTTATATCCAAGCCTGTCTATGTTGCTGTGTTGTGATCTATCATAATACATGAGCATCAATATTCTTAAGTTATTCATTATGGTGTGTACCAATGTTTTAAGGTCACTGGTTTATATTGAGATCTATTCTTGGAATGTTTTTTATAGTATGCAGGTCATGTTTTTTCAAAGATTTTGGTTACCACATCCAAAAATTGTTTAGTTGATTCAATAGCTCCCATATCTTATGTGAGTAGTTCATTCCAGTCTACTAATGTTAATTTTGATTTCAGTGTGTTTAATTTCTGTTCATTTACAGGTATGATTATTCTTTGATGAGATATGTCTGTTTTGTGGTTCAGAGTAAGTCTTAGGCACAGCCCATCATGGTCAGAAATTGCTAGTTTTATTGTATTAAATTGGTCTCTACCTACAAGAAAATTACAGATAATGTTATCCAGACAAGCATTCTTTCTTGTGGGTTTGTCATTAATACAATAAAAAATTAATGATCTTAATGTATCAAGTAAATTGGTTACTGTACTACTTCTATACCTAAAGTCTATATTAATGTCTCCAAAAATTAGAACTCTGCATTTTTTGTTGAGGATTGGGACAATTAGTTTCTGAATATTTTCTATAAATAACTCTTCACTGCGATTGGGAGGATAATATACAGATACTGCTATAATATCCAATTCTGTCAGCAGAACTGCTGCAACCTCAAAATGAGATTCTATACAAAATTCACTTACAGCCAAAGTTTCATAATTTAGTTGAAGCATTTTATTAATGTAGACAGAGACACCACCATGTGCCTTATTTGATCTACAGTAATGTGTAGCTAATTCATGACCATTTGCTACACTTAATTCTAACTCTCCACATAACAGTCAATGTTCATTTATCATAAGAATACTACAGTTTAACTTTTCTAGCCAGTATTGGAGTTCAAAGAGTTTTTTTTTTTAAGGATTGAACATTTGTATGGAGGAAAATTAGTTTTTTTTTTCCTTTCTTCTTTTCTTTGCAGCATGGTACTAATGAGTCTGCTTCTGATTCATCAGGATAAAAAATTCTACTTGTCATTTCTGCATACTTTTTTGTGCAATAGAGAAATGCATATTTACAGACATTACCTTTTCATTTGTTGGAGTTACTATGCTTATTTCATGGGCTTCTTGATCTTGCGGCATTCCACTAAAAAATCATTGAGACGGAGAGGAGGCACTGTTTTCCGCTTCCTTACTACACTACTTACTGCTTGATCAGCTGTACTTCTCTTCCCTCCTTTTGGTGTTGATGCAGTTATTGTTTCTTGTGAAACTCCAGGTACGGCTTGTGATGTTCGTGCTCCACCTGTTTCTTCTTGTACTGAAGGTTCTGGTGTTTCCACTGGTGACGGTGCTTCAGAAGCTGATGTTGGTGTAGGCTGAGGACAAGTTTCTTCAGGAGTAGTAGCCATAGTAGCACGTACAGATGGTACATTCTCCTTTTCATTTGCCATTGGCAGAGAGCGAATTGCAGGTAGTGCAAGTTTTTCACATGTGTGTACACTACTGGTTTTTATTGCTTGCAAAATTTCTTTTGCCAGCACTTTCTTACCAAGGTGGTTTCTGCGGAGTCCATGTCTCATAAAATGCTCTCTGAGAGCTAGTAGCCTCAATAAAGGTAGTGTGCACAAGACTGCTGCAGACCTTCCTGTATTTCCTGTTTGTTGTGACGATTTCTTTATTTACACATGAATCGTATGCCAGGTCATGTCTGTGAGGAATGCTTATCAAAAATATCTTTGCTTGTGACAATTTTCCTAGCAATTCTCTCAGTGCTTTCATGGCAAGGCTGCTCTCATTTCTATACACATCATTACCACCACCAATTACTACACAGTTCCCTCCACTTTTTACAGCAGTTTCACTGTTTTTCAGTACCTCTTGCAACGGAGCTCCAGGTTTTGAGATTCCACTGACTTTATATTCTGATTGGATATCAGACATTATTTTTGCTAAACCCTTACCATGACTTGTTGACAATATGGAAATTGCTTCTTTGTCACCACCGCTTCGGTTTTTGCCTCGAG
This sequence comes from Locusta migratoria, assembly GCA_026315105.1. Classification (NCBI taxonomy): domain Eukaryota; kingdom Metazoa; phylum Arthropoda; class Insecta; order Orthoptera; family Acrididae; genus Locusta; species Locusta migratoria. The sequence continues at coordinate 29,829,598 of CM048744.1, forward strand.
TTCCTTATTGTCTGGTCACCTTTACACTATTTTTATGTTGAACAGTACATGGAAGTTGCAAGTTTACACTGTGTTTGACAAAGGGAGAGAGAACTTTCAAAGCTTAGCACACACACACACACACACACACACACACACACACACACACACACACACAGTTTTGCACCTCTGTTGATTTATCAACACTCTGAATCAAACTTTCCAGCATTTCTGCATATTGTCTGGCATTAGTCAAGTCATTTTGTAGTTCTTCCTTAGCACTTATTTCTAGTCCAGCATTACACATTTCAGATGCAGCTTCGTGACCGTTACACTCAGTTCCACAATCACATGATCTTTTACTAAGTTTTGCTTCCTTGAAACAACAAGAACGATACCATATGTGCATAACTACACATATTCTTACACGTTTTAACATTTCTTTTCCACACAGAAGATAATTTACTGATGTTTATAGAGCGATTTACTAGTACATCCATAAGCGGCCCCATGTTCACTTGCTTACTCCCTTCCCAACCACTGCATCCCTTTCATGCCCTTCAACTCTGCAACCACTGTCTGGTTTTTGTACAAGTTATAAATAACCTTACATTCCCTATATTTTACTCCTGCTTGCTTCAGAACTTTGAAGAGTTTACTCCAATCAATATTGTCAAAAGCCTTCTCCAAATCTACAAAAGCTGAATATGTAGGTTTGCCTTTTCTTAACCTGTCTTCTAGGATAAGCCGCAAAATGAGTATTGCCTCCCGTATTCCTACATTTCTCCTAAACCCAAGCTGACCTCCCCTCTCCCCCCCCCCCCCCCCCCCGAGGTCGGCTTCTACCTGATTTTCCATTCTTCTGTAAATAATTCGTGTTAATATCTTGCAACCATTACTTATTAAACTGATGGTTCTGTAGTTTTCACACCTGTCTGCACCTGCTTTCTTTGTACTGGCGATTATCACATTTTTCTTAAAGTCTGAAGGTAATTCGCCTGTCTCATACATCTTAGGCACCAGGTGAAATAGTTTTGTCACGGCTGGCTCTCCCAGAGACTTTAGTAGCTCTGAGGGAATGTCATCTACTCTGGCTCTGTCAAATTCATCTCTCAGTATAGTATCTCCTATTTCATTATCATCTACTTCTCCCCATCCTACAATATTGCCTCTAAGTTCATTTCCTTCATAGAGCCTCTCTATATACTCTTTCCACCTTTCAGCTTTTCCTTCTTTGCTGAGAACTGGTTTTCCATCTGTGTTCTTGATATTCATAGAGCTGTTTTTCTTATCTCCAAATATCTCATTTTCTTGTAAGCTGTAACAATTTTCCCCCTATTTATACATTCTTCTACATCCTTGCATTTGGCTTCTAGCCACTCCTGCTTAGCCATTTTGCACTTCCTGTCAATCTCATTTCTTAGTCTTCTTTATTCCATTCTACCCGTTTCATTTACTGTATTTTTATATTTTCTCCTTTCATCGATCAAACCCAGTATGTCCTGTGATATCCAAGGATTTTTTTGTAGGTCTTGCCTTCCTACCTATTTTGTCCTCTGCTGCCTTCACTATTTCATCTGTCAATGCTACCCATTCCTCCTCTACTTTCAGTTTGAAGCAAGTTAGTCTTCAGTTCAGTTTGCAAGAATCAGAGAGGAGAGTGGCAGGAAAGTCTGTCAGATCGGCCAATCTAAAACTGATTAGAGTGAGAAGCAGTCAATGTAAAGAACTTTGTATCAGTTTGATGAGGAAAAGTTTGTGCTGTAAAGGAAAAAGAAAATAAATAAATAAATAAATAAATAAATAAATAAATAAATAAATATTGTTGAAATGAGATAGAATGGCTGGCCAGTACTTACCATTGTGCTGTACCGCCGATAGTAACACAAAATGAAAAAACAGAAAAAAAGGGACAAAGGGACAAGCTTTCGGAACAGAGTTCCTTCGTCAGGTGGGAGAGAAGGGAAGAATAAAGGATGGGAATAGAAGGGAAAGGTGGTTCACGACCTAGGTCATGAAGGTGGTGTTTCGGAAACTTCCGAAACACCACCTTCATGACCTAGGTCGTGAACCACCTTTCCCTTCTATTCCCATCCTTTATTCTTCCCTTCTCTCCCACCTGACGAAGGAACTCTGTTCCGAAAGCTTGTCCCTTTGTCCCTTTTTTTCTGTTTTTTCATTTTGTGTTACTATCAGCGGTACAGCACAAGGGTAAGTACTGGCCAGCCATTCTATCTCATTTCAACAATATTTATTATCTCTGAGGAGAATTTTCATCATTAATTAAATAAATAAATAAATAAATAAATAAAAAAATACAGTATGTACTTTGAAGCAAAAGGAAAATTCATTTCCTTCTACTGAAGGATACCGAGTTTAGCTGATTGCCTTCTGCTGCCAAATATTTTACAACACCCCATGATAAAGAGCAAAGTATTTCAACCAAAGGAATGAAGAACATTTTATAGTCTACAGTTCCTTTTGCCTAACTATGACAGTCCTTTTTTTTACATTGGGCTGCACAAATCTGTGTGACATCAGTTTGAGACAAGCAGTTATTCTCATGTGAGCCAACCCAAGTTTGCCATCAAGTAATTGCCATCACAATCACTCTGGTACAAAAGGTGTCCGATTTTCTTGTGATACATAGCACCAGGCAGACATTTTGTCACATACACAGCCTAGATCTACCATGGTGAGAGAATTCTGTGAGTCGTTGGTCTGTCTCTTGTACAGCATCTAACTCCTTGTAGTAAACAAGCCTCAGATATCGATTCCAACTGAGAAAGGTAATCTGCCATGATGTTCTTCACATCCTTTTACATGACGTGAATCTGTTGTGAATTGGGTGATGAATTCAAGTTGCCTAAACTTATGTGGTGAACAGCTGTCCTTGTTACTACTGAAAACGGAAATAATTGGCTAATGAACTGAGAAAATCGTAAATGGTCTGGCTTTCACTTGTGGTTGCAAATGTCTGACAGCTTCATAAATTGCTAGAAATTTCCCATTGTAAGCACTCCATTTAACTTGTGATGACAAAAGCTTGTGGGGGAAAAGAAGTCCATGGGCTGCCAGTGCCATGCTGGTGTTGAGTTAGACCTATGGCTTGTTGGCTAGCATCCACAACAATCGCCAGTCATTTCTTTGTGGTATTAGCAGTTGCAATGGCTATCTGGTAATAAGCTTTTCGACAATTAGTGGCATTAAAAACTGTTGTGCCTGCCGTGTGTTCATAACATCCCTAATATGTGGTACTGGATAACAATCAGGAATGGTACAGGTATTGAGTGCCCAGTAGTCTCCACATGGTCTCCAGGTACCATTGTGATGGCCATGGGCTGTCAGGTGCACAGACATCTCTGAAGCATAATACTTTTTCGAATTCTGCCTTCGCAGCAGAGAAATGATCAGGAGCTAATCAGCATGGCCATTAATACACTGGATGACTGGATGTTGTCTTGGTGTGATGGACTGTGTCGTGCTTAATTGCCTGCACGTTTATTACCATTTTACCATTTACTACCAGGTCTACGTCGTTCACCAGCCATGGTTGTACACACAGCATTAAAATTAAAATCTAAATACATTAATTTACAAAATTATGCCTGATATACACACACACACACACACACACACACACACACACACACACACACACACACACAAATGCTAGCTTTCGCAGCCTAGCTGCTTCATCAGGCAGAAGGGAGGAGAGGGAAAAGGAAATGATGAGGGTTTTAAGGAAGGGGGTAAGGAGCCATTCCAATCCCGGGACAGGAAAGACTTACCTTGGGGGAAACACTACAGTATGTCTGCCTAAGTGTACTTGTGTCTGTGTAAATGTGTGGTTATGTGTGCATTTATTTACCCTCCATTTTTCCCCCAAGGTAAGTCTTTCCTGTCCTGGGATTGGAATGGCTCCTTACCCCCTTCCTTAAAACCCTCATCATTTCCTTTTCCCTCTCCTCCCTCCTGCCTGATGACTAGCTGCGAAAGCTAGCATTTGTGTGTGTGTGTGTGTGTGTGTGTGTGTGTGTGTGTGTGTGTGTGTGTGTGTTTTTTTATTTGTTGCTATTACTGCCTGTGCCCCTTCGCCTGGTAAGTGTACTTCATCTATTTTTTACAGATTCCATTCACTTCATTTATTTAAGCAGAATATACAGGATGATTTAAATACATTTTGTAATTATCATTGAGTCCATTCAATTAACTCGCTCTCAAAGAACTCTTGCATTGAGTGTAGTAGGTGATGTTTAAGGGCATTTATCATTTGCTTCCTGAAATTCTCCAGTGGAAGGGTGTGCAGTCCTATGGGTAGTGAGTTGAACATTGTTATAGTGATTACTGGGAAACTGTCTCTCGATTTGGATAGTCGACAGGTTCGTAAATTTATGTTGTCTTTGTTTCAGGTGTTATGTTTGTGGATGTCACTCCTCTTGCTGTAAGTATCAAGGTTTTCCCTTACATGGATGAGGCACTGTAATACATAATGACTATAAACAGCCATTATTCCCAATTTTGCAAATAACAGTCTGCAGTGTTCCTGTGTTCTGCTGGATGTAATAATTCTTTTGCAACAGTAGCACATCCTTTAGGCCTGCTGAATGACTCCATAGTGGTAGTCCATAACTAATGTGGCCTGGTAGACAGTTATCATGTGGTGGTCTGTAATGACTTCTTTTAACCTTCTTAGGAGGTATATAACATAAGAAAGTTTCTTGCATACTTTTTCATTGTGTTAATTCCACGAGAGTTTGTGTTCTATTGTAAAGCCTAACAGTTTAACAGTTTCTGTAAGGTCCAAGTGTGTGTTTTTACTGAGGCTGCATAACATACACAAAGTGTTTTCTATTTATTTTTATCTTATTGGTAATGAACCATTGTTTAGCATTTTTTGAATAGTGCATCAGACTTCAGTACTGCTTGGGCTGCATTTTTCCCTTTGCCAATGAGTGGTGTCATCTGCAAATTGTAGTGTGCAACCAACTTGGTTTAAATCATTTACAAAAATGAGAGAGGAGTGGGGGTATAACGGAACCTTGTGGCATACTGTGTTCCACCTTCTGTTCTTGGGCTGTTGCTCCTTGGACTGAAACAATTTGTCCTTTGTCTTCCAGGTAACATTGAAGTATAGCTAGGATCGAACCTCCATTGCAAAGTGCTTCAATTTTTGAGCAAAATCTTGTTTGTGTGTGTGTGTGTGTGTGTGTGTGTGTGTGTGTGTGTGTGTGTGTGTGTGTGTGTTTTGGGAGGGGGAGATATAGTTATATGCTTTGCTCAGATCACAAAGTGTAAGTTTCCTTTTTTGTAAATTAGCACTGCCCGTGCAAGATTTCATGAATCTGGGAAATCTTTTGCAGATAAGCAGTTCTTTATGGCTGTTGCTAATGGCTATGCTATTACACCAACTATTTTCTTCAGGACAGTACACGGCATCCCATAGATATCCGAACTCTGAGAAGTTTTATAAGCTTTTACTATTTTTCACTATATCACTTGGCTGTACTTTCTTCCAGGTTTCCATTTTGCTCTGGAAAGTAAAAAGGAAAATTCACATCTGAATCTGGGATTTCAGCAATAGTGTCTTCTATAACTTTCATAAAATAGTCATAAGTTATCAGGACTACAGGTACTTTAAGAGAAAGTAGGTTTTCCCTATGCTTATTTACTAGTGTCCCAGCTGCTTTGCTTGATTATGAATCTATCATTGTTGTTCCTTTTAGTTTCTTCTAATTTTTATGTGAAGTTTGTCTTTTCTTCTGGAACAAGTGTCTGTTATTTAGAACTATGGCTGCTTTGGAATGATTGTTCAAGATTAGGACAATGCTTTTCAGATTGGCTAGCTCAGGTGTATTCCATGTTTTTGGAATTACTATTTTTTGTTTGTCTTGTGACTTTTTCTTTGGCATCAGTGGAACGTCTCCTCAAACTTCATTTTCAGTGTCTGGAAAAGGACACTTAAGGCATCATTGAGTTCTGCCTCAGACTATCTTTTGATTATTAATACTATTAAGTGGAGCTTTGAAAGTATCTAGTTTTTCTTTTGGCACCATTCTTTGGTTAAAAAATAAATAAATAAAAAAAATAATAATAATTGGTTTGTCATATGTTTTTCTGTTGATTTCTCATCGTCTTCATTTGTAGCTTCATGATTAATGCACTGTGGTCTGCTATCATTGTATCAACTACATTTACTTTGTAATTCCAGCAATCTAAGTTTGTGATAATGGGGTCAAGGCAGGCATTATGTCTTGTTGGTTGTCTACTTGCTATGAAAAGAGCATAATTGTTTACTAAGTTCAGGAAAATTCTCTCTTTTGTGCTGTTTTCACCTATGTGTATTGATTTGTAATTTTCTACTTGTGGTGGCACTCCCTGTCTGTCATCAAACATAGGCTGAGAACCTCATACTAGGGGGGCCTTTAATGCACCATGTAACCCAGTGGATGCCCAATAATGAATCAAACCACCTGTAGCCAATATTGCATCTGACACCTTAGCAATCACAAAACTCCATGCTAAACATTCTTGTAAACCAACGTCTACTTCTAACTGAGTTCTACATTTGTCATCGTTTTAGTCTGGTTTGCTGCTGTGAGCTTAGATTGTGATGGAGTATACTTCACATTGCAAATTTTAACAGGCAATGTACCGACATTTGAACCTGAATCTATTAGTAAACACAGCCAGATTTAACATCTGTGACTAAAAGCTGATGGGACAGCAAGCACAAAAAGGATAGGTTACACACCTTAGCTGTCCATCATTGCTCTCACCTCTCTGGTAGGTGCTAGTCCTCAAACTCTTGACCATTGGCATCTATCGCTGGCTTGTTGGCATACACCAGCAGTCATTGCCATCTTCCTTGCTTTTTTTGTATGTGCCTGCCTTGATTGCAAGTTTTCGATCTGATTTTGCAGCTAGTCTATTTGTTTAGGAACATTTACTTGCTGGCATCACATTGCTGCAGTCCCTGAGTGTGTTGTTATTTTCAAACATCACAGATGTATGCCCTGCATCTATCAAAGCATACACCTTGTTGGCATACACCTTGTCGGCTGCTGAGCGTAATGATGAAATATTGCTTGCACTGTAAAGTGCCACGGCTGTTCTAACTGCTTCTGGCAACTGCACACATTGTACAGTAGAACCTCATTTTTACGCTTTTCAAGGGACTTCAGTAAAATGGTGTAAAATACAGGAAAATGTAAAATGCAGGAAGTAGTGTTTTAAATGGTAAAATGTGCTTACTAGATCAGCCTTGCATTTTCTTAGTTTATTTGTGATATATGTACATAATAGGCATCTAAATACTCACCAGGAAGTTTATTATACAATAAAGGTTATCCAAATTTTTATTATTTTTAGCACAGGGCAGAACTGGTAATTTTATGGGAAGTAGAAATTTTTGACGTAATTTCATTCATTATAATTGAGGACGCTGCTGGCAGGCTATGTAACACATCTTCAAAATTACTGCCTTTTACTGGCATTTATTATTTATGTAGTAAAACTCCTAAAGTTCTGTTCTTTTTGTATTTTTCGATGTTTCACTCTACAGTATTAGAGAATTTATTCATGTTCTCGAGTGAAAACATGCATAAGTATTTTTGTGATGTTTGCCTAGGATTGGCATTTCACACTATTACCACTTTTTTGAGGTTGTGGGTATTATGATACCAAACTTTGACAGATAATGTTCTTTATGAATCAGAAATATGTATCACAAAAACAATGCAACTCTTTATCCTCACATCAACAAAGCAACTGGTTCTGATTGTTTGAGGACACGCCAGCTCCTCTGGCAAAGAAGCTGGTGGAAAGAGTAACTACATCGTCACAAATCGGTGCGTCGTAAGTCAACTAGATACATACTGCCATCAATGATATGCAAAATATACATTTGATTAAATGCAAAGTGTGAAGAAACTCGACTGCGAATAATTTTTAAGTGCTATACTTTAAGGGGAAAGCCATGCTAGCATCAAGTTATGTAGATTATGTCATTTTTTCTTCACGAACATGCTTTCAAAAAGTGTAAAATGCAGGAAAAGTGTAAATATGATAACGCAAAAATGAGGACGAATTAACATTGCGAACATAGGAAATTTGACGGGACCGACAAAAAATGGTGTAAATGGCAGGAAAATGTAAAAACCGGGAACGTAAAAACAAGGTTTTACTGTATATATTTCAGTATCATACATGGAAAATTGGTGTCATCAACTAAGCTTCATAATTGTGTCTAAAATTTCCAAAGGATACTCATTTTCTCCCTTCTCACAATTTAGTGCTTGTTGAATATATTGTTCCACTGGCCGACATAGCCACTCAAGTAGTAACTGTTTGAAATGCATATACTTCTGCATGGCTGGCAGGTGAAGTATTACATCTGTACTGATCATTACTGCTTTACTATCAAGTGCATTTATGGCAATCATAAATTTGGTACCTTTGTTTTCAATACTGTGGTGCTGGAATGTCAGGTCAAGTATTGCCAACCATACTATAGGCTTATGAGGAATAACTGAGGTGGGAGTACTTTCACATCACTACAGTTTCTGCCAAACGGCTGTTGCTTGCTGCACCAGAAATATTCAGTGCAGCATTTTGCTGGTACTTAATTTCACATTGTAAATCTTCAATGTGCTTCAACACAAAGCCTCATATTGACTCTTAGTATTCTGTGTGTCACACATGGGTGCTGATTGGCAGTAGCTGGTACTGAGCTGTGTTGCATTTGCTCATCTACAAGTGAATTCAGTATTTGCGGTCACTACTCTGGCAAATTGCAGATCATTTGAGTTGCTAAAGATAACATTCAGTATTGAGGTAATAGCTTTTATTTTTTGTTACCACAGAACAACATTATTGTTCACTGTCCATTCACAGATGATTATCTTGTGAGCGCTGCAAAAAACAAATTGCGAAATATACGTTTGAATAAATGCAAAGTGTCAATAAACTTGACTTCATTATGTTTATAAACACTATACTTGAAGACGAAAGCCACATTGGCATCAATTTATATCAATTACACCATTTCTTCTTCACAAACATGGTTTCAAAAGTGTAAAATGCAGGTAAAGTGCAAATATGTTAAGGTTAAAATGGGGGCGAATTAACATTAAGAACATAGTAAATTTGACTGGATTGACAAAAAGTGGTGTAAATTGTGGGAAAACATAAAATCCAGGAATGTAAAAGTGGGGTTTTACTGTATAAGCACGAGTTGCAGTGATCCCCTTTAACAATATTGCTATCAATCCAGACAGTTTTACCTTCCCCATACTTACTGACAAGGGAACCTCCCCATTGTGACTTGTACATTCACCCATATTTTTTTGGTTGATCTGGGTAAGAGGTAACACAAAATCCTGATTATGTAAACAAATTTCATACTAAATCTTTTGGCTTTTCAACAGTCAAAATTCCAAGTAGCTACATCAGGAAGCAGCCTCTTACAATATTCTCAGGAATGTTGAAAATCATAATTGCAGTTATCATGCAGTTCCAATAACCTTAGGTCCATACTTCCAGTAATTTATGGTTCATTTCTACACTTAGGTTGCACCACAACACTTCTTTTGGTGTTAACTGTAAATGACAAGTAAGTTAGAATGTGCATGCTAAAACTCACATTTAAATAAAAGCACATTTGATGATAACTGCTATTAGAAGCTGAGTACAGCTAAATGTGTTAGAGATGAGCAAAAAGAATTAACAATTTCCCTTGTCTTCCCTCCATACATAAAAAGTCAATACAAGGCAGTGACATTTATTTAGTAGTTTTTCTTACACATAAATCATCACAATGATAGATAACATTTTTCACATAACTAAAAAATCAAATGAAACCATAAAAATGGCTAACATAACAGTTTGCATTTTTAAAAACAAATTACTCCCTGATTTATTAATTACATGTCTCACTTGATGCCCAAGTGTTTTTTTGATTACTTCTTTTTGTTCTTCCTGAAGCACAGAGAATTTGTCTTCACTGACTGCAACAGCACTTGGAAGTAAGGACGACACTTGTTCAACTGTAAGGTCCTGAGAATATTTTGATACTTAAATCAGTTGCGGGAAACAAAGATAAAATAATAATAATAATAATAATAATAATAATAATAATAATAATAATAACAATAATAACAATGTAATTTAAGGAGAAAGTGTTACCTTAATCACATTCAGAGGTAAGCACTCAACAGCACGAGAACTCAACCCAATGAGCGGATAGTTACCCCGAGTTCCTTCTAGTGATTTCCAATGTTTGATATTCAGTCCTTAGAAAATAATTTAACATTTAGAGCACATTGCATTACATTGAATGAAACAAATTAAATCATTTTTATGTAAAAAACAACAGCAGCAACAACAACAACCTTACCAGCCAGTATAACCCCCAAAGCAGAAATATCATCTGAACTCCATGTTCTTGGATCTCCATAATTTCTTACAGCTACAGCTGCAAGGTCCTGCAAACACATCATTGGACACCCTCTTATGTTCCTCAGCACTGGTAGAAGTTTAACAAATGCTCTGTCCTTGCTTAGTAAATCTGTGATGGTGGGTGTTGGTAAACCACAAATAATGTTTCCCAAAGCTCCAACTGCCTCTGCTGGTAAAGTCTTATTCAGATTGTCAATTAACCACTTTGTTGCTAAAATTCGTATCTGTTAAGTTAAATTCAAAAATTAAAAAAAAATTGAGTTCTCATTGACACTGAAAAAAAAACAAAAAAAAAAACACACCATAGTTTAATGTTTACTGACCAATTTTGGATCATCTATTTCTTCGCCCAACGCTGCTATTTCTTCCACATAGTTCTTGTTATTTAACGCCACTCCATTTATATCAGTCATTCCCATTACTTTCACCAGATGGCCAAGATCTAGTAAATTTGCCAGGAGAATTGCCTGTAAATACCATCTGTATTAGTGCAATTTGTATTTCTGTTTTCTAATTTACTTGAAACCTGTGTAATTTTTTAATGTATGATGGCCCTAATGAAAGTATTGAGACAATTTTTTTTAAAAATGTTATAATCCTTATTTTATCATACACACAGACCCACAATTTTAATCCAAAAACTTCATCTCTCTTTATATTGTCCAAGTTCCTTTACATGCAATTTTTGTGTTGTTCTGCAAGTCTTGAAATACTGCTTTCCAACTTGCATTTGACTTTGACAGACTGCTTGCCAAACATTCTCTGATCTTAAGTAGTGTTCTTAACATAACTGAAAAATGGTAGATAGAGTGTGACCAGCAATGTCGGTAGAGAAGAAGTGGAAGCATTTCCATTCAAAAGTCACTGATGTCCACAGTGACACAAGCAATGTGAGAATGTGTGTGTACCACGTTTCAGGATAATTTCCCACAACACCAGTCACAAAAAATGTGACAGCATATTTACAATATATCTATAATTCCTCATTTTGTTCTGCCGAGGCAATTTAACGGTGACTACTACATAAAATAACGCAGTCTCACAAAGGCTTTCACAAACAGAAACTACCCCACAGACCTAGTCCACAAACAAATCTCCCGTGCCATATCCTCACACACCCCAAATCCTCTTCCTAACACTAGTAACCATCCACAAAAGAGCGCTCCCCTTGTCACCCAGTACTACCCTGGTCTCGAACAACTAAATTCCATCCTTCGCCAAGGTTTTTATTTTCTATCCTCATGCCCTGAAATGAGAGACATCCTGCCCAAGATCCTTCCCACCCCTCCTAAAGTGGTGTTCCGTCGCCCTCCCAACCTTCACAACATCCTAGTTCATCCTTATGCCACCCCGAAACCCAGCTCACTGCCACAGGGATCATATCCTTGTGGAAGACCCCGCTGCAAGACCTGTCCAATCCACCCACCCAGCACTTCCTATTCCAGTCCTGTCACAGGCTTATCCTACCCTATCAGAGGCCGGGCCACTTGTGAAAGCAGCCACGTAATTTACCAACTGTGCTGCAAGCACTGTACAGCTTTCTATATTGGCATGACCACCAACCAGCTGTCCATTAGGATGAATGGCCACCGCCAAACTGTGGCCAAAAACAAGGTGGACCACCCTGTGGCACAGCATGCAGCGGAGCACATGCTTGATTTCAATGGCTGCTTCACAACCCGGGCCATCTGGATCCTGCCATCCACCACCAGCTTTTCTGAACTGCACAGATGGGAGTTATCCCTACAATACATTCTCCGATCCCGAAATCAACCAGGCCTCAACCTACGATAACTTCCCTATATATATATATATATATATATATATATATATATATATATATATATATATATATATATATATATATATAAAATATAAAAAATAGATGAAGATTACTCACCAGGCGAAGGAGCACAGGTGTGACAGCATCACAAATAAATAAATGAATACACACACACACACACACACACACACACACACACACACACACACAATCGCAAGCTTTCGCAACCCAGTTGCGTCTTCAGGCAATAGGGAAGGAGAGGGAAAAGGAAATGATGAGGGATTTAAGGAAGGGGGTAAGGAGCCATTCCAATCCCGGGACAGGAAAGACTTACCTTGGGGGAAAAAATGGAAGGTAAATAAATGCACATACACCCACACATTTACACAGACACAAGTACACTTAGTCTGCCTAAGTGTACTTGTGTCTGTGTAAATGTGTGGGTGTATGTGCATTTATTTACCTTCCATTTTTTCCCCCAAGGTAAGTCTTTCCTGTCCCGGGATTGGAATGGCTCCTTACCCCCTTCCTTAAATCCCTCATCATTTCCTTTTCCCTCTCCTTCCCTATTGCCTGAAGACGCAACTGGGTTGCGAAAGCTTGCGATTGTGTGTGTGTGTGTATTCATTTATTTATTTGTGATGCTGTCACACCTGTGCTCCTTCGCCTGGTGAGTAATCTTCGTCTATTTTTTATATTTTATTTTTCCTGCTAGGAATTTTTCGTCTTTATAATCGTTTCATATATATATATATATATATATATATATATATATATATATATATATATATATATGTGTGTGTGTGTGTGTGTGTGTGTGTGTGTGTGTGTGTGTGTGTGTGTGTGTGTGTGTGCGCGCATGTGTATGTGTATGTGTATGTGTATGTGGTCTTGTGCACTTGCAGTGTACATGAATTATTTTACTCTATTTTACTTTACTTTATTTTATTTTTTTTCTCCCCTCACCCGCCTCCCCACTCGATTCCTAAGCTGCATCTCGTTATTCCCATCTAACACATCCCCACCACCGTGACGTAACCTTTCTAGCCCCTCCCCCTCCCCTCCCGTCCCCGATTCGCTGCAGAGCGTGATTCGAAGTGTGGCAGTCGGAGGTGATGGTTGTATGACTGTGTTGTGTGCCTGTGTGATTGCGTGAGTGCTCTATTTCTGAAGAAGGCCATGGCCGATAGCTGAATGTGTTGTATGTGTGTGTCTTTTGTATGTGCCTGTCGCAGCTCGTCGCCACGTCTTTGCGGTGAGTAGTAATCTGTCCTCACTATATTATTTATTCCAACCTGGACTTTCCATTATTATATAACGCAGTTTCTCTTATTTCCGTATTTGAAATGCTGCTGCCATTTCCTAATACTGCTTACATCTGAGCAGGTATCTTCATAGTGAAGTTGAAATCTGAGATGAATTACACAGAATATTTTCTCTATATAACAAGGAATCTAATGATGGCACATTATTTGAATGAGACATTGATGTTAGCCAGTTTGGAAGATCACTATTAACAGTAGTGGAGGAGAGATAACAGATCACTGTGAAGACGTTCACTTAGCCATGGACAGTCATGTAAAATAGACAATTACAACTTTTTTTTTTTTTTTTGGCCAAGTGCTTCAGCAGACATAATTACACACACACACACACACACACACACACACACACACACACACACACACACCATTTTCCGGTGACTCCAACACTGGATACAAATTAAAGGGATCGAAGAAGGTATTAGATCACCCCCAAAAAAGGAATCGTAAAGAAGAGGGTAGCTAGACAATTCTCTTCTTTGTGGTTTTACGTGAGACACAAAGCAAGTAAGACAAGATGAAATAACCACAAACAACACATTGATTCTCATACAAGCATATCGAAGATTCATTCTTCTCTATGCAAATCATTTCCTAAATAGCTTGTTAGCATATAGTTTACAACCCACCACAAAGAAGCATATTGAGCTGCGACAGGCACACAAAAGGGAGTATTATATACACAAAACTCAAGTTATCAGTCATTATCCTTCATCAGATGATATATGACACATACATGGACATTTCAGATGAAGACCAATGGCTGAAAGCTTCATTTCTGTGTATTGGGGGTGTGTTTTGCTTTCCTGTTGCAGCTTGACATGTGTCCAATTTGTAAACTATTCTCATTATATTAATGGACTTCCGGTTAGACTTTTTTTATTATTAAATAATATTTAATTGAGTGACAATAGTCCTAGTGCTCTGCCTGCACATCTAATGTTGAGTGACCGTAGTTGATGAAATTTCACTAGCATTTCGCTAAACATCTGCACACATACATTCCCAAATTGCTTTTAAACCAGAGTTAAAGAAATTTCATTTAGTTCTATGGGTCTCCATGTAAGATCTATCTAGTGGTCATTATCTTTCTAAGTTTCTAAGGTCAGTCAAAGACCTAACTATCCAGGGATGATGGCCATTAACACAGCAAACAAATTGCTACTGATTAATTCTAAGTACAACCACATAAAAGGTGTGAAACTAGATTTCGTAGAAAGTAATTTGTTGGATTTTGACATCCTGTAAATTTGTATAATTCACTTATATGCTGATGCTAGTCAAATTATTATTATTGTGGGAGTAGTGTGATTGTTTTGCTGCACCCAGAACCTCTGTAGAAATCTATCTTACATCAGTAAATATTAATGACACAAGTCAGTGACACACCTGTAATCATGAGAAAGCAAGGTAACTTTTTTATATTTACACCTGTCAAAAGTAGGCTGTTATGAATAGATTTAAGTAACTGTTACATGGAATTGCTTGTAATAGCCACCTCTTCTCTTCCATCCATTATTTAGTGTTTCTAATATTATAACAATTCTCTGAAACTTAACTTGGGCAGAAAATACAAACAAACATTAAAAAAGAATAATTAAATAAAACCACTGAAGGTTATGAAGACCTAACGCCATACTGATGCCAATAATTTTTGTGAACATTAAAAATTACTGACCACATATATAAACACACCATTATTTTTGTAAGATCTTGTGAGGCCAAATATGCAAATCTAGTAATCTAGCATTCAACATAAATCACAGGTGATGGACAACTTCACCTCAAACAGCAGCAACAGTAAATGATAGTAAGCAGTATTGTAGTGTCACACTGAGGAGATATTATAAACTTTCTCGGATTAAAAATAATTTATTATAAGGATACACACTACCCCATTCTTGATATATGTAGACTGTTGTTATTAATGTAAATATGCAAAGTTTCATACAGCTTGTGCAACAACATTAAAAAATCACCTCTTATTACTAAATTAATACCTCCTATTACTAAATTAATACCTTTCCAAGAGTGTTCCACACAACCTTTTGGGTGCTTTGTTGAAGGTCTAAAGCACCAAAAGTGTCAAGACATTCTTCAATTTCATGAATGTTCATATTTTCTACATCATCTGCCATCAGCCCCAGGTAAGCACCAGTTCCAGTAGCCTTTATAGCATCACATGTAAGCTGAAATGTTTTACAAATCTTAGCAGAGTCTGATAACACTTTTACACAGAAAATTAAGCACTCCAAGTAATGATTAATTGCACAAGAAAATGCATTGATCTCTATCTTTTACCCCCAATATGTTTCTCCATGAATAATGAAAGCCCAAGTGAACTCAGAGTTTGGATTGGAAAAATATGTGGAATGTTAAGTCAAAAAGAGCTTGTTTTAACACCAAAGTGAGAAATTTTAATGTTTCTTTTATAAGCGACAGTTTCACGAGGTGGAGGCACTGGTATTTATCTAAGATATCCGAAATCTCAGCAGATCCAATAAGGTAGTCAAAGACTTGGGAAGTATTTTGTTGGATTTTTATATTGCTGGATAGTATTGGTTATTAACACATTCATCGCCCAATGCAATTCGGTTGTGTTTCTTGCCAGGCCCACTTCCACTACTAAGAGCAACTGAATGTAAATAGAGCAAGTAGCCATCTAACTAGAGAGGTTCTGTGTGTTGAAAGTGAGGAGTGTAGTAGTGACAAAGTAGTGTCTTTTAGAAGAAAAGTGATAAACAGAATTTCATCAAGTTTGAATTCCGATGTTGGATAAACTTTATGATATTAGCACAACTGATCTGCTCTCACTATTGCTGGACAACAAACTACTAAACTTATTAGTCTCAGAGACCAATAGATGTAAGGAACAAAAATTGCATCAACTGGAATTTATTGATGGATCATGCCAGTTGGTAACCCACCAGTGCTGATGAAATTAGAATATTTATCAGACTCATGATCTGGATGGGTATAGTACAGACACCACTCATTAGAGGCTAGTCAACAAACCCCATATGCAACTCTCCATTTCCGCACAACAAACTGTCCTGTAATTGTTTTGAATTACTGTTGGCATCAATGCATTTTGCAAATAATGAAACAATAGACCAAACCAACAGACTTGAGTAAGTTATCACTACTAAATATACTGACAAATTATCAAAAGGTTTTTTCATTATGCAAAAATATTTTTGTCACTGAGACAATGGTTCCTGGGAGGGGACAAATATTATTCAGGCATTACATTCCAACAAAGTCACACAAGTATGTTATAAAGTTATTGAAAGTGTGCTCCACTAAAGACTATACATGTTCTGTGAAAGTATACTCCAGACAATACTACTGGGTGTGTGTGTGTGTGTGTGTGTGTGTGTGTGTGTGTGTGTGTGTGTGTGTGGTTTTAGGGCACACAACTGCTGAGATAGGGTAAAATACAACAAAAGGAAGAGTTAAATGTCATTTGACAAATTGGTAAAGTTGATAAAATTCAAGATTCAAGCAGCAGCTCTTGCGTCATCAGCTAAAATTGCTTCCAGTGTATTTGGTAGATTCAGTGCAATCCGAATAGGAGTAAAATTTGGACAACACAATTAAACATGGTACACTGTCAGCGGGTGACCACAGAAACAACGGTGCAGGGTCACCAGTTAGCAAGTGGTGGTGGCTGAACTGATAAGGCGACAGGAAAGAGCCACTGCAATATCATTCGATGGGACATAGCTGTCCGAGGTAGGATAGTAGTTGAAGCCTTCGCCACAGCATCAGCAGCTTCATTACCAGGCATGCCTGCATGGCCAGGTACTCACAGGAAGTGGTTAGTTGGTGTTGGTGTTGGGTGTTTAAAGGGGACTAAACTACCAGGTCATCAGTCCCCCGTTCCCAGCTAAGAGATCACAGGATTTCATTTATGGTTAAAAATAAGCATCCAGCAACCAGTACACAAGTTGTACAGGAAGACAGCATTGGCCATAATTACAACATAAAAAGACAAACCACAATAGAGGTGGAACTAATCATCAACTATGCTTAAAATCACAGCAGATGATGTTGGCTGGCTGATCACAAGGATAATAATGGATGAGCCAGCCATTCTGCACGTACTACAACTGCCAGTCGGAAATAGGACTGACAAGACAAAAGTAACAACAGATTAAAACTATAAGCGGTGTATGCCTGAAGATCAGGCATACGAACTCACCATTAAAGCTTATGGTAAAAACCAGCTGCGCAAATAAAACCTAAAACATAGTCAGCCATAGAGGCGTCGTCAGCTAAAATCGAAGGAAGCGCAGTAGGCAGGTTAAAAGACTGCCGCAATGCAGCTAAAAGTGGACAGTCCAACAAGATGTGGACTACAGTCAACACAGCGCCACAATGGCATTCTGGCGGTTCCTCTCAACTTGAGAGGTGGCCGTGCGTTAGCCACGTATGGCCTATATGCAAGCGACAGAGGATGACTGAGTCCCTTCGAGAAGGCCTTAGGGAAGCTGCTGCCGAAGGCTTGATTGCACGGGGCTTATTGGGCATACTCATTGTAGACCATTCCGAATTCCAGGTCTCAAAGATCTTTTGGTGTAGACCCAAGTGGGTATCTGCTTCTTGGGTACCGATATCCAGGCGCTGGCATGCGATGGCCTGCTTGGCCAGCTGATCAGCGCGTTCGTTCCCTGGAATGCCAATGTGGCCTGGGGTCCAGATGAAAGCCACAGAGCGGCCTGACTTGCCATGACTAAACACCGTGACTTGGATGGATTGCAGCAAATGGTGTTTGGGAAAACAGTTGTTGAGAGTGTGCAAGGCACTCAGGGAGTCACTGCAGATAAGATATGACTTCCTGGGGCATGCTCTGAGATGGTCGAGTGCACGGGTTATTGTGATCAGCTCCACTGTAAAGACAGTACAGCCAGGGGGGCAGGGAGCGCTGTTCAGTGTGGTCGCCATGAACATAGGTGTAACCCACTCTGCCGTCTACCTGGGAGCCATCAGTGTATATGACGTCTGCATCACGGACTGTGCTAAGTATGTCCAGAAACTGGTGTCTAAGTAATTGCGGTAAAATTGATGCCTTTGGTAGCAGGACAGTTGCAGGTGAAGCTGGAGGTGAGGGATGGTCCAAGGAGGGATATGAGATAGGCAAGACAATGCAGGATGGAGAGGAAAGGACTCGAGTGAAGAAAGAAGAGAATGTACCCAGGCTGCGACTGGAAAACCCGATCTGGGTAGACATTGTGGAGAGGGAAGATCGGTATTTGGAAACAATAACCAGGATTTGGATGGTGAGACATAGCGTGGACATGAGCAATGTAGGAGGCCAGCAACTGTTGCCAGCGGTACCTCACAGGAGGTAGCCAGCTTCGGCAAGGAGGCTAGGCACAGGGCTGGTGCGGAATGCCCCCGCTGCTAAATGGACACCACCATGAAGAATGGGATCCAAGATCTGCAGTGCTGAAGGTGATGCAGAGCCATATAGCTGGCTCCCATAATCCAGGCGAGATTGGATGAGCGCCTTAAAGAGGTGCATGAGGGTTCAACGGTCAGCTCCCCAGGCAGTGTGGCTGAGACATTGAAATATATTTAGGTGCCACCAGCACTTCTGCTTCAGCTGACGAAGGTGTGGCCCCCAAATCAGTCGGTTGTCAAACAGCACGCCGAGAAACCAATGGCTTTCTGCGACATGAAGCTGGTCAACAGCTAGGTACAGTTCTGGATCAGGGTGAATGGCCTGACGATGACCAAAGTGCATCGCCCGGGTTTTAGAAGCTGAGAACGTAAAGCCATGTGTTGTGGCCATGACTGTGCCCTTCAGATGGCTCCCTGAAGACACCTTTCAGCAACACCAATGCTGGGAGAGCTGTAGTATAAGCAAAAGTCGTCGGCGAATAAAGAACAACAAACTGATGACCCCACTGCCACAGGAAGACCATTTATCATAAATAAGGTGTGGCCCCCAAATCAGTCGGTTGTCAAACAGCACGCCGAGAAACCAATGGCTCTCTGCGACATGAAGCTGGTCAGCAGCTAGGTACAGTTCTGGATCAGGGTGAATGGCCTGACGATGACCAAAGTGCATCACCCGGGTTTTAGAAGCTGAGAACGTAAAGCCATGTGTTGTGGCCATGACTGTGCCCTTCAGATGGCTCCCTGAAGACACCTTTCAGCAACACCAATGCTGGGAGATCTGTAGTATAAGCAAAAGTCGTCGGCGAATAAAGAACAACAAACTGATGACCCCACTGCCACAGGAAGACCATTTATCATAAATAAAAAGAGTGACACACTGAGAATGGAGTCCTGTGGGATGCCGTTCTCCAGAACTCGGCGTGAGCTAAGGGAGGTACCAACTCTAACCCTAACAGTGCGTAGCGAGAGGAAATTCTTGATAAAAATTGGGAGTGGACCCCGTAAGCTCCAGTCATACAGTGTAGCAAGAATATGGTGGCGCCATGTTGAGTCATATGCCCTCCAGAGGTCAAAGAAGACCCCAACTAGGTGCTGACGCCTAGAGAAGGCTGTACAGATGGCCGACTCCAATGACACTAAATTGTCGCTAGTGGAGCGACCCTGGCAGAAACTCCCCTGTTGTGGGGCCAGCAGACTCCGATCTTCAAGGACCCACATAAGACGACGACTCACCATATGCTCAAGCAACTTACACAGGAAATTCGTTAAGCTGATGGGGCAGTAACTGTCAACTGCCAGCGGATCTGCTCCCGGTTTCAGAACAGGGATAATAATACTATCCCTCCACTGGGATGGGAAAACACCCCCTGCCCAGACCCTACAAAATTAGGCGAGCAATTTCTGATGAAAGTCCGCTGACAGGTGACGGACGAACTGCCCATGTATGCGGTCTGGTCCCGGAGAGGTATCGGGGCATGCAGCAAGAGCAGTGGTAAACTCCCATTCCGTAAATGGAGCGTTGTACAGTTCCCGGCGGCGAGTGTGGAAAGATAGAGGATTTCGCTCAACCCGTTGTTTAAGGGAGGGGAAGGATGCACTACAATTTGCCATTGCAGAGCAGCTCGCATAATGCTCTGCCATGCACTCAGCAATACGACCGGGTCAGTACAGAGAATGCCATCGACAGTCAGAGACAAGATTCTGGATGGTAGGCAATATCCAAAGAGGTGCCGTACCTGAGACCAGACGCGAGTAGGGGAGGCACGAGAGCCTATAGAGGCAATGTACCGCTCCCAACAGTCCTGTTTACTTTGTCGGGCTCGGGCAATCTCGGGCGTCCACCAGGGCACCACCTTGCGCCGAAGGGAGCCAGTGGTGATCGGAACGGTCTCCTCTGGGGCTGAGACTATAGCAGCAGTGACTTGTTGGACTGCTGTATCAATATCAGGTGGTGGTAGAACAGAAACCACAGCAGCCGAGGTGTAACACCACCAGTCTGCTTGATGTAGACACCATCTGGTTCGGTAGCCTGTAGGTTCAAAGTGCTGGAGTGACAGAAGAATGGGGAAATGGTCACTCCCGCAAAGATCGTCATGGACTCGACAACTTAAATGTGGGAGCAGGCTTGGGATACATACAGATAGGTCAATAGCAGAATATGTGCCATGCACTATACTAAAATGTGTGGGTGTACCGGTGTTTAAGAGGCATATGTCCTGCGTTTCAACGTCTCTACCACATCCCGAGGGCTGTATACCGCCCAAGAGAGGGTGGTGGGCGTTGAAGCCACCCAAAAGGATAAATTTTGGGGGTAATTGCGCAACCAAGGCAATGAGATCAGCAAGGGACACGACCTCATCTGGTGGGAGGTACAGAGAGCAGACAGTTATGTCTTGCATTGTTCTGATTCTTTCAGCCACTGCCTCAAGAGCCATGTTGAGAGGCACGGCAGCACTAGAAACAGTGGCGAGGACATAAATGCAGACACCTCCAGATACCCTGTTGTTATAGTAGCCCTGATAGCCATGGAGGGCTGGGGTCCGCTGGACAGGAAACCACGTTTCCTGCAGGGCTACACAGAAAGCAGGATAGCGGCACAGTAATTGCTGCAGCTCGCGTAAGTGGCAGAAAAGCCGCCACAGTTCACTGCAAGATCGTGCTACTTCTTGATTGCTGAGGCATGGCAGTATTGAGGGTGCTGTTGATTCCACTTAATCACCAGTCATCGCCAATGGTCGAGGCAGGGCCTCTACATCCATCGCCTCCAAAGTCTTGGTGATAGTCAAGTCCTCTGGTGAGGCGAGGAGTTCCACCATGTCCTCAGACGTGTGAGGTGGTGGTGGCACGGTTTCCACCGTGGAATCCATTTGCTTAGCAGCCTTAGACTTTTTCTTCTCTCGCTCCTTTTTTGGTTTCTCTTGCTGGGAGGGCTTTTGGGCCTCGACCTCAGCCTCAGGGACTGAGGAGGACCTTGAAGCCCTACGATAATGACCCGAAGTCCATGGCTGTGCAAGCCACTCACTGGTACCCACATTATCAGTGGGAGAAACCATAGGAGGAAGGGAGTCTAGGGATCCCTTCCTGGCGCAAGGTGCCGGAGAAGGCTGCTTCTCCGGCTGGGTGTAGGGGACTGGAATCCCCAACGGTTGTGGGGAAGTTGCCCCCCACAGGAGGTAGTGAGGGGGGGGGGGTTGCAACAGAAGAATACCAAACTGTGGCGAATGAAAATTTGTGCCTGGTTGGGATTCGAACCCGGGATCTCCTGCTTACTAGGCAGATGCGTTGACCACTCCGCCACCGAGGACACAGTGACCAGCCCGACTGCAGAGGACTCTTCCCTGCACGTCTCCTGCCACACACAAATCTCAATTCGCCACGCTGTCTCTTTCCTATACCACAGCCTATTTATTCTATAATGCTCGCAGCCACAATACTGTATTTCCGCATCAGGGAGAACAGACCATGAGGTATCGAGACAATTGTCATCAGGAGCCCAGCCTTGGATTGTATACAATTATATATATTTTTGACGACTTACAGTGTTCAAATGAATGAAATACATCGCAATTTGCGATGTTATGGCTTCACTGTGTGAGGTTAGGATGGAATAACATTTCAACATTTATTTGAACGCTGTAATTCGTCAAAAATGTATATAATTGTATACAAGCCGAGGCTGGGCTCCTGACGACAATTAATTGTGTCTTGATACTTCATGGTCTGTTCCTCCAGATGAGGGAATACAGTATTGTGGCTGCAAGCATTATAGAATAAATAGGCTGAGGTATAGGAAAGAGAGACCATGGTGAATGGAGATTTGTGTGTGGTGGGAGACATGCAGGGAAGAGTCCTCTGCAGTCAGGATGGTCACTGTGTCCTCGGTGGCGGAGTGGTCAACGCATCTGCCTAGTAAGCAGGAGATCACGCATTCGAATCCCGACTGGGCACAAACTTTCATCCGCCACAGTTTGGTATTCCATCTAAACCTCACAGTGAAGCCATAACATTGCAAATTGCAATTTAATTCATTCATTTGAATGCTGTAATTCATCAAAAATATATATAATTGTGATTTAAAACTGTTTGCAAGGTACTGTGTCAAAAGACTTCTGAAAATTAAGGCGTATAGCATCAACTTCCGATCTTTTATCTAGAGCACTAATTACTTCAAATGAGTATAGCTACCCCCAAGTGGCACTTTAGTTGGTCATGAGGTATTACCCCATAGACAACAACACCCTACATAATTGCAGGCAATGGCGGCCATTAGTGCATCAGCTACAGACTGAGCCCACCGCATGCCTTGTTCTCTTACTGATAGTAAAGGATTCTGGGAGGCCCTTCTGCCTATCTCAGCATTTCATTTCATAGGCAGGTGGAATCTTGGGCAAACTATACAACCCACTTTGAACAACATTTCTTGGTGTATGGTATCTCTGGTGATGCCCACCGTAGGGCTTTCTTCCTTGCCTACGTCTTCTTCAGCAATTAAAACCGGAGCACGAACCACATGCCATCCCCTATGATGATTTGAAGTTTTGCTTGCAGGTGTACTTTGACTCACAAGTGCACGTTACGACAGCTCGACACAAATTCTTTATCTGTCACAAGAAGCAAGGTCAATTGAATAAGGAATGGATCGCTACCCTCCAGGGCTTATCAAGGGACTGCCGATTTCCATGTGCCAATGAAAGCTGCCAACAATAGTATGCGGCATTGTTCGTGAGGGATATGATCTTGGGTCATGCTCTCGACAAGGGCCTCTGGTAGGACTTACTAAAGCTTCAGTACCCATCCTTAGAAGGATGTTTTCTAGTTATTCGGGCATTTGAACAGCCCGTCCAAGCATCCACCGTCTTCTATATGCCATTTCATGTGCATGCAGCCTGCCCCACCCACTGACAGACACCTCAGCAACCACCTCTCTGTATTCCTTCTGGTAAACAAACCACCCTCACTCTGGACCTTATGCAGTTACCCTCTTGCAAAAACTGTTGTCACCCACGCTAGGCATCAGTGTCAATTTTGCTATACCAAATATAACTCGTGTGGCAAAACAGGGCACAGGGCTGAAGTCTGTCATGCTCCCTCCAGGATGCAACTTGACTGTACTCGGCTTGATCCTGCTTCAGATGATGACCCAGGTACGGCTTATCAAGTGGATCTTCATGTTTATGCAGTGCTTCCTGTTCACGATAAACAGGTAACCCTGTCGGTGTTGGTCAATGAGCACCCAGTCGACTTCCAGTTAGACAC
Source organism: Locusta migratoria (assembly GCA_026315105.1). Classification (NCBI taxonomy): domain Eukaryota; kingdom Metazoa; phylum Arthropoda; class Insecta; order Orthoptera; family Acrididae; genus Locusta; species Locusta migratoria. The sequence goes on from CM048744.1 coordinate 29,853,802, forward strand.
TGGATCTACCTCTGCTATCATTGTGTGGAAAAAGTACCAACGTTTGAGCTCTCCCATCTTCAACCATTCACCCACAACCTTTGAAGTTACAGCAATGACTTTGTGATGGTTAAAGGCCAGTTTACGGCACTCATCAAACATGGCGCCACAACTTGCAAGATGCAGCTCCTTGTTGTGGATACACCAGAAGTGATGAAATTGCTGCAACTTGGCCTTTTTTATTCCTTGGAGCTGGAAGTCCACGATACCACTAGGAGCATCCAGCCAGGTCCTATCTCCTGATTCTTCGCACAAAGTATCATTCCGTGTTCGAGCCTTCTACTGCTGGTGTCCAAGGGTTTGTGCACACATCACGCTCCTTTCGACGGCCGTACCCCAGTTTTTCAAAGCCCAGCCTGACCATTCGTTCTTCATGACAAATTGCAGGCAGAGCTCCAACATTTGCAGGCATCTGGCATCTTAACACCTGTCTCTAACAGTTTATAGGCAATGCCCATAGTATTGGGAAACAAACTAGATGGTTCCATCCACCTATGTGGTGATTTCAGTAAAACCATCAATGCCCAGTCAATTGTTGATACATATCCCGGTCCAAGGTCGACAAGATGATCACTCACCTCAATGGGGGCAAACTCTTTGTGAAAATCAACCTCAAGGACACATATTTATAGCTTCCTTTGGACAAGTCGTCCTGCGACTTGCTGGTTATCAACACTCCTCTTGGTCTTTTCCGTTATAATAGGCTCCTCTTTGGGATCACGAGTGCCCCAGCGATTTACCAGAGGTCCCTCAAAACTATTACAAGTGATGTGCCTTGCACTGCCAACTACCTGGATGACATCATTGTTGCCAGACAGTCCACTCAATACCTAGCAGACAACCTGGACATCCTTTTTCTGTTCTCCAAACAGCCAACCGTCACTGCAACTTCAAAAAATATCAATTTTTCTCCCTCAAGTTGAATACTTACGCCACGTTCTCAGTGCCATGGGTATTCGGCTGCTGCCTCATCATGTCAAAGCCATGCAGGATTTACCATCCCCTCAGACATCAAGAAGCTGCAAACCATATCGGGCTATCTGAATTATTGCCAGAAATTCATTCCACATGCCTCGACCACTGCAACCCAATTGTACCGTCTCTTAGATATGAATGTGACATGGAATTTGAATACAGCATGTGAAAGTGCCTTCCGCAATCTCAAGCAGGCCTTGCATCAGCCCACATGTCTTATGGCCTTTCTTTGATCCATCACTCCTTGTGATTTTTGTGGCAGATGCCTCTGATTATGGTGTGGTTGCAGTCCTTTTGTACAGGGTTGAGGGGCTGGAATGACCAGTTGCCATCATCTACAAAAAATTGACACCAGCACAGTGCAATGACGGGCAAATTTAAAAAGGAGGCCTTGGTCATAGTCTTCACTTTAAGAAAGTTCCATGACTATGTTTATGGTCATCATTTTACCTCCTTGACCACCTACACACCCCTGCTGCCCCTTTTTTGGTGTGATGCAAACATCACTACCAGAACAGCTAGACGCCTCCAACGGTGGGCCTTATTTCTCGCTAATTACTCTTATGATATTCAGTATTGCTCAATGACCAACCATTCCAATACCATCTCCTCTCCTGGTTCCCACTAGGCCAGGATCCTTCATTTGACACTGACCCAGAAGTGTGCTATCACTTAGACACAGAAGAACATACTCTCGTGTCCCTTCCCATTGACACAAAACTAGTAGCCAAGCAGTCTGCAGATGACCCGGTCCTGTGCGAGATCATCCGGCTGGTTCAGCAAGGTTGGCCGTTGCATTGACAGCAGGTGTTTACCCCAGGGGTGCAAAATTATTGACATCAACAGCATGAATTCTCTGTCTGTGATGGTGGTGTTCTCATCCACGACGAAAACGGCCAACCACGGGTTGTCATCCCTCCCTCCCTACAACACAAGGTCCTCAGACTGCTTAATCGTGGTCATTGGGAAGTCATGCTAACAAAACGCCTCGCACGACATGTCTACTGGAAGGGGATCGATGCAGATATCGCCTCTATGGTAGCAGCCTTCCCCTCCTTCCAAACCAAACAAGCTGCTCCTGCAAGTCATTATTTCCCATGAGCAGAGGCTTTAACACCCTGGTCCAGGCTCCATTTGGACTTTGCAGGCCCCTTTCTGGCCTCCTCGTGGTTTATTGCAGTCGCCGCCAGCTCTGGTTTTTCTTACATCTCCCAGATGTCCTCCTCATCATCGACCCATGTCATCCAGGCGCTCACTCGCATGTTCACCATTGAAGGCCTACCAGAGACAATTGCGACTGACTATGGCCCTCAATTTACATCCACAGAATTCACGGCCTTCTGTGCATCCAATGGCATTGCCCAGGTACACACGGCACCTTTCCACTCCGCGTCCGATGGACTGGCAGAGCAGTTTGTACAGACTTTCAAGAATCAAATGGCGACGCTCTGCGCATACCACTCACTGGAAGATGCTTTGTCCATCTTTTTGGGCTCTTACAAGACAACTTCACAGGAGGGAACCAGTTTGGTGGAGCGGCTCCATGGGCACCCACAGCATTTGCTCCTCTCCCTACTCCATCGACAATGACCTCTAGAGCACACTGGGCAAGGTCAGCAACACCAGTCTGCTAACCATGATGATGTCTGCATCCTGATTTTCTTCTGCCATGGCCGCCATTGGGATCCAGTGCTGGTAAAAAAAGCTACTGGGACGAGCAACGGTGGAGTTTCGACTTTAAGATGGCTCCCTTTGCCGCAACCATCTGAACCAGGTGTGCCCCAGAAGCCGTCAGTTGACGACTGCAGTCGACTCACCACCTCCTGTTCTTGCAGGCCAGGCAGCTGGGAGGCCCTGCAAGACCAACACCTTCTACGGCCCCTCCAATGTGAATGGATGATAGTGGGCAGCCAGCTCCTGCACCTGGGCCACTGCCGATGGACTTCGATCAGACACCTCTGGTGAACCACACACTGCCAGGATCATCGATGTAATGGACGTTCATGCAGACTCTGACACTGGCCTCCGTGTGCCTCATCTCTTTTCGGAGGAGATATGTCATATACCGGTGGTTTGTCTGATGAATGGGCAACCCGCAATGCAGGGTACAAGCGCATGGATGCCAAACAGTGATGTGTCCCACAGCAGCGGTTCCGGAGTCACCAGGGGACGCGACAAGCACCGCCAGAGAGCGCACTAAACCAGAACTATTTTCCTCCACACAGGCACTAGAGACCAGCTTGAGACTGCCACGTATCACTGTGCACCGACTATTTATGGGGGCGCAGTGCAACACGAGGGCAGTTCTCTGCCGACCGGATACGAGAACCATAGCTGAGGGATTGCGACTGATGCCTCCGGGGAAGAGAAGAGAAGAGTCCCTGCCAGTGACACTGCATCTCCAGGACTTCCCGCAATGGAATACGTCATCCAGCTATGTCTCCCTGGCTATTCTCTCGAGGCTGTCATTATCTCCCTGGCACGTACTGATTTGGTCAAGAAGAAAACTTTTAGTTGATGTTTGTTTTTTGGCTTAGTTTAAGAAGTTTGTTTTGTTTCCACAAGATGATCAGTTTGTCTGGTCAATAAATACAATTTCCATATCAGACAGTGTCTTTCAGTTATTATCTCCTGAGGCGAGATATAGCAATACTAACCTCCAAAAGAGGTTTAGTGTTGGCCTCTTTGGCTAATTTGTCTGCTAGTTCATTTCCTGCAATCCTGATGTGCCCTGGAGTCCAGATAAATGCTACTGAAGGGTTTGCATTGTTTGACGTCATACAGGGACTCGTGGATGGCTATTATTAAAGGATGGTGGGAGAAGCATTGGTCAAGAGCTCTTAGGCCCCTGAGGGAGTCGCTGCAGATGACAAAGGACTCCCCAGCATCACAGGTATGAATGTGGTCAAGAGCACGAAAGATGGCTACTAACTCCACAGTGAAGACACTGCAGACAGTCGGCAAGGAGCACAATTCGTTATGAACTGCATGCATATAAGTGTAGCCAACATGACCACCAAGCAACGAGCCATCGGTGTAAATCACTTCCAAGCCCCGTGACATGTCCAGGATAGACAGGAATTGGCGGCGAATTGTCTCCAGGTAGACTGAATGTTTGGGGGACTGTAGCAGTTCGAGGTGAAGGTGTGGCTGGCATATACACCACAGTGGAGTACGCAATTGGAAGTGGGAGAGGGAAGGTAGTGAAATAGATTCCAGTTTACTGAGGTGTAATCGGGCATGAACGCCAACTGCTATCCTCGACCTCGGCTACCACTGTGGAATAGGAAGTGGCCCGACCGGAAAAAGGAGATAGTAATTGGGCTGATGAGGCAAGCCTCTAATATTACAAAGCAGCTGCTGGCACCTGGTTTGTAGTGGCAGAACCCCAGATTCTGCAAGTAGACTTAACAGGGGTATTTCTGAAAGCTCCTGTTGCCAGCTTAACTCTTCAATGGTGGACTGGGTCCAGCATCTGCAGGGCTGAAGGCAATGCTAAAACATATTCAATGCTCCTGTAGTTCAATTGTGACAAAACAAGAGCCTTACAACAATGTAGCAGAGTACTGCCCCCCCCCCTTCCCCTCACAAGTAGTATCGCTAAGGCAGCGGACGGAATTAAGGTGCTGGCAGCACTTTGTTTAAATTGAAGAATATGAGGGAGCCATGTCAGTACCAAGAAACAATGTGTTTCCACCACATTCAGCACGTGGCCATCAATGTAACGTTCGGGATGCTGATTGACTGTCCAATGCCGGCAGAAGTGCATAACGCAGGTCTTTGCAGCAGAGAATTTAAACCCATGGGCGAGTGCCCATGTCTGTGCTTTACGTATGGCTCTCTGCAGCTGTCATTCTGTGACAAGGATACTGGAAGAGCTAAAATATAAACAAAAGTTGTCAGCATATGAAGAGGTGGATGACTGACGATTCTACCGCTGCTGCTAGGCCATTAATAGCCACTCAAAATAGAGTAACACAATACCTAGTCCTGGGGAACTCCATTCTCATGTATATTCAAGCAGCTACAAGAGGCACTGACTTACGCACAAAAGGTACACAAAGATAAAAAGTTCCAGATAAAAATAGGAAGCAAGCCCAGAGACCCCAACCACGTAATGCAGTAAGGATGTGATCTCTTCAGGTTATGGCGTATTCCTTAGATAAGTCAAAGAGGACATCTACCAGGTGTTGGCGTGTAGAGAAGGCTGTCCAGATGGTGGACTCAAGGTGGACCAGATTATCCACAGCTGAGCGCCCCTTGCAGAAACTACCCGAGCATGGAGATAGCAGACCCTGGACTCTAGGAGCCAGCACAACCGCTGACCCACCATATGCTCTAGCAATTTGCAAAGAAGATTGGTAAGGCTGATCGGTCGGTAGCTGTTCAACTCATGCGGATGTTAGCCAGGTTTGATCACTGGAATGATCAGACTCTCCCGCCATGGTGATGGGAATGTACCATCACTCCAGAGGCAACTGAAGAGAGCCAGAATGTGTCGCTGAGACTCAGGGTGATAGGTGTTTCATCATCTGATTATGGATGTGGTCTGGCCCAGGGGCTGTGTCAGGGCACTGTGACAGGGTACTGAGGAATTCCCATTCAGTGAATGGAGCATTGTACAGTTCCATGTTGGTTAGCTTTAAGATGGGAGGGACATTGTGGGAAACCAAGTTTCTTGGAGGGCAATGCAGGAAAGTGCTGAGGGATTGGCATAGCTCAGCTAAGTGGTGGGAAAGGACTACCACAATTCCACGGCAGTATGATATTGTTATTAACTTGAAAGAGGATGATGAAAAGGATAAAAGGAAAAGGTTATTCCATAGGTTCACCTGCTGCCGCTGATAAAAAACCTACCGAATCCAAGATCATTGACTCGGGAGTCAGTGAAGGCAAGAACCTCAGTCAAGGCGAGGATCTCTATCTCATCTTCTGAAGCAAAAGATGAGGGTAGCTGTGGCATTTGTGCCACAGAAGAGTCAGATTTCTTTGTCTCCTCTTTCCTCCCCTCTTGCTGGCCCTTCAGTTTGAGGAGCTAGGAGAGCTTCTATGAAGTTGTGTCAGGTGTGGAAGAAGAGTGAGAAGCCCTTCTACCAGTAGCTTGGTGATCCATGAGCCTTCGGCCAGGATTCTCTGAGGCACACTGAAAAGCCTCGGAAGGGGATGGCCTGAGGGACCCCTTCCAAGTGAGAGAAGCCGGAGGAGGCTTCCCCTCCTCTGGCTGAGAGGTAGGATCTGGTGTTCCCAACGATTGAGAGGTCATTGTTCGCATGGTGAAAAGAGAGGGAGCCACTGAAGAGGAAGTGCCCCCAGCTGTCAAGGGGGCAGGGTTAGCTGATTGGGCCTGGGAGCCCATTGGCATGGGTTGCACATACTGTAAACCAGGCACTGTAAATGATGACGGTGAGGCAGACATGGCATAAGAGTTAACTAGGCACACAGGGTGGTGCTTCTGATATTTTCGCTTTGTCTCTGAGTCCTGTGTCTCGTATTCCATGATTTTCCTTTCTTGATGCAGAACCATGCAGACAGGCGAACAAGGGCAGAGATTCAAGTCACAGTTGGCACATACTGGAGGAGGGGTGCAAAAGATGTTTGGATGGACTGTGCATCCTCACTCCAGACACGTAGGGTCGGCATCACAGAGGAAGACATATACCCAAACCTCCAGCACTTAAAACAACATATAGGGGGAGGACTGCAGGGATTTATGTCACACCAGTAGATCATCATCTTGACTTTCTCAGGAAATGAATCACCCTCAAAAGCCAAGACAAAGGCACCAGTGGCAACCTTGTTGTCCTTCAGACCCCTATGGACATGTCGAATAAAATGTACTCCCCGCCATTCTAGGTTAGCATGCAATTCATCAACTGACTGTAGCAACAGATCTTTATGGAATATTATTCCCTAGACCATATTTAAGGTTTTGTGTGGTGTTATACTAACAGAAAAATCGCCCAGCTTGTCACAGGAAAGCAACGTCGGTGAATGGGCTGGGATGATGACATTATTAAGACTGACCCAGAGTTAATTTTTGACATCCCGTCCACGTCACCAAATGTGTCCTCCAAGTTTTCCATGATGCACAAGGGCTTACTCGTCTGAAAAGACTCCCCCCCCCCACCCCAATCAGTGCATCTACATACTAGATATTTAGGGGCATAAGCCTCACACTGATTTCTGGCTCTACATTCCTCCCATAGTGTGGCCAGGCAGGCAACTTTTGGGAATTGTCTTCTGCAGCATTGTAATCACCTCAACCTCTCTTAGAGATGCCGGTTTTGCATATGGCAATGCTATTATTTGCTCAATTCATCCTGTTTCCATGAGCAGCTAGGGAACTATAACGTCCGCCCAGGCAGAGCCCTGCTTGCTTGGATAAGCCTTATACAACTGAGGTGCAGCAGGTTCCCTACGGGTTGCTCACTAGCAACTGCTCATCCTCAACAACCATGCATCTCCTCGGAACATAGCACATCTTGAGAGTGACCTTTTTTTCCCCCCATTATTAATAGAGGTTTGTACCATCCTTGTGACATGGATGATTAAGCCAAGATCCCAGGCTCTGAAACATACAACATTCCACCATCACACCAAATGATGGCGCTGAAGCGCACACACAGAGCTTACGGTGTGGCGGACTGTTGGAACAACACACTCCACAGCTCGGGAGCCCAGGTTCAAAAAGCTTGTACACAGAAAATTAATGCTACCCCCTGAGGGGCTCTGTATTTCAATGGCTTCTTCACTACCCCAAGCTATCTGGATCTTCCTCTCCACGACCAGCTCTTCTGAACTGCACAGATGGGAGTCGTCCCACGACCATACTGGCCACAACCCAAGACAACTTCGTATCCCCCCCCTCCCAATTCCTTCCCCATTTATTATGCTATTTTTTCCCTGTTTTTAGTTTTCCTTATTATTTCAACCCCCCCCCCCCCCAATCACTCACACACACACACACACACACACACACACACACACACACACACACACACACACACACACACACACACACACACCCTCCTCATACTTCTCTATGCCTCACTTTTATCTTTTGCAACCCCTTCCCTCCAATTTATTCATTGAAGCAATTCAAATATCCCACCTATCACAAAGCCTTTACATTCCATCATGCAACAAGGAACTTTCCATCCTGACCTTTACCCAGCATCCATCCCCCTCCACTCCCTTCCTCACTCACTCACTCACTCACTCACAGTCTAGATGCTTGTCGATGGAGTGGCTGGATATGGTGATTGCATGTATATAGTTGTCCGATTAATTACATGAATGTATTTGTTTCTTTTTCTGATGAAGGCCATGATCTAAAATTTAAGTTGTGTTAATGTGATTATCTATTTTCGTGCCTATCAGCAGTTTAGTGAGCCTCTTTACAGTGAGTTGTTACCTAAGCTTTTTTTTCCTATCATTGAACTTTTTACCTAACAAGTTCATTGAATGCATGCTGACTAAAGGTTATTACAGATTACTATCAGGTTTTTCTTCATCTGTTTTTCTTCATCTGTTTTTCCACCCTGTTCCTCACTGTTAAAGGACTGTGCGATTATATATATGTGCCTTACCAAATTGAAAACACTTCCTGTGAACATAAATTTTGTACATCCATTGTGCTTTCAGCTACTGTTACTTTTATAAATACTACATTTTCGGGTATTAAGTAACATACATCTAGCTCAAATATTCGTTTTTACTTACATTGCTTGCAATCTTTATTTTATGTGTGTCTGTAACAGAAAGAGAATCTTCATCCTCCAGATTCCCATGCTCTGATACATTTAGGTTGTTTGCATCATTTATGCTGGCACCCTCAATAGTTTCATGGGCATTGTTCATAACAGCTGCTCTCAAAGTATTACCCGGAACACTTTGCTGATTGAAAACTGAAGCTGAAATTGTCAAAATACAAAAGAAAATTGAATTGATGCACTAGTTTATTTCACTAATTTAGTGACTTACTGATATCATCTGTGGCATAGTCTAGTAAATTTCTTGAAAATTGAATCAAAAACCTTAATAAGAAAATTAGGACTTTTGTTTTATTTTATCTCAAAAACATGTTCGTTAGAGATGGAGTATGGACATAGAGCAGAAGGCTAAATCACCAAAGGATTAGAAGAGAAGTCAGGTGTATCCTTTGTATAACCACTGGCATTTATTTTAACCGTTTTACACAAATTTTGGGAAACCAGTTTGGATGGTTGCAATTGAATCAGAACTGTCATTTGGTGGACCAATGTCAGGTACATAATAAAGGCAGTGACATTCACACATCTTCAGCCACATACATCACTAAAGAAATTATACATTTTTATAATAATCAACTGTTAAAATGTTTGTAAATCTAAGGGACTTAATTACATTGGTCATCAGTCCCTAGGCTTACAAATTACTTAAAGTAAATTACACTAAGGACAACACAAACACCCATGCACGAGGGTGGACTCAAACCCATGATTGCGGACAGCTGCGCATACCACAGCAGGGTGCCTTAGTGTGCACCGCTATATGCTATAGTGTGCATGTGGCTTTATAACAATCAAGCCAGTAAAATCAATTTTCTATTAAGGAGAATTTTTGAAGTTCAGCAATATTATAGAACTGAAATATAAATACAAGTTCAGTGACACTGAATTGCATTTGTTGTTGTTGTGGTCTTCAGTCCGCAGACTGGTTTGATGCTGCTCTCCACGCTATCCTGTATGTGCAAGCCTCTTCATCTGGGAATACCTACGGCAACCTACATCATTTTGAATCTGCTTACTGTATTCATCCCTCGGTCTCCCTCTACAATTTTTATCCCACACACTTCCTACTAACATTAGGTTGGCAATTCCTTGATGTCTCAGAATGTGTCCAACCAATCTATGCCTTTTCTTAGTCAGGATACGCCAGAAATTCCTTTCTCCCCAATTTGGTTAAGCACCTCCTTGTTAGTTACGTGATCTACCCATCTAATTTTCATTATTCGCCTGTAGCACCACATTTCAAAAGCTTCTATCATCTTTTTATCTGAACTCCTCATCGTCCATGTTTCACCCCGTACAATGCTACACTTCAGACAAATGCTTTCAGAAAGGACTTCTTAACATTTAAGTTAATATTGGATGTTAACAAGTTTTGCTTCTTTAGAAATGCTTTTCTTCCCAAAGCCATTCTTCATTTTATATCTTCTTTACTTCGGCCATCAGAAGTTATCTTGCTACCCAAATAACATTCATCTACTACTTTTATTGTCTCATTACCTAATCTAATTCCTTCAGCATCACCTGATTTTCTGAGATTGAATTCCATTACCTTTGTTATACTCTTGTTAATGTTCATCTTATATCTTCCTTTCAAGACAATGTCCATTCCATTCAATTTCTCTTCCAGATCTTTTGCGGTCTCTGACAGAATTACTATGTCATCAGCTAACCACAATGTTTTTATTTCTTTTTCCTGAAGTTTAATGCCCTCTCCAAATTTCTCCATCCATTCTTTCACTGCCTGCTCAATGTACAGATTGAACAACATTGGGAAAAGGCTACAACCCTGTCTTACTCCCTTCCCAACCACTGTATTCCTCACTTACCCTTCGACTCTAATAACCACTGTCTGGTTTTTGTGTAGGTTGAATATAACTCTTTGCTCCCTATATTTTACCCCTGTTACCTTCAGAATTTGGAAGAGTGTATTCCACCCTACATTGTCAAAAGCTTACTCCAAATCTACAAACACTAAAAACGTAGGTTTCCCTTTCCTTAGCCTGTCTTCTAAGATAAGTCATAATGTGAGTATTGCCTCCCGTGTTCCTACATTTTTCCTAAATCCAAACTGATCTGAGGTCGGATTCCCCAAGTTTTTCCATTCGTCTGTAAATAATTCGTGTTAGTATTTTGCAACCATGACTTATTGAACTGATATTTTTGTAATTTTCACACTTGTCTGCACTTGCTTTCTTTGGAATTGGAATTACTATATTATTCTTGAAGCTGGAGGGTATTTCCCCTGTCTCATACATCTTGCATACCAGATGATACATTTTTTTCATGACAGGCTGTCCTAACGATATCAGCAGTACAGACAGAATATCATCTACTCCAGGGACCTTGTTTTGACGCGAGTCTTCCAGCACTCTGTCAAATTCTTCTCACAGTATCAGATCTCCTATCTCTTCTTCCTCCACTTCGTCTTCCATTTCTAGAATACTGCCTTCAAGTCTGCCTGTCTTTATTTACTTTGAACTGTGGAAGGAACACATTAATGGCCTATACATTTTCCCCTCTTTGCTTTGTACTGGTTTTCCTTCCGAGTTCTTGATATTCATACAGCTGCTTTTCTTGTCTCCAAATATCTCTCTTATTTTTCTGTAGGGGGTTTCTATCTTTCCCCTAGTTATGCATTCTTCTACTGTTCTGCATTTGTCCTCTAGCCACTCCTGCTTAGCCAGTCTGCACTTCCTGTCAATCTCATTTTCCAGACGTCTGTACTCCCTTTTTCCAGTTTCACCTGCTGAATTTTTATATTTTCTCCTCTCATCAATTAAGTTCAGTATATCCTGTGTTATCCAGGGATTTCTATTAGGCCTTGTCCTTCTGCAAATATGGTCCTCTGCTGCCTTCACTACCCTATCTCTCAGGAGCAACCCATTCTTCTTCTACTGTATTACTTTCCCCCCGTTTCAGCAAATCCTTGCCTAGTGCTCCCTCTGAAACTCTCAACCACCTCTGGTTCCTTCAATTTGTCCAGGTTCCATCTCCTAACATTTCTACCTTTCTGCAGTCTCTTAAGTTTTAATCTGCAGTTCAAAACCACCAAGTTATGGTCAGAGTCTATACCTGGCCCTGGATACGTCTTACAGCTTAGAACCTGGTTTCTAAATCTATTCCTTACTATTAAACATTCAATCTGGTACCTTCCAGTGTCTCCTGGTCTCCTCCATGTATACAGCATTCTTTCATGATGATTAAACGAAGTGTTGGTGATCATTAAATTGTGCTCTGCGCAAAATTCTACCAAGCGATCTCTTCTTTCATTCCTTTTCCCCAGTCCATATTCACCTACTACATTTCCTTCTCTTCCCATTCCTACTACCAAGTTCCAGTCTCCTATCACAATCAAGTTTTCGTCTCCATTAACTTTCTGAATGATTTCTTTTATCTCATCATACATTTTTTTCGATATCCTCATCAGCCATGCTAGTTGGCATATAAACTTTCACTACTGTGATCAGTGTTGGCTTCTTTACTACAATAATGCGTTCACTATGCTGTTCATACTAACTTACCTGCATTCCTATTTTCTTATTCATTATCAGACCTACTCCTGCGTTACCACCAACTGATTTGGTATTGATAACCCTCTACACACCAGACCAGAAATCCTGTTCATCATGTCACCGAACTTCACTAATCCCTACCATATCTAACTTTAACCTATCCATTTCTCTTTTCAAATTTTCTAGCTTACCTATGCGATTAAGGGTTAGAACATTCCACGCTCCGACCTGTAAAATGCCAGTGTTGTCTTTCCTGATGATCACATCATCCTGAGTAGTCCCCGCCCGGAGATCCGAATGGGGGACTATTTTACCTCCGGAATATTTTACCCAAGAAGATGCCATCATCATAGTCATGCAGTACAGTTCTCCTCGGGAGAAGTAACGACTGCAGTTTCCCCTTGCTTTAAGCCGTTAGCAGGAACTGCATGGCAAAGGCATGTTAGCTGATGTTACAAGGCTAGCTCAGTCAATCATCCAGACTGTTGCCCCTGTAACTACTGATAAGGCTGCTGCCCCTCTTCAGGAACCACACGTTTGTCTAGCCTCTCCACAGATACCCCTCTCCACTGTGCTGCACCTATGGTACGGCTATTTGCATCATTGAGCCACACAAGCCACCCCACCTTGGCAATTTCTGTGGTTCGTGGGGGTGGGAACAAACCATAATGAGTAAGTTCCTATCAATGAAAACAGGAGGTGCCCAAACTAGATAATGTAAAGGACTAGAACTAACTTTTGATCTGGCAACTCCGAAACACGTTGCAGAGACTGGTTTGATGCAGCTCTTCGTGTACTCTACCCCACACATCCTTTTTATCTCCTCATAAGAATAGCAAACCCACATAAATTCGAACCAGCTTGCTGTATTTGTTTATGGTCTCCTCATGTGATTACTACCTCCGCACACTTTCCTCCAATACCAAATTTATGATTTCTTCATGTCGAAGGCTGTTTCTCACCTATTGCTCATTTCTTTTCATGAAGATATGTCAGAAAGTTCGTTTTTCACTAATTCTGTTAGTACCTCATTAGTTACATAATGTACATACCTAATCTTCAGTCTGTAGCACCACATCTTGAAATCTTCTATACTCTCGAATGAAACTTTCACTCTGCAGCGGAGTGTGCACTGATGTGAAACTTCCTGGCACATTAAAATTGTCTGCCGGAACCGGGACTTTAACCTGGGACCTTTGTGTTTCGCAGGCAAGTGTTCTACCACTAAGCTATCCTGACAACTCTCAGTCTGCCCTCACAATTTTAGTTCTGTCAGTACCTCCACCACATCCTTTCTCCAGGAGTGCTAGTCTTGCAACATTTGCAAAAGAACTTCCGTGAAGTTTGGTAAGTAGGAGGCAAGATAGTGGCAGAACTGAAGTTGTGAGGAAAGACCGTGAGTCATGTCAGGATAGGTCAGTGGTAGAGCACTTGCCTGTGAAAGACAAATGCACCAGGTTTGAATCCCAGTTCCAGCACACAATTTTAATCTGCCAAGAAGCTTCTATACTCTTCTTGTCTAAACTATTTATCGTCCATGTTTCCCTCCTATACAAGCCACGACTCCATATAAATGCCTTCACCAAAGATTCCTTTGCACTTTAATATTCAATGTTAGCAATTCTCTCTTTTTCAGAAAATTTTCTTCCCATTTTATATCATATGTACAGTGACTATTGTACATTATTTCACTTTGCAAGAGATAAACTCACCCACCCCTTTTTGTCTCATTACTTAATCAAATTCTTTTAGCATCATCTGATTTACTTAGATTATTTTCCATTAGCGTTGTTCTGCTCTTGTCCAGCTTATATGCTCCTTTTAAGACATTGCCCATTCCATTCAACTGCTCTCACAGATCCTTTGCTATCTCAGAACTACAATATTATCAACATTCCACAAAGTTTATATTAGTCCTCCCTGAACTTTAATTTCTTTTCCAAATTTCTCCTTTTATTTCCTCACAGCTTACTTGATGTAAAGATTGAACAGCATTTGGGAAAAGCTACAACTCTGTCTTGTTCCCTTCCCAACAACTGCATTTACTTACTTCCTGTCACCTCTTATAAATGCTGCGTGTGTCTGTAACATAACAGTAAATATTTTTTACCAAAATTATATCTGTAACGCTTTTCACTTGCATATCCGTTCTCCCTTCGAATTTTAACTCTGACTTCCGTTTCGTGATTATCAATTTTTACATCCGGCCTGGAGAGAGAACGGAAGCACTCTATCTTTTTGTTATTGTACTGATTGGATGCCTCTTCATACTCTCCACTATTATCATGTGAGTCTGAGCATCCCTTATTCATTCTTATTCCAATAAAACCCCAGTTTAATTTCAAACATTTTTTTATTCAAAATGACCTCATATTCGCAATCATTTTTATTAATAGTTTTCAGCAGTTTTCCGTCAATTGTAGAGAGATGCTTGGTCATTATTATGATTCATTTTGCGATTACACAAGTTTGGTACACCTTCATTAAATTTATACTTAATTGATTTTCAGAACCTGCAATTAATGTTTTTATTCAGTCAAGTCTGATATTTTGCAATTTTATCCACCTATTATGTCAGTAATTTAACAGTATTGTGGAACTTCATTATGCAAAATGTGAGATCACCAAGCATCAACTTATGGCTGATAGTTTAATTTCATTCCATATTCCAGCAGAAAAAGATTCACAGCAGATTCTGCATGTAAAGGTAACTATTCGCAAACTTTCTTTTGTAGTTGTGCTTTCTGGTGTTGTTGGAAGTTAAACAATATTCATCGAAATTTAATGCCTACATGAGTTTTGCTCTGGTCTGACAACTTCAAAAGAAATTTAATTCCCACAGATATTCAAAAATCCATTCAACTTTATAAGCAGTATTTCAACCAGATCATTAAAACACCAAACATAAAAATTACAAAAGCATCACTACAACTATATTTTACACCCAATACCTTCAGAATTTGAAAGAGTGTATTCCAGTCAACATTATTGAATTCTCTCTCTGAATCTACAAAGACTAAAAAAGTAGGTTTGCCTTTCTTTAGTCTTCTAAGATAAGTGATAAGATGAGTATTGCCTCATTTGTTCCTACATTTCTCCTATATCCAAACCGATCACGCTCAAAGTCAGCTTGTATCAATTCTTCCCTTATTCTGTGGAAAATATATCAATAAGTCAATTCTGCAACCACTACTTATTAAACTGATGGTCCTGTGATTTTCACACCTGTCTTTGCCTGCTTGCTTCCATTTTTCTTGAAGTCAGTGTATTTTGAAGATCTCTTACATTTTACATGCCAAATTGAATAACTTTGTCATGGCTGGCTCTCCTAGGACACTTTAGAAGCTCTAAGGTTAATGTCATCTACTCCTGAGGCCTAGTTTCAAATAAAATCTTCCAGGGCTCTGTTAAATTCTTCTCACAGTATTGTGTCTCTTATCTTCATCTACCTCCTCTCCCTGTTCTACAATAATGACTTCAAGTTCATTTCCCATGGATAGTTACTCCATATATTTTTTCCACATTTCAGTTTTTCTCTCTTTGCTCAGTACTGGTTTTCCATCTGAGTTCGTCATATTCATACAACTGCTTTCCTTGTGTCCAAACGTCTCTTGTATTTTCCTGTATGTAGTATCAATCTGTCCTTGTTACATATCCTTCAACAGACTTGCATTTGTCCTCTAGTCATTCCTACATAGCCATTTTGCACACACTGTCACTCATATTTTAATCACATGTAACCTTAGTTTACCAATTAAATTCAGTATTTTCTGTGGCATGCAAGGGTGTAAAATCTTGTCTTTCTATTTCTTTGGCCCCCTGCTGCCTTCAGTATTTCATCTATCATAGCTGCCCATTGTCTTGTGTGTTACTGCCCCCCCCCCCCCCCATCCATTTCTACTGGTAGTTGTCT
Organism: Locusta migratoria; assembly: GCA_026315105.1. Lineage (NCBI taxonomy): Eukaryota > Metazoa > Arthropoda > Insecta > Orthoptera > Acrididae > Locusta > Locusta migratoria. Next base: position 29,870,013 of record CM048744.1, read on the forward strand.
ATAGCTTCCTTTGAAATCTTTACCCAGGTCACATCTCCTTATTTTCCCTTGGTACCTACTTCACCTCTGCAGTTTCTTCAATTTCAGCTTGCAGTTCATAACCAGTAAGATACTGTCAAAGGTTTTATCTGCCCTTGGATATGTCATACAGCTCAAAATGTGGTTTCTAAATCTGTCTTACCATTATAAAGTCTATCTGGTTAGCTTCCAATGTCTCCTGATCTCTTCCACATATACAACCTAATTTTATGATTCTTTAACAAATGTTTAATCATAAATTATGCTCTGTTCAAAATTCTACAATTCGGTTTCCTCTCATTCCTGTTACCCAGTTTATATTCACCCACTTTTTTTTCATTCCCTTCCTACTACCAAATTAAAGTCCCACATCACAAACAAGCTCACACTGTACCTTTGAGGACAATGTCAGAACAACCACATGCTATTGACTTATCCCACTTCTGGGCTAAGAATGTGTAAAAACCTTTCTTTACCCCCCCCCCCCCCCTTTAAAAATAAAAATATTAAGGTATTTTTTGATGTCTGACTTTTTTTTTATCATAAGAGGAAGAAAAGAAAAAAAAAAAAAAAAAAGAAAAAAAAAAAAGAAAAAAGTGCACACCCAATACTATTGTTGTTCGAAATTGTATTAGTCCTGTCACTGCACCCTCTTTTTCAACCAGTATACTCGGTTTTGAAGATACCAGGCATTGAAATTTTATATCTCTATAACTACAGAGAGAAAAACCTTTGAATGACACTCTCATTGCCCTATGGATGATTGATGTGTGGAAGGTAGAACTCCTGTTTACTGCTAATTGTAAAATACATAAATGCCAGAATTGAAGCAGGGATCACATTTAGCACATTTGATCTTTGATTTAGCCTGGTAATTTTTTTGTTTTACACCTAAAATAAATTAACAACACAGACTTTCACAGTGTCTGTCAACACTTATCAGCTAATTCCAGATGGAGAATGCCCTGCCTCCCTGTCACTGTCCCTTAAGAGTGTAATTACCAGTGAGATTATGATGAATAGCATCTTCGACACCTGTATGTGTGACTCTTTAATTTGGCGCCATTTACAAGCAGTTGCTTTACTTTTTCATAACACTCTTCACGATACTTCAGAAGTTTACTGTCCTTTACAACTCCTGTTACTGAAAGATTAATTTCTGTTTTAGGTGGGATGGCGTATATTTTGAAAAACTGCAGCTGTGATAGCACTAAGCTATTACCAGCAATTGCAAGCTGTCATATTGGCCATAGAGTTGCAGCATTGCACTGTGACTACAAATTATTTGAAACCATTTATTAACTTATTATTATCCAACAGTTGTGTGTTTTTATTTAGATGTCTCAAGCCTTCTGGATCATCTGCAGAATCTTTTAGATGTGTCTTGCAACCCGTCTCATTTATGTTGTGACATGAACTGTTACAAAACCATTTTCTTTTCGGCTCCTTCAGGTTTCAGCCACAGCAGTGTCCTCCTCACAATGTAGTTACAGTTAATTGTGAAGGACATGAAATTGTCCTGTCGGACAGCAAGTTCTGGTGATGTATATACTATTTTAGGCTCTGAGGCCTTTTCTTTTAAGAAATGCTTTACCTTGTCATTTTGCCCTTTAAGTGTGATTTCTCTCAGACTCTGACATCTTGCTTCTAATTACTGATGTGGGTTGTGAGTTTGCTGAGTTAGTGGGGCATTGACATTGCATAAATGTATTAAACTGTCCACTCATGCTGTGTGTCATGAATCTCAGATATTGTTACCAAGTTATTCTGAAAGTATTCGGAATTTTGAGACATTTTAAATAACTGATCATAATCCAGCAACAATAGGCAAATGTGACAACAGATATAAAAAGAACAACAGTTTTTTAATGTCTTATTTTGTTGTTGTTTTCAGTCTGGATGCTCGTTTGATGCAGCTCTCCAACCTACTCTATCCTGAGTAAACCCCTTCATCTTCTCATAAGAACTGCAACATACATCCATTTGAATCTGCTTACTGTATCCATTTCTTTGTCTTCCTCTTCAGGTTTTACTGCAAACACTTCCCTCCAATACTAAATCGGCAATTCTTTGATGTCTCCGAATGTGTCCTACCAATCAATCCCTTCTTTTAGTCTTAAAATTGTAGAGCCTTTGCTGTCTCCGACAATTACAATGCCATCGGCAAAACAACGTTTTATTTCTTCACCCTGAACTTTAATTCCTACTCCACATTTCTCCTTGCTTTCCTTTATAGATTGCTCAATGTACAAATTGAATAACATTGGAGAAAGGCTACAACCCTGTCTTACTTGCTTCCCAACCACTGCATCCCTTTCATGCCCTTTGACTGATAACTGCTGTCTGGTGTTCAGAATTTGATAGAGTCTATTCCAATCAACATTGTCAAAAGTTTTCTCCAAATCTCCAAAAACTAGAAATGTAGGTTTGCCTTTCTTTAATGTATCTTAAGATAAGCCATAAAGTGAGTATTGCCTCCTGTGTTCGTAAATTTCTCCTGAATCCAAGCAGGTCTTTTCCAAGGTCGGCTTCTACAAGCTTCTCCATCCTTCTGTAAATAATTCATGTGAAAATTTTGCAACCATGACTTGTTCAACTGATAGTTCTGTAATTTTCATATCTGTCTGTGCCTGCTCTCTTTGGTATGAGGATTATTTTTCTTGCACACCAGTTTAAATAGTTTTCTCATGGCTGTTTCTCCCAGAGGCTTTAGTAGTTCTAATGGAATGTCATCTCTTTGAGGGGCCTTGTTTTGGCTTAGGTCATTCAGTGGTCTGTCAAATTCATCTTTCAGTGTAGTATCTCCTATTTCATCTACTTCTTCTACCCTTTCTACAATATTGTCTGGAATTTCATTTCCTTTATAGAGACCCTCTATATACTCTTTCCACCTTTCAGCTTTCCCTTCTTTGCTGAGAACTGGTTTTCCATCCGAGTTCTTTATATTCATAGAGCTGTTTTTCTTGTCTCCAAACGTATCATTTTCTTGTAGGCAGTATCTATTTTTCCCCTATTTATTCTTCTACAGACTTTCATTTGCCTGCTTAGCCATTTTGCACTTCCTGTCAATCTGATTTCTTAGTTGCCTGTACTCCATTTTACCTGTTTTATTTACTGCATTTTTATATTCTCTCCTTTCATCAGTTAAGTTTAGTATTACCTGAGATGTTCAATGATTTTTTTGTACGTCTTGCCTATCTATTTTGTCCACTGGTGCCTTCATTATTTCATCTCTCAATGCTACCCATTCCTCTTCTACTGTTTTATGCTCCCCCCGCCCCCAACCCCATCTCAGTCAACTGTTGCCTAAAGCTCCTTCTGAAATTCTCTATAACTTCAGGTTCCTTCAATTTATCCAGGTCCCATCTCCTTATTAGCCTACCTTTCTGCAGTTGTTTTTTTTTTTTTTTTTTTTCAGCCTACCATTCATGACCAATAAGGTATGGTCAGAGTCTATACCTGCCCCTGGATATGTCTAAGTTTAAAACCTGGTTCCAAAATCTATGTCTCATTATCATAAAATCTATTGGGTACCTCCCGGGGTCTCCAGGACTCGTCCACGTATACAACCTTCTTTCATGATTCTTAAACCAGGTGTTTGTTATAACTAAATTACGTTCCATGCAAAATTTTATCGCGCGGCTTCCTCTTTCATTTCTTTTGTGGAGTTCATATTCACCTACTATCTACCCTTTCCTTATTGTTCCTACTACTGAATTCCAGTCTCCTATAACAATTAAGTTTTCCTCTCAATTTTGTGAATAATTTACTTTACCTCCTCACACATTTCAATTTCCTCATCATCTGCAGAGATAGTTGGCATATTAACCTGTACTACTGTGGCCAGTGTTGACTTTGTATCTATCTTATTTTATTGTACCTTACTAGTGAAAACATCTGTCAGTAACACACTTATTGTCCGAGATCATTAATGTATGTTTCTTAAAAAACACTGTCTCGATTGAGACTGTTTTTTAAAATATTTCATTAATGATCACTGTTTCTCCAGAAATGTATTCTAAAATTGTTAATGAACCTAATCGGTTGTATAAGTTTTGGTTATCAAAAGCTTCAGATCTTCAATAAGCGAGCTTGTATTCTATGTACTTTATTTGCTGACTCATATTCTGTATGGTACGTAAATGATAAATGTAGAAAACTAGATACCATTGTATATGTAATGAAGCCAGTCATATGAAAAATACTGAAACGCTAATAAATATTTTACTGTGTTTAGTTCTATATATTCTATTCTATACATTGATCTTTATAATCTCTGCTTAAAACACACTTAATTTATTTGATAAGCTTTATTAGTGCTTTGCAGTAGTATCTGTTGTCAAATTATATTATCAGGCTCTGACTACACAACAATACAACCACCTATTTTCCTTACATACAATTCTAATTAGTTAGTTACTCAAATCTGTTGCTTACAAGGTACATTTGCGAAGTGTTCTGCAGTTTTTGACACCTTGCTTTTATGCAGGCATAACCAATACACTAGATGACAGGAACACTCTTTTTGGCTGCCTATGATGACTAGTAACAGACCATCAGTATTAAGTAATGAGAGTGTGACAGCATGGTGCCTTGGCAGTGTTGAAGTATATTCTGAATACAGTGGGAGTGTTATAGGGTACTGTAACTTGTCTCGTGCACAACAATGCAAACAAGGTGTTAAAGATTTTTTATCCAATTGAATCATCATCATCATCATCATCATGAAGAAAGATCACTGGAAATGCCATCTTTCGTTTGGTAAAGAAACTTTAAGATGGTACTATAACTTAAGAAAGGTGGCAATGCCTTCTGAGGACATTATTGATGTAGAATCAATTTATAAGCCTTTTGTGAAAATGTAGTCAATGTCTATTCTTCTTTTGATACAGTATGTTAAGAAGGTAATTTAAGCAAAACAAAATGACTGATACTACGGAATTACAATTAAGTATCACTTCAGATCAGTCAAGGTCAGCAGCTCTCACATCAGTGTTATGACCAACAATAAACCAAATGTGAGAAACTTGGTCATATCAGAGATTTTAGGTCTAATTTTCAGAAGATATGGGCTAATATCGTGTGTTTCTATTATGTTTACATAAGACTCTAGGTACGCACGAAAGCTACAGTGCTTGGAGCAACTGATTTCAAAGCTGGATGTATCTTTGTGTTTAAGGCAGTTCACAAGATTGAGTTGTAAAGTTATGTAGCTTGTTATGTATTAACATACTCAAATGCCAGAAAAGAAAGAATTCTGGAAGTGCATTTCGTATTGCAGTCATGGTCACTGCAGTTCTAATTATTCAGCAACTGAGATTCTTAATACCAATCAATAGGGATTTAATTATGACATTCATGGAGACCACACACTATCTAGTAGGGGGTGGGGAAGACAACTGTCAGAGTGAAGTAGGTGTCCCAAGTATACAAGTAAGACAAATATTTCCTTGGAAGGTAGACTTCCTTCTCCGCACACTTTCGTTTATGAACTAAGTGGTACATTTGGTCTCCTTGCATAGGAAAACATGAACTGCTCTCAAAAGATATACAAAATGGCTTCAAAAATCAGGCAGAGTGACCATGTGTATTCTTAAACAATGATGACTTCACAATTTCTCCCTGTGTTTTAACAAAATGTTGTCTGGATCTGTATACATTTTCACTACATCAACAGGTACCTTGTTCAACATTTGGATGTTTATTTGCTTCACCACAAAGGGGGGCGAGAGGGGAGGAAATTATAATCTTTGTGAGCGAGATTTTTTTCAACATGGATATAATGCTATCATCAATTTTTTGTCAATCTTCGAGTGTGAAATAGATATTACAGGTAGCATAATACCAATACCTAACCAACGCACAACCCACTGTTCACTTACATTCATTACAGTAAATACTCTGCTTAGACTAAAGCAATCCATTTTCAGTTTTTCTATGTACAACAGTATATTCAAAAAATCTTACCAGATGATGTAATTTGTCTTCTAGTTCGATTGTGATCATCCATGTTCAACACTTGAATTTTTGTTAACTGTTCATTTACTCTTCCAAATGCTCTATGAAACTCTACATTATGTGACTTAGTTGTTACTACTGCTTTATTGGAATGTGCAATGTCAGCTGCAGGAACCACTCCATTCATAACTTCTTGTGTTACTATTAAGTACAAACGGGCCATTTCTTCCACAGATTTAACATAGTTTTCATGATCAACTGCCTCCAGGAATTTCAAACACATCTGTGGAACAAACAATACCATAGAAGTAAACTTGTGGAAATCAATAACTAACTTAGTGCATTTTTATCAGACAATTTCATAAAAACAATGCATTTTCTTATGACAATGGTCACATTACTCTGCAGTAACATTACAGAGGAACCACAATCTAGGAAAAATTTATACCTCATTGTAATAGTCATTTTAATCATACAACATAGTGATGTAGTGACTAACAGACAACAAAAATAATGATGGTTTACTGTTGAAGTTGTTACTGTTAAAGTTTCCAACATATTAAAGCAAAATAATGGAGCAAAATATTAATACACAAGAAAAAAATGTATGTGTGTGTCCATCTGAGTGCATGTGTTTTATTTATTTGAAGCATGTAATGCAAAATATGGAACAATTACTTTTTGGAAAAGCTATTTACTCTGACTTTTGAACAAATGGAGCACTTCTTATTTTCGATAGTTATCTGATACTGCCAGACATTAAATGTAGTGGTGAATTTTCCAATATGAATACAAAAACTAACATGATTATTCCATCTCCTGTTATTGTCAGCCTTTAGTATTAAAGTGTCATGATTTCCAATTTGAATTCAAACAGCTCCAGTTCCCGTTGCTATTACAATCAACAAACCAAAAGACAATTGACTTTACTTGTTGGCTTATATTTGGAACATCCATGCTTTTCACAAAAAAAAAAAAAAAAAATTTATGCATTTCATTCAAATTATCTATCTGCAGGCCATAAGATGAATTAATGAAAAAAGTGTAATTTCCCATTTGTCTCAAACACACACACACACACACACACACACACACACACACACACACACACACACACACACACACACAGAGAGAGAGAGTTCTGAGCATGCGGGGCAGTTACTCTGAGTGAAGGAGAAGCCATGTACACTATCTTCAGATTGCTGCTGCTATTACGTGCATTGCAGTGCTTCTGCATAATGTCAGTGGTAATTGAAAATGCCACCGCATGTGAAATCAGATCTGTGATTTGTTTTCTAAATGCAAAGAAAGTTGAACCAAAGGAAATTCATCAGAAAATCTGTGAGGTATACAGACAATTCTACGAGTGATTCAATCGTTAGAACATGGGTCGAACTGTTCACTGAAGGATGTGATTAAGTGCATGATGATGAACTAAGTGGACACTCATCTGTGGTTACTGATGAAGTGGTTCACACAACTGGGACAGAAAAGGCATTATTCTGATTGTTTTCTTACCACAAGGCCTAACAATCAATGCACATGGTTTCTGTGACACCAATAAAAATGTGTTTTGCAATAGAGAACAATAATGCCCATGCCCAACCTCACATGTTGAATGTGACGAAATAACTCTTACAGGAACTTAACTGAATGTGTTTGATCATCCTCCATACAGTCCAGACCTTGCTCCTAGTGACTCATCTCTTCTTATACCTAAAACCTGTCCTTGGTGGTCAACACTGCAATGATGATGCCGAGCTGAAAGATCATGTTAACATGTGGTTGCACATACAGATGGCAAGCTTCTATGAAGAAGACATACAAAAACTACTGCCACACAATGACAATTGTCTACAAAATTTCAAAAGCTATGTAGAAAAGTAGTTTAGCAGTTTTAGATTTTTGAAAAATAAATATTTTCTTCTGTATCTGTACACATTTATTTTATATAAGCAAACTGAACTTACTTTGTTGACGTAACTTTTATATCTCAACATGATATTCTCCACCCATCCACCAGAAGTCATCTAGATACAGTAATAATTGCTATCCCATGTAAAGCTAGGGCAGGTCTCCTATCAGAAATAAAATGGCTGGAAAATTTCGAGTGTAAATTCCCATTTTGACATTTACTTTTCGAACTTAAGGTCACCATTTAAGCATTACATAAGCAAGAAATAGTGCTGTACCTATAGGACAGAACTGAACCAAGAAATGAATGTCTTGTGTAGTATTTCAGTTAGTAATTTTGTAACCATTCCTTCACATGAATTCCAGAGACTTCTATAAGCAGTTTTTGTCTTAAAAACTTTTCATTCTCATTGAACATGAAGTTTGTGCAGCATTTGTAAATATTAGAAAAACCTACACATTTAAGTGCTACATAATATATTAAAGATATTTTGAACATATTTTAAGTTATTCACAGCTAATAATCAATCCATTAAAACATATTACATGAAAAATCATTTAGCAGTGGTAGAAGAGGACTCTACTAAAGAGAGAAAAATTTTCAAGTTTTCTGAATGAATGGCTGCTCCTCCAACTCTTACTGGCATAATGGTTGAAACCGAGGAAGAGTGATGACAATGGGGAGACTTGCTAGACAGGATGAGAAGCAAAGAAGTGTTCAGCTTTCTATATATTGGTACGACCATCATGAAATTATCAGTCAAGATTAATGGCATAACAGAGGGTGTATACCAGCAACATAGAATACCCCATTGTGGAGCAATCTCTAAAGTCTGACAATCATTATCTCTCTGTATTTCAGAACATATGTGATCAGGCATGTACCTCCTAACACCACTTTTATGGAACACTGCGGGTGGAAACTTTCGTTATGTCATATGCTATGTTCTTGCCACCCTCTTGGTCTAAAGTTTCAGTAATTTCTTTGGTCCCTATTTCTGTCATCAGTAACTACTTTTTTCATGCCCTTTACTTTTCCTGTGTCATATTTTAAGCTTTGTACTTCAGCTGCCCCTCCCCCTACAATTATAAGCCCACCACATATAATGCAAGTAGATTCTACAGTATCTCCTTGTGCAATCCTGAACATTTAGTATTTCAGTCTCACTGTGTGGTAAGTCTCTGCTAAACATGGCTCCTGGAAGATCTGCCACACTCCCCATTCCCTGAACCTCATTATCCAGTGCACAGTTAAGTACAAAGATGCCAGCAGTGAGAACATTCCTGTAGTTACCTGACATTAAGCATTCCTAGCAGGAAATTTTATATAAGTGATGTGGTTTACTTACCAGGTGAAAGAGCACAGGTTCACAAACAAACACAACACACACACACGTGTTTCACTATTAATAGTGAACTAAATATTTAGTTCATGTATTTGTTTCCACTTTTCAGTTATAACTAATATCAACACTATTTACTTATTTATTTATTTATTTATTTATTAGTAAGGAGTTGGTCCACCACTGCCTTTGGAAAAAGCTGTAATGCTTCAAGAAACAGTTTCATGAAGTGGCATTATAGTTTCCAAAAGAATGATATCCATTCTTGTACCAAAACATCCCCAATTATTTCAATGATGTAAGTGCTGTAAATATAGTTCTCACTCTATGCTCTAGAACTTCCCATAATGGTTTCATTATTTTGAGACGTGGTGATTTTGCTGTTCATGTGCGGGCAAAGTATCATTCTGGAATAGGGTAGAGTTTCTTTGCAATATGTCATTCATATTAAGCAGCTTGGGTTGAGGATAGTAAGATATTTATTCACAGTTATCTGATCAGTGTGGGCAATGAAAGTAATAGTTGGATACCAAGATACAGAAGTCCAAATCATAACTGAACCTCAACCCGCACTTAACTGGAAGAAGCAGGAATGCTGTATCTTAAGCTCCTTTACAGTTTCCACTACATAAACTTAACTGTTTGTATGAAGCAATGTAAACAACAATTTATCAGACCATACCACACATTACATTCATGAAATGACTAGGTTTTATTATTGTGGTACCTCTTCCTTTGCAGCTCTCTGCTGGTGCGCATTATTAACCCACGAGAACTCTTGCCTTTAAAAGTTACATGATCGATCGCGTGTATAGCATTATTCTGACAGTCAAAGAAATGTTTGTAATGTACTTAATATGTCTAAATAAGTATTTCTAGTTGCCTTTATAAGAAGACACTAATATTTGACTATTTCAAATTGGTAAAATGCCGATTGTTTTAAAATTACTGAGAGCAAAACGCTCATGCACGAGTCCTCGTGGGTCAAGGACTCAGTAACTACAATTGTTCCATGAATGTTAAACAATATCTGTGCTATTTTCATTGAAACAACATTACTTAAGTGAGTGTTGCAGTTACTTTTGTCATGGTAGTTTTACTTTGTCCGGCTACAGTTGTTCTTAATGCCTGTCAGTCATTGTCAGTTAACTTAAGGTTTCATCATCTACTACTACTACTACTACTACTACTACTACTACGATACCTTCATTACTGATGATTCTGCCAGTAGTAAAGCATTAAACAGTGCAGGTGTTTAAGTTGCAGAGGTCTCTACTAACTGTGTTTTGAGTTGGGCTCTTTGGTAGTCTGTGAGATCACATATTTCAGTGACCATTTGTGTTGACCCTTAGCAGAACTAAAAGTGTAACATACTGTAATGTAACATCCAATGATTTGTATACGGATTGTGCCCTGTGGTCAAGTCTCAGTGTTACTTGTACACAAGGATTCCAACTTGCAGTAAGATACAGCATGGTGTTCCCATTATTTTGTCCAGCTCCTGTATTACAATGGTAATGGTAGGAAGCATGGGTTGTGTGTGTAGTGTGTGCTGAATGCAGAGAAGTTAGCTGCAGCTCACAAACAGCTCAATGTACTTTCGGGAAAGGTTGGCCATCCCCAGGCAACTGCCTTGAGGTGGGCTGTGGTGGTGGTGATGGTGGCGGCGGTGGCAGCAGTGGCCAATATGGGCACTGGCCATCTGCTGCCCTCCCACCTGTATCCTAGGAGTGGACAGGTGGCTGCTGTTCAGCAGCAAGCGAGCAGGCATGCGGGGAGGAGGGAGGAGGCAAAAATGTTATTTGCTGCTTCGTAAATGTTAAGTGTGTTATGAAAGCACTTTAGGAATATAACATTTGGGGCTGGAAAAAAATTGTAACAATCAGATCACCTTAAGCGCATTGTCAAATTAAATCACACAAACAATAATGACACCTCAGTCCACAATTAAAACAGTGAATGAAATTATTGTCTAAAAACATTCACAATATTGCTGTGGACACAATGAAATAAATCAGCTATTTCGACACCTAATGACAGTGACCACACCAGATGTGTAATGTCCATTAGATCACAACCTAATAAGCTCAACAATAGCAATATGATGCTGAAATAGATCTATTGCACACTTTAAAAATAATAAACATCATTATTGAACAGCTATCTATATGGATTTATTTATAACATAACATGATCACTTAGTATGTCAGCCAGAGGATCTCATCTGACCTAAGGATGTATTGACTATGGCTTTGAATCATATGGGGTGCAGACATCTCCAAGTTGTATGGTGTGTCAGTACCAGTGACAGCTGTTACTTGGGTCCTGATGCCATCCTCACATTGAATGGAAGGATGCCTGAATTTGTGACAGCTACTGGCTTTTCATGCAGCTTTGCTTTAAGAGTTGATTGGTGTCCTTTGGCTTGGAGCTGAGTAAACGGTGTCAACTGAAGTATTCATCGATTATGTGATGGTTGTGGCTGCAGATTTTTGACCTGTGTAAGATTGCCCTTGATAGGTCAATAGTTACTCGGGTAGTAGAATACATGTTGAGTGCACGTTTTCAGGATAGATAACAGTTGCTGCGCTGATGAACTCACCAATCAACAAACAAACTATAATTAAGTGGCATTCAGATGAGAGAACCTTTAACTGTCAAAATATTTCAAATAAATTTGGATACTATCCACCCCCATTAACCACAGACATTGCCAATGTGGGGGTGGCTTCTGTGGTGTCGCACGAGTACAAAGTGCGCACCACCTACTTTCGCCGTGCGCCGCCATGCACGCACGGCGAGGCGTTCTTACGACGACAGCCACGAGCGCCCTCTGCTGCAACCCCGCTCGTGGCCACCACAGAAAGACATCGTTCACTTGGGACTGAGATAGCAACCAGTTAGGACCTTCGGAATCAGATAGGCATCAGTGAAGACTTGGCTATTGTACAGGCACTAGGCAGGCCTCTAACTCAACTATGTATCAGCATGTAAAAGTTAAGTATTGCATAAATTCTGTGCAATATATATCTCATTCTAATTTACTCTAGTGTTTCTAGTTTCTGGCTGCTCCCCTCCGTACCTGCACCAGCGTGCTATCTTTATTCCTGTGTCGGTCTCATTCCACTCTGCCACCGACACCTACGACGGACACAAGACACAAAAGCGGCGACGAGGCTGGGACACAAAAGTGGCGAAGAGGAGTGATAGACGAACCGTGGACCAGTCCGCTTGCAGCAGCCAGACAGCAGCAGTCGGAGCACGCAGAAATTGCTCCCGCCCACCCACCCTTATTATAAGATTTTTGGGGGAACATTTTCAGTTACGTGTTTGTGGACTTTTTTGTTGCAGAGCGTCCTCTTTCATATTGCATTTGTGTTTTGTTATAATTTACTTGTATGCGCGGCACCTAATTGGTCAGCATGGCCACTACCCCGAACCCAAACTTAATGGAAATTATTCAGTTACAGACGGCGCAAATAACACAACTCCTGCAGGCTGTGGCCCAGCTCACAGCGCAAGCAGCCAACCAACAACAACAGCCGCCAGTTCAGCAGCCCACACCTGCCGCCGCAACGCTTCCTACGTTTCGCCAGTACAACGAACGTGGGGAAGAATGGAGTGACTATTTCGCACAGTTTCAAGAACTCGCCGCGGCTCATCAAATTACAGGTCAGAAAGTGAAGCATCTGCTATTATCTGTGGTGGGCACCAACACCTTCGTGTTACTGAAAAAACTTTTCCCCGACGTATCTCCACGTGATGTAGACTTTGAACAAATAGTAGAGGCACTGAATGCTCATTACGAGAGAAAAGTTCTCGTAGCTGCGGCACGGTACCGATTTTTCAGACTTAAAAAATTACCGCAGCAGTCACACCAAGAGTGGATTACGGAATTGAAGGGCTTAACCAGCAAATGTAAATTTACTTGCTCTTGTGGACTTTTGTATAGTGACATGATGTTGAGAGATGCGATTACGCAGAATATTCAGGACCCCAGAATTAGAGCAGCAATTCTGAAACAGTCTGACCCCTCATTAGACAGTGTACAGCAGCTTATAGATGCGCATGATACTTTTGACTTAGCAGATGTAGAAATGCAAAGCCACAGTGTTAATTCAGTGCGCCGCAACGGTCGCTTTCCTAGCCGTAGTTCTCAGTGTAGCACTAGTGAGTCTTACAATAGTACAGGCCGTGCTGAACAAACAGTGAACAGTAGCCAGTGTAAAAATGCGACACAAAGGTCGCCCCGTCGTGTTAGAAACAGTAATTTGAATAACGGGCGCCAACGCTCATTTCAGAAAAATGTACGTAAATCTTGCCCCCAGTGTGTGTCTCGCCACAAACGTGCTCATTGCCCTAGTCGCAACGCAACCTGTTATCAATGTGGCAAATCGGGACATGTACAATCTGTGTGTATGCAAATTAAAAACTCAAAGAACAGTAACATTAGAAACAGTGCTTCGCAAAGTGCGAGAGCAGTGCATACAGTCAATGTCATAGACGCTGTGGAATTGAACAGTGCTTTGCTTAGTTCTCAATTGCAAGGAAATTATTCTGCACCTACTGCAAAACTATGTAGTGTGCCACGTAGCAAGCGCCGACGAGCGCGTAAAACAGTGCAACGGAAAAGGGTTCGGGACAAGCAAAGTGACAATGTACAGTGCACTCCTGTAGTGAACCTAGTGCCTTCTGCAACTTCTTATTGAAAAAGTGCCCAGTACTGTGTAGCTAGTGACAGTAGACATCAAGTAGCTACTCAAAAGTGTAGTGCAGTAGTTAGTAAATCTGTAGTAGCTTCGCCTGCTTGCGCGGACGCCGATCCGGCGGTAGTGCCATCTAGTGACAGTGATATTAATCTATGTGCCGAGTCTGCCCCGCTTCCTTCACTACGCAGCCCGCGCAAGCGCAGTAAACAAGCTGTATTGGACGTTGCCCACATTCGCGCACCTGTCGAGCGCCATAAGCAAAAACTTTTTGTGAATCTTTCCATAGACAATAAGACTGTGCAGTGTCAGCTTGATACTGGTTCCGCTGTCACATTAATAAATAAAGATACTTATGAACTTCTGGGTTCGCCAAAATTGTCGCCGTGTCAACAAGTGCTAACAGCTTATACAGGTCAAAATATTCCCGTGCTAGGAACGTGTAGCCTGCCCGCCTCTTTTCAAGGTGTAACAAAAACAGTTGCTTTTGTAGTTCTTCAGGCCAAATCGACACAGAACATTTTTGGACTAGACGCTTTTGACTTGTTTGGTTTATCAATTCAAAGAGATGTGCTTCAAATTTCGTCAATAGTGCCTCAGGATAAAATCAATGCATTGTGTGACAAATATAGTGACTTGTTTTCGCCGGAACTAGGTTGTGCATAAGACTTCGTGGCACATGTAACTTTAAAAGAATCTGCAGTTCCAAAATTTCGTAAAGCTAGACCAGTGCCTATCGCCTTGCATGATACAGTTGCCGAAGAACTTAAACGTTGGCAAGATAGTGGGGTGATTTCTCCTGTTTCTGCGAATCAGTGGGCCTCGCCTTTAGTAATTATACCCAAGCCATCAGGAAAACTTCGTCTCTGTGCGGACTTCAAATCAACGGTGAACAGTCAAACAATTGTAGACACTTATCCCCTGCCCAGACCTGACGAACTAATGGACAAATTAGGACAGTCTCGCTTCTTTTCTAAGATTGATTTAGCAGAGGCATACTTACAGATTCCGCTTGATGACGAGTCAAAAAAGTTTTTCGTCATTAATACTCACATGGGCCTTTTTCAATTTCAACGCCTACCCTTTGGCAGTTCTTCTGCTCCCGCTATTTTTCAGCGTTTTTTGGAACAGCTGACAGTTTCCGTACCGTGTTGCTCAAACTATTTAGATGATATTGTGGTATCCAGACGTACAGTTGAAGAACATTTAGCAAACCTGGAGTGCCTTTTCAAAGTTTCGACTGCAGCAGGTCTACGTTGTAACAAAGCAAAGTGTTCGTTTTTTCAAACTGAAATAGAGTACCTAGGCCATGTGATTAATGCCCAAGGAATCCATCCCTTACAGTCACACCTTCGAACAATCAAATACTTGCCTCCTCCTAAGAATGTGCATGAATTGCAAACAGTAATGGGAAAGCTGAACTATTATTTCAGGTTTATTCCCAATGCCTCTCAGATTGCAGCTCCACTGCATCGCTTACGTAGGAAAAATGTTCCTTTTGTGTGGTCCAAAGATTGCCAGGTTGCCTTTGACAAATTAAAGTCTGCACTACTCAGTGATGCATGTTTGATTCCCTTTGACCCACAGAAGCCTGTAGTGCTAGCAGTCGACGCCTCATCGTATGGTCTGGGTGCAGTAATCTCACATCGTATTGGTTCTCACGATCGTCCTATTGCCTTTGCATCTAAGCTACTGACGCCAACGCAACAGAATTACAGTCAGATAGAAAAGGAGGCCTTAGCAATCATTTACGGCATCACAAAGTTTCATAATTATCTCTATGGCAGAAAATTCTATTTGTTGACAGACCACAAGCCTCTCACATCGTTGTTCTCACCCACAAAGCCAATTCCGCCACGTACGGCACAAAAGCTTCAGAGATGGTCCTTAATACTGTCTAATTATCAGTATGAGATTTTGTACCGACCTACCACTAAACACGCGAACGCGGACACACTTTCCCGACTACCGGTTGGCCAGGATGTGTCGTTTGATTCTTCAGAAATGGCGTGTTGTCAGATAGACTCCAGAGATGCTTCCGCTGTCGCAGACTTTCCTTTGAACTCTCGTCGGGTTGCACAGGAAACAGCTGCGGATGCAGACCTAAGTGTGGTAGCACGTTTTGTTCGCTCAGGGTGGCCTGCCAGAGCCAAAGACATTGATCGGCCTCTGGTTCGACGTTATTTTGCACAATGTCATGCATTATCTTTAAGTCAGGGTGTACTGTTGTTGCATACCGACAACGACCAAGCAAGAGTGATTGTTCCTCGTTCCCTGCAACGAGAAGTGTTACGCCTCCTGCATCAAGGACATTGGGGCATTGTAAGGACAAAGCAACTGGCCAGACATCATTGTACCTGGGTTGGTATGGACGCTCAGATAGAGAGCATGACGTCACAGTGTACAGTTTGTGCGGAGCATCAGGCGGCTCCCCCACAGCGATTCTCAGACTGGCCACGCCCCAAGGGACCATGGCAACGTTTACATATTGACTTTGCCAGACCTTTCTGGAATACGCACTGGTTAATTGTTGTAGACGCTTTCAGCAAGTTTCCTTTTGTGATTGCCATGAACTCAACGACAGCTTCTAGTACAATCAGTGCCTTAACATCAGTGTTTTGCATCGAAGGCTTGCCTGAAACTATCGTCAGTGACAATGGACCTCAGTTTGTTAGTGCGGAATTTCAACAGTTTTGTCGTGTGAATGGCATTCAGCATATTACCACTCCACCTTTTCACCCTCAGTCCAATGGTGAAGCAGAACGCTTCGTTCGAACATTCAAATCTCACATGGAAAAGATGAAAGGTCAGCACTCCAGGCAGCAATCTCTTCAAATTTTCCTGTCTACGTATCGGTGCATGCCACGTGACGGCCCGTCTCCTGCCGAGCTGCTACACGGCCGCCGTCACCGCACTCTCCTTCACCTGCTGCAGCCTTCCACGCACCGAGTCGGTTCATATGGCGCTACGCGTTTTCAGGTTTCTACACCGGTGCTGTACAGGGTGTTTGCTGGCAACAAGACAAGATGGACACCGGGCACCATTCAGCGCGGGCTCGGTCGCAATATGTATGTTGTACGTTCTTCCACAGGGTCGGAGCTGCGGCGCCACGCAAACCAATTGCGCTTGCACAGGCCGCGCGATCCTGTCTCCGGTTTCTTGATTCCAGACCCAGTTCACCGCCAGGGAGCACAGCCACATTGTTCGTCCCCGGGCTACGAGATACCGATGGATGTCGACGCGCCTCCTACGCAGTCGGCCCCTCCGCCTCCGTCGCCGCCTCAGCTGACAGCGTCACCAAGAGTGACTCCGGGACCGTGCGGGCCTCCCCAGCTTGGGCCACGCACCTCAGAAGAAGATGACCTGCTCAATCTGGACGGAAGCGTGCACCCTTCCCCTCGTTTTAGCGGGTTTTCCGGGGGATCCCAAGGCGGATGCCGGGCCGCGGACGGCGTCTCGATCCCAGCCTCAGCTACGACGCCCGTCCCACCAGTAACGCCCCCGCCCAGGCCCTCCTCCCAGTGCCGTTGCCGTGGCCCTCAGCCCTACACCACGACGGCGCGGCGGTTTGGGGGGGAGGGGGTGTGGTGTTGCACGAGTACAAAGTGCGCGCCACCTACTTTCGCCGCGCGCCGCCATGAACGCACGGCGCAGCGTTCTTACGACGACAGCCACGAGCGCCCTCTGCTGCAACCCCACTCGTGGCCACCACGGAAAGACATCGTTCACTTGGGACTGAGATAGCAACCAGTTAGGACCTTCGGAATCAGATAGGCACCAGTGAAGACTTGGCTATTGTACAGGCACTAGGCAGGCCTCTAACTCAACTATGTATCAGCATGTAAAAGTTAAGTATTGTATAAATTCTGTGCAATATATATCTCGTTCTAATTTACTCTAGTGTTTCTAGTTTCTGGCTGCTCCCCTCCGTACCTGCACCAGCGTGCTATCTTTATTCCTGTGTCGGTCTCATTCCACTCGGCCACCGACACCTACGACGGACACGAGACACAAAAGCGGCGACGAGGCTTGGACACAAAAGCTTCCATACCTCAATGATACAAATAGCCATACTGTATGTGCAACCAAAGTGGAAGGGTATCTGTAGAGAGGCCAGACAAATATATGGCAGCAGTTTTTGCAATAGTTACAGAGGCAACAGCCTGGATGATTGAGATGGCCTTGTAATATCAGGTAACATGGCTTTGCCACACAGTTACTGCTAACAGCTGAAAGTAAGGGGAAACTACAGCTGTTACTTTTCCTGAGGGCATATAGCTCTACTGTATAATGTCATCCTCTCGAGTAAAATATCCCGGAGGTAAAAATAGTCGCTCATTTGGATCTCCAGATGAGGACCACTCAGGAGGATGTCGTCATCAGGAAAGACAACACTGGCATTTTACAGATCAGAGTGTGGAATGTTAAACATTTTAATCGGGTAGGGAGGTTATAAAATTTAAAATGAGAAATGAATAGGTTGAATATAGATATAGTGCGGATTTGTGAAGTTTGGTGGAAAGATGAACAGGATTTCTAGTCAGGTGAGTACAGGATTATAAATACAAAATATGTTAGAGGTATTACAGGAGTAGGTCTGATAATGAATAAGAAAACAGGAACATGTAATTTAGTGAGGACAGTTTACAACTCACCGCAAAGACGTGGCGACAAGCTGCGACAGGCACATACAAAAGACACACACATACAACACATTCAGCTATCGGCCATGGCCTTCTTCAGAAAATAGAGCACTCACGCAATCACACAGGCACACAACACAGTCATACAACCATCACCTCCGACTGCAGTCGGAGGTGATGGTTGTATGACTGTGTTGTGTGCCTGTGTGATTGCGTGAGTGCTCTATTTTCTGAAGAAGGCCATGGCCGATAGCTGAATGTGTTGTATGTGTGTGTCTTTTGTATGTGCCTGTCGCAGCTTGTCGCTACGTCTTTGCGGTGAGTTGTAAACTGTCCTCACTAAATTATTTATTCCAACCTGGACTTTCCATTATTATAAAACAGGAACATGGCTACACTACTATGAGCAGTGCAGTGATCGCATTACCACAGTAAAGATAGATATGAAGCCAACATCGACCACAATAGTATAGGTTTATATACCTGCTAGCACTACCGATGATGAGGAGATCGAAGAAATGTAGATGAAGAGGCTTGCTCAGTATATGGTGGAGAGCTGCATCAAACCAGTCTCTGGACTGAAGATGACAATGGCAACAACAACAACAACTGTATCAGAAACAAAATTCCCAATTTTTCTGTAGTGCAGGAAAAGTGGTGTGTTCCAGTAATATTCTGGACTGAGGGCTGACTGTAACCTGAGGTCAGAAGTTCTGAATTATGTGGTATATTTATTCAAAAGAGAAATTAGGCACAACAGAAGGGCATGTGTGCATTGCAGTTAACAAAAACATTGTTTCTATCAAGGTTAAATCTATAGTGCCTGAAATTATCTGGATGCATATAACAGGTTTGGAAAGATCAAGGTAATACCTAGAGCTTTTACCAGCCACCTGATTCCTTCACCAGAGTTTTAGAGTGCTTTGAAGGTGTATGCTCACTACTGTGTAAGTTCTCTGACCATGCATTATTATTTGGAGGTGAATTCAATCTATCGAGTATACACTGTGTCTTTGGTGTTTCACACAAGCAGTCTGTTTTCTAAAAATGGGCCTTGAGCAGCAAAGTCAGCAGCCCACATGCAAAGGAAACATTTAGAAATCATAGCTACTAACAGACATAACCACCTTACATATGTCAACGTAGAGACAGGGTTAGTGATCATGATCTCTTTAAAGTGACAATGACTATCAAAGTTAACAAATACAGCTGATAAGCAAATGTTAACATCCCAGTTACATAATACATCGACATAGTTTGGTTCTGGTATGATGCACATAGATAATTCTGGGGCAAATTTTAATGCACTCAAATGCGCCCCAACAAAGTGAATTAAGCTTGGAAAATATCCACTATCATTTAGGAATAATATTAAAAATGCTGAGAAACCAAAGGTAGTTTACTCTTAATTAAAGGAAGGAACAAATTGAGACAGCCAACAGATAGAAGAGATTCAAACATCTATACAAATATTAATGTGCAAAACATACACCAACATCCAACATCATACCTTTGCAAAAGATCTTGCCAAAAACCAAAAAGAACTCTCGTCCTACATAAAATTGATGAACAGATCAAGTTACCATGGTCTTGTGTGGTGTGATGGTAAAAAACAGCAAAATGAGACTGGCCATTATAGCCATACTAGACTGTGGCTAAGGCAAGTCTCCACCACAAATATTCTTTCAAGAGTTCTAATCCTACAAATCCTACAAAAGAAAGTAAGAGGCAAGGTACTGGCAGAAGAAGCTGTGAGGACCAGCTGTAAAGTGTGCTGAGATAATGCAATTTATACAGTGCTTGCCCGCAAAAGGCACACAGTTCTAGGATCGAATCCCGGTTACAGCATACCTACCAGGAAGTTTCATCATCAATATCAGTTTGCTGTAGAATTCTTTAACATATTCTAAACTCTAATACAGTATATTTACTTCAGACAGAAAAGCTTCTGCCCATGCATCAGTGCAATATTAGGAAGCCTTACTCGTGTGAATATCAGCTTGTCCTTTTCTAAAATGTTATCTTACAAGCCCATGATGAAGGGCAACAGGCAAACTGCATATTTTCTTTATTTTCAAAAGGCACTGTGTCTCTAAGAGGACTGCAATCAAAGGTACAAGCATATGGAGTAAGTTCACATATATGTGATTGACTATGACTTCTAAGGTTTCTCAAGTAATAGAATCCCATACACTGTCCTCAACATCTTTTCCCCCAGGGACACATGAGGGTGCCATTATTATTTTCTATCTATATAACTGATCTGAGGGACACAGTGGCTATTTGTCAATGATGCTGTGATGTACAGGATTGTTCAGTGAGCTTAATAATAAACTGGAATATCTACTCAAAGACATGCCTCCATATTGGATGGGGGCATTCAAATTCAGATTTTGCTTGATGTTATGCTTCATTATTTTAATCACAGTGGTGAAGTAAGTTATGTATACTGCAATACATTGGAAAGAATGTGATGTTCAATAAACACAACTACTATAACATGGTAACTTATGACCTCTTCATGTTTCCTCACTCAAAACCAGCACTCTTTAGAGAAATGGGTGCCTAGAGTACAAAGGGAAAACTGTACTCTTAAGAAATATTGTTTCATTTGTAGTGAAAACTTTGCGAACGACAGTTACATATTTCGACCAGGAGCCGATACACAACTGCTGAGAGATGATGCTGTACCAACAGTATTTAGTTTTCCTCCTCATTTACAAACTAAAATAACCTGAGAAGGTACCTTGTTTGCAATAAACACACAGTTTCTGAGGTAATTTCTACATTCTTAATTATGTGCCCGAAGTACCTGAAATGAAAAACAATGACAGGGTTTAGCAACTTTATTACATAATGACATGTATAGAATTTTGTTTTATCATTAGTTATGCAGACATTGGAATCCAATGAGAGTGGAAAGTTTGCTCTCCTCATTAGTCAGGAAGTAAATTCAGAATGGGCTGTAGCTAAAAATCTATTGCAGAAAAGTAACTTTTTTTGGAAGTGTAAGTTGTGACATTTGATGGCAATGTGAAAATTATGAACATAAAATAGAGGAGAGTAGCTGTGAAACATATTGAAGGGAATGGGTAGCTAATACAAAGCTATGTTAACAGTGAACTGTTCAATAAATTAAGTGAGCATCGTGAAGTAGCCAGAAATGGCATTGTGTTTACTTCTTGTAGCATAACAACTTGACATCTTGCCCCTATTCAAGGTGGCTGCCACTTCGATCTCTCCAGTTTATTTTTATTGTATTATAATTCAGAAAGTGTTGTAGACGAAGGATGACTTATCTACCATTCTTCATACCAATTAGAAATTTGGCTAACTCTAAAGGTAGAAAAATTAAAGCTGATGCAGGTGAGTAAGAGTAACAATCCCATGATGTTTGAATACAGCATTTAGTGTGCTGCTTGACAGACATGACTTATATATGTGTAATGTTGTAGTGGGTAACGAAATGGAATGTTCGTGTTAAAACAGTCCTGGGGTAGGTGAGTGCTTGACTTCAAATAAACAGGAGAATTAAGTGAAGATGAAGTTCATCTATACCAGAGATCATATGCCCAGTCTTCAGTGTTGCTGAAGTGTGTGTGATGCCCATCAGAGTCATTTAAAGAAAGAGGCAAAGACACACAAGAATAAGTTTCCCTCTTTCTCTCTGGAAGAGGAACAGAAAAGGAAATGGCTAGTAGTGAAATGAGGTTCTCTTCACCAAGCACTTGTGGTGGATTGCAGAGTATGGATGTAGACCTTTTCCCACACCCACCTTGGCTGAACTTCATTCCTTATTACATATTTCAAAAGCTTTTCAGAAATAGAAAAAGTTTATTTACACAGAGAAATTGTGATAATTCCTCAACTGAATGTAGCACAAAGTAGACACTACTGTATAATTTAAGAAGAATAAGAAATTACATATAATTTTAACAATGGAAAATTCGACAGGAGTATCTCTAATGGAGGATAGATAATAACTCGCTGTAAAGAGGCTCGCCAAGCTACTGACAGACATGAAAATAGATAATCATATTCACACAACTTCAATTTTTGGCCATGACCCTTGCCAGAATAAGAAACACACACATTCATGCAATCACTCAGACATCTACACACACACACACACACACACACACACACACACACACCTGTCATGTCTGGACACTCCAGCAACTCAAGCTAGACTGTCAAGACTGTTGGATTTTCCATTGCATCTAAACTATGATCTGTCATAACTGACTTGTCAGGTTGTAATAAGCACTTTTATGTTCTCATAGTGCAACTGTTTGACCTGTATATGGATTTTCAAAATATCTGCAAGAAATCTGCTAACCTCCCAATTTGCAAAGCAACAAACCATCATGAACAGAAGGAAGTAAGGCTGCAATCTACACAGGAGGACAGATTAATGTAACATTGTTTTACAAGAATGTTACTCTTCTTCAAGGAAAGAGCACCCATGTTTGGTGAAAACTCCATCTGAAGGCATTACTTCCTTTTCTTTATTCTTATTGCAGATGATGATGATTTTAGGATTTATGTTAAATAATCAGTGAATTTATTGCTGGGTGTGTCCATTTACTTTGAAAGTAGTTTAGAGGTTTGTGTGATCTCTTCCTGCAAGTTCTGATTATTAGATACATGGTGTGCTCTATGCATTTGAGTCACAAGGACGCCTACAGTCTGAAGGGTGATGGTATCTACTCCAAAGTAAAATAGTTTTTATATGTGTACTGCATGTCTTAATGTGCCATGAAGTTTACATCAAATGAGGAAATTAAAAAATGACATGCAGCCTTCCTTTGCTATTTACATAGTAAATTTTATGCTAGTATGGATGGAACTGAAATGGTCTAGAAATCAATGCAATTCATCCTTCACCTTTACCATGAGGCCATACTACAAATATCACCAACATACCTCTGGAACAAGGTTTGTTTGAAAGTTGTGAAGTCTAGAGTCTTCGTTATGGCCTAGCGTGCGACTGTATTGGGTTCCGTGGCAGGCGCGGGCCCGGCTGTGATAGTTCCCGGCCTAGCCACAGGAGGGCACGGTCGTCTAAACAGCTGACGCGAGCTGCGCACCCTCTGCTGGTGGCGCACTGTCAAATGGCCGGAGTGACAGCCGAGGCATTCGACGAGTGATTACGGAACATGCAACATTGTGTTTATGACAAACTGTGTTTTCTTCAGTCTTGTCCTCCAAGTCTTCCATATATATAAATTAGCCACAAGAGGTGGTACAAATTACAGGTCAGACAACATGCACTGTTCACTAGAAATGCTCTGATCATAGCAAATACAGATGTTTACCACAATCAGGAAGGTCAACTATGGCACAACAGTAAAGGTATGGGTCATTCAATGAACATTGATGTGAAATTTTTAACACCTAGCTCTTACTTTTGGGATACCACTTTCAAGGAAGCAATAGAAATTATATTAGCATACAAGAAACAGAGATAGTGGTTTTAATTTGGAAAAAGCTTGGAATCTTTCAATAAGTGAAATGAAATTGTGAAGAAACCATCAATGTGTAGCCACCACTGAACATAGGCCTACATTGATAGATGAATCAAATGGCTGAATGCATTTGCCACAGGGGGCATGCAGGTGTCCCTGTACCACCTTGTCACTGACCAACATCTGTGAGTAGAATGTGCAGTGCTGCCACAAAGGGGCATATAAGGCCATGTCTGGCACATTGCGGGCCATCTTTAGTTCACTCTGAAGATGGCTTGGCATGTTTAGAGCTATGCAGCTGTCACCTGGTTGACTGTTCCCTGACTTCAGAAGGCAGACAGGGGCTGTATCTGGCGATCAGTGCTCACTACAGGTGGGGTGACCAACACCCCTGTATTATACAGGTTTTTCTGTATTTTAGCTTGTTTCTCCCAAGTATCTTGTCAGTGATTACTGTTATACCTGAAACCCGTGAAGTACTATCAATACTCTCGGCGAGTAATCCCGAATAATATTTCTTGTAATAATTTATACTGTTTCCAATTACTGTTTCTGCTTCTACAGCTTTTGGAATGCATGGGGCTGTGTGGAAATGCTCATTGGTTTCTTGTCGATACTGGCAACTTGAGGATGTGATCGCATCTTACCTGTCGGCAGTTAACGTTTCTCTACCGTAACAACACATGGAATAAAGGACTTGTGAAGCATATTATAGAAATTAAAATGGAAGCACATCATTATTTCTCAGTTGATTCTCAAAATATTTCTCAATAATTTGAAAGAACCAGTACTAATGGATCACTTGTCAGCTATCGAAAACAGAGGAAAGTTAGCACCAAATATTTCAATTTGGACTAATTTCTTTGTTTTCGTGATATACCTACTGTGGAGTGTTCTTTTTCTTCTTTATTATTGGTGATGGTTTTTTCTTATTATGAAGTGAATTGGTTTTCATTTTTTGCTCTCGCAGTAAAATATGAAGATTGAAGACAGGTGTTTTTTACCATGGAAAATTTATTGAACAGCTTAAATACATCCACAGAAAAATTTGTCAGATTATTTACTGTGACTAAATCTCCCTTAAAATCTTAAGATTTTGCTTATCTCCCTTAACCCATGATCAAAAGTTGGTCACCCTACTACAGGGTGAGCTTGAGTAATTATTTGACTGGAAGTTTTGTGCAACTGGAAGTGTTGTATATTTCAGGTACTTCCAGACTAAAAACATAACCAGACAACCAAAATGTAATTAAAGAAGAAGAATGAAAGAAAGAAACAGGAAAGAAAAAATCTGTGGTTTTCAACTGACAATTTTGTCAGCATAGTAAGGAAAGGTATCCCACCAGACTACATTAAAACCTGCAATTGTCATCCCAACTAAGACATTCCATTATTACAAGAAGACTGACATGGCATAAAAGGCTGCAAATCAATGCTTGGCAGATTTCAGCAGCCCAAAAGGATATATATACAACTTCGCCGTTGCAGAGGGCTCAATATTGTCTGTAATTTGACCTTTAATTTTGTTACAGTCAAGGATTGGTAGTTTTTGTAGTATTATACACCAGTGGAGAACGGCAGTATTATATTTTTTATTTTTTCCTGTAATTTTCGACATGATTTTCCATGTCTTGTCGCACGTGCCTTAGGACAGAGGGAGTCCGATGTCCCCTGCCATACGCTTGCATCCTGCGCATCACATTTCCGCTGCCGCATGCATTCTGAATCCCCTGGCCCGATTCGATCTGTGCTCAGCAACCGGCACATGTCGCCGATCCATGCAACTGCGGGCACAGAACCCGCTGATCAGAGCACCTGTGTCAAAATCCACAAGGCGGATCGCAACCAATCACAGCATGAATGCAATTACATAGATTCAGCACTACTGCCTAGCTGCGAGATCGTTACAGACGGTAAAGGTCTGTCTGCCCGGCTCTCGCCCCGATAGCACGCTCCCCGCTCTGCAGCCCCCTGGGCTCGCTCTCCTACTTAAATCATAATGACTACTTCTGTTGCACCACTGGTGGCTCTCCTCAGGCCGTAATATCAGATATTGTATCCCCTTTTTGTGAAATACAACCATTTCGTTACATTGCAACACTCGTGTCCAAGTATGATTTGCTGGTCCTGTCAAACCCCGCCCGGAAAATGCCCACAGCCTTTTCCCATTCGAGCCATACCTGTACAGTATGAAGATAGACTTTCAAGGAAAGGGATTGAAATGTGCGTCACCAGTTTTAATCAAAGTTTACATAGATTTCTATACTGAATGTAAAGAGATATGTTTTGACTTTTTGCTAGACACTCAGTATTTTATGAAAGAATCAAGGTCAAAGTTGGTGATGGAAAAATGACATGCGAGTAAATAACATTTTGTGTTTTTGTGCTGTAGCTTTGCTATTTGTAAACATGGGCAACTTTCCTAGTGTCATCGCTGGTTCAAGCAATCCAGGTTTTGGACTGTCAAACTGTGGATCCAGGTTCAAACCTCCATAATGGCAATTTTTTGTCAGATTTTTTGATAATGTTGTCATAGTTGTAATACCTTTTCTGGCCTTCTTTTGAAGTAAGGCATCAAGAAGTGTCAATATGCAATTAATGATGAAAATTCTCCATTGAGATGGTTAAATATTCTTGAAAAGAGAGATTGGCTGGCCAGTACTTAGGTTTGGGTTATTTGGTTCGGATTAGGGGACTAAACTACTGAGGTTATCAGTCCCCCAATGGGGAGGGGAAGGAGTGAGGATAGGAAACCAGGGGAAGGGGAAAGGAAATGCAGTCCAAGACGTAAACAAAGGAAGGAAGACTGCATTAGCTCGGGGCCCTGTGCTCGCTATGCACATACACACAAAGGAACCGTAGGCCCCTGGGGGGTGGATGTTCCTTAAACCCTTTTTTCACGCCATACCACTACCCAACCCTTTTATACTACGTTGTTGATAACTAAAGGTGACCACAGTATCAACAACAAATTTTAAAAACTTTCCCTATTTCCTTTCTTTTCTCATACCTGAATTACTGTCCACATTCATCTCCCTCCTGACATGTAAATATTTTTATACATATTTTTATTTTTAATTTGTTCATTGCAGCCTATTACATAGCCCATATTTCCCACTCCTCCATCCATATATTATGCCTCCCTCACAACATCCCTATAACAACCCCATCCATTTGTATGTACATTCCCTCCAAAAACATGCTTTCTCCCTAGCCAAATTACGCTCCCACATTATTTTTATGCAGGCTTGTCTGACATTTGTAATCACTCCCAAGGGCCTCACACTAAAAGTTCCCATCTCTGGCTGTAACCCATCATTTCATTCCACCCAACACCAATTCCAAACTGAACAATCCATAGCCCTCACCCGCCTAATCCTTAACCTCCGCTAATGAACACACCTGCCAACTCCTATCCCTAATCAAAATCCTCAACCTTTCCTCTCCCACATCCACACCTGCTGTTCAGAACATCCTCCTTCAGGCCAACCGCAAATTAGAACAACATGCCACCCACCACCTCAAAAAACTATCCAATCTCCTGGTTACCCACCTCCAGAAAGGCAATACTCTCCTTCAACAACCTCTCCAATAAACCTCAACCTCCTCTTATTGCACACAAACCCAGTCTCTCCCATCTACTCAATCTCCCACTCCCAACTCCTCTCCCCCCTAAACCTCAAAACTCGAATCCACACAATCCGGAACCACAACATCCTAATTCAGTAGTCAACCTCTCCTCCAAACCTCTCTCCCAATCTGAAACCTCTGTCCTATCCAAAGGGCTGACCTTTAACCCTACTGCCAAATTCAACCAAACAGCCCTTGTGAAAGATTTACTATCCTATACTCTCAGTCTTTCCTGGAGATATCACTTTGCCACGAAGAAAAATAATCCTCCTCCCAATGATCCAGCTCCCCAAGACATCATTCCAATTGAACCCTGCCTAGAACAGTTCCGTCCTCCATCACAGCGAGACCCACCTGCTCTTCCTCAAAATCACCCTCTTCAAACCTTCCAGGAATTCTTTACTTCCCACCTTGCCTCCCAGTCGATCCTGAGAAACCTTAATCCTACTCCCAACATTACCGCAGCTGAATCCCGAGCTATCCGTGATCTGAAGGCTGACCATTCCATCATCATTCTCCCTGCCGACAAGGGATCCACGACCGTGGTACTTTATCAGTGGGAGTATGTAGCTGAGGGACTGCGTCAGCTTTCAGACCGTACCACATATTAAGTCTTGCATGGCAATCCCATCCCTGATGTCCAGACAGAGCTTCAAGGAATCCTCAAAACCTTAGGCCCCCTACAAAAGCTTTCACCTAACTCCATTAACCTCATGACCCCACCGACACCCCGCACCCCCACCTTCTACCTACTTCCCAAGATTCACAAACCCAGTCATCCTGGCCGCAACATTGTGGCCGGTTACCAAGCCCCTACAGAACGAATCTCTGCCTACATAGACCAACACCTTCAACCCATCATGTGCAGTCTCTCATCCTTCATCAAAGACACCAACCACTTCCTCGATCGCCTGAAATCCTTACCCAGCCTGTTACCTCCAGAAACCATCCTAGTAACCATTGATGCCACTTCCTTATACACAAATATCCCACATACCCAGGGCCTTGCTGCGATGTAGTATTTCCTTTCACGCCGACCACCCACTTCCCTACCTAAAACCTCTTTCCTTAATACCCTAGCCAGCTTCATCCTAACCCACAACTACTTCACTTTTGAGGGCCAGACATACCAACAACTAAAGGGAACAGCCATGGGAACCAGGATGGCCCCCTCGTACGCAAACTTATTCATGGGACGCTTAGAGGAAGCTTTCCTGGATACCCAAGCCTGTCAACCCAAAGTTTGGTACAGATTCATTGATGACATCTTCCTGATCTGGACCAACAGTGAAGAAGAACTCCAGAATTTCCTCTTCAACCTCAACTCCTTTGGTCCCATCAAATAAACCTGGTCCTATTATTCCAAATCCCACGCCACTTTCCTCGATGTCGACCTCCATCTATCCAACGGCCAACTCCACACATCCGTCCACATCAAACCTACCAATAAACAACAGTACCTGCATTATGACAGCTGCCATCCATTCCACATCAAACGTTCCCTTCCTTACAGCTTAGGTCTTAGTGGCAAACGGGTCTGCTCCAGTCCTGAAGCTCTGAACCAGTACACCAATAACCTAATAACAGCTTTCACATCCCGCAGCTATCCTCCTAATCTGGTAGAGAAAAAAAATTGCCAGAGCCACTTCCTCATCCCCCCAAATTCAGAACCCTCAAAGAAGAATCCCTGAAGTGCCCCTCTTGTCACCGGATACTTTCCGGGAATGGAGCGGACTCTGAATGTGGCTCTCCAGCAAGGATACGACTTCCTTCAATCCTGCCCCGAAATGAGATCCGTCCTTCATGACATCCTTCCTACTCCACCAAGAGTGTCTTTCCGCCACCCACCTAACCTTCGTAACCTCTTAGTCCATCCCTATGAAACCCCCAAACCACACTTCCCTACCTTCTGGCTCCTACCCTTGTAACCGCCCCCGTTGTAAAACCTGCCCTTTGCACCCTTCGATCACCACTTACTCCAGTCCCGTAACCCGAAAGGTGTACATGATCAAAGGCAGAGCCACTTGCGATAGTACCCACATGATCTACCAACTGACATGCCTGCACTGTGAAGCGTTCTATGTGGGAATGACCAGCAACAAACTGTCCATTCACATGAATGGACACAGGCACACAGTGTTTGTTGGTAACGAGGATCACCCTGTGGCTAAACACGCCTTGGTGCACGGCCAGCACATCTTGGCGCAGTGTTACACCGTCCGGGATATCTGGATACTTCCCACCGACACCAACCTTTCAGAACTCCGGAGAGGGGAACTTGCCCTTCAGCTTAGTCTCTCCTCCCGTTGCCCACCTGGTCTCAATCTCCGCTAACTCAAATTCCCGCCCACCATCTTTAGCATCTTTGCTTCGGTTCTGTGGACAGAGCCTCTGCCTTAATTGGTATCTCTGTCAAACTACTTTTCTTTTTACAAATGTCTGTCTAGGTGTGTTTGCGTTTCGATATGTCTGAGTGTGTGTGTGTATTTGTTTACCTTCCTTTTTTTCCCCTAAGTTAAGTCCTTCCACTCCTGGGATTGGAATGACTCTTTCCACTTCTTTAAAACCCATATCCTTCCCTTTCTCCTCCCCTTTTTTCCTATTTTTCCTGAAGAAGCTGCCAGTGGTGGCGAAAGCTTGTATGTGTGTTTGTGTGTGATTTTATTCGTTTCTATCGACGAGCCGGTCCTTTTGGTAAGTCATCTCTTTTTTTTCTGTACTATCGTGGCTGTTGCTGCAACATTGCTTCAGGTAACTTTTTCTATTTTATATGTTGAATTGCACAGCTTAATGCTCTGTTTCTCCTATTTATTAGATTATCATAATGCGTACCTAGTTTTGGCAATGAGCTACTTATGAAACATTGTAAAGGGAGCATTAAAAACTTGCAACTCTTAACTTTGTTAGGTTCTTACTGTCTCCATCATACAGGTTAGGTCCGCACTTTAACTTCACTTTTATTTTTCTGTTTACGTAGGTTTTTGATAGGTGCCCTACACCCAGTGCTACCTTTAAATGCTGACACTGCCAGGCTTTGGGGTGAAATCCTTTCACATCTCACCCATGTAAGTCATTATAATAATCTCCGTATAATTTTATCATCACTATTCATGATAAGACTAGGCCTATAAAGTTTCCTCTAACCTATTCTTACAGATTCTGATGCCCCAAAAAGGTGCAACCAAGACTGTTTTATTAGAAGTTATATTTTATTTGTTGCTGTACCAGAAGCCGGATAGAGTGGAAGACATTTTACAACTGTAATGACATATTAGAGAGAAATTATTTCTAAAGTTTTTTTTTTTTTTTTACTGAGGATAATATACAATTCTACAGCAGTCGACATTCAACCTCTTAGGCAGCTCCAGCTGAGAAAAACCGGTGGCCAGCATTTTCGGTATATTTTATTCTTAATTTTAGATATGTACTTTATAAATAATTTAAACCTCTAATATTACATTATATATCATTACAGTTGTGGTCTGAAGATGCCCATTTAAGTGGCCAAAACCAATAACCAATTTTTTTTTTTTTTTTTTTTAAAAAAAAGGTGATCTAGACTGACTTTTACCATCAATAATTAAGACAACTGTTAATCCATGATGTTCTCATAAATAAATGAACTCTGAATGTTTGTTGATTGCAGTTGACAGCACAAAACTACAACAACAGTACAAATTGATGACTATAAAAATAATGAAGTTTCATATTCCTGCATGACAAAAACAGATGTTGAAATTATACACAGAGTCAGAGAGGGAAAAAAATGCATGGATAGAACACAAGATAAAAAGAAGTAATGAAACAAGGTAAGGACATTGTTTAGTATAATTTGAAAATTAAAAACCACTACCTTAATGAAAGGTATATCTGATGTTTCACCCAAAAACGTTCCCTTTTTATGGTAATTTGTTGTACTTGTTAATACATCTATGGCAGTAATCCAGCTTGCTTCAGGTGCATCTAGCAAGACTGTGTGAGGACATGCTATGAGGAAACCACTCAAAGATACTAAAGTGCTACTACTCCACAATCTTGGTTCTCTGTAACAAAAAGTTAATTTAGTAACATTCATACTTTAGTATACACACTAAAAATGAAACAGGGAAAACCATGTTGAAACTCACCCAAATGTTTTATTGATTAGACTGCACCAAGCTTCCAATGCAACTGATGATGTGCACAAAACCTTATTTTCTTGTGGAAATAGTTCTAAAAAGAGTTTGAAGGCTTTGGGTTGAATTTGATCAATTTCCTCCATTTTCAAAAACATTGCAAGGGTTCCCATGTTCAATAAATCAGTCAGTTCAATTCTGTGGCCTGTAATCTGGGTACATTTGACTTAACTTTATATGCCTGTTCAACAACTCCACTTAAAATATCGTTAGTAGATTGAACTTTGTGTGTACCATAGTCAAGAGAGATATCGTCATATAAAATCACAAGCAATTTAAGAAACAAAATAAATCTTTGAAAGTTACTATCTCACACATCATATTGTATCACTATAGCACATACGAGATTGAAACCTATGAAGTATCTTTACTCCACAAACATGACACTGTATTTTTATTAGCTACTTTTCTTGACTGGTTAGACCTGGTCAATGTGTGTACAACATAACTTACATGATGTTCAACAAACAGTGCAGCATAATCCATTGGATTCTCATTATTCACTGACTGCAATAGTTCCATTGGAGATAAAGCACCAATTGCCTTAAGGATGTGGAATCTCTCTGGTGCTTGTGAAATTATCTTTGGGGAAAGACCCGCCAGCACAAAACCTGAATTTTTTTGAAATTTAATCATTTTCTTTCAAACAAATAACAACAAATTAATTTTATACCAACAGAAAAGTGATATTCCAACATTTCAACACATACCTCCAATGGCATATATATCTGCCCTTTCCATTTGTTCAGTGAAATAAGCAGTTGCACTATTGCCTCTGATTTGGCATTTCATAGAAAAATACGCTGGCAGGACTTTCAGCCAGCAATGTTGCATGTCTTTGGGAAATTCCTGTTGAAAAGTGGAATTTTTTATATATGAGTATTATAAGAAGCAAATTGTGTATACTCCCATGTACAAATTAAGCAGCTTGGATGAAAACAATGGTAAGCGCCATTGTCAAATACATTGTTTTATAGAGCAATAAATGTGTTGTAGAATACAATACACAATTAACAAGTTCTCTCTGGAGGTAAATTATAATTTTTCTTCATGTATTATATTCTGCAGGTCATAGGTGACATTTACTGTCTTATACTGTTAAGTACATGGCAGTGGTGCTTATCATTGTGTTCTCCCAAGCAATTATAGAGTTGGAATGAAGAAGGCAGGTTTTAATGCTGTTAACTAGAATGTCAGTCAGTTGACAAGCTCAGATTTGTGAAGAATGGGGAAGGAAATCTGCTCTGCCTTCAGCATTTAACTTATTTTCCCACATCAGTATGGTCAGGCAGAACTTAAGAGAAATTGGCAATATTTACACACAAAAAGCGAACTGCATGAAGTGAATGTATCAACAAGGAAGAAACAAATAAAACAATGAGATGAAATGTTATGAACTGTTCACATATGCATTGTCATGAACCTGTAGTCACAATTCAAAATTTATATCATATTATAATGCACAGCATTTTTGCTTAATGTTTATACCTAATCAGGAATCTACCAACAAATAATAATGTAGATATAAGGACAGTTTACAACTTGCCGCAAAGATGTGGCTGGTTGGTTGGTTGGTTTGATGTTTTAGGGGGACAAAACTGCGGAGGTCATCAGTCCCCCATTCCATCAAAGAGCTAGAGAAGTGTGGAAACACTGAAAAGTTCGCCCAGAGTTAAAATTGCTACGGGAGGAAAATCCCACTCAATCAATAAAATGTAAACAAATTCGACAAAGAACAACAAGTCAGGAGACAACACGAAAGGACACAATCACACGGAAAGACGTGGCGACGAGCTGTGGCACATACAAAAGACATGTATATACAATACTTTTCAGCTATCCGCCATGGCCTTCTTCAGAAAATCTTACATTCAAGCAATCACACAGGCAGACAACACACTCGCACAACCATCACCTCCGGCTGCCGCACATTGAATTCGAAGTGCGGCAGCCAGAGATGATGGTTGTGTGACTGTGTTCTGTGCCTCTTGTGTGCCTGTGTGAATGTACTACTTTCTGAAGAAGGCCAAGGCAGATAGCTGAAAGTGTTGTATGTGCCTGTTGCAGCTCGTCGCCACATCTTTGGGGTGAGTTGAAAACTGTCCTTATACCTACATTAATTAATTCCAACCTGGACTTTCCATTATTATATACCAACAAATAATCCAACTTTCATGCTGTACGAGTATAATCAATCGCTAAATGGTCGTGTGTCCTAGTGACGTTATGCATTTTAAGGACAGAAATGGTGGAATGTTTAGTCCTACCCCCTGGTTAAGAATTCGCTACAACAGGTGGCTGCTGGTAAAAGGAGAAAAAAATATCTGGGTTTGTGGTGGTGACTGCCTCTGTGAGCAGTATGTTTTTCTTGGCTAAATCTTTGATAAACACTTTGGGTGTTATGATGACAGTCAAAACTCATTAAACACAGAAATATCACTGACCTTATTTACTGTGCTATCTGCAAGCGTGTGTCTTTCCAATCAAGTTCTGCAACATTAATCACCACAGACACACAGACAGCTGTAAGGCTGTTCCCTGTGCCTTGGCGACAGGTACTATATGTTGCCCGCAGCTGATAATACCTCCGAGCCAGCACAGGCTGCCTCACCTGTTGCGAAAGTGGTCAATCCTTTTGAGAGGTCCAGTCATACAAAGATGATGGGTTTGCTAGTCATTGGGAGCTCCATTATCTGCTTGCCAAAGAGTCTCATCCGAGATGTGGAGGACACACTGCCTGTGGTGATAGGGAGCACTAAGTGCACCCAGCTGCAAATCTTTGCTCATGTCTATACCAATGACTCCTGTCACTTGGGTTCAGTCAGTGGCCATCCTCATCTTCAGATGGGTAGCAAATCTGGTGATGACAGCTAGTTTGCTCAGGCATAGAGGCGGAGCTATCAATTTGTAGCATCGTTCTCAAAACAGAATGTGGTCTTCTGGTTTGGAGCCAAGTGGAAGAGGCTCAGAAAACTCTGTTGCTCAAACATGTTCAGTGGAAAGTTTTAAAGACCACCTGTATCAGCAGCAGTAGTGGCAGAACATCAGAGGTAAAATTTTGAAAATATTTCCTAGCCATGTTACAGTTTTAGGTACAGATTTTAACTTACTGATAACATATTGGAGGTAAACTGGTTTAAGGCGGGTGGTAGCAAATGAGCAAATGGTTCTGTCTCCAAAAATTACCTCAAACAGACAAAGAGCCAATATGTGGAGATATGTGTTAGAAATGTTTGGGTCTGTTTGTCATAAGCAGGTCTATTCCATTAGTGTAGATTATGGGATTAGGGAACGCCGTTACAGCATCACTGAATACAGCTGAGAATAGAAATATCAAGAAAGGTTGGAGGATCTCCTCATTTAGAGAGAGTGTAATGGGTCAGATTTCTGAGTACTTGACTGCTCAAGATGAAACTATCATCTCCAACACTGACAGTGTTAAGAAACTGGATGAAGTTCAAATGCACCATAAGGTGCACTTTAGATAAGTGTGCCAAGTAAAATTATGAGAGGGGGATTAGAGCAATTCTGGTTCAAAAACTTAGTTAAGAAAATGTTACGACATGGAAGAACTCAACTAAAAATATAAATGTAGCCAATGTCTTGCAGAACAAACAAAAATTAAATGATGCTAAAATTAGCATGTAGACTGCCATGAGGTGTGAGAGGTGTTGAAAGACAGACGATTTATGTACCAACTTGACAGAATATTCTAACATTTCTGTCTTTTATCAAATCAATTAACAGGCTGACACCAGATATCCAGACACTGTAAGATAATGGTGTTCAATCTGAAGATGACACACAAAATATTGATATATTCAAATATATCTTTCTGAAGTGAAATCATTCCCATTTATAAGAACGGTCTTCAGATCTACATAAACTACAACTACATAAATAATCTGCACAGCACACTGAAGTGCATGGGAGAGGTTACATTGAAATGCTTTTATCAATTTCTGCAGTTCGATTCTCTAATAGTATGCAAGAAAAAAGAACACTTAAATCTTTCCATTGCAGATCAGATCATATTTCCCATATAATAATAATTTTTCCCTATGTAGGTGGGATGTAACAATGTATGTTCACATTTGTAAGCGAAAGTTGGTGAAAAATTTTACAAATCTCGCCACAATTTTAATTACACCTTTCTTTTTGAGCCATGGTGCCAGTGATTTCTGTAGGTTTGCCATGATCGATCTTATCAGGTTGCATGTTATCTTTGTTTTTTCACCTCTGCAATGACAACAACCTGGCGCACGGGCAGTGACGTTTGGGAAGTGAAGCGGAAAAGGTCGGTCGCCTCCCCTACGGAGGTGTGGAGAATCGAGTTGGCTGGACCAGCTGTCTTGTGGTGATGACTCATGAACAGGGGTCCTGACATTCCGCACTTTCTTGGCGGCTGGTGTTTGTATCTGGTCCCTTTCCGATTTGTGATATCTGGATTCCAAGGATTTCCTGGTGGTGGCAACTGGTGCTGAGGTGTTGCATGAAGTTGAGTGTTTCTTGTTGAAACCTTACTTACAATAGTGATGAAATATGGTTGACTTAATTTGCATGCTATTGTGTGGTTATGTGAACTTTAGCTGTAGCTTACTAAGGGTGTGCTCACATTATTCTTATTCTGTGAATAGTACCTGCCAGGTCCTACCTATAGGGATTCCCCTTGCCATGTTACTGTGGAGGTATGAGAGCATGCCCTGCTGTCTAAAATCATGAATGTTTCAGGTTCCCCATCCACCCAAAAAGCACAGCGTTGGTTTGGAGGTCAGGCCAGTGACTTGCTTTCCTGCCATGCTAAAGGGCACAGCATACTCCGAAGTTTGAAAGGTTGTTTGAACCTATTTCTGAGCGGTCTAACCATCTTCTGCCAGTTAGGTATTTCCCTAATTTCCTTCGGGTTGCACTGGGCCCCTCTGGGGAACCTGTTTAGAATTTCTATTAGTAATTGACACCCATGGTCTACATGTACTTATGCAAGTGAAGCTTACTGTGTCTGCTAGTAAAGTGATTTAAAAGGAAAAATCTGTTAAGCCATAGAGAATTTGAGCCTCCCTTTCTATTGACTTATTGTCATTGAATTATTATTATTATTATTATTATTATTATTATTATTATTATTAATATATTATGTTTCCCCTTTTATAAAATGTAGTTTGTAATTTATTTGTTTATAAATGTTTTATATAGACGCATCCCTGTTATTAGTTAAAAATAAACTAATTGGATGAATGATAAAAAATGAATTTGTGGGTCCCCCTTTCCTGCCACTCTGTTGCCTCTTAGGCTCGTTACACTTTTAATGATTTCCACCCCCCAACACATGTGTCATTTCTGTGACAACCTCTCCCCTATACCATGATAATACAAAATGAGCTCACTCTAAATCAACAGTTGCCAATTTTTGCACAATGCATATGTTTTATCTAAATCATTTTGGAGTTGCTTTTGATTTTTCGGTGAGTTCACTAACCAATAAATAAAAGAATCATGCATGAACAGACAGAGTCTCACATTGTCTCTGAAATCATTTATAAAAAGATAAGGAAAAGTAAAGAGCCCATAACACTTTCCTGTAGATTGCCAAATAGCATATCCTTTCTACCCAATGATTTTCTGTTAATTAAACGTACTGTTTCCTACCTGGCAGGGAATCATGAATCTAGCCACACAACTGAGGTGATATTCCATAAGCACACAATTTGATTAGAAGACACTTGTGAGGTATAGTGTTAAAAGCCTTCCGGAAATTTGGAACCCACTTGACATTCCTTGTTGATAGTACTCATCACATCATCTGAGTAAAATGCTAGCTGCATTTCACATGAAAGATACGGCATTTTTGAATCTGTGTTGACTATGGGTCAAAAAAAAAAAAAAAAAAAACAAACCACACATATCAGTGATATAGGTCTATAACTATGTGGATCACTCCTATTGCCTTTCTTCGATATTAGAGTGACCTGTACAACTTTCTGGTCATTGGCTGCAGAGATTTCACTGATTCAGTAATTGTATATGATAGCTACGAATGGGACTATAGGATGAGTCTACTTGGAAAGGAACCTACTTCGTTTACAATCTGGACCAGGAGACTATCATTTGTTAAGCGATATAATTTGCTTTAATACTCCACATGTTATCTACTTCCAAATTGCACATGCAGGCAGCTATTTGTGGCTTGAATTCAGAAGTACTTTATTTGCATTCTTTGGTGAATGAATTTGGGAAAGCTGTGGTTAATAATTCTGCCTTTGCAGAACTGTCATCAGTAGCATAACCATTGCTATTGTGGAGCTAAAGATTCAATTGTGTTTTGCTGGTAGAATACATTACACTCATCCAGAATTTCTTAAGGGGTTTTGTTGTGTAAACTATTATAAGCTTCTTATGGAATACTTGGAAATTGGCATAATTCACAATTCGCGTGCCCCACAATTCCTGGTGCACCACCAAAGGCCGCATGGGAAACACGGTGGGCCGACCACTGTGAGAGGACGTACAAGGAAGCAGGATAAAGCAACCAGGATGAGCCAGTCCTTCAGGTAAGTCATCTCTAAATGTTAGATTCAAATTGATGAAACGAAAATTATAGAGGGAAACTTTCCCGGTGGGATGAACAAAAATAAAAATTGAAAAGAGATTACTTACCAAAAGGACCGGCTCGTCGAGAGAAACAAATAAAATCCCACACAAACACACATACAAGCTTTCGCCACCACTGGCAGCTTCTTCAGGAAAAAGAGGAAAAAAGGAGAGGAAAAGGGAAGGATATGGATTTTAAGGAAGTGGAAAAGGAGTCATTCCAATCCCAGGAGTGGAAGGACTTAACTTAGGGGAAAAAAAGGAAGGTAAACAAATACACACACACTCAGACATATCGAAACGCAAACACACCTAGACAGACATTTGTGAAAAGCAAAGAAGTTGGACAGAGATACCAATTGAGGCAGAGGCTCTGTCCACAGAACCAAGGCAAAGATGCTAAAGATAGTGGGCGGGAATTTGAGTTAGCGGAGATTGAGACCAGGTGGGCAACGGGAGGAGAGAATAAGCTGAAGGGCAAGTTCCCCTCTCTGGAGTTCTGAAAGGTTGGTGTCAGTGGGAAGTATCCAGATATCCCGGACGGTGTAACACTGCGCCAAGATGTGCTGGCCGTGCACCAAGGCGTGTTTAGCCACAGGGTGATCCTCGTTACCAACAAACACTGTGTGCCTGTGACCATTCATGTGAATGGACAGTTTGTTGCTGGTCATTCCCACATAGAACGCTTCACAGTGCAGGCATGTTAGTTGGTAAATCACGTGGGTGCTATCGCAAGTGGCTCTGCCCTTGATCGTGTACACCTTTCGGGTTACTGGACTGCAGTAAGTGGTGGTGAAAGGGTGCATAGGGCAGGTTTTACAACGGGGGCGGTTGCATGGGTAGGAGCCAGAGGGTAGGGAAGGTGGTTTGGGGGTTTCATAGGGATAGACTAGGAGGTTACGAAGGTTAGGTGGGCGGCAGAAAGACACTCTCGGAGGAGTGGGGAGGATGTCATTAAGGATGGATCTCATTTCGGGGCAGGATTTAAGGAAGTCGTATCCCTGCTGGAGAGCCACATTCAGAGTCCGCTCCATTCCCGGAAAGTATCCGGTGACAAAAGGGGCACTTCTGGGATTCTTCGGTGGAAGGTTCTGGATTTGGAGGAATGAGGAGGTGGCTCTGGTAATTTGCTTCTGAACCAGATCAGGAGGATAGCTGCGGGATGTGAAAGCTGTTATTAGGTTATTGGTGTATTGGTTCAGGGACTCAGGACTGGAGCAGACTCATTTGCAACGAAGACCTAAGCTGTAGGGAAGGGAACATTTGATATGGAATGGATGGCAGCTGTCATAATGGAGGTACTGTTGTTTGTTGGTAGGTTTGATGTGGACGGATGTGTGAAGTTGGCCGTTGGACAGATGGAGGTCGACATCAAGGAAAGTGGCATGGGATTTGGAGTAGGACCAGGTGGGACCAAAGGAGTTGAGGTTGGAGAGGAAATTCTGGAGTTGTTCTTCACTGTTGGTCCAGATCATGAAGATGTCGTCAATGAATCTGTACCAAACTTTGGGTTGACAGGCTTGGGTATCCAGGAAAGCTTCCTCTAAGCGTCCCATGAATAAGTTTGCGTACGAGGGGGCCATCCTGGTTCCCATGGCTGTTCCCTTTAGTTGTTGGTATGTCTGGCCCTCAAAAGTGAAGTAGTTGTGGGTTAGGATGAAGCTGGCTAGGGTATTAAGGAAAGAGGTTTTAGGTAGGGAAGTGGGTGGTCGGCGTGAAAGGAAATACTCCATCGCAGCGAGGCCCTGGGCATGTGGGATATTTGTGTAGAAGGAGGTGGCATCAATGGTTACAAGGATGGTTTCAGGAGGTAACAGGCTGGGTAAGGATTTCAGGCGATCCAGCCATATCCATGATATGTCTGAGTGTGTGTGTGTATTTGTTTACCTACCTTTTTTCCCCTAGGGTAAGTCCTTCCACTCCTGGGAATGACTCCTTTTCCACTTAAAACCCATATCCTTCCCTTTTTCCTCTCCTTTTTCCCTCTTTTTCTGAAGAAGCTGCCAGTGGTGGCGAAAGCTTGTAAGTGTGTTTGTGTGTGATTTTTATTTTTGTGTCTATCGACAAGCCGGTCCTTTTGGTAAGTCATCTCTCTTCTATTTTTAATTAATTAATTTATATATATATATATATATATATATATATATATATATATATATAATTAGCAGAAGCCTATTGGTCAACAGCACTATACAACAAAAATTAATTTGCTTAGCTCCAATCAATTTCAAAAAGATGGATAACACAATGGGTCTCAGAAAAAAGAACTAATTATACTGGTTGTCAGACATAACCTCTACCAATACCAACTCACAGGAACTATCTAATTTCCCTGCAGGATAAACTGCTCGTGACAGCAGTAAATACACCACCTATTTTATTCACTTTATCCTTTTCAAACACCTTTTGCCCCTTTCTTGTTATTTCACAGCTGAAGTTAAAGCCAGCGATAGCCAGCTTTTGCAACCTATAATTTGAGTTTCAGTACTTTCTATTCCACTTAGAGCTCTGATCCTCTCCACTCCTCATATTTTATTGTTGCTAAGGAGTAGTGGTTACAGCTGCCAAAGTCTTCATGATTTTTCGATTAATGATGAAAATTCTCCTCAGAGATGACAAATATTGTTCAAATGAGATAGAATGGCTGGCCAGTACTTACCTTTGTGCTGTACCGCCGATAGTAACACAAATGAAGAAACAGAAAAAAAGGGGACAAAAAGGACAAGCTTTCGGAACACTGTGTTACTATCGGCGGTACAGCACAAAGGTAAGTACTGGCCAGCCATTCTGTCTCATTTGAACAATATTTATCTTCATGATTTTTAACAAACTCACCAGAAAACTAATCATTATAACAATGATGGAATTGTGTTGTAATACGTCAGTACATTAATTTCTAATAGGTTGCTTACAGAAACCTCTTTCTGCTAGTGATCAAACAGCAATGAAGTGCATAACTCAAACTGTTGCATAGCTTATTTGAACAGGGGTTTAGTGGTATTTCATTGCATTGTGCCACTGTTATCAGCAACTAAAACTCTGATGTTTAATAAAAGAGTCAGTACAAAAAACGACATGAATAATTATAGATTCAGGTGATAATCCCTTAGGGTATTAATTAAGGAAAAGCTTTGTATGTTTTGTTTTACTTAGGAACACCAAAATTTACTTTTAACTATGAGCCCAATGTGGAATGGCACTATACACAATGCATCATAGCAGTTTAATAATATTTGAAAAAATCTTGATACAGGCAGGCAAACCAAAAGTTACAGATTCAAATGTC
Organism: Locusta migratoria; assembly: GCA_026315105.1. Lineage (NCBI taxonomy): Eukaryota > Metazoa > Arthropoda > Insecta > Orthoptera > Acrididae > Locusta > Locusta migratoria. Next base: position 29,911,742 of record CM048744.1, read on the forward strand.
TAAAGGAGGCTGACACTTAACTACCACTGCCATTCATTGGTTAGAAGATATTGTTAAAATCTCAATTCTGACTCTACATAAAATCAATAAATGGGTCAAAGGCCTCTATCTGGTCACTACAATTCTGGTTGGGGTGGTGATGCAACTTGGCAAAAAGAAAGCTGAAGTTTTAAATATTTAAGAAATCATTAATTCAGCAGGACTGTACACACCACCACACTAACTTTCAAATGGAGGACTTAGTAGCGGAGATTCTGAGAGAGAGAGAGAGACAGAGACAGAGAGAGAGAGAGAGAGAGAGAGAGAGAGAGAGAGAGAGAGAGAGGAGAGAGAGAGAGAGAGAGAGAGAGAGAGAGAGAGAGAGAGAGAGACAGAGACAGAGACAGAGACAGAGAGAGAGAGAGAGAGAGACAGAGAGAGAGCGCTGGATACAAGTAACCAGGTCTGGATACAATCAAGATTCTATTTTGTGAAGAGTACTCTGCAGTACAGGCCACATACTTTCATTACATTTATTGAGACCCGGTGCCAAGTCTCAAGTGACTGGATAAAAGTATTGGTCACTCCCATTTGTAAGAAAGGTAATGTAACTGACCCGCTTAGTTACAGACATATTGTGAGCATCGTTTTCTGTAAAACTCTCATTTTGAATATAGCACATTTCTATCAGCGTGGCTTCGGAAAGCATTATTCATGTGAATTACTGCTTGCGAATATAGCACATTTCTATCAGCGTGGCTTTGGAAAGCATCATTCATGTGAATTACTGCTGGCACTTTTCTCACATATCTTGCAGGTCACAGATGAAGGGCAGTAGGCAGATTGCATATTTCTCAATTTCCGAAAGGCATTTGACATGGTTCCACACTGCAGACTGTTATCAAAGGTACAAGCATATGGAATACGTTCCAAGATATGCGAATGGCTAAAGGACATGTTTAATACCAGAACCCAGTACATTGTCTTTCATGGTGGGCATCACCGGCAGTGCCCCAAGAAAGTGTGATCAGATTTATTATTTTCTGTCTGAATAGATTGTTGGATGGGCAGAGGAAGTAGCTATCTGCAACTGTTTGCTGAAAATGCTGTGGTGTATGGGAAATTATCATTGAGTCTTTCCTGAATGGCTTAAAATTTTTGGTTCATACGACATATATAATTATAGAAGGAACCTTTCCTGGTGTGATAAATATAAAAAATAGAAAACAGATGACTTGCCCAAAGGACAGGCTTGTCAACAGACACAAATAAAATCTCACACAAAAACACATACAAGCTTTCGCAACCGTTGGTTGCTTCTTCAGGAAAAGAGGAAGAAAGGGGAGGAGAAAGGGAAGGATATGGGTTTTAAGGAAGTGGAAAAGGAGTCATTCCAATCCAAGGAGTGGAAGGACTTACTTCAGGGAAAAAAATGAAGGTAAACAAATACACACACACACACACACACACACACACACACACACACACACACATATCTAAACGCAAACACACCTAGACAGCTGAAAATGCTGTAGACAGTTTAAATTGTTGTCTGAGTGACTGTGTGAATGTATGTGTTTATTTTTCTGATGTTTTTATGTTACGTGTATGTGATTATCTATTTCGTGCCAGTCAGCATCTCAGCAAGCCTGTTTAATGTGAGTCGTTACCTATCCTCCATTATAGATAAACCAAACATTTACAGCTGATTGTTGAAACATTTTCTACAAATCAAAAAATAGTTGTTGACCACAAGTACCACTATGTAATGAAGCCTATATTTATAAGTTCATATAAAAGAATGAAATCAAGTACACAAGAGTTGCTACAAAACCTGGAAACAGTGGCAAAATTGTAGCAATTTGTGAAGTCATTTATCACTGGTATGATATATTTTTATCATGCCACCGAAACACATGATACACCTGTGTGTGAAATCCACCACAGTCTAATATACTTCCCAAAGAAATAAATTGGAACAACCCAGTTCGTAACAAAAGCATGGAATGCTACTGCTCTGTGGCCATAAGAGTTCTCCACAAATATAAAACATTTAGCCTTTTTATGGTTTGTGTGTACCAATACTTCTATTAGTAATTTAATTAAAAAGTTGATCATCATAAAGAATAAATTTAAGCAGTTCAAAACTGGTGGAAGAGAATGAGCTTATTTGTCTAGACACAACTGTTCCAGTAACAAATTATTAAAATGGATTGAGAGAAGAACTACAAAAATGAAATGTGTATAGATGCATTTATGGAAACCTTTGTAATTTAATGATAGACAGATGTAGAGTTTGATTGATAGACATTTTGACACTCACTTCACGAAGTCTGTATTTCACATGACTAAACTGAGAACAGGACACGTGAGCTCAGTGTTCAGGAATTCTATCGGTGGGAGTTGCTCGAGTTTAGGCTGATTTACATGGTCATTTCCACATCTAGTATAGATGTTCAGCGAGTCACAATTTTATGTATATTTGTAATGATACTAGACGTTTCAGTACCTCAGCTTGGGTTTTGGCAATTGCAAACTTAAAATGATATCAAAATATTCAGTAATAGTAATCTTGTACAGTGAACAAATCATTAGAAAATAAGATTGTCTTGTTAAATGCATTGTGTTACCTGAAGGTGGTCCTAGGCTGTAACTGCTCTGACTCATTATGGTAGAATGATTGTCTTATTTCGACATCCACATTCATACTTTACAATCCACCACAAGGTGTGTAGCAGAGGCATATGCGCAACTAGCTATGGGCCCACCGGGCCCTGGCCCTCCGAAATGTCAGTTTTTAACAATTACGTTACAGTAAAAGTCCGATAGTTCGGCACATTTGGGACCGAACCGGTGCCAAATTATCGAAAATGCCGGTTGTCGGACTCTCGGACTATACTTTTAGTATGCTTTAAGCTAACGTATACAGTGAAAACGGTTGCAACATATTGTTTTGTACTTAAATATTGATTGGTAGAATCATTAGATTAATAAAATCAGCTCAAAATTACGACAGCAGGTACCAACTTTTTATTCAATACATTTACTTTGGGTAGGCTATGTGTATTGTACAACATTTTAGATAAACACAAACTCTCAAGTTTTTTTAGTTATTTCCGAAATTGTTGTCATTTGTAATAAAAGATTTTTCTAATGCTATGTCAATCATGAAGTCCTGTCCTGGCTTACAGCTTGAGGAAGACTTCGGTTTCGAGATCATGATCGCTGCTTAAATTTAAATGGAACTTCCACATGTCACTACGATATTAAGTTCACTACTCTAACGATTGCTAAGAATGCTGGCAATCAAAGCAATGTGAAACCTGATAAAATATTGTTACCAGAGCGTTGTTTTATGCAATGCAAACATTTAGTTTTTAATGAATTTATTGCAGGTAACACAATTGCAGCCACACAATAAAAAGGTACATAATCCAGACAAAGAATAATAAACACCAGAGAAATTATTTTACACATGTATATATATATACACTTAGACTTAACATAGAATTGCTATTTCATCACTCCACCTCAATTCTATGTAACACTAGTTTACAGTTTTACACATTCCCAACCCTTTGGACATTTTTTCAAACTTTTCTTTGCACAGTGGTTTTGTAAAAATGTCAGCTAACTGATTTTCTGTAGCAATGTATTTAACATCTTATCTTTTTCAGACATAAGTCTCCAACAAAAGCATACTTAACATTATGTGTTTCAGTCTTTTATATTCCCATTTACAAAGAGAAGAAATGCAAGACTGGTTGTCTTCAAAAATTACAAGTTTTTCATTTTTCTAAATTTTTAAATCTTGAAACAACTTCTCAAACCATAAATATTCTGCAGCACAAGTTGCAAGTGATACAAATTTGGCTTCTGTAGATGAATGCTACAGTAGTTTGCTTTTTAGACCCCCAACTTATGGTGTTACCAAAGAGCTTGATGACATAACCGGTTGTTGATTTCCTATCTGAACTATTTGCCCAATCAGAAACAGCATAAGCAATTACAGTTCCATTGTCTCCCTCACTTTTGTAATGCATCCCATAGTTTACTGTGCCCTGTATGTAACGCAGTATTCTCTTTAAACCTTTACAATGTGATTCTTTTGGATCACTTTGATAACGACTGAAATAATTAGCAGCATAGCTTAAATCAGGTTGTGTTGTTTGTGTTACATACAGCAAACACCCTATTAATTCTCTAAAAGATACTTTCTCATGCAGTCTTTTATCATTTTCAACTTCCCTGTAATTTAATTCCATGGGTGTGTTAACTGGCTTGCATTCATTCATACCAAACCTCTTCAATAAATTTTCCAGGTGAGTTTTCTGACTCATGATTATTCCATCCTCGCTCTTATCTATCTTAATTCCCAAGAACATTTTTAAATCTCCCAAATCTTTCATCTTAAAGTTACCTTTTAAAGCTAATTTGAATTCTTCAATTTGTTTTAATATCATTTCCTAATATGAGTATGTCATCAACATACAATAAAACATAAACCTTAGTGTTGGAGTTCCTGAAAGTATATAGACATCCATCAGCATTGCTTTGAACAAAACCTAAATTTTTAACAAACTTGTCAAACATTAAATTCCAAGACCTTGAAGCTTGCTCAAACCATAAATTGCTTTGTTTATCTTACCTACAGCACCTGGTTTCTCATTAAATTCTGCTGGTATCTTTAAAAAAATTTCTTCATTTAAATTTCCATGAAGAAAAGCACTTTTTACATCCATTTCATTTGCAATCAATTTTTCATTATTCATAACAGCAAGTAATGTTCTTAAAGTAGTCAGCATTGCCACAGGAGCATATGTCTCATTATAATCAAACCCTCTTTTTTTAGTACAACCACGAGCAACTAGTCTAGCTTTATAACTACTAACCTTGCCTGCATCATCACGTTTCACTTTAAAAACCCACTTAGTGTCAATAGCCTTCTTGTCTTCAGGAAATTCACATACTGTCCAGGTCTTGTTTTCATTTATTACTCTCATCTCTTCTGCTATAGCATGAAGCCATTCTTCTTTATCTGATCTGCTGTAAATGGCACTGAAAGTCTCTGGAACATCCTCAACATACATTTCCGCATTTAGAGCTAGTACAGCATAATCTTCCATCCATGCTGGGCCCTTTGTTTCTCTTACACTTCTGCGGATTTCAGGGGCTTTCACCTCTTCAGTTTCATTTTCACTTGATACGGAGTCATTTTCAGGAGATGTCACATCTTCAGTTTCATTTTCATCACCACTGATGATCACATTTATTGTGTCTTCTTTGTATGAGAACCAATCTTCATTATCAAAAACAAAATGACTTTCATCAAACTTAACATCTCTTCCAAGAATGATGTGTCTCTCTTCTGGACACCATAGCCGATATCCATTCAAACAACAATCAACCATGAAACATTTCTTTACTCTGGAATCAAACTTTCCAGCAATTACTTCTGCAGGAAGTCGCAAATATGCTACACAACCAAAAACTTTCAATTCTTGCAACTTTGGCATTTCTCCATACCACAAAGTAGCAGGAACTGTCATTTTTAATGCACTTGTAGGTGTTCTGTTTATCAAGTAAACAGCGGTCTTCACTGCTTCTGACCAAAAAGATTTACTAAGTTTACTGTTTAATAACATACAGCGAGCTTTGTTTAAAATGTTCCTGTTCATACGTTCACTCGCTCCATTCTGTTGTGGTGTGTACCTCATTGTCAATTCATACTGGATAGCTTTTTCTTTAAAAAAACTTTTCATTTCATTTGTCATATATTCACCTCCATTATCACAATGAAATCTACTAATCCTGGAATTGAAATGAGCTGTTGCCATAGCTTCATATTCTTTAACATATGGGTCATTCCATGCCAAGTGGTCTAGAGGCTCCCACATGACCCTCATGGATTTTGACGAAATTTTGTATGAAAATTCACACATGTTCTCAATTAACACTGGTAAAGTTTCAGTTTCAGGAATTCAATTCTTCTGGAGATACAGTCACTTGTTTAAGACCATAGCACAGCTTCCAATAGTGCGTTGTTGAATTTTCAGCAACTTTGAGATGATATATATCTGGGAGTATTTGCATGAAAGAAACAAAACTTGGCCGTCTTATGCAACTTTTAGAGTTCTTTAAAGTAAAATATCAAAAACAGGATTTCTGAGCAATTTTCTTATAGAAAATTTGGGGCAAAGTTGGGCGAAAAAATTGCTGGTTAAAAATAGTGCGAACTTTAGTATTTTATATCTCCAGAAGTAATTGTGGGATGTACATGAAACTTTGCACACCATAACTCACCAACACAAGGTCTTAGAATATAAAGTTTCATTCTCCTATTGCTTCCCATTATTTCACAAATCTAGAGTAAAGTTGACGATTTTTCAAAAAGTGCTAAAATGGTTATTTTCAGTCACATTTTTCAAAAAAGTGTTTTCTCCAAATTCCTTTAGACTATGCTCATTAGAAAGAGCATGTTCTAAACTATCTAGAAAAGTGGATTTGGCTTTGCAATGCAAGCATATAAGGCCCTAGAAAGTAGCATAATCCTAGAGTCACACTGGAAGTTTGAACCCACTTTTCTGGCACTCAAATTATACCTAAAATCTTTTATTATGTCTAATAAATATTTGTTAATGCCTGGGATAAGTGAAATAAGAAGTCCTGATGAATAGGACGTAGATCAAGTCCGAATAGAAAAAGAATAAAAATAGAAACAATGTTATTTCTTAACTGTCCCCCCCCCCCCCAATCCCACAACTCTCTCTCTCTCTCTCTCTCTCTCTCTCTCTCTCTCTCTCTCTCTCTCTCTCACACACACAAAATTATAATTCAGAATGAATGTAAATTGTAAAATTTATTTGTACAATCATTATCTAATTATTAGTAGCATTTTTAATTAACACCACCAGCTTACTGAAGGAAAATAATAGGCCTACATAAATGAGTTGTTGTGGTTTAACCATTGCTAGATTCATTTCACCTGAGAAAACCAGTATCTCCATCACCACAGGGGCTACGCTCGAGCATAAACAGCTATAGGTGAGTTTCTTTACACAGGTTTCCAAGCCTGATGAATGTAAACAGGAATGGTGTATTGCCGGCCAGATGAATTTACTGACGGAGCTGGAATAACTGCAATAATGTGGTGTGATGGAACCCAGCACTTGTCACTTATTGGTGGTCAATAAAATGAATCTGCTGGACCATGAGGGTGCATAAAGTTTATTAATGCACCCCTTTGCTCAGTGGAAGTCTCACAGATATTCCCAATCCACAAAAAATTTTCTTAGATGCATGCAACATATTGTCCAGGTTGGACAGCAGACACTAATATGCCTTCTTTAGTTCTCTGACCCATTGTAGCTAGAAAAGATGATCAATCATTTGAAACTCTGCTGACCTCAATTATTGTTTCATCAATAGGTAAAATGTGATGATTTTCTCTAGTGCCTGCTACAGTTTGTCCATGTTTAAACCTCACTTCTTGTGACAATTTTCTTTTTTCTTCCCCCCCCCCCCCCCCCCCAATTTCATCTTTACTGACGAAAACAAATTTGATTCCATTAATGTTTTCAGAGAATAAATGAAACAGGTCTAGGTAAGTAAGATTGAGTACTGGAGCCATCACTGAAATTATGAATGTGAGATATCTGTTCAAACTGTGCTTTTATATATTTGATGAGCTCCTTGATAAAAACGTTAACTGTACCAGTGTCATGCCACAAACAAGAACTGATAATGCAGAAACTTAAAGATTCCACTTTCTCATTTTGATGAAAGTAGATAACAAATGGATGAATTGTTGCTTTCCAGTGGAAGCCTTGCACAGCGTCCTGAATAATAAAAGAATAATTTTCCAAAAAATCCATTAGGACAACAAGCTCTTTGTTTTTCAGATAACATTTAAGGCCTTTAAGGTGCAGTTATTCCAGCTCCATCAGTAAATTTGTCTGTCTGACAATACACCATTCCTCTTGAAATTCATCAGAAAATTAATGTAGCATAGGGTAAGGTGGTACAAATTCGATATAGGTACAATTCCGATCAACATAAGTTTTCAGTCTCGTATTGTTGCTAGCACTTGCCTTTGTGTGGCATTGCAGTGTAGCAGGTTTCTACAGCTGCTCCTGTCTTTTTCAAGAATACAACACTCTGTGTTAAGGAGACAAATTTTTTCCTGTAAAGATGTACTTGGAGTTACTTCATCGAACGTGCTCTTATAAATGTCTAGTTTCCACGTGCTTGTAAACTCGTTATTGTGCAACGTTTGGAACAGCGAAGTATGCACTGGTGCCCGAAGGAAAAAGTGCTTTTTATGTGGGAAAAGTTGGTTGGTTCGTTGGGTGTTTAGAGGGGACTAAACTACCGGGTCATCAGTCCCCTGTTCCCAGATAAAACATCACAGGGTTTCATGTATCTTTAAAATTAAGCACCCTGCAACCAGTACGCAAGACATACTGAAGACAGTGTTGGTCATAAGTATGACATAAAAGGAGAAAGAAACCTCAAGAGAGGTGGAACAAATAATCAGATTTATTTAAAACCACAGCAGATGTTGGTGGCTGGCTGATCACTAGGATAATAATGGATGAGCCAGTAATTCTGCACAGACTACAACTGCCAGTCGGAAATAGGACTGACAAGATAAAATTGACAACCGAGTAAAACTATAAGCGGTGTATGCCTGAAGATCAGGCGTATGAATCCACCATTAAAGCTTATGATAAAATCCAGCTGCGTGAATAAAATCTAAAACACAGTCAGCCATAGAGGCGTCGTCACCTAAAATCGAAGAAAGCGCAGTAGGCAGGTTAAAAGATTGTCGCAATGCAGCTAAAAGAGGACAGTCCACCAAGATGTGGACCACAGTCAGCAGAGCGCCACAATGGCAGTTTGGCGGGTCTTCTCAACGTAAGAGATGGCCGTGCGTGAGCCATGTATGGCCTATACGCAGGCGACAGAGGATGACTGAGTCCCTTCGAGATGGCCTAAGAGACGTTTTCCAAGCTGCTGTCGAAGATTTGATCACACGAAGCTTGTTGGGCGTGCTTAATGTCAACCATTCTGAGTTCCAAGCCATTGATATCTTGTGGCGCAGACCCAAACGGATGTCTCTTTCTGGGGTACCAATATCCAGACGCTGCGAGGCGATGGTCTGCTTGGCCAGCCGATCAGCTCGTTCATTCCCTGGAATGCCTATGTGGCCCGGGGTCCAGACAAAAGCCACCGATCGGCCAGACACGCCGAGACTGAACACAGACTCATGGATGTGTTGCACCAGATGATGTTTGGGGAAATATTGGTCGAGAGCTTGTAGGCCACTCAGGGAGTCACTGCAAATGACATATGACTTCTGCGGGCGTGTGCGAAGGTGGTCGAGAGCACGAAGTACAGCGATCAGTTCAGCAGTAAAGACGGTGCAGCCAGGAAGAAGGGAGCGTTGTTCAATGTGGTCGCCATGAACATAGGCGTAACCCACTCTGCCTTCGACCTGGGAGCCATCAGTATAGATGACCTCTGCATCGCGGAACGTACCAAGGATCTCCAGAAACTGTTGGTGAAGTATATGTGGTGAAACCGTTGTCTTTGGATCACAGGACAATTGCAGGTTAAGTTGTAGGCGAGGGATGGACCAAGGAGGGATATGAGATTGGCAGGAGAATGCGGGAGGTAGGGGGAAGGACTTTAGTGAGGAAAGGAGAGTATGTACCCGAACCGCGATTGGCAGTCGTGATCGGGGTCGACGGTCTGGAGAGGGAAGGGGGGTGTGTGGAAACAAAAGCCTGCGATTAGGATGATGAGGTGAAGCATGAACGTGGACGGCATAGGAAGCTAATAACTGTTGCCGGCGAAACCTCAAGGGAGTGATGCCAGCTTCAACAAGGAGACTTGGCACAGGGCTGGTGCGGAAAGCCCCTGTTGCAAGACGAAGACCACTGTGAAGAATGGGATCCAAGGTCCGCAATGCTGAAGGCGCCGCAGAGTCATACACCTGGCTCCCATAATCCAAGCGTGATAATATTAGGGCCTTAAAGAGATGCAGCAGAGTTTGACGGCCAGCTCCCCAGGCAGTGTGGCCGAGACAGCGCAATATATTTAGATGCCGCCAGCATTTTCGCTTCAACTGACGGAGGTGTGGTCCCCAAGTCAGTCGGTTGTCGAACAGCATGCCAAGAAACCGATGCGTTTCTGCTACATGAAGCTGTTCATCAGCAAGGTAGAGTTCTGGGTCAGGATGAACGACCCGACGACGACAAAAGTGCATCACTTGGGTTTTGGATGCTGAGAATGTGAAGCCGTGCGCTGAGGCCCATGATTGTGCCTTTTGAATGGCTCCTTGCAGTCGTCTTTCAATGACACCAATGTTAGCAGAACTGTAGTATAGACAGAAGTCATCGGCAAACAAGGACGAACAGACCGATGACCCCACAGCCGCCGTAAGGCCGTTTATGGCGACTAAAAATAAAGGTACACTGAGAACGGAGCCCTGGGGGACCCCGTTCTCTTGGGTATGACGATTACTGAGGGAGGTACCGACCCTAACTCGGAAAGTACGGAGTGATAAAAAATTCTGTATGAACGTCGGTAGGGGACCACGTAAGCCCCAGTCATACAGCGTAGCCAGTATATGGTGGCGCCAGGTGGTGTCGTACGCCTTGCGAAGATCGAAGAAGACCGCTACCATGTGCTCACGCCTGGTGAAAGCAGTGCAGATGGCCGACTCCAGAGACACTAAATTATATATTGCAGAGCGGCCATGGCGGAAGCCCCCTTGTTGGGGGACGAGGAGTCCCCGGTCTTCAAGAAGCCACCTGAGCCGTCGGCTCACCATACGTTCGAAGATCTTGCACAGAACGTTGGTGAGGCTTATTGGGCGATAGCTCTCGGCCACCTGCGGATCAGTACCAGGTTTCATCACCAGAATAATGATGCTATCCCGCCACTGGGATGGGAAAGCACCCTTCACCCACAGAGTGTTGTATAGGGTGAGAAGTCGTTGTTGAAAAGCCGCAGGCAGGTGATGGACAAACTGGACGTGGACGCTGTCTGGTCCTGGGGAGGTGTCAGGACATGCAGCTAGGGCACTCTCAAACTGCCACTCGCTGAATGGCATATTGTATTTTTCCTGGCAGCGCGAGTGAAACGAAAGCTGCCGCTGTTCAACACGCTCTTTGTGGGCGTGGAAGTCCGCACTGTAAGATGTAGATGCTGAGGTGCTAGCATAATGTTCTGCCATGTACTGCGCAATAGCAGCTGGGTCTGGACAGGGTACCCCGAATGTAGAGACTGGGGATTCCTGTCAGTGGACGATGCCCGAAAAGGCGCCTAACCTGCTTCCACACCTCCGTTGGGGAGGCCCGGGAGCCGATAGTGGCTACATACCTCTCCCAGCAATCTCGCTTGCTTTGCTTTATAAGCCGACAAGCGTGGGCACGGAGCCGTTTAAAAGCAATCAAGTGCTCCAATGAAGGATGGCGGCGGTGGCGTTGGAGCGCTCGACGACGCTCCCTGATAGCCCCAGCAATTTCTGGTGTCCACCAGGGCACCGATTTACGACGGGGAAAACCAGAGGATTTCGGGACTGTGGCTTCAGCAGCGAAAATAATGGCCGTAGTAACTTCATCGACAGCCAAGTCAACATCGTCTGGGACTGGAGAAGTTGCTGTAACAGCCGAGGTGTAGGCCGGCCAGTTTGCCCGACGGAGTAACCATCGAGGCAGGTAGCTTGCACGTGATGACTGTGGGAGCGACAGTATGATAGGGAAGTGGTCGCTTCCACAAAGGTCATCATGGACCCTCCAAGTTAAATGTGGAAGTAGGCTGGGACTGCAGAGCGACAGATCTATGGCTGAGTAAGTGCCATGGGCCAAGCTGAAGTGAGTGGCAGCTCCGTTGTTAAGCAGGCCACTCCACGTCTCTATCACGGGCCGTAATATCATTTCCATCCCACAAGGGGTTGTGGGCATTAAAGTCCCCCAGCAGCAGGTATGGCGATGGGAGCTGAGCAACCAAGGCGGAGAGTTCCGCATAAGACACTGCCTTATCTGGAGGCAGGTACAAAGAGCAGATAGTAATCTCCTGTCCTGCCCGAATCCTCACAGCCACTGCCTCGAGTGCAGTGTTTAGTGGTACTGGTGCACTGGGAACATTGGCGAGAACAAAGATGCAAACACCTCCGGAAACTCTGTCATAGACTGCATGATTTTTATAATAGCCCCGATAACCACGAAGGGCAGGGGTTTGCTGAACAGGAAACCAAGTTTCCTGGAGTGCTACACACAGCACAGGGAATTGGCTCAATAAATGGTGCAGTTCAGCGAGACGGTGGAAATAACCACCGCAATTCCACTGGAGGATATTGCTGTTGGCGTACTGGGATGCCATGAACGTCGCGGACATTTCGTTTACGCCTTAGTATCACCTGTTGCCGCCGCCTTATTGAGTGTGGCATCTATGTCCATCGATTCTGGAGGGTCGGTGAGTGCTAGGTCCTCAGCAGATGCTAGAATCTGAAGTTTGAGAAACCGACGGCGGGAGTGCCGTCGGAAGAGATTTTTTCTTAGATCTCTTTTTCTTGTGTTTCTCCTCCCGCTGTTCTTTTGGTTTAGACCGCTGGGAGGGCTTCTCTGAATTTTCAGGAGCCGATGAGGATCGGGAAGCCTTGCGACCAGTGGTGTCTACATCTCCCAATGGACGGCTTGGATCCTCCGGTCTAGTTTTCAAAACCGAAGAAGGGAGCGTCCCAACGGACTTCTCCCTAGCGAGAGGGGGCGGGGAAGTTGGTTGGTGTTGGGGGGTTTAAAGGGGACTAAACTGCTTGGTCATCAGTCCCCTGTTCCCAGCTAAGAGATCACAGTGTTTCATGTATGATTAAAATAAGCATCCTGCAACTAGTACAAAAGACGTACAGGAAGACAGTGTTGGTCTTAATTGCAACATAAAAAGGAAAAGGGAACCACAGTAGTGGTGGAACAAATAATTAACTAAAATTCACAGCAGATGATGTTGGCTGGCTGATCACTAGGATAAAGATGGATGAGCCAGCCATTCTACACATTCTATACAACTGCCAGTTGGAAAAGGGTCTGACAAGACATAAGTGACAACAGATTAAAACTATAAGCGGTGTATGCCTGAAGATCATGCATACGAACCCACCGTTAAAGCTTGTGATAAAAGCCCGCTGCGCGAATAAAACCTAAAACACAGTCAGCCATAGAGGCGTCGTCAGCTAAAATCAAAGGGAGTGCAGGAGGTAGCTTAAAAGACTGCCGCAATGCGGCTAAAAGTGGACAGTCCAACAAGATGTGGACTACAGTCAATACAGCTCCACAATGACATTCTGGCGGTTCCTCTTGGCGTAAGAGGTGGCCGTGCGTTAGCCACGTATGGCCGATACGCAGGCGACAGAGAACGACTGAGTCCCTTCGAGAAGGCCTTAGGGAAGTCTTCCAAGCTGCTGTCGTGGGCTTGATTCCACGGAGCTTATTGGGCATACTCATTGTTGCCCATTCCGAATTCCAAGCCTCAAAGATCTTTCGGTGGAGACCCAAGCGGATATCGCCTTCTGGGGTACCGATATCCAGGCGCTGGCATGTGATGGCCTGCTTGGCCAGCTGATCAGCGCGTTCGTTCCCTGGAATTCCAATGTGGCCTGGGGTCCATATGAAAGCCACAGAACGGCCTGACTTGCCGAGACTAAACACCGTGACTTGGATGGATCGCACCAAGTGGTGTCTGGGGAAGCAGTGGTCTAGAGCGTGCAAGACACTCAGAGAGTCACTGCAGATAAGATATGACTTAATGGGGCATGCTCTGAGATGGTCGAGTGCACGGGTTATTGCGATTAGCTCTGCCGTAAAGACAGTACAGCCAGAGGGCAGGGAGCGCTGTTCGGTGTGGTCGCCATGAACATAGGCGTAACCCACTCTGCCGTCTACCTTGGAGCCATCAGTGTATATGACGTCTGCATCACGGAATGTGTTAAGGATGTCCAGGAACTGGTGTCGAAGTAATTGTGGTGAAATCGACGCCTTTGGACCGCCGGACAGTTGCAGGTGAAGCTGGAGGCGTGGGATGGTCCAAGGAGGAATATTAGATAGGCAAGAGAATGCAGGACGGAGAGGAAAAGACTCTAGGGAAGAAAGAAGAGAATGTACACGGACCGCAACTGGAAGACCCGATCTGGGTCGACGTTGCGGAGAGGGAAGGTCGGTATTTGCAAACAATAACCTACGATTTGGATGGTGAGGCGTAGCGTGGACATGGACAATGTAGGAGGCCAGCAACTGTTGCCGGCGGTACCTCAAGGGAGGGATGCCAGCTTCAGCAAGGAGGCTAGGCACAGGGCTGGTGCGGAATGCCCCTGTTGCTAAACGGACACCACTATGTAGAATGGGATCCAAGATCCTCAGTGCTGAAGGTGATGCAGAGTCATATACTTGGCTCCCATAATCCAGGCGTGATTGGATGAGCGCCTGAAAGAGGTGCATGAGGGTTCGACGGTGAGCTCCCCAGGCAGTATGGCTGAGACATCGCAATATATTTAGGTGCCGCCAGCACTTCTGCTTCAGCTGACGAAGGTGTGGCCCCCAAGTCAGTCGGTTGTCAAACAGCAAGCCGAGAAACCGATGGCTTTCTGCAACATGAAGCTGGTCAGCAACTAGGTACAGTTCTGGGTCAGGGTGAACAGCCCGATGACGACAAAAGTGCATCACCCGGGTTTTAGAAGCTGAAAAAGTAAAGCCATGCGTCATGGCCCAAGACTGTGCCCTTCGGATGGCTCCCTGAAGACGCCTTTCAGCAACACCAATGCTAGGAGAGCTGTAGTATAAGCAGAAGTCATCGGCGAATAAAGAACAACAAACCGATGACCCCACTGCCGCAGCAAGACCGTTTATCGCTATTAAAAAGAGCGGTACGCTGAGAACGGAGCCCTGTGGGACTCCGTTCTCCAGCACTCTGTGTGAGCTGAAGGAGGTACCAACTCTCACCCTAAAAGTGCGTAGCGAGAGGAAATTCTTGATAAAAATTGGGAGTGGACCCCGTAAGCCCCAATCATACAGTGTAGCGAGAATATGGTGGCGCCATGTCATGTCATACGCCCGCCGGAGGTAAAAAAAGACGGCAACTAAGTGCTCACGTCTAGAGAAGGCTGTACGGATGGCCGACTCCAATGACACTAAATTGTCGATAGTGGAGCGACCCTGGCGGAAACCCCCCTGTTGTGGGGCCAGTAGACTCCGATCTTCAAGGATCCACATAAGACGGCGACTCACCATACGCTCAAGCAACTTACACAGGACGTTAGTCAAGCTGATGGGGCGGTAACTGTCAACTGCCAGCGGATCTGCTCCCGGTTTCATAACAGGGATAATAATACTATCCCGCCAATGGGACGGGAAAACACCCCCTGCCCAGATCCTATTAAATAAGGCGAGCAATTTCTGATGTAAGTCCGCTGACAGGTGACGGATGAACTGGCCATGTATGCGGTCTGGTCCCGGAGAGGTATCGGGACATGCAGCTAGAGCAGTGGTAAACTCCCATTCCGTAAATGGAGCATTGTACAGTTCCCGGCGGCGAGTGTGGAAAGATAGAGGATTTCGCTCCACCCGTTGTTTAAGGGAGCGGAAGGAGGCACTATAATTTGCTGTCGCGGAGCATCTTGCATAATGCTCTGCCATGCACTCAGAAATTACGGCCGGGTCAGTACAGAGAGTTCCATCGACGGTCAGAGATGGGATTCCCGCTGGTGGGCGGTATCCATAGAGGCGCCGTACCTGAGACCAGACGCAAGAAGGGGAGGCACGAGAGCCTATAGAGGCGACGTACCGCTCCCAACAGTCCTGTTTACTTTGCCTGATAAGTCGTCGGGCTCGGGCCCTGAGCCTTTTAAAAGCTATCAGATTCTCAAGTGTAGGGCGGCGCCGGTGGCATTGTAGTGCTCGCCGACGGTCCCGTATAGCCTCAGCAATCTCTGGCGTCCACCAGGGCACGACCTTGCGCCGAGGGGAACCAGTGGTGATCGGAACGGTCTCCTCTGCAGCTGAGACTATAATAGCTGTGACCTGTTGGACTGCCGTATCAATATCATTTGGTAATGGAACAGAAGCCACAGCAGCCGAGGTGTAACGCTGCCAGTCTGCTCGATGTAGACACCATCTGGATGGGTAGCCTGCAGGTTCAAAGTGCTGGAGTGACAGAAGGATGGGGAAATGGTCACTCCCGCAAAGGTCGTCGTGGACCCTCCAACTCAAATGTGGGAGCAGGCCTGGGCTACATACAGATAGGTCAATAGCAGAATATGTGCCATGTGCTATACTAAAATGTGTGGGTGCACCGGTGTTTAAGAGGCATATGTCCTGCTGTGTCAGTAACGTTTCAACGTCTCTACCACGTCCCGAGGGCTGTATACCGCCCCAGAGAGGATGGTGGGCGTTGAAGTCCCCCAAAAGGATAAATGGTGGGGGTAGCTGCGCGACCAAGGCAGTGAGGTCAGCAAGGGAAATGACCTCATCTGGTGGGAGGTATAGAGAGCAGACAGTTATGTCCTGCATTGTTCTGAGTCTAACAGCCACTGCCGCGAGAGCCGTGTTAAGAGGCACGGCAGCACTAGGAACAGTGGCGAGGACATAAATGCAGACACCTCCAGATACCCTGTTGTAGTCAGCGCGGTTGTTATAATAGCCCCGATACCCACGGAGGGCTGGGGTCCGCTGGACAGGAAACCATGTTTCCTGTAGGGCTACACAGAAAGCAGGATAGCGGCACAGTAATCGCTGCAGCTCGGGTAGGTGGCGGAAAAAGCCGCCACAGTTCCATTGCAAGATCATGCTACTTCTTGATTGCTGAGGCATGGCAGTATCGACGGTGCTGTTGGTTCCACAGAAGCACCGGTCGTCGCCGTCGGTGGAGGCAGGGCCTCTACATCCATCGCCTCCAAAGTCTTGGTGATAGCCAAGTCCTCCGGTGAGGCGAGGAGTTCCACCACGTCCTCAGATGTGTAAGGTGGTGGTGGTGGTGGTGGTGGTGGTGGTGGTGGTGGCGGCACAGTGTCCACCGTGGAAGGCGTTTGCTTAGCAGCCTTCGACTTTTTCTTTTCTCGCTCCTTTTTAGGTTTCTCTTGCTGGGAGGGCTTTGGGGCCTCGACCTCAGCCTCAGGGACTGAGGAGGATCTTGAAGCCCTGCGACCACGAGTCAGAGTAAGTGGCTGTGTCAGCCACTCACTGGTACCCACATGATCAGTGGGAGAAACCATAGGAGGAAGGGAGCCCAGGGACCCCTTCCTGGCGAGAGGTGCCGGAGTAGGCTGCTGCTTCTCCGGCTGGGTGTTAGGGACCGGAGTCCCCAACGGGTGTGGGGCAGTTGCCCCCACAGGAGGTGGTGGAGGGGCAACAGAAGAAGGGCCCCCAGCAGTCAAGGGGGCAGTTTGATGTTTCCGGCCGACAGGGGCCACAGAAGGTGGCGTGACATGGGAGGCTGACGTCCCCATAGCGGTCGGAGACGACGCAATGGCAGCAAAGGATGACGACATCCGAACGGGATGAAGACGCTCATATTTTCGTCTGGCCTCTGAGTATGGTAATCTATCCAGGGTTTTGAATTCCATGATCTTGCGTTCTTTATGTAGCACACTACAGGTCGGCGAGCAAGGTGGGTGTTGCAGCCCACAATTCACACACACAGGAGGAGGTGTACATGGCGCGTCCGGGTGTGATGGACGCCCACAGTCCCTACAGGCGGGGCTGGAAGTGCATCGGGAGGACATATGCCCGAACTTCCAGCACCGAAAGCATTGCATAGGGGGAGGGATGTACGGTTTTACTTCACACCGGTATATCATTATCTTGACCTTCTCAGGCAGTACATCGCCCTCGAAGGCCAAGATAAATGCACCGGTGGCAACCCTGCGATCTTTCGGTCCCCTGTAGATGCGCCGGACGTAGTGAACTCCTCTCAGCTCTAAATCAGTGCGCAATTCGTCGTCAGTCTGTGACAGAAGATCACGGTGGAATATTAAGCCCTGGACCATGTTGAGCGTCTTATGCGGCGTGAAACTTACGGCGACGTCTCCTAGCATGTCACAGGCGAGTAAAGCCTTTGACTGTGCAGGGGATGCCGCTTGTATTAAGACAGACCTGCTTCTCATTTTAGAAAATGATGCGACTTCGCCAAATCTATTTTCGATGGTTTCAACAAAAAATTGCGGCTTAGTATTAGTAAAGGATTCCCCATCAGCCCGAGTACAGACTAAGTACTGGGGTGAGTAAGGCTCAGATCTGTTAAGGGCCTGACGTTCTTCCCAAGGTGTGGCCAGGGAAGGGAACGATCGGGGGTCATACTGTGCACCATTAAATTCGTTTCTTCCTCTCTTAGAGACGGCGGTTTTGCGCCCGCCTACGCTGTTTATGGCTCGTTTCATTGTCGTCCCACGAGCAGCTAGGGAAATAAGGTCCACCCAGGCAGAGCCCCGCTTGCCTGGGTAAGCCTTGTACAACTGAGGTGCGGCAGGTTCCTCAGAGGTTGCTCGCTAGCGGCTGTTCAACCTCAACAGCCATGCATCTCCTCGGCACGTAGCACACCTTGAGATTGAGGTTTTTTTTATAGAGGTTTGTACCGTCCTCGCGACCCGGGCGATTAAGCCAAGATCCCCGGGCTCTGAAACGTACAACGTTCCACCGTCGCGCCGAACGATGGTCGTTGAAGCACGCACAGAGTTTACGGTGTAGCGGACTGTTGGCACGACACAGCCCACAGCTCAGGACCCCGGGTTCGCCAAGCCCGTACCCAGCAAATTAATGCTGAGCCCCTGAGGGGGGCCGGGGAAGGCTGCTGCTTTTCCGGCAGGGGAATGGGGACTTCTGTCCCCGATGGTGGGGGTGAGGTTGCCCCCACCAATGGTACTGGTGGGGCAATGTATGGAGGCCCCCCCAACCTTCAAGGAGGCAGACTGAGGTTGATGGCCCTTAGGGCCCACAGAAAATGGTTGCACCGTTGGTGCCATCGACGCCAGGGTAGCTGACGACGACGTAACTGTCGCATATGAAGCAGTCTGTGGTACGGCGTGGATTCTTTCATACTTTTTCCTCGCCTCGGTGTATGTCAGTCTGTCCAGAGTCTTAATTTCCATTATTTTACGTTCTTTCCGGAAAATGGTACAGTCTGATGAACAGGGTGGATGATGCTGCCCACAGTTGACACATATTGGCGGGGGAGTACACGGAGCGTCCGGATGGGCTGGACGCCCGCATTCCCTACATGTGGGGCTAGAGGTGCAGCGAGATGACATATGCCCAAATTTCCAACATTTAAAGCATCGCATTGGGGGAGGAATGTAAGGCTTTACATCACACCGGTAAATCATGACCTTGACCTTATCGGGCAACGTATCGCCCTCAAAGGCCAAGATGAAAGCACCGGTGGCAACCTTACATTCCTTCGAACCCCTATACACGCGCCGGACAAAGTGGACGCCCAGTCTTTCTAAGTTGGCGCGTAACTCGTCATCAGACTGTAGGAGGAGGTCTCTGTGGTAAATCAGACCCTGGACCATGTTCAGCGATTTGTGGAGTGTTATGCTGACAGGGACATCACCCAGCTTGTCGCAAGCAAGCAATGCTTTCGACTGAGCGGATGATGCAGCTTCTATCAGCACTGAACTACTCTTCATCTTTGACATTCCTGTGACTTCGCCGTACTTGTCCTCTAAATTTTCGACAAAGAAAAGAGGTTTCGTCGTCATAAAGCTTTCCCCGTCTGTTCTGCTACATACTAGATACTTTGGAGAGTATAACTCGTCCCTCTTTTTTGCCCGATGTTCTTCCCGTGATGTACCAAGGGAAGGAAACGATCGGGGGTCATACTTCGTGGCATTGAAATTTGTTCTTCCTCGCTTAGAGACGCCATTGGCAGAGTTTATTGCTCGCTTCATCTTGGTCCCACGAGCAGCTAGGGAACTAAAGGTCCACCCAGGCAGAGCCCCGCTTGCCTGGGTAAGCCTTGTACAACTGAGGTGCGGCAGGTTCCTCAGAGGTTGCTCGCTAACGGCTGTTCTACCTCAACAGCCATGCATCTCCTCGGCACGTAGCACACCTTGAGATTGAGGTTTTTTTTATAGAGGTTTGTACCGTCCTCACGACCCGGGCGATTAAGCCAAGATCCCCGGGCTCTGAGACGTACAACGTTCCACCATCGCGCCGAACGATGGTCGTTGAAGCACGCACAGAGCTTACGGTGTAGCGGACTGTTGGCGCGACACAGCCCACAGCTCAGGACCCCGGGTTCGCCAAGCCCGTACTCAGCAAATTAATGCTGAGCCCCTGTGGGAAAAGTCAGTGATCAAAATTGTACGAGGAAGTGATCATAATTGTACCTAGTGTGGTACATTTTCTATCGATTTTTCTCAATTCTGTAACCTTTTTTTGTGTTCATACCAACATATGTAATTGTCTAATATTTGTAACATATTCATTAAACATTCAAGAATAAGTGCCATAGTTAAAATTATTTCTTTTCTCTATATGTTTGCAGTTACAATTACATTTGTCCGAAATGATTGAAATTTTACCACCATACCCTATCAAAAATTGAAATAGGTTAGAGGAAACTAAGAAACCTATAAGTGGCTTCTAATTTTACCCAGGACACTTCAATAATTATATTATCAGGCTTGGGAACCTGTGTAAAGAAATGCTTATCACGTTTGGGATATCCTGTGGTAAAGGAACCCACCCGTGGCTGTTGTTGCCCCTGTGGCGATGGGGATGCTGGTTTTCTCAGGTGAAATGAAACAAGCAGTGGTTTAACCATAGCAACTCATTTATACACTTCTTTTCCATCAGTCAGCTAGTGTTTGTTCATTAAACAGGCTACTAATAATTAGATATTGATTACGGAAATAAATTTTATGAATTAAATTCATTTTGTGTGTGTGTGTGTGTGTGTGTGTGTGTGTGTGTGTGTGCGCGCGCGCAAGAGAGAGAGAGAGAGAGAGAGAGAGAGAGAGTTGTGGGATGGGGGTACAGTTAAGAAATAACATTGTTTCTATTTTTATTCTTTTTTCTATTCGGACTTGAGCTACGTCCTATTCATCAGGACTTCTTATTTCACTTATCCCAGGCATTAACAAATATTTATTAGACATACTAATAGATTTTGGGTATAATTTGAGTGCCAGAAAAATGGGTTCAAACTTCCAGTGCGACTCTAGGATTATGCTACTTTCTAGGGCCTTCTATGCTTGCATTGCAAAACCAAATCCACTTTTCTAGATAGTTTAGAATATGCTCTTTCTAATGACCATAGTCTAAAGGAATTTGGAGAAAACACTTTTTTGAGAAATGTGATTGAAAATAACCATTTTTAGCACTTTTTGAAAAATCGTCAACTTTACTCTATATTTTTGAAATAATGGGAAGCAATAGGAGAATGAAACTTTATATTCTAAGACCTTGTGTTGGTGAGTTATGGTGTGCAAAGTTTCATGTACATCCCACAATTACTTCTGGAGATATAAAAAACTAAAGTTCGCACTTTTTTTAACCAGCAATTTTTTCGCCCAACTTTGCCCCAAATTTTCTATAAGAAAATTGCTCAGAAATCCTGTTTTTGATATTTTACTTTAAAGAACTCTAAAAGTTGCATAAGATGGCCAAGTTTTGTTTCTTTCATGCAAATACTGTGCTATGGTCTTAAACAAGTGACTGTATCTCCAGAAGAATTGAATTCCTGAAACTGAAACTTTACCAGTGTTCATTGATAACATGTGTGATTGTTCATACCAAATTTCATCAAAATCCATGAGGGTCATGTGGGAACTTTACTCGATATTAGACCACTTGGCACGGAATGGCCCATATTCCAATACTTCAGATTTATTCTGCATCACATAAACAGCTGTAAAATGGGTATAATCATCTATAAACGTAATTATATACCTCTTTCCATCATAAGACGTTGGAGTTATAAGACCCATAACATCACTGTGAATTAGCTCAAGTGGACGTTTTGTTCTTGTCCTCTTCTGATTATGTGGAAGTCTTGTTTGTTTGCCTTCAGTGCAGATGGTGCATGACAGTGGTGTCTTCAAATCTTCAAAGTTCATTCCTTCCACATAGTTTGGAAGTACTTTTAGATCAGTATAATTCAAATGACCTAATCTTTGATGCCACATTTCCAGTGATCCAGTAAGAAGCACTGAGCAGGGCATCCTGGTGAATTTCACAGCATACATATTCGTGTCATTTTTATTTGCGATTGCAACAACATCCTTTCCTTTTTGAATAATTGCTCTTCCATTTTCAAATGTAACCTTGAAACCATTTGTCTCCAATTTATGCACTGACAGCAAGTTGTGAGCTAGTCCAGGAACAAATAAAATATTTTTTATCAAAATTGGCTCTGCCTTCCCATTGATGTAGCTAATAACATTCATTTCACCAAACTGTGCTGCTTTCAAAACCGATCCGGACTGTGCTACGTTAATCACAACTTCTCTTTCAAGAATGTGCACTTTATCAACATGTTTCAAGTCATTCACAAAGTGTTCACTCGCACCAGAGTCCAGATACCACGAAACTGATTCACTGAATGCACCAGTCAAAAACAATATGCATCCGAATTCACAGAAGAATCTTGAGCGTCACAATTTACTGAATTTGCAGAACCTTTCTTGTCTTTGAGTCTTTTATTGCAGTCAGCTCTTTTGTCTCCAAATTCACCACAATTATGATATCTGAAATTATACTGTTTTTCTCCGCCTGAACTGTGCTTATAACTTACACCAACATTACCAGAATTGTTTTTCCAATTAGTTTTCCTATTATTGAAATTCTTGCGGTACGTATTAAACACTGTGTTCTGTCCACTGTCGACTGCAGGTTTCTTCTTAGAACTAGAATATTTACTTTCATGGTCCATGAGCCTATTTTTTACGAAACTTAACTTCAGATTCTCCGTAGATAACGTCTCGAGTGCAATTACAACGCTGTCATATTCTTGTGGCATTGTTAATAGAAGATGACACACAGCATCAGTTTCTTCAACAATCGCACCTGACGATCGAAGATCGCGTACCAACTTGTCAAATTCTAAAAAATGCTCACTCATTGTACCTTTTACTTGATTGAACTTCAACTTCAATAACTGTTTACGCAGAAGTAACTGACTGGCGATGCTTTTTCTTTCAAATGTGTCACACAAGTTTTTCCACATCCGAAATGCACTGTTGAAGTCTTTTACGTATTCCAAGTGGCTGTCCGCAATTCGTTCTATTATCCTTGTACGACACTTTATCACGTTTTGCAAGAATTTTTAGTAGTTTGTCTTTTTCAGCTCGTTCCTTTTCCCCGTCACTACTCTGAAACTTCACCTTTTCTGTATATTCTCCCGCAATCAAATCCAACAAATCTAATTCGTCCAACATACCTTGCATTCGAAATTTCCACTTTCCGAAATTGTTTCCATCGAAAAGTGGAACTCGATATTTGCTTTCGTAATACTCTTCCGACATACTGTTAATCCAAGTTGACGATCCAACAATACAAAATGCTTGCACAATAGTTACGTTTTAAAAATTCCGACTATTTGTTTTCCGTCTCTGGGCCCATAATCTGGTAAAATATTGTTACCAGAGCGTTGTTTTATGCAATGCAAACATTTAGTTTTTAATGAATTTATTGCAGGTAACACAATTGCAGCCACACAATAAAAGAAAAAGTTACATCTTCCAGACAAAGAATAATAAACACCAGAGAAATTATTTTACATATATATATACACTTAGACTTAACATAGAATTTCTATTTCATCAAAACCTGTGCATTATGACAGCCGAGATCTGCTGAATAATAGGCCTATACGAACGCTTTCTGTCCCAACAATGCTGTCTACGTCTTTGACAATCACAGTCGAAACAATCTGTCTGGAAGCATATGAATTATGAACTCCTGACTATTGGACGCCGTTCTAAAGGAAGTCTATTATAATTTAGTACTTTTCTCTACTAACCGAGTTAAATTTAAAGTGTAACCACACGCGAAAGTGAAAGGTGTTCATTGCTATAGTACAAGTTCAATACCTACTAATCAAGTACGCAAGGAATTTCTCAGTAAGTTATATATCACGTAGAAATAGATTAAAAATTATACAGAGCACACGTTCATTGCAACCACATTCATTGCATTGTTTTGGCTGCATGCCTGCATCTGCGTTGTATACTAACTACGGAACTAAGAGTTTCGGTATTGGTGAACTGATTGTTTATATTCATTTTGTTCTTTTCTTTTGTTGACGTTTCAGATGGGATTGTTGTTTGTTTCAATGTTTGCGTAATACGTTGCGGCAGGCGATATAAAATGATTCATTCTAAAAAGAGGAAACAATCATCTATTTCGGATTTTTAAATTAAAAAGCGTGTGGTTTCGTAAGATGACAGTGACAGCAATGTAGTTAGGCCTAATATTAAACAGGAGACAACTGGCACTGATGTGCCTTTAACACATTCAAGTTTGAGTGAACGAATGAATGACATTGGTAATTATTTGTGCTCACAGTTTATTTCAGATGAAGAGAGATACCGGTACGAATATTTAACAAACTGCTGGATACCGGATCAGCGTTACACATTTCCAGAAGATAATGAGTCCAAAAAGAAACTAACTTTCCAGCCTCATTGGTTATCACAATATAAATTGCTAGCTTATATCGAAAAACGTAAAGGGGCGGTGTGTAAATTGTGCGTTGTTTTTCCTCTAGTTACAGTCGGGAAAGGCAGTCATCAGAAACCTATGAAACTTGTCACAGAACCACTACGGAAATGGAAACATGCTCTAGAATATTTTAGCAAACACAGTTGCAATGAATACCACAAATCTGCTGTAGAAAAATCATCTCTTTTCATCCAGTCTTATATCAAGGAGGAGAATATTCGTGATAAACTGTACTCTGTGAGATTGCAGCAAAAACGCCAAAATAGAGGTAAGTAGGTAACTATTACTTAGCTCAATTATAAGCAGTGATTTGCTTTTATTGTAATTTCATAGACACTATGGGCTGTGGCATTTGTTTCAAGCTAGTTCCTATCATTGAAACTATTGAGTTTTGTGGACGTAATGAATTACCTCTTCGTGGACACTATGATAGTGGGTCATTAACTGCTGCGAAACCTGCTCTTAATGATGGAAAATTTCGTGCATTACTACGCTTCAGGGTGGATGCAGGTGATGAAGTTCTAACAAATCATTTATAAATAGCTGTACTAAATGCCACATATGTGAGTTGGAAGATCCAAAATGAAATTATTGAAGAATTGGCAAATTTCGTGAGCAAATGTATCATAGAAGAAATTCCGAAAGATTACCAAAACACATAAGGCAAATAGCCTTGGTTCAGTTTGAAATATAGCCTAAAAATTCTGGCGACAATATATATAAAGAAGAGAATAACTAAATAACAGCAATGTATAATCTTATACTAATCTAAGGGTTATGATATATCATTTTACATTTTTTCTCTATATTAAATAAAAAATTTTCTGTGCAATAGTTTATATTAATTTTCTGTCATTTAATATGTATTATTTTGTTTGAACTTTGTAATTATTGCACTGTTTGTTTACCTAAGCTAACTTTGTATTTATTGTTCCTATGTTGAACCAATGGCTTGAACATTTCTTCAATAAATAAATGAAAATTAATAAAATACAAAGGTTAAACATTTAAAATTGCACATTTCTACTTCTGAAGCATTTAGCATTTATATTCCATAAACAAATTTCACGTTGGTTAATATAACAGGCTACACAGTTAATTGTATGTGTATGTATATGTAAGTATGCATACATGTATGTATGTATGTATGTATGTATGTATGCATGTATGTATGTATGCATGTATGCATGTATGCATGTATGCATGTATGCATGTATGCATGTATGCATGTATGCATGTATGCATGTATGCATGTATGCATGCATGTATGCATGTATGTATGTATGTAATGTGTGTGTATGCTTCAGCACTCAATGTCAAAATATATCATTATATTCTAGTGGGCTCCTCCCAAAAAAAATTCTGGTTGCGCCACTGAGCAGAGGGTACCAAATACCACTATTAGCAATTTCCTTTTCTGTTACAATCCCAAATAAAACAGCAGTGTTAAAGAATGCCCAAACGGTCTAAGGTGTCATGCAATGGACTGAGCAGTTGTTCCCACCAGAGGTTAGAGCCCTCCCTTAGACATGTGTGTGTGTCCTTAGTGTAAGTTCAAGTAGTTTGCAAGTCCTGGGACTGCTGACCATAACAGTTTTGTCAAATAGGTTTACAAATATTTGAATATTTTTGAAAAATAATGCCTCTATGTATCTGTATGTGCCCTAATGTATCTCAATTTTGCAGTCTTTATGTGAAACATGAGCTTGGAAGTAGTAGAATTATTTTGCTGCCTGCTTCACCTTCTGGCTCCAAAAATGTCCTAAACATTGTTTCTCGAAAATGTTTCCTTCTCTCCAGTAATTGCTATTTCAGTTCCTGAAGAATCACTGTAACACTGGTGTACTGATTGAACCTACTATTAACAAACTTGACAGCCTGACTCTGGAATGGCTTCTGTCTTCCTTTAAATCTATATGGTGAGGATCGAAAACACAAACACTTAACCAACATCGTGATTGTCCAACACAGATGCACCACTGAATACAGTTAAGAAAAGAGGTGACAGAAAATAAAAGGGAGGTGTAGAAGAGAGTGGGGAATGAGGCAAGGGATCAACTGATAAAAGTAGTAAGGAAAAATAAAAACTACGTATATAAAATTTAAAAAGTAATTAATTAGGGGATATTGTAAGGGGTGGCACAGGATAAATGGGAGGGATTTTTGATGTGTAATTGGAGGGCTACAGGATAATGAGTGGGGAAGTAGGGGGAGAGGGGTTAGGGGCGGAGGGGTGAAGCATAGGGCGCAAGGATGACAATCTTAGGTTGAGGACAGGGTGGTTGCAGGACTGTAGAATGTGTGAAACGAACACTTCAATCTGCACGGTTCAGAACAACTGCTGGTGGAGGGGAGGATCCAGATGTCCCGGGTAGTAAAGTGTTGCATTCAGCCACATGCTGTGCCACAGGGTGGTCCATCTTCCTTCTGGCCACATTTTTATGGTGGCCATTCATCCAGATTGACAGCTTTTTTGTTGTCATGCCAATGTAAAACTTTATGCAATGATTGCAGTAGAGTTGGTTAAAACACAAGGTATTTCTGTTACCAGTCACTTTGTTTATTGTATCCACAATGTGTTTCAAGGGTGTAAACCGTCATCATCAAGTAGAATAATATTAGGCTGTGTACATGTAGGTTTTGTGGTGTCGCACAAGTACAAAGTGCGCGCCACCTACTTTTGCCGCGCGCCGCCGACAGCCAGAGCGCCCTCTGCGGCAACTCCGCTCGTGGCCACCAGTGAACGACATCGCCCACTTCGGACTGAGTTAGCAACCAGTTAGGACCTTCGTAATCAGATAGGCACCAGTGAAGACTTTGCTATCGTACAGGCACTAGGCAGGCCTCTAACAACTATGTATCAACATTCTGCAGTACTATGTAAAAGTTAAGTATTGTTACATTCTGTGCAATATATATCTCTTTCTAATTTACTCTAGTGTTTATAGTTTCTGGCTGCTCCCCTCCGTACCTGCACCAGCGGGCTATCCTTATTCCTGTGTTGGTCTTATTCCACTCGGCCACCGACACCTACGACGAGGCTGGGACACAAAAGCGGCGACGAAGTTGGGACACAAAAGGTTTTATGATAGGTTGACCTGTTGCACCATTTTTGTTGGTGGCTGTGATTTATTATAGATAAGTGATATGATAATGCAAGGGATCTGTGACCACTATATGTACGCAACATAATATTATTCCGCCTAATGATGGGGATTTAAACCCTGGATTGTGTTATGGGTACAATAATGTGACTGGTAACAGAAATACCTTGTGTTTTAATCAATTTAAAAACATCCTGAAGTAAAATGTTTCCATTTATGGTAGAGGTGGTAAATCACTTAACCACTTGGCTGCTTTCACAGGTGGCCCAACCTTTAATGGTTTAGGGAAAGACTGTGACAGGACTGGAATAATGAGTGCTGAGTGGGTGGATTGGGCAGGTTCTGCATATGATATCTGTGGTATGGGGTTGGGATTGGGAGTGGCATAGGGATTGACAAATATGTTGTGGTGGTTGGACTGGCAGCAGAACACCACTTTAGGAGGGGTCAGAAGAATTTTGGACTGGATTTATATCATTTTAGGGCACGATGACAGAAAATCAAAGCTCTGACAAAGGATGCGATTTAAGTATTCCAGTCCAAGGTGACAATGGACGATAAAGAGAACACTTCTTTGTATCTGGTTATTGGGGTTGGAAGAAGGATTGGTGGTGTCTGTGGCTATGGCACATGAAATCAATTTGCGAAGTAGGTCAAGAGGGTAATTTTTATCTTTGAAGGACTTTGTGAAGCCCTCGTGACATTGGGTATGGAACTTATTATTACTTCATACTCACTGCCCTTGGGTGGAAAGGATATATGGGAGTGATTTTTTGATGTGTAATGGACGAAAGCTGTCAAAGTGCAGGTACTATTGGTAATTTTTATGTTTAATGGGAATGAAGGTTTGGATGGAGCCATCAGTGAGGTGGAGGTCAACATCTAGAAAGGTGGCATGCCTACTGACCTAGTGTGCAAACCAATTTCTCTTGCCTTATCCCCACACACCACTAATTTTCCCTCCGCCCCCAATACCCAGTCACAAATGAATGTCCTTGTCACCAAATACTTCCTCAGACCGTAACAATTAAATCATAACTTCATCAGGGCTGTCATTATCTGTCATGTCCTGAAATCAGATACATGTGACACCACCTAGTGTTCCATCACCCTTCCCCCACAACATCCTGGTTCATACCTGTGCTACTCCCAATACCAACCCCTTATCACAGCAATGATATCCCTGTGGTGGACCCAGATGCAAAACCTGCTCAATTCACACCAGTTCTTATTGCAGTACAGTCCTGTCACAGGTTTATCCTACCTTATCAGGGGTTGGACCACCTGTGTAAGCAGCCGTGTGACTTACCACCTCTGCTGTAATCATTGAAAAGAGTTTTACATTGGCATGACAACAAACCACCTATCTGTCAAGACAAATGGCCACTGCAAAAGTTTCCATTCCCACCATTACCGAGCATCCTTCAACCTTTCTCACTCACTGTGAAGAATCTTGTTCCTTTTCTACAAAGGCCACCACTGAAAATTTAAGTTGTGTGAATGTGATTGCGTATGTCATATGACTGTCAAAAGGTAGGTAAAGATCTATACAGTTGTTTGTTATCTATCCTCTATTATTGACTTTCCAATATGATTTTTCCATTGTTCTCTTTAATCAAAGTAACACCTGATCCATCACCTGTAATTTCATCTATAAGGAAGTACATCAACTTGTTTGTTTAATCTGTAGCTCTATGGAAAAGCCCCGTTAGCCATCCAATGTGAAATATCTGAACTGTAACTATAAAACTGAATTAATAATTTGATCATAATGCAACAACAAATTAAACACTTATATGAAATCTAGTATTATTAATGGTAATATTATAAAATATAAGTAATAAAATGCTATGAACAAATGGAACATTTTATTTGAGTAGTAAAAAAAAAGGGGGGGGGGGGGAGGGCTGCATATGAACAGATATTGAAATGGGCTTCACATAGCAGAAACTGAACAAATCAAATACCACAATGTTTTTAAAAATTGCACACTAGTGGGCAAAAATTCAAAAGATCTGTCAGAGTCGTGAACATTAAGAATAGTAGGTAGCTGCCAATATGAGAAACTTGCTAGTGTTTACATTTATATTTAAGGAACTACAGTAATACTTCAAGAACTCTTTCTAGAAACGCTTACCATTCTTTCCAATTTGACATATTTATTGTAAAGTTGGAGAACCTGAAGTATATCAAGAGTATCAGTGACAGCAACATCATTGCATGTCATTCCAAGGAGCAAGTGATTTAATTTGGTTAAAGTATCCAGTGTCCAAGACTCGTTTCTCTGTAATAGTTCTTGTCTGGCATTCCCAAGGAGTACTGAAAGCTGATGCATGACCAGTTAAAATTTATCACCAAAGAATGAATTCTGAAAAACTAAAATATCATCAAACTTACTGTATTTTGTGGCAATCCACTGAAGCTCTTTGCAAAGTTTTTGAAAGAGAGATCTGGCAGTGTGCCTGTTAACTTATTTTCAATCTCTAGTAATTCTTTTGGTGATATAAATGCCAAAAAATGACCTGGATTTCCAGTCTTATACATACTTTCCAGAATGCTTCGTTCAGCTAAGAAATGAATGTATTGCTTAGTTTCCAGAGTGGCAAGTTAAAGTAGTAATCATTTTTTTCTGAATATTACTCAGTAACTGATGTAACATACCCAAGTAAGGTCGTATTCTTTGCAGTAATGTCAAAATTTGCATACGAATTGGCACAGAAAGCTGTTTCATATCTCGAGTATCACCAGAAGTGGCAATATTCGTAATTAAATCAAACAACACATCCTGCTTTAGATCTCCAATTTTGAGACTAGAAATTGCTGATGATGGCACTGCTTTTATAAACCCTTTTAAGTTGAACAGTAGTTTGGGCTCATGATTTCCACTCAGCAACTCTGCCTGAAAGAATAAAATAAATAAATAAATATCTTAATTTCAAATGTAGGGGGGCGGGGACACCACATACAGAATTATTCTCAATCACTGTCTCTTGATAAGCAAAAATTTAAGACAAATCACAATTACAATTTGCACTTTGAAAAGAGTAAATACAGTAAAACCCCTTTTTAACGAATCTCAGGGGACCGAAATATTTATTCCTTAAATAGGGGTTTTCCTTAAATGGGGGTTTTGCCTAGGTACACAGGAGGAGTGACTCAGAGACAATTCAAGCGTGTGTAGGTGTTATAGGAGCTATTTAATTACTAACCTACCAGTAATCTGCTACAATTTTAAATACATCACACTTTCTGCAGAAAAAAAAAAATATTTTTTATTAAATCGAAAAGAGATGACCATTTTGTTTTCCCAGCATACTGTAATGACCAAAGTTATCACTATGTGGTTGATGTTTGTTTTTATTAACTCAGCTACCTTAAAAGAGCTGACTACAGGTGCAAAAATTGGTGCCGTATATTAGACTTAAAAAACACTATACTTGAGAACCGACTGATACTCAATGTACTTTTTCTAAAGTTCTCCAGCGCTTTCTTTTCTGCAGAATATGCAATCAGTAATTTTTACTAATGCATAAATTTCAAAATTTTCGTCATCGCCTTCTCCCTGGTTCGAGGTATAAATACCTTTTTAACAACCTGTACCTTTTTCAAAATTATTTCCATTGTTAATTCGTCAAAAACATTTTCTAAAAATATTGATCTATAGGGAGTTTGGGCGCACGACAAACAGGTCTTTAGCGCTTCTACAAATATGTTAAGATTTTCGATTATGTTGTTACGCCGGTAACTACAATAACACAGCTTTTCTTTTTGCAAGCTAAAGGAGCAGCAATAACATTACAGTGTAAATTCGTCAAAACTTAAACGTATCCTCTACAAGTGTGTCACGATTTTGCGATATATTACTCGTAAAAAATAATCCACAACACCAAATTGTTTACAAAGAGAAAAACGTAGCCTAAAGACGTTATTAGCTGTTTGGATGCCTTCACTGCGGGATCATTATCGCGCTAACACTTCAATCGGCGGCCACCGACAGTTAATCTGCTTTTTAACCCACCCGTCTTTGGGACTAAATACTTGACAGTTCTCGAAGTCATTCAGGCATTTGATGTATGAGGTAATTTTTTAAACGCATTGCAGTTTTTAATTACGTAGGGGTAACTTAATGGCTGGCCTTATAACATTTTATTAGTCGTAATGTTTTCTCCACTGGTTCAGTTTCCACACTTTGCACTTCCTCTGAAACGAGAGATTATTAAGTTTTCTAAGCAGTTCGAAAACAGTGCATTTTCCACCCTAATATAGCAAGGCGATTTTCGAACCTGTTTTGCATATTGCTATGTAATTCACACGCCTTCAAAATATTTAATAAGTACAACTGAAGTCTGAACATTGTCACACGAATATTCGTCTTTTTGCAACCAAAGGTACCGCTAGATTCGGCATTTAACAATGTTCCCTGTTTCTAAAAGTCGTACAAAGAAGACGCGCCAAATCGTATTCTTTGCCATTGTCACAGACCCTGGATGGTCGTCACCTTCTCTCCACTCCTACAATTCTGAAAAAGTGAATCTGAAATAAAACACAAGACAACATTTCACAGCTCGCGCTTCGTAATTTTCGACTGACGTCAGACCACGTGACCATAACAATGGAAGACATGAGGGAAATAGTAGCTGATTCGTCAAACGCTTTCTCCGGTATCGCTGCACTGGTATTCGATACGTTAACCTATCGACGGAAAGAATCGATTACGGCTGCTTATACCGGTGTCGCTGCAAAGATGTTCGATATGCATTGACTTAAATAATCGATAACCGACGTCACGTAAACACAAATTCCTCATTCTGTGGAAAAAACGAAACAAATTAACTTGCCCACAATTAGGAACTGCGTAAAAACAAAATTTTAATTTCCAGAATTTTTCATGTTTGTTCCTTAAAAGCGGACATTTCCTTAAAGCGGGGTTCGCTAAAAGCGGGGAAAAATAACGTTATTCTAATGGGAGTTTCGCCGGGACCGACGGAAATATTCGTTAAAAGCGGGTTTTCGTTAAATGGAGGTTCGTTAAATCGGGGTTCTACTGTATTCTACAAACTCTATAGTTTAAGCAAATTATGAATGTGTATATTTACTGTTACTTTTAATCTTATTATTTGTCACACAATTGGTGTAGTAAGTGTAGCTTATGCTTCATTTACATTGTGTTTAAGATTCTGACAAATCACAGTAAAGACAGGATAGTTCTTACTTTTTAGCCAATATTAATAGGAGTCTGCAGACAGACACCATTGACTCGCCAAACATATATTTATGATGATGGGGAAATTGTAACATTAGCTGCTCTAGGGTACTTAAAATGACATTTAAAAACTTCTGGTGGAGATTAAACCTAACCTAAAAAATCTGAAAGAACAGACATCTATACAACTTATAATCAGGTGCTAATTCTTCCTTCAGTTTATCTGGCCTATTAATAGTAAAGTTTGCAATTAATTTTCTAGTATCCTGAAGATTATAAATGAGCTAGGCATGGGTGTCACAAACTATTATCTCAAAAATTAAAGAAAGAAAAACTTCACCAGCATTAAATGCAAATGAGTTCACTTTAAATGGATTTAAGATTTGACAGGTTAATTATGGTGGTTAATTTTAGCTTAAAACATATCCACATAGCAGTTTGTGTTTTTTAACCTGTTATTGTTGTTGTTGTCGTTGTCGTCTTCTTCAGTCTGATTTGATGCAGCTCTCCACCCTACTCTATTCTGAGCAAGAATATTCTGAGCAAGTCTCTTCAACTCCTCATAGGACCTGCAACCTACATCCATTTGAATCTGCTTACTATAATCATCTCTTGGTCTCCCTCTGCGATTTTTACCCCGCACACTTCCCTTCAATGCTAAATTCACGATTCCTTGATGTCTAAGAATGTGTCCCATCATCAATCCCTTTTTTAGTTAAAATTCCTTTTCTCCCCAATTCTGTCCAGCACCTCTTTATTAACTACATGATCTACCCACCTAATCTTCTGCATTCTTCTGTAGCACCACATTTCAAAAGCCTCTATTCTCTTCCTGTCCGCACTATTTATCGTTCATGTTTCACTCCCATACAAGGCAACACTCCACGCAAATGCCTTCAGAAAGGACTTCCTTCGGCTTACATCAATATTCGATGTTAAATTCCTCTTTTTTAAGATTGCTTTTCTACCCATTGCCATTCTGCATCTTATATCCTCTGTACTGCGACCATCATTTGTTATTTTACTGCCCAAGTAACAAAACTCATCTACGCCCTTTACTGTTTCATTACCTAATCTAATTCCTTCAGCATCACCTGATTTTCTTACACTGCACTCCATTACCCTTGTTTTTCACTTGTTAATGTTCATTTTATATGCACCTTTCAACACACTGTCTTTTCCATTCAACTGCTCTTCCAGATCTTTTGCTGTCTCTGAGAGAATTACAATGTAATCAGCAAAATGCCAGGTTTTTATTTCTTCACCCTGAACTTTAATTCCATCTCCAAACTTCTCCTTACTTTCCTTTATAGCTTGCTCAATGTACAAATTGAATAGTATTGGAGAAAGACTACAAACCTGTCCCACTCCCTTCCCAACTTCTGCATCCATTTCATGCACTTCAACTTTGATAATTGCTGTCCGATTTTTGTGCATGCTGTAAATAACCCTCCATTCCCTATATCTTACTCCTGTTGATTTCAGAATTTGAAAGAGTGTATTCCAATCAACTTTGTCAAAAGCTTTCTCCAAATCTACAAAAGCTAGAAATGTGGGTTTCCCTTTCCTTAATCTATCTTTTAAGGTAAGCCTTAAAGTGAGTATTGCCTTCCGTTTTCCTTCATTTCTCCTGAATCCAAACTGATCTTCCCTGAGGTCAGCTTCTAACAGCTTTTCTGTAAATAATTCGTGTTAAAATTTTGCAACCATGACATATTAAACTGATGGTTCTGTAATTTTCACACCTGTCTGCACCTGCTTCCTTTGAAATGGGGATTATAACATTTTCCTTAAAGTCCTAGGGTATTTCGCCTGTCTCTTACATCTTACACACCAGGTAAAATAGTGTGGTGGTGGCTGCTTCTTCCAGAGACTTTAGTAGTTATGAGGGAATGTCATCTACTCTAGGGGCCTTGTTTCAACTTAGATCTTCAGTGCTCTGTCAAATCCATCTGTCAGTGTAGTATCTCCTATCTGATAA
Organism: Locusta migratoria; assembly: GCA_026315105.1. NCBI lineage: Eukaryota > Metazoa > Arthropoda > Insecta > Orthoptera > Acrididae > Locusta > Locusta migratoria. Next base: position 29,946,725 of record CM048744.1, read on the forward strand.
TCTATTTCCTCTTCCCTTACTACAATATTGTCTAAGTTCATTGTCTTTGTAGAGCCCCTACATATACTCTTTCCACCTTTCAGCCTTTCCTTCTTTGCTGAGAACTGGTTTTCCATCCGAGTTCTTTATATTCATACAGCTGCTTTTCTTGTCTCCAAATGTCTTATTTTCCTGTAGGTGGTATCTATTTTTCCCCTATTTAGACATTCTTCTAAAGACTTGCATTTGACTTCCAGCCACTCCTTAGCTAATTTGGACTTCCTGTCAATATCATTTCTTAGTCGTCTGTACTCCATTTTGTCTGTTTCATTTACTGCATTTTTATATTTTCTGCTTCCATCAATTAAATTTAGTATTTCCTGTGATATCCAAGGATTTTTTGTAGGACTTGCCTTTCTACCTATTTTTCTTCTGCTGCCCTTACTATTTCATCTCTCAATGCTACCCATTCCTCTTCTACTGTTCTATACCTCCCCCCTCTCCCTGTTTCTGTCAATTGTTGCCTGAAACTCCCTCTTAAATTCTTAAAAACTTAAAAACTTCGGGTTCCCTCAATTTATCCAAATCCCATCTGCTTATTTTCCTACCTTTCTGCAGTTCTTTTTCAGTTTCAACCTACAGTTCATGACCAATAAGTTATGGTCAGAGTCTATATCTGCCCCCTGGGTATGTCTTACAGTTTAAAACCTGGTTCAAGAATCTATGCCTTACCATTATAAAATCTATCTGGTACCTTCCGGTGTCTCCTGGTCTCTTCCACGTATACAACCTTCTTCCATGATTCTTAAACCAGGCTGACTTGAGGGATTCACTGGGAACACAATGATGTTCATATGATTGATGGTATGAACATCAGACAGTCTATAACTACACAGTCTGATGGCTTCCAAGCTTTATCTTGTTGGTCTTTATCAGCAGCTTTAATTTTGGATATGATAAGCCATTTAATACAAACACTCTGGCAGGTATCTTTTGACATCTGCTATGAGGGCTTGCTATCTTTTCAAGCATTATCTTCAGTAACTAATAATACAGCATAAGCCCACTTTTACATTCACGGATTTTAGGTAGAAATAATCATTAGAATAAAATACGAGAAATCAGAGCTCAAACGGAGAGATTCAGGTGTTCTTTCTTCCTGTGCGATATTCGAGAATGGAACGGGAGATAAATAGTATAATGGTGGTTCGATGAACCCTCTGCCAGGCACTTAAATGTGATTTGCAGAGTATTCCATGTAGATGTACATGTAGAGGAAGAACTTCCCGGGGCATGCAAGAATATGCTCGAGAGCAAGAAGGATGGCCACCAGCTCTGCAGTGAACAAACTGCAGCCTCCTGGTAGGGAATGCTGTTCATTGTGTCCTGCATAAATATAAGCAAAGCCAACACAACCTTCTGCCCCAGTATCCATCAAGAATTGACAGAAATTGGGTCTCAGGGTAGACAGAGTTTGGAGTTCTGTGACAATTCCAGTCAAATAAGAGATTGAGGTATACACCATGTTGGCGTACATGACTGTTCAAATTCCAGAGATGGTAGGGAAAAAGACTCCAGTGCACTCAGAAGAGACCGAACACAGACACTAACCATCCAATCCGATCTCTGCCGACATTGTGGAATATGGAGTACTCTGTTCAGTAAAAGGAGATGGTCGTTGGGATGAGTAGGCATACCACTGATGTGAGGTGCATAATTCACCAGCAGTTGTTGTTGCCTGATACACAGAGGAGGCATCCCAGCCTACGAGGCAGACTGTCCACAGAACTTGTTCTAAAAGCCCCAGTTGTGAGTCTAATTCTACAGTAGTGGATAGGATCTAGCATCTGCAGCACTGGGGGAGATGCAGAACCATACACTACACTCCCATAATCAGGCTGTGAGAGGACAAGAGCTTTATAGCAGTTCTCCCCAAGTGGTACTGCTAAGGCAGCAGAGGGTGTTGAGGTGCTGCTAGCACTTCTGTTTCAGCTGGCAAATATGTGGTTGCCATGTGAGCCGGTCATCAAATACCAGTCCTAGAAAACAATGCATTTCAACTACATTGAGTAGTTGGCCATCAAGATACAACTCTTGATGTGGGTGAACTGGCAGAAGTGCATAATGCACGTTTTGGCGGCAGAAAACTGAAACCCATGGGAGAAAGTCCATGTCTGCACCTTGCGTATGGCTCCCTGCAGCTGGCGTTCTGCAACAAATATGCTAGATGAGTTAAAATGTATGAGAAATCGTCAGCATACAATGGAAGGGGATACTGACGACCCGACTGCTGTCGCTAAGCTTTTAATGGTCACTAAAAACAATGGAATGCTTAAAACAGAGACCTGGGCATGAAGCGTGCTATAGGATGTACCAACCTGAACATGAAACGCACAGACAGCTAAAAATTTTTGGATAAAAAGTGGGAGTGAACCCTGGAGATCCCTGTTGCCAGGTCATATCATACACAAGTTGAAAAACATGGCTGCCAGATGGTGACAGACAGAACACTGTTTGGATGGCAGACTCAAGATAGACCAAATTATCCAAAGTTGAACGCTCCTTGCGGAAACCACCTTGGCATGGAGCCAGCATACCCTGAGATTTGAGAAGCCAATACAACTGCTGGCTCACCATGCATTCTAGTAATTAACAAAGGACTTTTAGGACTGGTGGGCCAATAGCTGTCCACATCTATTGAGTCTTTACCCGTCTTAAGCACTGGGACAATGGTGCTCAACTCGCCACTGTGACAGGAAGACGCCACCACTCCAGATGCAATAAAAACAATTCAAAAACATGTCAATTTGAATCATCAAACAGATGTTTCAATATCTGATTATGGATTCTGTCCAGCCCATGGGCATAGTCAGGGCAATGGGCTAGTACACTGACAAGCTCACACTCACTAAATGGAGCGTTATACGCCTCAGGGCGGCCTGAAGTAAATGACAGGTGTTTGCATTCCATCTGCTGTTTTAAAGTACAGAAGGTACGTTGATAATTTTGGGATGCAGTTGCATGAGCGTAGTGCTTGGCGAAAGCCTTGGTGATGGCACCTTGATCTGTACATGTAGCCCCGTGGGTAGAGATCCCAGATATTGCTGCCTGGGACTGGTAGCCATACAGGCTTTAGCTCTTTGTCCAGACGTGCAAAGGAGAGGTATGTGACTCTCCATATTATCTGGTGAGCTTGAGCACAGAGACATTTGAATGCTATAAGATTCTGAAATGTTTGGTATCACTTATGACACTGAAGAGCATGCCTATGTTCTCTAATGGTGTCTACTACTTCTGACAACCATCAAGGCACTGTCTTTCGCCAGGAGCATCCCGATGAACGTGAAATTTTGTGCTCTGCAGAAGGTAAAATCTTCAGAGTGACAGTCTCAACTACCAGGTCAATAGTGCCATCTGGGAGAGGTCCAAGAGTGTCAACAGGAACAAATTCATCCTAATTTGCCTTTTTTAAAGCCCATCAGGGATGGTGTCCAGGGCAGTGACAATGGGTTAGTGATATAAAGATAAGAAAATGATCACTACCACACAAATAATCATGTGTCCTCCAATGGACAGAGGGTAAGAGGACAGGGCTGCAAACTGACAAGATGCCGTGCGCCATACTGAAATTTGTGCGGGCTCTGGTTGAGCTGGGACATTTAGTTCTCTTTGCCACAGCTACTGACTATTTCATCACCCCACAAGGTATTATGGGCATTAAAATCACCCAGAAGTAGAAAAGGTGGTGGGAGCTGGGAGATCAGTGTAGCCAGTGTGTGTGGTGGTACATCACCATCCGGTGGAAGATATAGGCTGCATCCGGTGGAAGATATAGGCTGCAGATGCTTAAGTCGAGTGTTATCCTTACTCTGACAGCCACAGCTTTGAACTGTGTGTGAAGGGGCACATGTTCACTATAAACAGAGTTAAGGACACACACACACACACACACACACACACACACACACACACACACACACACACACACACCACCTGAGACACTGTTATACACGTTCCGATTTCAATAATATCCCCTGTAGCCACAAAGGGCAGAGGTCTGCATTGCCGGAAACCAAATTTCATGGAGGGCAACGCAGAGAGCAGGTGTTAGGCTCAAAAGAAAACAGGGGTAGGTGGGGCTCGGAAGCGACTGAACATTCCTCCTCCTTGGACCTCTTCTTTTTTCCCCCCTGACTGACCCTTTGGTTTTGAAGGGCTGAGAGGGCTTCTCAGAAGTGGCGTCTGGGATGAAGGAAGAGTGGAGGCTCTTCAACCAGCAGGTTGTGGATCCTTAAGCGTGCAGCCAGGCTCCTTCGGAGCACTCAGAGTAGCCTTATAAGGGGTTCTCCCAAGGGATGCCTTCTGAGCAAGAGAAGCCAGAGGAGGCTGTTCCTTCTCCGGCTGGGAGGTGGTGACTGGTGTCCCTAAGGTTTGGGGGAGAATTTCCCCAACAGCAGGTGTTAAAATAGGGTATGGAGAGGCGCCTGCTCCCATCAAGGGGCCAGTAAAAGATAGTTGGCCCCTAAGACACACAGGAGGTGGTGGTACAGTGGGAGGTGTCGTACCCAATGAGAGCAGGGACGACACAGCAGCAGTGATTGATGTTGACAGATGACTGGGTGTAGCTTCTCATACTTTCTTCTTGCCTCTATATAAGTAAGTTGGTCCAAGGTCTTTATATCCATGATCTTACGTTCCTTGTGCCAAAGAGAGCAATCTGGTGAGCAAGGCAGTTGCAGTTCACACAGACAGGAGGTGGGATGCATGGAGTGTGTGGGTAGGATGGACACCTGCATTCCCTGCACATTAGGCTGGAAGTACATCGGGATGACATATGCCCAAACTTCCACCACCTGTAGCACCTCATACGGGGCAGGATGTATGGTTTGACATCACACCAGTATATCACGACTGACCTTCTCAGGCAGAATATCACCCTTTAAGGCCAGAATGAAAGCACCGGTGGCAACCCTGTTATCTTTAGGTCCCCCTATAGATGCACTTGACGAAGTGAACTCCTTTTCATTCTAGGTTTGTGCGCAGCTCATCATCTGACTGCGACAGAACATCATGGTGGTAAGTAAGACCTTGGACCATGTTTAACGTCTTGTATGGCACGATACTGACTGGAAAATCACACAGCTTGTTGAAGCCAAGCAGTGCCTTCAACTGGACAGGGGATGCTGTCTGTAATAATATTGCCCCACTTATCTTTGAGAAAGATGCCACCTCGCCCAACTTGTCTTCAAGGTATTCTACAAAGAACTGTGGCTTTGTTGGCAAAAAAGATTCCCCATGGGTTCACATGCATACAAAGTACTGCAGCAAATACAGCTCAGATTTGCCAGGGAAGGGATAATCTGGGGTCATATCTCTCTGCATTTAAGTTGGTCTTCCAATGCTTGGAGATGCCAGTTGTGTGTCCAGCAATGCTATTACTGGCTCATTTCATCATGGTCCCACAAGTAGCTAGGGAACTACACATCCAAACAGGCAGAGCCCAGCTTGACTGGGCAAGCCTTATACAACTGACGTGCAGCAGGTTCCCCAGAGGTTGCTCGCTGGCGAGTGTGCAACCTCAACAGTCATGCATCTCCTCGGCACGTAGCACACCATAAAACTGAGTTTTTTTTTTTTTTTTTTTAAGTTTTCACTGTGCTCGCAACCCGGGCAATTAAGCCAAGATCCACGGGCTCTGAAATGTACAACGTTCCAACGTCACACTGAACAATGGTCGTTGAAGCACACACAGAGCTTACGGTGTGGCGGACTGTTGGCGCGACACAGTCCGCACCTCGGGATCCAACGTTTCCCAAACCCGTACTCAGCAAATTAATGCTGAGCCCCTGAGGAGGGACTTGCCAGTCAGTTTGAAATTCATTTTGATGGAGATCAGTTTAATGTAAAGCAATGTCTTAGATTAATCTTTTTCCATATCATGTGTGTCTGAATATTGATGTCCATTTTAATTGACATTTTCAAGATTTTGGTTGTGAATTCTTAATACGAATATTGTGTCATTTATAATAAACTTATAGCTGAGAAATATTATATACGAAAAATTCCTAACAAGGACCCATTCCAATCCCGGAAGAGGAAAGACTTACCTTGGGGGGAGAAAAGGAAGGTAAACAAACACACACACACACACACACACACACACACACACTTAGACGCAAACACACCTAGACAGACATACTACAGAAAAAAAGTATGTCTGCCTAGGTGTGTTTGCGTCTGTGTAAATGGGTATGGGTGTGTGTGTGTGTGTGTGTGTGTGTGTGTGTGTGTGTTTTATTTATTTATTTATTTATGCTACTGTTATACCTGTGCTCCTTCTCCTGGTGAGTAATCTTCATATATATATATATATATATATATAAGAGAGATGACTTACCAAAAGGACTGGCTCGTCGATAGAAACAAATAAAATAAAATTACACACAAACACACATACAAGCTTTCGCAGCCTAGCTGCTTCGTCAGGCAGAAGGGAAGGAGAGGGAAAAGGAAATGATGAGGGTTTTCTACAGTGTGTCTGCCTAAGTGTACTTGCGTCTGTGTAAATGTGTGGGTGTGTGTGTATTTGTTTACCCTTCTTTTTTTCCCCCCAAGGTAAGTCTTTCCTGTACCGGGATTGGAATGACTCCTTATCCACTCCCTTAAAACCCTCATCATTTCCTTTTCCCTCTCCTTCCCTTCTGCCTGACGAAGCAGCTAGGCTGCGAAAGCTCGTATGTGTGTTTGTGTGTAATTTTATTTTATTTTATTTGTTTCTATCGACGAGCCAGTCCTTTTGGTAAGTCATCTCTCTTCTATTTTTTTATTTTTGTTTATCCCACTGGGAAAGTTTCCCTATATATATATATATGAGAAAGTTTGTTTCAACGTATTCATTTGTACTTGTTAGATGCCCGTTTCCTTCATATATTCTAGAGAGGAAAGTCAATGTTAGCTGTAATTGTTGTTGATATGCCAGTGAGACTGGAGATGATAGAAGGTTGCTATACAGGGCCAAACAAGTAATTGATATTTGAAAAATATTCAGTCAGCATAATAACTTTATTAATTAAACAGCATTAATTTATTGAGATAATTGTTGAGGGTCAGCTGTACCTGTCCATAATTCCTGGTTCTAAATACCCACCAAACTTTTTTAACATACCCTGCCTCAATTCCTGTTATTTACAAAATTACTATCCACCACAAACCTTAGAATGCTACATACAGATAGATGTACGGTTATAAATGTAACATGTGTGATGCTAAAATGCACGGGAACACCACCAGTGTTGAGGAGGCAAGTATTCTGCTATGTCAAGAGTCTCAACATCTTTTAACATGGGTTGACATCTGTGTGTCACCCCATAAAGGGTGCTGGGCATTTAAGTCCATCAAAAGGAGAAATTGCAAGGGAAGTTAGGTGACAAAGGCAGAGAGGTCAGGAGAGACCCTTAACTGAGGGAAAGTAGATTGAACAGATTGTAAATTCTTGCACTACCTGCATTTTAAGAGCCACTGCCTTGACAGCTGTGTGTAGAGGTACAGCAGCACGGGGGGGGGGGGGGGGGGGGGGGGGGAGCCAAAGATGTAGAATAGACACCACCAGCAGATACCTTGCCATATACAGAATTATATTTTTAATGTGCATTTGGCCTATTTCAAAATTCCTCTGCATTCCAAAGCCACATCACCTACATCATCTGCTTCTGAATATCAGGTAGAGATTGTCACATCCCCTGAGGATCTCACACTAATGGGATCCCTAGAACCAATGTTTCTGAATTATTCACACTCTGAACTGTTGGCAGCTGATGATCCTATGGCATAACCTACTTACTTGTGATATGGATTTCAGCTCAGTGCAAACAAAGTTCTGCTGGGGAACTGCAGTCTATTTTCCCAGCATTTGGTTCATCAGCAACAAATATTGTGCCACTTCCCTGCGCTCTATTTAGCCCTGTAAGAACCCTGTTTTCCTGTTTGTTTTGTCATGTGGATTTAGGGTGCACAACTTCTCAGGTCATTAGCACCCGGATCAGAACAAGGATTCGCTAGATCTCGAAAAAAAGTGATAACTGCCAGAAAGGAGAGTATCAAGAAAAGCTAAAACAGAAGGATAAAAAATATCAAATAGAAGGGTTAAATATCCTATGATAAATTAGCCATCTTAATAAAATGCAAAACTCGAGCTGCTGCTCGTGCGTCATCAGCTAAAAGTTCCTCCCTAGTAGACGGCAAAGCAAGGGCTACACTGAGATGGTTAAAATTAATACAAGACAGTAAAACATGTCGCACCTTCAGCAATTCACCATAGGAACACAGCGGTGCAGGGTCAGCGGTGGCTGAATTGGCAGTGACCGATCTGCAACCGGGCTAGGATGACGTCCTCTCGCCGAGAGGGGCGTGAGGAGGTCCTCCAAGCAGTCGGGTCTTCCCACCTCAGTATACATGACATTTTTATGTCTGCCTAGGTGTGTTTGCATGTGGATATGTGTGAGTGTGTGTATTTTTTTACCTTCCTTTTTGTCCCCTAAGGTAAGTCCTTCCACTCCTGGGATGGGAATGGCTCCTTTTCCACTTCCTTAAAACCCGTATCCTTTCCTTTCTCCTCTCCTTCCTTCCTCTTTTTCCTGAAGAACCCTGCCAGTGTTGGCAAAAGCTCGAATTTTTGTATGTTTTTATGTGTGTTTTATGTTTCTATCGACGAGCCTGTACTTTAGGTAAGTCCAAAATAAGGAAACTTGCCTGGTGGAATAAACACATATAAAAAATAGAAAATGGATGACTTACCCAAAGGACAGGCTCGTCGACAGACACAAATAAAATCACACACAAACAAGCTTTTGCAACCGTTGGTCGCTTCTTCAGGAAAAGAGGAAAAAGGAAGAGGAGAAAGGGAAGGATATGGGTTTTAAGGAAGCAGAAAAGGAGTCATTCCAATCCCAGGAGTGGAAGGACTTACCTTGGGGGGGGGGGGGGGGGAAAGGTTTACACACACACACACACACACACACACACACACACACACACACACACACACACACAAACACACCTAGGCATACATACTACTTGACCCTCAAGCAGGTGTTCACTGACATTCACTAATATGATTAAAAAATTTAAAGTCCAGGTTGGAATGTGAAGAATATACGACATTCCAAAACTCGCCAAGCCACAGAGAGACATGTATTGAGCAAACCAACGACCACCTCTGGCTGCTCTCTCGTGTCAATGTGATGATTTAGTCTAAATGCATCTCAGTCACTCAGTGTTGTTCTTTATGTGGAGTCGCTACCTATCCTCTATTATTGAAGTGACCTATGTATTTGGTTCACATTTTTATACAATGCTTCAGTTTCCACCACCCATCGCTACAATATGATATTCCACCTAAGTCTCTTTTTATATCCCAGAGATCATTCCACAGCATCCATCTAATAATATGCATTTTATACAAAAGTTGTGACTAACAGCACAGGCAAACATAAAAATGCAAGATACATAAAAGATTGTAAACTTACCTGTTTTCTTGACAACCTATTTGTGGCAAGTCTTGATAGAATTTGAATGGGAAGATTGTTCATGCGGTATGACTGCAAAGATCTTTTTGGTAATAAAAATGCAAAGTGTGATAGATATGTAATATTTCCTTTCCATGACTCAGGATTTTCATTTTCAATTTTTCCTTCCAAAAGCAGTTTTGCAACATGGTATTCAAATAACTGCAAATAATAAAGAACATTAAGTACAAATAAATAATTCTTGAATGCATAATGTATTTTATATTCTATGTAAGAGAAACTTATACCTTATTTATAAAATTTGTTATAATTCTATTTTGTTAGTACAGTAATGTGTTAAAATTTAGTGTAATTGCCAGAAAACATTACTGTGACACTTTGTTTAAGCAGTTTTGTGCACATCAACTACTTTACACATTTACCATCAACCACCTAGTAATTCTCATCTCTTCTCAGATATATTGAAATAACTGCTAAATAAAGTACAACAAATGGAATGTGATTTGATAATTTTTGTAGACTTTGTAGTGGGACAAGACTGACTGCCACTCACAATGCCTGTGCGCTCAGTTTTGGAGGAAGTGACGATTTTGTATACATTTTATTCAAATAATGAATAAAATATTTAATTTGATGTATTGAAAAGTTTGTTTCTTCTGTTTCATGTTCACTATGAGTGATGTGCAGCATTGTCTCTTCACCTTAGTCAGCAGCATCGAAGATATTTGTAGCTGACCACTACCTGACAGCCTTTGCTGACAGGAAAATGAAGGAGGGTGTCCTCTGTTTCTGGGTTTTACAATTTCAAAGATATGAATTAATATAATAATAAAAATAATTTTAAATGTGTAAGCATTTGTAGTTGGGTCGTATCAAGTCTTCATTATGATTAGATGTCTAGCATTGCATGTCAATTGAAGACTGTGTATGTTACATGTGACTGATCAATAAAAAGTGAGAATTATATAATAATGGCAAGTCCAGTTAGCTCCACAAGGCTCAGCTACATCTATCCCCACCACTACCATGCAACCTTCCTGTACCACCCCCCCCCCCCCACACCTCTCCTCTCCCTTCACCATAAGCATGATTTGGAGTGCAGCAGTCAGAGAATGTGTGAATAATCTCTTTTCTTAACTATTATTTTGAAGGTGAATGCTGCATTTCAAGGTATGAGAGATAATAGTTTTGTCTTTTGAACTGATTAAATTACACTGTATATCCACTGTGACTATACAATGCACTGGCAGAAGAGAAAATAGTAAGGGGCACTATGGTCATACTGTTTTATAAATTGGAAATTTGGACAGGAAGGAAAGCAAGCCTGCATAGCCTAATTGGTTAAAGTGACAATTGGTCCAAAGTGGAAAATCCAGGTTTGAATCCCATTCCAGCACAAATTTTCAACTTTGCCATGGAATTTATATCTATGACATGAAATTGTTGAAATGTTCAATATTTTAATTAATAAATTTAGAGCCATTAATGTCAACCTACACATCTGAAAGAACAGACACCTTAATAATAAGATAATATAGAAATATCAGTGGCTAAACTGCTCCTAAAATTTTACATTTAACACCAAATTCTGTAGCTTAAAATAATAAGCCTCTGGAGAAGCTAGAGTGAAAATCAGCTAGAACTTCTATCTAAAATATTAAAACCAGCCATACCTTTATGTAAAAAGCAATCTTTTGTGCTAAGGCCTTGTCAATTGTTGCCGACTTCAAAAACCAGTGAGAGTGACATGCCTGTTATAAAGCTGAATGCCCCAATGTGCAGCTGAATCCTTTTGTGGTACACCACGTCAAATATCCTTAAATAAGGTCACCTTGCTGACCCATACGCTGTGCAACTATGATCAAGATGAGATCACATGAAGGTTCTATAAAAATGTAGTGGACAAGCCCTGTTAAGTCCCCACAAATTCTGTCAAAAGCATTTTAAAATACTTCATTCTTAGAAGCACTGTCTTTTTAGTGTGGCAACCATGTACGTTTTGACTCAGATGTGAGGCCCAGAAATCTCGCCATGTTTTAAAATTCAGAAGTATCTCTCATCCTCAGTTCGAGTTTAAAACATAAAGAACACTTGAAAAGAACACAGACTTCTTTGTTCAAAATTTCAAACCGCTCTTCCCCCAGTCATTCATCTGCACATTGAAGAACTGCTAAGCTTTCAGAAGAGGAAATACAGAGAAGTTGTAAAGGACAATGGAGAGAACCTTTAACTACTGACTTAATGCTATTAATAGGGATGGCAAAGGCAGTCACACTTTAAACACTACCCTGCATTAAACCATTCTGCTAATAGTGATCGGAGAGATGTCACTGTCTCAGTATCTAAAATAGCACAGATAACAAGGAGACAGCTATGAAAACCCCACATGGGAAGCTGCCTGAGGATAAGATTCCTGCCAAGAGTACCATACACGTTCTTGATATGAAAAAACCTGTAGGATAGCTGCCTCCAGGAAGGCCAGGTTAGCTACAGTGGACTTCCTAAATCCCCACTGACAGTTACAGTGGAGCTGCCTGCATTTCAAGACCCAGACAAGGTGGTAGTTGACCAACACCAAGGACTTTCCAATCGTAAGTCAGGGCAACATACAAAACTGCAATGTTTCTCAGATTTTGAAAGAGAAAATAAAATTGGCTCTTGTCAAAATTGGGAAAGTTGGCCTGCGAAGTTTACCATGACATACTGCAATGCACTGTATCATTAGCAAGGAACATGTCAATAGTCACAGACATCACTTAATCACTTACTTGCTCCCAAATGGGAACGGGGCAGTTACACTCTTCCTCATTCATGAACGAAGTCAAAATTGGCCCTCCAAGCAGCAATTGTGCAGTTCCAGAAATCAATCCTGCAGCAGTAATTTTAAGAAGCAGGCTATTTAGACTGAACAATGTCTCATGGGCTGGATTGTGTATGGCATTCCCTATTACAACAGCCACCAGAATCTCCCTTCTTTCCCAAGAATCTTCCAGATTGTCTCCCATATTGTTATTGGGATGGATTACAGAAAATGTTGCCTTAGTCTTTTCACTTAGAAGAAAAACCCAGTGACATTTTGTCCTCACCATCTAAAAGCCTGTAATTTGAATAACACCAATTGGTAGGTCGTATTTTCTGCCATTCTAAAAACTGGTATGGATGCTTTAGTGATATGGGGGATCATTTGGGTAATATGACCCACCTATTCCTAGACTGACATTATGTTCACACTTTGTAAGATGAGTGTAAAGTGACTAGTTTGCTCTGCTGACCACACTTCATGGAAGGGTTAAATGTTTATTTCATGTATTATGAAAATGCAGAATACTGACAGGGGCTCACCATAGGAGGTCAGATGTAGTGAATGAATGTCAAAGTTTCAGCAGAATAAGTGAAAAAGTGACAAAATACAATAATGAAGTGGTTCCCATAGTTTTTTTGTAATGGGACCCACAGTTTATTCAGAATAATTTTTGTGGCCTGTTGTAACCAGTACACCTATTACACAGCTGAAAGTAATATAAAACAACGGAAATTCCAGGAATGATTCGACAATATTTTTGAAAAGGATAGGTTGCTTGCTCATCACAGATATGTCCGATGAGCTGAAGAGAAGAACAATTAACAGAACATTTATCACTTTCAGCCATTTAGGCCTTTGTTCGTCACACACAAAAGAGAGAGAGAGAGAGAGAGAGAGAGAGAGAGAGAGAGAGAGAGAGAGAGAGAGAGAGAGAGAGAGAGAGAGCCATTTCTGGCCACTGGGGACACAGCAGTCTTATCTCTCTCTCTCTCTCTCTCTCTCTCTCTCTCTCTCTCTCTCTCTCTCTCTCTAACCAACAAAGGCCTAAACAGTGGAGAGCTATAATGTTATATTCTGTTATTTGTGGCTTTCTGTGGCTCATCGGACATCTGTCGTGAGTAAACAACCTATCCTTTCCAAAAGTATTGTTGAAAGTAATATAAAACTTATATGTAACATGAAAATAAGAATGCTTTGCTGATTGTCAGGGCTTTGATTACCTAACAAGATAGACAACACTGTGGCACATCATGCAGCTGAGTACAGCACTCTGGATTTCAATGGCTGCTTAATTACCCGAGCTATGTGGATCCTCCCCTCCATTACCAGCTCTTCTGAACTGCGCAGATGGGAGTTGTCCCTCCAACACATTCTACGCTCCCGCAACCATCCTGGCTTCAACGTAAGATCACTTCCCATCCCTGCACCCTTATACCTAACATCTCCCCCTTCCTTTCCCAGCCATTATCCATGACTTATTTTTACTTAGTTTTCATTTTTCCCCTTTCCCCCCTAACCATCTCCCCCTTCCCCACCTAACTTCATTTTTTTTCCTTTCTTCCTCTACCTTTATTTTTCTGGTCTTCCCGTAACTTTAGTTTTCCTTGTTTTTTGTATTTCAAATCCCCCCCTCCACTCCATCCCCACTCTGCTCTACACCTCCCTTTTATCCTTTTCCGCCCCTTCCCTTCGTTGTATTTATTGCCGCAATTAAAATCTCTTCCTATCAGAGCCTTTAAAATCTATCATGCTATGCGGAACTTTCCGTCCCCACCTTTACCCATCATCCCTCCCTTTCCACTTCCATCTCACTCACAATCTACCTTGTGTAACTGGAGTGGCCGGACACAATTGTGTGTGTGTGTGTGTGTGTGTGTGTGTGTGTGTGTGTGTGTGTGTGTGTGTGTGTGTGTGTAGTTGTCCAAGTGATTGCATGAATGTATGTGTGTCTTTTTCTGACGAAGGCCATGGCTGAAAATTTAAGTTGTGTGAATGTGGCTATTTTCATGTCTGTCAGCAGCTCAGCGAGCATATGGTGAGTTGTTCCCTATCCTCCATTATTGATATTCCTAGATAAAATACAATCCTTTGATAGTGAACTAGCTACAACTAACTTGAAGTTTGAAGATTTGGCAGCTAGCTCCAAATCTGATTTATATGTAGTAAACAATACTATTACTGAAACTTTGTGTAGAGTTGACAAGATAGAGTAACATCAGAACAGTCCAAATTTAACCTTACTAACTTATGAGTCCTGTATTTGGTAAAACAGTAGAAAATTTTTTACAAAAGAAGCTTGAGGATAAGTTTCTCCACATGTGGAAGATAGGAATTCAGATTCCAAAATGATAGCTAGCCACGAATATTCCATTGAAGGAGCGCCATGATAAAAATGAGAAGAGATAAAACTAACAAGCAAGTGGGGTCACCTCGATGGCCGCTGAGGACCGGATTTCGAGGGAGCACTGCTATCGCTGTCTAGGGGCAAAGGGTCGTGGTCCATAGGTTCGACCGACGCACTTGCCACCTCCTTGAGTTGATCAGGAGGGGCAGTTTCCACCGCCGGTAAAGGGCCAGGTGCCCGGCAGACGGAGCGTTCCGGTGAAACAGAAGACGGCCGAGGCCGGCAATGTTGGGCGGCGTGACAGATGGGTCACGCCTCGACGGGGAAGGAGAGAAACTCTTTCTTGTCAGCTCTTCTGGAAGAGTGACGGCGAGAAGATGCAGTCGACTGTTGGGAGGTCTGAGAACGCAGAAAATCCTCACGGACGGGTTCCTTTTTTAAAGTCCGGGCATCTTATTTAGGTTCCCGCGGTTTACCAGAGGTTGATGAAGACTGTACTTTAGAGGCAGCAGGAGAAAGCGGGGACGTGGAACGGGCAATCTTCGGGCTGGCGGATCGCACAACTGTGTCAGCGAAGGTAAAATCACATGTCTGGGTACTTGAATCCTTAGTAGGTCGAGTAGAGGTAAGGACCTTACTGTATGTGCCCACTGGGAGAACAGCGGGCATTCGACTCGCGAACAACTTTCGAGCAGCAGATGTCGATACCTTTTCCGTAACCCGAATTTGCTGAATGACCTTCTCATCCTTGTATACAGGGCAGTCACGAGAGGAAGCCGCATGGTCATCGTTGCAGTTAAGGCAGTGAGGGGACGGAGGTGGGCAATCCCCCTCATGGGCGTCCCTACCGCAAGTGACACATTTTGCTACATTTGGGCAAGAGTCACGGGTATTGTTGTACCTGTGGCATTGGAAGCAGCGCGTTGGGTTTGGAATATAAGGGCAGACCGAGATAACTTCGTACCCTGCTTTGACCCTCGACGGGAGTTCAACCCTGTCAAACGTCAAAAACACTGTACGAGTCGGTGTCAGCTGGTTATTTACCTTTTTCAAAACCCTATGCACCGCTGTGACACCCTGATTTGACATGTAGGTTTGTATGTCTTCATCAGACAACCCGTCAAGGGATCTCGTGAATACTACCCCCCCGTGACGAGTTGAGTGTGCAATGTGCTTCTACCTTGACAGGAAACGTGTGTAACAGTGTAGTCCGGATGAGTTTCCGAGCTTGGAAGGCACTGTCCACTTCCAATGTGCCATTGCGCTGACGCGAACAGGTTTTAACAGGGCCAGCAATTGCATCTACACCTTTCTGGATGACGAAAGGATTTACAGACGTGAAATGTTTTCCATCGGTGCGAGAGACAACAAGAAATCTCGGTAGATTAGGCAGTGTCTTCTTTTGCTGAGGTGAATCTATCTTACGTTTCTGGGTCAACGTTACAGAAGAAGAGAAGGAAGTCATCGCGGAAGTGTCCCCCGTGATTACCGGCGTCTCCGATGGCGCGCTGCATCCTATTGGGGGCCCTCTCCGAGGGCTTACCCGCCTTAGGTGATTGTTCACACCTCAGGTCACACCTCCCGAGAACTGACGGAGGGACCAATCGGCACGTTCGGAAGGTACCAGCTCGGGTAATCACCCCTCCCTGGGCCTGGCCTTTACCAGGGGGTACGTACGTGCCCTACTTGTCTACCCGGGCGGGGAATTACGCGTTACCCCGTCACCTGCTACGCATGATAATGCGTGGGTCGGCCTTCAGACACGCACAGGGAGGAAAGAAGAAGGATAGAGAAAGTGAAGAGGAAGGAAAAAAGTGTCTCAAACGCCGAGGCGGAGACATATGAGGAGAAGAAGTCTAGGAGAGTACAAGGAGAGAAAGACAGAAAACAAAGGGTAAGAAAGTAAGGAACCAAGGAATAAGAGAAACGACAACTTGAACCACCGTAACTCACGAGATTCGCCCGTCTCCGGGCGAAGGCTTAAACCGGGAGGGAAAGTGAAGCAGCCTGGGGCAGAAGAAAGGCTGCTCCGGCTCGGGGCCCCGTGCGCGCCACACACGTACCCACAAAAGAACTGTGTGCCCCCTGGGGGAATTAAGTATTTCTTCGACTATATTTTGGCGTTTAGGTTGAGTTTACTTGGTACCTAGCCATTACCAGCTATAAATTGTGGATAGCCTAACGCATTCTTAAATAGAAACTAGATGGGCATTTGGTATTGCCACACTTCGAAGTGTGGCAGTCGGAGGTGATGGTTGTATGATTGTGTTGTGTGCCTGTGTGATTGCGTGAGTGCTCTATTTCTGAAGAAGGCCATGGCCGATAGCTGAATGTGTTGTATGTGTGTGTCTTTTGTATGTGCCTGTCGCAGCTCGTCGGCACGTCTTTGCGGTGAGTAGTAAACTGTCCTCACTATATTAAAATTAAAAATAAATTATTCTTATTTGTTGCCGTAAGGAAATATTTGAGACAAAAGGTCTATAGCTTTTTTAACTCTTTTCCTGATGGCATATACTGAATTTTGTGTGTAGTAATTGATATTAAGTGATTATACTTGAAAATGACAGTAATTGAATGATAACACATGTAGTGGTGATACCAGTGCGAAATTTCAAAAAATTGATGACAATACTGCTATGAAGCAGGTTAGTAATGTGCAGTATTGTGTGCTGTGAAATGGTGTAAACAATTATGAACAAACACACACACACACACACACACACACACACACACACACACACACACACAGCACAAAGAAGCACTGTTAATCACTCGCCATTGACATTCCATAGTGAGTTGGCTTGTTGGTGTTTGAGTTTGGAAGGGACTAAACTACAATGGTTATCAGTTCCTTGTTCCAGTCATAGAGGTAAAACAGTGTGTTTAGTTTCCTCGAGTATAAGCGTTAAACCATCATAAAATTTAAAAGTAAGTAAAAATGGAGCAAGGATACAATTAAAAACGAAGAAGGCATAAAAAGGGCTTAAACAGTACAAGAGTATTTTTGCCGGGTGATAAAGATATAGGGAGGACATCCAGCCACCCTGTTACACATTAAAACCACCTACCTAAAAGACTTAGGCAAGTGGAGAACAGTTCTATAAGACAATGAATTTTAAATGGAATTGTACAATCCACACTCACAGATAAAATTTAAAATAGAATCAACCATGAAGGCATTGTCAGTTGAAACAGGCTTCAAGGCATCAGGGATATTAAAATTCCCTCGCTTTGTGGCTAAATTGTGGCATTCCAGTATGATGTGGGCGACTGTCAAAGGCACTGGTCCTACAGTAGTATCGGGGATGCAGCAAGCTCAGTTATGAACTCCCACTCACTAAACAGATCATTTTAGAGTGCCTAGCAATGAGTACGGAAAGAAAACTGTTTCCGCTTGGCCCACTCTTTGAGGGAGCCATTTGAAGTGTGCAGAGCATACCCTGGATGGTGAGGGATGGGATTCCTGTTGGCGGGCAGTATCCAAAGTTGCGCCGTACTTGCATCCATAGCCCAGTCAGGAAGGGGTGGGAACTGATAGTGGCTACATACCACTCCCAGGAGTCCTGCTTACTCTGCTGTATTAGTCGTCGAGCACACAAAAGGAGCTGTTTAAAGACTACCAGATTCTCCATGGAAGGGTGTCATCAGTGGCGCTGGAGTGCTCGCCGCCATTCCTGGGTAGCCTCAGCAATCTCCAGTTTCCATCAAAGCATGGACTTAGGCCAAGGGAAACTGGTGGTTTGCGGAAATGCTGCCTCAGTTGCTAAGATAATACTATCAGACACCTGTTAAACTGCACTATCGACATCAGCTTGTAGTCGCGCATCGATGACAGCAGCCAAGGCACAAGCAGGTCAGTCAGCCTTACGGAGGCACCTTTGGGACAAGCGGTCTGCAGGTTGGTACTGCAGGAGTGACACAGAGATTGGTAAGTGGTCATTGCCACACATGCACCCGCCAACCAAAGTGTGGCCAAAGGCTTGGGCTGCAGACAGAGGCGATGGCCAAGTATGTGCCCCATGCCACACTAAAATGTGTGGGGGCACCAGCAATCAGGAGGCAAAGGTCTTGTTGCGTGAAAAGCGTCGCAACATCCCTACCGGGGCGTGTGGTCTGTGATCCACCCCACAGTGGCCGGTGGGCATTAAAGTCCCCCAAAAGGAGAAATGGTGGGGGAAGTTGGGAGACCAGAGCAGTAAGGTTATCGAAAGTCATAACCTCATCTGGGGAAAGGTATATACTGCAGATGGTTATTTCCTGCGTTGCCCAGATTCTGACTGCCACTGCCTCGAGTGTGTTGTGGAGTGGTACCGAGGCATTGGGGACAGTGTCAAGGATGTACAGACACCCTGTCATATATGGACCAATCGTGGTAGCAGCCCAAATACCCTCAGACCACAGGTCCGCTGTGCAGGAAACCTTGTTTCCTGTAGGGCTATACAAAGTGCAGGGTAGTAGCACAATAACTGGTGAAGCTCAGGCAGGCGGTTAAAGAAGCTGCCACAATTCCACTGGAGAATGACTTTCTCCATGCTGCAAGGCTATGAAAAAATAAAAGAAGCAGATCATTCCATAGTAATGTCTGCTGCCATCTGTTCAGGATCTACAGAATCTAAAACCATAGATTCTGCCAATTCTGTGAGTGCAAGATCCTCAGGGACGCGAGGATCTTGACTTCATCCTCTGAACCAGAAGATGTGGTATTTCTAGCTTTGAAGCCACCAAAGTTACCTTTTTCTTTTTGTCCTTTTTCTTGCCATCTTGCTGGCTCTTCAGTGTTGGGCCGAGGTGGGGGGTGCTTCTGAGAAGGGGCTGCAGGAGCTGATTAAGAGCACGAGCCTCTTCAATTGGCAAGTGGGGGATCCTTCAGCAATTTGCTGGGATCCTCTTTGCCACAGAGAGAAGCCTCAGAAGGGAGCGAGAGGAGCCAGAAAAGGCTGGTGTTTCTCTCGCTGTGGGGTGGATACCGATGACCCTTGTGTGGGGTGGTCGATGCTCCCAATGTGAAGAGTGTGGGAGCAATCGAAGTAACACCTCCAACTGTCAAGGGGGCAGGTGCAGTTGATCAGGTCTGGGGGCCCACTGGCCCATTGGCATTGGCGATACAGAGTGAGGTCTGGTTGCTGGAGGGATCGATGATGAAGCAACAGTGGCATATGGTGTTGTCATGTTCACTGGGTGGAGCTTCATGTATTTATGCCTAGCCTCTGAGTATGTCAGCCAGTCCAGGGTCTTGTACTCCATGATCTTTCATTCTTTGCAGAAAACACAGCAGTTGGGAGAACAAGGAGGATGCTGCTAGTTGCAATTGATGCACACTGGGGGCAGGGTACAAGGGACATTCAGATGGAATGCACGTCCACACTCCCGACATGTTGGGTTGGTTTCACATTGTGAGGACATACGTCAAACCTCCAGCACTTTTAAGCTTTTATTTATTTATTTACTATTTATTTATTTATTTTATAGAGGTTTGTACCACTCTCATGACCCAGGCAATTAAGCCAAAATACCCAGGCTCAGCAACATTCCACCATCACACTGAATAATGGTCATTTAAGGGCTCACAGAGCTTACAGCCCACAGCTCAGGACCCCAGGTTCACTAAGCCCGTACTCAGCAAATTAATGCTGAGCCCCTGAGGAGTCCATAGTGGGAATTGGAGCTTTTCTTTTGGGGGGGGGGGGGGGGGTCCTGAACATGAAGCTATGGCATCTTGTGTAGTGGGGTGGCTCACACCTAGCCTGCCATATTTTGCCCTCTTGTGCCCTAGTGAAGTACGGATGGGACCAGGAGTTTCCTGTCTTTTTAGGCTATCTTCTATTCTTCGTCATCTCCAATTACAACTCTTTCTCTTCCTTTCTTACTCCTCTGTTACAGAGCACCTGTCTAAGCACCCTATTCACAATCTAAGACCCTTCTTTTCTTTCTGCATCAGCGTTTTTTTTTTTTGTCAACTTCAATCCCCGTTAGTACCCTGTGAGGTTTACTGGAGGTTTAACATGCTAACACACACGCACACACACACACACACACACACACACACACACACACACACACACACACACACACACACACTTTAGGAAAGTCAACACTTACAACAGTCCAACTAAATACACACACATAAACATAAGTATTAGGAACTGTGGATTGGGGAGGTCTTTTGTAGTTTTAGGGCGCACAACTTCTAGGGTCATTAGTGCCCGTATCAAAAATGAGATACACCGAAGGATAATAGGACTAAATGAAAACAGCTAAAAACATAGGGTAAAATCCAACAAAAGAAAGAGCTAAATGTCCTTCGACTAATTGGTCAAGTTGATAAAATTCAATACTCGAGCAGCCACTCTTGTGTCATCAGCTAAAATTTCTTCCAGTGTATTCAGTAGCTTCAGTGCAATCTGAACAGAAATATAATTTGGACAAGACAATAAAACATGGCGCATCGTCAGCAGGGGACCACACTAACACAATGGCGCAGGGTCACCAGTTAGCAAAACGAAAGATAAAAGACAATTAAAAGGGTTAAATATCCTTGGATAAGTTGGCCAAGTTGATGAAAACGCAAAACTCGAGCAGCTGCTCGTTTGTCAT
This sequence comes from Locusta migratoria, assembly GCA_026315105.1. NCBI lineage: Eukaryota > Metazoa > Arthropoda > Insecta > Orthoptera > Acrididae > Locusta > Locusta migratoria. The sequence goes on from CM048744.1 coordinate 29,967,969, forward strand.
CAGCTAAAATTTCCTCCAGAGTAGACGGAAAGTGAAGGGCTACACGGAGATGATTAAAATTAACACAAGTCAGTAAAACATGTCGCACTGTCAGCAGTTCACCGCAGGAGCATAGCGGTGCAGGTTCGGCGGATAGCAAGTGACGGTGGCTGAAACGGCAATGACCGATCCGCAACCGAGCCAGGATGACCTCCTCCCGCCGAGAGGGGCGTGAGGATGTCCTCCAAGCGGTCGGGATCGGTTTGACAGTTCGCAATTTATTGTTGTACAGTGAAAGCCACACACTGTGCCATTACGACACGATACTCCGGCGAAGAGCCCGTTGAACATCGTCCGATGGGACGCAAAAGGTAGCCATGCGAGGCAAAAGAGCTGCTGCCTTGGCTGCTGTGTCGGCGGCCTCATTCCCGGGCACACCCACATGGCCAGGGACCCACAGGAAAGAAACGTGACAGCTGTCATCCGCCAGCAACTGGAGGGAGCGTTGGATCCGATACACGAGAGGATGGTTCGAGAAAGGGTCCTTAAGACTCTGCAGGGCACTAAGGGAGTCAGAACATATGGCATAGAAAGGGTGGCGGTGGCGGCAGGTATACAAAACGGCCTGGTGGAGGGCGAAAAGCTCAGCCGTGAAGTTCGAGCACCGGTCATGGAGCTTGTATTGGAAATGGTTGTCCCCGACGACGAAGGCAGATCCGACACCGGCAGTGCTCTTGGAACCATCAGTGTAAATAAATACGGCATTATCGAACCGCGAACGGAGTTCGACAAGCCTCGAGCGGAATACCAAATTCGGAGTGCTCTCCTTGGGAAGTGAACTAAGTTCGAGGTGTGTGTGAACCTGGGTCTGATGCCACGGTGGCAATGGGCTTTCGCTCAACCGAAGGATGGAAGGAAGGGTAAAATCGAGGCGCTGTAGCAGGCGGCGAAACCGAACTCCCGGTGGAAGCAAGGCAATCGCAGACAACTGATATTGGCGATCGAGTGAGTCGTCAAAAAATAATCTGTAAGATGGATGGTTGGGCATCGACCGTAGGCGGCATGCGTACCGACACAAGAGAATGTCACGTCGATTGGTGAAGGGTTATACAGCAGCCTCGGCATACAGACTTTCAACAGGGCTGGTATAAAATGCACCGGTCGCCAGACGTAATCCACGATGGTGGATAGAGTTGAGACGGCGGAGAATCGACGGCCGTGCTGAAGAGTATACAAGGCTTCCATAGTCGAGCTTCGACTGAACAATGGCCTGGTAAAGGTGAAGCAGGACGGTACGATCCGCTCCCCATGACGTGCCACTGAGGACACGAAGAACGTTAAGGGATCGGGCACAACGGGCAGCCAGGTAGGACACATGTGTGGACCAGCAAAGTTTCCGATCCAACATGAGTCCCAAGAATTTTGTAGTCTCCACGAAAGGGAGAGCAACAGGGCCGAGACGTAGAGAAGGTGGAAGAAATTCCTTGTATCTCCAGAAATTGATACACACAGTTTTCTCAGTGGAGAATCGGAAGCCGTTTGCGATGCTCCAGGAATATAGACGGTCAAGACAGCATTTGAGAGAACGCTCCAAGAGACACGTCCGCTGGGCGCTACAATAAATTGCGAAATCGTCAACAAAAAGAGATCCGGAGACGTCGGCTGAAAGGCAATCTACGATCGGATTGATTGCAATGGCAAAGAGCGCCACACTCAAGACGGAGCCCTGTGGTACCCCATTCTCCTGGCAAAAGGTATCTGACAAAACAGAGCCCACCTGTACCCGGAACTTGCGATCCGCCAAAAACTCTTGAATGAAAACAGGAAGGTGGCCCCGAAGGCCCCATGTGTGCAATGTGCGGAGAATGCCCGCTCTCCAACAGGTATCGTATGCCTTCTCCAAGTCAAAGAACACTGCTACTGTTTGACGCTTCTTTAGAAAGTTATTCATAATGAAGGTCGACAACGTAACAAGGTGGTCAGCAGCAGAGCGGTGTCGACGAAAACCGCATTGGATATTAGTCAGGAGGCGGCGAGATTCGAGGAGCCAGACCAACCGAGCGTTAACCATGCGTTCCATCACCTTACAGACACAGCTCGTTAGAGAAATAGGACGATAGCTGGAAGGAAGATGTTTGTCCTTCCCTGGTTTGGGGATGGGGACAACAGTGGCTTCATGCCAACTTGTGGGAACATGACCTTCAGTCCATATGCGATTGTAGGTACTGAGAAGAAAGCACTTGCCCGCAGGAGAGGGGTTCTTCAGCATCTCAATATGAATGGAATCGGGCCCGGGAGCAGAAGATCTGGACAGGGTGAGAGCACGGTCTAGCTCCTGCATGCTGAAGGTGACGTTATAATTTTCACAATTAAAAGAGTGGAAAGAAAGCGGCCGTGCCTCCTCTACCTGTTTGCAAGGGAGAAAGGCAGGGTGGTAATGGGCAGAGCTCGAAACCTCCGCAAAGAAACGGCCCAATGCGTTGGAAACAGCAGCGGGGTCCACGAGGACTGCGTTCTCCACGGTCAGGCCAGGAATCGGAGAGTGGACCTTGATGCCGGATAAACGGCGTAGGCCACCCCAAACAACCGTGGAGGGAGTAAAACGGTTAAAAGAACTAGTAAAAGCAGTCCAGCAAGCTTTCTTGCTGTCGTTTATGATACGATGACATTGCGCTCTCATACGCTTATAATTGATGCAATTCTCCAAAGTTGGGTGGCGGCGGAAGGTGCGTAAAGCACGGCGCCAGGCTCTAAGCACGTCGCGGCAGGCTGCAGTCCACCAAGGGACTGGGACACGATGTGGAGAAGAGGATGTATGAGGTATGGAACGTTCAGCAGCGGTGAGAATAACCTCTGTGAGGTAGTCGACCTGACTGTCACAGTTGGGAAAATTCTGATCGTGAAAAACAGCCATGGAAGAATAAAGCCCCCAGTTGGCTTTATAAATGCTCCAACTGGTGGGACGAGGAGATGGGGAATGATGCAGGAAGTGGATGATACAAGGAAAATGGTCACTTGAGTACGTGTCAGAAAGCGCACACCACTCAAACCGACCGGCAAGCTGAGGAGTGCATATTGCGAGGTCTATATGGGAATAAGTGTGTGTTGTGTCTGAAAGGAAGGTTGGTGCACCGGTGTTGAGGCAGACAAGATCGAGGTGTTGGAGAAGGTCCACCAAAAGGGAGCCTCTCTGACAAGGTGCCAGAGAGAGCCATAGGGGGTGGTGGGCATTAAAGTCGCCTACCAACACGAAAGGTGAAGGGAGCTGGTCAACAAGGTTTAGCACATCCGCCCTAGTAAGGGCAGATGACGATGGCGAATATATATTACAGATGGCAAAGGTAAATGTGGATAAAGTGTTGCGGAGGGCAACTGCCTGTAGGTGAGTATGCAATGAAATGGGATGGAAATAGACGTCGTCTCGAAGGAGCATCAGAACCCCTCCATGGGCTGGGACACCTTCCACGGGTGGCAGGTCGAACCGCACAGAGGTGTAGTGTGGAAAGTCTGCACGATCACGTGGACGCAACTTAGTTTCTTGGAGGCAGACTAGAAGCGGGCAGTACAATCGAAGGAGTAGTTTTAACTCCTCCCGATTAGAACGAATGCCGCGAATATTCCATTGAAGGAGCGCCATGATAAAAATGAGAAGAGATAAAACTAACAAGCAAGTGGGCTCACCTCGACGGCCGCTGAGGACCGGATTTCGAAGGAGCACTGCTATCGCTGTCTAGGGGCAAAGGGTCGTGGTCCATAGGTTCGACCGACACACCTGCCACCTCCTTGAGTTGATCAGGAGGGGCAGTTTCCACCGCCGGTAAAGGGCCGGGTGCCCGGCAGACGGAGCGTCCCGGTGAAACAGAAGACGGCCAAGGCCGGCAACTGTTAGGCGGCGTGACTGATGGGTCACGCCTCGGCGGGGAAGGGGAGGAACTCTTTCTTGTTGGCTCTTCTGGAAGAGTGACGGTGAGAAGAGGCAGTCGACGGTTGGGAAGCCTGAGAACGCAGTAAATCCTCACGAATGGGTTCCTTTTTCAAAGTCCGGGCATCTTGTTTAGGTGCCCGCAGTTTACTAGAGGTTGACGAAGACTGTACTTTAGGAGCAGCAGGAGGAAGCGGGGACGTGGAACGGGCAATCTCCGGGCTTGCGGATCGCACAACTGTGTCAGCGAAAGTGAAATCACAAGTCTGGGTACTGGCATCCGTAGTACGTCGATTGAAGGTGAGGACCTTACTGTATGTGCCCGCTGGGAGGACAGCGGGCTTTCGACTCGCCAACAACTTTCAAGCGGCAGATGTCGACACCTTTTCTGTAACCCGAATTTGCTGGATGACCTCATCCTTGTATACAGGGCAGTCTCTAGAGGAAGCCGCATGGTCACCGTTGCAGTTAAGGCAGTGAGGGGACGGAGGTGGGCAATCCCCCTCATTGGCGCCCTACCACAAGTGACACATTTTGCTGCATTTGGGCAAGATTCACGGGTATGGTTGTACCTGTGGCATTGGAAGCAGCGCGTTGGGTTTGGAATATAAGGGCGGACAGAGAGAACTTCGTACCCTGCTTTGACCTTCGACGGGAGTTCAACCCTGTCAAACGTCAAAAACACAGTACGAGTCGGTGTCAGCTGGTTATTTACCTTTTTCAAAACCCTATGCATGACTGTGACACACTGATCTGACATGTAGGTTTGTATGTCTTCATCAGACAACCCGTCAAGGGATCTCGTGAATACTACCCCCCCGTGACGAGTTGAGTGTGCAATGTGCTTCTACCTTGACAGGAAACGTGTGTAACAACATAGTCCCGATTAGTTTCTGGGCTTGGAAGGCACTGTCCGCTTCCAGCAACAACGTGCCATTGCGCTGACGCGAACAGGTTTTAACAGGGCCAGCAATTGCATCTACACCTTTCTGTATAACGAAAGGATTGACAGAATTGAAATCTTTTCCGTCGGTGCGAGAGACGACAAGAAATTTCGGTAGATTAGGCAGAGTCTTTTTTTGCTGAGGCGAATCTATCTTACATTTCTGGGTCAACGTCACAAAAGAAGATAAGGAAGTCATCGCGGAAGTGTCCCCCGTGATTACCGGCGTCTCCGATGGCGCGCTCCTTCCTAGTGGGGGCCCTCTCCGAGGGCTTACCCGCCTTAGGCGATTGTTCACACCTCAGGTCACACCTCCCGAGAACTGATGGAGGGACAAATCGGCACGTTCGGAAGGTACCAGCTCGGGTAATCACCCCTCCCTGGGCCTGGCCTTTACCAGGGGGTACGTATGTGCCCTACTTGTCTACCCGGGGCGGGGAATTACGCGTTACCCCGTCACCTGCTATGCATGATAATGCGTGGATCGGCCTTCAGACACGCACAGGGAGGAAAGAAGAAGAAGATAGGAAATGAAGAGAAAGAAGGAAAGAAGTGTCTCAAACGCCGAAGCGGAGACTAATGAGGAGGAGAGGAAGGCTAGGAGAGTACAAGGAGAGAAAGTCAGAAGCAAAGGTTTGGAAAGGAAGAAACCAAGGAATGAGAGAATCTACTACAAGAAACGTCCTGAACTCGCAAAGGATGCCCGTCTCCGGGCGAAGGCATAAACCGGGAGGGAAAGTGAAGCAGCCTGGGGCAGAAGTAAGGCTGCTCCGGCTCCGGGCCCCGTGCGCGCCACACACGTGCCCACAAAAGAACTGTGGGCCCCCTGGGGGGATCTTTTCGGTTCACCCCGTTTGGCGACAAGAGTCCTGCGGAACTTCTCCATGGCCAGCAACCCCAGACTGTGCTTCATCTCCTGCATCCGAGCCCGGGACATTCACCCTTGTCTCAATCTTCTCGCTTCTGACCAGGGATGGCTGCCTGGGCATGTGGGTTCAGACGTCAACCGAAATGGATTCCTGCCATCATCACCAGAAGCCGCGGCCGCCACTATCCAGCCCACAGGCCGGAGAGAGGTTCCTGCCATTACCTGCAAGTTGTCTGCCTCAGCCAGGGACTGACCCAGGTCCCTCCTCTTGGGGACCTGTACCCTTGCGAGTAGAGCCGCCAACACCCATGCTGGATTCATCTCCTCCTGATGCATTGCTCCCTTCGGGTCCACCATCACCATCTCCAGGTCCAGGGACCGAGGTGGAGGTGGGGACCGAGCCACCATCACCAGTCCTGCCATATGGGTTGTCGGGGGAAAGGCACCAACGCTGCCCGCGCCCTAAGTACTTCCGACCCTACACAACGGTGCCCACCCGCAACCTCAGTCAGAGCCCAACAGATGACGATGGCATGGACATTGCTCATATCCGAGCCTCCCTTCCGAGCCTCCCTAAGGGGAAAGGAATGCATATGTCGGGAGTCGGCTGCGAGAGTGTGCCGCGGGAAAATGCGGCAAACACCAGAGCACACCACGGGCGAGTCGATGACAAACAGTGTGGAGTTGTGCTCTGCGCGCAGTGTGTAGTCTACCAGATATGAGCTCACTTCGCGGGTATTCGTACAGCAATGCACGTCACTGTTCTGTGTAGTAATGAGAGTGTTGTTTTCTGTGAACACAACAATTTTAACATACTTTTTACATTAGGGAGCATAAGTAGTGTCATAAAATAGGCAATAACTTAAAAATAGCTCCACCTTTGTCTTCCTGGGTTTCCTAAGGTCTCTGACATAGTATGAAACAGTACAGTACAGTTTATTTACAATTATCTTGTAACCTACAGTTACCATACTGCATGTTACATAGCGGTCACAATCAACATCATATTGCCGACTGTGAATTTTAATTTCTTTCCTCTTGTCAGTATTACGAGCTTCCAAAGAATTTAACATTCTGAAATTTCTAGAAGTTCATTCTAGGTGCCTTCTTTTTTTTTTTTTTTTTTTTAGAAACAATGTCTTACACAATGGCCACTACCTGTTCAAAAATCTTAATACCATTCACAAACTGGTTGAGACGTGGGATAAACTGTATTCCTGCAACCAAACAGTGCAAAAAAGTTTTTATACAATTTAAAGAGTGGGGGATTTTTGTTCAGAAATAGTGTTTCTACCACAACGCATTTAACATAAATATTTCACCTAGTGGATCTTTTCAGTAATTTTTCAAACCTATTTTGGAAGGACATAAAGCAGAAAACAACAACTTGACCTATACATACAGTATTGTCAAACAATTTTAGTGAAATATTTCGTGATATCGTGCAATATCTTTGACTGCCATTTTGTAACCTTTACTCAATCTTTACATCACACCTTAGGTTGTAAGTAACCTCTCCCTTTCTCCTCTCTCACCTGATGAAGGAAATTTACTTTCCAAAAGCTTTTTTTGACATTCATTTCCTTCTTTTTAGTGTGACTATTGGCAGTACTAATCTGAGATTAGTACTAGTCAGCCACTATTCTGTTCATTTAAACTTTTATACTAATGAACAATTATTTTACATCATGTGCACATATTGTATCCAGTAAATGTTGAATAAAGTTTTACTAACACAAAGGAAATTAAAATATTTAGAAGTAGTTTCTTAACTTATCTACTTGAATCGTGTGGCAACAACGAATCTGTTTTTCATACCTGTTTCATTGAAGGCAGAGAATGATGATCCATTTGCAACACTATTTTTGGTAGCATCACTGCATCTGCAAGACCCAGAGAAAATTTCTGTATGTGTGCTGGCAAAAGGAAGGACATGAATTTTCTCAAATCTTCAAAATTTTCCAAATTGAAGTCACTTTGATTATTATAGAGCATATCGAAGATTGTGCGGACCTGAAATAAAATAGCAGCATTTTAAAGATTTTTTTCCAATAAAATTTCTGCAGAAAAGTAGTAGCAACATAAGTATTCCACCTGAATCTTATTAAGTTGTAGTTCACTTATTTGTTTGATACTATCACTGTCCCTCAGATTCAACTTCTTCAATTCATCAGCTGTTGCTCCTTCCAGAAGGAAGCCTTCCCTGCAAGACAAGGAAAGTGAGTTTTATAAAATAAATGTATGACATATTTTAAGAGTTCTGGGATGAAGTATCAATTACTGTTTTAAATTGCGTGTTGTCCATAATTCCATTGGTTGTGGATATAACTCCCTTGCAGCCAAATACGACCAAACCCTCTTTACAGACTCTGGTTTGTCACTCCATTTATCTGCAGGGTGAGATCCTTTCCACTCATTAAGATGCAACAAACTGTAACAATGGCAACTGTAAGCATTGTTAAATAAGATGCTAAATCAATTTTTTATAATTAGTTATCTTACAATTTTAAGGCAGTTTTGTCTGGGACATTGATGAGGATTCCAGCTGGAAGATATGCCAGAATAGGGTTTCCAACATTCCTTGAATACACAAAATCATCAGCTGTCCAATCATCCAATGGCAACCATGTGGACATAAATGAAACTAGCTGTTCTTGAAATTTAGCTGGCATTGTTACATTCACCATCTGAAAAGTAACAGTACTTTTCAAGAATTAGTTTTTCCTGCAAATATTTAACAATTCAGACTCTGCATTACTTACCAATTTATCTGATTTTACATTGTTCTCAGTTTGAATAGCGAAGTGGACATGCAATGAGTCACTCAATGTTGGCACCTGTCAATATAAATGGGTGAATAAAATATTCAGAAATACTCACACTTTGTAGAAAATCCTTTTGTTGAATTTTGCTTTTAAGAAGCCCTAAATATTTTGTGGTCAGTGCTTCATTTTCTATGTGCGTTTTTATAACTTCAGCTAGTGCAGAACCAGTTACATTTTGCAAGTAATTATCCTGCAACAAAATGCAGCTTCCTATTAATTTTCATACTGGCTGTATGGTTAACAGCCATTTAATTTCCACAATTTCAAGATGATGTTTTAACAGTTTTACTTACAGGTAACAGACTAAGGAGACTAATAGGCAAAGATGAAAGAACATAGGGTGATGTTGGATCTTCAGTTTCAATTACTTTTCTTATTTCTCCCTGAATGTTGGTGTATCTACTCCATAGGCTTGTGAATGCCTTTTCTGTTTCTGGAAATGAAGTTTCAATGTGATATTTGAGATTTTTTCATAGATAGTAGAGAGAAGAATTTGTTAAAAATACATACCACTATTTCCAGTGCAGTTTGTTTGTTCTTTGAGTAAACAGAGTAATTGGATGTAATCAATCTCAGTTGATCCTGCACTAGAAACCAGCCCTGTGGAACAAGGAAACAGTTCTGCGTTACTCTTAGTAGTTTCTTTTGTATCATATGAATATAGATTAGCAAATAACACAGTTTATCAGTGCAACACACATTTTGCATACACATTGTTTGGTTGGTTTAACGGTCAAAGGGCCAATCAGAGTTACATGCAAACAAGGGACCTCTCATGTGAAATCAAAGTATGAAAGTCCAAAAATCAAGCAAAGTCAATAAAGCCTCTGGAAAGAAACAGGAAGCAAGAAACAAAAGAAAAAAAGAAAGAAAAAAAGGGGAAGAAACTGGTAGGAGAAGAATGGAAGGCAGGCAGAGTGCTTTTGTCTAGGAAAAAATCTGAGCTGCTCAACCACCCCCCCCAAGATGGAGAGGATGATGAGTGACATGGATGTACATCCACATCCCCCCCCCCCCCCCCCCCGTCATTTGCCACTTGCACCCCATCCAACAATACTTAAACACTTGCAAAAGGACAAGGTGAGAAATATACAGGAAGCCAAAAGAAGTCAAATTGACAGAATGGTGGAAAAAAGGGGGGGGGGAGAATAATGAAAGAGGAAAGGGCAGGGGTCAGGGCACTGAGCCCAGTCAGCCATTGCCCAGTTGATAGTTGATAAAAAGACGGCTACACTGCATTCTGGCAACCCCTTAGTAGACAACAAACTTAAAGCACCCACCTTTGAGTGGTCAAGACCCCTTCACAAATAAAAGAAATTTTTTTTGTGATTTTAGGGCGCACAACTTTTCAAGTCATTAGCGCCCAGATTGGAACAGGGATTTGCTAGATATTGAAAAAATTTATGACTGCCAGAAAGGAGAGTATCAACAGAAAGCTAAAACAAAAAACAAATAGAAAGGTTAAATATCCTTTGGTAAATTAGCCGTGTTGATAAAACACACAACTCTAGCAGCTGCTCTTGTGTCTTCAGCTAAAAGTTCCTCCAGAGTAGACGGCAAATTAAGGGCTACAAAGAGATGGTTGAAATTAGAACAAGACAGTAAAACGTGTCTCACCATAGGAGCACAGCGGTGCAGGGTCAGCGGTTAGCAAATGACGGTGGCTGAATTGGCAGTGACCGATCTGCAACTGGGCCAGGATGACCACCTCTCCCCGAGAGAGGCGTGATCAGGTCGGGATCAGTTTTACGGTTTTCAGTTTATTGTCGTGGAGTGAGAACAACGAACTGTGCCAGGACGACACAGTACATCGGTGAAGAGTCCATTGAATATCATATGATGGGACGCAAAAAGTAGCCTGTGAGGCAAAAGAGCTGTTGCCTTGGCTGCTATGTTGGCAGTCTCATTCCCTAGCACACCCACGTGGCCAGGGACCCACAGAAAACAAATGTGATAGCCGTTATCTGGAGCAACTGAAGGGAGCGATGGATTCGATACATGAAAGGATGGGTTGAGAAAGGGTCCCTAAGACTCTGCAGGGCACTAAGGGAGTCAGAGCAGATGGCATAAAAGGCATGGCGATGATGGCAGGTGTATAAAACTGCCCAGTGGAGGGCAAAAAGCTCAGCCGTGAAATTCGAGCACTGGTCAGGGAGGTTGTATTAGAACAGGTCGTCTCCAATGACTAAGGCAGATCCGATACCATCAGTGCTCTTGGAACCATAAGTGTAGATAAATATGGCATTATCAAACTGCAAACGGAGTTCGACAAGCCTCAAGCAATATACCAAATCCGGAGTGCTCTCATTAGGGAGCGAAATAAGTTCAAGGTGGATGTGAACATGGGCCTGATGCCACGGTGGCAATTGGCTCTCGCTCAACCAAAATGTGAACGGAAGGGTAAAATAGAGGGGTAAAATGGATGGATGGGCATCGACAGCAGTTGGCATGTGTACTGACACAAGAGTATATCACACCGACAGGTCAAGGGTAATACAGCAACTTTGACATAAAGGCTTTCAACAGGGCTGGTATAAAATTCACCAGTCAATAGGCGTATTCAGTGATGGTGAATGGAGTTGAGATGGCGGAGAATGGGTGGCCGTGCAGAGGAATATACAAAGCTTCCATAGTGCAGCTTTGACTGAATAATGGCGTGGTAAAGGTGAAGCAGGACGGTATGATCCACTCCCCATGATGTGCCACTAAGGACACGAAGAACATTAAGGGATAAAGCACAACGGGCAGCCAGGTAGGACACATGTGGGGACCAGCAAAGTTTGTGATCCAACATTAGCCCCCAAGAATTTTCTTCTCTCCATGAATGGGAGAGCAACGGGGCCGAGACGTAGCGATGGTGGAAGAAATTCCTTGTATCTCCAGAAGTTTACACTCATTTTGTGAAAACTGGTGAACAGACATGGAGATAAAATATGACAGAATTGTAGTGCCTTTACTGATTTGTAAAACACTACACCAGTTCTGTGCTTCTCAATGTCTTTGAAGGATGGACATTAAATACAACAACCACCAAGATGGTAGATGCCTATGAAATGTGGATTTATTGCAGAATGCTGAAAATACCATGGCCTGCAAGAATAAACAAGATTGAAGTATTGGAATGAATGAAGAAACAGTGTGAAATGTTGACAGTGTTTAAAAGAAGAAAAACTGCATATCTATGACATGTATTATGGATCACCAAATATATGCTCCTCCAGTTAATAATAGAAGGGAATATTGATGGAAAAAGAATACAAGGGTGAAGAAGAATATCATGGCTGGACAATATAAAGCATTGGACAGGAATACGAAGTGTAGACAAGCTGTCACATACTGCAATTCACAGAACAAAGATGCATCGTGTGGTCACCAACATCCATTAATGGATAAGCAGCAAAAGAAGATGACATTTCAGGTGAACACTAGCAACATAAGCACACATGTTAGTATCTGCTGATGCACGAGACAATCAGATGATTGTGTCTCCGTTGAATACTTGTTAACACATTGGTGCTGCCCACCTTCCCCCCCCCCCCTCCCACCCCCTCTACTGGAAGTGGAAGGTTGTCGGCATCCACCGTATTCAGTGCTGTCAAGGACACTTGCCGTGAAGTGGATGTGCGACTAGACCATGTTTCAAGCAGTGGCTGTGCCACCTGCAAGGCAGGAAGTTGCTGGGTGGGGGTAGGAAAAGCCAACGGTGACTGTGCGAGCAAGCTGTATGACAGAACTCTTGAAATATAAATGCTGGTTTTACTCTGTCAATTGAGACTGTAATTTTTTACCATTAATCAGAATATCCATAGTTTTGCTGTTCCAATCAAGGACACGGTGGGGTCCAGTATATGAAGACATTAGCGCTGGCTTAATTCCGTCTTGACAGAACATAGCGTGTGAGAATCCACAATTCCTTGTGCATGAAAGAGGGGCACAATCAATGCCAATGCCAATTGAGGTCTGAGCCACATGATGTGCTATAACATCTGGTGGGTGTAAGTTATTCCTCAATGAGGATATATAAAATAGGTGAAGTTTACTTACCAGGTGAAGGAGCAGAGGTAGTGACAGTAACAAATAAACACACACACACACACACACACACACACACACACACACACACACACACACAGAGGCTTTCGCAACCCAGTTGCTGCTTCATGCAGAAGGAAAGGAGAGGGAAAAGGAAATTATGAGGGTTTTAAGGGAGGGGGTACAGACCCATTCCATCCCAGGAGAGGAAAGACTTAACTTGGGGAAAGAAAAGGAAGGTAAACAAACACACGCACGCCCACACATATACACAGACGCAAACACACCTAGGCAGACATACTGCAGAAAGCAAAGAAGTTGGACACAGATACCAATTGAGGCAGAGGCTCTGTCCAGCAAACTGAGGCAAAGATGTTAAAGATGGTGGGCAGGAATTCTAATTTAGCAGAGGTTGAGACCAGGTGGTTAACAGGAAGAAAGAATATGCTGAAGGGCTAGTTCCCATCTCCGGAGTTCTGAAAGATTGGTGTTGGTGGGAAGTATCCAGATAACCCAGACGGTTTAACACTGTGCCAAGATGTGCTGGCCGTGCACCAAGGCGTGTTTAGCCACAGGGTGATCCTCGTTACCAACAAACACTGTCTGCCTGTGACCATTCATGCGAATGGACAGTTTGTTGCTGGTCATTCCCACATAGAACGCTTCACAGTGCAGGCATGTCAGTTGGTAAATCACGTGGGTGCTATCGCAAGTGGCTCTGCTCTAGATCGTGTTTACCTTCCGGGCTACTGGACTGCAGTAAGTGGTGGTGGAAGGGTGGATAGGACAGGTTTTACAACGGTGGCGGTTGCATGGGTAAGAGCCAGAGGGTAGGGAAGGTAGTTTGGGAATTGCATAGGGATGGATTAGGAGGTTACGAAGGTTAGGTGGGCGGCAGAAAGACACTCTCGGTGCAGTGGGAATGATGTCATTAAGGATGGATCTCATTTTGGGGCAGGATTTAAGGAAGTCGTATCCTTGCTGGAGAGCCACATTCAGAATCCGCTCCAGTCCCGGAAGGATCTGGTGACAAGAGGGGCACTTCTGGGGTTCTTCGGTGGAAGGTTCTGGATTTGGGGGGGATGAGGAAGTGGCTCTGGTAATTTTCTTCTGAACCAAGGTATACTGAAGGATAAAAAGCCTATATGAAAACAGTTAAAACGTAGGGTAAAATACAACAAAAGGAAGAACTAAATGTCCTTTGATAAATTGGTCAAGTTGACAAAATTCAAGACTCTAGCAGTAGCTCATGCGTCATCAGCTAAAATATCTTCTAGGATATATGGTAGATTCAGTGCAATATGAACAGGGGCAAAATTTGGACAAAACATGGCACACACAACGGTGCGGGGTCACCAGTTAACAAGTGGCGGTGGCTGAACCGGCAATGTCCAATCTGTAACCAGGCCAAGATGGCCTCCACTTGGCACGAGCAGCATTAGAGGGTCTTCCAAGCCACTGGGAGCAGTTTAATGGCCCTAAGCTTATTATTTGTAAGCGAAGATCACATATTCTGCCATGACGATAAAATGCGACAGGAAAGAACTCCTCTAATATCATTCGATGGGACACAGTACATAGCTGCCGGAGGTAGGAGAGTTGCGGCCTTGGCTGCAGCATCAGAAGCCTGTGTGGCCAGGTACCCACAGGAGGTTAACGCGAGAGCCGTTGGCAGCTAACAATTGAAGGGGGCGGTTGGTGCACAACAGTATGAGTCAAATTGAGGTCTGAGAGACCCTGGATGGCGCTGAGGGAGTCAGGGCAGATGACAGAGGAAGGATAACGGTGTTGGCAGATATATAGTACAGCCCGACAGCCGGCAAAATGCTCAGCTGTGAAATTCGAACAATGGTCAGGAAGCCTGTACTGACAGCCTTCATCCCCAATGACAAACACACATCCCACTCCTTAATTGGTCTTGGATCCACCTGTATAGACGAATAGGGAGTTTTCGAGCCATGCACAAAGTTCAAGAAACTTCGAGCGGTAAACCGCAGTCGAAGTGCTCTCCTTCGAGAGTGAGGAAGTTCAAGGTGAATGCGAACTTGAGTCTGATGCCTAGGTGTCACTGGGCTCTCACCTATTTGAAATGTGGAAAGAAGTGTAAAATCGAGCTGTTGAAGCAACTGACAAAAACGGACTCCAGAAGGGAGCAGAGCAGCCGCAGACAGCCCGTATCGGCTATCAAGTTAGTTATCGAGAATGAGGGATACGATAGGTGGTGGGGCATTGACAGTGGACGGCAAGCATACCAACATAGCAATATGTTACACCAATAGGTCAACGGCAATTCGGCAACTTCAGCATAGAGGCTTTCAACAGGGCTAGTGTTAAATGCTCCTATCGCCAGGCGTAACCCCTGATGGTGGACCGAGTTAAGATGGCGTAAAATTGACAGCCATGCAGAAGACAGCGCTAAGTATCTGAATTTAATTTGTGTAAAATTTAATTTGCCAGTCTAGTTCATTTTTGGTAGTACTGTTTTAAGAGGTTTATTCCCGCGTACTTGCAGATTTCGTTTGTACTACTGTTTTAATTGTTCATTCTATCGAATTTGATAAATACCGTTGTGTTTAGTCTTCGTCTTTGACTGGTGTATTTCAAAACAAGTCAGAGACCGTTACTAAGCTCGTTATCAGTCAGTCCAGTGCCAGCTGTCACCAGTGCCACATCGTAAACAGCGCTAAGTATCTGAATTTAATTTGTGTCAAATTTAATTTGCCAGTCTCGTTCATTTTCGGTAGTACTGTTTTAAGAGGTTTATTCCCGCGTACTTGTAGATTTCGTTTGTACTACTGTTTTAATTGTTTATTCTCTCGAATTTGATAAATACCGTTGTTTAGTCTTCGTCTTTGACCGGTGTATTTCAAAACAAGTCAGAGACCGTTATTAAGCTCGTTATCAGTCAGTCCAGTGCCAGCTGCCGGACTCAGTTTTGTTGATTCGACAGTGTAGTTACCACTGACCACAGTTAAGTCAGCAGCCAGCCGCCTTCTTTAGAGTACTAGGCTTCTTTAAAGTTGTTAATTGCTGTTAATTGTATCGATAGGATGGATAGGATGTGTGCCTGCTGTGTGCGAACGCAGGAGGAGTTGGCCGCGGTTCGCGAACAGCTGAGCGTGCTGTTGGCTACGGTCAGCCGTCTTCAGGCTGCTGTCTCGGGGTGCAGCGATGGTGGGGAGTCTGGTTCGTCGAGTGGGACACCTCAGGTGTCTCGCGCTACGCTCTCTGTCCCTGCTACCGAGGCACCTTCAGGTGTACCGGACGTCGTCGAGCCGCCTTCTCCGCAAGGGGAGTGGCGGGTTGTACGGCGTTCGCGTCGCTCGAGGCGGAAGGCCAATGTGGAGGCTGGACGTCCGTCCGCGCCCGTTCGTCCTGTGAGTGAAAGTGGGGCCACTCCTTCAGCAGGGTCCGAGCAGGTGCACGGGGGGAGGGGATTATTAGTTATTGGGAGCTCCAATGTCAGGCGCGTGATGGAGCCCCTTAGGCAGATAGCGTCCAGATCTGGAAGGAATTCCAACGTGCACTCGGTGTGTTTGCCGGGGGGCCTCATCCGAGATGTGGAGGCGGCCTTGCCAGCGGCTATCGAGGGTGCGGGGTGCAGTCGACTGCAAGTTGTGGCTCACGTCGGCACCAATGACGCTTGTCGCTTGGGTTCTGAGGACATCCTCAGGTCCTGCGAGCGGCTGGCGGAATTGGTGAAGGCTGCTGCCTTCGCACGCGGGGTGCAAGCAGAGCTGTCGATTTGCAGCATTGTTCCCAGGGTTGATCGGGGTCCTTTGGTTTGGAGCCGAGTGGAGGGTCTGAACCAGAGGCTTCGCCGACTCTGTGACAGTCATGGCTGCAGATTTCTGGATCTGCGTTATCGGGTGGGGAATTGTAGGGTGCCCCTAGATAGATCAGGGGTGCACTACACCAAGGAAGCGGCTACTCGGGTAGCAGAGTACTTGTGGAGTGCACATGGGGGTTTTTTAGGCTAGGCGTTAACTCTGATGAGCACTCGACTGTCAGCATTCAAACAGCGAATTCAGGCCACGTTCGGAATAAAAATTCGAACATAAAAATATTAGCCGCGAACTTACAAAGTATTAGAAACAAAGTTCCCGAATTTGCAGCGCTGCATGGAAGTTATTGCGCTCAGATAGTTTTAGGCACCGAAAGCTGGCTAAATGATGATGTGGCAAGTTCAGAAATATTTAGCGAAGCGTGGAATGTATATCGGAAAGATAGATCTGATACAACCGGAGGAGGAGTGTTCATCGCTGTGGACAAAGATATTGTTTCTACTGAGATCGAAGTTGAAAGTAATTGTGAAGTTATCTGGGCACGCATAACAGGTCTAAAAGAAGTAAAGTTAATAGTTGGTTGTTTTTACCGGCCCCCCAGTGCTGCTGTAGCAGTTTTAGAATCATTCAAGGAAAGTCTACACCAGGTAGTGCATAGGTATCCGGGCCATGCAATATTAGTCGGAGGTGA
This sequence comes from Locusta migratoria, assembly GCA_026315105.1. Classification (NCBI taxonomy): domain Eukaryota; kingdom Metazoa; phylum Arthropoda; class Insecta; order Orthoptera; family Acrididae; genus Locusta; species Locusta migratoria. The sequence goes on from CM048744.1 coordinate 29,985,014, forward strand.
CTTCAACCTTAAGAGTATAGATTGGGATCTCGCTAGTTACATTTCAGGCGGTACAGACAAGCAGTCTTGCGAGCTACTTTTGGACACATTCTCTGAAAACTGTCTTGAGCAGTTAAACCGGCAACCCACGCGCAATGGAAATATTCTAGACCTTATAGCCACAAACAGGCCTGACCTTATTAACGATGTCTGTGTAGAGACAGGAATTAGTGATCATGACATCGTCATAGCGTCGATGGTGACCAAAGTTCATAAACCAGACAAGAAGGCTAGGAGCGTGTTTTTGTTGGGAAAAGCCGACAAGCAAATGTTACGATCGCACTTAGAAAATGAATGGGCATCGTTTAATTCTGGGACTATGGATGTAGAGGAATTGTGGACTAAATTTAAATGCATTGTCCATGAAGGGTTAGAGAAATATGTGCCAGTAAAGACGATTAAGGATGGAAAAGATCCACCGTGGTATAATAATAATGTTAGAAAGCTGCTGAGAAAGCAAAGGCTGTTGCATTCTCGATTCAAAAAAGAACACGCAAATGGTGACAGGCAAAAGTTAGTAGAGATTCGTGCGTCTATAAAAAGATCGATGCGTGAAGCATACAATAATTATCACAGCCATACCTTAGCAAAAGATCTTTCCGAGAACCCGAAAAAATTCTGGTCCTATGTAAAATCGATAAGCGGGTCAAAGCCCACTGTCCAGTCACTAGTTGATCATTCCGGGGCAGTAATAGAAGAAAGCAAACGGAAAGCTGAAGTTCTAAATTTAACCTTTAAGAAATCTTTCACGCAGGAGGACCGCACAAATATACCATCATTTGATCAACGTACTAATTCCGAAATGGGGGACATAGCAATAGGTATTTCCGGTGTAGAGAAGCAGCTGAGAGAGCTAAATACGAAAAAGTCTGCTGGTCCGGATGGAATACCAGTTCGGTTTTACAAAGACTATTCTGCGGCATTGGCCCCCTACTTAGCTTGCATTTACAGCGAATCTTTAACTCAGCGCAAAGTTCCTAGTGATTGGAAAAAAGCGCAGGTGACTCCCGTGTATAAGAAAGGAAAGAGAACTGACCCATACAATTACAGGCCAATATCGTTGACATCGGTTTCATGTAGAATTTTGGAGCATATTCTCAGTTCGAATATAGTAAATTTCCTTGAAACGGAAAAGCTTCTTTCCATGAATCAGCACGGGTTTAGGAAACATCGTTCATGTGAAACTCAGCTTGCCCTTTTCTCACATGACATCTTGCGAGCCATGGACGAAGGGCAACAGGCGGATTGTGTTTTTCTCGATTTCAAAAAGGCGTTCGACACGGTGCCACACTGCAGACTCCTAACGAAAATGCGAGCTTATGGAATAGGTTCTCAGATTTGTGACTGGCTGGAAGACTTCCTAAGTAATAGAACGCAGTACGTTGTTCTCGACGGCGAGTGTTCATCAGAGACGAGTGTATCGTCAGGCGTGCCCCAGGGGAGTGTGATAGGACCGCTATTATTTTCTATCTATATAAATGATCTGATGGACAGAGTAAGTTGTAATTTGCGGCTGTTTGCTGATGATGCTGTGGTGTATGGGAGGGTGTCGTCTGTAACTGACTGTAATAGCATACAGGTTGACTTAGACAAAATCTCTAGTTGGTGCGAAGAATGGCAGCTAGCTCTCAATGTAGAAAAATGTAAGGTGATGCGCATGAGTAGAAAAAACAATCCTATAATTTTCGAATACAGCATCAGTAGTGAGCTTCTTGATGCGGTCGCGTCGTTCAAATATCTAGGCGTAACATTGCAGAGCGATATGAAATGGAACGAGCATGTAAGGACAGTTGTGAGTAAGGCGGACAGCCGACTTCGGTTTATTGGGAGAATTTTGGGAAGATGTACTTCACCTGTAAAAGAGACCGCGTATAAAACGCTTGTACGACCACGTCTTGAGTATTGCTCAAGTATTTGGGACCCGCAGCAGATCGGTTTGAAAGAAGACATAGAGGCGGTTCAGAGGCGAGCAGCTAGATTTGTTACCGGTAGGTTCGACCAATGCGCGAGTGTCACGGAAATGCTCCGGCAACTCAATTGGGGATCGCTGGAAAAAAGACGACGCTCTTTTCGTGAATTTCTGTTAAGTAAATTTAGAGGGCCGGAATTTGAAGCTGAGTGTAGTACGATCTTGCTGCCGCCTACTTACATTTCGCGTAAAGATCACAAAGACAAGATAAGAGAAATTAGGGCTCGTACGGAGGCATATAGGCATTCTTTTTTTCCTCGTTCAATTTGGGAGTGGAATAGGAAAGGAAATGCCTAGTAGTGGTACAGTGTACCCTCCGCCATGCACCTTACGGTGAATTGCGGAGTATTTATGTAGATGTAGATGTAGAAGTGTACACGAAGCTCCCGCAATCCAGCTCTGATCTGACAGTGGACTGATAAAGGTGAAGCAGGACGGTACAATCCGCACCCCATGATGTACCACTAAGAACACTGAGAACATTAAGGGAACGAGCAGCCAGAGACATGTGGAGACCAGATATGTTTCCTATCCAACGTTAACCCTAAAAATGTTGTCATCTCCACAAATGGGAGAGTGACTGAGCCGAGTTGGAGAGATGGTGGAAGAAACTCTCTGTAACTGCAGAAGTTAACACAGACCATTTTCTCATGGGAGGAATGGAAGCTATTTGCAACACTCCGGGAATAGAGACTGTCAAGGCAATGCTGAAGACGACGCTCCAGGAGACATGTTCTCTGAGTGCTGCAATAGATCGTGAAGTTGTCCAGAAACACGGAGCCTGAATCATCAGCTGGGAGGCAATCCATAATTGAGTTGACTGCAATGGCAAAAAGTGCTATGCTCAAGACAGAGCCCTGTGGCATCCCATTCTCCTGACAAAAGGAGTCTGACAAAAAAGAGCTCACTCGTAGCCTGAATGTTTGATCTTTTAAAAAGGCATGAATAAAGAGGGGGAGACAGCTGCAAAGACCCAATGTATGCATGGCATGGAGAATTTTTTTTTTTTTTTGGGTGCACATATGCTGAGATTATTAGTACCCGAATCAAAACTAAGATATACCAAAGGATAATGTGCCTATAAGAAAACAGTTAAAAACATAGGGTAAAACATAATAAAAAAAGAGCTAAATGTCCTTTGACAAATTGGTGAAGTCTATGAAAGTCAAGACTAGCAGCAGCTCTTGCGTCATCAGCTAAAATTTCTTCCAGTGTATTCGGTAGATTCAGTGCAATCTGAACAGGAGTAAAATTTGAACAAAACAATAAAACATGGCGCACCATTAGTGGGTGACCACAGGAACACAACGGTGTGGGATCACTAGTTAGCAAGTGGCGGTGGCTGAACAGGCGATGTATGATCCGCAACTGGGCCAAGATGACCTCATCGCAAGCGGCATGAGGGGGTCTTCCAAGCCACTGGGAGCAGTTTAATGGTTCAAAGCTTATTATTTGTAAGCGAGGACCACACATTATGCCACAACGATATAAGCTGACAGGAAAGAGCCCCTTGGATATCATTCGATGGGACAGTATGTACCTGTCCAAGGTAGGAGAGTTGCAGCCTTGGCTGTGGCATCAGCAGCCTCATTACCAGGCACACCTGTGTGGCCAGGTACTCACAGGAAGTGGGCAGCAGAGGCGAAAACTTTCCTTCACTCTCATTTATTGGATGCCCCATTCATCTTTATACAAAGATGTTTCCTAGAATTAGCAGCATAGTTGTCCATGCAGTTGATGCAGCAAGGGGACGGAGGAGGGCAGTCACCCCCATGAGCATCCCTACCACAGGTGACGCATTTGGTTGCATTGGGGCACGATTGATGGTTATGGTTGAACCACTGGCATTGGTAACATCAGGTAGGGTGAGGAACATACCGCCGAACAGAGATGATTTCTTAGCCTGCTTTTACCTTTGAAGGAAGGGCAAAGCATATAAGTAATGAAAACTTATCTGTGTCTGGTGAGTGCTTTGGTCACGTATAGCTGCTTCCACTGTTCACTAAACACAGCCTAATACATCTTCACTGAACAAAAATCACACCAGCAACTGCAAAAAAGGATATTGTCTAGATGAGCAAAACACTTGTGCTAAGCCTCATAGCACAATCTATGAACCACTACTATAGCCTACAGCCTACAGTATGTCTGCCTACGTGTACTTGTGTCTGTGTGAATGTGTGGGCATGTGTACATTTGTTTACCCTCCATTTTTTCCCCCAAGGTAAGTCTTTCCTCTCCCGGGATTGGAATGGCTCCTTACCCCCTTCCTTAAAACCCTAATCATTTCCTTTTCCCTCTCCTTCCCTACTGCCTGAAGACGCAACTGGGTTGCGAAAGCTTGCGATTGTGTGTGTGTGTGTGTGTGTGTGTGTGTGTGTGTGTATTCATTTATTTATTTGTGATGCTGTCACACCTGTGCTCCTTCGCCTGGTGAGTAATCTTCGTCTATTTTTTATATTATATATATATATATATATATATATATATATATATATATATGACATTTCTTAATGATGTGGAATGTGTCAGTTTAGTAAATGCTGTCAACACATGACAAAGTGTAGAAGGAGTTGCCATTCAGAAATTCCTTTATTTTTAAATACTAGGTGGCTGTCTGTCAGACTTTTGGTGCTACTTGGTAAATGACCGAAGACTTTTGTGGCAGCATAATTCACCCCTTTCTGTGACAAAGTTAGATTTAACCTTGAATAGTGAATATCACCCTTTCTCCTAGTGTTGTAGCTAGAGTTCTGCATGGCACTGGTTTCAGCTTGCCCTGAGTTATGGCCTGCCATTCTTTCTTCCATAAATGTCTTATTTATTTATTTAGCCCATTTGATCTGAATTTTAACAATGTGTACAGATATCAGACATTATATATTAAACATAGCAGCTTGAGGATAGCTATACATAGTACACATAAAATATGATTTATGTGGTAATGTATTAAACATGGTAGCTTAGGTAACTATACATAGTAGGCATAATATAGGAATTTTTTATCTAGATCACAACTGTATATTGACCCATTCTGTAGTGTTATTGTTCCATGTATTCTTTTACAGAATAAAAGCAGCGGGACAGTAAGACTCCAATGTTTTGGCATCTGACATCGATAGGCGGGACCCATAATATACGCGCCGCTCTGTGTCGCTACAGAGACCTCATTGCCCTCGCTAAGTGCCTTCGCATACCGGAAGCCTTGGTGGCGATAGACTTTAGTCAGGCATTTGATCAAGTCAATCACATGTAATTAACTACTGTTCTGCGGAAAATGCACTATCCGGATACCTTCATTGAGGTGATACTGCGTCTTCTTCGTAGTGCATCATCAAAAGTACTTGTCAACAGTAGACTGTCAAATCCCTTACCAATCCAACGTTCTGTTAGACAGGGATGCCCACTATCAATCATACTATATGCGCTGGCGTTGGAACTTGTGTTGTGTGGGCTGAGGAATTGCCTAACAGGATTGACTCTTGGCAGCTATGTTTTTAGCTGCACCTCATACGCAGATGATCTAGTGTTTGAGACTCACAAGATATACACAGAGCTATGAAATGGCTTACCACACATGGTGAAGCATCGGGGAGCTGTGTAAACGCACAAAAATCTGTCGCGCTGAATATTGGCACTGGGATGACACCGGATAACATCGCTCCATTCAAACTGTGCGACACAATTCGCTGTCTTGGTATCGAATTCAGAAATGACATCTCACGCACGGCGGTGCTTAATTACCATAAACTATTACAAGATATCCGTGCCGGACTTATGGATCACCGTCTCCGGGCTTTGGACGTACATCAACGAACTGAATTTATAAATGTCTATCAAGCATCCCGACTGCCGCATGTGGCACAGACACTGCTTATGCCAAAACACATAGCAAGGAGCCTAATGGCGGCATTCGGATCATTCGTCAGTTACGGAATGATATTTAAAATAAAGTACGAATTCCTCACCCTACCAAAGGAACGTGGCGGACGAGGACTTGTTAATGTTGATGACCGAGCGATATCTCTCTACGTAGTTATACACTTCGAGCTGTGGAAGCGTAGCCCGTCCAGTCACTCGGACCTACTGATAGAGGCTTTGGCACCGACTTCCTCAACCCACCGGTGGAACTTTCTCACATACCGACAGTATTTTCCTATTTTGGGAGCTTTTATCTAGAATATAGCTACATTAAGGGCACCCTACATGTTACTTGCTTACCAATGGCCAGGGACATCTATCGCATCCTGCTGCAGCGACGGGAACCTAATATTATAGAAATGAAATATCCCAATATGCATTGGAGAGTGGTTTGATGCACAGTGAATGCACCAATGCTGGACTCCAACGTAAGATTGACTTGGTACGTGACGGTGAACAATAAACAGATGACGCTAGAGAGACTCCATAATATTCATATAACTGAATCGTAAATGTGCGTGAAATGCGATGTACCAGACACTGACGAGCACCGATTGCTTTGCGGGACGGAGGAAGAGATCTGGTATTTCGTGCGCCAAATTCTGGCGCTCTTTTTACGGGTGTCACCAGCTGCTGTTGATTCACGTATATTATTCTATCCAGACAATACCTACTACCCAAGGACAAAATACAATGCTGTCACATGGATAAGAGGCCACGCCATCCATTACTTGTTTGGAAGTGGTGTCATAGGGGTGATGGATTTCTGGAACTACCTCAACGAACGTCACTATGCAGTTTTGAAAAATCCTAAGTACGGTCAATATTTTTCGAACTTCTTTAAGAGCATCTTTCACGATCTGCCTCGGAGCTGGATCATTCATGGCAAGAGATGACAACGAAACGGTACAGATGAACGGTAACTCCAAAACATTTCGAGAAGACATGCTATGAAAATTTGGCAGCGGAGATCGTGGAGTAAAACGTAGACTATGCGGGCTTCAGGAATATTTATTTCTTTTTCATAATTATTTTTCCTATCACTTTCCCTCCCTCCCCCCCCCCCCCCCAAACAGAAGTCCGTCATAAGCAGATGGTTTTATGTTGTTAGTATTACAAAAAAAAAAAAAAAAAAAGAAGTTAATAAATAAACCAATCTTCGGATTGTCACTACTTTCCCTCTTTTATACATTATACACATTTGTTTGAGAATTTATAATTTATACATCTGTTATTTGTTATAAAGTGATTAGAAACTTGGGAATCTATACAGTCTGTCAATCAACAAAATTCAGACAGACAGAGAGAGAGAGAGAGAGAGAGAGAGAGAGAGAGAGAGAGAGAGAGAGAGAGAGAGAGAGAGAGAGACGCCGACATTGTAACGATACATAATTAATTTTTTTTATGTCAATCAGTGACGCTTGTTGCTGTGTTTCCCTCCTTCTCGAAATATTTTTTCTCTGGAAAGGTTTTTCGCTCATCTCGTTTCTTCCGGCATGTCGAGAGGACGGAACCGCGATCATTCACTCTCTTGTTTGAGCTTATTAAGTGTGGACATGTACACAGACTGCTATCTTATGTAAGAGTGAGTGCTGTTAAATTTTACTTTGAAATATACCCTCTTTTGATAAGAGCCATATCTCCACCCTGTTTTCATTTAATTATGTCCCATCCTTCCTTAATTATTCATTTTCTTTGAGATTTTCAGCTTCTCCATATTCCATCGTGTATTGCCTTGATCCAGGGCTGAATTTTTTTTTTTTTTTTCCTTTTTTTACAGAATGTATCATTCTGGTATAATTTAATAAAATTAACTGACACAGAATTATTGAAAGTAAAATGGATGCAAGAAATATTGCCCTGACTTCAGTGTTTCCTGTCACAGGTACTTCCGCTAATCAAACTTTAAAAATCTACAAGATATTAGCCAGAATGAGGGAGATGTTTTCGTTATTGCACAAGTAAATGCACAATGTTTATTAATTTGCATAGATTTCCTTTTTCAGATAAATGAATATTCATATTTCATATCAAGGTAATATTTGTAGAACAGGTGAATTTGAATAATGTTCCAGTCCTTATTAAAAAAGTATTTCAGGTTTGCACGCTTCTTATTGAATGTCAAAAGCATTAAGGATCTAGAGTCCTCTCTCGGTAGCGGTGGAATTGATAGACATCTACACAAGGTACTCTGTAAATCACATTTAACTGCCTCACAGAGGGTTAATCGGACCACTTTTATACTATTTATCTACCATTCCATTCTCTAATAGCGCGCGGGAAGAAAGAACATCTGAATCTCTCTGTTCGAGCTCTGATTTCACGTATTTATTCAGATGATCTTATCTACTTATGTAAGTGGGAGGCAACAATATATTTTCGCATTCGGAGGAGAATTTTGACAATTGTAGTTTCGTAATTAGCCCACGTCGCAGCGATAAAACCCTTTGTTCTATTGATTCCCATCCTAGATCCTGTATCATTTCCGTGGCGCTGTCTCCCCTGTATCACGACAAAACAAGCTGCCCTTCGTTCGGCTCTTTCGATGTCCTCCGACAAACCCCCCTGATAAGTATCGCACACTGGGCAGCAAGACCAGATAAAACAGGAGGAATCTTACAGTATTATTGATGCTGCCCTTTTTCTAGCTAAGCACTGAAGTCCTTTTAGAGGAACAAAAAATGGTGATCCACATAGTGGCAAATTTCTAAATACAATTGATCTCATACTATAATGTCCCCCTTCGTCTGCGTATTTAACGCCACAAGAAAGGCCAGATTAGCTATTTTTACAAAAATATACAAGCTGAGTTCCGTTACTTGATTGCTGACAAAATAAAGCAAGATATAATTAAAGATATTTTAGCTGCTAAATACTTTTCACTGATGTTTGACTGCACTCCAGATATAAGCCACAATGCGCGGATGACACAAGTAATTCGATATGTCAAGTCGAATGACTCAGAGGTTGTGGAAAGTTTTGACTTTTTTTACAGTTACAGACAAAACAGGAGAAGGCCTGCAAAAATTGGATGGGTTGAACGTTAAATACTGCAAGGGGGCAGTCTTATGACAATGGGGAAAACAGGGCTGGAAAGTACAAAGGGTACAGTAAAGAATACATCAGAAGAATGAAATAATAATCAATTTAAACTCTAAAATAATTTGTCTTGTTAAGTAACCACTTTGTATCAGTTCTTTTACACGTTGAATTGAAATTAAGTTTTGGGAGCTATATAAAGTGTATGATGGAGACTTAAATGTTGAGCAACCTTCTACTGCAGAAAATCTCTACAATGGTGTAGTAAAAACTTTTCACCAGCATAACATTCCGATTACCAATATTGCCGCGAGACACCATGTAAACCGATTGCCAGCATGGCGCAGGGGATAGCGTCACAGACTGCGGTGCTAAAGGTAGCCGGTTAAATCCCGACCACCGGCAAAAATTTATTTCTTTGTATTTAACAATTCCAGAATGTTCTATATCTTTCTTATGTTCACTTGTAAATTCTTCTTGTTTCTTATGTTAACTATTCCTCTAATTTCTGGTACATTCTCTGTCTGTGTATAAATAGCAGAGCGCTCTGCCCGAGAGGCAGTCAATGCTGCGTGTATGTTAAGTTCGTAATAAACGTGCTTTCAGTATAAGTGCTGTTTTAGTTGCCTTCGAAGTCAAACCTGCTTCCATTGCAACGCGACATTGTTTGGTGGAGGCGCCGGGTACACTGTGCAACAGCTGCATCACCGTGGCTCCGATTAGGCAACGTAAAAGACGTCGCTTACACGGACTGGAACCGGAATACAAGGGATACACCGAGTACGTCCTTCCAAGAGTCCGTATCATCAGACGAACTATGGAAACGAAACCAGCAGTAAGCCAGCTACACATCAGGCACCCGCCAAGTACAACAGGTGGGATCATACGATGTGCTTGGCCAACGTTTACTTATATCTGGACGGAACGGCTCAGCAATGGTTCGAGAACAACGAAGACAAATTGAATGAATGGGAGACATTCCAGGAAGAACTTAAGAAGACATTTGGAGACTGCCAGCGACAAATCCGCTCGGCGGAAGAACAAATGAAAAACCGGGCCCAACGACATGGTGAGCTGACACAATCGTACATACAGAGTGTTTTGGCCCTGTGTAATGTAATCAATCCGAACATGACTGAAGCGTACAAAATCACGCATCTGATGAAGGGAATTGCAGAAGATATGTACCAAGCTCTTCTGATAAAAAAAGACGTCGCTACGACAGAAGAGTTCATCAAGTGGTGCCAGCGCATTGAAGAGATGCAACAAAGGAGGGTTGGACGCAAGACGTATGACAGACTCCCAAATGTAGGGACTATGGTCGTTGTGGAAGATCAGCAGAACTTTGCTTCTCTCATACGACAAATCGTGAGAGAAGAATTACAACAGTGCATGGCAGCCGGGACTATTAGACCGAGCGAGCATCAGATTATGGCCATGGATGTGAGCCCTTTAAGTCACGAGGTAGCCGACGCCGCTGAGGACGAGATATTTCAAACATTAGCTCCTGTCTGCCCCGTCAGTCGCACCCGACGTGAAGAATGGCGTCGCCCTGCTACGACTTACACTGCAGCCGCCAAACAGCAGCCCATGAACCGACCGACGTGACCACAGTTAACTCCCCCGGTAACTATGACGCCCTGCAAAATGACAGACATCTGGAGGACATAAGACAACACACCACTGTGTTTCCACTGTGGACGCCCTGGACACGTCGTACGCTACTGCAGAGAGAGGAGGCGAGTATTCGATGATTATTTTGCCACAAGACGTCAGCCGTCAGAGCAGTTCTATCCAAGGCAGTCACCTGCTGATGAGTTCAGTCGACCTATGGGAAGAAGCCCATCGCCGTACCCTAGACGATGTCGCTCCCCGACACGCCGCAGCCGTTCACCGTCGCAGTAAAGAGGTACCAGCCGCTCCCCTAGCCGCCGCGCCCAGGAAAACTAAGCGAGGCGACCATCTACGGAGGTGAGGCCGCCGCAGATGAAAATCCTCCATGGACGACAGTCGCCAAGATGTCGGGAAATCTCATTGAAGTTATAATCGACGGCTAACCTGTCCGGGCACTTGTTGATTCAGGAGCGTCTTTTTCTGTGTTGTCGGATAATTACCGCCGCACACTAAAGAAGACGATGTTCGGTGATACGGGGGCAACTGTGCTGAAGGTCACGAATGGAAAGTACGTCCATCCAGCAGGAACTTGAGTCGCAAGAATAACCATCAACAACAGGATGCAGCCGTTTGAATTTGTCGTGTTAACAGGATGTAGTCACAATGTCATCCTCGGATGGGACTTCCTTCAGGCATCCCAAGCTATCATTGACTGTGGAAGATCTGAGCTGCAAATTGAAGAAGTTGCTCTGCCAGAAACACGTAATACAGAATTTTCTGGGAAGCTATTCGTTGTTGACAATGTGACGATACCGCCGTTGACAATGAGAAGAGTTGCAGTCACAAACACAGATGACTGGTTAAACTGTGAAGTTCTTGTTGATAGTAAAAAGTTTATGAGACTCACAAAAGAAATTGACATACCAGCGGCTATCATAAGCATTACCGGTGGTCAAGGAGAGATTTAGACCACAAATTGTCGCGAGCAGTCACAACTTATCCCCAAGGGAATGTGTATCGGGACAGCTGAACCAATCCAGGCTGGTGAGCTCAACGTCATCACTGAAGACCCATGCCCTGCTGCTAGTACAGACAACACGCTGGAGGAAACAAATATGGAACTGCCAGTAGGGCCCGGACTGACCAACGAACAACGCCAGCGGGTGTTACGTATACTACGCCAATTTTTGGGTGCATTCACACCTCAGCAGGGGAAAAGTCAGACGAAACGGCCCACGATAAAGCACCGTATCAATACTGGGGATTTCCGCCAATTAGCCAGCGTTCGTATAGAGTGTCGCCAGCTGAAAGACGGGTAATTCTGGAGGAAGTGGAGATGATGTTGCGAGATGACATTATTCAACCTTCGGAGAGTCCTTGGTGGTCTCCGGTGGTCCTCGTAAAGAAGAAGGATGGCAAGTGGTGATTCTGTGTCGACTATAGGCGGCTGAACAGAATCACAAAGAAAGATGTCTACCCACTGCCGCGTATTGACGACACCTTAGACTGCTTGAAAGGAGCTACATACTTCTCAACTAGGGACATGCAGACAGGTTACTGGCAAATCGAGGTTGTCGAAGCTGACAGGGAGAAGACGGCTTTTATTACACCTGACGGCCTCTATGAATTTAAAGTAATGCCATTTGGATTATGTAATGCTCCAGCCACATTCAAACGAAATGATGGACAACTTGCTTCGACACATTAAGTGGACGTCGTGTCTCTGCTATTTAGATGACATTGTCGTTTTCTCGAAAACATTTGAAGAACATCTGAGTCACCTGTCAACTATGTTGAAGTGTGTTCAGGCTGCAGGTCTCCGCCTCAATCCAAAGAAGTGTCTCTTCGTCGCCAAAGGGATAAAAATCCTGGGGCACCTAGTCAACGGAGATGGTGTCCATTGTGATCCAGATAAAGTAAGTGCAGTCACAGAATTTCCAACTCCTCAGCACATTCGTGATGTGACAAGTTTTCTCGGGCTGTGCTCATACTACCGACGTTTCATAAAAGGATTTTGTAACAAGGCACGTCCATTACAAGAACTTCTGCAGGGAAGCGCCATATTTTACTGGGATGAGACAAAAGAAAGAGCTTTCCGAGCACTTAAGGAGGCTCTAACTTCCGCACCAGTACTAGCCTTGTACGACGAGAATGCAGAAACAGAACTTCACACAGACGCCAGTGGCTATGGGATTGGTGCCATGCTTGTACAAGTTCAGGAAGGTGCCGAAAAAGTGATAGCCTATGCGTCAAGAGTACTCTCCAAGTCCGAGATAATCTACTCTACAACTGAAAAAGAATGTCTCGCGGTTATCAGGGGTATCAACAAGTTACGGCCGTATTTATTTGGCAAACCATTCACCGTCTCTTTTTTTTGTGTGTGGTTTTAGAGCGCACAACTTCTACGGTCGTTAGCGCCCACAAGAACTTAGATTCACTAGATCTCAAAAAAAAAAAAAAAAAAAAAAAAAAAAAAAAAAAAAAAAAAGTGACAGAAAATCAAGAAGAGGCAAAAACGAAAGATAAAGGACAATGAAAAGGGTTAAATATCCTTCGATAAGTTGGCCAAGTTGATAAATCGCAAAACTCAAGCAGCTGCTCGTGTGTCATCAGCTAAAATTTCCTCTAGTGTAGACGGAAAGTGAAGGGCTACACGGAGATGATTAAAATTTAAGCAAGACAATAAAATTTGTCGCGCCATCAGCAATTCACCGCAGGAGCACAGCGGTGCAGGGTCGGCGGTTAGCAAATGACGGTGGCTGAAACGGCAGTGACCGATCCGCAACCGGGCCAGGACGACCTCCTCCCACCGAGAGGGGCGTGAGGATGTCCTCCAAGCGGTCGGGATCGGTTTGACAGTTCGTAATTTATTGTTGTACAGTGAAAGCCACGCACTTTGCCATGACGACACGATACTCTGGCGAAGAGCCCGTTGAACATCGTCCGGTGGGATGCAAAAGGTAGCCATGCGAGGCAAAAGAGCTGCGGCCTTGGCTGCTATGTCGGCAGCCTCATTCCCGGGCACACCCACGTGGCCAGGGACCCACAGGAAAGAAACTTGACAGCTGTCATCTGCTAGCAACTGGAGGGAGCGTTGGATTCGATACACGAGAGGATGGTTCGAGAAAGGGTCCTTAAGACTCTGCAGGACACTAAGGGAGTCCGAACATATGGCATAGAACGGTTCGCGGTGGCGGCACGTATACAAAACGGCCTGGTGGAGGTCACAGGCGGCGTACCGACACAAGAGTATGTCACGTCGAGTGGTCAAGGGTAATACAGCAGCCTCGGCATACAGACTTTCAACAGGGCTGGTATATAATGCACTGGTCGCCAGACGTAATCCCCGATGGTGGATAGAGTTGAGACGGTGGAGAATCGACGGCCGTGCTGAAGAGTATACAAGGCTTCCGTAGTCGAGCTTCGACTGAACAATGGCCTGGTAAAGGTGAAGCAGGACGGTACGACCCGCTCCCCATGACGTGCCACTGAGGACACAAAGAACGTTAAGGGATCGGGCACAACGGGCAACCAGGTAGGACACGTATGTGGACCAGCAAAGTTTACGATCCAACGTGAGTCCCAAGAATTTCGTAGTCTCCACGAAAGGATGAGTTACAGGGCCGAGACGTAGAGAAGGTGGAAGAAATTCCTTGTATCTCCAGAAATTGATACACACAGTTTTCTCAGTGGAGAATCGGAAGCCGTTTGCGATGCTCCAAGAATATAGACGGTCAAGACAGCGCTGGAGAGAACGCTCCAAGAGACACGTCCGCTGGGCGCTACAATAAATTGCGAAATCGTCAACGAAAAAGAGATCCGGAGACGTCAGCTGAAAGGCAATCTACGATCGGATTGATTGCAATGGCAAAGAGCGCCACACTCAAGACGGAGCCCTGTGGTACCCCATTCTCCTGGCAAAAGGTATCTGACAAAACAGAGCCCACCCGTACCCGGAACTTGCGATCCGCCAAAAACGCTTGAAGAAAAAGAGGAAGGCGGCCCCGAAGGCCCCATGTGTGCAATGTGCGGACTATGCCCGCACTCCAACAGGTATCGTATGCCTTCTCCAAGTCGAAGAACACTGCTACTGTTCGACGCTTCTTTAGAAAGTTGTTCATAATGAAGGTCGACAACGTAACGAGGTGATCAGCAGCAGAGCGGTGTCGACGAAAACCGCATTGTATATTAGTCAGGAGGCGGCGAGATTCGAGGAGCCAGACCAACCGAGCGTTAACCATGCGTTCCATCACCTTACAGACGCAGCTCGTCAGAGAAATGGGGCGATAACTGGAAGGAAGGTGTTTGTCCTTCCCTGGTTTGGGGATGGGGACAACAATGGCTTCACGCCAACTTGTGGGAACATGACCTTCAGTCCATATGCGATTGTAGGTACTAAGAAGAAAGCACTTGCCCGCAGGAGAGAGGTTCTTCAGCATCTCAATATGAATGGAATCGGGCCCGGGAGCAGAAGACCGGGACAGGGCGAGAGCACGATCTAGCTCCTGCATGGTGAAGGCGACGTTATAATTTTCACGATTAAAAGAGCGGAAAGAAGGCGGCCGTGCCTCCTCTACCTGTTTGCGAGGGAGAAAGGCAGGGTGGTAATGGGCAGAGCTCGAAACCTCCGCAAAGAAACGACCCAATGCGTTTGAAACATCAGCTGGGTCCACGAGGACTGCGTTCTCCACGGTCAGGCCAGGAATCGGGGAGTGGACCTTGATGCCGGACAAACGGCGGAGGCCACCCCAGACAACCGTGGAGGGAGTAAAACGGTTAAAAGAACTAGTAAAAGCAGTCCAGCAAGCTTTCTTGCTGTCGTTTATGATACGACGGCACTGCGCTCTCATACGTTTGTAATTGATGCAATTCTCCAAAGTTGGGTGGCGGCGGAAGGTGCGTAAAGCACGGCGCCGGGCTTGAAGCGCGTTACGGCAGGCTGCAGTCCACCAAGGGACCTGGACACGACGTGGAGAAGAGGATGTACGAGGTATGGAACGTTCAGCAGCAGTGAGAATAACCTCTGTGAGGTATTCGACCTGACTGTCACAGTTGGGAAAATTCTGATTGTGAAAAACAACCATGGAAGAATAAAGCCCTCAGTCGGCTTTAGAAATGTTCCAACCGGTGGGACGTGGAGATGGGGAATGATGTAGGAAGTGGATGATACAAGGGAAATGGTCACTCGAGTACGTGTCAGAAAGTGCATACCACTCAAACCGGCCGGCAAGCTGAGGAGTGCATATTGCGAGGTCTATATGGGAATAAGTGTGTGTTGTGTCAGAAAGGAAGGTCGGTGCACCGGTGTTGAGGCAGACAAGATCGAGGTGGTGGAGAAGGTCCACCAAAAGGGAGCCTCTCGGACAAGGTGCCGGAGAGCCCCATAGGGGGTGGTGGGCATTAAAGTCGCCTACCAACACGAAAGGTGAAGGGAGCTGGTCAACAAGGTTTAGCACATCCGCCCTAGTAAGGGCAGATGACGATGGCGAATATATATTACAGAGGGAGAAGGTAAATGTGGATAAGGTGATGCGGACGGCAACTGCCTGTAGGTGAGTGTGCAAGGAAATGTGATGGAAATAGACGTCTCAAAGGAGCATCAGAACCCCTCCATGGGCTGGGACACCTTCCACGGGTGGCAGGTCGAACCGCACAGAGGTGTAGTGTGGAAAGTCTGCACGATCACGTGGACGCAACTTAGTTTCCTGGAGGCAGACTAGAAGCGGGCAGTGCAATCGAAGGAGTAGTTTTAACTCCTCCCGATTAGAACGAATGCTGCGAATGTTCCATTGAAGGAGCGCCATGATAAAAATGAGAGAAGAAAGAAGGATAAAAACCAAGTAGCGAGCGGGGTCACCTCGACGGCCGCTGAGGACCGGATTTCGAGGGAGCACTGCTATCGCTGTCTGGGGGCAAAGGGTCATGTTCCATTGGTTCGACCGACGCGCCTGCCACCTCCCTGAGTTGATCAGGAGGGGCAGTTTTCACCGCCTCGGCGGGGAAGGAGAGGAACTCTTTTTCTTGTCAGCTCTTCCAGAAGAGTGACGGCGAGAAGAGGCAGTCGACGGTTGGGAAGCCTGAGAACGCAGAAAATCCTCACGGACGGGTTCCTTTCTCAAAGTCCGGGCATCTTATTTAGGTGCCCGCGGTTTACTAGAGGTTGACGAAGACTGTACTTTAGGAGCAGCAGGAGGAAGCGGGGACGTGGAACGGGAATTCTTCGCGCTGGCGGATCGCACAACAGTGTCAGCGAAGGTAAAAATCACACGTCTGGGTACTGGCATCCTTAGTAGGTCGATTGGAGGTGAGGACCTTACTGTATGTGCCCGCTGGAAGGACAGCGGGCATTCGACTGGCAAACAACTTTCGAGCAGCAGATGTCGATACCTTCTCCGTAACCCGAATTTGCTGGATTACCTTCTCATCCTTGTATACAGGGCAGTCGCGAGAGGAAGCCGCATGGTCACCGTTGCAGTTTAGGCAGTGAGGGGACGGAGGTGGGCAATCCCCCTCATGGGCGTCCCTACCACAAGTGACACACTTTGCTGCATTTGGGCAATGTTCACGGGTATGGTTGTACCTGTGGCACTGAAAACAGCGCATTGGTTTTTTTTTTTTTTTTTTTTTTTTTTTTTTGTGGTTTTAGGGCGCACAACTTCTATGGTCATTAGCGCCCAGCCAAGAACATAGATTCGCTATGATCTGAAAAAATGTAGACTGTCAGAACATCAACAAGAGGCTAAAAACGAAAGATAAAAGACAAAAGAGTTAAATATCCTTGGATAAGTTGGCCAAGTTGATAAAACGCAAAACTCGAGCAGCTGCTCGTGTGTCATCAGCTAGAATTTCCTCCAGAGTAGACGGAAAGTGAAGGGCTACACGGAGATGATTAAAATTAACACAAGTCAGTAAAACATGTCGCACTGTCAGCAGTTCACCGCAGGAGCATAGCGGTGCAGGTTCGGCGGATAGCAAGTGACGGTGGCGTTGGGTTAGGTACATAAGGGCGGACGGAGATGACTTCATACCCTGCTTTGACCTTCGACGGGAGGTCAACTTTGTCAAACGTCAAAAACACAGTACGAGTCGGTGTCAGATGGTTATCGACCTTTTTCATGACCCTGTGGACGGCTGTCACACCCTGATCGGACATATACGATTGGATATCTTCATCAGACAACCCGTCAAGGGATCTCGTGAAGACTACCCCCCCGTGACGAGTTGAGTGTGCGGTGCGCTTCGACCTTAACTGGAAAAGTGTGCAACAACGTAGTATGTATCAGTTTTTGGGCTTGGAAGGCACTTTCCACTTCCAGCAACAATGTGCCATTGCGCTGACGTGAACAGGTTTTAACAGGGCCAGCAATTGCATCTACACCTTTCTGTATAACGAAAGGATTGACAGAATTGAAATCCTTTCCGTCGGTGCGAGAGACAACCAGAAATTTAGGTACATTAGGCAGAGTCTTTTTAGGCTGAGGCGAGTCTAACTTACGTTTATGGGTCAACGTCACGAAAGAAGATAAGGAAGTCATCGCGGATGTGTCCCCCGTGATTACCGGCGTCTCCGATGGCGCGCTCCTTCCTAGTGGGGGCCCTCTCCGAGGGCTTACCCGCCTTAGGCGATTGTTCACACCTCAGGTCACACCTCCCGAGAACTGACGGAGGGACAAATCGGCACGTTCGGAAGGTACCAGCTCGGGTATTCACCCCTCCCTGGGCCTGGCCTTTACCAGGGGGTACGTACGTGACTTACTTGTCTACCCGGGGCGGGGAATTACGCGTTACCCCGTCACCTACTACGCACGATAATGCGTGGGTCGGCCTTCAGACACGCACAGGGAGGAAAGAAGAAGAATAGAGGAAGTGAAGAGGAAGGAAAGAAGTGTCTCAAACGCCGAGGCAGAGACTAATGAGGAGAAAAAGGCTAGGAGAGTACAAGGAGAGAAAGACAGAAAACAAAGGGTAAGAAAGTAAGGGACCAAGGAATAAGAGAAACGACAACAAGAACCACTGTAACTCACGAAATTCGCCCGTCTCCGGGCGAAGGCATAAACCGGGAGGGAAAGTGAAGCATCCTGGGGCAGAAGAAAGGCTGTTCCGGCTCGGGGACCCGTGCGCGCCACACACGGACCCACGAAAGAACTGTGGGCCCCCTGGAGGGAAGCAGACAGTATCGTTTCGTTTCGTCTTCAACAAACGATGCTCTTAACAATGCGTATTTGGCAACTACTCAGTACAAGTACGCTTAGCTGAATCCATTTACTGTGCAATTTCTTTTTATAAGTGTTTCAGGTTACCGTGTGCTGTTGTAAGTGGAGAAATGGGAGATTACAGTAAATATGAAGATAAGCACGAAACTTTCGGACACACCGGAGGGGAAAAAAGGCTAATAAGAGGTTAAATCTCTTAAGAACGGCCTGTCCATCGACAGCAAAAATTTCGAGATGAATGACTACTTATGCCACGTTTACGTAATTGGCTTGTGCGCGATGGCGTGATGTAGGATTTGTAATACCAGCATGGTTTCCGAAATCGAGAATATTAAAAGCCATCCCAGAAGTAAAAAGGACCTAAACATCATGCTGTCTGTTACCGTGCGTCAGCCTTCAGTTCGTATGTCACAAACACGCAACCAAAAAAGAGGAAGGTTGGTAAGCTGAAATCGAATATCAACATTCTTAGCAGAACATAATGTGGCATTTTTAGCTGCTGACCATTTATCAGGTTTGTTAAAAGCAGGGGCGCCGACTCCGTGGGTGCTCCGGTGCTGGTGCACCCCCCCCCCCCCCCCCCACGATATTTTTGGGGGTGCTCAGCACCCACACAAAATAAGGGAGGAAAATAAAGTAGCACAAAATGTAGAAAAGTCATAGCTGTCAATTGTGCATTTTTGCCATCGCAGTGTAGCAATCACGACCTAGCCCCTAGGCTGTTCCAACAGTGCCCCAAGGAGCACTCACTGCAGAGGCTTGGAGTCCGTCCGGAGGGGCGAGACCACTGACCCCGATGCAACGATCAGAGTTCAGTGACAGCCGTAGTTTGCTGTGATAGCTCCATTAATTCAGTTCATTAAGATAGAATGACATCCGTACTGTCTTATACGTCAAAGTATTTAATTCTGCTAACAAGTACAGCATACTAGTATAGTGCCGTTCCACACGACTTCACGGAAACATCGCGGGCAGGTAGAGGGCGAAGCACCTGCACGGCTAGTAGCCGAGCTTTATAATGACACATATACAAAAATGAAGTGGAAAGTGAACCCAGGAAAGATGTTTTATCTATTCTTTGCTCCAGTCACGAAGCGCGATTGTCTGCTGAAGGAGTGCAATCAGGCGCCGTAATAAAAGACGTCACGTGTGTGGGATCTGTGCTTTGTCGCCATATAAATAACCGCGTTTCAAAGGTTTCCTGAAAGTTATACAAGTGGTGCATGGGTATATATCTTGGCACAGTACAATTCGTTGGCTTAGTTTCCTTTGCTTTGTTAGTCATGAGGAAATATGTCTTAATGAAAGGGGGCAAAGTTCATTGTCGAATAGATTAAAACTGAATATCATATTTAGCGTCCCATACTCACGTAACTATGAACTTTAAGAAATTAGTCATTGCAGTGCTAAGAGCATCTAATAAGAGAGATGCAGCACCAAATCAAAGTGTTTATGAAAGAGTTTCGTCTATATGAGAAGCAAATATGTAACGGAGTTTTAACATACTTCAATCGTCTGATTCGTTTTAAACTTCTTAAAATTTCCTGGACGTACCAGTGGTGCTAATTTTAAAATTAATGATTTTCTCTTTTGTTTCTTATTTTGTTTTCTATAATAATGAATCTACCACAGTTGAAGTACTGTTATTAATATCAGTGGATGATCTCTCTCGGTTTTCTCCAGATATCAAATCATGCAATACTACTACTACTACTACTACTACTACTACTGAGACAAATATGACTGGTACGTTTACTAGGTTGCAAGCAAAAATCAGCGAAATTGAGCACTGCTTTGCCCATTCTTTGAACCTTGTGGCCGAAAAGGTAATTAAGAATGAAACCGCGAGCAGCCACACTGATTTTCAAAAGTCGGCGCCCCTGTACTTAAAAGAAATTTTCCAGACTCTGATATTGCAAGGGCAATGACTGAAACAGCACAAACCACGTGCCATTGTTTCCAATGTCATTGGAAAGTCACAGGAAGAAGTGTTGGCGAAAAACTACAACACGCCAAATTTAGCATAATGACGGACGAGTCCACAAACATCGGAACTGTGGAAAATTCCTACGTGATGATACGTTTTTATGACAAAGAATCAGGCGAGTAATACAAGAGCCAGTTTTGAAATAATAATCAATTTAAACTCTAAAATAATTTGTCTTGTTAAGTAACCACTTTGTATCAGTTCTTTTACACGTTGAATTGAAATTAAGTTTTGGGAGCTATATAAAGTGTATGATGGAGACTTAAATGTTGAGCAACCTTCTACTGCAGAAAATCTCTACAATGGTGTAGTAAAAACTTTTCACCAGCATAACATTCCAATTACCAATATTGCCGCGAGACACCATGTAAACCAATTGCCGGCATGGCGCAGGGGATAGCGTCACAGACTGCGGTGCTAAAGGTAGCCGGTTAAATCCCGACCACCGGCAAAAATTTATTTCTTTGTATTTAACAATTCCAGAGTGTTCTATATCTTTCTTATGTTCACTTGTAAATTCTTCTTGTTTCTTATGTTAACTATTCCTCTAATTTCTGGTACATTCTCTGTCTGTGTATAAATAGCAGAGCGCTCTGCCCGAGAGGCAGTCAATGCTGCGTGTATGTTAAGTTCATAATAAACGTGCTTTCAGTATAAGTGCTGTTTTAGTTGCCTTCGAAGTCAAACCTGCTTCCATTGCAATGTGAGATTGTTTGGTGGAGGCGCCGGGTACACTGTGCAACAGCTGCATCGCCGTGGCTCCGATTACGCAACGTAAAAGCCGTCGCTTACACGGACTGGAACCGGAATACAAGGGTACACCGAGTACGTCCTTCCGAAAGTCCGTATCATTAGAAGAACCATGGACACGAAACCAGCGGTAAGCCAGCTGCACATCAGACACCCGTCGGTGTTCTCTGGAGACGCTGGACAGGACACCAACAAACGGCTAAAAGTGTTCGACTGAGTCGCCAAGTACAACAGGTGGGGATCATCCACCAATTAGCGTTCATATAGTGTGTCGCCAATGTAGATGTAGAAAGACGGATAATTCGGGAGGAAGTGGAGAAGATGTTACAAGATGACATTATTCTACCTCCGGAGAGTCCTTGGTCGTCTCCGGTGGTCCTCGTAAAGAAGGATGGCACGTGGCGATTCTGTGTCGACTATCGGCGGCTGAACAGTATCACAAAGAAAGATGTCTCCCCTCTGCCGCGCATTGACGACACCTTAGACTGCTTGAAAGGAGCTACATACTTCTCAACTACGGACATGCAGACAGGTTACTGGCAAATCGAGGATGACGAAGCTGACAGGGAGAAGACGGCTTTTATTAAACCTGACGGCCTCTGTGGATTTAAAGTAATGCCATTTGGATTATGTAATGCTCCAGCCACATTCGAACGCATGATGGACAACTTGCTTCGACATAAGTGGACGACGTGTCCTTGCTATTTAGACGATATTGTCGTTTTCTCGAAAACATTTGAAGAACTTCAGAGTCGCCTGTCAACTGTGTTGAAGTGTGTTCAGACTGCAGGGCTCCGCCTGAATCCAAAGAAGTGTCTCTTCGTCGTCCAAGAGATAAAAATCCTGGGGCACCTAGTCAACGGAAATGGTGTCCGTCCTGATCCAGATAAAGTAAGGGTAGTCACAGAATTTCCAACTCCTCAACACATTCGTGATGTGAGAAGTTTTCTCGGGTTCTGCTCATACTATCGACGTTTTATAAAAGGATTTTGTAACAAGGCACGTCTATTACAAGAACTTCTGCAGGGAGACGCCAGGTTTTACTGGGATGAGACAAAAGAAAGAGCTTTCCGGGCACTTAAGGAGGTTCTAACGTCCGGCCCAGTGCTAGCGTTGTACAACGATAATGCGGAAACGGAACTTCACACAGACGCCAGTGGTTATGGGATTGGTGCAGTGCTTGTACAAGTTCAGGAAGGTGCTGAAAAAGTGATAGCCTATGCATCAAGAGTACTCTCAAAGTCCGAGATAAACTACAACTGAGAAAGAATGTCTAGCAGTAATCTGGGCTATCAAGAAGTTCCGGCTGTATTTATTCGGTAAACCATTCACCGCCATGACAGACCACCATTCTTTATGTTAGCTAAATAGCTTGAAGGATCCATCAAGTCCACTAGCAATATGGGCACTAAGACTTCAAGAGTACGATGTCACAGTGGTATCCAAGAACGGGCGCAAACACAAGGATACTAACTGCCTTTCGAGGAATCCATTAGTGGAACACAACAGCATGAATGAAATTTCAGCCCTCACTGAATTTGATGACGTTACAGCTGAACAGAGGGAAGATCCAGCACTATTAAAAACAATAGAGGCCTCGAAGAAAGGAGAACCGACCAATGGAGAGGTCCAACTTATAAACGGAACATTGTATAAGAGCAACTACGATCCATTGGGCCCCAAATGGCTACTGGTCGTTCTAGCTCATCTCCAGCCAGCTATTCTCAAATATTTCCACGATGCTCCGATATCTGGTCTTCTGGGATTCGTGAAGACCCTAGACAGAATCAGACGCAGGTATTACTGGAAAGGTCTCTACCAATCTGTCAAGCACTATGTGAGTCACTGTAAAGAGTGTCAGCGACGGAAACATGTGCCGCAATTACCTCCAGGGCACCTCGTACCGATTCCGCCGGCAGCAGCTCCATTCCACCGAGTTGGGATCGATCTTTTAGGGAAGTTCCCGAAGTCGACAACCGGTAACCGATGGATAATAGTCTGCACTGACTACCTCACACACTATGCTGTCACCAAACCTGTGCAGACTGCATAAGCTCCCGAGATCGCAAAATTCCTCGTAGAAGACATTTTGAAGCATGGAGCACCACGTGTCATGATATCTGATCGTGGAAAAGTATTCCAGTCAAAACTAGTATCAGAAGTTGTGGTGTCGCACAAGTACAAAGTGCATGCCACCTACTTTCACCGCGCGCCGCCATGCACGCACGGCGCGGCGTTCTTACGTCAGCCACGAGCGCCCTCTTGTATAACTCCGCTCGTGGGCCACCACTGAACGACATCGTTCACTTGGGACTGAGATAGGAACCAGTTAACACTTCGGAATCAGATAGGCACCAGTGAAGACTTGGCTATCGGATAGGCAGTAGGCAGGCCTCTAGCTCAACTATGTATCGGCATTCTGCCGTACTGAACTATGTAAAAGTTAAGTATTGTATAAATTCTGTGCAATATATATCTCGTTCTAATTTACTCTAGTGTTTCTAGTTTCTGCTGACCCACTGGCTGCTCCCCTCCGTACCTGCACAAGCGTGCTACCTTTATTCCTGTGTCGGTCTTCCTACTCTGCCACCGACACCTACGCCGGAAACGAGACACAAAAGCGGCGACGAGGCTGGGACACAAAAGAAGTAATGTCACGGTGCGACATTGTCCAAAGAATGCCAACTGCATTCCATCCTCAGACAAATGGTCTTACGGAACGTTTTAACAAGACGTTAGCTGATATGCTATCTATGTACGTCTATGTTGAGCAGAAGGATTGGGATACAATTCTGCCAGTCGTGACATTTGCTTACAATACCGCAAGACAAGACACCACAGCCTTCACGCCGTTTTTCCTGCTCCATGGCCGTGAAGCTGAGACAATGGTTACGCTGTACCCGTTCCAACCGGATGACACTCAGGATGACTATGTTAAACAGCTGATCACCAGTGTTGAAGAAGCAAGACAGCTGGCTCGCATACGGACACTGGACGCCCAGGAGAAGGACCGTCAGCGGTATAACGACAAGCACCGACCTGTTGTGTACAGTCCAGGAGATCCGGTATGGGTTTTTACCCCTTTACAGAAGGTTGGACTGTCAAAAAAGTTATTGAAGCGATACTTTGGTCCGTATCGTGTCATACGCCGCCCGTCAGACGTCACGTACGAAGTTGAGGATTATGAGCCGTCGTCGAAACGACAAAAACGAAGAGATATAGTTCACGTCCTGCGCATGAAGCCTTACTACGATCCTGAAGAGCAGGTAGGCAACAATGGCTCCTTGTTCAAGGACTAAGGACGGTAATGTTCCTGATGAAGCCACGACAGGAACGTCTGTCGTCGATAATCGCGGAGAAGGGAAGGATTCTCTTGAACTGTCATACAGAGGACCCATGACACGGTTAAGATCCAGGACATTGCAGCTGGCTCCACAGGGATCATAACAGCGGGTCGCTGTTTCTCCAGGAGAGGGAGCAATGCCGCGAGAGACCACGAACTCCAACTTCCGGCCTGGCGCAGGTGATAGCGCCACGGACTGCGTAGCAGAAGGTCGCCGGTTCAATCCCGCCCACCGGCAAAAATTTATTTCTTTGCAATTGACAATTCCAGAAGGTTCTACATCTTTCTTATGTTCACTTGTAATTTCTACTTGTTTCTTACGTTAACTGTTCTAATTTCTGGTACATTCTGTCTGTGTATAAATAGCAGAGCACTCTACCCGAGAGGCAATCAGTGCTGCGTGTATGTTAAGTTCGTAATAAACGTGCTTTCAGTATAAGTGCTGTGTTTAGTTGCCTTCGAAGTCAAGCCTGCTTCCATTTCAACGCGACAATATTATTGGCTTTGGAACAGATGGTTGCAATACAATGATGGCAATTAGTAATTCAATGGCAAGTAGATTCCGAAATATCTGCCCGGGAATTTCTGTAAGGAAGTGTGTTCATCATTCGGCGCAAATATGTGCAGGCGAGACGTCCAAGAGCTTCTGAGGACATCGCGTGGAATATTTATGGGATTTTTTTCCAAATTCAGTGCGAAGAGCTAAGCAGAGTTTAAGGAATTTCATGTATTGTGGCGTTTTATATCTCAGACATTTTACGTCCCACCGTGTGGAAATAGGCTACTCATTTTATTCCAGGTTTTTTTTTTTTTTTTTTTTTTTTTTTTTGAACTTTTAACCACAAAATTACTATATCCTTTAGCAGACACGTTTGCTGTCGATTGTCGCCGTTAGGTCAGTGCTGCAAAACTGGTATGCTCTAAAGCTTTTTTTTTTTATGGCTTCTTGAGCGAGTACTAAGCGCTGAAAAAGGTTTTTAAATGTTTACACGACTCCTTTGCAACAATGTATTACATGTTCTTAGCGTGAATTCTACGAAAATTTACTACTACTTTGAACGAGTACTTCCAGCCTACAACAGTAGTAATTGTTGACCTTTGTGACAAGATTACAGCACTGTACAGAAATACTTGTGTATTTCACGAAACATCTTTATGTCACGCGAAAATATCTCAGTGCTGTTGACCCTAAATATGCAGCTCATCATCTGGATGATTCACAAAGTTATTTTGGTATGAGAATTAACGTGGCACACCAGAGTTAAAGAATCGGCAACATCAAGGATTTTGATCATGGATGTAGGAACTTGTCGTGAATACACCTAATTTGCCTAAAATTATTCTAATTTACTGTTTTATAAGGGTATGTATTCATGCAGTGACGCGGCCTCGGGGTGGGCTAATGGGCTGAACCAACCCTCTCCCTCAGCACCTCAAATATATATTAATTTAATTATTTATTGCTTTCTTTTCTCATTTTTATCAAACAAGTCGGCAGCGGAAATTTGAAATTTTCCCCATGAAATAAGTCTCAACGTAACTAATTTGCCAAGCACAAGTGAACGTGACAATGTGTCGCCAACGTGATGGCGCCAGTGAGAACGTGTGCTGCTGTTACTGTGAGATGTTTTAACGCCGACGAGACCAACTATGATGCTGCCGCTATTGTTACTGCTATGCTGAAGTTACGAGCCATTTGCTCATATGCGGCGACCCGCTGCATAGCTGGTCAGCAGTGCCACCGAGTGGTATCTTATGAACAACAATAGTGTTATTTCAGCTCAGTTTGTACACATATATACTCATGTTAATTAAACTGTAAAGAACGTTCTCTTTGGCTAGTAACATAGAAGCTGCTTAATTGTTTTACGAGCTGTTTCCTCTACGTTGCTCCTATTCCAATTTCAAATAAATGCGAGCCTAATCATTTTATTTATTTATTTATTTATTTCGTAGTCTCCCTCGGGTTGTGGCTTGTCTCCCAGACTACAAAAGGAACAATCACCAAGATGTGACATTAAATGAAGAATGTGAAGAATTTTAGGAATTCTGCGATTTATATTATGTCTTTATAAACGAATCGCACCTTCCCAAATTCTCCAAATAAACCGAAGTCGTCATATGCCCGTTCCATATCATATCGCTGTGCAGCGCTACGCCTGGATATTTAATTGACACGACTCAAGCAGCACGCTACCAATGCTGTTATTCGAACATTACGGGATTTTTTTCTCCTGTTCTTCTGCATCGCCTTACATTTTACTACATTTAGCGCCACTTGCCATTCCTAGAAATTTGGTCCAAGTCTTCCTGGAAGAAACTGATTCCTGGGTAACTCTGCAGGGGCACCTTTACATCCGACAACAGAATGGGTGAACGTAGTAAAACAGTACGAAAATATATTTTCTGGTTTTCAGGTCCATACCATTTAGGACCATGTCACAGAAATCAAAACTGACATGATTAAAGCAAAGCTGCCTGTGGTGCACATCGATATATTTATGTTGTATGTAAGGACGAGCTAATTTATTCTCATTACTCATTTGAATGATCACAGATGCACCCGTGGAAGAAATGTGATAAAACCACAGTAACAGTGTCGCGTAAGTCTATAGGAGAGAAAGTATAGATGGAGCGCTCCTAGCGACCAAGATGCCAGTAAATAACACAGGAATGGCATGATAGAACCCGAAATAGCTATTTTTAATGCTGTTTCTTTAATATTTCCTCGTCACCCAACGCTGTGATGAATTTCTTACGTCTTAAAAGTAGTATCAGTACTTCGGTTAATGACCGTGAGTAATGTCAATGCATTCTAATACGTACGACTCACACTTTAGTCGTAATCGCAGAGTCCATGAACGTTTTGGTAATTTCGTACATGTGTTACATAGGACGACTGTGGATTCCAAACGACATATCAAAGCAATAAGAATCTAACAAGTGAATGTTGTGATTTTTATGAATATGTCGCGATTTTAAAGGATGTGGTTAAGTAGGAACATAAAATTGTTGCGAGTGAACAAGCTGTACTTTTAGGCCCCTGCCTAGCCACATCCTTTAAAATCATGAAATTCGTAAAAATCATGACATTGGTCTGTTCGATATCTACCGTTTCCATACATAACGCTTCGATATATATCGCGGAGGTGCTATGTAACACATCTATGAAATTACCAACATTTTAAAAGCAGAAATGAATTGCAGCCTGATATGCCCAAGTTCAAAAGAAGGTTATATTCGCGAACACTGTGCGTACCGTGCTTTCACATTGTGCAAGTTTCTTTAGCGGATTCCAATCATTTTAATATTTGCAAAACTAGACACGATTTTTTGGCCCACTATAGGTTACGGTAGTAACACCATTTCAGAGATATTTGCAAAAGTAACGGCGATTTGACACGCTTGATTTTACGTAAACCAATACAGGCAAAGAAAAACTTTTAAAAGAGGACAAACTACCACAAGGCAGGTATTAGAGAATTTTGGCTGTTTGTTAAAATACGGCCAGAGAGAATTTTTCGTGTTAAATGCATGGATATTATCACAATAGTAGTGTCGTAATGTATCGGCCATAATTTATTATCTTTCTCCGAAATGTTGGCAAAAAAATCAAAACTACAGGAAAACAAAGTGTGTCACAAAACACGCCAGTGCGATGTTTTTCATTATTGGAGTTTAGATGCGCCATCTTCTAAATCGCCACTTGCTTCTATGCCTTATGTGTACCTACGATTTTTTTTTTTTTTAGCCATTCTTCAGGTATAAAACTAAATATCTTCAAGAATGTGATTTGCTAACAATGCATCAACAATTTACACACGGAAATTTTTATTTGTAGCTACCAGTTCACTTCTTAAAACTACTAAGTAACCTC
The DNA here is from genome assembly GCA_026315105.1 of Locusta migratoria. Classification (NCBI taxonomy): domain Eukaryota; kingdom Metazoa; phylum Arthropoda; class Insecta; order Orthoptera; family Acrididae; genus Locusta; species Locusta migratoria. The sequence continues at coordinate 30,013,766 of CM048744.1, forward strand.
CAAAATATATCGGTATATAGCCCTATAAGTGTGAAACAAATAGGAAACAAAGTGCGCTCTACTAAAATAGTTTTAACTACAATAAGAACGTCGAGACATTACTTTTATACAGCTGTAATAGTAATTATATACTGATTAAGATTTTGCGATTCTCATTAACAGGAGTAGTTTTGAAGTTAATGAATTGCTAAAGATTTTCTTTCCCGTCTAAAAGTATAACTAACCACCCTAAAGGAAAACTTGGGTTAAATCACAGTTTAGGAGATTTTGGCTTCTCGCTGACCTGCAAATGTTGGTAGCCAAAGCCAGATAATCAGCAGTGTCCAGAGAGCCGATGAAAATGCGTCTTTCAATTGTTTTGCTAACACTATTGTCCACGTCAATGTTTTTACCAGAAATTCGTGCAGTACTCCTTGAAAATACGTCAATACTTTTGACGCGTAGTATTGTAAATGTGACAGATTCGCGATGTATGTGATAGTCCCTAGTGAGAGTGACGGTTGGAGCATTGGCATTTACACTGAAATTCGTGGAAAACATTGTGCCGTTTTCTACGAATGTGTCATTCAGCTGTACAAATATTGACGTCATCGCATATTTACCAGTACTACTGGTCAAAGCCATTCACTTCTTTGCAAATAAAATTTCACGAATTCGACTAAAATATTTACATGGACAAAGTCTTTACTAATAATTGATAGACGCATTTTCATTCACTGAGCTACTCTGGCGCCTTCGCTGCCAACATCTGCACATTAGCGAGAAGCTGTTGTCACCTGAACTACAACTGAAGGATGCGCTCGAGTAGTGCCTGCCACCAGTTTACGTCATTATACCATAACTGGCCTCGGCCATAACATACGGAAGTAATGACTCGTGAAAACCGATTACGGAGACAATGCTTAAACAAATGCGTTTCCTCACTTATTTCTCAAATAAACGGGTCATTTATAGGATGCGATTCCACCCGTCAGCCTGACTCATGACGTCATCGCTGCGCGGTAGTTTTGAGGTGCATGAGTGTTTGTAGAAGGCGTGAGTAATTATGTGGTTGCTGAGTTAAAGACGATAGTTTGTTTACAAGCAGAACATACATTACAGATTACGATTCTGACAGTGAGGTATACGTTAACAGAGAAACCTTTTGTTCCAAACGAGCGTTGAAGGCGCGAATTTTTGAGCTGGGACCTGTAAACGATGGTACATCTTGTTGCTGTAATTTGTAATTTACAAGGCTAACCAGGTATTTATCTACAATACATAACTGTTAAGATATTATCCCGTGTTCGTGTGTCCGACATGTTATTGACTCCATGGGTCAAAGCTGACGGATGGTGTCCCGATCTTCAGTTATGCCGTAAGAACATTCTACAGGATGCTTGAAATGGCTTATCTCAGTCAAAAAGGATACATTATATTTTCAATAAATTCCCAGGCGCAATTAAGAGCTAAAGCTTCAGATAAAGCACAGCTTAATAGAAACCGTAGAGTTTAGGTTGAATGCCTACTGTATTTCTGTTCTTACATGGTTACAATAGTGGCGTAATTAAGTACGTGCTTAATTATGATCTATATAGTAAAATTGTACATTTATTTCCTTCTGACTTAGTAATTATGAAAAGTTTAAATTGTTTGATGTTTCTTACGTAAACTGACAGCTTCCAGATTAAAGATCATAGAAATGTGACTTATTGAAGTGTCATGTTGTGAATGTCTATTGAGCAATTTATGTAGTACGACGCGATTCCACCCATAACTTCAGCATGTCGGAAAACCCATATACTGGATAATGTCAAAATACTTCTGTGTTGTACATAATAAATAAGCTGTGGTTATCCTCGTAAATTACAGATTATAACAACAGAATGTACCATCGATCATAAGTCTCAGCCCAACCATGACAACATGTCTGAAAACCGGTATACGGGATATGTTAATACTTGTGTATTGTTGATACAAATACTCTGTAGTTATTATAGATCACGCAATGTACCATCGAACACAGGTCTTAGCCCAAAAATTCACGCCTTCGGCGCTCACATACGAAAGAAAGAAAAAACACTTTCGCTTAACGTACACCTAACCATCAGAGAAGCTACATATCACATTTTAAACACAAAATATTAATCTATTTTGTTTGTATACAAACCATCGTGTTGGACTCCACCACCACATAATCACTCACGCCTTCTACAAACACGCACGCACCTCAAAACTACCGCGCTGCGATGACGTCACGGGTCAAAGCTAACGGACGGTAATCGTGTTTACAGGCATAACTTTAGACTGCGATACCACCCGTCTGATTTGACCCATACCTCCACAGGTGAGCAATTGGGACACATATTTCTTACTATTAGACAACAATCGCTGTGGGGCTAAAACTCCCTGCACCACAAAAACTTTCCCATCACAAGTATCAATAAATATTGTTTATAGTCAATTTTTGAAATAAAATTAATTTTATACATCATTTGCATTTTATTACTATGTTTCTTTGTATACTGCACTTACAATTTTGTATATTATGCATAGTTTTAGTGTTTCATAATTTCTAAGATGTTTTGGCTAAAGTCTCGATCAGCGGCATGGGTAGCGTCGCGGTGCGTCCTTAGCAGTGCTAGGTTGGCAACGTAGTACATTTCGAGCAGCCTATGGCGTGTACGATAATTCATTTAGTGACTGTACAAGAGTACATCGACGAATATTATTTTTACAAATATGTCATGATTTTAAGTGTTATGGATAGGCAGGAACCTAAGAGTACAGATTAAATTGTTGTGAACGAATGTTATGATTTTTACGAATATGTCATGATATTAAAGGAAGTGGTTAGGCAGGAACCGAAGAGTACAGATTAAATTGTTGCAAGCGTTTTACCAAATATGAACACTGAAAAAATTATTGTGATTCGTATCATTCAAGAGACAGACACGTATTTCGATTTACATAACAAAGTGTTACATCTGAACAGAAAGACAATGCATGTGGAGAAACGTAGTTTAGTAGTGTGCGATCTTCTACATTTGAACGCTGTTATTCATTTCGGAAATAAAATCATTCAAACGTGATGTTAACACGTCCATTTTCACATCTTGTAAACATTATCTGCCGCCATTCATCCCAGCATCCACAGCAACTGTTGGCAACACTGCCGCTTCACGTCACGTAAATACATTAGACCATGCCGCTGATCGAGACTTTTACCAGCTGTTTTCATGGATACATGAAGATTAAATCTTTTTCCAATTTTCTAATATAAGAGTGGAAAAATGTACATATTCCCGGGCAATGTTGGGTTTAACAGCTAATATGATATATGAGTAAAAGCAAGCAAAGTATGTCCTTTTTATGTTGACATCGCCAATTTCGTCCAAGAAATTGTGGTGTAGTTGAAATGTACTAATGGTGAGACTTTGGTAGTTCCCTCAAACCATGACCTAAGAGTTTGCGCCCTAGAGCAGTCAGTTAGCGGCACTCACCCGCCGCCAGCAGCACGCAGCAGCTCACAGCCGGCAGCAGCGACGCACCCCTCCGCATGTTGACTCCTGTTTGTTTGCTTCGCACTGACTCCCGTCTGCTGCAGACTATGGCCAGAGGCCTCTGTGGCAAACCGCGGCTGCGCCGGCAGCGTACACAGACCGCGCCAGAGGCCGTACCGGGGCTACAGCGCCATTGGTTGCCGAGTGTGACGTCACGCCGTGGCGCTGACTCCAAACCTCATACATTGCGCCAGCACTCAATTGATTTACGCACTAAAACATTTTAATAAATTTTAAAGTAATTGCAGTTTATTCTACCGATACTCAGCTTTTCAACATTACGATGTATGGGGGTTCTGCTCGCTGCAACATTATTCTCCTGGGGCGTCGTGGTAGAAATAAATAATCGTTACGTACAATTTTTCACTACTTTAATTTTCATTCAAACTTATTCTCCACCAAAACATTACAGCTTCAAAACATATACAAAGCATCAGAACTTCGCTGGTAGTACTTCCATTTCAAGGCGCAGACTAACATAGATTCCAGTGCACTTTGTAAAAGCCAAAACTCGAACTCCCCCACGCAAGGCGGTGAGGCAAATATATAACATCGGCAATAATGACCTTACATTACGCATTGTTCATAACAATTGAATATACTAATTTACAATTAATGGACACAACAGTAAAACATTTCATGTACACAAAAATAAATCAGAATAAAAAATGAAAACTATACATACAACAATTTTAGATGATACATTTCTTTTTGAATTGAAATCTCCGATCTTGCTGTTTGACAACAAAGTGCGATGTTAAATGTCAATTAACATGTCATACATGTTCCTAACAAATTGGACTATCAAATATCTTGGCCATTCTCAAAATAGGTACAAAAACTCACGTCAATCAATATATACAAAGAAATACAATATAGGAATTTCGACTATTACATTAATTAACACAATTAGCTGGTCAACACAACTTGTCTATGAGCCTAACATATATACAATGCTATTTATTTTAATGTATTTATGTTTTACAAAAGTTTATACTCTTCGTCTGTCTATTTATTGAAATAATGTACGATAACAAAAGTATTGTTTATAGAACTGTCTGGAAACGTCTTATACAAATCTCTTAATTAATGAAATCTATCACTTGTTTTGATCACAGTATCACCGATACACTGTCCTAAACTGATTCCTAGACTGGCTATTTCGTTTGTAACTTCACACCCAAAATACGTCACTATTAAACCACACGATTCAGGGTCCGATGCAGACGGTATCGTACAATAACATTGAGATGAGGGCGGTTCGAGGTAGACGGTATCGTACGATAACATTGAGATGAGAGGGCCGGCAGTATCGTCACAACACATACTTCAACAACTTCTAAACAATTTTACCCCCCCCCCCCCTCCGCCCCCCATTTTCCACGTCCGTACGTTATGCCCAGCTTTTCTTCGCTATAAAATATATAGAAAACCAAAGGCAAACAAAAAACTAATGCTTCTACATTACTTTCCTCTAGTTAACTACTAATGTAGGTGGTCAGAAAAAAGAAATGCAGTTTACTTACAACTGCAAGCATTTTTTTTAAATTTTATTTTTATTTTTATTTTTTTTTTTACCTTTAATGGCGTAAAACTATTGTGGTCATAAGCGCCCAGCAAGCTATATTTCACTAGAACCCACACTGATAATCCAACAAATAAAAGAGTTTTTTTTATATTTGTTCGTATTTTACGCGCTGCCGTACCGATGAAACTTAATCAACTTATCTCTTGCACTTTAGAGACGATTGTATGCATATCTATATAACTGCACGACACATACTTCAGGAGATATGGCGTCATAAACAATAGCTCCGAAAGGTGCTGCACCACGCAAGATTGTCGTACAACTCCTCCTTAAACCAATGGACCAATTTCAACCAAATATACCTTACCGTGAGATAACAATTGCTGCAGCGACAAGAACCACCAGGATATATCACACAAATTACCACGTGGCGGAGGGTATTTGACCCACGAACTCTGTTTTATTTCGATCTTAATGATATTCTGCACATTTAACCTTCAAATCAGAAGAGAGTCAATGCCTTCATCAAACTGCGCGGTCTGAGGCGCCATGTTACGGATTGCGCACCCGCTCCCATCCGAGGTTCGACTACTACCTCGGCATGGGTATTTGTGTTGTCTTTAACACAAGTTAGTTCAAGTAGTTTGTGAATCTAGGGACCGATTGCCTCAGCATTTTGGTCGCTTAGGTTTACAAATATTTGAACTTGTTTGACACATCAATTTCGTAGGAGCTTAGCGGAGGGTACGTTAAAACAGACTTCAACGCCATATGGCCAATCACTATGAAGGTAGGTACCCTACATCTTTCATCGTTTCACAGCTCGGCACGATAGTTGTTAGATACACGTAATTTTTCATAGTGTACGTAGGGGATGAACAGGGAGAGTAGGAGATGGCTGGAGAGAAAAGACGAGAGATGGGAGGGGGGAATGAACAGAAAAAGAGAAGGAGGTGGACAGAAGACAGCAGTGGCGGACTAGGCTGTCTGACGCCCGGGGCGGCGGCTAAACAAATACATGGATATACATGCATTACTATAAAAAAATAAAACACTTTTGACATATAGAGGCCCCCCAGATCCAGAGTAGTTCGCCACTGGGACACAGAGATGAACTGAATTAATAAATATCCGAGCAACTCCGGGTTTTCAACTAATATATATAAATAAATGACTGCTGTGTTCTTTTTTATTCATATTTTATGCGCTGTCGTTCTGTTCACCCTGTTGCGATGAAACTTTGTCAACATATCACTTGCACTTTAGTGAAGGTTACAGGCATAATTATAGCACTGTACGACACATAGTATCTCCTGAGATATGACGTCATAAACAATTAAATACGCGAAAAACTGGAACATCTACATCTACATGGGATACTCTGCAAATCACATATAAGTGCCTGGCAGAGGGTTCATTGAACCACCATTATACTATTTATCTCCCATTCTATTCTCGAATAGCGCGCGGGAAGAAAGAACAACTGAATCTCCTCGTTCGAGCTCTGATTTCTCGTATTTTATTCTGATGATCATTTCCACCTATGTAGGAGGCAGTCAACAATACACATTCGCATTCCGAGGGGAATGTTGGTGATTGTAGTTTCGTAAGAAGCCCACGCCATTGTTGTAATGATTCCCATCCCAGATCCTGTATCATTTCTGTGCAGTGGCGTAACTAGGACTTGGCTTTGGGGCAGGGCCGGCGCAAGACCAAGTGCCGCCCCGTGCGAGTTGCTAAATTGCCGCCCCCCCCCCCCGTTTTTTTTTCTTTTTTTTTTTTAACAAAACGTTTGTGGAAATTTATTTACACAAATCTGTAGGAAATCTCAGCAATCAATCTCATTTTTTTTTTCCTTTCAGATCTTCCTAGGCCAGTCTCAAAGCTTTTAATATGTGCTTACATCTAAACCGTCATGTTGACAGCTACGTTCATAGATGTAAATATAACTCAAAGCATTGAGAATAGCCACACGGTGCCCGAAATCTGTATAGATCTGGAAAATAACAACAAAAATTGCGAGTGATTGGTGACATTCTCTACAGATTTGTACAAGACAGTCGCTGGGTACCAGCTCAAAAATGGAATCAAACTTGGCTGAAGAAATCTAGCTTATTTTAATAAGCCATGTTCAAATGTGTGTGAAATCTTATGGGTCTTAACTGCTAAGGTCATCAGTCCCTAGGCTTACCCACTACTCAACCTAAATTATCATAAGGACAAAAACACTCACCCATGCCGGGACCAGCCGCACAGTCCATGACTGCAGCGCCTTAGATCGCTCGGCTAATCCCGCGCGGCATGAACTTACAGTTAACGTAAGTAAACATTTTTCAATGGTAGTGAACAGATAATGTATTTAACGGAAGCAAAATATATTTACAATTTAACGATAATTTGGTTTGAACAATAATATTTACAATAATTATTTAATGTTGAACAAAATAAGAAGCAACACAGTAAATAACCAAGATGCTGAACATAATATAAAAATTTAAAAACATACTAGACAAATCGAACCTTCCTGGCTTTTGCTTGTGGAAACTCTTTCACACGATCTGTGTAATTTAACTCATCTGCAAGCTCGTGCTCAATCGAAATTGTTGCAAGATCATTCAAACGAGTGTGGCTCATCGTTGATCGGAGGTATGTCTTTATCAATTTCAGTTTTGAGAAACTCCGCTCTCCACTCGCAACCGTCACTGGGAGTGTTAGGAGGATTCTCGCAGCAACGTTGACATGAGGGCAGAAATTATGTCTTTCTATAAACTTCAGAGTCCCCTTTGGACCTAATCCAGTTTTCAACAATGTTGAAAGCACTTTTAGTTGGCCGGCCGCGGTGGCCGAGGGGACTGAGGCGCTCCAGTCACGGTCTGCACGGCCACTACGGTCGGGGGTTCGAATCCCCCCTCGGGCATGGATATTTGTGCCGTCCTTAGTGTTAGCAAGTTCACAAGTAGTTGGTAAGTTTAGGGACTGATGACCCCGCAGTTAAGTCTCTTAAGCTTAACAAACATTTGAACATTTGAACTTTTAGTTGTTCCCACAACTCTAGTGCATCAATATCGCTTGACTCATGATCTTACAAAATCTCTTCGAGATTTCTACACTTTGTGTCCAGGCTGTCAGGAGGTGCATTCTTCATCTCGCCGATGTCGTAGAGAAAATCAAAATAATCACAGTGAGATTTCAGTTGATTGAATCTCTCATCCAAAGATGTGGTTACTATATCTAAAAGGTAATAGTAGAATTCAATCTTGTAAAGTTTTGTTGGGTCATCTAGTGTCTCATCCCTTCCTTCATAAGTAAAGTGTATCGGATTCTTACTTCGTCGCTGGGAAACATTAATCCGTGGTAACGTTAGATCTTCTAACTCTAATTCTGTAGCCAATTCTTTGGAATGCGTCAAGAAAGATACAAACTTTTCTTCTGTTCTGCAGGTCTCAAAATATGCTTTCGTTGTTTCAAGCATTTCCACGGCCTCATAAACATTTATGTCAATGGTCTGGAGGGTCTTGCTGACTACACTGATGTGAAGCAGAACGTCCTACCAGAGAAGTGAGAAAGGTGTAATTTTTTATTTCATTCGCAAGTGACGTTGCTTCGTGAGCGGTCATACCATCGAATTCTTCTGATATTTGAACCAGTGCATCATAAACGCCTCCAATTTGAAACCTCAGGGGAGTAAGTGCATCGATGCGACTTTCACACCTAGTATCGCTCAGTGACTTCAGGTCAGGTTAGGCAGGTACTTCTTCAAGACAACCCAACGTCGAAAGGAGGACGAGAATAAATCATACAAGCTCTTCACTGTCGAAAACATGGAAACAGCATATTTAGAAGATATATGCGGCATCGTTGACAACAAGATTCAATGAGTGACTGCTGTATGGTACATAAAATGCTCTCTTGTTAATATCTGAAATTCTTTTCTGGAGACCAGACTTCTTTGCTTTCATGTTTGTTCCATTGTCGTATCCTTGGCCTCTCATATTACACAATAGGATTTTTTTTCTTCCAACAACTTGAGTATGACCTGCGTCAAAGTGGAGGTTTAAGAATCGGGCACTGGAAGAAATCCCAGGAAATGCTCCAGATTTCGGACATAGTATACCCCGTCGAGTCTTGCCTCCTGGACGAAACGAACCACAACTGTCATCTGCTCAACTTTTGAAATATCTGGTGTGCAGTCCAGAATTATACTGTAATACTTCGCAGATTTCATCATTAATAGAATGCTGTTGGTTATAGATGATACAATAAGATGAATTATTTCATTCTGTGTTTCCTTTCCAAGATAATGATGATCCTTGTTCTCACCTTGCTTTGTTCTGTGCAGGTGCTTCATCATCACAGTGTCGAACTTTCCAAATAATTCAACAAGTTTCAAGAAGTTTCCGTTCTCAGGTTGAAAGAGTGTATCTGTACTTCCTCTCAAAGGCAGACATTGCCGACCCAGGCAAATGAATTATTGCTATTAAGCGTCCAAGAACATTTTTCCAATTTTCGCTTTCAGTATTCAGAAGCCTTTGATGATGGGCGTCGACAGTTCGTGACTTTTTCAGCCCCTCAGAAAACACGATCCACTTTTTATGTGAATTCAAATGATCGGTAAACTTCCAGTGACTTTCGAGATACGAAGGAAGGTGCCGCCAGTTGGTTATACCGTTCTTTGCAATTTTTACTGTAGATGACGAAAAACGTCTGCAACAAAAGCAGAACCCAACATGCTTGCTCTTTGAGTACACCAACCAATGTATATCTGCTTTTTCTAAATTCTTCAAAGAATAGTTGTAGTGCACATGGCTGAAACGCCGCTTGTCCGCGTTTTTAGGACATTCTTATACTTCCTTAATGCGCTCGTGAGGACCTTGCATGACCAACGTCGTTCGAATGCAGTCGCTAATTATTTCCGGCTATCTTCCGGGATCAGAGTCAATCGTCTCTTCCAGTTTAGGCTCGCCTTCAGTCCCATCTCCAGTGGTGAGTACCTCGGCTGATGTTCCTTCGGTATATTCCGAATCAGGTTACCTAATTTCAGATCTGCCTCATGTTTCAATCTCGGAGCTATCGTCGCAAAGCAAGTCTTGAGTCCAGGCGAGGTCTGTTGAACATGTTGCGAATGACGCACCGTCAGCATTGCTACTGTATGCGGTTGTCGCAGTACTGTGTTCATCAACTTTCTGGTCATGTCCTGCAGATAAAGATGTAGCTGCAGTAGCTCCACCAGTTTCTGTACTTTCAGGATCTATTTTACCACCCTCGCCGCTTCTAGGTCGTTCTGTCTTTGGCTTGAAATATCGTTGTAGTGCATACTTTTTCTTCTTATCGTCATCTTCCTTCAGCGCCCGTTTTTTCCTATATTCAATGCCAGATAGTCTTTTCTACCGTCGGACATGTTTCGATCCAGCCTGTAAAGAATGATTACGTGAAACTAACTGTTATATCAGTATTCATTTGGCTTTCATCGCCCCTGATTTGGCAAAACTAAAGGAAAGTGGCAAGGAGGCTTTTTAATACCGTAAAAAAAACTTAAATTTAAAATTCTACTCTAACTACTAGTTAGTTCCGTTTGACTTCAACATGTTTTTTGTTGCAGAAAAATACACGCACAGACGAATGCTGAAAAAATATATTAACGTTCTAACAAGTTACAGTCTTAAGATTTACACTTTCGTGGCTGCACGAACAACGGAAACGTAGTAAGCTATAAACGTTTTCCCTTTCATAATTTTGTTGGGATTGTCAATAAGATAAAGTTTGGCTAAGTGTTTTCATTCGCAGTAGTGGATAAATAAATTCTTATCACACGTAGCATGATGGGAATTTTCATAGAAGTTTCGGGTATGCAGCCGGTCGTCGTCTAAAACATCACACGATATTTCGGCCAGACACCTGCTAGCCTCTTCAGGTGAGTCGATGAAGACTGAAGAGTGCGTCCAGTGTTCCACTATATGTAGAAAACTTGGCGGTTACAGCGCATGCGTCAAAACATAAACAGACAGGCCACACTGCCAGACGGCAGCGCCCTCGCTGGTGGAACCACGGAGTTCAGCTGTCCTCTGCACTGCCACTGCCGCTCGCAGCCGACGTCGTCTTCGATCTGAGCAAATTTTAGTAATGACGGGATTCCATGCTTTGTCAAGATTGTAGCCACTATCCCGATTCATCAAATTTTCCGCGACACGTATTTCCACAGATTCTTTGATAATGGAGTCCCAAAAAGATGTTGCTGTTGTCAAAATTACCGTTTTATCATACTCCATAGAGTGTCCGGTGGAATTGCAATGTTCAGCAATAGCAGACTTGCTCGGCTGTAAAAGGCGTGTGTTGCGTTTGTGTGTTAACTGCAACGTTCTTCAACAGTGCGCTTAGTCTGGCCTATATAACCCATCCCACATTGGCAGGGAACCAGCCTTACGTAACAACAAGTCATCCTTAACCGAACCCAGCAAGTCTGAAATTTTGGATGGTGGGCGGAAAATTACTTTCACTTGAAAATTATGGAGAATTCTTGCTATTTTAAAAGAAATATTGCCCACAAACGGAAGAAAAGCAAGGGATTTTGCCGGTGTGTCCTCCTCGTCCTCCACTTTCTTGTTCTTCTTTCTAAGTGAGAGTACCTTACTTATTTGCTGATTAGAATATCCGTTGAAACTTCCTGGCAGATCAAAATTGCCAGTTGTGGGGCGGTATCGTGAGTCGTGTCGGGATAGCACAGTCGGTAGTGCGCTTGCCCGCGAAAGGCAAAGGTCCCAGGTTCAAGTCCCGGTTCCGGCACACAATTTTGATCTGCCAGGAAGTTTCATATCAGCGCACACTCCACTGCAGAGAGAAAATTTCATTCTAGAATATCCGTTGTCTCGAAACACTTGCTGGAGGTGAGCCAGCTCTTGTGGCAGACTATCAGCATCTGAGATTGTATGGGCTCTGTGAACAAGTGTTTTAAGGACACTACTAGTTTGCGTCGGATGGTGACAACTTGAAGCCTGTAAATATAAATCACTATGAGTTGCCTTCCGATAAACTGAGTGTCCCAAAGAGCCATCATCCTTCCTTTTAACTAAATCATCCAAAAAAGGTAAGCATCCATTTTGCTCTACTTCCATAGTAAACCGGATGTTATCATGAAGGGAGTTGAGATGGTGTAAAAACTTCTTTAGATTATCTTCCCCATGAGACCATACAATGAAAGTGTCATCTACATACCTCCAAAACACCGTAGGTTTAAGGGGTGCTGATTCTAGGGCTCGTTCCTCGAAGTCCTCCATAAAAAGGTTAGCCACCATGGGAGACAGAGGGCTACCCATGGCGACACCGTCAGTTTGCTCAAAGTATTCTTTGTTGAAAGTAAAATAGGTCGAGGATAGAACATGCTGAAAGAGAGCAGTGATATCAGCTTGAAAATTTTTACCAATTAGTTTCAAAGAATCTGTGAGAGGATCCTTAATGAAAAGAGATACCACATCGAAGCTGACTAAAAGATCAGAGCTACTAAGACGAAGAGCCCCCAGTCTGTTGATAAAATCTGCAGAATTCCTTATATGGTGCGAGCATTTGCCCACCAATGGTCTTGTGGTGTCGCACAAGTACAAAGTGCGCGCCACTTACTTTCGCCGCGCGCCGCCATGCACGCACGGCGCGGCGTTCTCACGACGACAGCCACGAGCGCCCTCTGCGACAACGCCGCTCGTGGCCCCCACTGAAGGACATCGGCCACTTCGGACTGAGAGGGCAACGAGTAACCACTTCGGACTGAGATAGCAACGAGTTAGGACCTTCGTAATCCGATAGGCACGAGTGAAGACTTTGCTATTGTACAGGCACTAGGCAGGCCTCTAACAACTATGTATCAACATTCTGCAGTACTATGTAAAAGTTAAGTATTGTTACATTCTGTGCAATATATCTCTTTCTAATTTACTCGAGTGTTTATAGTTTCTGGCTGCTCCCCTCCGTACCTGCACCAGCGTGTCGGTCTCATTCCACTCGGCCACCGACACCTACGACAAGGCTGGGACACAAAAGCGGCGACGAAGTCGGGACACAAAAGTGGCGACGAGGATGGGATACAAAAGTGGCGACGAGGAGTGATAGAACCTTGGACCAGCCCGCTTGCAGCAGCCAGACAGCAGCAGTCGGAGCACGCAAAAATTGCTCCCGCCCACCCACCCTTATTATAACAATTTTGGGGAAAGATATTTTGTTACGTATTTTGTGGACTTTTTTGTTGCAGAGCGTCCTCTTTCATATTGTATTTGTGTTTTGTTATAAGTTACTTGTATACGCGGCGCCTAATCGGTCAGCATGGCCACTACCCCGAACCCAAACTTAATGGAAATTATTCAGTTACAGACGGCGCAAATCACCCAGTTGCTCCAGGCGGTGGCCGAGCTTACAGCGCGGGCAGCTAACCAACAACAACAGCCGCCGCTTCAGCAGCCCACACCTGCCGCCGCAACGCTTCCTACGTTCCGCCAGTACAACGAACGTGAGGAAGAATGGAGCGACTACTTCGCACAGTTTCAAGAACTCGTCGCGGCTCATCAAATTACAGGTCAGAAAGTGAAGCATCTGTTATTGTCTGTGGTGGGCCCCAAAACTTTCGTGTTACTGCAAAAACTATTCCCGCACGCATCTCCTCGTGACGTAGACTTTGAACTACTTGTAGATGCACTGAATGCTCGTTATGAGAGAAAGGTTCTTGTAGCCGCTGCACGATACCGATTTTTCAGACTTAAAAAATTACCGCAGCAGTCACACCAAGAATGGATCACGGAATTGAAGGGCTTAACCCGCCAATGTAAATTTACTTGCTCTTGTGGACTTTCGTATAGTGACGTGATGTTGAGGGATGCGATTACGCAGAATATTCAGGACCCCAGAATTAGAGCAGCAATTCTGAAGCAGTCTGACCCCTCATTAGACAGTGTACTGCAGCTTATAGAAGCGCATGATACTTTTGACTTAGCAGATGTAGAAATGCAAAGCCACAGTGTAAATTCAGTGCGCCGCAACGGACGCTTTCCTAGCCGTAGTTCTCAGTATAGCACTAGTGATTCTTTAAATTCTACCGGCCGTGCTGAACAGACAGTGAACAGTAGCCAGTGTAAAAGTGCGACACAAAGGTCGCCCCGTCGTGTTAGAAACAGTAATTTGAATAACGGGCGCCAACGCTCATTTCAGAAAAATGTACGTAAATCTTGCCCCCAGTGTGTATCTCGCCACAAACGTGCACAGTGCCCAAGTCGCAACGCAACCTGTTATCAATGTGGCAAATCGGGACATGTGCAGTCTGTGTGTATGCAAATTAAAAACTCAAAGAACAGTACCGTTAGAAACAGTGCTTCGCAAAGTGCGAGAACAGTTCATTCTGTAAATGTTATACGGGCTGTGGAATTGAACAGTGCTTTAGTTGGTTCTCAATTGCAAGAAAGTAGTTCTGCACCTATTGCAAAACTATATAGTGCACCACGTAGCAAGCGCCGACGAGCGCGTAAAACAGTGCAACGGAAAAGGGTTCGGGACAAGCAAAATGACTATGAACAGTGCATTCCTGTAGTGAAAATAGTGCCTTCTGCAACTGCTCCTTGTAATAGTGCCCAGTACTGTGTAGATAGTGCCAGTAGACTTGTTGTAGATACTGAAAGTAATTTTAGTGCAGTAGCCTCGCATTGCGCGGACGCCGATCCGGCGGTAGTGTCATCTAGTGACAGTGTTGTTAATCCCCTGCGTGCCGAGTCTGAGCCGCTTCCTTCATTACGCGGCCCGCGCAAGGGCAATAAACAAACCGTAGCAGACGTTGCCCACATTCGCGCACCTGTCGAGCGCCGCAAGCAAAAACTTTTTGTGAATCTTTCCATTGAAAATAAGACTGTGCAATTTCAGCTTGACACTGGTTCCGCTGTTACCTTAATTAATAAAGATACTTATGAACTTCTGGGTTCTCCAAAATTATCGCTGTGTCAACAAGTGTTAACAGCTTATACAGGTCAAAATATTCCCGTGCTAGGAACGTGTAGCCTGCCCGCCTCTTTTCAAGGTGTATCAAAAACAGTTGCTTTTGTAGTTCTTCAGGCCAAATCGACACAGAACATTTTTGGACTAGATGCTTTTGACTTGTTTGGTTTATCAATTCAAAGAGATGTGCTTCAAATTTCGTCAATAGTGCCTCAGGATAAAATCAGTGCATTGTGTGACAAATATAGTGACCTGTTTTCGCCGGAACTAGGTTGTGCAAAAGACTTCGTGGCACATGTAACTTTAAAAGAATCTGCAGTTCCAAAGTTTCGTAAAGCTAGACCAGTGCCTATCGCCTTGCGTGATACAGTTGCCGAAGAACTTAAACGTTGGCAAGATAGTGGTGTGATTTCTCCTGTTTCTGCGAGTCAGTGGGCCTCGCCTATAGTAATTATACCCAAGCCGTCAGGAAAACTTCGTCTCTGTGCGGACTTCAAATCAACTGTCAACAGTCAAACAATTGTAGACACTTACCCCCTGCCCAGACCTGACGAACTAATGGACAAATTAGGACAGTCTCGCTTCTTTTCTAAGATTGATTTAGCAGAGGCATACTTACAGATTCCACTTGATGACGAGTCCAAAAAGTTTTTCGTCATTAATACTCACATGGGCCTTTTTCAATTTCAACGCCTACCCTTTGGCAGTTCTTCCGCTCCCGCTATTTTTCAGCGTTTTTTGGAACAGCTGACAGTTTCTGTACCGTGTTGTTCGAACTATTTAGATGATATTGTGGTATCCGGACGTACAGTTGAAGAACATTTAGCAAACCTGGAGTGCCTTTTCAAAGTGTTGACTGCAGCAGGTCTACGTTGTAATAAAGCAAAGTGTTCGTTTTTTCAAACTGAAATAGAGTACCTAGGCCATGTGATTAATGCCCAAGGAATACATCCCTTACAGTCACATCTTCGAGCAATCAAAGACTTGCCTCCTCCTAAGAATGTGCCAGAATTGCAAGCAGTAATGGGAAAGCTTAACTATTATTTCAGATTTATTCCCAATGCCTCTCAGATTGCAGCTCCACTGCATCGCTTACGTAGGAAGAATGTTCCTTTTGTATGGTCTAAAGATTGTCAGGTTGCCTTTGACAAACTAAAGTCTGCACTACTCAGTGATGCATGTTTGATTCCCTTTGACCCACAGAAGCCTGTAGTGTTAGCAGTTGACGCCTCGTCGTACGGTGTGGGCGCAGTTCTGTCACATCGTATTGGATGTCATGATCGTCCTATTGCCTTTGCATCCAAGCTACTGACGCCGACGCAACAGAATTACAGTCAGATAGAAAAGGAGGCCTTAGCAATCATTTACGGCGTCGCAAAGTTTCATCATTATCTCTATGGCAGAAAATTCTATTTGTTGACAGACCACAAGCCTCTCACGTCGTTGTTCTCACCCACAAAGCCAATTCCGCCACGAACGGCACAAAAGCTTCAGAGATGGTCCTTGATATTGTCTAATTATCAGTATGAGATTTTGTACCGACCTACCACTAAACATGCTAACGCGGACACACTTTCCCGACTTCCGGTTGGCCAGGATGTATCATTTGATTCTTCAGAAATGGCATGTTGTCAGATAGACTCCAGAGATGCTTCCGCTGTCGCAGACTTTCCTTTGAACTCTCGTCGGGTTGCACAGGAAACAGCTGCGGATGCAGACCTAAGTGTGGTAGCACGTTTTGTTCGCTCAGGGTGGCCTGCCAGGGCCGAAGACATTGATCGGCCTCTGGTTCGACGTTATTTTGCACAACGTCATGCATTATCTTTAAGTCAGGGTGTACTGTTGTTGCATACCGACAACGACCAAGCAAGAGTGATTGTTCCTCGTTCCCTGCAACGAGAAGTGTTACGCCTCCTGCATCAAGGACATTGGGGCATTGTTCGGACAAAGCAACTGGCCAGACGTCATTGTACCTGGGTTGGTATGGACGCTCAGATAGAGAGCATGACATCACAGTGTACAGTTTGTGCGGAGCATCAGGCGGCTCCTCCACAGCGTTTCTCAGACTGGCCACGCCCCAAGGGACCATGGCAACGTTTACATATTGACTTTGCCGGACCTTTCTGGAATACGCGCTGGTTAATTGTTGTAGACGCTTTCAGCAAGTTTCCTTTTGTGATTGCCATGAACTCAACGACAGCTTCTAGTACAATCAGTGCCTTAACATCAGTGTTTTGCATCGAAGGCTTGCCTGAAACTATCGTCAGTGACAATGGACCTCAGTTTGTTAGTGCGGAATTTCAACAGTTTTGTCGTGTGAATGGCATTCAGCATATCACCACCGCACCTTTTCACCCTCAGTCCAATGGTGAAGCAGAACGTTTCGTTCGAACATTCAAGTCTCACATGGAGAAGATGAAAGGTCAGCACTCCAGGCAGCAAGCTCTTCAAATTTTCCTGTCTACGTATCGGTGCAGGCCACGTGACGGCCCGTCTCCTGCTGAGTTGCTACACGGCCGCCGTCACCGCACTCTCCTTCACCTGCTGCAGCCTCCCACGCACCGAGTCGGTTCGTATGGCGCTACGCGTTTTCAGGTTTCTACGCCGGTGCTGTACAGGGCGTTTGCTGGAAACAAGAAGAAATGGATGCCGGGCATCATTCAGCGCGTGCTCGGGCGCAATATGTTTGTTGTACGTTCTTCCACAGGGTCGGAGCTGCGGCGCCACGCAAACCAATTGCGCCTGCACAGGCCGCGCGATCCTGTCTCCGGTTTCTTGATTCCAGACCCAGTTCACCGCCAGGGAGCACAAACACATCGTTCGTCAACGGGTCCAGCGTCCCCGGACTACGAGATCGTCCCGATGGAGATCGACGCGACGCCGCCGCTGTCGCCGCCGCAGATGACAGCGTCACCGAGAGGGACTCCGGGACTGTGCGTGCCGCCGCCGCCTGGGCCACGCACCTCAGAAGAAGATGACCTGCTCCCTCTGGGCGGGGGGGTGCGCCCTTCCCCAGGTTTCGGTGGGTTCCCTGGAGGATCGCAAGGCGGATGCCGGGGCGCGGACGGCGTCTCGATCCCAGCCTCAGCTACGACGCCCGTCCCACCAGTAACGCCCCCGCCCAGGCCCTCCTCCCAGTGCCGTCGCCGTGGCCCTCAGCCCTACGCCACGACGGCGCGGCGGTTTGGGGGGGAGGGGTGTGGTGTCGCACAAGTACAAAGTGCGCGCCACTTACTTTCGCCGCGCGCCGCCATGCACGCACGGCGCGGCGTTCTCACGACGACAGCCACGAGCGCCCTCTGCGACAACGCCGCTCGTGGCCCCCACTGAAGGACATCGGCCACTTCGGACTGAGAGGGCAACGAGTAACCACTTCGGACTGAGATAGCAACGAGTTAGGACCTTCGTAATCCGATAGGCACGAGTGAAGACTTTGCTATTGTACAGGCACTAGGCAGGCCTCTAACAACTATGTATCAACATTCTGCAGTACTATGTAAAAGTTAAGTATTGTTACATTCTGTGCAATATATCTCTTTCTAATTTACTCGAGTGTTTATAGTTTCTGGCTGCTCCCCTCCGTACCTGCACCAGCGTGTCGGTCTCATTCCACTCGGCCACCGACACCTACGACAAGGCTGGGACACAAAAGCGGCGACGAAGTCGGGACACAAAATGTCTAAGTAAGGAAGCAAGATGTTTTGCTAAGTCATATGTTGGGGCACCATTATTGCTAACTATGGGACGCAAAGGCAAATTTTCCTTATGGAACTTGGGAAGGCCATACAATCTAGGTGGTACAGAGCCATGTGGTCTTAATCTCTTGATGGTAACTTGAGGTAATGAGGAAGAATTTAAAAGAGAAATAGTCTTCCGTTGCACACGTCCTGTAGGATCATCATCCAACTTTCTATAGGCAGAATCATTAAATAGCCCATACATCTTATCTACGTACACAGTACGAGGTAGTAGAACTGTTGCATTACCTTTGTCAGACTTCAAAATCACAGTATCAGGATCCTCTCTCAGATTTCTTAGTGCAGCCCTTTCTCCGGAGGTTAAATTACTGCGTTGTAGAGGAGCTTTCATCAGAGCACGGCTGGTCTCTCTTCTTATTTCTTATGCAGCATCCGCCGGAAGGCGTCGTACGTCTTCTTCAACCCCACTCACAAAACTTATTAAAGGAAGTGCTTTGGGTGTAGGTGCAAAATTTAGTCCTTTACCTAAAACAGATAACGTCATATCGTCCAAACTTTTCTCCGTAAAATTAATAACGGAACGTCGGGTAGTTACCTCCTGTGGTGACACCTTTTGAGGCAATAGACGATCAAATTTTGATTTTTGCCTGACTGGATCCATAACGACTCTACGTCGCGGCAGTGTGGCCTGTCTGTTTATGTTTTGACGCATGCGCTGTAACCGCCAAGTTTTCTATATATAGTGGAACGCTGGACGCACTCTTCAGTCTTCATCGACTCACCTGAAGATGGCTAGCAGGTGTCTGGCCGAAATATTGTGTGATGTTTTAGACGACGACGACCGGCTGCATACCCGAAACTTCTATGAATATTCGATCCGCCGGGAGAATTTTAAAGTTCACATGATGGGAATTTTTTGTGACGCTTACTGTTTATTACTTCACTTCTCCTGACATATTTATTGTAGTATTACGTGTTTATTACTATGTAAAGTGCGCCTCGGTTGCACAGTGGTAGAGTGCCGCACTACAAATCCAAAGGATGCGGGTTCGATCCCCGCCAGGTTCTAGGATTTTTATCTGTCACTTTCCACTTCTTTCACCTCTGGCAGTATGTGAAAAATACCGAGTAGCACCGTGGTTCGTAACCCACGTTAAACTGTAGGTCCCCCTATAACTGGCTGGGTAAGTCAGTTCGAAGGTCGGAGGAAGGCAACGGCATACCACCTCCAAACAGGACCATGCCTAGTAAAGCACTGTGGTGTTCAAAGCAATCTTCGGATTGTTGACTGCTTTACTACTTTTATTACTATGTAATGGGGCATGTTAAATAAATAAATAAATATGTATTGTAGGTCGTTTTTACCCTCATAGGAATTGTGTCATGAAGGCAAAAATGCGTACAAAATTCTGTTAAAATCGGTCCATTAGTTTACGAGCAATTATGGAACATTATCGCAGGATGTGGGTGGCAGTTTCTAGCGAATTTCATTCCTTATGGAGTCTTAACTCCTGAACTATGTTTTCTGATAGTGAGGAACATGTGTACCAAGTTTTACTGATATCCTCCCCCCTCAACACACACACACACACACACACACACACACACACACACAGACATATTTTGTAATATGTATAGATTGTGTAGCAAAATTATGTTTTTCTTAATCAAGTACGTTACGAAGAATGAGAGCTTGATTTTGTCACCCCAATAAGCAGTATTCTTAATTGGCTGTACCTGAAAAAAAATTAATTTTTGCAAACCAAATTATCTAATGATAAATTAAAATAAACTTACATCCTTATCTCTAGTTGGGCTTTTGTGCACCCTGCGAAACTTAGTTTTTCTCTACCCGTCTAATGATATTTTCGTTTTCTTACTTCTCTTATAACAGCGAAGGAAACATTTCAGGAAAATGCAGTCCGCTGGGAGGGTCTGACTTCATGTTTCACTAAGGATCAATTTCTTAAATTTTGATAACATTCTTCTGAACGCGCTATTTTAGAAGCAGCGCGCAGCAGAGACGAGGCGATTTATAATAGCATCTACATCCTACAGAGATAACGAGAAGATTCTCATAACAGCAAGCAAGTGGGATGAAGCTCTATTCTGCCAAAGTGGCGAGCAAGAAATCAGTCCTCCTCCCTCCCGTGGTAGTACAACAGGGGCGGCCGGCAGGTAGTCGTGGCGCCATGGCACAGTTCCCGAAGCGCTCCCTCCGAGGTTTGCTATCGAATCCTCTGTTGGGCATGAATGTTGAATTTGTCTTTTTTCTTTGAAAAAAAAAAAAAAAAAAAAAATTGGAGCTGGCAGATTTGCCGCCCCTCGGAAAGTGCCGCCCCATGCGGCCGCACGTTTCGCACGTGCCTTGCGCCGGCCCTGCTTTGGGGGGGGGGGGGGGGATGGACCTGCTTGACGAGCAAAATTTTAGTCAGTTTCCAGACAGACTACCATCTACCACTCCTGTTGAAGAAACTAATTACCTTTACCAGATTGCTGTTATACGATTTTTTTTTTCAGTTTCTTTTTTCTTTTTTTTTTTTTCTTTTTTTTCGGGTTCTGGGGGGGGTTCTATCCCCCTCATCCCCCCCCCCCCCCCCTATAGCTACGCCACTGTTTCTGTGCGCTGTCTGCCCTGCATCGTGACAATACAAAACGAGCTGCCCTTCTTTGGACTCTTTCGATGTCCTCAATGATCGCGCGAGTGTTGCAAATATTCCATACCGTGAGGCAACAATTGCTGTAGGGGTAAGAATTACAAATGTTTGACCTGTTAAACTTATAATCATTTGTTCAGCCAATTTCTATTGTTCAGTTTATTTCCTTACGACAAACGTACTTTATATCTTGTCATATTTTATCAATGTTAATCTCGTCATATTTTACCCATGTTTATTGTCATACTAATCTTCTTTGAAAATTATGTACTACATGTATTATCTACAGAGCAACTTGAGATCTTTCAATGACAACTCCCAGCTGCTCTCTATATCTCTGTAGTGTTTACCTGATAATTGCGTAACAGCCGAAAACCGGTTAACGAAACAATAGATTTGCAGACTGTTACACAGTTATATTGTGTGTTTCATTCAAGATGTCACGTAGTTTATGAGATACATGATAAACCCGGATACTAAGGCTGTAATATAAAGAGAAGTCATTGTTTAACGTTTTTTTCCAAGAGTCTCGGAAAGTCCCAAAGATTTTGTAAAAATAACCAAACTCCCTAACAGCGCTGCTGTCGCGGGATAAAGCCCAGTCAACGAAGACCGAAAAATGGCGATTAGGGGAAAAATTCGTGTAGTCGCAAATTTTTGTACAGTGGTAGTGGGGAGTGTCATGAACAACATACTTAAAGGTCACTTTTTTACGTTTTTCTTAAATAACTCGAAAACCAAGGCTCCTAGTGAAAGTATTTCCCAGTACAAAATTAAAATACGTTAAATTTCCTACAGAAAAGGTCCTATCTATTTTTTCTCTAGGGCTAATAGTTTTCTCATTACAAGGATTGAAAACAATCTATTAATGGTATAAAATTAATGTTTATTGTTCAATGAAGTGGGTTAAGACCAAATATTACAAGCCTATACCTCATTTAAGTAGAGTGGAACAGTACTGAGGGACAAATTTTGTTCAGAGGATGTGCCATGTGGCAGAGGGAGAGGGTGGATTTGAGGGAAGGGGGGCGGGGGTAGAAGATGAGGGAAAGCATGACGCTGTAATGATGTCAAGCAGCTCCCTTATTTGTACTTCGCAAAACGAGGAGCGAGCTTGTGAGTCCCCACTCCATCTACCTCAAAATTCAAATTTCAAATGTTTGTTAAGCTTACGGGACTTAACTACGGGGTCATCAGTCCATAAACTTACAAACTACTTATCGACTACCTTATACTAAGGACGGCACAAATATCCATGCCCGAGGGGGGATTCGAACCCCCGACCGTAGTGGCCGTGCAGACCGTGACTGGAGCGCCTCAGTCCCCTCGGCCACCGCGGCCGGCCCATCTACCCCATTAGGTCGTAGAAGCAACTACAAGGTGTTCACCAAGTTACACCAAGTTATACCGACCCTTCCACAGCACATCTCGTAAATAACTGGTGACGCAGTATGCTGACACACCTGGAGAGTGTTGATATTCCACAAAATGCGTTGTACGATGACAGTTGTTGGAAGTGTTCATTTTCCACAAATACATTAACACTAAATGGAATAAAGGTAATAGTTACTAATAGAACTACACAGTACATCTCTGCACATCGCCTTGCACCTGTAGGAGTGAAATTGATTGTTGGGCATACTGTACGTTTGTTGCGGCTTATTTCTGGTGAACACATCTTCCCCCTCCATGAGAACTGCTCGCTCTTCATCTTGCAGACAGCATTTTCTGTCCAGTTTCTTACGTGAGTAATGACAAAAACTTCACTGTGGAGTGAGTGTAGTGGTTCTCACTGCCTTTATAAGATATGTTTGTACTTCGTACTTTTTGTTTCTGCTGCCATTTGATGGTTTAGGTAGGTTAACGAATCAAACGTTTCATGTAATAATTACTTCATCACTTGTTGCAGTTTACATGATGGTGCACCCAGAGCATGAAATGCGTTACTGATAATTAAGTATTGTAGCAGAGACTGTCTTATATTTGGTATTCATTTCATTAAGTGATTACTTATTTTCAGTAATTAAGAGTGTCTGTACATGAAATATGTTCCTATAAACAATGGCGCAAAAGTGTTTGATTAGCGAGTGTGATGTTGTCAGTGACCTATGCAATATTGGTGGGAAAAGAATACGTGGATTGCTAAATGCCATTTACTTGAGAAAAGATGGGAAAGCTGAAGGTTTCAGAAACAAAACAAGTGGTGATGTCCATGCATCGTACAGGAAAGAGTACAACAGAGGTGACTCAATTCCTGTTCTGAGCAGAGAAAATTCATGATGAATTTCTTGCCAGAAAAAAAAAAAAAAAGAGGTGGCGAAAGGCTTACAGTGTTCGATCCTTCAGTTACGATAATACAGTTTATAGTTCGTGCACAGGAGAGGAAGGATGAATGGGGATTCACCTCCAAAGACGTATCTGTTCTGTTAGTGATCTACACGCTGCAGAAGCAAGGTATCGCGAGCATTGCTATTAAAGATACTTTATAGGCTCAGTGCCTAACTCTAGACGGAGTGGACGCCCTGATGATGAAGAAATAATGCGTCAATCGAGGATATATTCAATTACATAAAAGGGAATGATGACTGCCAGTTCAACTTAAAAGTTGACCACTGTACGCAATAAAAGCTTAATTCTGGGAGGAGGCATCCAGATAAGAATTTACTGTTATAAAAAAGCTTAATTTTAGCAGTAAAATTATAAAATGGTCAGTGTGAACTATCGGCTACTCCCTGCTGCGAAACCTTGTCCCCTGGCCCAAATTGAGACTGATTTGGTTCAAATTAATAACAGCAAGTTGACGATACAGTGGCCAATATACATAGCAGCTCACACGAAATTACACACAGGCATTAATAAACAAGCCACCACAATTAAAGTTGTTTCATAAAGGTGGCTAAGAAAAACATTTATGGCGCAACGGAACTTAAACATAAAAATTTTTTATCTGAGCTTGTTCTCAGCACTGGTGAAAAACAATACTAAATAAAAGGGGGAAGGTGGTTGAAAACTACAATTTATAGGCAAGTCAAAATTATACTGAACTTAACTTGTTTATTCAAGCCGAACGCAAGCAAAATGGGGAACCAATTTTGTTAATACATTGAAAATGCATCTCATTACCTGGTCTAATACTGACGATGCCCAGCATTGAATTTAACATAAATGACACAGAACTTAACGCTACTGGGGGACGATTTACAGACGACACTCACTCGCTCACACACACGCAATGCAACAGCGAAACTCACCAAAATCAGCGTGCTGAAACGAGGCAGAAGCAGGTGCCGCAATCCTAGGCGAAATTCAGCAAAGCCGGCGGTACCACACATCACAATATACAAGGAAACTGCGAAGATGGCTCTGGTCTGTCATGCCTAATTTGAGATGGTGCGTGAGTGTAGCAAAGTTAAGTTACATTTAGATGAGACCGCGAGCAAACACGCTAACGGCGACACACGGCTACGTTACATGATCGCACTCCACTGAAGGTGAAGTAGTTAAAAATCGATTCATTACACAAAATCACGGCTGATTCTTAAGTTGCAATCAGAGAGTAAACTACCTAGGCACTGGTTTTATGAGAAGTGGCGTGACTTCAGGTGACTAGCTGCAAACGCCTGAAGTCTGAGTTCGGACCCACGTGGTTCCGAAAACCGATAAAAATGTATAAATTCAAATTCCGAAAAAGAAAGAAAATTAACTACGGCATGCAACCAATAGAAATGTTTAGAATTACAAAAGGAAACGAATGAAATGCAGCTACACGCGATAGGGAGAGATGGAGTCCAGTCTCAAAATCAGAAAAATGAAATAAATTACAAAGACGGGAAAAGTGAGAATGAAAATTACGGCATGCAACCCTTAGAAATACATAAATTTTCATAAGCAATCTATTGAAGGAGGTTGTACAAGGCTCGGAGGGAATTACTGACAAAGACTGAGTGCATACTAAAAGTTCGGAGAAGAAACGGCAAAATTAAAATAGGCAGGGAGAAAAGATCGCAAAATGTTATTGGAAATCAGAAGTGTACACACATAGTTACTTGCCTGATGGGCATTGAACAAACAATAGTGGAATCTGAAGGTTTTGTTCTAAGAACCAACCACGTGGAACACATATCACTCACGGAAGGAAACGATAAGAAAGATTTCTACATGAACTGTACAAAAATGAAGATATCGTCTGTTAGAAATCGGGTCCCACAAAGCTAGAAAGAATTTACACGGAGTTCGTACACTGCCACATAATCACAAAAGGTTTGAAAATACCAGGCCGTTAACAAACTTCAACTAGTAACACATACACTGCGTTTATCTGATGGAAATTACTGGATTGAAAAACTAGAACACATTTCCGCACACGATGGGAAGAAATATTCCAAAAAATAAATCTAAGTTCAATAGTCTAAGTTAACCATGCTAGACAACGAATAGCGACCATCTCCATGAGCACAAGAGCAGAACCAATCTTACCTCACTGCGATCCCAGCACAAAGTGAAGTCCGAGTGGCCACCAGGCGGAAAAGCTACTGGAAACTGGGAAACCCAGCGGTAGTGGGGAGAGAAAATCCTGAGACTCGCCCTGGAGAAGACTTGTCGACTGGCTTGTAACCAAAGGGTGTAGAAACCTCTTTGGTTGCATCAGCAGCAGGAGTTGGTAACGAGTAACTATCGACTATGAGCCAGAGAGAACCATGCAAAGCAAGCTATTACCACCCACTTTCAGTTTCGACAGAGTGGCACAGTACCGCGCAGCATTGATGGTTGCATCCAACTAAAACTCCATCAACAAAATTCCTCGTGCGTCCGAAAAAACCGTGAGTAGCACTTTACCTGTAGACGGAGTGCTTTTGAACTTGTTTCGGACCGGTGATGACGGATGTTTCCACTCCCTGGATTCGGTATTTGATTCTGGCGTGTAATGGTGGATCCACGCTTCATCCACCGTCACAACCCGAATAAGAAAGTCATTGCCATATTCATGGTTGACCTCTACCGAATGATGTTATTGGTGTTTGGTCGTGAGCGTTCACCTGCTGTGTCGTCTTTCGCCCATAGCCGTTCAACGCTACTTCCGCATTGCAACACCCTGATTTTTTCCTGGGCAGATTTTTGAAGCTTACAAAACGGTTTGACAAATGTCTCAAAGTACTTGCTAATTACGTAGAAAAATAAAGATATGTCTTATATTTAATGTCTCATTCTATTCTTTCCTTTCATACACAACTCTGCCCACAGCCGACAGGGGAAACTTATTTTACCCCTCGCATTTCGACATCTTCGCTGTAACACTGAATCCTTTATAACTACGTCCACAAACAAATATTCTTCTCTTCTACTACAAGAATTAGTAAAATCAGTATTTCTGAAGACTTGCGTGATGCACTCAAACGCAACTCGGTTGAAATAAAAGTCAGTCTCTCCTTCACAGCAAAAAATTTAAGTTGGTATCTGTCGTCGGTGACGGAAATACGGCAGAACAATGGAATTTCGTTTTGTATTAGAAGACGCATTCTGTTCTTTGCTTCGAATAATTTTCCAAGCAGTCTTGATTCAACCACGATATTCTTTCTTCTGCGTCTCAACTTCATTGTCTTTTTTAATTATCTTTAGATCGAAGATTGACTCTGTTGAGTTGGTTTCTCTATTTTTCTACAGTCCTGAAAAATGGAAAAAGAACACAATGAATTCGTCGACCTAGCACAGGGAAATTTATTGAAACATTCTTGAGAATGTATGCAACCCACGACCACGCTGACAGAGCCTTACGTACCAGAGTACAGTCGCCACAGCGTGCGCAGTGCGGACACTAGTAGCGTGTATACCCTCATTTTGCAGCAATGCAATCTGTATGGAAACTCGAACAGGTGCAGAATGTAGTCTTACGGAATGGCCGGCCATCCATTTTCAACTTGTTGCCTCAGTTGGGCCAGATTTCGGGTCGGTGGTGCAGATCGCGCAAGATGGCGATTCATCCGATCCTGAACATGCTCGTTGGAAAAGCATGTCGCCTTGTTGGTCCATGAACGGTAGTAAGACGAACTGAAGGATGGCTACAATGTACTGTGCACTGTTCAATGTGCTCGCGACGACCAGCTAGGAGAACGGCCAGTGTAGGACGTGGCTCCCCACACTGTGATGCCGGGTGTCGGCCCTGCTTGCTTCTGTCGTATACACTTCAGATTTTCGCGCTTCCCTGCACCACACCACACACGCTTAAGACAATCATGGGCACTGAGGCAGAAGCGATTCTCATCACTGAAGACGACACGTCTGCATGCGTCCTTTCGTAAGCGCCTATCGCGACACCACTGGAGGCAGGCTGAACGATGATGGGTCTTGCGCGGAAGTCACCCTGCCGACATGCATCATGGTGTGAGGTACTACACTACCAGCCATTAAAATTGCTACACTCAGTAGAAAAGCAGATGATAAACGGGTATTCATTGGACAAATATATTATACTAGAACTGACATGTGATTACATTTTCACTCAATTTGGGTGCATAGATCTTGACAAATCAGTACCCAGAACAGCCACCTCTGGCCGAAATAATGGCCTTGATATGCCTGGGCATTGAATCAAACAGAGCTTGGATGGCGTGTACAGGTACAGATACCCATGCAGCTTCAACATGATACTACACTTCATCAAGAGTAGTGACGAGTCAGTTGCTCGGCCACCATTGACCAGACGGTTTAAATTGGTGAGAGATCTGGAGAATGTGCTGGCCAGGGCAGCAGTTGAACATTTTCCGTATTCAGAAAGGCACGTACAGGACCTGCAACATGCGTGCATTATCCTGCTGAAATGTAGGTTTTCCAGGGATCGAATAAAGGGTAGAGCCATGGGCGTAACACCTGTGAAATGTAACGGCCACTGTTCAAAGTGCCGTCAATGCGAACAGGAGGTGACCGAGACGTGTAACCAATGGCACCCATACCATCACGCCAGGTGATACGCCAGTATGGTGATGACGAGTACATGCTTCTAATGTGTGTTCACCGCGATGTCGCCAAACACGGATGCGACCATCATGATGCTGTAAACAGAACCTGGATTCATCCGAAAAAATGACCTTTTTCCATTCGTGCAACCAGTTTCGTCACTGCGCACACCATCGCAGACAGTCCTTTCTGTGATGCAGCGTCAAGGGTAATCGCAGGCAAGGTTCCCAGCTGATAGTCCATGCTGCTGCTAACGTCGTTCAAAATGTCTAAATGTTTGGGACTTAACTACGGGGTCATCAGTCCCTAAACTTACAAACTACTTATGAACTACTTACGAACTAGGACGGCACAAATATCCATGCCCGAGGGGGGATTCGAACCACCGACCGTAGTGGCCGTGCAGACCGTGACTGGAGCGCCTTAGTCCCACGGCCACCGCGGCCGGCGCAAACGTCGTCGAACTGTTCGTGCAGATGTTTGTTGTCTTGCAAACGTCCTCATGTGTTGACTCAGGGATCGTGACGTGGCTGCACGGTCCGTTACAGCCTGTCATCTCGAGTGCTAGTGGTACGAGATCGTTGGGATCCAACACGGCCCTCCTGAAGCCACCGAGTCTATATTCTGCTAACAGTCATTGGATCGCGACCAACGCGAGCAGCAATGTCGCGATACGATAAACCGCAATCGCGATAGGCTACAATCTGACCTTTATCAAAGTGATGGTACGCATTTCTCCTCCTTACACGAGGCATCACAATATCGTTTCACCAGGTAACGCTGATCAACTGCTGTTTTTTGTGTATGAGAAATCGGTTGGAAACTTTCCTCATGTCACCACGTTGTTAAGTGTCGCCCCCGGCGCCAACCTTGTGTGAATGATCGGAAAAGCTAATCATTTGCATATCACAGCATCTTATTCCTGCCAGTTAAATTTCGCGTCTGTAGCATGTGATCTTAGCGCTGTAGCAATTTTTATGGCAAGGAGTGTATATCCTGCACTGCCTGTTCTCCTCTTGTGGTCGCCGAGGGAACACTAAACATCGTTTAGTAGATTGCTACCGTTCATGAACTAACAAGGCGACATGCTTTTACAGTGGAACAGTACATATCCACATTTATCCTGTACCACCAAACATGCTGTTCAAGGTGTACACCACCTACCGTTGCCAGCACGATCCCCAAATCTGTTCCCGATTGAGCATGTGTGGAACCGGATGAACGTCATCTTGCGCGGTCTGCATCACCGGTACGAAATCTGCCCTAACTGAGGCACCACATTGTGCACGCTCTAGTGACTGAACTCATGAGCATATGTCTCTGCCTGTGTGATCGTGTGTTGCGTATACCCTTAAGAATGTGTCAATAATATTTCCATCTTCTGGGTCGACGAATTCATGGCGTTCTTTTTTTATTTTCCAGGAGTGTATTTTTCGGAGGAAGGTAGTGTAACGTGGCCACAGCACTCTCTCTTACAGATCTAGTGCAATACCAACGATCCCTATCATTTATGACGTAGAATAAGAGTGCATTTGTTTAAAAACAAGATCTTTTTGCATGAAAGTAGTAGTGTCAACAGAGATATTCTACAATTTGTAATGACTAAAATGTGAGCGAACAGCATAAATACGATTTAGTTCTTGGTAAACTACTATTACCAAAACAATCTATCGTTCCTCATCTTTTGTTGCATTATAACACGATGCTGTAGTTTGAAGATTATCTCCGTACCAATTACGAATTTTCTGCGATGGTACGGTGTCTGCTTTTAAGCACTCGCTTTATCAGCAGACCTAATAGATCATTTATTAATCCTACAGTCTCCTGGAAGGAAATGCTCAGAGCATACCTCCCCTGGGCTTCTCTTTCATTGAGCTACAGCTACTGATATGTTTTGAAACACCACTTCTTTTGGAAAGCTATGATAAAGTACGCCCCGAGTTTTGGAAGCTACGTTTTAGCACGTAACGACAGTACCGTCCACGATATAGCAAATACACACTAAGAAGTGTCGTATAGCACCAAACAGCCGGCCGCGGTGGCCGAGGGGACTGAGGCGATCCAGTCACGTTAGGCACGGCCACTACGGTCGGGGGTTCGAATCCCCCCTCGACCATGAATATTTGTGCCGTCCTTAATGAGTTTGTAAGTTCAGGGACTGTTGACCCGTAGTTAAGTCCCATAAGCTATACAAACATTTAAACATTTTTGAATAGCACCAAACACACCGATAACCACGCACAAGGCAACAAAACAATTCGGACTGCAGCACGCGACTGTTGCCGGCGTGGAGTTGTGTCCGGCGCATGACGTCACAGCCACAGACGAGTGGCCACGTCACGTTTCTGGATCTCTGGACTTTCAGAAACTGCACAACCCATTTGTTTTCTCCATGAGAAACATTTACATTGAGTGTCGAGACAGTATGGCGAAATTGATGTCTCTAGATTAAGCCGGCCCCGCATCGCTGTGGCCGAAATGGTATGAAATGGAGGAGACAGTGAATGCAAACATATACGCACCGAAAATAATGCTTCATTTGCTACGTGGAAAGAAAGGGAAGTTAAAAATAAATCTAATACATAAAAATTAATTTTTGTATGTTTGCTCGTATTTTATGCGGTGCCACCCGATTGCAATGAAACTTTGTCAGCATTTTAGTTGCACTGTTGCTTACGTTGTGGGCATCACTGTACGACATATAAATGACGTCATCAATACTGATATGCGTCAAAAACTTCCGCATTGTGAATAAAATGTAAATTTATGACTACTTTGCTACTAAATGTATTTGCATCATATTTTGCAGACGGTATCCATTTATGCCAATGAATCATCCGATTGCTATGCAACTTTGCACTCTTGAGCTACAAAACTAGAGGAAAGTCACCGTCTACGCAAAATTTTGCATGGTGGGTGAAAGAATGTACTTTACCTACGACCTTAGACAGTCTACGGTTTTATTTCGATCTTGATGGAATTTTTGCACACTTAACCTTCAAAACACCCCCCAGGGCGCTCACGGTTCTTTCGCGAGTACGTGCGTGGGAGCACGGGGCCCCGAGCTAATGCAGTCTTCCTTCCTTCTTCACTTCCCGGTCTGCATTTCCTTTCCCCCTCCCCTAATTTCCTATCCTCACTCCTTCCCCTCCCCACCGGGGGGACTGATAGCCTCAGTAGTTTGGTCCCCCTAACCCAAACAAACAACCCAACCCCAACCCTTCAAAACAAGAGGAACATTTCCGTTTACATAACATTTCATATGGTGCATGACGTAAACACAGACAAAAATTCTCATATCGTCGTGAAACTTAAAAGTTACGTAATTTTTCACAGACTGAGGAGGCAAATAGACTGAGGAGACAGGGGGACGTTTGACAGAGAAACAGGAAATGATGGCAAAGAACTGGGAAGGAGGAAATGGACAGACAGAGGGGTAATAGCAGAGGGGAACGAGGAGATGAACAGAGTGAGATAGGAGAGGAGAAGATGGACAGGGAGAGAAGGAAAGATTGGGTGCACAGTGAGAGAAGAAAGGGAAGGAGAGATGGACTGACTTAAGACTGAAAGAAGTGAAGAACCAGGCAACGCCGCGTTTTCTACTAGAAAATACCCAACGTTTAAAAATGAAAAAAGACTCAGAAAACCATTTATCCTAAAGCCAATGAATTTACAATATGTACTGATGTGTAAAGATTAGGGACTCTGCCGGCACTGGAGCACGAGACGTGTGGTTGAAGGCAGTCGCCGTCTACAGCAGCCTGTTGTCTGTTGTCTTCGCCTCCCCCCCCCCCCCCATGCCACTCATACTGGTTCTCTTTCATCAGGTCTCAGCACTAACGGTCAAGACCTTTCCGAGATTATTGCCAAAAATAACGACTTCTCTTTATATTGCGCCTCATCGTTTATTACATCACACCTCCTGAACCATGTGCTGTAGGTAGTTCTTACCCCTACAGCTTGTGTTGCCTCACGGTAAGGAATGTGTTGACCATATTTGATAGAAATCGGTCCAGTGGGTGAGGAGGAGATGTGCAACATTTTCGGCCAGTGTTGCCTACTTTGGGGTTTTCCCCCTAAATTTAGGGGAAATCTGCTGTCTTGGGAGGAATTTATGCTTCGCGGGGTGGTGGGGGGGGGGCAGGAATTTAGGCGGAAGTGTGTTTTGCTGGGAATTTTTAGGGGCTTCTAAGTTATTAATAACGCACACCAATCAAAAATTGTTTAACCCTAGCTTATAATGAAATACTTCACTGTTGTGTTTTCGTTGGCACTGCCCTCCTTTAAAGGCGCTTCTCCGACGTCTGCTGTACAGTACTGTTTTTGTATTGGCGATTGTGAGATAAAGTTGAATAGGCTGCAAGTGTCTGTGAGTGAATTCAAGTAACTGTGACTTCAAGAGAGAAAAAATATTTCCGGAGATACACAACGGCGTGGTAATCAGATCCCTTGTTGAAAGGTGCGTTTATCCCCAGTCTGTTAGATTTTATGAGCATAGCTGAACAGGGACATTTATGTAGCCCAACTTCTCCCTGCAGCTGTACACCTAAGGCGGCCAACCGTCCCTGATTCTGCAGGACAGTCCCGCATTTGGACTCGTTGTCCCGCATTCGGAAAAATACTGCAAATGTCCCGTAAATGGCCAAAGAGACCCGCATTCCCGTAATTTTAAAATTGTTAGTCTAAGAGCACGAGCTGAAACTATTTGTGTACGGCACGCTATGTCATACTGCTAGCAAGTGAACTTCACAATGGATCATATACGAATAAATGACAGTCTTCTTCCATTAAACACACACAAAAAACCATAAACATCATCTGACATTTTCAAAATGACAAATTAGCTAGTAGTGGAGGTTGTTTTTTGTTTTAAACTGGTACTACATTCGTGATACGATAAATTACTTAAAAATTCTGTTTTGGCATATATTCTTAGGTACGTTTAGATAAGTGGAATAGACTATTTTTCGGTGACAAACTTGATTTAATATTATCATAGTCTGTATGAACGTATTTAAAATCTGTCATGCAAATGCAATATCAGCATTCGTGTCACTTCCTTCAGGAATAAAAACGTAGTGAAATTCTGGAAACGCAACAACGAAAGTGAGTGAGCATTGCATCTAGTGTTCCGGCAAACAAATAAAAGCAGTACAGACAACGAAGGTGATCGGGAAAACGTGACGGAGAAAGAATATGTAAAAGCTATGACTCTAAAATTCAATATAGGAGCAAGAGAAAATATTTATAAACTGTAAATAAAGATTTAAAATGAAGAATAAAACGTCTCTCATGTTAGATATGTTACTTAAAAAATAAATAAGGAGGCCTACTCTGCTCGCCTAAATTTCTTTCCCAGCTTCAGAAAAACTGACACAATGAGTCACGTGATCTTCGTCCTCCATCACATCCTCGAAATGTCCCGCATTGAATTTTGAAAAACTTGGCCGCCTTACATATACTATGGCTTACATCTTAAAATGTCATGCAGAAACTACTGCTTTTTCTTTTAGTGATCACTAAAGAGTGTAATATTAATAATCAAGCTTTCGTTAAGTGACATTTAGAACGAATGCATGAATACGTCATGCAGAGCTATAACGGAATGTTTTACCAATGAAAAATAGACTACTGATTTCTGCTCTCAGTGTGTTTAACACACGCAACTAAAGGGACTACTATAAATTGTAACTGTTCCCCGCGGTCTCGTTGATTTTCAGCTTGGTTGGCCCCTGGCCCGTCAGATTGAGAATGTAGAGCAGTTTGCAAATATTTCCATTCTACACTTAATGCTTATAAAAAAAGATCTGCTACATCATGCAAAAACAAAAATGCACGAAGAAAAATGTAAAACTGAAATAATAACTATATCACTTCAAAAAATAAAGCCTTTACAAATGAACAACGACATTAAAAGGGCAGAAATAAAAGTTGCTGTTTATTTTGGCCAACACTCCTCCATTATCAGCGAAAATTACGTAAGAGAACTTCTGCCAACGTTGGAACCTTTGCAGGGTATAAAAATACATAACACGAAATGTACCATGTACATCAAATTGTAATCAGTGCTGTATGCAAGAGGATTTAATTCTAGATATAGGAAATTTTCCATATTCATTCATTACTGATGAAAGTACGGACGTAACGAATCAAAAGCAGCATTGCATTATGGTTAGGTACCTATCTGTTTTGAGAAAATGCGTTGTAACTACATTTCACTGCATTCTCTTATTAAATGCTAGTGATGCACACACCATTTACAGTGTCCTCCGTTCAAAATTGGAAAGCGACGGTTTTAACCCAGATAGCGCTGACATCCGTTCCAGAAGGAAGAGTACGGCAGCTTACTTTTTTATTCTCGTCTGTAAGAATTCGTGCACAGTGTCATATTTTATTTCTTTGAATCGCCTGCTCCCACTGCAGATCAATTTCAGCTTATGTTGTCGATTGCAAAGTGGGTGGCTGCAGCTGCAGAGATGTGGTTCGTACAGAAGATACTGAAGACTTCCTCGTAGTTGGGTTTATATTTCTTGAATTTTCTTCGGTTTTTGAGACATTTATTTGTATATATTACATCTTAATTGTTGTTTTAATAATAATGATTCATCATATTAAAATTATAAAACCTTAATTTTGACGTCATTCCAGAAAGAAGGGCAGTATCACAATAGTAATGGCGTGATTGTGAAAAAAAAATCACTTATAACGATCTTGTGCAGTCATATGAAGGTAATTAATAGCTTTTGACAAAAAAATTAAATCAAAAATAATTCCGTGCTATCTGGGTTAAATTGGAAAATTTGACAGGAATTGGAGTAGTTGGTGCAAGTGTAATGGCAGGAATCCACGGCTCTGTATCTGCTCTTCTGAAAGAAATAATTCCTGACTTAATTGTTGTCAAGTGTGTTCGTCACTCTCTTCATCTTTGTGCGGAAAAAACTATTGCAGTCTTCCAAAGACAATTGGAATACTTTATTAGAGAAACACACAACTGGTTTTCTTACAGTCCTAAGAGACTGGACAGTATAAACAGCTGTTTAAAACTATGAATGATAACTGCAATTCTAACAAAATTCAAGGACTTCCTGGTACACGTTGGCTAGCTATTCAGCTATTGATACAGTTTTGAAATTATTGGAAGAAATGAAGTTATTTTCTAGCCGGCCGCAGTGGCCGAGCGGTCTGCGGCGCGCCAATCACGGTCTGCACGGCCGCTGCAGTCGGGGGTTCGAATCCTCCCTCGGGGATGGCTGTTTGTGTTGTCCTTAGCGTAAGTTAGTTAGATTAAGTTAGTCAAGTAATTAGTGTGTAAGCCTAGCGACTGATAACCACGCAGTTTGGTCGCATAAGACCTCACAATTTGAACATTTGTTATTTTCTCTGGCTAAAAGCGACGACAAATACTGTATGGCTGACACAACCATACAAGATAATAAGTTGTCCAGCATACAGAATTCTATTGATGTTTCTTAAAAAAGAATTACAGTCCATATGCAAAGTTAATTTGCTGTTTCAAAGTGAGAATATTGAGGACGAAAAAGTTTGGAAGACGTCTTTCTGTTCTTCAGATCTGTAGCACACGGTTCATTAAACATTAAATTTAACACTTATTTTTCCATACATTTATTTACTTCTATCTTGCACATCACACATCATGGAAGCGTAATACAGTGACAAGAGAAGAACAGTTTTTTGTACTCTTTTTTGTTAACGTTCAAAGATAATAACAGAGAATACCAATTAGCTTAATACAGCTCAGAAAATACAAATAGTAATTTGTCGTGTCCCCACATCACCCCCTTCTCAGTCATATAGTCACTTAACACTGCAGTTCTTCAACTAACCTTGCAGGAAATCGAACTTCACGACCAGATCTTGTTCTTCTTGGTTTTCCACTGTCGGTTGTGTCTGGTTGTTTGACCCGGGCTGGCCGTTCAGTTGAAGTGTCTTCAGGCTGCTTCTCATCTTCTCATTATGATTCATGAGGTACGCAGGTTTCACAATGGAGATATTCTTGACTTGGTCTTTTTTTTTAACACCAAAAAATTTTGGGGTTCTTTCTATTACTTCGTATGGGCCTTCATATGGAGGTTGTAATGCTTTTTTGACTCCACGGTCAACTCGCACAAATACATGTGTTGACTCATTGAGATCCCTGTGTATGAAAGGTCTTTCTTTTGCTTTGTGGGGGTATTGTACGGGCTTCAGACGATTCATGTACTGCTTCAGTTGTGAAACGAATTGAGGTAAGTCTGCATCCAATTTTGTTACATACTCTTGAAAAAAATCACCTGGTATTCTGATGGGTGAGCCATAAACCATTTCTACAATTGTAGAATTACTGTTCTCTCTGATGGAACATCGCAGGCCAAGGAGGATTACAGGTATTACTTCAGTCCATTTGGCAGTTGCATGGGCACGGATAGCTGCTTTAAGTGTGCGATGAAATCTTTCAATTTTTCCATTCGATTGAGGATGGTATGCTGTAGTTTGTGTTTGGTTACACCCACATAGTTTTGACAGTGCTCGGAATGGATCAGAGTTAAACTGCCTGCGTTGATCAGTCACTATCTGATATGGTGTTCCAAACCTAGTGATCCAACAATTGAAAAATGCTCGTGCTACTGCCTCTGCTTGTATGTCCCGAAGAGGTACTATTTATGTCCAGTTTGTAACTCTGTCAATGCATGTTAAACAATAAATATATTCTTCAGATGGAGACATTGGTCCTATCAAATCAAGGTGAACAATTATGAAACGTTCGTTACTAGGAAAGTGTCCTACTGGTGTTTGAATGTGCCGTGATATTTTGTTTTTCTGGCATGCAATACATGCTTTTGCCCAGTTT
Organism: Locusta migratoria; assembly: GCA_026315105.1. Taxonomy (NCBI): domain Eukaryota; kingdom Metazoa; phylum Arthropoda; class Insecta; order Orthoptera; family Acrididae; genus Locusta; species Locusta migratoria. The sequence continues at coordinate 30,050,950 of CM048744.1, forward strand.
TGGACATCCTTTTTTTAAATTGATCCAGACAAATCTTGATGAGATCATTTTACTGTTGTCTTAATGCCTGGATGAGCCAGATTATGATAGTGTTGGAAAATAGAGTATCTAAATGGTTTAGGAATATAAGGACGAATGATTTGTGTTGACACATCACACCATAGCTGTTTTCCTCCATGTGTCAGATGGCGTTTTAACTTCAGTGATGTATGAGGGCTGGTCTGTAGTTGACGAAGAAGCTCTTTGTCATCTTCTTGTGCTTGGGCTATCTCATCATAGTTAACTGGAACTAGTTCTTCAAGCCTTGATAGACCATCAGCAACAACATTTTCTTTACCAGATATATGACGTAGGTCAGTGGTAAATTGCGAAATGTACTGGAGGTAACGTAATTGAATTGGTGTTGCTTTTTCATTCTTTTGTTTAAATGCATATGTTAGAGGCGCACAATAAATAATGAAATATCTTCCTTCCCACAGATATTTGAAATATTTGACAGCCATATAGATGCTAAGCAGCTCTCTATCACACGTGGAATACTTCTTCTGTGCTGTTGTAAACTTTTTTGAAAAGAATCCAATTGGTCTCCACTGTTCGTCTTGCCATTGTTGCAATGCAGCACCTGCTGCAAAATCTGATGCATCCACAAATAATGCAAGTTGATGGTTCAAACCAGGAAATGTCAAAAGTGCATCATTTGCTAGATCTTCTTTGCATTTTTCAAATTGAGCAATTGCTTCTTCTGTCCAGTTAATGTCGTCGGTCCTTTTTTGTTGTTCCTTTCAGGAAATCATTCAGCAAGCCTTGGTTTTCAGCTGCATGTTCCAAATGTCGACGATAAAAATTGATGATCCCTAAGAATTTTCTAAGTTCACGGACTGTTTTGGGTCGTTTATAGTTCATTATTGCTGCAACTCTCTCTGGATCTGGCTTTGTTCCAGCAGGTGTAATTAAATTTCCTAAAAATGTTAGCTGTTGTACACCAAATACTGATTTGGAAACATTTATGACAAGACCATACTTATTCAACTGCTCAAAAAGTAAATTTAGATGCTCAGCATGTTGTTCTGGTGATTCAGATGCTATTACAATGTCATCCAAATATGGAAAACAAAATTCTAGTTCTCTCGCAACTTCATGTATAAAGCTTTGGAATGTGCTAGGTGCATTGCGAAGTCCAAATGGCTTATAATTAAATTCATAGAGACCAAATGGTGTTATAACGGCTGATTTTGGCTTATCTTCTTCGGCTAGTGGAATCTGGTAATAGGCTTTTAGTAGGTCTACCTTTTAGAATATATTTTTATTTTGAAGCATAAAATTTACATCATCAATTCGTGGAATTGGATACCTGTCTGGGAGAGTCCTGTCATTCAAACGGCGATAATCTCCACAGACTCGCCATTGACCACTTGGCTTCTTAGCAAGGTGTAGTGGACTAGCCCATTGTGATTTTGATGGACGTATAATACCATTATTAAGCAGAAATTGAAATTCTTGTTTAGCAATTTTTAATTTATGTGGGTCCAATCTACGAGCCTTACAGTAAACTGGTGATCCAGGAGATGTAGTGATATAATGCTGCACATTATGCTTTAATACTTTTGGTACTATAGATGGTTTAGTTAGATCAGGAAAATTCTCTAAAAGTTTTGAAAACTGGCATGTTGCATAGAGTGAGCTTACTGATTCATTAGCATCCACAGTGGTTACTTCTGCTACAATTTTTAATTTTGTGGTGTTGTCTATCAATTTTTTTATTTTTGAGGTCAACCAGTAGCCCATAATGATGATGAAAATCGGCTCCCAATATGCCTTTTGATACGTCTGCTACTATGAATGGCCATTCAAAATTGCGTTTGAGTCCTAAATCAATGTTTAACAGTTTTGAACCGTAAGTTTTTATCTGTGACCCATATAAAGATTGAAGTCAGCGGGTTGACCATTTTGGCTTTTTGCAACTGCTATAACGGACAAATCTGCACCGCTATCTACCAGAAAATATTTTCCACAATTTCGATCTTTGACAAATAGGCGATATTGGCGGCCTAATGTGTGCACAGGGGTAGAACACTCAGCCGCTATTGTGTCTACCACTTCCAGTTTTCCTTATTTTTCCATTGGCAAGGCTGAACACATTTTTCAGGCTTAGATCGTGTGCCGAATCTGAAATGGTAATAGCAGTATTTGCCGTTTCTATCGTAACAAAAAAACAACAAAAAAAAAAAACAACAAAAAAACAAAAAAAACAAAAAAAAACAAAAAAAAAACAAAAAAAACTTATTCTTTTCATTCTCCACTCCGAGGAGTGGAGCGGGCTGTTTGAGATCCGGCCCATAGAGTCGCGGTTCTATTCAGCCAATTATCAGACAAGCTGATAGTGGGGCAAAGGGGAGAATCCCAATTGGGAATAAATGGGAGGGGCGGGGCTTACCAGCTCCGGCATACGCCTTACAACCAAGAAAAACCTCCCGAAAACCTTGGTCGGAGCCGGGGGATTGGGACCAATTTAATTTATCTCCGGGACTTGCCCCGGACTAAAAAATAGATAATGAGAGAGTACGAGTGCACTCACGACAACCAAGGATCGGACGCCCGAGTTACTCTCGTAAACTCGTAGAGATCAGCTCGGCCAACAGTGGACAAACATCTCCCTACAGGAACCGCGCCCATGGGCACGGTATCCTGTGCGTGATCCTCGTCTATCGTATCTTGCTCTGCTTCTACTTCTACTGCGCGATCTTTGCCTGCGACTGCGAGTGTTTCGAAGCATTTTAATCTGATTTTCCAATTCATCAATTCTTACGAGAAGATCTTGTACTGACAAAGAAGACGATGTTGACGGAATGGAATGGGTGGAAGCAATTTGAACCTCGTTAACAGCGTTTAATTCGAACATACGATCTGCCATTTGAGCAATCTTGTCCACTGTTTCGTCAGATATAACTAAAATGCTTCGAATACTAGTTGGAAGTTTGTCAAGCCAAAGTGTTTTTAGGATCTTTTCTGATACATTTGTACCTGCATAGCTCCTCATTTTTCTTAATAATTGGGTAGGTTTCATGTCGCCAAGTTCTAAGCCACTCAAAAGTTTTTTTTTTAATTTGGCGCTCTTCACTTTCTCTGAATATGTTCAGTAGACGTTCTTTTGCGAGAGAATATTTGTTGTTATCGTTACACGTAACTAGGTCCCATTTATTTTCAACAAATTTTGGCTCCAGCTGAGCGAGTAAATAGTTAAATTTAGTCGCCTCCGTAACAATACCAGCGATCGTAAATTGCGCTTCGGCTTGACAAAACCAGATGTCCGGCTTTTCCGTCCAAAACGGCGGTAGCTTAACGCTTACCTTATCAATTTCCACTTTACTGCTAAATTCAGAACGATTCCCTTGATTACCGTTTGCTTCTCCTGTCGACATTTTGCGTCGAACTCAAGTTACGAAAATATCGTCGAAAATTACGCCGAAAAATTTCGTCGCAACTGTCGTCTTGTCGATCACGTCGGTCGTCACCAATTTTGTGGCACACGGTTTATTAAACATTAAATTTAACACTTATTTTTTCATACATTTATTTACTTCTATCTTGCACATCACACATCATGGAAGCGTAATACAGTGACAAGAGAAGAACAGTTTTTTGTACTCTTTTTTGTTAACGTTCAAAGATAATAACAGAGAATACCAATTAGCTTAATACAGCTCAGAAAATACAAATAGTAATTTGTCGTGTCCCCACATCACCCCCTTCTCAGTCATATAGTCACTTAACACTGCAGTTCTTCAACTAACCTTGCAGGAAATCGAACTTCACGACCAGATCTTGTTCTTCTTGGTTTTCCACTGTCGGTTGTGTCTGGTTGTTTGACCCGGGCTGGCCGTTCAGTTGAAGTGTCTTCAGGCTGCTTCTCATCTTCTCATTATGATTCATGAGGTACGCAGGTTTCACAATGGAGATATTCTTGACTTGGTCTTTTTTTTTAACACCAAAAAATTTTGGGGTTCTTTCTATTACTTCGTATGGGCCTTCATATGGAGGTTGTAATGCTTTTTTGACTCCACGGTCAACTCGCACAAATACATGTGTTGACTCATTGAGATCCCTGTGTATGAAAGGTCTTTCTTTTGCTTTGTGGGGGGTATTGTACGGGCTTCAGACGATTCATGTACTGCTTCAGTTGTGAAACGAATTGAGGTAAGTCTGCATCCAATTTTGTTACATACTCTTGAAAAAAATCACCTGGTATTCTGATGGGTGAGCCATAAACCATTTCTACAATTGTAGAATTACTGTTCTCTCTGATGGAACATCGCAGGCCAAGGAGGATTACAGGTATTACTTCAGTCCATTTGGCAGTTGCATGGGCACGGATAGCTGCTTTAAGTGTGCGATGAAATCTTTCAATTTTTCCATTCGATTGAGGATGGTATGCTGTAGTTTGTGTTTGGTTACACCCACATAGTTTTGACAGTGCTCGGAATGGATCAGAGTTAAACTGCCTGCGTTGATCAGTCACTATCTGATATGGTGTTCCAAACCTAGTGATCCAACAATTGAAAAATGCTCGTGCTACTGCCTCTGCTTGTATGTCCCGAAGAGGTACTATTTATGTCCAGTTTGTAACTCTGTCAATGCATGTTAAACAATAAATATATTCTTCAGATGGAGACATTGGTCCTATCAAATCAAGGTGAACAATTATGAAACGTTCGTTACTAGGAAAGTGTCCTACTGGTGTTTGAATGTGCCGTGATATTTTGTTTTTCTGGCATGCAATACATGCTTTTGCCCAGTTTTGGACATCCTTTTTTTAAATTGATCCAGACAAATCTTGATGAGATCATTTTACTGTTGTCTTAATGCCTGGATGAGCCAGATTATGATAGTGTTGGAAAATAGAGTATCTAAATGGTTTAGGAATATAAGGACGAATGATTTGTGTTGACACATCACACCATAGCTGTTTTCCTCCATGTGTCAGATGGCGTTTTAACTTCAGTGATGTATGAGGGCTGGTCTGTAGTTGACGAAGAAGCTCTTTATCATCTTCTTGTGCTTGGGCTATCTCATCATAGTTAACTGGAACTAGTTCTTCAAGCCTTGATAGACCATCAGCAACAACATTTTCTTTACCAGATATATGACGTAGGTCAGTGGTAAATTGCGAAATGTACTGGAGGTAACGTAATTGAATTGGTGTTGCTTTTTCATTCTTTTGTTTAAATGCATATGTTAGAGGCGCATAATAAATAATGAAATATCTTCCTTCCCACAGATATTTGAAATATTTGACAGCCATATAGATGCTAAGCAGCTCTCTATCATACGTGGAATACTTCTTCTGTGCTGTTGTAAACTTTTTTGAAAAGAATCCAATTGGTCTCCACTGTTCGTCTTGCCATTGTTGCAATGCAGCACCTGCTGCAAAATCTGATGCGTCCACAAATAATGCAAGTTGATTGTTCAAACCAGGAAATGTCAAAAGTGCAGCATTTGCTAGATCTTCTTTGCATTTTTCAAATTGAGCAATTGCTTCTTCTGTCCAGTTAATGTCGTCGGTCCTTTTTTGTTGTTCCTTTCAGGAAATCATTCAGCAAGCCTTGGTTTTCAGCTGCATGTTCCAAATGTCGACGATAAAAATTGATGATCCCTAAGAATTTTCTAAGTTCACGGACTGTTTTGGGTCGTTTGTAGTTCATTATTGCTGCAACTCTCTCTGGGTCTGGCTTTGTTCCAGCAGGTGTAATTAAATTTCCTAAAAATGTTAGCTGTTGTACACCAAATACTGATTTGGAAACATTTATGACAAGACCATACTTATTCAACTGCTCAAAAAGTAAATTTAGATGCTCAACATGTAGTTCTGGTGATTCAGATGCTATTAGAATGTCATCCAAATATGGAAAACAAAATTCTAGTTCTCTCGCAACTTCATGTATAAAGCTTTGGAATGTGCTAGGTGCATTGCGAAGTCCAAATGGCTTATAATTAAATTCATAGAGACCAAATGGTGTTATAACGGCTGATTTTGGCTTATCTTCTTCGGCTAGTGGAATCTGGTAATAGGCTTTTAGTAGGTCTACCTTTTAGAATATATTTTTATTTTGAAGCATAAAATTTACATCATCAATTCGTGGAATTGGATACCTGTCTGGGAGAGTCCTGTCATTCAAACGGCGATAATCTCCACAGACTCGCCATTGACCACTTGGCTTCTTAGCAAGGTGTAGTGGACTAGCCCATTGTGATTTTGATGGACGTATAATACCATTATTAAGCAGAAATTGAAATTCTTGTTTAGCAATTTTCAATTTATGTGGGTCCAATCTACGAGCCTTACAGTAAACTGGTGGTCCAGGAGATGTAGTGATATAATGCTGCACATTATGCTTTAATACTTTTGGTACTATAGATGGTTTAGTTAGATCAGGAAAATTCTCTAAAAGTTTTGAAAACTGGCATGTTGCATAGAGTGAGCTTACTGATTCATTAGCATCCACAGTGGTTACTTCTGCTACAATTTTTAATTTTGTGGTGTTGTCTATCAATTTTTTTATTTTTGAGGTCAACCAGTAGCCCATAATGATGATGAAAATCGGCTCCCAATATGCCTTTTGATACGTCTGCTACTATGAATGGCCATTCAAAATTGCGTTTGAGTCCTAAATCAATGTTTAACAGTTTTGAACCGTAAGTTTTTATCTGTGACCCATTTGCAGCATAAAGATTGAAGTCAGCGGGTTGACCATTTTGGCTTTTTGCAACTGCTATAACGGACAAATCTGCACCGCTATCTACCAGAAAATATTTTCCACAATTTCGATCTTTGACAAATAGGCGATATTGGCGGCCTAATGTGTGCACAGGGGTAGAACACTCAGCCGCTATTGTGTCTACCACTTCCAGTTTTCCTTATTTTTCCATTGGCAAGGCTGAACACATTTTTCAGGCTTAGATCGTGTGCCGAATCTGAAATGGTAATAGCAGTATTTGCCGTTTCTATCGTATAAAAAAAAAAAAAAAAATAAATAAATAAAAAAAAAAAAAAAACATATTCTTTTCATTCTCCACTCCGAGGAGTGGAGCGGGCTGTTTGAGATCCGGCCCATAGAGTCGCGGTTCTATTCAGCCAATTATCAGACAAGCTGATAGTGGGGCAAAGGGGAGAATCCCAATTGGGAATAAATGGGAGGGGCGGGGCTTACCAGCTCCGGCATACGCCTTACAACCAAGAAAAACCTCCCGAAAACCTTGGTCGGAGCCGGGGGATTGGGACCAATTTAATTTATCTCCGGGACTTGCCCCGGACTAAAAAATAGATAATGAGAGAGTACGAGTGCACTCACGACAACCAAGGATCGGACGCCCGAGTTACTCTCGTAAACTCGTAGAGATCAGCTCGGCCAACAGTGGACAAACATCTCCCTACAGGAACCGCGCCCATGGGCACGGTATCCTGTGCGTGATCCTCGTCTATCGTATCTTGCTCTGCTTCTACTTCTACTGCGCGATCTTTGCCTGCGACTGCGAGTGTTTCGAAGCATTTTAATCTGATTTTCCAATTCATCAATTCTTACGAGAAGATCTTGTACTGACAAAGAAGACGATGTTGACGGAATGGAATGGGTGGAAGCAATTTGAACCTCGTTAACAGCGTTTAATTCGAACATACGATCTGCCATTTGAGCAATCTTGTCCACTGTTTCGTCAGATATAACTAAAATGCTTCGAATACTAGTTGGAAGTTTGTCAAGCCAAAGTGTTTTTAGGATCTTTTCTGATACATTTGTACCTGCATAGCTCCTCATTTTTCTTAATAATTGGGTAGGTTTCATGTCGCCAAGTTCTAAGCCACTCAAAAGTTTTTTTTTTAATTTGGCGCTCTTCACTTTCTCTGAATATGTTCAGTAGACGTTCTTTTGCGAGAGAATATTTGTTGTTATCGTTACACGTAACTAGGTCCCATTTATTTTCAACAAATTTTGGCTCCAGCTGAGCGAGTAAATAGTTAAATTTAGTCGCCTCCGTAACAATACCAGCGATCGTAAATTGCGCTTCGGCTTGACAAAACCAGATGTCCGGCTTTTCCGTCCAAAACGGCGGTAGCTTAACGCTTACCTTATCAATTTCCACTTTACTGCTAAATTCAGAACGATTCCCTTGATTACCGTTTGCTTCTCCTGTCGACATTTTGCGTCGAACTCAAGTTACGAAAATATCGTCGAAAATTACGCCGAAAAATTTCGTCGCAACTGTCGTCTTGTCGATCACGTCGGTCGTCACCAATTTTGTGGCACACGGTTTATTAAACATTAAATTTAAACTTATTTTTCCATACATTTATTTACTTCTATCTTGCACATCACACATCATGGAAGCGTAATACAGTGACAAGAGAAGAACAGTTTTTTGTACTCTTTTTTGTTAACGGTCAAAGATAATAACAGAGAATACCAATTAGCTTAATACAGCTCAGAAAATACAAATTGTAATTTGTCGTGTCCCCACAGATCTTTACTCAGGAAGATTATTGTCCCACTCAATTAGTAAAAGTACTGAATGACGATATCGCAAATCATCATTTTGAAAATTCCCTATTGTATTCTTCATCTTTGTACTTGGGTTATGAATTTCAGTCTGTGGCACAAGTTTTTGAGAGATATAATATTAGACGGTGCGACCCGTAGAATGCCATAGTTGATTTTCGTGATATCTTCCTGAGTAGTCTTTGCCTGGGAATCCCAATGGGGTACTATTTTAAGTTTGGAATATTTTACCTGAAAGGATGTAATGGTCATATATTTTACAGTAAAGCTGCATGGCCTCGGGAAAAGTGACGGCTGTAGTTTTTCCCTTCCTTTCAGCAGTTCGAGGTGACTGTATGGCAATGCCTCGTTACCGTATGGCACAAGGTCTGATAAGTGAATCATTCTGATTGAAAAGTTCCTGCCCCTCTTCAGGAACCACACGTTTGTCTGGCCTCTCCACGGATACCCCTCCGCTATGGTTGCCGAAGTGTGGTGATTGGCGTGCCTTAACGATACAGATAGCCATACTGTAGGTGCAATGTCTGTGATACAGGGGGTAGATGAACACCATGTTAATCATAACAACTTGAAAAATATTAATAACAACTGCTCCAAGTATTTCTGTAACTAGTATCCATGAGTGTTTTTAATTCTGTGATGTAATTATTAGAATAAGAAATAGTAATGCATGCTCTGAGCTTAGACAACCTTCTGAGGCCCACATTCCAGCATATTGGACCAAAAAATTTAATTTTTTCTGCTAGATATCACAGTTGAAGTGAGTATTGGTGCCCATGCAATAACGTTTTTGGAACTCTTTAAGTCGTACTTCACTGCCTAGCCGCCAATGGTCAGTTCAATTGTGATATCTAGCAGAAAAACAATTAAGTTGTCAAGTCCTGTATACTGAAGCGTGGGCCTCAGGAGGCTAAACACGGCGTCATATCTCCTTATTCCGTCTGAAGTTAATCTAAAATTGATTATTACTAAAAGCTCAGACTTAATCTTTTTTCATTCCATCCAATTACTTTAAACTGGTATTTGAGCTGAAATTCATGAAGGCTCAGCTATGTGCTTTCATATCATTCCAGATTTAAAATAAACTATTTCGTATTTGATGTTTCTACCAATTGATAGGCCATTTCATATTGCTTATTTACTTTTGATGATAGTAATACACTGTGTACTCATATGCTCGTGGACCTTTGTTTTTACTGGTGTATGAATTACAGATTAAAAATAGTGCGTTCAGTGGCGCAGCCACGGGGAGGGGGGGGGGGTAATGGGGCTGAAGCACCCCCCCCCCCAGCTCCTGCCAATGATTGTAATAAATCTCAACGTAACTATAATTTGCCAGGCACAGGTTAACGTGACAGTGGGTCGACAACATGATGTCGCCACCGAGAACGTGTGCAGCTGTTCCTACGAGTGGTTTTAATGCCGCAGTGACCAGCTTTGATGCTGCCGCTGTTGTTACTGCTATGCTGAAGTTACGAGCCGTTTGTTGATATGCCACGACCCGTTGCTTAGCAGGTCGGCGGCGCCACCGAGTGGAATCTTATAAGAAGGCCGCCAGGAACTACGATCAACAATGGCGCTATTTTACTTCAATTTTTACACTTAGTCTCATATTAATTAAACAGTTATAACATCTGATAACGAATGATAAGAACCCTTTACCCTTAATAAATTTAATAGGCTAGAGGTGCCCAACAGGACCAACCTGGGAGGGGGGGGGGGGCTTTATAAAACAATTCACAAAAAGTGAAATAAAAAATATTTAATAAGGAGTTTTCAGCCAAGATCGATTTCTTCTTTTAACTATATTTTCGGTTTCGGCGTGCTAGACGCCATCTTCAGACCTGCCGTAATTTTTTACATCACTACTATAACAACAGTTTCTAACACACCACATTGGTATACATCCATATAGATGCGTCATGCAAATAAAATTTACATGTCAGTAATAAAATGACTGAATCCATCTTTCTCAAGGTCTACGTAGAGGCACTGTAGAATTAAGCTCAGTACTGACTGAAGTGAAGCACAATATTGACTATTAGGCGGGAAATCATATACAGAGATGTTACATGTACATGCACATGATTGTAAAATGCCTCTAACGTAGACCTTGAGAAAGATGGATTCAGTCATTTTGTTATTGACATGTAAATTTTATTTGCATGACGCATCAGTATGGATGTATACCAATGTGCTATGTTAGAAATTGTTGTTATAGCAGTGAAGTAAAATATTACGACAGGTCTGAAGATGGTGTCTAGCACGCCGAAACCGGTCATATAGTTAAAAGAAATCGATCTTGGCTGAAAAACTTTTATTAAACAATTACAGATCGCTCCAACAATGTGTTCCATATATAAAGATATTTAAGTTTACTATTACTCGTCAAAACCATTTTTATTATGTAATAAACTAGGAATCCAGGATCTAATATCTTGGGTGTTGGGGGGAGGGGGTTGGTCAAAGTTTGGAGCGGGGAGTCATTGGGCCAAGGGGGAAAGCACCCAGAACCAGATCCTGTTTGCGCCACTGAGTGCGTTTATCCCATAGCTATCAGTGCACGCGGTGGTCAGTTTCCCTCTTATATCGCCCCTGACGTGTGTCTCCTGTGTAATTCTCGTTGCCGCAAGTTTCACCCGATCTGGACGCTTCCTTGAGGGTGTTGCATTTTAGGGTGTATTAGTCTTACCTGGTTCATTGACATCCAAGGCACAGTCCTTCAGCTGGAACTTTGTTATTTCGTCATTAAAACTGATAATAAATGTCGAGACCGGTGCAAAGAACAGGCCGGCATTTGAGTTACGCAACACGCGCCAGAAGTCCACTCGAGAGCCCACTTGTAGGCGGCAGCCAGACCACCAGCAGTGGCCCAAGTGTAGCAATCGGAGCGCGGTCTCTGGGTAATCAGCGCACTTGTCGCGATAACAGCGGGAGGACAGCTGGGCAGGTGTAAGCGGCGCCAGGCGAGAACCAGGGCAGACGAGCGCCATGTCTAGCCTGCTGCTGCTGCTGCTGCTGCTCGTGGCCGCCTCTTCTGGTGAGTCAGCAGCGCCGCCCTTTCACTGTGTCTATCGTTTTAAATCTATCTGTTTTATTCTGTGTTTCATGTTCTATACCACTTGTCGTTTTATGTATCTCTCAGGGCTGAAGAGCAGCAAACGAAGCTGCTGCTAGCCTGCTGCCTGAAATACAGGTAGCATTTTAAAACATCAATCAAGAAAAAAAAAAGAGCGCTGCCCTGCGTCTGATGGGCCACAGTAGGGATGGGCCATGAGCGTTCTCGAGACACGCGCAACGCTTAGGAAAATTCTCGACTACTCGCGAGAATTTAACTACACTGCTGCGCTCTGTGGTGGCTGAGCGAAACTACTCGATAAAGTAGCATTTAGCTAGGGCATTCGCAAACGTTGTCTTCCGTACGCGCAAGTTGTACTGTTGTACATACTGGTGTTAATCACATGGCTTTGTTTTGTGTGTGTTAAATTAGTGGTACTGGTAGTAGAAGAATGTTTCGCAGAAGACAAAACGAAACGAAAGTTCATTCTCAGTTAAAACAATTATGCATATTGCATGTATTTATACTGAAATGAGAGAGAAATGCTAACACATATTTCACATAAAATCTCCTTACATTTTACTTACTCTAGAAAAAATTCGGCAGATCTACTGTAAAAGCATTAGCAGGATTGGAGAGTGCCAGCAGTACAGAGGTTATGATTCTTGAGTTTCTCCCGGCGTATTTGATAATCAAAATCCCCACCAGTGCACGAATTTTATTCGGCGGACACTGGTGGGGAGCGCCAAAGACGCTCTCGGTTTGAGGAAGGCCGGCGTGTACCAGATTTCGTGTCAGTGTGGAAAGTCATATATTGGTCAGACGATGCGTATCGTCGAGGATCGATGCGTTGAACACCAGAGGCACACACGATTGGTGTATCCGAGCAAGTCGGCGGTCGCTGTTTGTCGGAGAATCACGCGATGGAGTATGAACGCACTAGGATTCTGGTACAGGCGTCGAGATACTGGGACTGCGTCGTTAGAGAGTCCATTGAAATACGCACAAGTGACGACATCATAACCCGTGACTGTGGCTATAATCTTAGCAAAGCGATTGGGTTAATTAATAGCAAATCTTGCAAACGTAACTTAGTGACGACCACGTCGGACAGAGCCCTGACATCGACGTCATCTCAGACGCCGTCGCAGTCGGTTCCACTGCGCGACCGCGGCGCGGGGCGCGGACCACAGAGGGGTCGCTCCGCGGGCCGAGGGTATTTAAATGGCCCGCTACCGGGCTAGAACCCAGTTCCCCTCGAACCGCCGTAGCGTGCGGATCTCCGTGCCGGCGCGTTTCCATGAGCTCAGTCCGTCAGTTCACCGATGATGATGACATGTATGATCACAGAAGTATTGTGCCCGTTGGACACTATAGACCGGCAGTACACCCGTGGATATTTTGATTAATAGAGAAGTTATGCTAACCGTACTTGGAATGTATTTTCTGTTGCTAACAAAGGTTATGGAAATATATCACCTAAGATGCCATTTGTGATTCGCTCTATGATCCATCGCAAAATTAATGGGATAGAGTCAGTTGCTGTTTTGTTCAAAGGATTTGGTGTGTGTTCTAGTATAAGGATTGTTGGTGATGTAACTCATTATTACAAACATTAAAGTTAGATGAACTGTAAACATTGTGTTTCATTTTGGAACGAACACGTAACGATAGTTATGAGTGAGGCGGACAGCCGACTTCGGTTTATTGGGAGAATTTTCGGAGGATGTACTTCATATGTAAAGGAGACCGCGTATAGAACGCTTCTACGACCACGTCTTGAGTATTGCTCAAGGTTTGCGACCCGCAGCAGATCAGTTTGAAGGAAGATATGGAAGCAGTTCAGAGCGACCAGCTAGATTCGTTACTGTTGGGTTCGACCAATGCGCGTGTGTCACGGAAATGCTCCGGGAACTGAAATGAGGATCGCTGAAGGAAAGACGACGCGCTTTTCGCGAAATTCTGTTGAGCAAATTAAGAGGGCCGGAATTTGAAGCTGAGTGTAGTACGATCTTCTTGCCGCCTACTTACATTTCGCGTAGTGACCACAAAGACAAAGTAAGAGAAATTAGGGCTCGTACTAAGGCACATAGGCATTCTTTCTTTTTCCTTATTCTATTTGGGTGTGGAATAGGAAATGAAATGTCTAGTGGTGATACAGTGTACCCTCCGCCACGAACCTTACGGTGCATTGCGGAGTATGTATGTAGATGTAGATGCAGATCTTAACAGTATCGTCGGTTTCTGCGTCCGGCCTTATGATTTTAGCTTAAACATGTACTTTCTGTACACAGCTGCCACAATTTACAGCTACAATAGCGACAGTTGGTTATTTTATCCTCATACTGTCCAAAATTTGGGATAGTGCTAATTTTTATGCATGTTGAAACTTGCTGGCAAATTAAAAGTGTGTGCCGAAACCGAGACTCGAATCTCGGACCTTTGTCTTTTGCGGGCAAGCGCTCTACCGACTGAGCTATCCCGACACGACTCACGATGCCGCCTCGCAACTTTACTTCCGTCAGTACCTCGCCTGGTTGTATGCTTTCGGAGCTAAATTAAAAATTAAAGTTTTCCTGTACTGCTGCACTGTTTCCAGAACTATCCAATTTTTTTAGCGAATTTCCTTTTCATTGCGCCTCGGTTGCACAGTGGTAGAGTGCCAGACAACAAATCCAAAGGTCGCGGGTTCGATCCCCGCCAGGTCCTCGGATTTTTATCTGTCACTTTTCACTTCTTTCACCTCTGGCAGTATTGCTCATGTGAAAAAATACCGAGTAGCACCGTGGTTCGGAACCCACATTAAACTGTAGGTCCCCCTATAACTGGCTGGGTAAGTCAGTTCGAAGGTCGGAGGAAGGCAACGGTATACCACCTCCAAACAGGACCATGCCTAGTAAAGCACTGTGGTGTTCAAAGCAATCTTCGGATTGTTGACTGCTTTATCTTTTATCTTATAGTATGAATGGATAACATACATACAACCTTGGGTAATTTCTCTAACTTTCATTAATAGAAGAAAGCGCTTCTCTATCGTGGACGTGTTTGTTTGTTTGTTTGTTTTTTTTTTTTTTTTTTTTTTTTTTTTTTTGGGTATGCTGCCTAACTTTAAATGTCTCTTCATGTCTGTTGCATTTTTTGGTATATTGCCGATCTTTTAATACATATTTCGGGCTCGGTGGTCTTGGGGTAAAGCTCTCGAATGGTAGACCGAAGGGTCGCGGATTCGAAATCCTCTCGGATTTATTTCACTCTGCACTGTAACGCATCCTTCACCTGTCACGATGCGAGATGTCGCCAGAAACGACACGTGGTTTGGATTCCACGTTAAGCTGTAGGTCCTCTTTCCCCGGTTGTATAACTGGGGTAGGCTAGGGACACTGAATTCGCCGAAGTGGCGTCCAATTGAAAGACTTGCTCCAGGCCAATGAGTCACACGCAATTATTATATTGCAATAGACGTTACCTCCATTCTGGATGAAGTACTGCCAGCTGCAGGACTTCCGCATTTGAATCAGAGTCAGAGCGAGCGTTGGCTGTCAGCTGCGGCAGTCTCTCAGTTCAGATAACCCAGCGCTCAGTCAGCTGGCGCAGGACGACGTGCGCTGCGGTGCTGCGCCGTTTCTCGCCAGCTTCTCGAGTCGAGAATCGCTTGAGCACCGGCCGCTCGAGAAGTGGTCCGTGCGCCTAAGCCGCCGCGCCTCACAGTCCCATCCCTAGGCCACGCATAGGCGTGCTCACGATATGTGGACATTGTAATAACATGTACCGGTACTCATAAGGCCCAATTCACTCAGAGTTGTCGTGGCGCGGGCGCCCGGCGGTGGAGAGGCAGCGAGGGCGCACGCGCGGGACGTGAGCAGTCAGCAGTGCACGCTGCAGCTGCAACTGCAGGGCGCTGTCTGCAGGCGCGCCACGGCCGTCCTACCAGTGGCTCAACATATGCCGTCGTCGTCGTCGTCGTCAGACGAAGATAGCGACGCGCTGGATCTTTTGCAGTTACTCAATTTTCAGCAGCGCAGAAGATATTGGGTACATCCATTATGGTTGAAAAAAGGGATGGAATATGGCATATTCGATGTGATGCACCGCCCTCTTATACTTTTACATCTCTCTTTACAGTAGTTCACTAGAAAAAAAAAATCCAAATTGCTATCGTGTGATTGGTCTGTTTTAAAATGTGAGAAGAATGTTCTGAATAATTGAACCAGTCGCCCGAAAACAAACGTAATTAACTTTTTTTTTTTTTCAAGGTGTGTTTAAGAGTTGGAATGGCGTTGTATCTGACGTCCTGGTTAAAACGTTTCACACTCACGCTATTTTAGCACCATTGTCGCTCCAAAAACATTCTTTGTGGAGGCGAACAATGAGCGAAGCGGAAATGCATTATTATACAACAGGGCTCTGATATGCTCAAGAATTCTCGTACGCATGCGATAATTCTCGTACACATGGGAGAATTTCATCATTTGTACGAGTTAAGAGGCAAAAGCGAATATTGTATGCAAACATAGGAGAATTTTGCCTAAAGTCTTAAGTTTATAACAAATTTGCGGTATACACATTTGGTGGAGATATAATTCACATGGTGTAACCTAGATGTATTTCAGTAATGCAAATTGTTCGTCTAGCAAAAAGAGTATTTTCTCACAAAGATAACAAAATCAATGTTGTAGGGACTGTTACAAAGTAGGCAGAATGACGTTTTAACTTGTATGTAGTGTTTGCATCAAGAAACCCTAAATAGTTAATAGAACACATTTTTTTCGCCTGAAAAATTTGCTCTCATTAATTACAGCGTTGTTCGGGCGAACGACTCAGTTATGCATCATCAGTACAATAATATTAATAATCAAACGCAGTGACTAACCTGTTTCATTTAGTTCTCCAGCGATGTTCTGCCAGGCTTTGTACTGCACACTACGATTGCAGTAGTCTGAACGATTATGATCGTACGGTTGCGGATATCACAGAACTTGACGTTAAACTCGAAATCGTCTCGCATTTTGAAACTTGAAACGATACAGCGCGCCACCTGTACGCGCCCGCCTCGCGCCCTCTCGCTGCGCCACTGGTGGCGGATAACGGTCGCGGCGCGGAATACGAAGCGGGGCGTGAATTGCTGCGTTTGTTAACATGGAGGTGGCGCGCGACAGTGCCACGTCCTAGCCAGGCGTCCGCGCCGCGCCAGTTCTGTGTGAATTGAGCCTTACATTACGACACTAATACCAGGGCCGTTTGAAAAGTCCGTGGGAAAATTAAAACTACACTCCTGGCCATTAAAATTGCTACACCACGAAGATGACGAGCTACAGACGCGAAATTTGACCGACAGGAAGGCTGTGATATGCAAAGGATTAGCTTTTCAGAGCATTCACACAAGGTTAGCGCCGGTGGCGACACCTACAACGTGCTGACATGACGAAAGTTTCCAACCGATTTCTCATACACAGACAGCAGTTGACCGGCGTTGCCTGGTGAAACGTTGTTGCGATGCCTCGTGTAATGAGGAGAAATGCGTGCCATCTCGTTTCCGACTTTGATAAAGGTCGGATTGTAGCCTATCGCGATTGCGGTTTACCGTATCGCGACATTGCTGGTCGCGATCCAATGACTGTTAGCAGAATATAGAATCGGTGGGAGGGCAATACGGAACGCCGCGCTGGATGCCAACGGCTTCGTATCACTAGCAGTCGACATGACAGGCATCTTATCCGCATGGCCGTAACGGATCATACAGCCACGTCTTGATCCTTGAGTCAACAGATGGGAACGGTTGTAAGACAACAACCATCAGCACGAACAATTCGACGACGTTTGCAGCAGCATAGACAATCAGCTGGGAGACCATGGCTGCGGTTATCCTTGACGCTGCATCACAGACAGGAGCGCCTCCGATGGTGTACACAACGACAAACCTGGGAGCACGAATGACAAAACGTCATTTTTTTTCGGATGAATCCAGGTTCTAGGATGAAACTTTCACTCTGCAGCGGAGTGTGCGCTGATATGAAACTTCCTGGAAGATTAAAATTGTCTGCCGGAACCGGGACTCGAACCTGGGACCTTTGCCTTTCGCGGGCAAGCGCTCTACCACTGAGCTACCCCGACACGACTCACGACACCGCCCCACAATTTTACTTCCGCCAGTACCTCATAAGAAAAATATCCCATGAAAGGAATGGGGATACGTTTAACTTCATCGTCAGGTGTTACCGAGTGAAGCTGTGGTACATCTTTAGAACGTTTTTTATTGTACATTTTGCGAACCAAGGACGGGTTCTAACCATTCATTTCGGCGATGTATTCCAGATTATTTATTTCTTTATTGATAGAAGTTTCAGAAAGGGGAATCTCAAAAATTCTGTTAATCATTGGTTTATAAAAGCTCATTTTGTATTGCCATGGATGGCATGCAGATGCATGTATGACCTGAGTCACTTGTGGTTGGTTTCCTATATATTTGGAATACAAGTTTGTTTTCAGCTAACTGCAACTGTAGGTTCAAACAATTTAAGACACTGGAGGAGTTCATTATTTCATGTGTAAAGGTTAGTTTCGGGTGTAAGTTGTTGAATTCATGAACTAAAACTATTACGTCAGCTAGGGTACCATTGAAAATAATCAGGATGTCATTTACAAGAGATATGTCGATATTTCGATGCCAGTTAATTTCTTAATTTTCGATAGTGCTTCTGTTTTTTAAGAAGTTTTTTTCTCACGTACTTGGCAGGTTTTATTTGTGCTGCAAGCTACGTAATTTAAGTATCAACTTGTCACTTCTTTATTTCGTGTCTCGCTTTCAGAAAGCTTTTATTCCTGCGTGTTTGATAACAGTGTATTCCATAGATTTTCTCGTTTATTATGAAAACAAAATTTTAAACATGGCTGCAGTCCAGCAACGGTGGAACACGATCCAAAAGTGGTCGGCTGAAACTGTGTTGACTTTTGGATTCTGAAAACAGCCAGAGACAGTTTCGTTATTTTGACAGTATTGTTACCACTGATCACAGTTCAGTCAGCTGCCAGCCGCCTTTATTAAAGTACCAGGCTAGTTAAAAGTTGACTAGTTTTCTACTCTCTACAGTCAATTGTGTCGATAGCATGGATAGGATGTGTGTCTGCTGCGTGTGGACACAGGAGGAGTTGGCCGTAGTTCGCGAACAGCTGAGCGTGCTGTTGGCTACGGTCAGCTGTCTCCGGGAGCAGCGGCGGTGAGGAGTCTGGTTTGTCGAGTGGGACCAGTGGCGGCTACTCCTTAAGGACTCTGGGGCGGCGCCCTCCCAAAAATATCCAACACGGAATACGTACCAATCGTTAATCACAAATCGACTTGAATAATTTTCGTGTAGCAGCAACCCGCGTATGTGAATGACCAATGTTTTTAGTCTAGGTAGTCTGCCAGCCAGGCTCACCGAATGTTTTCAGAATGGACTGACTGTCGGACTCTACGCGATCCGTCCGCGCCGTTAAAGGCTGGCTACGGTCGCTTGGGGTGAGTGGGGGTACTGGGGGTTGGTTGGGGGTAGTGTGCCGAACCGGGCCGCTTAGGACGGCGTCCGAGCCTAGGGCGCGAAATATACAAGGGCGCACCGCCAACGGTCAGGCAGTTTCTAACAGGTGCCCTGCGTGTGATAGTAGTATCGTTGTTGTGAAGGTGCGTGTTGTTGCCTGTTTTTCTAGTTCCGTATTTAGAATGAATAATATAAATAGCGTTAACTACATTTTAACATTTGGTAGTAAACAATTGACTTTTGAAGAAAATGTAATTAAAAAGGTTAGCACCACCGAGACATGATTTGAACATTGTACAGACACAAAATGTGTGCAAAAGCAAAAGTAGTTTCACTAGGAAATTTAATCCTGCTTCATATAAACACACCAATATATAAGCATACCAATGGTATTACTACATTTGTTGGTGACAGTCTTCTAATTTCAGTAACATATGTTTGTCGTGACGAAGCATTTGTGTTCTCTCAACACTTATATAGTTACACACACAACGAATTTACTTCTTACTTTATATTATTTTAAGGTACAGTTTTGGGTCTCTTCTGAAAGCTAATAAAATGGAGTTACAAGGTTTCCATTGCCTGCAGAAAATATTAAAAACGACATATTTGTGCGTAAATTTGTTCGTATTTTGGTATAGGAGGAAAAAGTCGTGTTAGATGAAGGGTTAACTTACGTAACTAGCTAATAAAATTAATGCTATATTCTCCCCGTTCAAGAAATGTTCTGAAGGGACAAAATGTCGAGAGTACAATTGAAGAGGCATGCCGCCCCTCCTAATAAATGGCCCACCAGCCGCCACTGAGTGGGACACCTCAGGGTCTCATGCTTCGCCCTCTGTCCCTGCTGTCGAGGCACCTTCAGGTGTACCGGACGTCGTCCAGCCTCTCTCTCCGCAAGGAGAGTGGCGGGTTGAACGAAGTTCGCGTCGCTCGAGACGGAAGGCCAATGTGGAGGCTGGCCTGTGAGGGAACGTGTGGCCACTCCGAGCAGGTGCACGGGGGGGGGGGGGGAGAGGATTATTGGTTATAGGAAGCTCCAATGTTAGGGCGTGATGGAGCCCCTTAGGCAGATAGCGTTGAGATCTGGAAAGAATTCCAACTTGCACTCGGTATGTCTGCTGGGGGGCCTCCTTGCAGGCGGCTAACGTTCGGGGTGCGGTCGACTGCAAGTCGTGGCTCACGTCGGCGCCAATGACGCTTGTCGATTGGGTTCTGAGGACATCCTCAGGTCCTACGGGCGGCTGGCGGAATTGGTGAAGGCTGCTGCCCTCGCACGCGGGGTGCAAGCAGAGCTGTCGATTTGTAACATTCTTCCCAGGGTTCATCGAGGTCTGGAGCCGAGTGGAGGGTCTGAACCAGAGGCTTCGCCTACTCTGTGAGTCATGGCCGCAGATTTCTAGATTTGCGTTATCGGGTGGGGAATTGTAGGACGCCCCTAGATAGACCAGGTGTGTACTACATTAAGGAAGCCGCTATTCGGCTAGCAGAGTACTTGTGGAGTGCACATGGTTTTTTTAAGGCTAGGCGCTACTTCTGATGAGCACTCACCTGTCAACATTCAGACAGCAAATTCAGGCCGCAATCAGCACAAAAATTCGGAAAGACAGATCGGACACAATTGGAGGGGGAGTGTTGATCACCGAAGACAAAGGTATTGTTTCTACTGAGGTCGAGATTGAGGGTAACTGTGGAGTTATCTGGGCACGTATAACAGGTCTAAGAGAAGTAAAGTTAATAGTTGGGTGTTTTTACCGATCCCACAGCACTGCTGTAGCAGTTTTAGAGTCATTCAAAGAAAGTCTAAGCCAGGTACTGCGTAGGTATCCAGGGCATGCAATATTAGTCGGGACAGACATCAACCTTAAATAGTATGGATTGGGACCACTCTAGTTTCGTTTCAGGCGGTACAGACAAGCAGTTTTATGACCTACCTTTCCACACATTCTCCGAAAACTGTCTTGAGCCGCTAAACCGGCAACCCACACGTAATGGAAATATTTTAGACCTTATAGCTACGAACAGGCTTGACCTTATTAAAGATTTCTGTGTAGTTATCATGATATCCTCATAGCGTCAATGGTGACCAAAGCTAATCAACCAATCAAGAAGACTAGGAGCGTGTTTTTGTTAGAAAGAGCGATAAGCAATTATTAGGATCGCACTTAGAAATGAATGGACATCGTTTAGTTCTGAGACAGTGGATGTAGAGGAATTGTGGTCTAAATTTAAATGCATTGCAAATAAAGGGTTAGAGAAATATGTGCCTGTAAAGTCGAGTAAGGATGGAAAAGATCCACCGTGGTATAATAATAATGTTAGAAAACTACTGAGAAAACAAATTCTGTTGCACTCGCGGTTCAAAAACGAACACGCAAATGATGACAGGCAAAAGTTAGTAGAGATTCGGTCGTGTATGAAAAGATCGACGCGCGAAGCATACAATTATTACCACAGCCAAACCTTAACAAAAAATCTTTCCGAGAACCCGTAAAATTCTGGTCTTATGTAAAATCGGTAAACGGGTCAAAGCCCACTATCCAGTCACTCATTGCTCATTTCGAGGACGTAATAGAAGAAAGCAAATGGAAAGCTGAAGTTCTAAATTTAACCTTTAAAAAATCTTTCACGCAGGAGAGTCGCACAAATGTATCTTCATTTGATCAACGTACTAACTCCGAAATGGAGGACAGAGTAATAGGTATTTCCGGTGTAGAGAAGCAGCTGAGAGAGCTAAATACAAAAAATGTATCCTGGTCCGGATGCAGTACCAGTTCGGTTTTACATGGAGTATTCTGCGGCATTGGCCCCTTACTTAGCTTGCATTTTTCGCGAATCTTTAATCCAGCGCAAAGTTCCTAGTGATTGGAAAAAAGCGCAGGTGCCTCCCGTTTTTAAGAAAGTCAAGAGAACTGACCCACATAATTACACGCCAATATCGTTGACATAAGTTTCCTGTAGAATTTTGGAGCATATTCTCAGTTCGAATGTAGTAAATGTCCTTGAGACGGAAAAGCTTCTTTCTATGAATCAACACGGGTTTAGGAAACATCGTTCATGAGAAACTCAGTTGCCCTTTTTTCACATGCCATCTTGCGAGCCATGGATGAAGGGCAACAGGCGGATTGTGTTTTCTCGACTTCAAAAAGGCGTTTGACGGATAGCCACACTGCAGACTGTTAACGAAGATACGAGCTTACAGAATAGGTTCACAGATTTGTGACAGGCTGGATGACTTCCTAAGTAAAAGAACGCAGTACGTTGTTCTCGGCGGCGAGTGTTCATAGAGACGAGTGTATCGTCAGGCGTGCCCCAGGGAAGTGTGATAGGACCGCTACTATTTTCTATCTGTATAAATGATCTGATGGACAGAGTAACTTGTAATTTGCGGCTGTTTGCTGATGATGTTGTGGTGTATGGGAGTGTGTCGTCTTTAATTGACTGTAATAGCATACAGGATGACTTAGACAAAATTTCTACTTGGTGCGAAGAATTGCAGCTAGTTTAAAATGTAGAGAAATATAAATTGATGCGCATGAGTAAGAAAAACAATCCCATAGTGTTCGAATACAGCAATAGTAATGAGCTTCTTGATGCAGTCACGTGGTTCAAATATCTAGGCCTAACATTGCAGAGCGATATGAAATGGAACGAACATAAGGACAGTTGTAAGGCGGTCAGCCAACTTCGGTTTATTGGGAGAATTTTTGGAAGATGTACTTCATCTATAAAGGAGATCGCGTATAAAACGCTTGTGCGACCACGTCTTGAGTATTGCTCAATTGCTCAAGTTATTGGGACCCGCAGCAGATCAGTTTACAGGAAGACATAGAAGCAGTTCAGAGGCGAGCAGCTAGCAGGTTTGATCAATGCGCGAGTGTCACGGAAATGCTCCGACAACTCAATTGGGAATCGCTGGAGGAAAGACATTCTTTTCGAGAAAATCTATTGAGGAAATTTAGAGGGCTGGAATTTGAAGCTGAGTGTAGAACGAGCTTCCTACCGCCCACTTATATGATCACAAAAACAAGATAAGAGAAATTAGCTTCCTTACGGAGGCAAATAGGCATTATTTTCTTCCTCGTTCTATTTGGGAATGGAGTAGGAAAGGAAATGCCTAGTAATGGTACAGTGTACCCTCCACCACGCACCTTTCGGTGGATTGCGGAGTATGCATGTAGATGTAGAACAGACACTTGGTCGAATGTCAACCTTATCATGACAACTCTTTCGTTTCTGATTATTCAGTAAGTGCTAATAGACTAGCCTCCATCGCCCTATCAATCCACTTTTCTTCTTTTTATTTTCCATTCTAACTAATGTCAAGAGGCATGATCTTTTGCCACCATATCAGTTTTCGAATAATAGAAGAAAAATTTTCCTGTCTTCCATCTTGAATAAGAAAAAGTCTAAGTTACGAGCAAAGCGAACGAACTATACTGTTTGTTCTTAGGGGTGTCAGATGCTCGGGATTCTCTCGACATTTCGTATAATGTCCAGACTCCAGACAAAATAGAGAATCTCGTGACAATACTCTTCTGGTAAAGTTCTCTGGCTACCGCCATGAACCACAGATATTGTCGAGGTGGGGTGGCTTGTGTGGCTCAACGATACAGATAGCCTTACCGTTGGTGCAACCACAGCTGAGGAGTATATGTGGAGAGACCAGACAAACGTGTGGTTCCTGAAGAGGGGCAGCAGCCTTTTCAGTAGTTGCAAGGGTAACAGTCTGGATAATTGACTGATCTGGCCTTGTAACGTCAGCTAACGTGGCTTTGCCATACCGTTACTGCGAACGGCTGAAAGCAAGGGGAAACTATACCGTTGCCTTTCCCGAACACATTCAGCTCTACTGTATGAAAATATGATGATGGCATTCTCTCATGTAAAATATTACGAGGGTAAAATAGTCCCCCATTTGGATCTCAGGGCGGGGACTACTCAGGAGGATGTCATCACCAGGAAAGACAACACTGGCATTCAACGGAACTGAGGGAGGTTAGGATATTTAAAAAGGGAAATGGATAGGTTGAAGTTAGATATAGTAGGGATTAGCGTAGTTAGGTGGAAAGAGGAACAGGGTTTCTGGTCAGACAGTACATGATTATAAATACAAAATCTGTTGGGGTATTACAGGAGTAGATCTAATAATGAATAAGAAAATGGGAATGCCGGTAAACTACTACAAGCAGCTTACCGTAGTCAAGAAAGATACAAATCCAACACCTACCTCAGCAGTACAAGTTTGTAGGCCAACTAGCTCTGCCGATGATGATGAGATCAAAGAAATATATGAAAAGATAAAAGAAATTATTCAGACAGTTAAAGAATAATGAAACTTAATTGTGATGGAGGACTGGAATTCGGCAGTAGAATTTTGTGCGGAACATTATTTAGCCTAATCATAACAAATATTTGGTTCAAGAATCATGAAAGAAGGTTGTATATGTGGAAGAGACCAGGAGGCACTGGATGGTGCTAGATAGATTTTATAATGGTAAGGTACAGGTTTCGGAACCAGGTGTTAAACTGTAACATATCCACGAGCACATATAGACTCTGGCCATATCATATTGGTTATGAAATGTAGACTGAAATTGAAGAAACTGCAGAAAGAATGGAATATAAGGAAATGGGACCTGGATAAACTGAAGGAACCTGAAGTTCTTGAGAATTTCATGGGGAGATTTAGGCAACAATTGACATAAATGGGGGAAATTAAAACAGTAAAAGAGGAATGGGTAACTTTAAGATATGAAATAGTCAATGCAGCAGAGGACCAAATAGGTAAAAAGGCAAGACCTACAAAACGTCCTTGGATATCATAGGAAATACTAAATTGAATTGACGAAAGGAGAAGATATAAAAATGTAGTTAATGAAGCAGGTAAAATGGAGTACAGACGACTAAGAAATGAGAGTGACAGGTAGTGCAAAGGGCTAAGCAAGAGTGGCTAGAAGGCAATGCATTTCTGTAGAACAATGTGGAATGTGTAATTATGGGAAAATAGATACCACCTACAGGAAAATAAGAGACATTTGGAGACATGAAATGCAGCTGCATGAATATCAAAAACTCAGATGGAATACCAGTTCTCAGCAAAGAAGGGAAAGCTGAAAGGTGGAAAGAGGATATAGAGAGACTCTACAAAGGAAATGAACTTGGAGACAATATTGCAGGAAGGCAAGAGGAAGTAGATGAATATGAAATATGTATACTGAGAGTTACATTTCTTGCGTTTGTAGATTTGGAGAAAGCTTTCGACAATGTGGATTGGAATGCATTCTTTTAAATTCTGAAGTCAGCAGGGTAACATATAGGGAATGGAAGGTTATTTACAATTTGTATATTAACCAAAGAGCCTGTCATTAGAGTTGAAGGGTATTAAAAGGACACAGTGGTTGGTAGGGGAGTAAGACACGATCGTAGCGTTTCTCCAATGTTGTTCAATTTGTACGTTGAGCAAGTTGTGAAGGAAAGCAAAGAATAATTTGGAAAGAATTAGAGTTCCGGGTGAAGAAATAAAAACATTGTGTTTTGCCGATGGCATTGTAATTCTGTCAGAGAGAGCAAAGGACCTGGAAGAGCCATTGAACGGAATGGACAGTGTGTTGAAACGAGCGTATAAGATGAACATTAACAGCCGTGCGTACTGGAGCCCCGTGCTGCGGTGCGCGCGACCGTTCGCCGTCGGGGGTTGGGTGTTTGTGTTGTCCTTAGGTTAGTTTAACTTACAAGGAAAGTACTTAGGCTCGAACAAACAGAAATACACCAAAATCGTATGATAGATAATGTAAAGGTCCCTTATTGCACTAGCGATACTCATGCATCTGCAAAACTCTGCAGTCGCCCATTAGATAGTGACGGTGCATTGTGTCTCTGAAGTTGCGCTTTGTGACGTTATTTGTGTTGTGAATCGTCAGATGGGTCGGTGATTGGTAATCAATCCTGCTAATGTATTGCAATTGGTTAAGATGAAATTCCGAAGAGCCCTTCTTGGTGAATACGGTCTTGGTGTGAAAGAAGAATCATTCACATGTTTTCTGGTATCTATTATAGTGCAGAAATATGAGCCTATATTAGAAACACTATAATAGATAATAGGTAACATGCGAATGTTTCATCTTCTACACCAATACCATCTACACGAAGGTTTCTTCGTAACTTCGCCTAAATCAGTCACACTATACTAGCAGGATTGATTACTAATCGCCGACCCATCCGACACTTCACCACACAAATAACGTCACAAAACGCAACTTCAGAGGCACACTGCACCGTCACTACTGGCGCACCGGCAGGTCAAAGTGCAATGCGGCATGGCACACGCAGAGGCCTCTAATGGGCGACTGCAGAGTTTTGCAGATGCGGCAGTATCACTAGTGCAATAAGAGACCTTTACATTATCATACGATTTTGGTGTCTTTCTGTTTTTTCGAGCGTAACTACTTTCCTTATTAGTTTGTAAGGTACGGACTAATAACCTAGAAGTTGAGTCCGATAGATTTACAAATATTTGAACATTAACAAGAGGAAAACAAGGGTAATGGAATGCAATCTTAGAAAATCAGGCGACTTATGAAGGAATTAGATGAGGTAACGAAACAATAAAGGTTGTAGATAAGTTTTGTTACTTGGATAGTAAAATAACATGTGACAGTCTTAATACAGAGAATATAAATTGCAGAATAGCAAGGGGAAGAAAAACGTCTTTGAAAAAGAGAAATTTGCCAACATAGAATGTTAATTCAAGTGTAAGGAAGTCTTTTCTGAAGGCGTTTGTGTGGATTATTGCCTTGTACGGGAGTGAAACATGTACGACAGATAGTTTAGACAGGAAGAGGATAGAGGTTATTGAAATGTGGTACTACAGAAGAATGCTGAAGATTAGGTGGGTAGTTCGCGTAACTAATGAAGAGGTACTGAACAGAATTGGGGAGAAAAGGCATTTTTTTCAAACCTTGACTAAAAGAAGGGCTCGATTGGTAGGACACATTCCTAGACATGAAGGAATCGTAAATGTAGCATCGGAGGGAAGTGTGTGGAGAAAAATTCGCAGAGGGAGGCCAAGAGACGAATACCGTGTGCAGATTCAGATGGATGTGGGTTGCCATTCTTACGAGGAGATGAAGAAGCTTGCTGAGGATAGAGTAGGGTGAAGAGCTGCGTCAAACCAAACTCCGAACTGAAGACCACATCATCATCATCATCATCAAAATTCTATGTAAGGAATTGAATTATTATTTTGTATTGCTCGTCAATAGTGCGCGGGTAAGTTGGAAATTGGGTCTGGCAGGAACGTCCTGGGGTAGTTGGTGCAGACATGACTACTGTGTGCAGATGGTGTAGAGGTCAGCGCGACTGCCTAGTAGGCGGGGAACTTGGGTACGACATGCGGCGTGGCACAAATGGAACTGATTATCCATTTATTTAAATCAAAGCCCAGTCGCAGCTAAAGCCGAAAATAACGATGTGTCTTGCTTCAGTAAAGGCCGAGTTCATAATTAGGTTGAAATTTGATGCAAATTGAGTTATGGTCAGAGTCTATATCTGCTTCCGTTATTCTTATTCTGTCCATATTCACCTACTATTTTTCCTTCTCTTCCTTTTCCTATTACCGAATTCCAGTGTCCCAACACAATTAAGTTTTCCTCTCCCTTAATTGTCTGAATAATTTCCTTTAGCTCCTCATACATTTCTTTAATGTCCTCATCATCGGCAGAGCTAGTTGGCATATAAACATGTACTACTGTTGTCGGTGTTGGCTTCATATCTGTCTTGACAATGATAATGCGATCACTGTGCTGCTCATAGTAGCTTTCATTATAATACCAACCCCTGTAATACCCCCAATTGATTTTGTATTTATAATCCTGTACTCACTTGCTCATAAATCCTGTTCCTCTTTCCAAACTTCACTAATCCCCACTCAGTCTAACTTCAACCTATCCATTTCTCTTTTTAATTTTTTTAACTCCCCTATCCAATTAAGGGATCTAACATTTCACACTCCGATCCGTAGAATGCCTGTTTTCTTTTTCTTGCTGACGATATCCTCCTGTGCAGTCCCCGCCCGGAGATCCGAATGGGGGACTATTTTACCTCCGGAATATTTTACCCGAGAGGATGCCATCATCATATGTTCATACAGTAGAGCCGCATGTCCTCGGGAAAAGTAATGGCTATAGTTTCCCCTTGCTTTCAGCCATTCGCAGTAACTGTGTGGCAAAGCCACATTAGCTGATGTTACAAGGCCAGCTCAGTCAATCATCCAGACTGTTGCCCCTGTACCTACTGAAAAGGCTGCTGCCCCTCTTCAGGAACCACACGTTTGGCTGGCCTCTCCACAGATACCCCTCCGCTGTGGTTGCACCTACGGTACGGCTATCTGCATCGTTGAGGCACGCAAGCCGCCTCACGTCGGCAATGTCTGTGGTTCATGGGAGTGGAATATTAATTTATACAATATAATAAATAAAAAAGAGATATTAATTTATAAAATTTATTTCTAGCGACGACAATTCTGAAATTCCCGTATACTGATTTTTTCACACACATTCACTCTCCAATCCAGGAAAGTCTCACTGCACTGAACACTTCCGTATTATATCAGTTACAGCCTATAATCGCGAGTAACAACTAATTTAAACACGCCTCCTTTTCCAAGATTCTACATCTACATAGATACTCTGAAAATCATATTTAAGTGCCTGGCAGAGGATTCATTAACCACTTTCATAACTTTTCTCTACTGTTCAATTCTCTAATAGCGCGCGGGAAGAAAGAACACCTAAATCGTTCCGTTTTCGATCTGATTGCTCTTATTTTATTGGGATGGTCATATGTCCATAAGTAGAAGTAGGTGGGTGCTAGCAAAATATTTTCACATTCAGAAGTAAAAGTCGGTGATTGAAACTTCGCAAGCAGATCACGCCGCTATGAATAACGTCTTTCTTTTAATTATTTCCACCCCAATTCATGCAACATTTCCGTGACGCCCCCCCCCCCCCCCCCCCCCCGTAACTTGATAAATCCAAACGAGCTGTCCTTCTCTGAACCTTCTCAATGTCTTCCGTCAGTCCCACCTGGTGAGGGTCCCACAAGGGGCAACAGTACTCCAGGAGAGGACGCACAAGTGTGATGTAGACAGTCTCTTTGGTGGAGCTGATGCATCTTCGAAGCGTTCTGCCGATGAAACGTAACCTTTGGTTCGCCTTCCCCACAATATTTTCTACGAGTTCTCTCCAGTCTAAATTGTTCGTAATTGTAACTCCTAGGTATTTGGTAGAATTTACGACCTTAAGGTTTGACTGATTTATCTTGTAATTGAAGTTCAACGGATTTCTTTTAGTGGTCATGTGTATTACTTCACACTTTTCTTTATTTAGTGTCAATTTGCCAATTTTCACACCATGTAGAAGTTTTATCTAAATTGCTTTGCAGTTGCTTTTGATCCTTTGTTGACTTCACTAACTGATAAACGACAGCATCATCCGCGAACAGTGTAAGGGAGCTATTCAGATTGTCTCCTAAATCGTTTATAAACACCAGGAAGAGTAGGGGACCTATAACGCTTCCCTGTGAAACGCCAGATATCACTTCTGTTTTACTCGATGACTTACCGTCCATTACAACGAACTGTGTCCTTTCTGATAGGAAATCGTGAATCCAATGGCACAATTGGGGAGATATTCCATAAGCAAGCAATTTCATTAGAAGTCGCTTGTGGGGTACAGTGTCAAAAACCTTCCGGAAATCCAGAAATATGGAATCGATTTGAGATCCCTTGTCGATGGCACTTAACACTTCATGTGAATAAAGGGCAATCTGTGTTTCGCAAGAGCGATACTTTCTGAATCCGTGTTGACTATTGGTTAATAGGTCGTTCTCTTCGAGGTAGTTCATAATATTCCAACAAAGTATATGTTCCAAAATACTACTGCAAATCGACGTCAATGAGATTGACCTGTAATTTTGGGGGTCACTCCTATTGGCTTTCTTGAATATTGGAGTAACTTGGGCAACTTTCCAGTCTTTGTTCAAAATGTTCAAATGTTTGTATAGTCTATGGGACTTAACTACGGGGTCATCAGTCCCTAAACTTGCAAACTACTTATGAACTACTTACGAACGAGGACGGCACAAATATCCATGCCCGAGGGGGGATTCGAACCCCCGACCGCAGCGGCCGCGCAGACCGTGACTGGAGCGCCTTAGTCCCCTCGGCCACCGCGGCCGGTCCAGTCTTTGGGTACGGATCTTTCGCCGAGTGAAGGTTTGTAAATGATAGCTAAGTACGGAGCTATTGCATCAGCATACTCTGAAAGGAATCTAGTTGGTATACAATCTGACCCGGAAGATTTGTTTTTGTTTAGTGACTTAAGTTGTTTTTGTGGTGTCGCACAAGTACAAAGTGCGCGCCACCTACTTTCGCCGCGCGCCGCCATGCACACACGGCGCGGCGTTCTCAGGACAGCCACGAGCGCCCTCTGCTGCAACCCCGCTCGTGGCCACCACAGAAAGACATCGGTCACTTGGGACTGAGTTAGCAACCAGTTAGGACCTTCGTAATCAGATAGGTACCAGTGAAGACTTTGCTATCGTACAGGCACTAGGCAGGCCTCTAACAACTATGTATCAACATTCTGCAGTACTATGTAAAAGTTAAGTATTGTTACATTCTGTGCAATATATATCTCTTTCTAATTTAATCTAGTGTTTATAGTTTCTGGCTGCTCCCCTCCGTACCTGCATCAGCGTGCTATCTATATTCCTGTGTCGGTCTCATTCCACTCGGCCACCGACACCTACGACGAGGCTGGGACACAAAAGCGGCGACGAAGTTGGGACACAAAAGATTTACTACTCCAGGAACATCTACTTCTAAGTTTCGCATGCTGGCAGCTGTTCTTGGATTGAATTCTGGAGTGTTCACTTCGTCTTCTTTAGTGAACGAATTTCGGAACAGCAATGAAATTGCGTCTCGTCGGTGTTGACTCCATCGGCCAACATCCAATACCAATTCTGTATTTTTTACTTTCGTAAAAAGCCGCAATAATGGCTCGAATGGTTCTCATAAAAATAAAGGTAAAAATTGAAAAAATAGCTTTCTTAGTCACCGAACACAAACAGTACAATGGCTACTCTCAGAACAGAGAAGCGAGTCGTCACAGAAATGCCCTCGGCTCCTCTCCCTCTCGCCCGCCTGGCCCAGCAGGGACGGCAGAGGGCGGAGGGCGGAGGGCGTAGGGCAGAGGGCAGAGGGCAGAGGGCGGAGGGCAGAGGGCAGAGGGCAGACCGCCACTGCCTCCAGATGATGTGCCGCACGTTGCGCACCAGCCTTGCGCTGTTATATTAATTGTGATACACGTTACGGATAGGAAAGTTAGAAAATTTGAAAAGGAAAATGGATAGGCTGAAGTTAGATATAGTGCGGATTAGAGAAGTTCGGTGGTCAGGTGAGTACAGGATTAAATGTTCAAATGTTTGTAAAGTCTATGGGACTTAACTACGGGGTCATCAGTCCCTAAACTTACAAACTACTTATGAATTACTTACGAACTAGGACGGCACAAATATCCATGCCCGAGGGGGGATTCGAACCCCCGACCGTAGTGGCAGTGCAGACCGTGACTGGAGCGCCTTAGTCTCCTCGGCCACCGCGGCCGGCAGTACAGGATTATAAATACAAAATCAGTTGGGGGTATTACAGGAGTAGGTTTGATGATGAATAAGAAAATAGGAAACTATGAATAACACAGTGATCACATTATCATTGTCAAGAAAGATATGAAGCCAACATCGTTTACAGTAGTACAGGTTTATATGCCAACTACCTCTGGCGATGATGAGGACATTGAAGAAATGTATGAGGAGCTAAAGGAAATTATTCAGACAATTAAGGAAGAGGAAAGCTTAATTGTGATGGGAGACTGGAATTCGGTAGTAGAAAAAAGAAAGGGAAGGAAAAATAGCACGTGAATATGGACTGGGCAAAAGGAATGAAAGAGGAGATCGCCTAGTAGAATTTTGCATGGAACATAATTTCATAATAACAGACACCTGGTTTAAGAATCACCGAAGAAGGTTGTATACGTGGAAGTGACCAGGAGACAACTTATTAATCATGAATTGTAGGCTGAAACTGAAGAAACAGCAAAAGAGTGGGAAAATAAAGAGATGTGACTTGGATAAATTGAGGGAGACTGAACTTCTTAAGAATTTCAGAGGGAGCTTTAGGCAACAGTTGACAGAAACAGGGGGAAATGAAACAGTAGAAGAAGAATAGGTAGCATTAAGAGATGAAATAGTGAAGGCAGCAGAGGACAAAATAGGTAGAAAGGCAAGACCTACAAAAATCCTTGGATATCACAGGAAATATTAAATTTAATTGATGAAGGGAGAAAATATAAAAATACAGTAAATGAAACAGGCAAAATGGAATACAGACGACTAAGAAACGAGATTTACAGGAAGTGTAAAATAGCTAAGCAGGAGTGGCTAGAAGCCAAATGCAAGTCTGTAGAAGATTGTATAAATAGGGGAAAAATAGATACTGCCTACAGGAAAATAAAAGAAACATTTGGAGACAAGAAAAGCAGCTATAAGAATATAAAGAACTCAGATGGAAAACCAGCTCTCAGCAAGGAAGGAAGAGCTGAATGGTGGAAAGAGTATGTAGAGGGGTTCTACAAAAAAGGGAACGGATGTAGATGAATATGAAATAGGAGATACCATACTGAGAGGAGAATTCAAAAGAGCACTGAAAGACCTAAGTCGAAAAAAGGCCCCTGGAGTAGATGACATTCACTCAGAACTACTGAAGGCCCTTGGACAGCCAGACATGACAAAACTATTTCACCTGGTGCGTAAGATGTATGAGAGAGAGGAAATACCCTCAGATTTTAAGAAAAATGTGATAATCCCCAATCAAAAGAAAGAAGGTGCAGACAGGTGTAAAAATTACAGAACCATCAGTTTAATAAGTCATGGTTGCACAATTTTAACATGAATTATTTACAGGAGGATGGAAAAGCTGTTAGAAGCCGACGTTGGGGCAGACCAGTTTGGATTCAGGAGAAATTTAGGAACATAGGGGTCCATCCTGACTTTACCTCTTATCTTAGAAGAGAGATTACGGAAAGGCAAACCTACATTTCTACCTTTTGTAGATTTGCAGGAAGCTTTCGACAATATTGATTGGAATACACTCTTTCAAATTCTGAAATCAGCAGAAGTAAAATATAGGGAACGGAAGGTTAGTTACAACTTGTACAAAAACCAGATGGCAGTTATCACAGTTGAAGGGCATGAAAGGGATGCGGAGGTTGGGAAGGGTGGAAGACAGGATTGTAGCCTTTCCCTAATGTTATTTAATTTGTACATTAAGCAA
This sequence comes from Locusta migratoria, assembly GCA_026315105.1. Taxonomy (NCBI): domain Eukaryota; kingdom Metazoa; phylum Arthropoda; class Insecta; order Orthoptera; family Acrididae; genus Locusta; species Locusta migratoria. Next base: position 30,084,460 of record CM048744.1, read on the forward strand.
GCTATAAACTAAAGCAAGGAGAAGTATGGAGAAGGAATTAAAGTTCAGAGTGAAGAAATAAAATCATTGAGTTTTGCTGATGACATTGTAATTCCGTCAGATACAGCAAAGGACCTGTAGGAGCAGTTGAACGGAATGAACAGTGTGTTGAAAGGTGCATGTAAGATGAACATTAACAAGAGCAAAACAAGGGTAATGGAGCGCAGTCTTGAAAAATCAGGTGATGCTGAAGGAATTAAATTAGGTAACGAATCAATAAAAGTGGTAAATGAGCTTTGTTACTTGGGCAGTAAAATAACATATGATAGTCGCAGTACAGAGGATATAAAATGAAGAACGGCAATGGGAAGAAAAACGTTTTTGAAAAGAGAAATTTGTTAACATCGAATATTAATGTAAGCATAAGGAAGTCCTTTCTGAATGCATTTGTGTGGAGTGTTGCTCTGTATGGGAGAGAAACATGGACGATAAACAGTGCGAACAGGAAGAGGATAGAGGCTTTTGAAATGTGGTGTTGAAGAAGAATGCTGAAGATTAGGTGGGTGGATCGCGTAACTAACGAAGAGCTACTGAACAGAATAGGGGAGAAAAGGAATTTTTGGCATACCTTGACTAAAAGAAGGGATCGATTGATAGGCCGTATTCTTAGACATCAAGGAATTGCGAATTTAGCTTTGGAGGGAAGTGTGTGGGGTAAAAATAGCACAGGGAGACCAAGAGATGATATAGTAAATAAATTCAAATGGATGTAGGTTGGCGTTCTTATGACGAGATAAAAGAGTCTTGCTCAGGATAGAATAGGGTGGAGAGCTGTATCAAACCAGTCTCCGGACTGAAGACCACAACAACAACGATACACGTTACGGGGGGCATACACGAAAATGACCAAAACTGCGATTTCTTAAAATGGCTCTTCATTTACTACATGGTATTGAAATTTCAATTACCAAATATTACGTTCCAATTCCGCTTCTAAATGTGAGAAAACAATTGTAATTACTTGCACATGGCCACGCCCTCTTCCTTGTTCTTCATTCTCTTGTATTGTCTGTTTATATGGCGCTTTCTTTTCAATTTTGTGCAGTCAGAACGCAGGGGATGTCTCTCTACTACAGCCCGAAAGCTGTGGAATAACATCGCTGCCAAGAAATGTGTAAATGTGTTTATGGCGAAACGCAGACTCCTAATGACACTCTGAAGGCCCCCATCTGGAAATGTCGCAAAACTACATTTTTTCTGATGGAAGGTGGTTAAAATTACAGACAGTTTATGATGCAGTTATTGTTTTTAATGGTGGCAGCTCAGAGAGGAAAAAAGTCTTGCAGAGAATGGGCTCCAAGCACGGAGTTTTCACTCGCGACATCTTGATGGGGATTGACACTAAACGTATACTTGCAGCAGTGGCATAACTAGGACTTGGCTTTGTGTGTGTGTGTGTGGGGGGGGGGGGGGAGTATAGATCTGCTTGCCGAGCAAAATTTTAGTCAGTTTCCAGGCAGACTACCATCTACCACTCCTGTAGAAGAAACTAATTCACTCCCTTCCAATGAAAGCTTATGGTAAAACACCACAAGTTTCCAATCTTTACCAGATTGCTGTTATACGATTTCTTTTTCTTTACTTTTCTCTCTCTCTCTCTCTCTCTCTCTTTCCTTCTTTTCGGGTTCTGGGGGGGGGGTTCTATCCCCCCTCACCCTCCCCCCCATAGTTACGCCACTGACTTGCAGCCATTAAATCAAACGAAGACCTTGCAAAGTCAACAGGACAGAAAAGAAGAAACCAGAAGCAGTGGCGGACTAAGATGGGAACAGTGGCGGCGCTAGCGTCAGCAACCGCCGACGGCCTCGCGCCTGGAGGGGCCTCGCAAAACATTGTTAAAACTTTAAATTTTTATTTTAAGTTTAACTGTGATTTTTAACTGCTTGGTTATGTAGCGACGACCTACATCTAACGTACACTAGCTTAACCAAAGGACAAACACAACAGTCGTACCCAAGAGTGGGATTCGACCTCAACAAGACCGACCTCGCTTACCATGGTATGACGCCTTAGTGAGCTCGGTTATTCCCCACCGGCAGCTATTTAGTTTCCTTATTTATTTCCAAATGAGTGCAGCAGTGATGAAATTTTTAGTTAAGTACTTGAAAAACAACTTCTTCAGTACATTATAGAAAACAATATGTAAGTAGTACAGTATATCCAAATGCTTATATAACAATCAGAATCAAGCTCACAGTTTGTGAGTACAGCTTCGGCCGAAAAAAGTTTCTCAAAGTTAAAATTGATTAAGACGTACTTGAAAATCACAATGACCACACCCCCACACACAAGAAAAAAAATCTGCGTTGTCAGTATTATTATTTAAAGCCGAAACAGCGGCTAGTATTAATTATGCTGTGATTGTTAAAAAATCTGTGAAACGAAAATCCGAAAAGTTTCTCTATGTTAATTTGTGTTTGTTTATTGTAATTTTTGTCACTGCAATAATACGTGTATATTATACTAATAAAAGTTTAGTATAATAATTATTGATAAACAGTTCAGCTCATTTTATTTAACATTTTCTTCCTTACTGAAAAAATGAAAGGGGCCTCGCAAAGACGTGTTCGCCGACGCCCAGTTTTCGTCTAACGTCGCCACTGGATGGGAATGACAACAAAAATGCATTTTCTCAGAACTACCGATTTCATAATTCAGGTACATTTTTCTCCAAAACAAGGAAAGATATTATTTTGGCACATCTTTTGCATTATATATAAGAAAACTTGTATACAGAGTGAATATTTAATATCATTCATTTTTGCCAAGATGTAGAATAAAGGAAGTACAATTTCTATGTGTAGTTTTTCAATTAAAAAATCATTAAACCAAAAACTTCGTTATATATCAATAAATTGAAATGATTCTGTGGGTTTCATTATATGAATATTCAGATTATACTGAAAAAATAAAGGAGGTAGATGAGTTTTGTTACTTGGGCAGTAAAATAACAAATGATGGTCGCAGTACAGAGGATATAAAATGCAGAATGGCAATGGGTAGAAAAGCGTTTTTGAAAAAGAGAAATTTGTTAACATCGAATATTGATTTAAGCCTAAGGAAGTCCTTTCTGAGGGCATTTGTATGGAGTGTTGCCTTGTATGGGAGTGAGACATGGGCGATAAACAGTGCGGACAGGAAGAGGATTGAGGCTTTCGAAATATGGTGCTACAGAAGAATGCTGAAGATTAGGTGGGTGGATCGCGTAACTAATGAGGAGGTACTGAACAGAATTGGGGAGAAAAGAAATTTCTGGCATACCTTGACTAAAAGAAGGGATAGATTGGTGGGACACATTCTTAGACATCAAGGAATTGTGAATTTAGCATTAGAGGGAAGTGTGTGGGGTAAAAATCGCAGAGGAAGACCAAGAGATGGATACAGTAAGCAGATTCAGACAGATGTAGGTTGCCGTTCTTATGTGGAGATGAAGAGGCTTGCTCAGGATAGGGTATTGTGGAGAGCTGCATCAAACCAGTCTCCGGACTGAAGACCACAACAACAACACTGAAAAAATTGCGACTATTTCATGGAAACTTTCTTAGTGTGTGGTACCTCTGAGAATCATGAGATAAAAATCTTAAAAAGTTCCATAACTCTCCCCCCCCCCCCAGGAACGTGAAAAAAAAAAAAAAAAAAAAAAAGAGAGAGAGTGAGAGAGATAGAGAGAGAAGAAGAAGAAGAAAAGAAAAATCTTACAGCAGCAATTTGGTAAAGGTAAAGATTGGATACTAGGGGTGTTTTACCATAAGCTTTCATTGGGTGGGAGTGAATTAGTTTCTTCAACGGGAGTGGTAGATGGTAGTCTGTCTCGGAACTGACTAAAATTTTGCTCGTCAAGCAGAACTATCCCCCCCCCCCCCCCCAAAGCCAAGTCCTAGTTACGCCACTGGTCTTTCGTGTACTCCCCCCTGAAATGAACTTATTCTTTATGGGGCTACATTATCTTCATCACACAGCAGAATATATATATATATATATATATATATATATATATATATATATATATAAAGATTTACGAGGCATGTGTACATTTTTATCGAGTTTATAAATAGATCAACATAAGCCTTCAGCGTTAATGTCGAAAATCTTTTATTTATTTACTTGTTTCGGTCACTCAATGTTACCATCTTCACACCTTGTACAAGACAACAATAATGACATAACAACGTACCTGTATAAAACAGAAGATTAAAAAAAATGTTCAATTGTTTGTAAAGCTTATAGGACTTAACTACGGGGTCATCAGTCCCTAAACTTACAAACTACTTAATACTAAGGACGGCACAAATATCCATGCCCGAGGGGGGATTCGAACCCCCGACCATAGTGGCCGTGCAGACTGTGACTGGCGCACCTCAGTCAGCTCGGCCACCGCGGCCGGCACAGAATGGTAATCAGTGGCGTTATCACCGAGGGTGGGAAGCTTGAATTTATCTAGCCGAAGCCACCGTCGGCAACTTCCACACACACACACACACACACACACACACACACACATATATATATATATATATATATATATATATTAATTTTATTATTATTTTCATTTTTTATTTTTAAACAGGTCGGCACTGGAAAATTGAAATAGTACACATGTAATAAATCACAACGTAAGGTGCCAAAAACAAGCTAAAAACAATCCAAGCACAAGTGAACCTGACGATGGGTCGCTAACGTGATGCCTTCACTGAGATAGTGTGCTGCTCATTTTTACAAGCTCTTTGGTGCTGCTGTTACTGTGAACGGTTTTAATGCCGCCGCGACCGGCTTTGTTGCTGCCGCTATTGTCACTGCTATGCTGAAATTGATTGTTCGTATGCGGCGACCCGTTGCTTAGCAGGTCAGCGGTGCCATCTAGAGGAATCATATGAGTAACAATAGTGTTATTTTAGTTCAATTTTTCTGCAAATATAGTTTCATGATAATTACACAGCCCCTTCGGCTAGTAACTTAGAAGCTGTTTAATTATTTTACGAGCTGATTATATACGCTCCATTTCCAACACGTTGCTCGTCTTCCACTTTCAAATTAACGTGAGCCTACTCATTTTATTTCTTGCGCAATTGATTTCGTTTTATAACTGGTAAAACTATAAAAAGTGTCAAAATAAGTCGTAGATTAATAAATTCAATAGGCTTTGTTTTTAAAAAATGAACCCTCACAAACCTAAATCCTGGCAGTGTCACTGATGGTAAATTATAGTGATTAGACACTGACAGCTTATATTAATATTTATCGAAATCTCGCGAGGCACGTTAGCCTCAAGTCGGATAACGTGGCGTCAAAATATTCCCACATGCTCTAAAGTGGCGCCATTTACACATTCATAGAGATCACTGCATTGACGCTTTGGGCAACTTCACGCAAGGTTGGTCTTGCTTCACGTCAGGGTCAATTTGCCTGCCGATCAGCATGCTTCGATAGAATAGTTTGACCACAGTCTACTGTGGCGAAGTGTTTTCAATCAAAGAACGTATTTTTGTGCCAATAAAGACATTAAACAAAAGCATCTCGGGCACGTGAATCGCTTTCAAGGCATTAACTCGTGTTTAACACACGAACCAATTATTATCTGTAGAAGTAATAGAAGGGATTTGCCACAGGAAGTATCCCTCACTTGAAGACAATACACTGCAGGATTGGAAACGCGTTGTCACACTTTCTGGACGATCTTTTCATTTTCGGTATTTGCGTCCATGTTGCCTTTTATTGTTAGGTAGAGTTTTCAGCAAGCTGCAAGTACAGTAACACTAACGTAACCGATGATCTCTGGGGTCAACCGTGGAATGGAATGCAACTTACTGGTTTTGACGTCATATCTGATAGATGATAATTTGTTTATTAGAAGATCTAAGACACTACATATTTTGATATTAACAACTGTGTAAAAAAAGTACAGATGTCAAGTGTTAACTGAAGCATGGGATACCACCCATCACCTTTGATTCCTGACGTCAGTGTGTTGATGGATGATACTGGATCCTTCATTATTACCCATGACATCATGGGTGAAAGCAGACAGGTGGTATCAGGTCCTTCAGTATTGCCGAAATCAAAATATTCTCAGTATTCTGAGATATGTTACTGGAAGTAATCAGAAAAGTTAATAAACTGATTATATCACTTAGTTATATTAGATCTTGATAATAAGAGTAAGTATAATATATGGAGGCAGTAAAATGTTCTCTTTATGAGGATTATTAATTTTCTGTCTGTATAAGGGTACATACAAGAATGTGTCAACTGTGGTGCAAAATAAAAAAGATTATTCCACTCACTCCATGTGATTTGGTTTTCAAAGAATATTGAACAATGGTTGACTACATGTGTACTCTACAATGCTGTTGCCATAAGTAACATTATATACTGAATTATGTGTTTTTAATTATTTAAATAATGTGTATGTTTGATGGTTGTTTTGTCTTAATTTTTTTAAACTTAAAAATCACAATTTTAATTTGTGGCCCAGTTTTCTGCTTATTAAGGGCATCTTCAGACTTCACAGTAAACAGTAAAGTCTGAAGATGGCCTTATAAGCTGAAAACCGGGTCCGAATTAATATATAAACGTGTGGAACACACACAAAATTGTGATTTTTAATTGAGTATTATGATGATCCACCAAGAACCAACAGAAGAACCAGTCACAATGCTTAGAGTTTGTTTTTTGTTTGCTACATCAGTATGATTACATTACTATTACACTGTCATCTGCAGTTTCTTTATACTCTGTTTCTGATGCTATAGTCATTTGTTCCTGGAGTTTTATCATGTTTGCGTTGCTACATCTGTAGATTATCTATGTCATTGGTTAAAGCCAATGGGTTATATCCCATTTTTTTCAGTAGTCCCCTTGGAGGCTGCACACCACTTCATTCAAAGTGAATCAAAGCATGTCCCCACTTTGTGAGGATTCCATTTAATTTGAATGAGAGTTCCTTGTCAAGCTAGACAGCCTCAGCAGCACAGTTATATCTCCAATACTCTGAGAATTTTCAGCTATCAGTCGATCTATTTTAAAATTCTTTATTGGCAAATCATAATTTCATCCAGTAACTGGCCATTGCCAATGCATGCGTTTAACTGTAGATGTTATCAATATGGAAAAACTCGCCCCACGTGAAGGATGACAACTCCATACTTGTCATACTTAGCATGGTGTGAATTTTTCCATATTAATGACATCTACAGTTACACATGCATTGATAATGGCCAGTTACTGGACGAAAACATGATTTGCCAATAAAGAATTTTTAAAAAGATCGACTGATAGCTGAAAATTCTCAGAGTATTGGAGATATGGAAACATGTGGAGCGAAAACCATGGAAAGTAACCTGACAGTTATATCTCTTGAATAATTCCCATCCTTGGTAAATTCTGATAAGTATGCAGTTGTTTCAGAGGTTGAGAATATCAAAGGATGGGATACAACCCTTAACCGTTGACCAACAGTGTCATAAATAGTGTACATATTATGTAACTACACCAATGTTTGCATGCTTGAGAAACAAATAACTATAGCACTAGAACCATAAATAATAATTATTACAGATAACATTGTAGTACTAATGTCATCTTAGTGATGTTTTGTATTACATTTATCTGTTTGCTACAAGGATTAAACATGCAAATAGTGTAAATACGGTAATTACAAACCTACAATTTGGTGCAATTTTACTGAATGCAGCAGTGTTTGAGTTGTTACTGGTTCTGGAGAAATGCTTGTGACCGTGTATCCCCATGGCAACACACTCCTATTACTTGATAGGTTGTACTGAAATATAACAAATAATTACTTCCAGCTTCTTGTCAGAGGTTCTGATGTTCAGTGCCTGTACTCTAGAAGTTATAGCTTCATAGGATAAGGTATTAAATTTCAACAGTGATCAAACATTCCATTCCATATCTTGAAGTTGAGAAAGGTCAAACTATTGAATGAAACACTTCAAGTTCAGTAGTAAACAATAGTGTGGGTTTAATGCCTCAGAACTACAATATACCTGACAGGAACAACATAGAAATTAATCTTATACGTCTGCCTTGACACATTCACAGTTCAATCCAAAAATAATAATAGCAATGGAAGTTAATATTCTTAAAGATCACTATAAATTCTTTGTCCAGTCCTCTGACACCAGGAACGTGTGCAAAAAAAAAAAAAAAAAAAAAAAAAAAAAAAAAAAAAGGGGGGGGGGGCAGCTATGTCACACAAATGGTCCTTTTTCAATTCAGCAGTCGCCATAGTGTAATGTAACATGTTACATTACATGTCCTAGAATTCATATGTTGGCAATGACACTTGAATACTCTTTGAAATCCAAAACACATAGACTGAGGTGAATAACAGTTCATATTGACCATGAAATAATTAATGCTGTTAATGCTTCAAATGTGGTTGACAGGTTCTTGTATGTACCCTTGTTGTTATTAATCTTTAGTTGATAATAAATGTTCCCTTTATGAGGATAATTTACTATCACTCAGTGAGGTACCGGTAATCAGTTTGGTAAATTTTCTTATTAATTCTGCAACATATCCAAGGATACTTTGATTTGTATGCTGTTTTATTTCTCCCTTTATAGCCATAGTTGTTAATATCAAAATATTCGTAATCTATGATCTGCTACTACCTACATATGAAGCTATATTTCAAAGCCAACAAGGTGCTTTAGTTGACCCCTTCTAAGTTGAGATTCTGGTGCACTCATCATTTTAGTGAGGGTAGTAGACTGTGATGATATAAGAAATTTGTGGAATGATTTTCTTGATGTCGAAACCACAGCAGTGGAATGGATTAAAACCTTGATGTTAGTAGTATTGCCACGAGACACCACGTAACTCGACTGCCGGCGTGGCGCAGGGGATAGCGTCACCGACTGCGGTGCTGAAGGTCGCTGGTTCAATCCCATCCACCGGCAAAAATTTATTTCTTTGTAATGAACAATTCCAGAATGTTCTACATCTTTCTTATGTTCACTTGTAAATTCTACTTGTTTCTTATGTTAACTGTCCTTATTTCTGGTACATTTCGTCTGTGTATAAATACCAGAACACTCTGCCCGAGAGGCAGGTAGTGCTGCGTGTATGTTCATAATAAACCTGCTTTCAATATAAGTGCTGTGTCCAGTTGCCTTCGAAGTCAAGCCTGCTTCCATTTCAACGCGACATTGTTTGGTGGAGGCACCGGGTACCCTGTGCAACATCTGCACCACCGTGGCTCCGATTAGGCAACGTAAAAGCCATCGCTTACACAGACTAGAACCGGAATACAAGGGATGTACCGAATACATCCTTCCGAAAGTCTGTATTATCAGAAGAATGATGGACACGAAACCAGCGGTAAGCCAGCTACACATCAGACACCTGTCGGTGTTCTCTGGAGATGCCGGGCAGGACCCCAACAAATGGCTAAAAGGGTTTGACCGGGTCGCCAAGTACAACAGGTGGGATCATACAATGTGCTTGGCCAACATTTATTTCTACCTGGACGGAAAAGCCCAGCAATGGTTTGAAAACAATGAACAGAAGCTGAATGGCTGGGAAATGTTCCAGACGGAACTCAAGAAGACATTTGGTGACTGCCAGCGACAAATCTGCTCAGCGGAAGAACAACTGAAGATCTGGGCCCAATGACATTGTGAGCCAACACAGTCATACATACAGAATGTTATAGCCCTGTGTAACATAGTCATTCCGGATATGACTGAGGCCGACAAAATCACACACCTGATGAAGGGTACAGCAGAAAACATGTACCAAGCCCTTCTTGGGCATGGATATTTGTGCCGTCCTTAGTAGTAGCTTGTTCCTAAGTAGTTTGTAAGTTTAGGGACTGATGACCCTGTAGTTAAGTCCCATAAGCTCTACAAACATTTGAATTTCTAGTACATTCTGTCTGTGTATTAATAGCAGAGCACTCTGCCCGAGAGGCAATTAGTGCTGCATGTTTGTTCGTAATAAACCTGCTTTCAATATAAGTGCTGTGTTCAGTTGCCTTCGAAGTCAAGCCTGCTTTCATTTCAATGTGACAGTATTATTAACAGTAATAACAATAATGCTAGTAATAACAATAATGCTAGTAATTCTATTAACAACTTAGATCCATGACTTTGTGGCGTCTGTGCCGCAGTCTAACCTGACCATCAGCTCTTACCAGCTGAAATCAAGACTCTGACCAAGCCATTATTTTCCAGTTTTCTAGACCCAAAGTGATATGGGCACGAGCCCGGGAGAGGCTCTGCATATTTATTATTATTAAATTATTATTATTATTGTTATTATTATTATTAAGTATACTGATAGTAAAAGTGATTTGGTGATCCCCTGTCATAACATATTTATGTAGTAGTAGTAGTTAGCTTACAATAATTGGCAGTGGCAACTGCAATGTTGGTGGTGAAAGACAGCCTGTAAGTTGATATTCTTTGACAGTCTTGGTGCTGTGGATCTTGGACTACTAAATTCCCTAAAGATTTCTGAAATGGGACGTTTCATACTAAAGTAAATACTGCTTGGAACAAACACGGTGTCAGTAGATACTGTGAGAGAGAGGCATTCTGTTCAACCAAAACTTCCAGCAATGACTGAAGATTCAACAGCAAAATGCTAAGTTGCTCTGCCCTAGATCTGGCAGGAAGACCATGCGACCAATAACCTCAGAGAGGGCCCCAACAAGGAAGGAGCACGCCATCGGAGACGCCGGTAATCATGGGGACCACCTCCGCTATGAAACCTTCCAAATATTCTTTAATCTTGACCCATAAGCCGGAACATGATGATTATCAGCCACAAAAATTCTTGCCTACCATTCCTAAGTTCCTGGTGGTGCCGTGTACTGACGATCAGGATTTTTCTGCTGTAAATCCGTTTATGATTCAGAAGGGTGTCGATGCGATCGCCGGTCCCTTGAAGACCTGCTCCAGACAGCGCAATGGGACCTTGTTGCTTGAGATTGAGAATACGTCCCAGGCACAAAAATTACTTTGGGCTACACTTGTGCATACTTTCCCTGTAAAAGTGGAGGCTCACCACACCCTCAACTCTTCGCGGGGGGGGGGGGGGGTAGTCTTCACGAGATCACTGGATGGGTTGTCCGATGAGGAAGTGCTAACTATATGTCTGATCAGGGAGTTACAGCTGTTCATCGCGTAATGAAAAAGGTTAACAACGACCTCATGCCGACTCGTACTGTCTTCTTGACTTTCGACAGGGTTGACCTACCATCTAAGGTAAAAGTGGGCTACGAAGTCATCTCCGTTCGCACGTATATACCCAACCCTATGCGCTGCTTCCATTGCCAGAGATATAGCCATACCAGTCAATCTTGTCCTAATGCAGCAAAGTGCGTCACCTGTGGCAGGGACGCCCATGAGGGTGAATGTCTACCTCCATCCCCTCGCTCCATTAATTGCATGGGTGACCACGCTGCATCTTCACGGGACTGCCCCGTTTATAAAGAAGAGCGGGTCATCCAAGAGATTCGCGTCAAGGAGAAGGTCTCAACCTATGCCGCTCGGAAGTTATTAGCGAGTAGGAAGCCCACTGTACTCCCGTCAGGTACTTACAGCCACGTCCTCACCTCACCTCGACCAACTAAGGAGGTAGGCATTCAGACCTATGATTTAACATTATGTGACACTGTTGTCAGGTCAGCTAGCCTGAAAATTGCTCGTTCCACCTCTCCGATCCCTTCTGCCCGTTCTATAGTACATTCGTCGGCCAGTTCCCACACAACCCGGGCACCTAAATCCGCTGCCCGAAGTTCAAAAAAAGAACCTTTTCGTGAAGACTTTCTCAAGACTACGTCTTCTCCATCATCAACCGCTTCCTCTGCCTGTCATGCCTCTAAGAAGGCTCACAAAAAGAATAGCCCCCCTCCTTCCGACACCATCCAACAGTTGCCGGCCTCGGCCGTCTTCTGTTTCACCGGGAAGCTCCGTCTGCCGGGCACCCGGCCCTTTACCGGCGTTGGAAGCTGCCCCTCCTGATCAACTCAGGGAGGTGGCAGACGCGTCTGTCGAACCTATGGAACACTACCCTTTGCCCCCAGACAGCGATAGCAGTGCTCCCTTCGAAATCCGGTCCTCAGCGGCCGTTGAGGGACCCCGCTTGCTTGTTGCTTGTTATCTTCTTTCATTCTCACTTTTTTATCATGGCGCTCCTTCAATGGAATATTCACTCCAATCGGGAGGAGTTAAAACTACTCCTTCGATTGCACTGCCCGCTTCTAGTCTGTCTCCAAGAAACTAAGTTGCATCAAAGTGATCGTGCAGACTTTCCACACTACACCTCTGTGTGGTTCGACCTGCCACCCGTGGAAGGTGTCCCAGCCCATGGAGGGGTTCTGATGCTCCTTCGAGACGACGTCTACTTCCATCCCATTTCATTGCATACTCACCTACAGGCAGTTGCCGTCTGCATCACTCTCTCCACATTTACCTTTTCCCCTCTGTAATATCTATTCGCCATCGTCATCTGCCCTTACTAGGGCAGATGTGCTACACCTCGTTGACCAGCTCCCTCCACCTTTCGTGTTGGTAGGCGACTAATGTGCACCAACCCCTATGGGGCTCTCCAGCACCTTGTCAGAGAGGCTCCCTCTTAGTGGACATCATTCCCCATCTCGTCGTCCCACCAGTTGGAAAATCTCTAAAGCCGACTGGGGGCTTTATTCTTCCATGGCTATTTTTCACGATGAGAATTTTCCCAGCTGTGACAGTCAGTTCGAATACCTCACAGAGGTTATTCTCACCGCTGCCGAACATTCCGTACCTCGTACATCCTCTTCTCCATGTCGTGTCCCGGTCCCTTGGTGGACTGCAGCCTGCCGTAACGCGCTTAGAGCCCAGCGCCGTGCCTTACGCACTTTCCGCCGCCACCAACATTTGGAGAATTGTATAAATTATAAACGAATGAGAGCGCAATGTCGTCGTATCATAAACGACAGCAAAAAAGCTTACTGGACTGCTTTTACTAGTTCTTTTAACCACTTTAATCCCTCCACGGTTGTTTGGGGTGGCCTACGCCGTTTATCTGTCATCAAGGTCCACTCCCCGATTCCTGGCCTGACCGTCGAGAACACAGTCCTCGTGGACCCCGCTGGTGTTTCCAACGCATTGGGCCGTTTCTTTGCGGAGGTTTCGAGCTCTGCCCATTACCACCCTGCCTTTCTCCCTCGCAAACAGGTAGAGGCGGCACGGCTGCCTTCTTTCCACTCTTTTAATCATGAAAATTATAATGTTGCCTCCTCCATGCAGGAGCTAGACCGGGGGCCCTGTCCCGATCTTCTGCTCCCGGGCCCGATTCCATCCATATTGAGATGCTGAAGAACCTCTCTCCTGTGGGCAAGTGTTTTGTTCTTAGTACCTACAATCACATATGGACTGAAGGTGATGATCCCACAAGTTTGTGTGAAGCCATTGTTGTCCCCATCCCCAAACCAGGGAAGGACAAACATCTTCCTTCCAGTTATCGCCCCATTTCTCTGACGAGCTGCGTCTGTAAGGTGATGGAACGCATGGTTAACGCTCGGTTGGTCTGGCTCCTCGAATCTCGCCGCCTCCTAACAAATGTCCAATGTGGTTTTCGTCGACACCGCTCTGCTGCTGATCACCTCGTTACGTTGTCGACCTTCATTATGAATAACTTTCTAAGTACCCGTCAAACAGTAGCAGTGTTCTTCGACTTGGAGAAGGCATACGATACCTGTTGGAGAGCTGGCATTCTCCGCACATTGCACACATCGGGCATTTTCATTCAAGCGATTTTGGTGGAACGCAAGTTCCGGTACGGGTAGGCTCTGTTTTGTCAGATACCTCTCGCCAGGAGAATGGGGTATCGCAGGGCTCCGTCTTGAGTGTGGCTCTCTTTGCCATTGCAATCAATCCGATCGTAGATTGCCTTTCAGCCGACGTTTCCGGATCCCTTTTTGTAGACAATTTCGCAATTTATTGCAGCGCCCAACGGACGTGTCTCTTGGAGCGTTGTCTTCAACGCTGTCTTGACCGTCTATATTCCTGGAGCATCGCAAACGGCTTCCGATTCTCCACTGAGAAAACGGATTGTATAAACTTCTGGAGATACAAGGAATTTCTTCCATCATCCCTACGTCTCAGCCCCGTTGCTCTCCCTTTCGTGGAGACATCAAAATTCTTGGGACTCATGTTGAATCGGAAACTTTGCTGGTCCACACACGTGTCCTACCTGGCTGCCCGTTGTGCCCGATCCCTTAATGTTCTTCATATCCTCAGTGGCACGTCATGGGGAGCGGATCATTCCGCCCTGCTTCACCTTTACCAGGCCATTGTTCAGTCAAAGCTCGACTACGGAAGCCTTGTATACTCTTCTGCACGGCCGTCGATTCTCTGCCGTCTCAGTTCTATTCACCATCGGGGATTACGTCTGGCAACCGGTGCATTTTATACCAGCCCTGTTGAAAGTCTGTATGCCGAGGCTGCTGTATTACCCTGGATCACTCGGTGTGACGTACTCTTGTGTCGGTATGCATGCCATCTGCGGTCGATGGCCAACCATCCATCTTACCGATTATTTTTTGACGACTCACTCGATCGCCAATACCAGTTGTCTGCGATAGCCTTGCTTCCACCTGGAACCCGGTTTCGCTGCCTGCTTCAGCAGCTAGATTTTACCCTTCCTTCCACCTTTTGGTTGAGCGACAGCCCATTGCCACCGTGGCATCAGGCCTAGGTTCATACTCACCTCGAACTTAGTTCGCTGCCCAAGGAGGGCTCCCCGAATTTGGTTTACCGCTCGAGGCTTGTCAAACTCCGTTCGCGGTTCGATAATGCCATATTTATCTACAGTGATGGTTCCAAGAGCACTGACGGTGACGGATCTGCCTTCGTCGTCGGGGACAACCGTTTCCAATACAAGCTCCCTGACCGGTGCTCGAAATTCATGGCTGAGCTTTTTGCCCTTCACCAGGCTGTGTTGTATACCTGCCGCCACCGCCAACCTTTCTATGCCATCTGTTCGGACTCCCTTAATGCCCTGCAGAGTCTTAAGGACCCTTTCTCGACCCATCCTCTCGTGTATCTGATCCAGCGCTCCCTCCAGATGCTAGCAGATGACAGCTGTCACATTTCTTTTCTGTGGGTGCCTGGCCACGTGGGTGTACCCGGGAATGAGACTGCCGATATAGCAGCCAAGGCAGCAGCTCTTTTGCCTCGCATGGCTACCTTTTGCGTCCCATCAGATGATGATCAACGGGCTCTTCGCCGGAGTATCGTGTCGCCCTGGCACAGTGTGTGGTTTTCACTGTACGACAACAAATTGAGAACTGTAAATCCGATCCCGACCGCTTGGAGGACCTCCTCACGCGCCTCTCTAGGAGAGGAGGTCATCCTGGCCCGGTTGCGGAACGGTCACTGCCGTTTCAGCCACCGTTATTTGCTATCCGCTGACCCTGCACCGCTGTGCTCCTGCGGTGAACTGCTGACAGTGTGACATGTTTTACTGTCTTGTGTTAATTTTAATCATCTCCGTGTAGCCCTTCACTTTCCGTCTACTTTGGAGGAAATTTTAGCTGATGACACCCGAGCAGCTGCTCAAGTTTTGTGTTTTATCAACTTGTTCAATTTATCACAGGTTATTTAACCCTTTTGTTTTTTATTTTTCGTTTTTAGCCTTCTCTTGATATTGTAACTGGCGGTTACCAATTTTTTTGAGATCTAGCGAATCTCTGTTCTTGTCTGGGCACTAATGACCTTAGGAGTTGTGCGCCCTAAAACCACAAAAAAAAGAAGAAAAAAAATGCAATAGAAAATATCTTCAACAGTGAGTGCGTAGTAATGTCCACAGACGTTGAGGACTACTAGAAGCCAGCTGTCCAAGAAGGGCCCCACAAAATCGACATGGAGTCGCTTCAAAGTTGCAGATGGAGTGGGCCATGGGGCAGGGGAGGGGGGGGGGGCGGAGAGAGAGAGAGAGAGAGAGAGAGAGAGAGAGAGAGAGAGAGAGAGAGAGATAGAGACGAGTGAGGAGCTGCTTGTTGGGAAGCACAAGAAGAGCATCATACTATGATCTATGCCCGGCCAATGTGCATGCCGATGGGTGAGCATCTTTGTGCGGAAGATGCCCAAATGGTCCCAATGTAGAAAATCTAGAATTCAACGGTGCAACAGCAGTGGCAGTACCACTTGGTGAGAGCCGTCTTCCATTGACAGAAGTAGAGTACCCTCGTAAGTGCTAAGGCGCTGGTGAATTGCAAAATAATTGCGGAGAGTGTCCGACCCATATGATGCTCAGACCAGCCCTTCTGTACCTGGTGAAGAACGACCCGGAGGACAGGTTCAGCGGCCTTAGCCTCTGAGATTCTTGAACTAGTGATAGGGAACCCCACAACTATTTTGACTGCCGACTTGTCAACCGCAAAACACAGAAGTTTTCTGTGTTAAAAACCTACTCGGGGTCTACTGGAAGGCAAGATATGCCTTTGGCGTGATGAGCCGTCGACCGGTACTGTATATCATAATGAAAACAGAATAGGTACAAGGCCCAGCATTGGAGATGATGGGCCACCTTATCTGGAAGAGCCGCCGATGGGTGGAACAATGACACTAGCGGTTGGTGGTCTGTGTATAGAGTGAACTTGGACTCATAGAGATAAACACAAAATGAGAGCAAAAACATTTGCTAGGGCCTCCTTGTCCACCTGGGAATATAGGCACTGTGCCTCTGTAAGTGTTCTAGATGCAAACAGCAATGGGCGTTCAGACACATCCGGGACCGATATGCCAGCACTGCCCCCGCAACATGCTAGTGGGCGTCCGCCGCCACCACCACTAGCGGAACCTCAGGGTGTATGCAGTGCGGGAAGGAGCCGCATGAAGAGCTGCTTTAAGTGCTCGAAAAGCAAGCTTGCAAGCCGTAGACCAGCTGATTTGGCTGCCCTTACGCAGCGATTGGTTCAGGTGGTGAGCCACTGTGGCCGCCTGTGGAAAGAGGTGCTGATAATTGGTGGCCTCCTGACAACCAGTCTATCAATTCCACTGGGCGAGGCATCGGGAAAGAGTCAATGATGGAGTGGGAATTCACAGTTTTCTTAAAGTCACCACATCAGCGCAGCTCCCCTGAGGGCTTGTGCATTACAATTAGAGGTGAGGACCACTCGCTAGCTGTGACAGGAAGCAAAATATCCTCAGCCATCAGGCAACCTAATTCGGTTATAACAGCGCCATGGAGGGTGATCGGAAGTGGAAAATTTTTAGCACACACAAGACCTAATGTGAATTCCATGTGTAGCTTAGAGACACTCTTGTATGGAATTTGATTGGAAACCAAGTAGATGGAATCAGTAGGCCTAATAGTAAAGCCAAAGGCATGGAATGCATCGAGGCCAAAGATATTCTTAAGTGGCTCACTATTAATGACCACAAATTGCACCGTGCGGATAACTTCTGATACATGACATCAGCTACAAATGACCCGAAGAGTGGAACAGGGTGGCCGCCATAGCTGACCAACGCGCAAGGTGCCAGACCTAATGTGGGGGAGCCTAATGCTTGATGAGTAGCCGAGCTTAGAAATGATGTCGTTGTGCCTTTGTCCACTTGAAGCATGACAGTTTTCCACAGAATGCAGAGACCAATAAACCATTTCGGCATCTGTACGCCTACGGAAAGGCTCTTATTAATATCCATGGGTGAATCACTGAAATCATGAGGCTATGAGGTCTTGTTGTGGCCCTGAGCAGAGGTGCTACACACTGGGGCAATGTGCCCTTCTGCGCGGGCATGATTCCCGAGAATGGGTCGCCCCACACAAAAGACAAGAAATCCGCTCGCTCTCTGATGTGGGCTGTGCACGTTGCCATTCTCTCCACCCATAAGACACAGGTGGGTGCCAAAGTACTACAAAGGGGGGGGGGGGGAGGCGACACAATTACAACCACCAAAGAAAAAGGTGCTGCAGATAACCAGGCCGAATCATCAACAGAAGGTACCCCACCCCATGCTGACTCCCCACGGCCTCCGAAAGTTCAAATGCGCATGCGTTACACAAAACCTCCGCTGAAGAATTGTAATCAGATCAAAGAGCCTGCTTGTGAATGTCCATGTCGGCAGCAAAACAGATCAAAACTTCGCATACCATAGAGTGCGCATACAAATCTCTATGTGGCTCGAACTGAAACTGATGATGACGGGCCAGCCCCTGCGGGTCCGTGGCCCAAGCACGATACGACTGGCCCAGCTGATTATGCAAATGGTCAAAGTAAATAAGAGTTGACACCACATGACAATGGTGTCGAAAATAGGCTGCAGAGAGGGAACAGGTATCCGAAAAGGAAAGGGATGCCTGTGACTGAAGCGGCGCCAATTCATCTAATAAACAAAACAGACGAGGCGAAAGGAAATAAGCTTTTTGCTTACCGTCATCACACACACCTGGAAAGCGATGAAGTGCTGGTGCAAGCTTTGCTCGTAGTCTGACTAATCCTTCGCATTTTCGTTAAAGTGAAGAGAAGTGAATGAGCAGCTTGATTTATTGTGACACAGCCCTCATCAAGGTGTCAATAGACGCTGTGAAGGAGGCATTCTGTTCAGCCGAAACGTCCAGCAATGACCTCTAGGTGGCGCTGTAGTGTAACAAATTACACTACATTCCTACTGAATGATCCAAGATGACCAAATAATTTTTTTTTTGATAATTTAATAATTGGAAGAATGTTTACTGCCCTGGATATTTTGTTTGTCTGGGTGGACGTCTGGGCAGTTAAACCACAATTCCCAATGATATTGTAAAAGCTGTCAGGATCCAGAATAACTGTGAAGCCTAAGAAGAAATATGGTCATGTTATATGTGATCCATGAACTTAAGATAAGGATTGTTGTTTGTTATTGATTATTGGGCTGCTATGAGCTATGGATTCAGAACTTATGTAACGTATAGACTTGAATGAGAACTGTTAAGACTGATTAATATTGGTGAAATGCATGAGTTGGGGTACAAATAAACCCTAATGTTTTATTCAGTGTAAAGTTCTTGAAGAGTTTTGATTTAAGGGTGAAATGATCAATATCTAGTTAAGTCTTTCATTATTACCCATTGGATACCTTCTGTGAAGACTGTCCAAGCAAATACAAGAAGAAACTGGGTCTCTACAAAAGAAAAGTTATATTCTAAAAGTTTGAGCCAACCTACAAAAGGATTATGTGGTGGTCATTACTAAAATGCTACATGCTCACACCACAGTGCGTGGCTGGTTTCTCAGCTGTCATTGATGGCCGTGACATCCCATGGACAGGCGCAACTATCATGGTCCGGCTGATGCACGTCGACGACACGTGATATGGGCGTGTGTGATCTGAGTGGCTTGCTAGGCCTACCTGCAACTACCATTCCACTTTCAAAGTCTGTTTATTCTCTTGTATTACTAACATCACCTTTATCTGTGCACGTCACTTTCTCATGACTTCTGTCACTTCAGTATATTTTTGAATGCAAAAACTGTAACAAATACTGTTAGTTGATGCAACCATCCTTAAAAAGTCTCCATATCAGTGTTCATGTTCTTTTCCCATATTCCTTGATTCATGTACCTGTGTAATACTACCTACTTGGTCAACAGTATGTGCTTCTTCTTTTTGTTGTAACTTTGTTGTACATCTGCTTGGGATCAGTATGGTTTGTATGGGTTAAGTAATGCCCTTCTTTCCACCCAGGATGAAATAGTGTACTCAAACTGTTTGCGCTCTTTCCTGTGGATAACACTAAATGTAAACTTTTTAATGATTCAGGTCTTTGCTACCAGTCCAATATTCACTTAGCTGGATGTGGTAGCCAAATACTGTGTAAACAGAAGGGGTATGTCAGATATCAAACACGGCTTTTCTACTTCCTGAGACAGATCCAATCCCAATTTGATTAATGAAAATGAGAGTTGAAACATAGAATTAAAATCTGAACCAAGGCCAGGATTCAAACCCTAGTCCCTAATAGGCAGATGGGCTTATCAACTGTGCCACATAGGCACTACTGCAAACACAGACAGCCTGAGGTACTGGTTGAATAATTCACACGTTATTCAATGCCACTGTTCTGTGCAAATATTGGAGAGCCTCGGCAATTTTGAATCAAATTAAATGGGGACATGTTTGGTTAGTCTGTACCAGTTTGTTTTGCCTTTGTGACTTGGCATAGTCAGTAAATCGTGTGCCTAATGAACCCAAAGACTTGTTTCAAATCGTGGCCTTGGTACAAATTTTAATTCATCACTTACATCACTGATAGGGCAGTCTACTTATGTTTATTCTCTTCATGTCTGGCAGTTTAATGTGAAAATTGATAGACTACATTATTCCATTTTCTTGCAACAGACCTGACAATAGTGTCAGCATTCTTCAATTACACAGTTGGCCAATGAGAATATAACACCAAGAAGGACTGGAGATAACATGTTCTAAAAAACTCACATAATTGAAAATACAGGCCCATGTAAACTGAGGAATATGATGTAATCAAATTTGAGTGTTGTAGCCATTGGTGTCTTTAACCACTGCTACACACACTGACATTTGATGTAAGAAGTTCTGGGTGTGGAGCATAGCAGTCCCTGTTGCTTCCAGATGTTGCCAAAGTGGGTGGTGTATCCCAGGCCAGTCATTTTGTAATCGAGGGGAGAACGAGGAATGGGGAGGGGAGGGGGGCAAGGCAGCAAGACAACCCGATGGATGACAAAAAAAAAGAATAGTTTTCACAAGTAGGGGTTACACAGATATGACAACAGTTCTGATCGACAGTTGCAATAATGGACCCCACCCTCCCACCTCATGTCCTGCCTCCTAACCTCCACTTGTCATTCACATCCTGAACCTCCCTATTCCAGATCCCTCCCTCCACCCAATTTTCTGCTTTATCAGTGTGTTTGACTCGTATTTCATAAACAAACCTTACAAAATGAGCTGCAGTAATTACTATGTTTAGTTTTCTTACCAGTGACTTTCTTTTCTCGGTTGACAGGCCGCCAGGGTGTCGGTCCTGGTGAGCAAGACTGGGGATACATAGATGTACGCACTGGAGCGCACATGTTCTACTGGTTGTACTACACCACTGCCACAGAAGACTACGCTACGCGACCACTCGTTATATGGCTGCAAGGTGGGCCCGGAGGTTCGGGCACGGGATACGGAAATTTTGAGGAACTTGGCATTGTTGACACTAATCTCAACATGAGGAACTCGTCTTGGGTAAGAGCTCCCATTTACATGCTCAAAAGTTGTTACTCTAAAGCCGCTTTTGTGATCAGTATCTAAACTATCAGGTAACTAAATTAGTTGAGGGGAAGTTAAAGTATAGGTGGCTGGCAATCAGGTCCCTATTTATAATGCAATTCTAGTGAAAACTCTTATTCTTTGTTCAACTCCCAAAATCCCATATTTTAAGACATAAGATGAGTAAGAAGAATATAACTAACTAGCTTAACGCCCGCTACTTTACGTGCGTAGGCTGGTTGGTCTGCACCAGTCATTTCTCCTTCTTAATATAAATTTTCATAGTTATAGTTTAAGTACTCTCATAATGCAGTGTTGTGATACTACTTGTAGGCGTGGCAGAATGGCTGTGCGTATTGAGGTGCCATGCTGCGTTGCGTGCTGCTGTTCGCTGTCGGGGGTTTGATCTGCTCCTGGGGCGTGGATTTTTGTCTTGTCCTTAGCATAAGTTAGTCTAAGTTAGTTTAATTAGTTTGTAAGCCTTAGGGACTGATGACCCCGTAGCTAAGTCTCTTAAGATTTACAAACATTTCAACATTTAATTTTACTACTTGTAACCCCCTATGGCTTCCCTTAATTGTTGAATTTCGAAAAATACTCCAACAGGTGCCTTTTAAATTACAATCAAGTATGCAAATATCATTTTTTGTAATTCTGAGTTCAAAATTGGCTTAGTAGCAAAGTATTTTCAAAAGATGTTTCACCCCTATTTCACCCCCTAAATGATTAAGTTTCTGAAAATACTGAAACACGTGTCTCTTTAATCCTGACCAAGAAAACATATACCAATTTATGTGGTTGTAGCTTCAAAATTGCCTTAATAGCAAAAGATTTTCAAAAAACATCCCCCCTCCAATTTAACCTCCTTGATGTTTGAATTTCCAAAAATACCGAAACACATATTTTTAAAATTCTTACGAACAAACAAATACCAATTTTTGCAGCTGTAGCTTCATAATTGTCTTGACAACAATGAGTATTCGAAAAGAATTTTTGATCCCTTATTTTACCCCCTTAGTTGTTGAATTTCCAAAAATACTGAAACTCGTGTTTTTTAATCCTGACCAATATTCCAAATCCAAAGTTTCGTAGTTGTAGCTTAAAATTTGAGTTAACAGCAACATATTTTTGAAAATCAATTTTTTGCGTTCTCTATTTTACCCCCTTATTGGCTGAATTTAAAGAAATGCCGAAACACGTGCCTTTTAAATTCGAACTCTGAAGTAAAATCCGAAATTTTGTAGTTCTAGCTTCAAAATTGCCTAAATGGCAACGTATTCCCTTACACACAGAATATCTAAAAATCGCTTCGTAAATGACATCTACAGACTAAGCTCAACACCATCTACAAATTCAGTGGTTTGGGCTGGGCGATGATGAGTGAGTGTCGGGACATTGCCTTTTATATATGGAGATATATATTTCTGTCTGTTGTGAATTGTGAAAAATGCTCAGTCTTATGTGGCCTTTTTTTTTAAAAAAAGCCATAACTTGCACCTTTAATTTCATTTCAGCAGTGTACTGGTGAATTAGTTTAGAGTCTGCACTTTGTTGACTACTCCACAATTTATTTGAAGAAATATAACACATATGAGTGTGAAAATTAGTGTCTTCCATTCAAGTAATCTCTCTTACAAGGGGAAGGCCTCAGATGTGGGCAACCGATTTGGCAGGTGGTCTGTGTACAAGCTAAAACATAGGACTTTAACATATTTTGGCTCAACACCTCTCATTTTTTTTAGAAAATTGCCCCTAAATTTAAGACAAGCAATTAAATCAAAACTGATAAGTTCAATAGATGATTGTAAATAGCAATTTTCATCCACGTCTATGGCGTCTGGATACACATACTTTCCCAGAAACTGTGGAAAGAGCTTTTATAACTGTCACTTATGTACCCAGAAGGTAAACTCTTTTCACCAAGAATGCAATGGCTGAGGTAACTGTCTGGGAAGTGGAGAACTGATGTCTTGTGTTTTACACATCAAAATTAATTCTGAAAAAAGACATATTTTTATATGTAAACAGTTTGTTCCTTCTGAAGAGTCAGTGAAACGCAACATAGCTGTCGAAAGATTGCATTCATTAGATGTTCTTGGTGCCACAAGTATATTTGTTACAAATGTTTGTGACAAATACCATCCATCTAGTTGTTCAAAGAAAAGTGAAGACACACAAAAGTGAATGGAAGAGCTATTGTAAAGTGACCAGCAATAACAGTAAACAACTAAAATGTCACAAGTAGTTTGAGAAATTTATTTGCCTACTGTGTTGTTATTAATGATATTGATCTACTTATTCACACTTCTAGCATTGCAAGCTCTGGTATAAAAAACTACAGTTTAAAGAAATGAAAACTGTACAATTTCCTCGAAATTTGAAACCGGGTTCTTCACTTCCCACCCATTTACCTTGGCAGTTACACTACCGGCACTCACAGTGAAAAGTGTTGACCGTGTGGGTACATAAGCGGTTACTGTAAATTTGTTTCCTCAATTTGTAGAAAAGTGTGCATTTTCAGACTTTGTACATGATGATTAAAATTGCTCTGTTTACAATTATCTGCTGATCTCATCAAGTTTGAGTCAGTTACTCATCATAACATTTAGGGATGATTTTCTTAAAATCATAATGGTGTTGAGCGAAAATATCGTCCTTCTTTGTTTTAGATTGCACACAATCCACCTGTCGAACTTGAACCAAATCAGTTGGCCTTGTCAGAGGCCTTCCCTTGTAAGAAACGTTTAAACTATACTGGTGTCCAAAACTAAAATTACAATCTGTTACTTTCCTGTCTTGAGTCCAATTCCAGATACACATGTCAAACAAGTGTTGCATAACAATAATTCTAGGTGTTTGTGATCCTGTACATAAAAATGAAATATAGATTACAAAAATATCATTTTAGATCTCCTTACTGCCCTTGAAAACAGAAATTGCCAAGTCATATGACAATAACCTAGACATCTTGAATTTGTGTTCCAGACAGCAAGTAACACAAGAGGCCCTGATACGGTTAAGGTGTCCACTTGCACTGATGCATGGCTGTATTTGTTGTGGCATACCATTGATCCAGTTTGTTCCACTCCACAATTACAATTCAGTGTACATCTCTCAGATTCTTTGGTGACTTTTATCATCCAAAAACAACTCTTTCCAATGTATCTCAGGCAAGTTCAATACACTTTATGTTCGGAGAACATAGTGGCCATTCTTTGATTTTGTTATTGTGGAAGATCGTATTCACAAGATGTGCGCTGCGAGTGTGAGAATTGTCATCTGTATAGGTAAATCCCTCACCAAAATCCTGTTGATATGCTCTATTGTACATTGGAAGATGTCACATGTGTACCATACACAGTAAAACCCCACTTTTACATTTCCGGATTTTTACATTTTCCCATCATTTACACAACTATGTTGCTCCTGTTAAGTTTCCTATGTTCACAGTGTTAATTTGCTCCTGGTTTTGTGTTAACATATTTATACTTTTCCCTCATTTTATGTTGTTGAAACCGCGTTCATGAAGAAAGAATGATGTAATTGACATTGACGCAAGCATGGCTTTCTTCATCATATAGAATGTTTATAAACATTACACAGTCGAGTTTCCTGACACTTTGCTTTCATTCAAAGGTAGATTTTGCATTTTGTTGTTTGCAGTATGTGCCTAGTTCTCACGAAACTCCCATCAGCCTCTGCACCGATTCTCAACTTTTCTCTTTTTTATGCAGCTGGTATTTTTTAATTCTTGTGCATGACGCGTTTCAAGAATTTATTTTTATTGTGAATATTTATTTAAGTATTTTTTGAAGTTTTATAAACGGTGAGACTGATGATTTGCTCGTGTGTGTTTTTCTGCGCATTGAAGGAGGCACAGTATATTATAACCTCAAAAACTCAATTATGGTGTTAGGTGCCAACCCCGTGCAGATGCCACAAAAATACTTATGCATATATTTGCACTCGTGAACATGAATAAATTCTCGAATATTGTTGTGTGAAACATCGAAAAATACATAAAGTATGGAACTTGTGCTGTTTGCTACGTAAATAATGAATGCCAGTTAAAGGCTTGCTGACAAAAATCGATTATGATGAATGAAATTATGTGAAAAATTTCGACTTCCTATAAAAGTTTCCAGTTCCACCTTGTGCTTAAAATAGAACAAAATTTGGATAACCTTAATTACATAATAAACTTTCTTGCAAGTATTTTGATGCTATTAATGTACATATATCACAAATAAACTATGAAAATGCAAGGGTGATTCAGTAAGCATATTTTACCATTTAAAACGTTATTTCCCAGATTGTACGCTTTCCCGTATTTTACACCATTTTTATTATGACCCTTGAAAAGTGTAAAACTGGGGTTCTACTGTAGTTGTTTGATTGCCTTCTATGACCACCGGTGGTGTACGGTGATCCCACATAATGCCACCACAAAACATAAAGTAACCACCACCTTGCTGCACTCACTACAGTGTCATTGTGTTCAAGTCATTTATGGTGATGAGGCTACCTCCAAATGTGTCTGACGATTGTCTCATTGAAGGCAGATGAGTCTCATCACTTGATGCCGATTCTGAAGAGTCTGTTCAGCACGCTGTTGGGTGCTCCTGCAACACACTGCATGGTGTCAAAGCTGGACCTCGCCATGGACATCACGATAGAGTCTGCACTTCATGCAACCTATTACATAAAGTTTGAATCAAAACCCATTGTCCTGTGCCTGCACGAAATCGTTATTCAGCATCTTGACACTCCTCTTATGGTGCCTCTGAACTGAAATCTGCCAGTATCAGCTATCAGCTGTTCTGGTATCCTATGGGTGTCAAATATTAATCAAGGCTAAGGAGGACACTGTTGCTAAAAATGTACAGACCACAGCTGGTGAAGTGCCTATATGTTCATTGACGCATTTTGAAATATTACCATCTTCAGAATTCAGGTCTGCGGTAAAACTTTATACATTATTTCAGCAGGGCCATGATGCCATATGTTTAAATAAGAAGTTTTATCCCAGGCCTGAATTCTGAAGATGATAATTTGAATGTGTCAATAAACATAAAGCCACATCATCCCTATGGGCTGTATATTTTTAACAGAAGCATCTGTCTTAGCTCTAATGAATATTTGAAATTCATGATAATGGGCACATGCTCATGCAGGATTTTGTCATGCCTGAAAGCCTTTGGGTAGCCAGTACAAGGAAAGTTATAGACAATTCCTTCATCACTGGTCCTCCTCCATGTACAAACAACATTGCTGTGGTACACTGTGGTACACTGAGGCATCTGGGAACTCTCCTCAATGAGAGTCCCTTCCTAACACACAGCAGCTATGCGAATATGATCAAATTTTGTAATTGACCTGCTAGGTGTGGCGAGAACTATAGTCACCACACAGCATACTACTATCAATATATTTCCATATTAAATATTATTTTGGGACTGTGGCTGGTCTAGTTTTAATTCCAATAATTAATGTCTTTACCAACATAAAGTTTGTTGTTTTATTGAACGACTAGTTTGATATTACAATATCATCTTCTTCAGGCTCTATACAAATAAAGTTACAAATCAGTATTGTATTTATATTGTACTCTACATATATATCATACAAAATATAAATTACTTTTTAACAGACATAGATTGGTTGGTGTTATAGCCATTGTCACTACCGTTCCCGTCCTTTTCCATTCCTTTTTGCTTCTTTTTCTCCCTCCTCTCCAACTGAAGAAGGAACACAGTTCCTTTTTTCTGTGTGTAACTATTGGCGGTACAGCAAAAAGATGAGTACTGGCCAGTGAATCTATCATCTCTATGGAGAATTTCCATCATTAATCGAATACAAAATATAAAGAACAACAAGTACAAATAACCCAATAATCAACAATGAAACAATATATTAAGCCATAATGGAAGGTAAAATAAGAGGTATTAAAATAAAATGACATTTATAAATAATATAAGAATCATTGTATCTGAAATATATTACTTTTAGAGGCAATTCTGTTGATTGTATGAACCAGTATACCAATAACCTAATAACAGCTTTATCATCCCCCAGCTACCCTCCTGATCTGGTACAGAGGCAAATTGCCAGGGCAACTTTCTCATACACCAAACCCAGAACCTTCTACAAAAGAACCTCAAAAATTCCCCTCTTGTGATCGGATACTTTCCGGGACTGGATCGGACTCTGAATGTGGCACTTCAGCAGGGATACAACTACCTTAAATCCTTCATGACATCCTTCTCACTCCACCACCAAGTATGTCTTTCCACCGTCCACCTAACCTTTGTAACCTCCTAGTTCTTCCCTATGAAATCCCCAAACCACCTTCCCTCCCACCTCCAGCTCCTACCCGTGTAACTGCCCCAATGTAAAACCTGTCCTACACACCCTCCCATCAGCACTTAATCCAGTCCTGTAACCTGGAAGTTGTACACAATTAAGGGGAGAGCCACTTGTGATAGCAGCCATGTGATGTACGAACTGACATGCCTGCACTGTGAAGACTTATTTGTGGGAATGACCAGCAACAAACAGTCCACTCGCATGAACAGATTCATGCAGACAGTGTTTGTTGGTTATGAGGATCACCCTGTGGCTAAACATGCCTTGGTGCACAACCAGCACATCTTGGCACAGTGTTAAACCATTTGAGTTATCTGGATACTTCCCACAGACACCAACCACTCCAGAGATGGGAATTTTCCCTTCAACATATTCTCTTTCTGTTCCCCACCTGGTTTCAACCTCTGTTAAATTCAAATTACCGCCCACCATTCAACAAAATATTTGCCTCTGATCTCTGGACAGAGCCTCTACCTTGACTGGCATCTCTGTCCAACTTCTTTGCTTTTTACATGTATCTGCATTGGTGTATTGGCATGTATGTGTGTGTGGGGGTGTGTGTTTGTTTACCTGTCCTTTTTTTCTGTAAGGTAAGTCCTTCTGCTTCCAAGATTGGAATGACTCCTCATCCACTCCCTTAAAAACTGCATGCTTTCATTTTAACCCTCCTTCCTTCCTCTTTTCCTCATAAAGCAACAAACGGTTGCGAAAGTTTGATTTTTTTGTGTTTGTGTGTGTTTCCATCTGTATGTCTATTGACGAGCGTGTGCACACACACACACACACACACACACACACACACACACACACACACACACACACTTACTAGCTTTCGCAGCCTATCTGCTTCTTCAGGCAGAAGGGAAGGAGAGGGAAAAGGATATGATGAGGGTTTTAAGGGAGTGGGTAAGGAGTCCTTCCATACCCGGGACAGAAAAGACTTACCTTGGAGGAAAAAAAGGAGGGTAAACAAATATACACACACCCGCACATATACACAAACACAAGCATTCCTAGGCAGACATACTGTAGAAAGCAAAGAAGTTGGACAGAGTTTTCCCCCAAGATAAGTCTTTCCTGTCCCGGGATTGGAATGACTCCTTACCCACTCCCTTAAAACCCTCATCATTTACCTTTCCCTCTCCTTCCCTTCTGCCTGAAGAAGCAGCTAGGCTGTGAAAGCTAGTGTGTGTGTGTGTGTGTGTGTTTATTAATTTATTTGTGCTACTATCACTTCCTGTGCTCCTTCGCCTGGTAAGTAATATTCATTTATTTTTTTTATTAATAAGTAGATTCTTATAGATATATATCCATAGCCTATATAAATAAATATTCTACATCTACATGGGACACTCTGCAAATCACATTTAAGTGCCTGGCAGAGGATTCATTGAACCACAATTATACTATTTATCTCCCATTCCATTCTCGAATAGCGCGCGGGAAGGAAGAACACCTGAATATCACTGTTCGAGCTCTGATTTCTCGTATTTTATTCTGATGATCATTTCTACCTATGTAAGTGGGAGTCAACAATATATTTTTGCATTCGGAGGCGAATATTGGCGATTGGAGTTTTGCAAGTAGCCCACGCCGCAGCGATAGCGCCATTGTTGTAATGATTCCCATCCCAGATCCTGTATCATTTCCATAATACTGTCTCCCCTGTATCGTGACAATACGAAACGAGCTGCCCTTCTTTGCACTCTTTGATGTCCTCCGTCAAACCCACCTGATAAGGATCCCACACTGGGCTGCAATACTCCAAAAATGGACGGACAAGCGTAGTGTATGCAGTTTCTTTTGTCGTTCTGTTGCATGTTTTAAGGGTTCTGCCAATAAAATGCAGTCTCTGGTTTGCCTTTCCCATGATATTATCTACGTGTTCTTTCCAATTTAAGTCTGAAGTAACAGTAATTCCTAGGTATTTTGTGGAGTTTATGGCCTTCGCATTTATCTTGTAAACAAAGTTTAACGCATTTCTTTTCGTACTCATGTGGACGACTTCACACTTCTCATTATTTAGAGTCAATTGCCAATTTTTACACCATAGTGATATCTTATTCAGATCGTTCTGCAGTTGGTTTTGATCTTCAGATGATTTTACTCTATGGTATATGACGGTGTCATCTGCAAACAACCTAAGAGAGCTACTTAGATTTTCCCCTAAATCGTTTATGTAAATAAGGAACAGCAGAGGACCAATAACACTACCCTGTGGAACGCCCGATATCAGCTCTGTTTTAGTCGATGCCTTACCATCGATTACTATGAACTGTGTCCTCTCTGAAAAGAAATCCTCTATCCAATCGCAAATTTGGTGTGATATACCATAACCACGCATTTTGATTAAAAGCCATTTGTGAGGTACGGTGTGAAAAGCCTTCTGGAAATCAAGAAATACGTAATCTATTTGCGAACCCTTGTCAATAGCACCCATCACTTCGTGTGAATAAAGAGCTAGTTGTTTCGCATGAACGATATTTTCTAAATCCGTGTTGACCTTGGGTCAATAGATAGTTCTGTTCGAGATAATTCTTAATATTTGAATACGGGATATGTTCCAAAACCCTGCTGCAAAATTGACATCAATGAAATAGGTGTGTAGTTTAGTGGGTTACTCCTACTGCCTTTCTTGAATATAGGTGTGACCTGGGAAACTGTGCAACTTTCCAATCTTTTGGTACAGATCCTTCTATGAGAGAGCGGTTGTATATGACTGTTAAGTAAGGAGCTATTGCTTCAGCATAATCAGATAGAAATCTAATGGGTATACAATCCGGACCAGAAGACTTGTTCTTGTTAAGTGATTTTAGTTGCTGCACTACTCCGATGATATCTACTTCTACGTTACTCATTTCGGCATCTGTTCGTAATTTGAAATCTGGAATATTGGTTTCGTCTTCTTTGGTGAATGAGTTTCTAAAAGCTATGTTTAGTAACTCTGCTTTAGTAGCATTGTCATCGGCAGGATCGCCATTACTATCATGTAGTGAAGGTATTGTTTGTGATTTGCCCCGAGTATATTTAACATGACCAAAATCTCTTTTTGTTTTCAGTCAAATTTTGAGAAAGAGTTTCATTGTGATAAATATTGTAGGCATCTCGCATTGAAATCCTCGCTTAATTTCGAGCTTCTGAGTACGATAGCAAATCCTGGGGATTTTGTGTTCGTTTAAATTTAGTATGCCTTTTCCTTTGCTTTTGCAACAGTGTCCTGACCTGTTTTGTATCCCAAGGGGATCACCTCCTTCTTTTATTAATTTATTTGGTATA
This sequence comes from Locusta migratoria, assembly GCA_026315105.1. Taxonomy (NCBI): domain Eukaryota; kingdom Metazoa; phylum Arthropoda; class Insecta; order Orthoptera; family Acrididae; genus Locusta; species Locusta migratoria. Next base: position 30,115,374 of record CM048744.1, read on the forward strand.
AAACTGTCAATTGCTGTCGATACCACTTCTTTGAATTTGAGCCATATCTGGTCTACACCTACGTTTAGTGTTAGAAACGAGTGGAAGCGGTCTTGCAAGAGGCAATGTATTTTATTTCTGTCTACTTTCCTGAACAAATATACTTTGTGTTTATTTTTGGAAATTTTGGGACTTTCGATATTCAATTTCGCTACGACAGCTGTGTGTTCACTAATACCTGTATCCGTTTTGATGCTCGTTATGAGCTCAGGATTATTTGTTGCTAAGAGATCAAGTGTGTTTTCACATCCATTTACAATTCTAGTTGGCTCATGAACTAATTGTTCGAAGTAATTCTCAGAGAATGCATTGAGTACAATTTCGGACGATGTTTTATGCCTACCTGCTGGTTTGAAAATATAATTTCGCCAACAGATCGAGGGTAAATTAAAATCACCACCTACTATTATCGTGTGAGTCGGGTACGTTTTTGTAATTAGACTTAGGTTTTCTTTGAACCTTTCCGCTATTGTATCGTCAGAGTCAGGAGGCCGGTAAAAGGAACCGATTATTAACTTCTTACGATTTTCGGGTACTACCTCTATCCATAATAGCTCGCAGGAACTACCAACTTCAACTTCGCTACATGAAATACTACTATTGACGGTGACAAACATGCCCCCACCTATTTTGTTTAATCTATCCTTTCTGAACAACATTAAATCTTTTGCAAATACTTCTTCTGAACTTATTTCCGGCTTGAGCCAACTTTCGCTGCCTATAATGATGTGTGTTTCGGTGCTTTCTATTAACGCTTGGAGTTCTGGTATTTTCCCGACACAGCTACAACAATTTACAACTGTTATACCGATAGTTTCTGAATCTACATTTCTCCTGTGATCCACCTGCACCCTTTGAAATGGCCCATTTTGTTTTTTCCAAAGCTCTTTATTCTAAAAAACTGCCCAGTCCATGCCACACAGCCCCCGCTACCCGTGTAGCCGCTTCCTGCGTATAGTGGACTCCTGACCTATTCAGCAGAACCTGGAAACCCACCACCCAATGGCGCAAGTCAAGGAATCTGCAGCCTACACAGTCGCAGAACCGTCTGAGCCTCTGATTCAGACCCTCTACTCGGCTCTGTACCAGAGGTCCACAGTTGGTCCTGTCAACTATGCTGCAGATGGTGAGCTCTGCTGTCATCTTGCAAGCAAGACTGGCAGTCTTTACCACTTCAGTTAGCCGCTCAAAACCTGAGAGGATCTCTTCAGATCCGAAGCGACACACATCATTGGTACTGAAGTGAGCCACCCATTGCAGTTGGCTGCACCCCGTACCCTTCATGGCATCCGGGAGGACCCGTTCCACATCTAGAATGACTCCACCCAGTATGCACACGGAGTGCACGTTGGCCTTCACCTCCTTGGCAGCCATCTCTCTAAGGGGCTCCATCACCCGCCCAACGTTGGAGCTCCCAACTACAAGTAAACCCACCCTCTGTGAAAGCCTGGATCTTGCAGGCTGGGTGGTGACAAGGTGAGAGACACAATCTGACTCAGGAACGTCATCCTGAGCAGATAGCGCCTCAAACCTGTTCGCAAGACGAACCAGGGAGGCCTCACGATCAGTCCCCTGAAATGTCTTGCACCTCCTGCCATACACTGGAACAACCTCCCACGCAACCATGGGTGGGATGTTTGCCTCACTGCTAGCAGTATCAGGGCATTTTGCTGCGGCAGGCCGATCAGTGGAGACGATGGGAGTCCATTCAGTCCCCACTGCTGGCCAACAACAACGACGCCCATCGATCGCAACTTCCAACTGTGCAACCGAAGTTAACTCAGCTCGAAGCTGGGAGCGAAGTGTCACCAGCTCTGACTGCATCCGCACACAGCAGTCACAGTCCCTATTCATGACTACAGTGCTGACAAAAACAGAAACTACAGTCGCGATGCGTTCAAAGGAAGACTACACTGTTTGTTAAAACACAGATCTGAATCTAATATGCATGAGAGCACGGTATAAATTTACAAATTGAAACGAGAACGCGCAGACAAAAATCAAAATACTATATGTTGTTTCTAATCAGAAAATACAGACGACTGTCACGACGTGATTCACACGGCGGAATAATTCACTAACCAGATACTTAATGCGAATATGAATCAAATAAAAACGCGAGCACACAATAACTTTAATGAACTGAAGCGAAAGCGCACTGAAAAGTCAAAATATGTAGCTTCTAGAGAGAAGCCGGTTTCACTTAAAGCTGAAAATGTGCTAGCTCTGGAGAGGTGCGCTCTGGACGACGACCGCTTTTGGAAATCATAAAATCTAAGCTGTTTAGTTCTGACCTGAAGAAAGTAATTAGCTATTAAGTTTTGCTCCACCCACCCCCTATTCAGACAAATTCCTATTGTCTACACATGAGAATGATGCAGTAATATGCCGCCCCTGTCTCATCTGCAACTGTACTGAAACTATTTCACAGTTTTGATTATTCCTCATTCACTTACTCCCCTTGGACCCCTTATAACCCTGACCTCTCCCCGCTCACACATTGGGTTGCATTACTATTTGCCATATTCAGAAGTTGAAACCTCTGCAATTCCTTTCCTTTCCTAATCCTCTCCTCTTTGTCCCCCACCCATCCTCTTTCCTCCTATTGCATTCCAAACCTGCAGCTCACATTTCTACCAAACCTGCATGTTCTGTCAGGCAGTGTGGATAATGGTATACCAGCCATGTCCTGCATTCGCCCCCCCCCCCTCCACCCCATCCCTCCCCCACCCCTTCCCCCCCTCTCTTCCCACCACATTGTATTCACTTTTGAAGTAACACTTGGGGCACACTGGCTGGAAACAGTGAGGTGTGCTTTTGTGATTGTATGAATATTTGTGTGCTCTTTGTATCTTACAAAAGTTGTGGACAAAAGAGCTCATTTTTGTGACTATTAACACACACACACACACACACACACACACACACACACACACACACACACACACACATGTATCTCTTCCAGAGTTACCTACAAAACATACCCATGTACTCCACTACAATGGATAGCTGCCCTATGTTATTTCAGGCAACTTCTCTCCTAAATAGTAGTGCAAGTGAACGACACATGGTAGAGTTACTTATATTACATACTGCTGAATCTGGTGCCACACTTCGGCAAACACTCTGATCACATGTGGTGGAGAAATCTGCTCGAGCAATAATATACCTATCAAATGTCCTGTTGTATAGCAATCCTTCTGACAGTGGCAACACCTCTACCAATGTTCTCTCGATTTATGGAAACATATTGTTATGAACATATGCGATTGAAGAAACCAACCTAAAAAAATTGAAGGAGAAACATGTAGAGAACCATTAGATTATGGTTTCATTTTATTTATTTATTTTTATAATTACACTGACAATAAGAATCTGATATGAGTTTACTGTAGATAAGCATAAAAGCCACGATGACACTTTCACTCTAAAGCAATGTGTGCGCTGATGTGAAACTTCTTGGCAGAGTAAAACTGTGTGCCGGAACTGGGATTCGAACCTGGGACCTTTGCCTTTCATGGGCAAGTGCTCTACCAACTGCGCCATGTGTAGTTACTGTTCATTGGCTTCGTAACATTTCACTGGCATTCCTTAGCATTTGGAACTAAAGCTCTAGCTGCCAGTCTGCCTCTAAGGTGAGTGCAGCTGTTTTACAACCCTCCCCCCCCCCTCCCCGCCACTCCACTCGCTATTATTTGTGGTGGTAGGGTGGCAAGAGCCAAGTGCTGTCAGGTTATTAGAGAGAGGAAGCAGAGGTCATAGCAGCAGTTCCCAAGTTCCATTAACCATTCTTCAAGCAGCACAAAAGTATGGGAGACCATCAGGAGGATTTCTGTAAGAGGAGGGAGAAGACATTGCCCAGACCATGGCTACTTACTTCCTAATGTTACTGCCGCTACTAGTCGGGATCTAGAATTCCAGCGCCACAGATTGCTTGCTGAGAAGGGCCTTCTGGACTTCATTTCCAGAATTACTGAGGAGTATAACTGCCCTTTCTCCCTGAGGGAATTGGATTCTGCATTGTGTGTGGTTCGAGACACTTCACCTGGTCATGATGGAATCCACTATGCTATGTTACAGCACCTTACAGACTGAAACAAACTGATCATCCTCAACCTTTTTAATGCCATTTGGACATCAGGTCACTTTCCCGACTCAATGGAGAAAGGCAATTTTAATTCCCTTTTAAAACCCAGGAAATATCCCACATGCCCCAGCAGTTATCATAGTGTTGGCGTCACTAGTTGCGTTTGAAAGACCCTCAAGCATGTGATCAACCACCGCCTTGTCTGGATGTTGGAATCCAGGCAGCTTCTTAGTCACTTCCAGTGTGGGTTCAGGAGATATCAATCCACCTTCGATAACCTGGCCTTCCTGGAGATGGCTATACAACAAGCTTTTGTGCATAGTCATCACCTTCTTGGTGTATTTTTTTATACTGAGAAGGCCTACAATACTACTTGGAGGCATGTTATCCTGCAACAACTCCATGAGTGGGGATTTCATGCTTGTCTTCTCTTTTTATTCAGACTTTCCTTTCTTCCCATTACATAATTTATCGAGTCAGTGATGTCCTCTCTGATTGTTTTGAGCAAGAGAATGGTGTCCCTCAGGATAGTGTTTTAAGTGTGACTTTGTTTGCCATAGCAATTAAGTTTTTCTTCTGCCGTGAAAAGTTCTGTATAGTGTTCCTTATTTGTTGATACTTCTTTGTCTTTTGTTCTTCTTCCAGCGTTGCAACAACATGATGTCAGTTCTAATTAACCCTTAAGGAATTGGATGAATGGGCAGGAAATGCTTTCAGTTTTTAACTGAGAAATCTATGTTCTTCTTAACCATTCCTGTTCAGTTTTTACTCTACCTGAACTGATGATGTTCATGTCCTACGTTTTAATGATACTGTGAGGTTTCTGGGTCTCACATTTGACATGAAACTTTCTTGGTTGCCACACCTGAAAGATTTGAAACAATGGTGCCTCAAGCAACTTAGCATTTTAACCCTTTAGTGACCAAATTTTTTTCAGAAGTTGTAGACTTTTTATGAATACTTTATTGGGCTAAGAAGCCATATATAAAATCATAGTTTAAATCTTGAAAGTGAGAGTAGAGCCTACGGGTATAGAAAAATTAGTGGGAACTATTATTCCCACAGAACTTTTGAGTAATAGGACTTTATAATTTTTTAAAAAAGTTTTTTTTAGAAGAAAAAGCTTATTAAACATTTAATTTACTTTTGTATTAGTTCAAATTGTCCATTGAGTTGACTAAGGTGACGTACTATGGAACTTAGAGAAGCATGGTGCTACACACAAAGGTAGGGGTGTAACCGTGTTATTCTTGCCTGTTCATTGCAAGACACCACAAGAATATGTAAGTTAGTAATGGTTTTAGGTAATGTTGAGTGGGGTTTGTAGAAGTATGCTATTTCATTTACTCCTTGGCTTATGAGGCCCAGCTAGTCTGTTCCTCAACCAAGAAGTCTCTTTCTTGAGGTAGCAGGCATACTATACAACAACTATACAACTTCTCATACATCACAACAATGACAACAACCTTCAACGCTACACTCATCTGTTTTTCGTTCGTAATGAAGGACTCTATGTAGGCTCCTGCATCTCATGTTGGTAGACCTGCACATACACTTCTCTGCCCGTAGCGGGTGCCACCAGGAGCTTCCACCTAGGAAGACAGAAAACCCTAGACAGAATCTCGGGCCCTGCCATGCTAAATTCCTTAAATTAATTAATTTGGTTGTCTTGAGTTGGTAGGAAGGAATGTAGTGTCAATTGTTACACTACATACCCCCCACCTTAGACACAAGACGTCAAATTTTAAACACTTCTCTTCTTGTTACTACCCAGTAAATATGTTTAGAAGAGAAAAGTACAGTGACTTATTCTAGAAAATTATGCTCTCAAATTATAAACATTGTGATACTACTGTATTGTGTTTGAGTATTATAACATTTTCACTAAATATTTAGAGTAATCTTTCTTACAACAGGCTGTTTTTTCTCTCTTCACAAGTAATACATATTTCAGTTAGCCTTGTTATTTAACAGGCGATCGGATTAGATACCCATGTAATACAAGAATGGTAGGAGAATGATTATAGAAACAACCTTCCTTATACATCTCTCACTATTACTGCAACCCTTATCCATACAAGCCAAATAAGTTTAGGTTGGTAGGCGCAGTTCCAAATCTGAATGAATTCTCATCCTGAAGAAGTGGCATAGGGAAGTCTTCACTGCAAAACTGAGGATTACACCTCCCTCACTTGGCTGAGCCTCATAGCTGGGAAATGAAAGGTTAGTTATCTCGACTAACAGGTAAGGGAAGATCCACATTGTCAATTCCACTAGTAGGCTTAATACAAACAAAAATGCCTGGTGATAATAAAGGCTAGGTCCTTTCTATATGGATACCTCATCGTAATCAAGTCCTTTCATTAGGCCCCTTGACTATTTGAGCAGGAGCCTGTCTGATAGGTCTACCTACTGTCGCCAAAACATTATACCTCTACCTCAGCCCTACCAATGACGGCTCCATTTACTCCCTCCCTTTCCTCTAGTCGAAAACCACTCCTCACTCCTCGCTAACCGAGTTCTACTTTCAACATTTTATGAGCATACATTCATTTTACAATCAGTGATCCTCCGTTGTAACCCCTCCTGCTAAGATGAGCGTATCGGCGAATAAAATACCTCATTCAGATACCAATATTAATTGTAAGGCTTGTTATGTGTTGGAAAAAAAATGTCTGATATTTTCCTACACAACTTATACAACATCGCTAACAAAGCAAAGAGAGAGGGGGAAAAAACTACTCTAAATAAAAGATACCCAAACTTATCCTACCCCAAACTAAATTCTGTTTGTGTTTATATATATATAATAGAAACCGGATGACTTACCCAAATAAAATCACACACAAACACACATACAAGCTTTCGCAACCGTTGGTCGCTTCTTGAGGAAAAACGGAAGAATGGAGAGGAGAAAGGGAAGGATATGGGTTTTAAGGAAGTGGAAAACGAGTCATTTCAATCCCAGGAGTGGAAGTACTTGCCTTAGAGGAAAAAAAAGGAAGTTAAACAAATACACACACACTCACACACACATCCAAACGCAAACACACCTAGACAGACATTTGTAAAAAGCAGAGAAGTTGGACAGAGATACCACTTGAGGCACAGGCTCTGTCCACAGAACCGAGGCAAAGATGCTAATGATTGTGGGCAGGAATTTGAATTTAGTGGAGGTTGAGTCCAGGTGGGCGACAGTAGGAGAGAAAAAGCTGAAGGGCAAGTCCCCATCTCCGGAGTTCTGAAAGGTTGGTGTCGGTAGGAAGTATCCAGATAACCCGGACGTTGTAACATTGTGCCATGATATGCTGGCCATGCACCAAGGCATGTGTAGCCACAGGGTGATCTTCATTACCAACAAACACTGTTTGCCTGTGACCGTTCATGCAAATGGACAGTTTGTTGCTGGTGATTCCCACATAGTACACTTCACAGTGCACGCATGTCAGTTGGTAAATCACGTGGGTGGTATCGCAAGTAGCTCTGCCCTTGATCGTGTACACCTTCCGGGTTACTGCACAGGAGTAAGTAGTGGTGGAAGGGTGCATAGGGCAGGTTTTACAACGGAGGCAGTAGCATGGGTAGGAGCCAGAAGTTAGGGAAGGTGGTTTGGGGATTTCATAGGGATGGACTAGGAGGTTACAAAGGTTAGGTTAGATGGGCGGCGGAAAGACACTCTTGGTGGAGTGGGAAGGATGTCATGAAGGATGGATCTCATTTCGGGGCAGAATTTAAGATAGTCGTATCCTTGCTGGAGAGCCACATTCAGAGTCTGCTCCAGTACCGGAAAGTATCCAGTGACAAAAGGGGCACTTTTGGGATTCTTCGGTGGAAGGTTCTGGATTTGGGCGGATGAGGAGGTGGCTCTGGTAATTTGCTTCTGAACCTGATCAGAAGGATAGCTGCGGGATGTGAAAGCTGTTATTAGGTTATTGGTGTACTGGTTCAGGGATTCGGGACTGGAGCAGACTCTTTCGTCACAAAGACCTAAGCTGTAGGGAAGGGAACGTTTGATATGGAATGGATGGCAGCTGTCGTAATGGAGGTACTGTTGTTTGTTGGTTGGTTTGATGTGGACGGATGTGCGAAGTTGGCCATTGGACAGATGGAGGTCTACATCGAGGAAAGTGGCATGGGATTTAGAATAGGACCAGGTGAATTTGATGGGACCAAAGGAGTTGAGGTTGGAGAAGAAATTCTGGAGTTCTTCTTCACTGTGAGTCCAGATCATGAAGATGTCATCAATGAATCTGTACCAAACTTTGGGTTGACAGGCTTGGGTATCTAGGAGGCTTCCTCTAAGCGTCACATAAATAAGTTTGCGTACGAGGGGGCCATCCTGGTTCCCATGGCTGTTCCCTTTAGTTGTTGGTATGTCTGGGCCTCAAAGGTGAAGAAGTTGTGGGTTAGGATGAAGCTGGCGTAAGGAAAGATGTTTTAGGTAGGGAAGTGGGTGGCCGACGTGAAAGGAAATACTCCATCGCAGCGAGACCCGAGGCATGTGGGATATTTGTGTATAAGGAAGAGTCATCAATGGTTACAAGGATGATTTCAGGAGGTAACAGGCTGGGTAAGGATTTCAGGCGATCGAGGAAGTGGTTGGTGTCTTTGATGAATGATGGGAGACTGCACATGATGGGTTGAAGGTGTTGGTCTATGTCGGCAGAGATTTGTTCTGTGGGGGCTTGGTAACCGGCCACAATCGGCCGGCCTGGATGATTAGGTCCGTGAATCTTAGGAAGTAGGTAGAAGGTAGTGGTGCGGGGTGTCGGTGGGGTCATGAGTTTGATGGACTCAGGTGAAAGGTTTTGTAGGGGGCCTAAGGATCTGAGAATTCCCTGAATCTTTGCCTGGACATCAGGAATCTGTGGACAGAGCCTCTGCCTCAAGTGGTATCTCTGTCCAACGTCTTTGCTTTTTACAAATGTCTGTCTAGGTGTGTTTGCGTTTGGATATGTGTCAGTGTGTGTGTATTTGTTTACCTTCCTTTTTTTCCCCTAAGATAAATTCTTCCATTCCTGGGATTGGAATGACTGCTTTTCCACTTCCTTAAAACCCATATCCTTCCCTTTCTCCTCCCCTTTTTTCCTCTTATCCTGAAGAAGCAACCAACGGTTGCGAAAGCTTGTATGTGTGCTTGTGTGTGATTTTATTTGTGTCTATAGAGGAGTCGGTCTTTTAGGTAAGTCATCCGTTTTCTATTATTTATATTTGTTTATCCCTGTAGGAAAGTTTCCTTCTATAATTTTCATTACATCAATTTCTATAAAAGAGACGACTTACCAAAAGGACCGGCTCGTCGATATATATATATCCTCCTGATCTGGTTCAGAAGCAAATTACCAGAGCCACCTCCTCATTCCTCCAAATCCAGAACCTTCCACCGAAGAATCCCTGAAGTGCCCCTTTTGTCACCGGATACTTTCCGGGACTGGAGCGGACTCTGAATGTAGCTCTCCAGCAGTGATACAACTTCCTTAAATCCTGCCCCGAAATGAGATCCATCCTTAATGACATCCTCCCCACTCCTCCGAGAGTGTCTCTCCGCCGCCCACCTAACCTTCGTAACCTCCTAGTACATCCCTATGAAACCCCCAAACCACCTTCCCTACCCTCTGGCTCTTACCCATGCAACCGCCCCCGTTGTAAAACCTGCCCTATGCACCCTTCCACCACCACTTACTCCAGTCCAGTAACCCGGAAGGTGTACACGATCAAGGGCAGAGCCACTTGCGATAGCACCCACGTGATTTACCAACTAACATGCCTGCACTGTGAAGCGTTCTATGTGGGAATGACCAGCAACAAACTGTCCATTCGCATGAACGGTCAGAGGCAGACAGTGTTTGTTGGTAATGAGGATCACCCTGTGGCTAAACATGCCTTGGTGCACGGCCAGCACATCTTGGCGCAGTGTTACACCGTCCGGGTTATCTGGATACTTCCCACCGACACCAACCTTTCAGAACTCCGGAGATGAGAACTTGCCCTTCAGCTTATTCTCTCCTCCCGTTGCCCACCTGGTCTCAATCTCCGCTAACTCAAATTCCCGCCCACTATCTTTAGCATCTTTGCCTTCTGTGGACAGAGCCTCTGCCTCAATTGGTATCTCTGTCCAACTTCTTTGCTTTTCACAAATGTCTGTCTAGGTGTGTTTGCGTTTTGATATGTCTGAGTGTGTGTGTATTTGTTTACCTTCCTTTTTTTCCCCTAAGGTAAGTCCTTCCACTCCTGGGATTGGAATGACTCCTTTTCCACTTCCTTAAAACCCATATCCTTCCCTTTTCCTCCCCTTTTTTCCTCTTTTTCCTGAAGAAGCTGCCAGTGGTGGTGAAAGCTTGTATGTGTGTTTGTGTGTGATTTTATTTGTTTCTCTCGGCGAGCCAGTGCTTTTGGTAATATATATATATATATATATATATATATATATATATATATATATATATATATATATAGTACTGTTGTAAACTGTGCGTAGTAAGTGTAAAGGGTAAATGTGTCTTTGTGATTCATGTGTTTGTGTCTGTGTAAATGTGTGTGTGTGTGTGTGTGTGTGTGTGTGTGTGTGTACATGTATCTAACTTCCTATATCAAATGTGTAAAAACCCACCTCTCTGGTTTGTATCCTTCATAAAATTTACAAAATTCCCCAAACTATAAAAGTACTATACCAACTTAATGGTTTAAGAAACCATCGTTATTATTTGTAGGCTATACTGAAGGTAAGGTTTAACCATATCTTTGCTTGTTATTCAACATTCAATTCAGTGTAAATTATTTCCACTTTAGAGTATAATTATGTAATCTCATTGATCACATAATGTCAAAATCGGTATTCGTCATTATCGGTGTAAATGTCAAGGCAGACTATTTATATTCCACTATGATACTTAAGTAAAATTTTACTTGCGTGCATATTTGCAACAGTTGGTAGCATAAATAGCTTTCTGCACACACACATTATATTCTCACATTAGTGTTGTAATCAAGTAATCCAATAAACGTAAATAATACACCTGAGATGTTATAGACATGTTATTCCATATGTATTTTCAAGCATTAAATTTTACTTACTGAGCGGTAGGTTTAAGTTGGTAACACTACTTTTTTTAAGTTGCTTGTTATTTGTAAGCATATCTTGCGCTTACTTTGACTGCCCATTCATGTTTATTAAAATCAATTAATAAAAGGAGTTAATCCATTGGATCCTTAAAACTGTTGATACATCTTGGAGATGGATCCTTATCCCAAGATGTTCCTAGTTTCCCTGTAATTCCACTATGTTAACATCAGATTGACGCGCATTATGTGCATCCGTCTGAGTTGAGATTTGTACCGAACCACTGGAATTCTGCCTAACATTCCCTTGATTTTGGTTATTGAAGAACTGTTTGTTTTTACAGTATTGGTTCCTATTATTCTTTTGAAACTTTTGCTTATTATGTAACTGACATGTGTATACTCCTTTAGATGTTTCTTTATTTGAAGGTGTAGGACCTTTTTTGTTTTCATTCCTTGCTTTATTTAGAACATCTACACCCTCTGCAGCTACTAATAATTCAGGTATGGTTTTCCATCCCTTACACCAAATTTCCCTCTGTGCGTAGAATGGAAGACGTCTAACTACCACATTAGCTAAGTATTTCTTGTCAATTGGATCATCCAAGAAATTTGCTTTTATTAAATGTGACTTTAAATATTGCTTAATACTTCCACATTGCTTGGAATAAAAAGGAGTATCTGACAATTCTACCTGTAATTTCTCTTGAGTATTATCTGACCAGAACCTCTCTTCAAATTTTAATCGAAATTCTTCCATTTGAATGGCCAATACCCCATGACATTGCCTCTCCTTCCGAGTAATCTAAAGTGATGTCATCTTTCTCGAATCTTCCCATTTGCTTGGCAAATATCAGGAAAACGCTCTTAAGGAAGTAATTTGGGTGAACTTCCCCATCAGGTTTAAATTTTGGGCAATGTTTCGAAATATTAATCCCTGATGAAATAAACACCTTCTCCATATTAGTTACTATGTGGATATTACTATCTTGACTATGGCTTCTAGACACCAATTCCTTAGTTGATTTCTCTACATTCTGCCACTGCTTATCTTGTAGCAGTTATGTCACTTCAGAGTGTAAACTTTTATTTTCTTCTCCTAACCAAAATTCCCTTTTTTCTTTAAGCTTTTTATTTACTATTTCTTCTAATTTCATTTCGCAATTATTAGTCCCATTTTTCAAGTAAGGTCAAGTTTTCACAATTGATACCTTTTTCTAAACTGTCCACTTTACTAATGGTTTCGTTCAGAGTTTTTGTAACTACTTCTATCTCAGATTTGGAGCTAACAGCTAAAACTTCAAGCCTCAAATTTTGTTGCAGCTCTTTCACTATCCATTTCTTGTATTTTAGTTAACACAGTTTTATCATTATCTGCAAATTTGGATGCTAGCTCACCTACTATCTTCTGCTTCTCTAAGACAAAGTTTCCTGCCAATACCTTCTTATTTAGGCTTGCTTATGTGACACAAAACCTTGGCTTAGTTCTCGCACTTTTTCTTCAAAACAACTGGTCACCCACCTCCGGAAAGGCAATACTCTATCCCTCAACAACCTCTCCAGTAAACCTCAACCTCGTCTGATTGCACACAAACCCAGTCTCTCCCATCTACTCAATCTCCCACTCCCAACTCCTCTCCCCCCCAAACCTCAAAATTCCAATCCACACAATCCGGAACCAGAACATCCCAATTCAGTGGTCAACCTCTCCTCTAAACCTCTCTCCCAATCTGAAACCTCTGTCCTATCCAAAGGGCTGACCTTTAGCCCTACTCCCAAATTCAACCAAACAGCCCTTGTGAAAGATTTACTATCCTATACTCGCAGTCTTTGCTGGAGATATCACTTTGCCACGAAGAATAATAATCCTCCTCCCAATGATCCAGCTCCCCAAGACATCATTCCAATTGAACCCTGCCTAGAACAGTTCCGTCCTCCATCACAGCGAGACCCACCTGCTCTTCCTCAAAATCACCCTCTTCAAACCTTCCAGGAATTCCTTACTTCCAACCTTGCCTCCCAGTCTTTCCTGAGAAACCTTAATCCTACTCCCAACATTACCGCAGCTGAATCCCGAGCTATCCGTGATCTGAAGGCTGACCATTCCATCGTCATTCTCCCTGCCGACAAGGGATCCACGACTGTGGTACTTGATCGGCGGGAGTATGTGGCTGAGGGACTGCGCCAGCTTTCAGACAATACTACCTACAAAGTCTGTCAAGAAGTCCCCATTCCTGATGTCCAGGCAGAGCTTCAAGGAATCCTCAAAACCTTAGGCCCCCTACAAAACCTTTCACCTGACTCCATTAACCCGCACCCCCACCTTCTAGCTACTTCCGAAGATTCACAAACCCAATCATCCCGGCCGCCCCATTGTGGCCGGTTACCAAGCCCCAACAGAACGAATCTCTGCCTACATAGACCAACACCTTCAACCCATCATGTGCAGTCTCCCATCATTCATCAAAGACACCAACCACTTCCTCGATCACCTGAAATCCTTACCCAGCCTGTTACCTCCTGAAACCATCCTTGTAACCACCGATGCCACTTCCTTATACACAAATATCCCACATGCCCAGGGCCACGCTGTGATGGATATTTCCTTTCACGCCGACCACCCACTTCCCTACCTAAAACCTCTTTCCTTAATACCCTAGCCAGCTTCATCCTAACCCACAACTTCTTCACTTTTGAGGG